>OY728121.1:1030612197-1033112197 GCA_963277665.1 Viscum album | reverse complement strand
CAGGGAAGATTTCATCGAGAAATGTCGGGGCATTTTATTTTTTAGAGAGAGTCATTCCGGTTGCCTATCGGTTGCATTTACCTCGAAGGTATTGGGATATGCACGATGTCGTCCACGTTTCTCAACTACTGTGTTACTTTTCACACATGTCTCATGTTTTTTAGCCCTAAGAAGTTGAGTTGGAGGTGGAAACAACATTCAAGGATAATTCTATCTGTATTATTGATTGATGAACAATGGTTCTTTCTAGCCGGTATGTTCCTCTAGTACCGGTGCTATAGCTGCAAGGGTGAGTACAGGGCAAGCCATTGGAGAGGGAGATCGATGTGCGATCTCAGGGGCCCTAGCTATTCAAGGATTCTTATTTTACACATAGTTAGGGAAATTTGGGGATGAATTTCTTTATGTGGGGACATTTTTAAGAAGTCGGATATTCTATTAAGGTATGGATCTTGATTTCGTGTATTTTTTGAGAAAAATGGGAGATTTTTAAATTTTAGAAGTATACACCATGTACATGAGAGTATACACAGTTTACCAGGATTCTGTGGGTAGCTGTGTAAACGATGAGTACATGGACATGTGGGGTGTCCTAGAGAACTCCAAAATAGTGGGCCAGTTGAGGCATGTACATAGCGTGTGCATTAATTTAACACGCGGTGTACTTTTTCTTTTTTTTTTTTTGATAAATTGGACCAGGGTCGCGTCTAATTCCCAGAAACATCAACCTCTATACTCATTTCATCCAAGAGAGAATCAGAGCAATGATTCCACTCTAAGCCACTAATCTATCATACATTATAATAATCAAACTTTGGAGAGGTCATTGGAATCACCCTTGTGAGTTCTTCCTTCTAATAGAGCCCTTCTTCCTGATTCCTTCTCTCCCTCGAGTTATTCAAGGTTGAATGTTTTGAAATTTGTGTACATATAAAACATTTTTGGTAGATTAAATGGTTGAGGTTCACCTATATTGATCATACAATGTCTAGGTAGGTTGTTTGTTTCCTTTCATTATTTGTATTTGAGTTTTATATGTCAATGTTCAGATTACCCATGTTTTGGGTATTTCGAGTTTTGGAAATTAAACCATGTTTTATCTACCTCAGATTTTTTGTTGAATTAAGGGTTTTTTGTTGTGATATTACTTGAATTTTCATGATTAATGAACACCCAATGGGTTTGTTTATTTATTTGTATGTTTAGGACCATTTGGTCAATTTTTCCTATGAGGCATACCTTTTTCCTCACCTTTCATGATAGGATGGAACTGATCACCTTTTTCTACTTGTTAAATTCTTATTATATGAATTGAAATATGTTTAGAAATGTAGTAGTTGAGATTTATTTGGGATGATTCATATTTTTTATTCATGATTTAATTGCATGGGTCCATGATAACCTAGTGTAGTTAGACCATAGTGGGAATTGACATTGAGTGCATCCTCAGAGTGTCTGTTATTTTTCATTCTATGAGACCACAAAGGGGATTAACTGTGAGTGATCTCTCAGTGTGTGTATATGTTACGTTATGAGACCATAGGGGGAGTTAATGTTTAGTTATTTCATAGAGAGTCTATAGTTATTCAGGAATGACCATAGGATGAATTGACAATTAGTTCTTCCTCAGAGTGTCTTTTCCTCTTTGTGGCATTACATGGCCATAGGGGTTAGACTGTGTCAGCTACCCAGAGGGTTAACATAAATATTGACTGTTTGTGACATGTCTTCCACGACAATGAACAATCTTGGATTCAGTTTTCTTAGTTAGTATTCTAAGATACCTACTGTGATACTTGATTAAATTTTGAACATTAATTGGTAATGAATGTAAATTAAACCAATAGGATTTTGTTACTTTTGTGTACTCCTAGTATCATTACTGAATTTCCATTATTACCTACTATATATACTCACTAATAGTTAGTGCCAAATATTGTGTTGGTTTCTTAATGGTATTTATCTCACACGCTATTTGGGTCATGCTTTTGAACCCAAGAATATTATATGGTTGTAGGTGTACATAAGGGAAAGCAGCCTTCGTCATCAGGTACTTGATTGTTGTAGAGCAGGAGAGAATGGGAACAATCAAAGGCTTGGGATGCAATTGGAGTTTTTTTATTTATTTTTTACATTGTTTTAGTACTATATTATATCATTTTGACTTGTTTGGCTACTTTCCTAGACATATGAGATGTGTATTATTTATATATGTTCTCAATTTTTTTATTAACATTCACCCTTCCAATGTTTTCTTGTTGTATGGTATTATTTATTCTCTAACAGATTATTAATTATAATAATGTTGTGCATACTCTATCAATGAGGGCATAGTTTCCCAACAATCACACCCAAAGCCGTAGCTTCTAGTCGCCAACCTCTAATGTTTGGGTAAATGCGCTTGAGGCCATGTTATCACCCAAGTATTGGGCATCTTTCGGAGGCACCCAAATCAGGTCATTAAAATAACACCCAAAATCCTTATGATATATATATATATATATTTAAATTATTTAAATATCATACAAAACGTTCTAGAAAATTACACTAAAAATATCTTTCATTAATAGCAACAATGATTTTCTTCAATGGTTTATGTTACATGTAATATAGTGTTTTATTTAACAACAATATAATATTAATATTGTTATGATAGTTATCTCATAGAAATTGGAATGGAATGTATTAATTGGACTAAAAAAATACTGAAAATATATATTTTTAGACATATTTATTAGTGTTCTAGTGATTATAAATAAAATAAGAATCATTTAAAAGAAAACAATGTTTTTGGAAAAACTATATTTTTCTAAATGATGGTTTAATCATGGTTTTCTCCAATAATTTATAATTGATTTTTGAAACATTTATAATTTTTCTTAAAATAATAAACAATATTTCTTATGTATTAATACCAAATTTATCATGTCTTCGATTTTTGGGATTTTTATGAAATATCATTATTGATGAATATTGAAACATTCTGAATTTTAATTGATAATTTCTTTTTTTTAAATAATTTATAATGGTAAATTATATTTTGGATTTGTTAAAATGTAATGATATATATATTTTATATCCATTAATAAAATATAGGTCATTTTAACAGTTTTTAAAATCAATGATTATATAATAACATTGTAAACTTTTTAACATTTTCACTTTAAAATAACTCTTTCTCATTACATATATAGGATGAATTATTAATTAAATTATACCTCTTGTTACAGATGAATTTGGGAAAATGGATTCATTATTTTTTATCATTATAATTTATATTATATAATAATGTAAACTCAATTATTTTCCATAATTTCTATGTGAAACTGTCAAAACTAATTACCCCAATTATGGTTAAAAAGTGGTTTTGCGAATTTCATGCATTTAAATTAAATTTTTTTAGAAAATCATATGACTTTTATTTAAAAACAGTGATTAAATATTTTGAATAATTGGACTAAATTATCTAATAAAACTATGTTTAATTTTTTCTTAATGGACATATTACATTGGTAAATATGCAAGTTATCGTGGTAAAAACTAAAAGGGTAAAAATTTTCGAACATAATGAATAAGGAAGGACATGATAAAAATATATTTATTTCTATGTGGTGGAGGTACCTCTAACCAAATAAATGATCTATTAAAGTATTATTATTTTTCCACATGAGGAAAGGGATACCTCCCAATTGGGAATACTTTTGAGTATTTACAAAAATGTCACTCCTCCCCAACTATAAAAAGGAACTGACTCTCTACAATTATCCTCAATTTAAAACCACTTTGGACTGTCCAATACCAACACAAATAAATTTAAAAATAAAATCCCCTCATTATAGAGGTCATATTTCTAAAATTAATCCAACGTAGTAATTATTTACTGTAAACTATACTAGGATACCCTAGGAAGATGTAATGTTCTTCAACAAGAGTCTATATTTTACTAATTTCTATACCTCCTTCAATTTTGATTACAATGTGATGATATAATAAACTTATTTTATTCCATATACTATTTTTTTGTTTTGGGTACTACATACAACCACATATACTTCCATAAAATGGGTTTTGTAATCAATTTTTTCTTGTACGGAGGACTACCACCTCACAAACCAGTGTCATTCATTTTTCCATTATCACCAATCATGGTAGGGTTTGATGATGGATCTAATTTATATATATGATAATTGTTATAAAATTTTACCTTTGGAGTCACTATATGATATACGTATATATATATGTGTTCACCATCCATTATATATGCGATTTGATAATTTCACTCAAGTGTATGACGAACTACCACCTCATGAAGTGATGTGATTCGTCTTTCACGAACGCTTCACATGAACAATGATAAATAAAATATTAATGATCATATTATATATATATATATTAAATAATCAAGATATTAATGAAATAATTATCATTAAATAATGATAATATATATATTATTTTATTTCTTTTCATTTCAGTCAAGAAAATGGTGATAACATCGTTCGTGTAAATGTAGATTGTTGCCTTTATGAATTGATGTGACTCTATTTTAATCACCATACCATATGGATGATATATATTTGTATAATTAAATATTTTATATGATAATTATTCCATGATTATTATTATGGAGATGTTATTACTATATAATATGTGCAATAACCCGAACTTTCATGATAAAAAATAAAGGAGAAAACATGGAAATCAACATCCGAAACAATGGGAATAATGATTGATTACTAATGAACTACTGATAATATGTTATATAATGATCATATATGATATAATAAATATTATTATGGTTCATTAATAATATATTAAAATATATGGAATCATTATATAGGATTTTAGATCACATTCAACAAAAAATATGAATAAGTATGGGATTTCGTCACAATTTCAATTCATTGAGGAATATGGTTATGTTGTGCACCTTGTTTATTTTATATGGTGTATATACTATCCCATTTGAATGTGATATCATTAATAATACATTATTCATGGAATTTTATGTCTAAATTTTAATTATTCCTTCTATATGGATTGGACTTAAATGATACCAAGTCGTATAGGATTTCATAACTCAATTGATGTTCATTGGGTCAATATTTTACTTCATTTATTATGTGTTTATAAGATTATTTTTATTATGAATTTTTATTAATGTGTGGTTTAATTTAAAATTTTCATCATGGTTTAAATTTGATACATATATTTCATTAATTTATTAATTTTTACATAAATATTATGATCTTTGTAAGGGTTTGCATCACAGTCTCATTTTAATCAATATTATTTATTCCTGACTTTTAGATGAAGGAAATTATTTGATCATTTTAAATAAAAAACACAATTTTAATCACTTATGAATTTTCCTGATCTATTTCAAGTAATAATACTAATTTTCTATTATATGGCACATAATATGATTTATAAAATGTTTTTAAGAAAATCACACTTTATTTCTCTATTCGGTCAAAAATATGTTTTTTTACAAAATCATGTTTTCTAAAAATAATTTAAATATGTTTTTGAACTTTTAAAAATAATTTATCAAAGAAAATGTCACCTATTATTACTCTTTAGAAAATTCTTTCAAAGTAATCTTAATTTGTTTTTAGAATAATACCTTTTTGATTTTACTAAAAATGTGAATGAATTCATCATAATGTTTTATAAGTTCTACACATTTCTAATGTTTTTATAGTAAAAAAGGAATGTTATTTATACATTAAAATATTTTATAGAATAACATTCCATCATGACTACTATTTTTTAAAATATTCTTTTGCACATTTGTGATGATATTTTTAATGAAAATGATCTAAAATGTGAATTTAAAATAAAAGGATATTTAAAATGTTATTCCAAAGGAAAGGATTATTTTATGTAAGGATGATTTTAAAGATCATTTTTTTTATTTCGATTCATCAAAGGAGACAATTTTTTGTTAGTTGGGGTGGTACCCAAGTGGTTAACACACCACTTAATCCTACATGAAACTAAAGATAAAATAATTGTCGATAATTATTTATAGGATACTATAGCAGTACAATATAAGGTACTGTTGTGGTACTATAGCATTCAGCACTATTCATCCGCTTGAGTCTTTGGGCTACCTGTTTGGGCCTACGGGCCATCAGAGGGCCCAATGAAACATACATGATGGATAGGCTTCGATGTAGGGGTGATGCAAATAGGGCCTTCCAGGCATACAACTGTGGGCCTATATGCCATTTGTGTGTATGTTTGAGTATAATTTTATACCCAAGAAACTAATATAATATCAATAACAATTACCCATTATTTATACTTCAATAGGTATATATTGACACCATAATTATTCTTCCCCTATATGGTTTATTATTATCATGAAGTAGGATAATATTTGCATTCACATCCTTGTTTGATTTTGTTGTCATTATCTTCCCTATAAAATATTCACCTTTATGTGAATATTAAAAATTAAATTTCCCATAAATATCCATGTTATTTATCATGGATGTTTTTATCTTTTTAACCATATGAAATTTCGATATATAGTGTTTTACAGTGAATGAAATCTGATTTACTAGGGATATATTGATAAATATGTATATTCTACTCAATATAAATATTTGATGATACAAAATATTGATTTGTTAATTAAATCGATTATTCGATATACGAGGAATGACTTGGACCTAAAGTAAAGGGGTGGACTGGACATTATACAGCCCATTGATACATCAATATGTCTCATGAGACAAACAAGTTAATCGATTACTAAATTGGTTTTTACCTATAGTGTAATTCATCTTATGAAAGGTACTGATGGTAGAGGTATCACGTTCCAAATACATGACGTCCAATAATAAAGAATTTCCTTTATTAATAGTTCAGTTATTCTTATCCAATATATTTTCACCATGATATTGTTGATGTATGCAATTCATTTTTAGCTTATTGACTAAATGGATTTTTTTAATCATTTACCTTTCCATAATGATTATTCCTTATCAAGTCATTTAATTGTCACACATTCCTAATTTTTTACAATACCATACATATAATTACATATCCAGTTATTTAAATGGAATTTGTTTTATGTTATTTACCACTCTATATTTACTATTCCTTTATCAAATTATTTAAATGTAATTTTTATCATAGTTGTTTACCATTCCATGTTTATTATTAATATGGAATCATGATAGATTCAAATGTATTTATACTCTACTATGAATTTTATATCACACTTATGCTTTACCCTTTTACAATGACTCCATAAAGAGTACTATGTTTGATATGCAAGGCTATTCTACAGGTAATGAAGTCATTCTCAAAAACATTGTGATGTAAACTGTGTACTCAATTATAATTTCAGACCTAAGTATGTATCTATTTTATCAAGACTAATAAATTTATTTATCCTTTTGGATGAGTTTTATTCTATCCTATTCTACTATAATGGTAAAGGAAACTTAATCTAGGCGTCTGGGGTTGTGGATGATACAGTTGGTATCAAATGAAATTTAGTAGAAACCTTGGAAAAAATATTTGGGAAAAAATATATTAGGGAACAAATCCCAGTGAATGACTCATAGGATAAGTATATAAGAACAAACTATGGTTTTGGAATGATATATAATAAGTTTTTTTCCAGGAAATTCATCCCAATATGGATAATACAATCAAGAATCATTTTTAATAAATGTACCTAGGGGTAATAACTAAGAAAAGGGCATGTTGGTCTTGACTCGATTGTTAACCGGTACACTTCAATAGGAATTATTGTGCACCTGGTTTGATACTCTTAGGGGATATGCTTAGGATAATTAAAATTTTCATTACAAACCACAGTAACGGATTTTAATAGATAATTACAATGAATTACCTAGATTAAACCCCATTCCTGGATGAACATATTGGGAAATAAAATAGATGACCAATTTTGGTATAATTGTTTTTACCAATGGTATTTTGGTTATAAGATTTATGAAACATCTATGGATTGTTTTATATTTTATAAGAATATATTTATTCATTAAATTATGGGTTATGAACACCATCATCGTTTTGATATTATGGTTCATCATAATTTCAATGTCATCAATACATCTTGTTGGATTTTATGTGATGGGAGTCTATAAAGATTAAGGATATTTTGGGTGAAATTTATGGAAATCATAAGTTTTAGAGGAACATTTATTTGGGGAATGATGAATTTTTATTATATTGATATATGTTTAAGGGTATTGATATCCTTTATGATTATTATGATCTTTATTGACTCTTTAAAAATAGTCAACAATGATTATTATACTTTGAAAACAAATTTGTATTGAAAACCATAATAAAAGGTTATTTAATGATTAATTTTATTTCAAGGATTTCCATCAAATATTTTGGGAGCATTATTGGATTTATATAAATTTGAAAAATTAAAACCCACATGTTGGGTGATAAACCATCACATCCAGAAAGGAAGTGGGTCTTAAACCCATGATCAAAGGATGATATGGGATCTATGACCACCATTGAACTATGCGATGTCTTGGAAAATATGGTGTTGTTTTTATTTAAAAAATATGGGAAATAAATGATGAACAATTTGTGTTACTTTTGATGATAACATGTGATAACTATATTGGTTTTGGAGAATAGATAGAGATTTTTGAAACTAATCATCATGAATTTATGGATCTTATAATCAATTATAATTCAATTTTAATGATTTAGGCATAAAAACTCATGTTTCGGATATTAATATCAGGGATTAAGTGTTGAATTGGAAATTGATCAAAAAAATATAAAGGATGAAATTGATATTCTGGATTAGAAATATATTGAGTAATTATTTCAAATATTATTAAATAGTAAAAAATATCTTCATGATTAGTAAATATGATTGTGAAATATAGTGATATCCTTTTACCCTTATATTTAATGATATTATTTTCCTTTTCACACATATTATATTTGGGGTTTTGAGTCCCTTAACATTAAATTGACCATTAAATTTATTGTGATCAATGAACTTAATCGCTCTCTGTAATTATGTAGTCACTTCTTCCATGCCCATATCCTCACTATGCACAAAATTTCACCCACTGGAAACCTAGTTATATATTATTCCACATGATATTTTTACTCCCCATCCACTCTTATTAAGTGGATATATCATTTATTATTTTTAATATGTGGGTATTTATTAATGGAATAATCAAATATCAAACCCTAGAGTATATATATCATGTTAAAATTGCAAGGGAAAAATTTATTTAAGGTAATGATAATGAAACACCCGAAAATTTTACAATAATGACATTGTATTTGGTAGTGTCTAAGAAACATAACACCATGCATGAAAGGGAATATAACACCCCAATTATTTAATTATTTTTAAAAAAATAAATTATATATTATTATTATCATTCATGACACAAAAATAATGTGTTTATTTTATGTTACATGCAACAATGAGTTTCTTCAATAGCAAGTTGTACACATAAGGCTGAGTTTTACTATCCAAATTTGTACTATTAATATAATTCAAATATTTATCAGTAAGCGATTTGAATGGTGAGAATGAATAGGATTACATAAAATATTAAAATATATATTTCAATTATTTTTATTAATTATCAATTGATTATAAATAAACTAGTAAAAATTTAAAAGAAAAACAAATGTGTTCTGAAAAATGTAATTTTTCAAAATGATGGTTTAATCAAGGGTTTTTAACATAATTTTTAATTAATGATTTCCAACTATAGAAAATTTATTTGAAAAAATTATCATATTTTATTAAATCAGAATAAAAAATATTATCTTACGGGGAAGTTTTTGTATATTTCTTAAAAGTTTAACTATTGTAGTGATTAGTGAAAAATACTAAATTTTAACTGAAAACTATACTTTAATTTAATCAATTTATAATGTTAAATTATTTTTTGAATATGTAATAAAGAAAAATTATTTAAATTTTATATCAATTAATAAAATTTATCTTATTGGAATAATTTTAATAATAGATTTTGATATAAAAACAATATAAACATTTGACCATTTTCACTTTAAAAACCATCGTTCTTGTTGTGTTTTTGGGATTAATTTTAAATTAAATTCTTCCACATATATGAGTTAAATTTGGAAGAAAGGATTCCATATTTTTTGTATAATAGTAAATTATTTTTTCTTAATAAGGACTGATTAATTTTTGATATTAATTATTTGTGAAAACAGATAAATTTAATAACTGCAATTAAGGTTAAAATGAGGTTTTGTTCATTATGAGAATTTGTATTAAAACTAAATTTACACACATAGTTTATTTTTATTAAATAATTTGGATTAAATTTTTAGAATCACTGTATAATAATTGTATAGTAAAATTAATTTTAATTATATTCTCAAAGGGTATATTACCTTGGTAAATATATTGAAACAAGTTACTGTAATAAAAATAAAAGGGTAAAAATTTAGTAAACATTATGAAGAATGAATAAAATGACACAACTATATATATTTTTCTGTAGTGGAGGTATTTATAGACCACATAAACCCTCCCCTCCATTATTATTCATTTTTGGATCCTAATGAGTTAGTGGATACATACTAATAGTGAATAATTTTTTGTATTTACAATAATGTTGCACCTCCTCAACTATAAAAGGTCACTCACTCTCCCCCATTATTTATATATTAGAAAACTTTTTATCGGCCAATACCTACCTAAAAAAGAACAAAAAAATGTTTAAACTCATCCTAGAATCATTATTTTGGGTATAATGTCATCATAGGAAGCCTTTAGTACAAATCTCAGGAGGATACTTAAAGAAGAGGTAATGTTTTTCAATAAGCACATTTATTTTACTTCTTTATGAACCTACATAATTTTTTATTATAAAATGATGATATAATAAAATAATTATCATAAATATTTATTTTATTTTTTTATATTATTTTTATAGAATAAAACCCTATGCACTTCCATAAAAGGGGTTATGAAATCATTGTTCATGTGTGTGGCAGATTACTGCCTTGGGAATCGGTGTTCTTAGTTTTTTCATTACCACCTATCATGATTCAGTATGATGATGGATATAAATTATATAAATGTTATTTATAAAATAATTTTACCTATTGATCCACCATATTGTATATATATTTTCACCCTCCATTCATTTGGAGATATGATAACATCTCTCGTGTGTACTGAGGACTATGACCTCACGAAGATATGAGATACATATTTCAATAACGCTTTACATGGAAGTTTATAAAGATACATTTAACAGCTATATGTGATAAAAATGTAATAGTTGTGATATTAATGAAATATTTATAATTATTTACCGAAATTATATATTTATATATATTTAATTTTAATTCTTTCATTTCCACTCATGTAATGGTTATATAAATATTTTTTGGCATGTGGACTA
This sequence comes from Viscum album, assembly GCA_963277665.1. Taxonomy (NCBI): domain Eukaryota; kingdom Viridiplantae; phylum Streptophyta; class Magnoliopsida; order Santalales; family Viscaceae; genus Viscum; species Viscum album. Next base: position 1,033,100,774 of record OY728121.1, on the reverse strand, counting down.
CCACCTTCAAGAAGTAATGTGAATATTTATTTATCACCACAAAAAATTAATAATATATAATTATAATTAAAAATTAATATTTGAATTAGTTCATGATTAATTTTACTATGAAAATTTAACAATATATTTGGAAAAATAATGGAAGAATTCATGAAAAATAAATAAGGGTAAACCAGGGAAATTAACACACAAAATAAATGAATTAATAAAATATTATTAATGAAGTGGTGATAAGATGTTATAAAATTATAATATATGTTATGAACAATATTAATATAGATCTATATTAAGATAATAAAATGTTTAAATACACTATGTATGATGTTAAACAATGTTCAACCAAAATTATGCATAAGGTAAGGTATTTTATCTCAATTTCATTTCATTTAGGCATATAGTAATGTTATGAACATTGATTATTTTATATAGTATATATAATATCCAATTGGAATATAATATCTGGAATACTAAATTATTCATGGTATTTTATTTTTATGTTTTAATTATTTCATATAATTAGATTTGACATAATAGTTACCACATCGTAAGGAATATCTTATCTCAATTTCTATTAATTGGGTTAATCTTCTAATTAATTGATTATTTCACTCTAAAAATATGTTTATAATTAATTTTTTTAAACATATAATTTTTTTTCAAATTTTTAATTTGATTTAATAGTTTATGAACATAATCTATTCAATTTTTAATTCTCACTTCAATGTTATGTTATTTTAATGGGTTTACTTCATAATCTCATTTTAATCTAGACTGTTTATTCTAGAATTTCAATTGAAGGAAATTATTTTAAAAATATTTTTAACAAAACCATTAATTATGTTATCTTATGTTTATTCTCTATCTATTTCCATTAATAGTACACTTTTTAAATCTTTTTCATGAATTTTTTTAGAAAATGTTTTTATAAAAAATTTACTTTTTTCCAACTTAGGTCGGAAATTTGTTTCCATCCAAAACCTTGTTTCGAAATATTATTTTAAAAATAATTTTAAAATTTAAAAAATAATTTATCAAATGTGTTTTAATAAATATTTACTCTTTAAAACTCTATTCAAGATATTATTATTTCATTTTTAAAATAATTATATTCTATATTTTGTAAATTTTTTGAAAGGGTTCTTATTCTCATTTTCTGAACAAGGAACTCTCCTATCATTTTTATAGTGAAAAAGTAATTTTTCATTTAATTATAATTATTTTAGCGAATGACTTTCCTTCATTATTTTCATTTATTTGAAGCTTCCTTTAAATGTTTATAAGGATCTTGGTCAATAATTTTTTTTCAGATATTTTCAATGAAAAGTATTTTTAAAATATTTCTAAAAATTTAAAACGATATTTTCCACCAGAATGTCTTATTAATATTATTATGATATATCTATTCATCAATGAAAAAAACATTATTTTTACTGTAATTGGAATATATTTATAGCATCCTTATTATTAAACATCATCATTTATTATTTTTTTACCAAGGATAGTATTGATATCACTTGTTTCATTTTTTAATCATTATCTTCCCCTTAAAATATTCACATTACTGTGATCATTAAAGATTCAATTTCCGCTAAATATCCAAATTATTTGTCATGGATATTCTTATTTCTTAAACCATATACCATTTCTATATATGGGTTTTTCCTTTGAATGTTATTTGATTGGTAGGGGAAAATTTTTAAAAATTGTATCATTTACTCAATACATATATTTTATGTTAAGGTATATTGATTCATGAAATTTGGAAATTATAAAATACATGATGAATGATTTGGTCCTAATTTTGTGGGTGGGTTTTTGAATTATATAGTTGCTCGATTCGTCGGTAGGTCCTATGAAATAAACTAGTTGAGCAATAACTAAACAAATTTTTATCTATTGATTAAACCAACTTGTTAATGGTATCGATGGTAGAGGTATCATGTGCCAAAGACATGATGCCCAATAATTAATGATTTCCTTCATTACGTGATAATTTATTATTATCCAATATATTTTCACCATGATATTATCTATATATTCAAACCATTTTTAGATAACTGATGAAATGGAATATGTTTTATCTTTTTTACATTTCCATATTGATTATTCGTTATCTAATTATTAAAATATAAAGTATGTTCAGTTATTTACCTTTACAAGTTCATTATTCCATATTCCGTAATTAAAATGGAATTTTTTATCTGTTTTAAACCTTTTCATATTGATTATCCCTTATCTATTTATTTAAATTGATTGTGTACTTAGTTATTTACCATCCCATGTTGATTATGATTATTGATTTTTTATAGATTCTGTTGTACTTAACCCTTAATAAGATTTTTAGGTCACCCTTATATTGTTTCATTTCCTTCCCTAAATAGAACTATGTTTAATATGAAAGGATATTGTTGATGGAATAATGATATTATCAATAAAAAATGATGTAAATTGTGTGTTCAATTTTAATCTGAGACTCAATTATTCATCTAGTTTACCAAGACTACTAAACTATTCGGTCCTTTCGGATGTATTAACTTGTATCTAATTTAATTTTAATGGTAGAATGAACTGACTATGAGTTCATGGGGTTGGGATCGATACAAAGAATAATAATTAGATTCAGATAAATGATTTGATGAATCATTTAAGAACATGTTTTCTATATCCTTTTTTGAAATATATTTTTCAGTAGTACTAGAATATTCTACGTAACTCCATCCATATAACAATATCATATTTTCATTCATATAATTTTTCTTATTATTATTTTACATCTATAGTGTTAGATAATCAGGCTTTCCATTCGCCCTTTCCCAAAAATCATAAAAAATACATCTTGAACTTTATAAGAATTAAAATTAACATTTTTCATCTCATTATAGTCATCCTTAGGATAGTCATTTTATAAACCCTTACGTCATATTTATTTCTTATACATGTACATTTTTAACATATGTTGTACCAAGTATCAATAATAATTAACATTGAATAAAAATATTATGTAGATACATTTGATTTAAATTAGATTTCATTCTTCTATGAATTATCATCTTCAACAAGATTTTTATGTGCTAAATCATATTGTAATGATGATCCAATAAGATCCCCAAGTGTATATTCCTTAATGTTATCACATTCATCTATAGTAACCTTTTTTATTTCACTCATTACAATATTCACTATGTAGTATTTCAATAAGAATCTGATTTTTATGAGATTCTCAAAAATATATCATATCATTTATATTACTAGTAAATTTATGAAATATTTTATTAATAGTTTCTTCTTCACCCATTTTATATTCATTTTATTCCACTATTAACATTCCTAGGATAGTTCTAATAAACATACCAATTCTAGGAAGTGTATTTTGAATAATTTTTTATATAGAATGTGTTGTTTAACATGAATATACATGAATTTACACATTTCAACTTATTTCAAAACATAAAATTTTCATCACCTTATAAATCATTAAATAATTTACCATATCATTTCCAACTAACGATCTGGGTTCTCTTTCAGGCATATTATTCGGTTTCTCCATGATTCCCCATTGATAAATGATAATTTTATTTATGAATAATTTCATATAATATTTCCTATATCTATAATCAACACCGACAAACTGTGGTGGTATTGAGGTACCAATTCATCATTGTAACTAGTTTTTGTCATCTTAAATAAGATAGTTTCCCCTTGATAGTTAATTCAGTAAATAGTTAACAAATAAATGTATAAATATATATTTACCAATTTAGGGATCCTTAAATGATACAAATTGTTAGTTCATAGTTAATATATAAAATTATCATATAGGGGGTGAATTGGACTTTAAAAATGAATATAGAAAATATTATATCAATATTATAAAAATTAAAGTCTGTGAAATAAAAATAAAATAAAAAGAACAAAGAATATTTTTTATAGTGGCATAATCTATACAATCCTGGATTCAAAACCTAATTATAAAACCTCTTCCCCCTTAGAGTCTCTTACACACACAAAAATATTCCATTTTCTCCCTGATGGAATAACCCGTACAATCATCCTTTCTCCATTGTATGAAAAAACAATTCTTGAGAATTTTTTGAGGTCACAACGCAGAGTGAAAACCTTGAATGGTTAGTATAGACCATTAAAAAATTTTAAAAATAATGAAATATAAATAATTACGTCCATAGAACATGTTGAATACATCAAAATCTACGAGTCGATGTAGAAAGAATCTATCCTGTAGAAAAAGATCAATATGATGTAATTTGGATGACAGATGTAGTTGAACTTGAAAGTATGTATCACTTATAGAGTCAAATAAAATAATAAATTTCATGAATTTTCATTGATCTATACAAATCCTTGTATTGAGATATTTTGTTCATATATTATTTAAAAGAATGAATCCAATTCTAGTTTATATTCCCCAATTTCTTATGAGATATCTTCATTGAATGTGACTGCAACACAAACCCACATGGGTTATGTTGATAATATATAACTAAAAATATGTTATACTGTGATATCACATGAGAATAATTAACAAAAAACAAAAATAATAATTACTAAAAAAAATAATTTGCCTTGTAATTCTCTAAAAATTAATGCAAGATAAACTGTTCAAATTCTGAACACATTTGATTTTGTATAATAGTTTTCCTATGAAACCATTCTGAAAAATAAACCCACGAAATATGAAGATAATCCAACATAGAATTATTCCAAAAAAAAGTTTTTTGTGTTAAATAATTAATAAGTATTTAAGTAATTATTAAATCAAGATAAAAATATGAAATAAATATGAAATAATTCAAAATATAAAATTATAAATAAAATAGTGTATCTTTTAAGTTAAAATGAGATATAAGAATTATTTTACCATATATAGGTGATAATGTAGGTTAAAAAAATCTCTATGTTCTAAATTTCTCTAAGTTAATTTTTTTTCATTAAAACACTTCAATTTTATTCATGCATGTAAATAATTTTTTTATGCATTAATATTTTTAACATATGGGCATATCATTTTTTTTATGCAACCACTTCATTTTTGTTCATTCAAATAATTTATTTTTTTTCATGTGATCAATTAAATTTTTTATATATGGTCACTTAATTTTTGATCATATTTGGATTTAATTTAATGTCACTTCAATAGTTTGTCAAATTTTCACTCACGGTAAATTCCAGACCCTGTTAAATTTTTACACCAGGTAACTTCCTAAGGTTACATTCAGAATTTATTAAATTTTCACTCACAATCACTTCTCAAGTTCACTTCATGACTTTTTAAAAAATCCACTCATAGTCACATCTCAAGGTAACATCCATTCATTGTAAAATTTTCACTCATGGTCACTTCTCAGTGTCACTTCAATACTTTTTCAAATTTTCAATCATGTTCGTTTATCAGGGTCACTTCTTGAATTTTTCCAAATTTCACCCATAATAACATTTCAACATCACTTTTAGAGTTTTTAAAATATTCAATCCTGGTCTCTTGTCATGGTCACATCCATAATTTCTCAAATATACACTCATGGTAACATCTCATGTTCACTTACAGACATTGTGAAATATTCACTCATGGTCACGTCTCATGGTGACTTCTAGACTTTTTTAAAATTTCACTCACATTCAATTCACAAGATTTCTGAATGATTTTACTTGAAAATGATAAAATATTATTATTTAAATAGTAAAATATTAATAAATTGGATCAAGGATCTAATTAAAAAATTAGATAAAGGCAAGGTTATAGGAAAATTAAGGTAATTGTTTTCACTCAAAATTCCCTTCTTTGGGAGACATTTTATTTTATGAACCTAAATAATTTAAAATGGTGTTTATAGTAAATATTGGGTATATAATAGTATGTATTATATTTATTCATGGTATTTGAACATCAACATGAGTATCTATCATTTTAAAATGGTTTAAACTAGAATATTACATTCGTCATAAGGGTTTTTTGTATGGAGTTCTCTTCATTGAGACGCGTGTTCTTATTATTCACCAATTTAATATTTATATTATGTGTATAATTCCCATAATTGTTTTTAGAATAATCGATAAATTAATTATTGGTGTTTATAGATCCATATTATTCCCATTATTTCATTTTTTATTCAAAAATTAATAATGTCATTTGGGTTTTCATAAATTAGTAACCATTAACTAACTTGTACTTCTATTTGTTGATCCTTATCATTAAAATTTGTTTATACTCATCCCACTAATGATATTATGCTAAATATCCTAATTAATTTATAAGTAAATATGTTCTTTTTGTCAATTTCTGTTTCTATGATGATTTAATTTTTAAATAGTGATATTATAAATAATATTTCCAATATTTTCAAATAAACCATTACTTTTCATGTCCATATTCTCCCTTTACAAAATTGTTTTCATTAGTTTCTAGAATGATATTATGTTTTATTTTTTACCTTTATAAAAATATTTCTAATGTTATAAAATGAATATTTATCAACTCTTAAACCGATACCTGTTTCAAAAAAGTGTAATTTTTTTAATATAAAAGGATTTTAATTTCAAGCTATTATGTTTTATATTCAAACTGAAATTTTATTATTCACAAACAATACTACTTCAAGATGATTTATTTTAAAAATTAATGTTTTAAAAATATATATGGATGATTATAAAAATATTTGTGAAGTGGTTTTAATATTCATTTTATAAAAAACAAAAAAGGGTTTAAGGAAATACTTTTCTAAATGTATTACTACCATTTTCTTCTCAACAACTAAAATACTTACCAAAATGGAGTTATTTTTCTTGATTAAACATATATTATATGTTATAATTTATTTCATTGGGGTGAAAATGTTTTAGTATAATTCTATATTATTTTTGAATCCATTTTATACGATGTCATTTGATAATGTTATGAAAACCATTTCTCTTTATATATGTTATTTTATGATTTAATTATTTGTTTTCTATGTGTCACTAAAATGTATGGATTATGATATGGGTGGGATATATATTTCCTCCCAATGTATTGGGTAATATATTATGTACTATGAGATAGAAGATTATGTTAATAGGTTAACAAGTACCTTGGTTTACAATGGGTGAGTGTGATAACGTTTAGCTCTACTCAAACTTTTATGTGTGAATAGGCTTCCAGGTTGCTGAGTTCACAATAATAATAAATCTTATGTTCATAATTATGCCACTTTATTTCTTACATTACTTGGTTCATGATATATGATTCATGTTTTATTTTCCGATGCAGTGGTAAATGTATTATATTTTGATATTATATGTATATCATTCATACTTATTGTAAATTATTATTCATTTATTTACATTTAAATTAGAATTTTTTCATTATTATTTTTACCCATATGTTTATGCTATAACCATTCTGGCCTATTATATGTTATCCTTTAATAATAATTTTTTCTCACCCCTTATTTTGTTTTTCCAATCCTGAGGATTGGAATATTATTATGTGTCATAAATAGTATAAGAGTGGTTTTGTTTTAATAAGAAATGTTCACAACATGTTAAATAAGTGTTTTATGTTTCTAGTATTTATGTCACTAAACCTTTAGGTTCTTGGGTTTTGAGACTATTTATTATATTTATTAATTAAAACATTGTATCATGTATTATTTAGGAAGGTTTATCTTGTTTCTCTTTAAATGGTATTATAGTAGGGTTTAAATATTTTGGGATATCAGTTTTGTTATTTTGGGGGTTAGATTAGAGAATCATAGTGAAAATCCAATATATTAGTTTATGTATATAATGGTATAATAACATTTATTAATTTATTGAGTAGGTAATTATCCATTCAAAACATCCATTTTTGGATACTAGAAAGTCAATGAGGATATGGAACAGATGCTTATATATGAAATCACCCCAAAATGTTAGATGTGTAATTAATAAATTATAAATCTGATACATGATGAGTGGGATTATGACTACACATATATATAGATACTCATGGGGGAAAATCTTCGGTTTATCACATGCTATTTAATAACCACTATAAATTATTTATTTCCTAGTTATTTCGAGGAATTGGATTAGGATGAATAATATTACAAAACATAATGTAACCTAGGTTAATCTAAGATTGATATAGATTGAAATAAATTAACTATAGGTCAGTATGATTAAATAATTTAACAAGTTATTTTATGGTTGAAATACATTTTATTATTTTCACATTTCTCTTATATTAATAATTTTTTTTAGTCATGACAACATTTTTGGAATTAGTAATGGATGTAAGTATAAGTGACCATAGGTGTGAGTAATAATGTATATATTACCCCACTGAAAACCCTAAATAATGTGAACTGGAATTGGAAACATTATTATTATGAAAAACTAAAATCATGAAATATCTTAGAAATGTGAACATGGTCAAAGTATAAAACACACCAAATACGATAAAGATAGAGTTTCATGAAATATTATGTAATGAATTTGATGAATGAAAACAATAAATTTCCTATAGGATTAAAACATGGGAAGAATTGACAATAGAATTCAATAAAAGGGATTGGAAGATGCCTTAATTTTAGAGGATGGTATCATGAAGCATAAAAAAAGTTTTAGGAAAATGAATATTCAGCTAACATGATTTAAAAAAATAAAATGCATCCTAATGTAACATTAATAATCCAATGATTATGTTTCTGGAACACTGTAATTATCCATGTAAACTCCCTAATCCTATTACAAACCAAAACTATGAGAGTCACTGAACTCCATGAATAAGGGGGAATGAAATCACTATACAAGAAATACTCCTTAAGTGGATCTTGATATTTAAGGTACACGGAACCTCTAATTTGTAGTTCAAATTTTCCTTTTGGAATTTTATTTTAGGAACACTACGATATCCAATAATTTTTAAATGATCATTAAATCATCATCTTAAGGATTTGATTGTAACAGAAATATTTTAGTGGTATAACTATTTCATTCTATGATGAAGCTTATAGTAATGTGCCTTTTGGAAACACTATTATCCTTAATTCAGATATATTTATCTAGATTTTAGTGATTGATTCATTCACTCCACATAAGGGACAAATTATCTAGAGTAAGAAACTCATATTATATTATCCTATGATATTGTATGAAAAGATAAAAATAAACACCATATATGAAATAATATATAAGTGGGTATTGATACCATATATCAGTACAATCATGGCACAAAGAGTTAGAGAGAAACTAAATATTAGGGATATTTCTATTCTAAGGAAATACATATGTTTCCTAAGTTGGAAAGATTGATATCTCTTTGCAAATTATAACTTATGTAATTGTGATCATATATTTAACATTAGATAACATATTTAGTATGTAATAATTTAAAACATTATATTGTATTTTATTTATTTTGTGGGAGAATGAAATGTCCTAAAATGTAAAGGTATATTTACCGTAAATAAATATAGTGATTGATATATTTCTCCCCACCAAACATTGAAATAAAATGAAAAACCCATATACATGTACGTAAAATATAAATATTACATATATCCATTAAATCCTAGAAATTATATTTGAGATATAACCACATTATTAAATATGTGAATATTGAAAATAATTCTAAATTATAATACAACTTAAATTCTATTAGTATAGTTAAAATAACAATGAAAATAACTTTCTACATAAAAATGTATTTTTCTATATATATTTTTAATTTAATGAAACTATGTATATTATTATTAAATAATAAAAAATATGTTGATAATATGAATAATATATTACCAATATAATAATAAAAATAAATATGATATAAGAATAAAAATAGATAAAATTATTCAATACAACCCGGTTTCCCACTATAATTTGGGATTTTATTAAATATGAAATTTTATATCATTATAAGTTTAATTTTACAATGTGGACAGAATTTTAGGATTTTCAAAAATATTATAAGATTCGAATGAAATTTTTGGATTTTTTTAAATCATTTTCATTTTCAATAAATAGTGAAACATACCATTTTAACTAACATGAAATCATTTTTCAATTATTAGTATATAATTATAAATTCAAATTTTATGAAAAAAATATAACACAAAATTTGTATTTAATAGTTTATATTATAATTTTTTACATATTTATTATAGTTTATATACATATGATTTATATATTAGAAAATAGTTAATTCTTTCTCCAAAATTCATTTCACAAATTGTATAATTATTATAAAAAAATTAATTTTTAACACATTGAGAAATTGAATCAGTAAAAATGTATTAGTATGTCAAAATTATCTAATATCGGACACTTTATTTTTAGTCATAATGATTTTTTAATGTTTGGAAAATATTTATTACCCAAGTAAAATAGTAATTTTTCATAATAAATATATTTTTAGATTATATATATATATTAATTAACATTAACCAATTTTTTAATCAGTGATTATTAAGTATAATAATTACTACTCTCTAAAACGATATTTTCCCCACAAAAGAGTTTTTCAGCACATATATGTTTAAATTTAAAAATTAATATTCTCATACCTATAAATTAAATGTGGTTAAATAGAGTCCAAATACATATTTTTCATGAGGAAATTTGATTAAAACGTGCACCCTATTAATTAAATGGTAAAATAATTTCTATGATTAATTTTTAATCAAAATTAATAAGGTTAAAAATATCTAAATGTAGTATCTCAAAGTTTTACTAATTATAGTTCACATATACATTATTGATAGACTATTTTGGTATAAAAGTGATATTATCTAGTTTCACCTACCATTTCTACACCTAATTCATCTATGTCACGAAACTCAGCTAACACCCCATGTGATTCCATCCATACCTCTTACCTAACATTATTTGTAATTAAAAATTCCCCTCTTTCGATCAATAAATTGATCCAACTCCCACTATTATCTAATCCCTCTAATCACTAATGGAATTGATCCTTAATTTCCAATACATATCAATCTATTAATCCCTACAAAAAATTTACTAACCATCTAATGAGTCCTCTCAAATAGTAAGAAGCTACTTAGCAAGGTAAGATTTCTCCACCTTTTAATTTTGATTCAAGTACTTATTTTAACATAGTCCCTTGGAGAGTCATTTTAATATGATAACATATATTAATAATCAACCATTTAATATAAAAATGATTCCCTATTTATGATGGACAACCCTTCCCTCTCATTAATCTAACTCTATAAAACTTTTCATTAATGGTTATGCTATTAGAACTAATAATTTATTCTCTCCCCTCCCCCTTCATTTCAATCACTTCCATTTTTATAAGAATTTATGCCATCATGTGACTATGAATCGACATGTTTTGAATCAATAATTTACATTATAAATGATTTATAATTAATTTTATATTACCAGTCTCACTCATTAAACCCATTTCATAATTTATTTTATATAGTTTCTCTGCTACCAAAAATCATTCTTTGATTTTTCAGAATCATGTTGTCAGAACTCAACTCTAATATCCTTCAAGGGTATCCATAAAAAATAATATTATAATGGGTTATATATATGAAATTGGTTTGTAAATAGGTGGTTAAGATATATATTATTTTTATATAGGTGTCCACAGATAGACCATGTTTGCGGAAACTAAAGGTATGGGATTCATATCAAATATACTTTTTTTGGCTCACATTTTATTTTATGAATTTTTTATATTTTAAATGGTATTTATACTGATTATTTGTTATATATTATCATATAATATATTTTCCATGGAAATTTATCTTCAACTTTAAACTCTCCCACATTCATGTGTTTTTTATAATAACCTTTCTTAATCCATACTTATTTTTCATCTCAGCTTCTCTTCATTGAAAAATAGATTTAATTTTATAAAATAATTTTTTCATTCTTTGGAGTATATAATAACAATGAATATATTGTTGAATAAAAAATTATTTAACTCAATTTATTTATAGATTCATATGATTTTCATTCTTCTAATCACTTTTGATTCGAAAATTAGTAATTTCATATTTGTATAAACAACTAAATTACATTTCATTGTTTTGTAACACTCTATTGAATATTATCAATAAAATTTGGATAAAGGAATACATATTGTGATACTATTCTACAAACTCAACTTGTTTTTTAGGTAATTATGATTTATATTCATGTCATTTTCTATGATTGTCTTATTAAAAAAAATTTAAATTGTGAAAAATAATTCTAATTATTTATAATAAATGTTTCCTTTTTCTTATCCATATTTTCTTGTTCCCTGAATGTTTTACTTATTATTATTAAATATATTATTTCTTATCATTATGAACATATATTTCTCACTACAAACTGTTTAAAGGAAGATTTATTAACTCTTAAAATGATACAACATTCGACGAACATATAATTTTTTAATATAAAATGATTTTAATTTCAATCCCATATATGTTATCTTTTAACCAAAATTTTATTATAAGAGAATATTAAAATTTCAAGAGTTTTTTATTTCCAAAAATTTATATTTTCTGAATTCTCTATGAAACATTGTAACGCCTCAACCCTAGTTACCCAGAGTAGGTGCATTATTATATAACATTGGCATGATCACAAAGGATCATGTCTCGAAAAACCGATTAGTTTAGTAGCCTGGGAAACACTAGATATATTCATAAGTCTTACCCTACATCATAAAGAGAAAAAAAATACAACAACCTCTTGTATTCATATCCCCTCATTCTATTCTTGCAAGTCATTGGTAAAATACTTCTTCATATCATGGGAAAAATAAAACATTGAATGGGGTGAGCTCAGATGCTCAGTAAGGATAACAATATAGTGGAAAATTTCATAAGTAAACATAATCATTTAAGGAAATGTATAACTAATAAAAGAATTTTAAACTTTAACTTCATCATAATATGTAAAAGAGAAAATGAAATAATGCCATTTAATTAATCACATTGATATTCTACTAGTATAATAATCAAATTCAATATCAATAACCACTTTAATAACGATGGAATGCATAATGCCAGACTATCATAACCACATAGGCAAGGCCTCTTGAAAAGACTACAAATAATATTCTGTCAAGGCCACATGCCAAGACACTAGTTTGTCTCATGATACCTACCGATGCATCAGGGAGCTATAGCGGGCTCTACCAGTCACTTATTAAGTCCAATGAATTCCTCATATGAACAGGTTTAAACATAAGTGTAGAAAGCATTTTTTACGTCGGTTATTTTTCATTATTTACGTCGATTTTTAGGCGACGTTAATACGAACGACGTTATAAATAACGTTTTTTACGTCGGTTATTTAAAACCCGACGTAACATCCCTAACATCACGGTGTTTATCACGTCGGTTCATTAATAACCGATGTGAAAAATGATGGGGGATGGGGATTTATAACGGCGGTTATTATATAACCGCCGTGATAAACCGCGGGTGGGGGGGTTTAGCACGTCCGTTATATAATAACCGACGTGATAAATATGCGTGGGGGGGGGGTTTATCACGTCGCTTATTTCTAAACCGACGTGATAAAACGCCTGGGATATCGTTTATCACGTCGGTTATGACATAACCTACGTGATTAACCCTTCCCTGGGCCTATTATCACATCGGTTTCTTAAATAACTGACGCGATAAAAAGGCCTGGGAAATGTTTTAGCACGTCGGTTAGCCAATAACCAACGTGGTAAATCGATTCCCAGGCCTTTTAGCACGTCGGTTATATTAAGAACCGACGTGCTAAAAGGCCCGGGAACGGTTTATCACGTCGGTTCTCGAAAAAACCGACGTGATAAACCCCTACCGATTTATTTACCACGTCGGTTATAAAATAACCGACGTGAAAGCGATATTTTTTTTAAATAATTGCACTGCTCTCACCAAAAAGCAACCAGAAACCAAACAACAAAAATAACCATGCCAGCCCTCCCCCAAGCCCCAACTGAACCCCACCCTCATCTATACCCACCTAACAACCTGGCCAGCCCTCCCCCACCACATTGGAACCCCACCACAACCCTTGGACACCCCCCACCCCTTGGACAGCCCCCCCACCCTCATTTACACCCCCACGACCCATAGTACAGCCTCAAACATCCATTGGACACCCCTCCCATATCCCTTGGACACCCCCACCCCTTGGACACCCCCACCCCTTGGACAGCCCCCCCTACCCTCATTTACACCCCCAAGACCCCTAGTACAGCCTCAAACACCCATTGGACACCCGCCCCCCCCACACCTTGACAGCCCTCCCAGACCCCTTGGACACCCCCCCGACCCCTGGACACCCCCCCGAGCCCCTGGACAGCCCCAAACACCCCTTGGACACCCCTCCCATATCCCTTGGACACCCCCCACCCCTTGGACAACCCCCCCACCCTCATTTACACCCAACCGGCCCCTTGGACAGAACTCCCAGACACCTTGGACACCACTCCCATATCCCTTGGACACCCCCACCCCTTGGACACCCCCCACCCCTTCGACAGCCCCCCCCCCACCCTCATTTACACCCCCCGAACACTAGGACAACCCCAAACACCCCTTGGACACCCCTCCCATATCCCTTGGACACCCCCCACCCCTTGGACACCCCCCACCCCTTGGACAGCCCCCCCCCCCACCCCCTGGACACCCCCCGACCCCTTGGAAACCCCCCCGACCCCTTGGAACCCCCCCCATCCCCTTGGACAGCCCCAAACACCCCTTGGACACCCCTCCTATATCCCTTGGACACCCCCCCACCACTTGGACACCCCCCCACCCCTTGGAAACCCCCCCCCCCCCCACCCTCATTTACACCCAACCGACCCCTTGGACAGCCCCAAACACACCTTGGACACCCCTCCCATATCCCTTGGACACCCCCCACCCCTTAGACACCCCCACCCACATTTACACCCCCCCGACCCCTAGGACATCCCCAAACACACCTTGGACACCCCTACCATATCCCTTGGACACCCCCCAAACACCCACCCACCCCCTTGGAACCTCTCCCCCCATACCAAAATCCAGACCAGAAAAACCATCAACAGTAGACCAAAACAAGAAGTAGAGAAAAATTAAACAATCACTTATATAACATTCAAAACATACACTGTCAACTTCAAAAAAAACTAAATCCAACCTAAACGACTACGAAATACACAGTTACATTGACAATATTCAAAATTACATTTTACATTACAAACAACTAAAAGTCAATCAAACCTGTAAAATAATTTGACCACTCCACTTGTAAGTGTTTGATATCTTCAGAAGTAAAGGGTTGAGGGTCATCAAAAAGCTACAAAGGAAAAGGATAGTAGTCAACGTGTATAATGAATAAATCAAATTGAAATATTATGAGAAAGAGGAAATCTTACCAGGTCAAAACTCAGAACTGTCCCAGTTGTTATTATTTCATACATAAATCTTAACATGTAATATCCGCATTCGATGATGCCTTGTTGCTCATGAAATTTCTGTTTGAATGAGTGTAAATTCAATATATTATTTTTATGTAATAAATCAAAATGTACAAATTATAAATGGATATTTACCTTCGCATGTACATATTTGATCTTGAAATTCCTTTTCTTTGCACTTTTTCGAAAGTGGACCCATGCCCTATTAGAAAATTATACGAATGGGGTAAATTTAAAATTCATTATAATATATAAAACTATTGTGAAATTGAAACTTACGTTTCCAATATATTCTAAAAACTTTCTCGCACATCATCATGGAGAGAGCATATCCAATAAAGTGCTTTCTGCCTAGGGCAAAAAACCCCTAACATCCAATGATCTCTGATAAAAGGAAATTTAACGTTAGTGGTTTTTTATGTTAAAAGATAATTAACTCTTTGAGAGGAATGTGTTTCATACCTCTCACAAAAAGGCATCATCCAACACTGTGTGATTACATTCTTTTCAAATCTATCAGCAATATAAATCATTCTTTGTTCCTCATCCAATGCACATGCTTCAGGGGAAATCAATTGTGGGTCCACGAATCCATATACATCTATCAGCTCATTCCTCTCAAAAATTTTATATAGATACCTAATACAAAGCAGACATAAGTATACATTTTTAATAAATATAACGCAAGGAAAAGGTGTTAAGAATTACATGAAAAAATTTGCACCACGTTGATGCCCAACTTATCGCCAGTGAAAAACTCCATGATATCAGTTTTCATAATCCCCACAGTTAGTTCACGCCCACAGACATGAGCTTCCATTGTAAAGTCATAATGATCCGCCATCAAATTTGAATATCTTGAGAATTTGTCAAGACTGCTAGTATCTGCATCTGATGTCATAGCTATCTGTCTTTGTTGTTGTCTATATAGTATTTCTTTACCTTTGAAGTATTCCTGTAAAAATAAATTGAAAAATATATTAGTTTTCAAATGATAAAACATTAATAAACATATAAAATAAAAGATATAACATCCATACCTCTATGGTAATGAGTCGAAGAAGTCTGGATGGCCAAAGTAAAAAATGGCTGATACTATGTCCAACTGTCGTCACCTCATCTGTAGGTAATGGTATCCGAGCTGATCTATCTATAATATCCTGTACAGTGACCCTCTGATTCTCTACCTCTAACTGTTGATGATGAACTGTATCTCCTATACAATATACCATCCCATATGCAACTATATGATGTTGAGGATCATCAACATACAACTCACAATAAGTAGGTAGCTGTGGCGGAGGAGAAGGATCAAAAATGGGGTCCGCAGGCTGAGGTGGGGGAGTGGGAGCTACTGGGAGAGGTGGAGTGGGAGCTGCACCCTGAAATTGTCTTTGCAAGTCTGCAAACATAAACTGCACCGATGATCTAATCTTTTCCTCCATTGTCGCATTAATATTATGGACTTCAGCCTCCAAGGATTCTATTTTTTTTATAAACTCCCTCAATGTTAGAAGTTGAGTAACGTGGCAACACTTTTCTTACCGATACACCGACCGGATATCCTCTTACACGGCCAGGATGTTCGGGCATTCCCAATGCCACAGATAAAATATCTTCCCTCCCAGATGGTGTAAATGTCCCCTGTGAACTCTACTCCTCAAGAGAGTCCTGTAATAATTAATTGAACATTTCTATAATGATTGGAAATATATGACGAAAATAGTAAACTTAAATAAATAAAATAGATATCTTACAATCCTCTCAACTATGAGTCTCGATTCTTCCGAAAGATATTGTCCTTTTTTGCCCTTCCGAGCTCTTTTCCATTTCTCATGTCTAGATGGAGGGGATGGAGGGGCCACCTCTCCAGAGCTTGAAGACTCACCTCTTAGTTGTTGAAATTTTTCTGCCATCATTTGTTCTTCCAATAATGCATACCCTCCCCGAGATAAACTATGAGGGTATACATTTTTAGATTGGATCTCTTGATGAGCTTTCCTTGTTTGCTGTAAATTAAGAATAAGTAATCAATAACAAAACAATAATAAGATCATTTATATAAGAAAGCTTATAAAAGTTTACATTGCCCTTACCAAAAATGATTCTTTTCTTCTACTTTCAAAAAATTGTCTCCATGTGTCTTCATATATAAAAGGATATATACGACATGGATTCTCACGACTCCTATGACCATAAATGAAATCAGATGAGAGGGTTGATTTGAAATCCCTCCATCTCCTAGCAGCCAACGATAAGAATTTCTTCCTGACTCCTCCAGTGTTAGGAATATCAAATGTCATCTGATAAAAAAGAGGTTAAAAATATTATATATACTAGAATCATTTAAAGAACAGTCAAACAATAGCAAAAGATCTTACCAAAATGGTCTCCCACAGCTGAGAAATTATCGCCTTATCCACACTTCTCCAATCATCATAGAGAATGCTTACTTTGCTCTTAGCCTGAGTTGCTACAAAACCCTTAAAATCTTTAGCATTTGGACCTCTAGGAAGATCATCATCATCAAACTCCACGACTATCCTCTCCTCCTTCGTATGGGCAAGTGATAATTTTGGTAAACGTGTGCACCCACGCTTACCAACCTTTGAACTCTTTTTCGTAATAGGAGCATGTGAATGTTCCTCCCCAGATGTATGACCAATATGCTCATCTCCAGAATCATGTGGCTGATCAACTGATTGATCTGTCATTTTCCTTCAAATCAAAAAAACAAACATTAGGTCACAAATATACAAATTCAAATATTGTAATACTACTTAATCAGAAAATTGAAAAGTGTACTAAATTACATAATAGTAAACATTGGTAATATGGTAAGCATGTTAAACAATGATAAACATGGTAAACACAGTCTGTTGTACCCCTCTCTCTTGGATTTTAATGATCACAATCACTCTTATTATGTTCTAACTTGTTTTCAAGTGTTTTTGTTGATACGCAAAAGGTTGCCAAGGAGTTGGCCCAAGAAAGCTGAAAAGTGGACTCACTGCGTCCACCAGTCAGCCGGTGTGAGCTCACCGGCCAGCCGGAGGACCCAGGCAGTAGGCTTGCCCACTGCCTGGTGTCACCGGCCGGCCGCTGGATCACCACCAGCCGGTCGGTGGACCAGACAGAGATCCTTCCTCTCTGTCTGGACCACCGGCCGGCCGCTGGCTCATCACCGGCCGGCCGGTGGACCAGACAGAGCTTTGCTGTCTGGACCACCGGCCAACCGGTGATCCACCACCGGCCGGCCGGTGCGCCCAGGACTTCTCCTCTTTACGGTTTTTATTGTTTTATCATTTTGGTTTGATACATGTTTTAATAAGTAAAAAATTTACAATATCTAACATTATATGAAAAAACTAAATGTAAACAAGAAATAAACATGTGTTACCTGTAATTTTAGGAATGTATAGTTGGATTGTTTTCCCAAATTCCTTCGTCGTGATCGTTCCTTATGGCACAAACCATGTCTTTAACATACTCATCATTATGTTCTGTTAATCTTTCCATGGAAGTAGGTATCTCACATAAATCAGCATCTTCATCAAATTCATCCTCACCAACATATTGTTTTTTCCCTTGTAAAACAATAGCCCACTGCATATCTGATTGATCTACTACATAGAAAATTTGTTTGGCATGTGTTTCCATTATAAAAGAATCAGCTGTGTCTTCCAATCTATTCAGATTAACAAGTGTCATTCCAAATTCATCGTGTCTGGCACTGTTGTTACCGATAAGCCATTTACAGTTAAAAACAGGAACTTTAATTTTAAAGTAATCAGCCTCCAATATGTCTTTAATCACTCCATAATATGCACTTGATGCCGAAATTGGGTTTCTGTCCTTAGCACTCGAAAAATGCATTGCTTCTGCAAACACCAATACACCACTATTCTGAACTGCACTTCTGTTGTCCTGAGCTTTCGTATGAAATGTATAGCCATTAATATCATAAGCGGACCATGTTATCACATTTAATGATGGACCACCCACTATCCATTTTAATGTATCTGATACATCTGATCTACCAAGCAAGGTCTTTTTAAACCATGGAAAAAAAGTTTTGTTGTGCTCATTCAAAATCCACATTTCTTTCTTCTTTGGATGACATTGTTTCAACTCATTAATATGCAATGTGATATACGGTTGAACATCAGCTATGTTATTCAAGATGTATGATTCTAACTTTTTCATCTGTTCAGCTGACAGTGATTTGACTTTCAAGCTACGAATCCCCTTTCCCTCATTATTAACCCGTTCATGGCGAGATGGAGGCAAACCTATGTGTTGCGCAGTAGCCAAGTAGCTCGTACAAAACTCTGCTACCTCCTCAGAAATATACTTTTCAATAATGGAGGCTTCAGGTCGATATGGATTTTTAACATATCCATTTAATATTTTCATATACCTTTCAAAAGGATACATCCAACGAAGATATACAGGTCCACAAAGCTTTATTTCTCGAACCAGATTAATCATTAAATGCACCATCATATCAAAAAAAGTTGGAGGAAAATACATTTCCAAATGACAAAGTATAAAAATTGCATCCTTTTCCAAAATGTTCAAAGCATTCACATCAATCGCCTTGTTACAAATTGAATTGAAAAAATAACACAACCTCATTATAGTCTTTCTGACACGGATGGGCAATATTCCACGCAGTGCAACTGGTAGAATTTGTTGCATCATGACGTGACAATCATGTGATTTCATACCTATCAACTTCAATTCTTTCAATGAGACAAAAAATTTTACATTTGAAGAATAACCTTGAGGCACTTTGATATCATGAAGACGCTGACAGAAGCTACTTTTATCCCTCTTCAATAATGTATGCCAAGCCGGGGGAAGAAATGTTCGTCTTCCTTTAGGAGTGGGAGCTAACTCCAAACGTATTCCCATTGATAGTAGGTCTAACCTTGCATTCAACCCATCTTTTGTCTTTCCTTTAATATCTAGCAATGTTCCGATCAAAGAATCACGGATATTCTTCTCCACGTGCATGACATCAATATTATGTTTGACTTCATGATACCTCTAATATGGTAGCTCAAAAAATATTGACCTTTTCTTCCAAATATGTCTATCATTACCAGATTTCTGTGTCTTTCCCAATGTCACATCAAGGTTTTTCACCCTCTCAAAATACAAATATGGGGATAAAGGTTTTGGAGCAGTATCAAATTCTTGTGTGCCATTGAATGCCTTTTTTAGTCTTCTATAAGGGTGATCCATAGGCAAAAACATTCGATGAACCATGTACACTGTTTTCCTCCCATGATGCAATTGACAATATGACGTCTGTTGTTCGCAAATTGGACATGCTTTATTCCCTTTAACACTGTATCCAGAAAAATTTCCATATGCTGGGAAGTCATTTATAGTGAATAGAAGCACTGCATGCAGTTGAAAATATTCCATTTTATAAGAATCATACACCCTAATACCATCAGCCCATAACAGTTTCAAATCATCAATCAGCGGTGACACGTATACATCAATATCATTGCCGGGTTGCTTTGGACCAGAGATCATGATACTCAACATGACATATTTTCGCTTCATAAAAACTTCAGGAGAGAGGTTGTAAATTACCAATAAAACAGGCCATGAACTATGTGTGCTACTGAGGGTTCGGTATGGATTCATTCCATCTGTGCACAAGCCTAGTCTCAGATTTCTAATTTCATCTCCAAATGTAGGGTACTAGGCATCAATTTTCATCCATTGTGGACAATCAGCTGGATGACGTATTTTCCCATCACATACCCGCTCATCAGCATGCCATCTTAACCTTTTTGCATCATGTGAATTAGCAAATAAATGTTTGAAACGAGGAATTATAGAAAGATACCAAAATACCTTTGAAGGGAGCTTTGTAATCTCTACATCAGCTTGTGATTTTTCTTTCACCTTATACCGTGATGTCCCACATTTAGGACACTCTTTCAGAAATTCATATTCCTTCCTATATATAATGCAGTCATTCGGACAGGCATGTATTTTCCTATATCCCAATCCCATCGGGCATAATATTTTTTTGGCCTTATAATGTGAATCTGGAAGATCGTTATTTTTTGGAAGAATGTCTTTCATCAATTGTAGCAGCTCTGTAAAACTTCTATCAGTCCATCCATGTTTCGCCTTCAGGTTAATCAATCTTAACACCGCCGACAAAACCGTAAAATCTGTACAACCAGGATATAATGGTTTTTCGGCATCACCATATAGACGTGCAACTGTCGGTTCTATCTCAATTTGTTCTGCTACAATATCGCGAATCATTTCTTCAATTCCATCGGAGTTACCATCTTGCGATTCATTATCATCAGTGACATTCTGTCCAATTTCGCCATGCCAAATCCAAGGGTTGTAACTCAGATTGAAACCATGACAAATCAGATGATCTTTTATCTCTCTACTTTTCAACTTCTTCATATTCAGACATTTCAGGCATGGACAGAAAAAAATGTCACTACTTGGAACATTTCGTTTAGCAAATTACAAAAAGGCATCAACACCTTCCTCATATTCATTGCTCATTCGATGTGCCGTAATCCAAATTCGACTCATTATTACCTATAACAAATAGCAAAAATATATATATTTTTTAGATAAGACAAATATATGTTTATATGAAAAAAATCATAATTTGAATGTAAACAATTTTGAAATATAAAACAAATCGATGTGTATTTAAAAAAATATGCCTGAATATTATTTTTTTTAAACAAAATATAGTAAGATATAACACCCCCCTGGACACCCCCCGACCCCTCTGGACAGCCCCCCGCCCCTCCTGGACACCACCCCCCACCCCCTACCCCCTTGGACACCCCCTGGACATCCCCCAACCCTCTGGACACCCCCCCCCCCCCCCACCCACCCGGACAACCCCAAATACCCTCTGGAGAGGCCGCCACCCACTTGGACAGCCCCCCACACCCATCCACCCCCTTGGACACCCCCCCTGGACACCCCACCGACCCCTCTGGACAGGCCGCCACCCCCTTGGACAGCCCCCCACACCCACCCATCCCCTTGGACACCACCCTGGACACCCCCCGACCCCTCTGGACAGCCCCCGACCCCTCTAGAAAGCACCCCCACCCCTCCTGGACACAACCCCCCACCCCCGACCTGCTTGGACACCCCCCTGGACACCCCCCAACCCTCTGGACAGCCCCCCCCCACCCCTCCTAAACACCACCCCCCACCCCCTACCCCCTTGGACACCCCCAACACCCACCCACACCCTTGGACAACCCCCCACACCCACCCACCCCCATGTAAACCCCCCTGGACACCCCCCGACCCCTCTGGACAGCCCCCACCCCTCCTGGACACCACCCCCACCCCCTACCCCCTTGGACACCCCCCTGGACATCCCCCAACCCTCTGGGCAGCCCCCCCCCCCCCCACCCACCCGGACAACCCCAAATACCCTCTGGAAAGGCCGCCACCGACTTGGACAGCCCCCCACACCCATCCACCCCCTTGGACACCCCCCTGGACACCCCACTGACCCCTCTGGACAGGCCGCCACCCCCTTGGACAGCCCCCCACACCCACCCATCTCCTTGGACACCACCCTGGACACCCCTCGACCCCTCTAGACACCCCCCGACCCCTCTAGAAAGCACCCCCACCCCTCCTGGACACAACCCCCACCCCCGACCTGCTTGGACACCCTCTGGACAGCCCCCCCACCCCTCCTAAACACCACCCCCTACCCCCTTGGACACCCCCCTGGACACCCCCCAACACCCACCCACACCCTTGGACAGCCCCCCACACCCACCCACCCCCTTGTAAACCCCCCTAGACACCCCCCGACCCCTCTGGACAGCCCCCCGCCCCTCCTGGACACCACCCCCACCCCTACCCCCTTGGACACCCCCTGGACATCCCCCAACCCTCTGGACAGCCCCCCACACCCATCCAACCCCTTGGACACCCCCTTGACACCCCACCGACCCCTCTGGACAGGCCGCCACCCCCTTGGACAGCCCCCCACACCCACCCATCCCCTTGGACACCACCCTGGACACCCCCCGACCCCTCTGGATAGCCCCCGACCCCTCTAAAAAGCACCCCCACCCCTCCTGGACACAACCCCCCACCCCCGACCTGCTTGGACACCCCCCTGGACAACCCCCAACCCTCTGGACAGCCCCCCCACCCCTCCTAAACACCACCCCACCCCCTACCCCCTTGGACACCCCCCTGGACACCCCCCAACACCCACCCACACCCTTGGACAGCCCCCCACACCCACCCACCCCCTTGTAAACCCCCCCTGGACACCCCTCGACCCCTCTGGACAGCCCCCCACCCCTCCTGGACACCACCCCCCACACACTACCCCCTTGGACACCCCCCTGGACACCCCCCAACCCTCTTGATTGCCCTCCCACCCCCCTGGAATCCCTGAAAATTTACCATAACAAGAAGTTGGGCCATTCAAAGAATGTTTTTAGGTGTGGAGGAAGAACTGAGTTTCAATAGATAGAGAAGGAACTCGACATTAGGTTGTCTATTCCAGGTGTGGATTTGAAGGAGTTAATGTTTGTTCAGGGACCCAAGAGATTGAATCAGAAATTCAGATGTTGTGCCATTTTCTCATGATGAGGATGAATAATTGGTGGGGTTTGACTTTTAAATGGAGAGCTTAGCAGACCATCATATTTTCTATAGATCAGTAAAGGATGTTAGCATCGAACATAAGGCTTAAGGGATGCTTTCAGATCCAAATATGTATGTTGATGGATGCAATGGATCTAGTAGAGGTTCTAGAAATAATGGTGGTTTTATTTGTTTAGGATAAGTAGTGAAGAAAAAACTAGTTAATTTTTTTACTTGCTGAAAAGAGGGTATCTAAAATTTTTAACATGCCGAGGGGAAATCTGGCGAGTCCTCCTCGTGAAACTTTGTTTGCAGGGGGTGAAAATGGTGATGTGATCCCAAATCCATGCACCTATGCCATGGTTGTGTGTGAATAAAGTAGTAACAACTGTAAAAGGGCAACCCATCCAAATGGACACGCCCCAACCCTCTCGGGGATTTATAGAAAACAATGAAAAATTAGTGAAATCATAAAATTAGTCAATATTGCAAGTCGAACTAATAGATCTAGGGATGATAAATAAGATTATGGTGCCAAAACGAGTTAAAAGGGTTCGCAATCGAAGAATCTTAGCTAGTTTCAACAAAAAAATCACAACACATATATATATACTATCCGCGAAAAAAAACGAACGAGTGGGAGGATTACCTGAGTGCTGCGAGTTTAGATAATTGAACCGAGGAGATTAAATATGAGAAACGATGATCGCAAAACGAATCTAAACCAATGAAATGGACGAGCCGATTTGGGTTTACGCGCGAGAGAGACGAGTCGCGACTGTCGAAGGTAAACTCACGAATGACAATCCACAGGTCTGGGTAAATTTCTAAATGAGTTATCACGTCGGTTATTCAATAACCGACGTTATAATTTTTTTAAAAACATTTATAACGTCGGTTATTAAATAACCGACGTAAAAACCTTCCTCCGATTCTTTTTTTACGTCGGTTATAAAATAACCGACGTTATAAAGGGCTCAAAATCCGCGTTTTTTTACGTCGGTTATTCCATAAACGACGTCAAAAACATCTGCGGATTCTTTTTTTACGTCGGTTATAAAATAACCGACGTAAAAAGGCCTTCAAAAACCGCGTTTTTTACGTCGGTTATTGAATAACCGACGTAATAACTCGTACATATGTTGATTTGTTACGTCGGTTATTGAATAACCGACGTAACAAACACCCCCTGCTTCTGTTTTTTACGGAGGTTAATGTATAACCGACGTAAAAAACGAAGCCGCGCGATTAATAACGTCGGTTATAAAAATAACCGACATTAAAGGTGTACTAAACACAGGTTTTTACGTCGGTTATTAAATAACTGACGTAAAAAACCTCGTTTTACATATTATGACGTTGGTTTTATATAACCGACGTAAAAAATTGTGACGTAAAAAACGTTTTCTGCACTAACATAAACATTCATATTAAAACAAGCATAAAAAATGTCAACACTTTCTCTATAAACCATGAATGGTATAAAAATAACATATCCACAATCAAATATATCACAAAACATTTAATACAATATCGAAGTTTTGTATCATAATAAATCAACTTCAAATAAGCTTAAAATCCATCAAAGGATGTTGACATAGATGAAATCAAAACAATTTGAGAGAAATATATCTTTTTTTAAATAATTTAAAATTCTCATAATTATAAAATACAACATATACATAGAAAAATATCTTAATAATATTATAACGGAAGCTTTAACGAGTTTATAATGGTAGAAAATAGCCACACCCGCTGTATATGTTTAAAAAGGACATTCTTAGCTAAATTTTATCAAAAAGGATAAAAAGGACCTTGTTTGGAAAACGACAGAAAGATTCCTTTATAAACATCTTATAAAAATTCAAACAAGGGTATAAATGACTTTAACCCATATTCTGTAAAATAGTAAGAATTATTTGAAATACATTTTTAAGAAATATGGATGTGGATGATAAAGATATCCCAGTAGATAATTACGTATAAACAACCTCAGTTAATGAAGAGAATGTGAAATTAACCCTTACCAATTTGTTAACTTATGAAACATACACCCCATGAAAGAGGTTTCATACAATGAATATGTAAATAAAAATAAATTAATATTTATTACACAACGAATACAGTTATGGGTAGTAAATACACCACATAAAATGTAATAGTGGAAATATGGCATGAATCTCATGGGAATATGGAGTGAGATAAAAACCCCTTACCTTGCACTTTTCCTTGGTTGAGGGTAGGTTAACCCTTTTTATAATAATTAAATAATTTTTATTAAAATATACAAGAATCATATATATAAATATGATATGATATATGATCTTTTAATATTGTTTGGTTAATAATATTTTAGTATTATCGTTGTTTCGGTTGTTAACTGACATGTTTTCCTTTATATGTTTTGTTACGTAAGATGTGTTTATTATGGATTGGTTGTATCTTATTCATATCAATAATAATATCATGTCCTTAAACATTACTTTTAATCATCAAATTAGAATTATTCTTGAATTGATATGATGGAGAAATGAATCTCATCGCGTTCGTGGAGACGGTAATCCGTACATAAGCACGAACGCTACTTCCATTTTATTTTTCATTTTAAAAGGAATAAAAACCAAATGATACATAGGTATATTATTATTCCAGTATAATATAATATCTTATATATGTTACTTATTATTATTAACACCATCTTTTATATGTTCCATGTATGGTATGAACGAGTCAAATCACTTAGAGGGTGCAGTAGTCCGCACTTCCTCAAATGAAATTATATTATATATATGCATCATGAAACCAATAATGGTATGATATAAAATGGAATTAAATAACATTATGTATAAAATAAATATCATAAATATAATATTTAATTACAGTTCCATCATAATGGCCACCATGAGAGGTGGTAGGAGATAATTGAACAATCATTTTTTCGTCAGGCGTTTGGTTACCACCCACATAAACATAATGTTCTTCACCCATTAGATGGAGGTGTTTGTAAGTGTAGTTCGAATACATATCATAAAAATATCCTAGTATATTTTGTATACTGTTTTTGTTAGAAAATAAAAGAATATGAAGAGTTTAGCGGTTGGATAAGTAAAATAAAAGAAAAGAAGCTAAGAGAAATCATTACCTTTAATTTGGCTAACTCCCTTTGGATTGAACCAAAACAGACTCTTGAAGTTCCTTCTGCCTAAGGTAAGGCTTCTAGAAGGAGGAGAGGGATTCCAGGAGATTAATTGGTTAGAGGTTGGACGTTCCAAAAGGCTTGAGAGGTGTGAGGAATTTGTTAGAAGTGGTGTCCTTTTATAAGGGGGAGGAGGGGCTCTTTAAGAAAAACATAATATATTATTTTATAATAAATTAATATTCGGTTTCTAATGGCACCAATGTGAATTATTAAAAGTATAAGGTGGTTATGGGTCGAAATCCTTTCATACAATAGATTTTAGATAGGTTTGGGTTATTATATTAACATTATATTTTAGTTTTAACTCTTAGTTAATTATTTTGACATTTACCATGTCACTTTGTATTTTTTTTATCATACAGTTAATAAAAATACTATATACATCCAAGAGACCATAAAATTTTCCATTAATGATACATGTATCTTGATATAATTCCTTTTGCCTAACCTTAGATTTTGAGGAATAGAATATCAATTAATAATATAATATTTTCTTTAAAAACTCATTTACGTCAATTTTGACAATATTTAATAATTGAGTTTTTGTTAAAGTCTTAACAACCTTATTAATTAGAACCAAATTAATTTAAGAAATCCTACCATATCATATTATCCAATAAAATTAGTTTATAAAATCAAAACTTTGAAATTATATTTATTTTAAAATTTATAATACTAATTATTTGATTCATTCATTAATGAGAAAAATACTGCATCATTATTGTGTCATAAATAAATTAAATGATTCAATGTCTAAAAATTATAAATAAAATACCATCACATAGAAAATAATTTTGTATTTCTATTTAACAGTTATAGTTGAAAATATAAATATATAACCCTATGTAAAAATTGTTTTTATAAAATATATATGATTATGTCATTTTTATATTTACTTTAACTTAATTAATATAAAGTGTCCTTATCACCTACAAGTGGCTCCATGGGGTCCCAAAATCGACCCAAAGATGCCCAGTGTCGAACATGTATCAACAGATACGGTTAAGAAATGTTTTAGGTTAAATTAATGTTATTACAATATTATTTGTTTACCCTTATTTATCGGATTTACCCTTTAACCATGGTAAATAAAATATTTTCCGAAGTAATTATTCAAAATGTCTAAAAATAAGAGATACCTATTTTAACAATTAGGACATTATGATTCCAAATATCGAATCTATTTTACCAAATTCAAAACATAAAAGTTTCATTTATCAATTTAAAATTTATTCCCGCTATTAAAACCAAAAGGCGTATTTTTAATTACTATCAAAAGTTTGATACTTGTTTATGTCCAATTTCAAAGTGAAATTACATACAATGTCCATAATTAAATTAAATGGTAAAAATATAATCTATTTATACTTCCATACCATTAAAATGTATAATTTATCAATATAAATTATTTTTATTAAAAAGTTGTTTTCAGTTAAAGTATAGTATTTTTCACTATTCACCCAAATATGAAAGTTATCAGAAAAACACAAAAACATTATTGAAAATAAATTAATATGTACCAATTATAAAGAAGAAGTTTATTTTGTCAAGTTGAATATATAAAATTTTCAAATACTGTATTTAAATAGGCTTCTCCATTAAAATGCGGTTTTTCAAAAATACTTCTTTTATCTGAAAAAAATATATTTGTTCTTACATTGTGTCTCAGAAACACATAATATGGAATCTAATATTATAAGGATTATATAAATTCAAAATTCAGTTAATACAATTCATAATTTCTTTTTAACGGCATGTTTGATATGTCATGGTGTGCTAGAACTCGGTGTTGCGTGTAGTGAATGTTATTGAATTACTTTTAAGAAATAACGTAATATGAAATCTTGGGGTGTTACATTCCTCCCTCCTTCAATAAATTGCGTCCTCTCAATTTGAAATTATTTTTTGAAAATAAAAGGTTGAAAATAGAAAATACCTTTGGGAAAATCCACATCAGAAATTAGGTTAATAAAATTTAGTCTTAATACGAGGAAAAGGGAAATGAAAGCATCACCACCAATTTATGATCTCAATTAGGAGAACATTGGTGGAAATTAGATACATATAATTGGAGGAAAAACCTAAATATTTATAGGTAGTGATTGTGGTC
The DNA here is from genome assembly GCA_963277665.1 of Viscum album. Lineage (NCBI taxonomy): Eukaryota > Viridiplantae > Streptophyta > Magnoliopsida > Santalales > Viscaceae > Viscum > Viscum album. The sequence continues at coordinate 1,033,071,419 of OY728121.1, read as the reverse complement.
CTTAATAACAAACAATGGTAAAATTTAGGGCCTTGTATTCATCAATCTATGATGATTTAAAATACCATCGGTTCAACAAAACATATGGTATTATGATAACACATATTTTGTTTTAAGATCTCTTTCACTAAAGTATAAGAATTAATTTCTTCATTGAATAAGAAAATACGGAAAATATATATTTGACAATAAGAGTCCCATCCTTTAACTACGTTCTACCAAAAACACATCTTTCAATCTAAAAGATAATAGATCTTAAAAATAATATTCTATTTATCCTATTCGTATAGGGTTCAAAAAGCTAATTTTATAATTCATCTAACATAACCATTAAAAAACTACATTATTTAATCTAGGACTTCACGTGCGTCAGGTGTAGGTGATAAACCCTTGTCTCCCTTCGGTTGTGGGTCCAAGTCTCACGACATTGCCGGACGCGATGAGTTTCCACCATACCTCTGGGTTGTCCTTTTATAAAAATACAAAAATAACCTTTCATACATAATCCATTGCAACCTTGAGAAATATCCAAATATACTACTATCCAAACTCACATTTAAAAATTTATAAGTAAGTTAAACACAATGAAGATCCTTTTTTCCATGTAATAACATGTGAACACCTTCATCATGTATTATTTTAAAACATGGTAACATCCTGAATTACCATAAAACCTTTTTTATTACATTCATTCCCTTTATTCTTTACATAATACTGGATACACTCCTTCTATAAAAAAAATGTTGTAAACTCCAACGATGAAAAATCAATAATCTGTTTCAATGTAGTCAAGAATATCCAATATAATTTATTCATATCAACCATCTCTTTTTCCAAAATCACTACCTCATTATTGGGACCATATTAAGAATTACCTTTCCTTAGACGATGTATTTTACCAAAAGTGTAGATCACTATCAAGTCACATTTCTTAGAACCATATAATCTCAAATCCTCAATAAAATAGTACTTCAGTACAATCTTTATTTATCTCCATAATTCATATAACCAGTACATCGTTGATACTACACTCAAATGAAATAATTCTTTAATAATAACATAAGAACACTAGTCATTCATATTCATCTTTGGTAGTATCATAACTTTTTCTTTATTCAATAGCATCATTTGGTGCATACTCTCATGATTTAGACATTGATTCGCATTGTGTCCCCACTCCTTGAAGATAAAGCATTGTACATTTGAAACCATTTTCATACCCACGCAATCATGAATGTGGTGTCCTTTTTCTCCACACATATAACATACTCCCATTCCCTTGAAGAATTTTCCAAGGTGATTCTTTCCATAGTTATCATATATTGAAAAATCCTTCATTACCTTCTTCTCTTTATCTGTCCTTATCTCTACCTTCCTTTTCTTCTATGGCTTCCCTTCAAATCCATAGGACTCTGAGAATTCTTTAATTATCTTATCAACACATGACACTATTTCTTCATATGATGATAATACGTGGGAGACTATTTCCCTTATAAATTTTGGTTTAAGACCATGAAATATATGATTCTTCTTACTCTATGGATTAGGTGTATTTCTGGAGTTCACATTCCTTCTACTAGGCTCCATTTATAAACAATGGTATGCACTATATTAGTTTATGAATAGAAATACCTAATCCCAAACTTGTAAAACACTTTACAGAAATTAATATGTTTATAGATATAATACATAATCATAAAAATGTCTTTTTTGGGGAAGTATATACTCATAAACCCTTCATAATGGTTTGTAAATAAAATGAGATTTATCCTAAGAATATCCCATGGGAGTGTCGTAACCAAGAGTGCTGTAAGGCTCGTGGTCGTGCACCAGTTCCCGTTCGAGTCTATCTCAAAGCGGTGTTTTTGGGTTTTACCCCTAGGTACATCTATTCCAGAGCCACCTCTACCAACTTGTATCTATAAAGGGATGTATTTGCTTGGGAATCTCACAAAATCTCTACATTACAAAAAATCTAGTATGTTTTTTTATACTAATCCTTAATTTCTATCTTAGGTCTATGTGCTATAATCAGAGTTTATCTAAATCTAGCTTCCATTTTTTTACTAAACGTCCTCTGATACCAACTGTAATTCCCCGACCCCAGTTACCCAGAGTCGGTGCATTATTACCTAACATTGGCATGATCACAAAGGATCAAGTCTTGATAGACCGATTAGTTAGTATCCTTGGAAACACTAGATATATTCATAAGTCTTACATTAAATCATTAAGTGAAAAAAAACTTCAAAAACATTTGTCTTCATATCCCCTCTTACTATTCTTATAGGTCATTCATTAAATTATTCTTCAAATCCTTGAAAAATAAAACCTTGAAATGGGTGAACTCAGATGCTCATTAAGGTCAACAATATAGCATAATCTTTCATAAATAAACATAAACATTTAAGAAAATGTATAACTAAAACAAAAGCCTCTTAAACTTTAACTTCAGCATAATATGACAAATATAAAATGAAATAATTCCATTTACTTATTCACATGGATATTCTACTATACGAATAATCATATTCCATGTCAATAACAACTTTCATAATGATGGAATGCATAATGTCAAACTATCGTAACCATGTAGCCAAGGCCTCGTTCCAAGACTACAAATAAGATTTTGTCAAGGCCTCACGCCAAGACACTAGTTTTTATCATGAGACCTACCGATGCATCTAGGATCTATAGCGGGCTCCACCCGTCACTTATTATGTCCAATACATTCCTCATATGAACAGGTTTAAACATAACACAAACATTTGTATTAAAACTAGCATTCAAAATGTCAATACTTTCTCTATAAACCATGAATGGTATAAAAATAACACATACACAATCAAACATATCTCAAAAAATTCAATACAATATGGATGTTTTGTATCATAATAAATCAACTTCAAATAAGCTTAAAATCCATCAAAGGATGTTGACATAGATGAAATCAAAACTATTTGAGAGAAATATCTCTTTTTTTGAAATCATTTAAAAGTCTCATAATTATAAAATAATACATTTAAATTGAAAAATATCCTTGTAATCTTTTAAGGGAAGCTTCTAAGAGTTTATAATGGTAGAAAATAGCCACACACTCCATATAAGTTTAAAAAGGACATTATTACCATAATTTTGTCAAAAAGGATAAAAAGGACCTTGTTTGGAAAACGACGAAAATATTACTTTATAAACTTCTTATAATAAGTAAAAAAGGGTTTAAATGAGTTTAAACCAAATTATGTAAAATAGTAAGAATTATTTGAAATACATTTTTATGAAACATGGATGTGGATGATAAAGAGGTCCCAGTATATAATTACGTATAAACAACTTCAGATAACGAAGATATTGTCAAATAAACCCTTACCAATTTGGTAACATACGAAACATACACCCCATGAAAGAGGTATCATACAATTAATATGTAAATACACATAAATTAAATTGTATTACACAAACAATACAATTATGTTCAGCACATACACCACACAAAAGGTAATAGTGGCAATAAGGCATGAATCTCACGGGAATAAAGAGTGAGATGAAAACCCCTTACCTTTTACTTTTCCTTGGATGAGGCTAGGTTAACCTCCTATATAATAGTTAGATCATTGTTATTAAATTATAAAAGAATCATATATATAAATATGTTATCTTATATTATCTTTAATATTGTTTTGTTAATAATATTTTAGTATTATCGTCGTTTCGGGAGTTAACTGATTCGTTTTCCTTTATATGTTTTGTTATGTAATCCGTGTTTGTTATGGATAGGTTGAATCATATTCATATCAAAAATTATGTAAAGTCCCTAAACATTACTTTTAATCATAAAATGAGAATTATTCTTGAACGGATATGATTGTGAAATGAATCTCATCGCGTTCGGGGAGACGGTAATCCGTACATACGCACGAACGATGCTTCCATTTCATTTTTCAATTTAAAAGGAATGAAAACAAAATTATACATAGGTATATTATTATTACAGTATAATATAATATCATATATATGTTACATAAGATCAATAACACCATCTTTTATATGTTCCATGTATGGTATGAACGAGTCATATTACTTTGAGGGGGCGGTAGTCCGCACTTCCTCAAATGAAATTATCGTATATATATGCAACATGAAACGAATAATTGTATGATGTAAAATAGAATTACAGAAGATTATTTATAAAATAAATATCATAAATATCATATTTAATTATAGTTCCATCATAATTTCCACCATGAGAGGTGGTAGGAGATAATCGAACAATCATCGTTTCGTGAGGTGTTTGGTTACCATCCACAGAAACATAATGTTCTTCACCAATTAGATGGAGGTGTTTGTATGTTTAGTTCGAATAATTATCATAGAAATATACTAGTATATTTTGGATACCGGTTTTGTTACAAAATAAAACAATAGGAAGATTTTAGGTGTTGGAGAAGTAAAATAATAGAAATGAAGCTAAGAAAAATCGTTACCTTTAATTTGGGTAACTCCCTTCGGTTAGAACCAAAAAAGGTCTCTTGAAGTGCCTTATGCCTATGTTAAGGCTTCTAGGTGGAGGATAGAGATGTAAGGAGATTAATTGGGCAGATTTTGGACGATCCAAAAGGCTTTAGAGGTGTGAGGAATTGGCTAGAAGTGGTGTCCTTTTATAAGGGGGGGGGAGGGGCTCTTTAGGAAAAACTTAAAGTATTAATTTATAATAAATTTATATTCTGTTTATAATGACTAAAAATTTTATTATTAAAATTATAATGTGGGTATGGGTCAAAATACTTTCATCCAATATATTTTAGATAGGTTTGGGTAATTATATTAACATTATCTTTTAGTTTTAACTCTTAGTTAATTAGTTTGACATTTACGATGTCACTCTGTATTTTTATTTTATATAGTTATTAAACCTACTATATACATCCAATAGAACCCCACGTTGTCCATTAATGATGTAACTATCATTATATAAGTACTTTGGTCGATCCTTAGATTTTTAGGAATAGAATAGAAATTAATAATATAATATTTGGTTTAAAAACTCATTTATGTCAATTTTCACAATATTTAATAATTTATTTTTTCTAAAATTCTTAACAACTTTATTAATTAGAAAAAAATTAATTTTAGAAATCCCAACATGTCATATTAACCAAGAAAATTCGTTTATGAAATCATAACTTTCAAATTATATTTATTTTAACATTTATAATACTAATTATTTGATTCATTCATTAATGAGGAAAATACTGCATCATTATTGTGTCATAAATAAATTTAATTATTAAATGTAAAAAATTTATAAATATAATAACATTATGTATGAAATCTTTTTATCTTTATAATGAATATTTATAGTAGAAAATATAACACATATAACTTTATGTAAAAATTGTTTTTCTAAAAAATATATGCTTTTTTCATTACTGTATTTACTTTAACTTAATTAATATAAAGTGTCCTTATAGCGTACAAGTGGCTCCATGGGGTCCCAAAATGGACCCAAAGATTCCCATGGTCGGAAATGTATCACAAAATAGGGTTAGGACATGTTTTAGGGTAAATTAACATTATTATAATATTATTTGTTTACTCTTATTTACCGGATTTACCCTTTATCCATGGTAAATAAAATATTTACAGAAGTAATTATTCATAATGTCTAAAAATAAGAGTTACCCATTTTCACAATTTAGAAATCCTGATTCCAAATATGGAATATATTGTACAAAATTCAAAAAATAAAAGTTTCATTAATTAATTTAAAATGGATTCCCGCTATTAAAAACAAAAGGCATATTTTTAATAAGTATCAAAAGTTTGACACTTGTTTATGTCCAATTTCAAAGTGAAATTACTTACAATGACCATCATTGGATTAAATGGTAAAAATATAATATATTAATACTTCCATACCATTAAAATTTATAATTTACCAAAATAAATTATTTTGATTAAAAAGTTATTTTCAGTTAAAATATAGTATTTTTCACTATTCACCCAAATATGAAAGTTATCAGAAAAACACCAAAACATTATTCAAATAAATTATTATGTCCCAATTCTAAAGAAGAATTTTATTTTTTCAAGTTTAATATATAAAAGATTCAAATATTGGATTTAAATAGGCATCACCATTAAAAGGCGATAAAATTGCATTTTTATTGAAAAATACTTCTTTTATCTGAAAAACATGTATTTGTTCTAACATTATATCTATGAAACTCAAAACATGGATTACAAATTTATGAGGATTATATACTGTTCAAAATTCATTTAATACTATTCATAACCACTTTTGAACGGCTTGTTTGGTAATTTATGGTGTGCTATAACTCGGTGTTGCGTGTGGTGAGAGTTTTTGAATTACTTTGAAGAAATAACATATTATGAAATATTGGGGTGTTACAAACATTATGTAATGTATTTTAGAAATAATTTTAAACTTTTTTATAATAAAATAACTTGGGTTTTAATGAATTTATTTTAATGTTTTACTTATAGTTTCATTAGAGGACATTACTGCTCAATTTATTGATCTCATTACTAATGTGGATAATGTGAATCTGATTCATCTATATAGGAATGTATCTCTTTTCAACATTATCATCATAATAATTGGATACTTTTTTTTCAATAGGCTTTCCTGTATTTCCAACAATATCATATCTCCAAATGAATTTGGCTTCATCAATGGTAGAACAATCCATGGTTGAATTATTACTTATTTTAAATCAATTGATATTCAAAAGAAATCTACTATAGGGGGAAATATATCTATAATTCATGAAGTTAATATAGTTTTTGATATGATTTATTCAGGATTCATTTTCATGGTGTTGAGTAGTTATGGATTTGATGAGAATTTTGTTAAATGTGTTTGAATTCATTGGAGTTATTCACATAATTTAATACGTACCAATTGTTCCTTGGATGGAAATTTCACAAGTATGAGAGGGGTAATGAAACTATATCCTCTTTTATCCAGCATCTTCTCCATTAATAATGATTATTTACAAAGACACATTCTAAGCAAGGCTATTATCAATAAATTCTAGACAGTTAGAACTGCTAGTGGTATTGTCTCTCTAATTCACTTGTTGTGTGGGGAAGAAATCATCCATTCAAATCTAGGTTGTTAAATTAACATTAAAAACATTAACAATTATTTTATTCCTTATGATAAAATTTTAGGACATGAGATTTGATGGAATAAATCTCTCATATATTTTGGTAAAATCATAACTACATCTAAAAAGATAGGATCATTGATGACCTAGGGATTATGGAAGGTATTATACCTTTCACATATAACATTTTTTCCTATGTTTTAGATTAATCCTTTGTGTTGGCCATTTTTCTCAAATTTCGAGTCACATCGGGAATTAGTTAGCCTCTGGGAAAGAGATGACTCTATCAATGGCATTAATATTTATCAATAATAATTATATTAGGGTCTAATTTTTTTTACTCTTTTAAGGTTTATCAATGGATGGATGCGCTCTTAACGAGTATCAACACATCTATCCATAATTCTCTTTCGAGTAGAATAATTATTTAGTGGAGGATTATGACTATATTATGGAAAAAATGTTGTAATCCAAATGATTTTTGTAGGATTGGAAAAAAAATTATTTAAATTCAATCATTCTCTATAGGATAGATTTATTTGGAGGGTCATCAATGAGGATTCATAGGACCTTCATTTTCTGAGATCTAGACTCTTAGTTAGGCTAAAAAAATAATTTTAATTATGTGGATTATTCTATTTTGAATTCTCTCAAGATTTATTTCTCCAACATGTAAATGATCTCTAACTCACTGGCTAGAACCAATTCATCCTTAAATTTGATGTTGTAAAATTGGAAAGTTATGCCTTTTTTCAACCTTCTTAATTCCTACAGATCGTCACTTGAAATAGTTGTATCGATCAAAGAGATGTTGGAAAAATTATTTTATGGGATTCCATTTGTCATAAAGTAGGTGGTTTTGAATTATAATTTCATTAATTTAAATGATATTGTTGGTTAGGAACTGACTGAAAATGGAAGGATATCTTCATAGGATTTCTATTATGTGACTATTATGGGTCATACCACTAGTTGGAGTAGGAAGTTTTGTATAGGAAAGATTCATCCTTCTAGAATAATAGTTTCTTGGAGTATTTTGTACTTAAAACTCCTTATTTATGATTTTATATAGGACTATTACATTATCCATTTCTCAAAATAGGTTTTATACAATCAGCATCTTGAAGACATCGAACATTTTTTTCGAGCCGTGTTATAGCTTCAACAATGTGGTGTAATATTGTTGACTTTTTTAAAACTTGTATTCAATATAAAATAATATATATGATAATATACTAATGTGTATTTATTTTAAACTTTCTCACCATACGAGGAACCTTTCACTGGTGGAATGTTCTGAATTCACCCACATTACTTTGTTCAACATGAAGAAAATGATATAATAACTCAACTACTTCTCCATTAAATTGGATTTGTATGGTGTCATTGCAGCTGTAAATCTAGAAAATGGTTCTATGAAGTGGTATTGTGATAACTAAATCCCTAACATTACTATTCTTATATACCAAGGAATTATAGTTAATGTTTAGATTCCTTCTATAAATTTTGAATTTATATAGATTCACTCATTTCTGGGAATGAATAAATATCATACGGATGTTGCTTCAAGAGGTAATCATGGTCCATCTGTTTATGGAGCAGTTTTCAGAAATGAATGTGCTGAAGGTATAGGGTGTTTCAATGGTCCATATAGTATTTTCACATATTTTTATTTTGAAATTCATGGAAATATTTATGCAGTGTAAATTTCATGTAAACAATGTTATCACAATTTGTGAAGAGATTGTGATTCTTCCAAAATTGTTTAAGCTCTCACAAAGGGTATTAATTATCACTCATGGATTCTAAAAACTCAATGGAGAAACTATCTGGACCTTACTTTCTCCATGAATTGAATTATTACTCATGCATACTTATATGTAAGTTATTTTGATGATATAATTTTTAAAAAATGGATTTCGTATATTAATTTTACCTAGATCAATGACATAACTGATGAGATTCATTCTTTTTTGGAAAATGAAATTCTCTAAAAAATTATTTTATACTTATATAATTTGAATTTTATTCAATAATCAAGTATTATCCTTGTGGTAAATCTGTAATTATTTCAAAAAAACTAGTATCACAAAATTGAGTGTAATAAAATTTAATAATAATTCCAATTCGATATGTGGAAAGGTTAGTAGATAGCCTTGTTCACAATAATTAAAAATCATATGTTCATGATTTTTCCACTTTTGTTCCTACATTACATGGATCATGTGGTATGATTTATGTTTTATTTTCTCATTCCATGGTAAAATATTTGTCAATAGAGATAATATTTATATCTCTCATTCTTATGGATGAAACAACTTTATTTAAGTTCATTTAAATTAGATATTTTTTACTTATTATTATTTCTCAAATGTTTATGATCTAATTATTATGGAATCTGATATATCATCCCATATTGATTTTTTTAGATAACCCAAATTATGCTTTTCCCCCATTGTAATTTGAATATTATTATGGCTCCTGGAATGTCCAAGAGGGGATTTAATTTAAGTAAAAATATTAACAAGATGTAAAATAAGTGTTTTATGTTTCTATTATCTAAGACTCTAAACCTTTATGGGATTTTTTTTTGACCATTTTTGAGATATATTAATTAAACCATTATATAAATGTAATATTTATTAATGTTTATATTGGGTCAATTCATCATACTTAGAAACTTTTGTTTTACAAGTCATTAAACATTGGGTTTATTTTATAAGGGGGACAAATGGTTTGACAATGCATATTCATTGAGGAAATATACTCTCATGGGGTAGTCAACCTATAATGGGGTGTATATATGATGAAATATAGGGGAGATGTGATTCATGATACTTATATAGGAATGTTACATGGTTGTTGGCTAGGGGATTTTTCTTAAATTTTTTGTTTTCAGAAACAAATTTCATTGAGGTATCATATGGTGTGGAATATTTGGGATATATAATCCATGGGGATGGTATTTGAATAGGTAAGATATTTGATTAAATATAGTGCAGTTTTTTTGAAGGATTCGTGTTAATTTTCAGGTTTAACAAGAAGTTTTATGAGTTTATTAAACAAATAATTTTTGTATGTCATGATTTAAACTTTTACACACTGAGATTTGGTCACATAACACTGGATTGATAAAATTGTTAATTCATTTCTATTGGGAACATATAGATTTTATGTTTTTGAATTTACCTAATCAATATTGTATTTCTAAAAAACCTAAAGGGGAAGAATTTAAAATCCAAGGGTAACATTGTTTGTGTTTTTGGCTGGTATGGAGATTTACTGGAACCTAGTAATGGATGGAATCATGATTTTTGGGTGAATTATTTGGTTATCATAAGAATTTGTGATAATTAGTTTTCTCTTGGAATTACATAGAGGATGTTTGGACCTATCACATATAATATGGACATGATCATGAAGTAGGGCATGTAACTACACCATGAAGAGAAGACACATAGTATTCAATTAGGTTTTTGTAGGATATATAATAATAATCCAAATTTAATCAAATCATAATCATATAATAGAGATCATGATTTTAATTTATAGGTGATTTTTTAATTCATGGCTAAATAAGGGTTGTGGATTTGAAATGATAACCATGATGTAACCAATGTTGTATAAGAATACCATGGTTTTTAATGAATACTGAATATTGATTCAAGTATATATATATTTACGTCACACCATTATGTTATGTTCTTTTATGAAATACATCATATAGATAACTAAATGAATGAGGAGCATGATGTTTGTTGTGTGATGAATGGAAATACCATGATGTAATAGTTGTTACATAATAATCAATTGTATGATAAAATGATAGGTAAAACTATATATTCAAATATTGAAATAGAGAAATTGATTTTCATATAATTAATTAAAGAACATATAATACGTGTAGTAGGTACTCATTCTGCAGGACGGAGAACACAAAAAATAGATGAAACTCAAAATTGGATTGAGAAGATCATAATAAAAACTTATCATGTATATTAATTAAGATTCACCCCGATTTTATTGATTTGGTTGTTGACCTGAGACCACACAATAATGGATATCATTAAACTATAATTGGAAACTCCCTAATGAGAATCACGCTGAAATTTTGTTGGCAACATTGTGCAATAGGTAATTCCAAAAATGGATTTCATTTAGAATCTATTAAAAATTTTATGGGATTACAGTTGACTTGCTCAACATATGTAATCATTAATGGTCCATTTTATGACATAATTAGTGGGTAAATAATAGGAATTTTAGAAAACTAATTTTTTTAATCATCAAAGTGAGTAGATCATGGAATAAAAAATGATTTTTCAAAGGATGTCATGTCCATATGGAGATAATTTATAAAATACTTTCTGTTATGATGAATTTAAATGAAAATTGTGATTTGTTGAAGGAATTGGTGAATAATGAAAAATATCATGTTAACATAGTGTTTATATTTTTTTTGAAATAATTATAAGTAATCATATTGTCCCACATTATCATAAACATTGTCTCAAATTAGTGTGAAATTAGATAATTTGATAGAGGATCCCTATGATCGACAATGTATAATTGCAGAAACATTATAAAAATAATATTGAGTAGATAGATTGCTTCGTACAATAACATTACATTGACATATAATCCCAAGGTTTTAATTCAATAAAGTAAACTTATTGTGTGATTTAATTTATTTTCAACATTTTGATATTGTTCATGATTTAGGATTGTTATGTTCATTGATTTCTTACTATTATGAGAACAAATTTGTTTGGAAATTAAAAATAATTATATAAATGAACGACTAAATTCACCCCCTTCCCATACTCTTAGGGGGTATCTGTTATGTGGTTGAAAAATTGTCTTTATAGAACTAATGAATGACCTCTCTCAATTTATCTCTCCAATAACCCCCTTCACTTTTTTTTCATCATACTCAATTAAAATTCATCAGAATACATTTTATGAATTAATAAAATCTAAACATTTCATAAAAAAATATTATTCCTTTCCCACAATAATTTTACTTTCACCATTTCACACACATTTTCATTTTATAATTTTCAATTTTAAATTACAAAATATTAATAAATTTTGGTTAGGGATTTATGGAATTTTATCCCTCTTTGATAACATAATCCAATGAATTTAAGGGGGGAAAATAAATTTAAAATGATCATAGTTTTTTAGAAGATTCATGACTCCTAAAATCACCCTAAAATGATGAAACTATTCCACTAAAATTAAATTCATTAGTATGAACACTATTTGATGGTTTTTACAAACATAATCTATATTTATTGTCCTTTATCTATATTTTCTTTACTAAAGTGATACTTGATTTATATGTTCCATAATTTTTAGTTTTTTTACTTTGTTTTTTGATTAATTGATTTCACATTGATTATATGATATAGTAAATATTTTAAATTCAACTTTAACTACCACTTAATAATGTAGAGACACTATCTATATCAATTACATGTTTTTGAGTGATTTATACACATTACAATATTCTATTATGATCAGGTTAATGAATTATTGATTCAAAAAATACTATAAAATGACTATTTCTCTAATAAATAAATGAATTTAGGGGAAAAATAATCATTACCATCATTGGACCAGTCCACAAGGGGATTTCAATAGAATGATATACCTTTGGATTAATTTGGACTCCATCACAAAATGTTAGTATAGTGGTGGAATATATTTATAAATTGATCAGATATAATAAGTTACCAATGATTATTTCTTAATTCCTTGTAATAAGTATCTTTTCCTTCAACATTTTTTATTTCTGGTTCCAATTTAGATTGATATAGACACATCATTTGAATCATCAATGCCAAATCATTTTAGTAATTCATCATAATATTGTTTATAAGATAAAAACTTTTACACTATATTTTTAATATAAAAACACAAATGGATTTTAATTTATTCAATAATAAATATCTCAAACTTCTTTATCATTAGTAATGAATTCCCTTATTAATTGATATTCACCTCAGGATAAAATTGTTCCATTGATACAAATTATTGAAAATAAATATTTTTTGTTGTTTAAATTCAAATATAAATTATTATCCCTTTTAGAGTATGCCTTAAAAATTAATAGGATCTTTTGTAAGGAATAAAATGTTAATTTAAACATATGAAATCAATTATCTATAGTTAATCAATAATAAGTTTACTTTTTGTACCAATATAGATGAGATATAATATATGAAATTAATGATAATTATTATTATTCATTTTTGTTTTAGAAAATGAAATTATAATTGATACTCTATTTTTTCACTCAGTATTCCACCATTTTAATTTTTTAAATGCTGTAATTATTATGTAGCTAGTTTATTTAAACATCATATATCCAAAAAAGGAAATTCAACATAATTAATCAATAAATATGTTTTCTTAAAGTGAATTTATCATAAAGAATATTATATGGACAACCACAACATAAATAATTAAATAATTGATTTATCTTTCATGGGATAAATGTTTTTTTAATGATTAAGTTCTTATGGTATATAATTAATTGAGGGTGGACCATGAATCTAGGGAATTAACTTCTTGATATGATTTATACATATTATCTATATTAAAATGAAAAATTTATGTTTTAGAAATATTTATATCATTTTTATTTATTCTTATAAAATGGAATCAATTGAATGTTGAAGTGTGATAAAAATGAAACCTCATGATAATTGGTTTATAGAGAATATTAGTGCATTTAAATAGGTGAAATAATTATGATAATTTTCAAGATATATCACCTAATGTATCTCTTTTATGATGTTATAAAAGCATGATTGGTGATATTTTTTAGTTTATTTTCATTGGTTATGACAATATAGATGACACATTAATTAATTAATTTTAAATAATCGAAATTATTGGAAAAAATTCATTGTCAAAATTGATAGAGATTTTGAATGAGATGGAGATATTGATGAATATGAACATAAATATTGAGTAGTAAAATGAAATTAAAATAATGATAATTTTATTAACTTATTATAGTAGTTACACATTAGTTTTAACATTATATTACCTTTTTATAATTACTAATCACCTTTATTTATATTTTATGTCTCAAAAGCATGGATATTGTTTTTAGGTTATTTTTCATTATAAGGTCTATATTAACATACTAAATGATTGTACATACATTCAGTCATGAATATACATGGTGAGGGTATTAGTGTGTTCTAATATAGTAAGATCTAGGGACCTATCATGTTGATGATTTAAAAAACTGTTCCCAAGAAACCTTTGCATATTTATATTGATACTCATGTGAGGAAGTAAGTGAAAATATGTTTATTTATAAATTAACAATTTTTTCATCCAACATTTTTTTGAATATATTTGTAATGTAATATTTAATTTTTATTTATATTGGTCAATGTTCATACTAGTGTGATGAAAAGAAAATAAATTTCATATCCTTAGTGTTTATGGGATTCGTTTCAAATGGATATGTGTCATCATATGTTGGATTGTTAGATGGTATGAATAAATTTTTCTTTGTGATTTTGTAAAAAATTATTTATTTCTTAATCCATTATATAAATGTTATGTTCGGATTATGGTATCCAATTAGAGTTTATGAGATTGTCCATCCTATATATATAAGAGGCTTTCATGTGCAAGAGATTTTGTCAGTTTTTTAACAAAATTTAGTAGAGAGTGGTGTATAAATATTTCTTAATCATATTTTATGGTTTCTTCAATTTTTATTAAATAAACTACATTATATTAAATATAATTGAGTTGTTTTGTGTCCACTAAATAAATGATTCATTTAATAGGATATAATCAATAGCTAATCATATTCTAGTGAGTCAAGAGGTGACTCATAGTGCTTAGATTGAATCTTTTTAGTATATACAAGAATTCATTCTGTGTTATATCCCTATAATGCCTTCCTTAATTATGTATATGATTTTTAAACTCTTAAATGATCACATTACGCAAAATTTATTATCACATGAGGGGATGAAATCCAAATTACAAGGATAATTGATTAAAGAAGGATAAAATATCATTTAATGAAGTATTAACTGGAGGAAAGGATAGAAACCATGGCTATAACATTTTTGATAGTTTTTATAGGACGTATCTATATCTACAGTACTGATGGAGGATATTGGTGTTGCAATTGCTTGTTTTTCTATATCCATGGGATCATACATGGTTATAAGTCGTGGCCATAGCCTCATGGATACAAGCTTTCATGGAAGACAGCAATATCCATGGTAAGATGATTGTGGTATAGAATTAACAAAAAATGTTGATGGATTTGAACCTCTAATACCCCTTATATAATCCAATTTACTACACAACTATAGAAAAAATTCTATTATATATATTAATTTTCTTATATAAATATATCTGTTAAAAAATTTAAATATATTTTTACTTATAAATTTAAAAAATAATTATGTTATTTAATTTATACTAACCTATAGCCATGGGTAGGCATATCCATGTCTATAGGCCTTCCCCAGTACCTTATATCTCTTCCCAGGGTGAGATCATGGCTATAAGCCTCCATCAACAACATATGGTTATGGTTGGGCTGATGACCATGTCCATAATCCTTCTTCATGACCCAATCATTATAGTCATGGACACTACTAAGGCCATTGTGGTTTTCTCACACCCTTAATATGAGAAATACGTTTTCTACATGGGTGTGGAAAAATACTATAGAAAAGGTTAGCCTTTTTAGGAATGATTGTTCCTATATGGGTAAATTTTACCATGGTTAGGATGATCATAGAAATTGGGACATGGTCGTAGGCTAAATTTCAACAAATTTATGCATAATTAAATGGTATCCAATATAAATATATTATTTTGTATAGTGGATAAACTAAATTTTTGTTTATGTTATAGGTCATAATATGGGAAATGAATTCCACACCAAAATAGTAAAATTATAATTTAGTACTTATTCAATAATCTATGACATTCATTAAATCCTAATATAATTCTTATAAAACATCACAACCCTTATGAATCCATTGTACCCTTTGGTTAATATTATCATAAAAACTCTTTCAGTTTTGTAGATTTACTTTTGATAAAAATTTAATCTTGGTTTGATATCATACTTTTGTGACTTGGTGATGTTTTTTGGTAATGAAAATAATTATGAATTACATAATAAAAAATTGTAAAAATGATAATCATGTTTACAAAATTTCATTATAACTCAAACTGTAAAAGAATCCAATGTGATCTGGATCGAAAACTCATCTAGACACACACACACACACACACACATATATATATATAATTTTACACCAAAAAATGTAATTTATACACCATATGTATACTTATGTAATCAGTTTGAACATGACATTAAGAAAACTACCATACATGCATTTTGTAAATCCAACTTTAGTGAATTTATACACTCTATCTTTTCATAAGTATAATGAATATAATTAATGAATATATAACATGTAATTTATTCATGTATATGAACTCATCACTTATCATGCATATAATTATGAACATAAATTATGTAAGTGTAATTCAATCATGGGAGCACATGAAATGTCTTGATCATGTTTTCATATTCACTATCTTGTGTTGTAATTCCACAATACATCAGTCATGCCTACCAATATTCTAGAGGATGTTGAAAATTTATGAGGGACTAATATTTCAACGAAAAAGATTATACCCTCAACCAAGTACCAAGAATATAAAAATTATTCATAAACATACCGAAATTTTCAAACCCAGAGTTCATATATTGAATCATTATGAAAATACAACCATATAAATAATAATTCTCTATAATATAGTTTATGAATCACATGTATTTAAATAAAAATTATACGATCAAGTTATTTCTTTTAGAAGGACCATCACATACGTAGCATAAAAAATGAAACTACAACACTAAAGGATCCTTTGGTTCCTTGCAAACATCTCTTTATCCTTCCAAAGAAAAACTGTCTCAATATTATATCACATATCCCTTTACTATACATGTAGGTTAAACACAATGCATACATGTCTATTGAGGTGAATGTGTATTCTATGAGTTTAAAACTGATAATAACAGCACCCAACATGAAACTCAGATATTCCAAAATTTATATATATATGTTCATGGAAAATATACTATGAAAATACATAACAAAAATCTTATAAATAACTATGTTGAGTGGTATTATTATTATCAAGAAACCATAATTCTTGATCCTAGAAACTTTTCCCTATTTCAATAAATTAAACCAACCATAATCTATACTATGTGGTACCATAACACACATATTTTCCCCATAGTCATTGTAATAATCTACACCACATGGTGCAACAATATTCATATCTAGCCCTAGTCAAAATAACAATCCATAATATGGGGTGTCATGTAATACCTACTGACCCTTACTCATTATCATAATTCACACCATAGGGTTCCCAAACAATCCTAAAAACCCCCAGACATAGTAATAATCTACACTATGGGATAAAATGGAAAAATATTCATACACCCAATCTGATTAGAAACCCATATCATATCATAAAATATTCAAGATAAGTGATAAAAAATTATGAAATTATAGAACCCAAATCGCAGACCCCACCTATAAACTTATCACATCTCTTGTGTCTCATTTCTTGATACCCTATATTGAATGGGTGTAAATACAATGTACAAATAACCAAAAACATTATCATATCACTAATGAACACAAATCCCATGATCTGAAAATATTATTTCGAATATCTAAAATCTCATTTCAATTAGTTATGAATCACTACCAAGACAAACAATTTTTTCATTTTTGACTCATTAAATTACCCAGGACCACGTTTGATCACATACCAATTGATTTCACGTCCTTCATATAATTACCACCTTAGTTATTCAAAAATACTAGCTATTATCCATATTCTGCTAACACAATAAGCCTATATAGTGAACTGTTTAACAACTAGTGAACATACTCATCAACCCTTTATAGAATACTCTCCATAGAAACACTAAGCATTATAAATTATTCAAAATTTAACACATTCAAAATAAAAAATATACTCCTCCTGGGGTACACAAGGATTTTATACCACACTTCCCATTTCATTGATATCAACCCCTAAGGTGAGCATATCATCAAACTATTAATCCCATTATCTACTCTAAAAAAACACCATATATTATCCATAAATGACTATTAAATGTTGAATGTAATTTATCTCAATCTATTTTTTTCATTATGGATCCATATCAAAAAAGTAGTTAATGAATTAGAAGAAAATGCAGTTACCGAACAACCCTAAAATCAAACTGTCACATGTGTAATACCTATTTCAGAACTAATAGTCATGACTTATTATTTAAAAAAATCCCTCTCTATTCTCATTTGGGTTTCTCTAGTATAATAACCCATGCCAATGTATGACACAACCGATGAATTAAATAATATATGGAATAATGTATTATATTGTAAATACCTTGTATAATTGGAGTTAACTCATCCTATAATATGGTTCAATTCGTACTCAATTATAAAATATAGAAATTAAAAGAAACCAATTTAGGTATTTAGATATATACAAAATCAAAGAGAGATACTAAACAATGATCGAAGAGTTTATTACCTTAGCCAGGGTGAGAGAGTAGTGTACCATCAAATGGTTTTTGGATCTGACACACTGTGAGAAGTATGAATCCCTATCACGATTAGAGAAATTGGGGAGTATAAAATATAAAATGGGAGGGGGGAAATTTTTTGGCCTTTAAAAAGGGGAAAATGAAATCTAGGGGTTTAATGATATCCCTCAAAGAATTTAACAAAATTCCAAAAACTAAAATTATGGTTTGGGGATTCAATTGAATTCTTGGTGGACCCTTATAAGGATCTAGTAGTCCACTATGTTCCTAGTGGTCTACCACCAACTCCCTATGGACTGAAACCATACCCCTAGTAGGCTTTGTGATATCTCACTATTCCCTCTATTTCATATGAATCTTTAATTTTAATTATATATATTTTATGACTCTTTTTATTTCACCAAGACCACTTTTGAAATTTACTAAAACCCTTTGAACCGTTCTCCCCCTGATCCAAATTGAAAAATTGTAACTATATCATAATTTAATCCCAATAAAGAAACTATTTCTTTACCCCATTGATACCCAATAAAAAAATTAATGAAAAACTCATCACCTTAATGTTACTTCTCCTGGAGGAGAATCATCTGTAACCTCTAACAGAAAACTCTGACCACTAATATTTGACGAACAACTCTAATTTTAGGAATCACTAATAGATAACTTCATGTAACCATAATAAATAAAAAAATAGTCTTCCAACACAAAAATATTTCTCGGTGTGATCAATAATAAGAAAATGTTGTTCATTGAACAATGAAACACCCTCAAAATCCACCTTAATATAACAGATCACACATCAAAAGAATTATTCAATAACTCAATTTGTTTATTTTATATAGAATCACAATAGTTCAAAAAAAAATTAAAAAAATTCTATCACTTTAATCAATTATTTCCAATTCTATTTACACATATATAACCACAAGATCAGTTATTTCAATTTCCAGAAGTCATAATTAATAGTCTTTACATAACCAATGATTCATCTATATTGCAATCATTAATCTTTTTATTCATATGTACATTATCCATAATCACCTATATTAGTCACAGATAGCTATATTAATACACCAATTGTAAGATACCACCAATAGGAGTGTTGACATTATGAAATGTTGAGTTATACAAGGGACATTAACTAAATTTTTTGACCCCATTAGTTACCCAATGGACTAACACTGACTAATAATTATAAATTGATTTTCAAATATTGTGTCTCTTGTTAAAAAATATTATTGTTTTGAATTTATTCCATCAAAAAATGGTGAAAAAATTTTCATCAACTTCCCAGTTTCAATATACATTCCTCCATTGAACATTTTTGTAAAAAATTATGCACATTTGGGTCTTGATTTTTTTATAAATATTGAATTTAGATTTAGTTGGGGGATATATTTGGAAATAATGTTCATAATACTATTTTTTGGGTTTTAACACCTAAAAAGGCGTGTTTATGAATGGAATTTTGTTCATAAGGTGAATGGGAGTACTTGGAGAGCACTAGAGGTTGGACGAGTGATCAAAACTATAGCTTGTGTGCACTGACCAACCGTTGGTAGGCCAATACCTCACTGGTATCCACGTATCAGCTAGAAAATGTTCTATCTAATGGAAAATATATCATTCTAGGAACACTACAAACCCATGATACTATAAATAGTAAAACATTCTACCCCTCCCCCCTTAGGTTTTATGGGATCGCATCCCCTTTCACCCTCCAATTTTTGGCAAGCTGACACTTTGGTATTCTCCTCATTCTCTACTAGTTTTTCATTGATTTGCGAACAGTTTTGTACATATTTCAATGGCTATTTAACGTATTTCTTCAATATCCTTATTTTTTCCACTTTCACTATCCATCACACTAAATTATCATTTTTTCCTTTAGGGATTTGGTGGAAATTTAACAGGATAATAGTGATGTCAATTATTTTAAAAGGGTCATTCACTCATCCTATATTAATGTCATCTAGAGGCAATGTCAGCATGTCTTCATGTGTTTTTTTAGTGATGTATCCCATGATAGAAAATTTTATATTATTTTCCACCAAAAATAGATATTTTGGGAATTGAAATAATTTTTTTATAAGGAATTCACTCAGGACAGTTCCAAGAGTATGGTATGGTCCTCCAACATGAGTTTGATTTCTATTTGGGTGAGATGAGCCCACTTGTTTAGTGTTTCATCGATTATGAAATATTTTATAAATTATAAATTAAATTATAATTTTCAAAATTAGTAATTAAAATGGATTCAATTAATTGATTTGTGTCATTTAGTATCAGTTAGTTCCTCGGGTGTGTTTCAAATTGCTGGTGTAAGAGGGATGTTCTTTGATGAAGCTTGGTGAACCATAGAAGATCTTTTCAACTTTAGAATTATTAATGGAAGAAGATTCATGTGATATTGGTTGTCCATGGTACATTCTCTTTGGTACTGTGATTTTTTATGAGTCATGGCCTTTTGGATAAACCATTGTGGTCTTAAAACTAATGTAAATGATGAGTGAGTATTTAAATTTACATTGTGATGATTATTCAAGAATGAAGATCCTTCTTAAACTAAAATTCTATTAATTAGGATAAAAAAAGTGCCAAGCCCATGATGAACCTAGGTCATTCCCTGGTTTTCCTCTACATCTAATGGTTGAGGCCTTGAATATCATGAAACAAATTTTTATATAAATACATTAAATGATATACACTTGATGTTTTTAATTAGACCATATATTGAGAAAATTGGTTTCAATATCCCTTAGAGACCTAATGGAAGAGGTTGAGTTTCATTGATAGTTATTTCCTATGATTTTTACATTTGGGAATATATTGGATTACTTAAAGCCTTTCACACATTGATATGATTATGAGTTAACAGTTCCTCCCCCACTGCGATGTGATCGCATGGGTGGACAAACAATGGAGAGACTAATGGATAGGATTCATGTTTATTACAACCTATAGTGACTTGGAAATAGGGATTTTCTCGAGTCCATCACCATCATGAGTTCTATCTAGGAGGCTAGTAAATCTAATGTGATACCTGTAATATGACAGTGGATTCTCATCCGGTCAAGTTACAAATGATTACATAGGATATGGGTTTGATATTGAGGGACCCATACGAGGTTTCTTAGCAATTATGATACCATGAGGACCTCGATGGGTGCCACAGAAAAATGTTGACCCTAGTGAGAGGGTGTAATTGAGAATGCATAATGATGATCATGAGTGTTACATTCAATCATGATTCAAGGTTTTGGGAATTTTCAACTATGGTGAGTTGTGTCATGCTCCTAGGTGTAATGGGTCGGACCTCTCCAGTCCATTACTTAGTAGAAATTTGATGTGTTCAAACACGACGCGTGTTATAATAATAATTTTTTATATTAATAATTGAAAATGGTGGTGTGAATTTTTTTTGGTGTCAATTAGATTAAATGGTTTTAATTTAATCATTGTGAAATAAAATAAATAAAATTGAATGTATTTAATTCAATGAGCAGAGGTGCATGGTTTATTTTTTATTTATTTAAATTTTAATAAATATTAAATTATGTGTGTAATGTTCATATAATAGGAGGTGCATGGAATTAATTATAAAGGAATAAATTATAAAAAATGAGGCGCGTGTAATAAATTATAAATGAATGAAATGAATGGGGCGCATGGGAGTGCCTTGTACAGGAGGCGTTGTGCGGTTTTCCAAAATTAATGTTGGAATTCTGTAAATAACATTAAAAGGGTATTATTATATAATAATTTGTCATATTAATTATAACATTGAAGTGAGAAATGGAGTTGGGGCCCTCTTTGGGAGAGAAAAAACATGGTATAATGAGATAGATTAGATAGAGAAAGAATTTGAAAGGATAAAAATTAAAATGGTTGGAAAAAAGAATTAATAAAATCAAAGAAGAGATGGGTGTGTGTTGGGCATGGAATAAGGGAAGGGGGGATCCACTTTTAGTAAGGGTTCATGCTTGGCATCTAAGAGACCCGAGTTCAAAACTAGGTGCATGCGAATTTCTGGGGTTACTATAGTAGTACTATAGTAGTACTGTAGCATTCACTATTCGGTACTGAAGCAGCTGGAACTATTCACCCGATTTGGGCCTTCGGGCCACCGGTTTGGGCCTACGAGTATCCAGGGCCTTCAGGTCATCAAAGGCCTTCGGGCCACAGGGCCTTTGGGTCACGTAGACCATGGAGTAGCCCAGTTCACACAGAACATGCCCCATAAGAGGATAAGAGAAATAGAAGTAGCAGCCACCAGATGCAGAGCAAACCAGATTGGAAGAGTGAGAGGGTATGGAAGCTGCCATCGGGACCAGGCACCGTGCATCTTTGTACGGGGAAATGCTAGCCGATCAGCAATGCAAGGTGTGGAGCTAAGGAGAACAATGATTCAAGATGTTGGGGAGGGGCAGTTCTAGTGGGCTAGTCCTACATGTCATGTAATGGGCATGGTATCCCTCTGGGCCTTCGGGTCATGTATTGCGGGTCATGTCGGGCCCCGTGCCTTGGGCCTATGGGTCATGTTCAGGTTCCCCTTCAACCCTTAAAAGGGGTATTATCTATAATAAAATAAAAAAATAATTCCTTTGGACCATTCAGGTAGGGAATTGTGGAAGAGTTGGATTGGAGAGAGAAAGAGTTAAAGGAAAAAAAATAGATTTGAAACTAATAAAATAAAGAGAGAATCTCATGAATTGGTGATGCGCACCAAATTTGAGAAGATTTTGTGCATGAATCTTAAATGAGATTGGAGAGAAAAAATTTTCAATGAAATGAAATAATAATAATGATACAATATTTTTATTATTATTTATGGTTGTCAAAAACATAATACATCTATAACTTCTTCATGCGATCTCGATTTAATGAACAGTCAACGGTAGCGTAACCCTGAATTTATGATAGTCATTTTAAGACCAAATATAAATACCATTTTATGACTCGTGTCTTGGGACAATAGAATACCTATTATTAATTGAAGTTATTATAATCATTAAACGCATGGAGACTGTGTGACGTGTCGTGTGTTGACCAGTCAAACAGTGTAACAATTGTACGGTCACGTCATGTATTCATTAATACATGATGCGTACCATTTTACCTTTTGGTTGCCTGTATAAGAGAGGGTCATGTGTTATTTATTTACCCCTCTTCTTCTTCGCACGACGATGCTCCCTAATGACCCCAAATCCTTCCTCCTATATTCTTCATCCAGACTCTGATTGCCGATCTGTCGGTGGATGCGGGATCGTGTCGACGAGGTGAACCCCGTGCACCTCATTCCTTTCCCTCTTCTTTGACTTCCTCTTCACAGTTTCCTACCAAGGATATTGCTGATATTTTATGGGAAGGATGCTCTTCGACCAACGTCATCTTAATGGTACGTTCTACCCCATTCTTATTCCTTCATTGATCTCCTCTTTTTGTTCATCCTTGCATTGATATGACAAGGGACACCTTAAACCTTAATGGAATCTCTCTTGGTTGTTAGTGTGGTAGTGCCGCAATATCCATGGGAAGACGTAGTCTTCGGGAGGAGTGATCAAAATCCTTGTGGTGGTTGTTCTCGCAGAAGGACATAAAAACCTGTTCAAGTAGGGATATTACCTTCATCTCTATCTCTTTTGTGCATCATGCGGGATGGGTATCCTCTTGTTTTTGTGAGATACAGTTGAACTAGTAAATAAAGATAATAACTAGTTAAAGAATGGGTTTGGGAAAATTTTGTTGATATTTTTGTTTTATTTCCATCATTTCATATCCTTTGATTATGTTTTGAATTGAATAGGCTTGTGCCTACTGAAAATCATGGTCGTTGGGGGCCTTTGCTTGCAGAATTAAATGTTGCCATGTTTTTCTGGATTGTTTTTTGGATGGAAGTTTATAGAATTTGGAAATTGGGTTAACATGTAAAGTGGGATGATTAAATGAATACTTGGAAACCTTGTATGATCACCCCGATTAAACTAAATGAAAGAATCAATTTCTGGGTACTGGTTGGGGTTTAATTATGTGAAGGTGTGTTTTTTGGGTTGTTGTGGAATGGGAGAGCAGTGGGGATGTGGTTGGCTTGTTTGTGAGTTGGCGTGTATGATATGGTTGTGATGGTCAGTGGAGTTGCGGTAAATGGTATCAAAGGGATGATGATGTGGTACGCGTATTTGTTTTGATGTGTTTGTGGTCATGGTGGTCGGTAGAAGGCCTGCAAGGATGGTATTGTGTTTCTTGTGTTTTCCCTAACATTATTTGTGGTTGGTAGGGATATTTTTTACAAACAATTGATTTGGTTTGGTTGTTGTTAGTTGCTCGGTAGTTAAGGAACTAATAAACTGAAACTGTTGAAACATGAAAATCATAATGGGGTTTGAGGCTGTTTATTGTGTGCATACTTTCGAGGAAGCAGTGTCGAGGAATGTGCTCAAATCTATTGTATAGAAGCCTTAGGATGGGATTAGTGGTTTATATAATTATATAAATCTGAACGTATTATATTTCTTTACGCACCCAACCAATGTTGAGTACTATGTGCCAAACTCTCGTGGGATGGGGGGTGAGATTCTCAAACATCTAAAGGATGGCTGGTAACTATTCTTCCTTGTGCTCCCTCTTCCAGGTTCTATATCCCAAGAACCTTTGGACATGTTATGAGGGATTTTTCTCAAGAGTCTTCAGGATGAGGATTCGTTATGTTCCCATGTGTCTTTGGGATGAGATGCGATGTGTTTCCCAAGTGACTTTGAGATGAGATGTGGTTATGGCCGAGGATTGCGTTCCTGCAGGATACTATGAGCTTCGTATGACCAGGTTGCAACACTACCTCAGGAAGAGGGGGAAGCATCATAGCATTAGGCATGAGGGCTTGAGAAATATTCAGTGGGATGGTTGTGCGGGGTAACCATTCTTCGATAATATTTCTATACTACGCTATTGACTTGCGATATGTGGTGAGTGTGGCTTGTAAGGTTGGGTGGGTAGATTCCTTGCTAGGCTTTGGTTCCTTCTGTTTTCCCACAGGGAATTAGGATGTCTCTCCACCTGTGCATGAGAGCATTAGGTTTTCCTACTGAGTAGACTTGTATGATCACATTACATTTACTTTAATGTTTTCATGAGGACTTCAAGGACCGTGTTGGACCTTGCTAATTGGGCGTTGGAGTTTTTCTTGGTTCAATTTTTTCTTTCTTTTTGTTTTGTTATCGTACTTTTGAGATTTTCATGTACTTGTACTTTTGTTTCAGTATTGTATAAAACATGCATATGGTTTTTGTTTTGGTTTTATTTTCATTTACTTTTTCCTTTTTCTATTGGTGTTTGATTCATCCTATTTCCTGATCTTAAATAATAAAAATGTTAATTCCTCCCATATTTGTGAAAACTCATACCCTTGGTTCTAGTCGCCACTCTGGGGCCTACTGGACGTGGGACTCGGGGGTCATTATCTCCATTTCACTATTGCCAGCAGAGGAGGAGTATCTTTGGTGGGAGGGAGTCATGACAGAGTGGTATCAGAGGTGATGGTTGAGAGATAGGTTGGAGTCTGGAGTTAGGCACAGTGAGGAGTACATGGGATGGTAGGGAAAAAGTGTTGGCTGATCTTGGTGCGTGACATAGGCTAGGGAAGATCGGCTAGGACTTGAGATTTTAGGGCCCCCCGTGATCCGATGCAAAGACTATGAGCTTATCGAACGACCAAGTAAGACTACATTGATTGCAGGGTAGAGACCCTAGGAAAGGTACATGCATCATCATGATTTCTGTTTTACTTGATTTGGGTGTTCTGGGGAAGAAATCGAAATAAAATGATAGAATGAAACCTTGAGAAATTTTCCTTGCTACTTGGGATTAGGCATTATTTGTTTACCATACAGAAATGGCACCTGGACGTCAATAGAGAGGCAGAAGAGTGGGACGCAGACAGTTTCATGCAACAGAAGTGGTAACCCTAGCAAGGCCATAGATCTAGAAAAATGTTTTTGGTTTTACTTAAATGCTCTCGTTTATGTTTTGTTTAAATTCAGGAGCATCACACTCCTTTGTTGAAACCCATTCTCGCCCACGATTGGGTCCTGGACCTTTTTTTTCATGAGTCCATAATGCTATGTTGATTCCCTCTTTCCTTTAAATGTGTGTGAAGAGTCCTAACAAGTGGTGAGAGGAGTTCATGATCCCTAATCAAGACGTATTAATGTGGATGCGATTAGACCCATGTGGGAAAGTCAATGCCGCCAAAAGAGGATAGTATCTTGACATGGTAGAAGGAATTCTCCAATCCATGTGTTGGGGCAGCGTGTTGCTTGTTTTTTGTGGTGCTAGGGGAAGTATGTGTATGAGAAATCATAAATTATGGTGGTGGGAGGTCCTAATACCTAATAGGGACGCATTAATGTGGATGTGATTAAACTCGTGCAGCCAAGTCAATGTCGCCTAAAGCGGATAATATCTCAACATGGGGGAAGGAATTCCCTAACTCATATAATTAGGGCAGCGGTTGGATTCCTATTATGAAAAGAGCCCTGAGAGGTATCTTGCGGGGTGGTTGTTCAGACCATTCCCCGTTTTATTGGTTGTTTTTTAATTCTCTAGGAGAAGAATATTTTGAGAGGTATCTGATGTAATGTCACAGACCTCTCTGGTCCATTACTTTGTAAAAATTTGATGTGGTCAAACATGATGCATGTTATAATAATAATTTTTTATAATAATAATTGATAATGGTGGGGTGAATTTTTTTTTGGTGTTAATTAGATTAAATGGTGTTCATTTAATCATTGTGAAATATAATAAATAAAATTGAATGTATTTAATTCAATGAGGGGAGGTACATGGTTTCATTTTGATTTATTTAAATTTAAATAAACAATAAATTATATGTGTAATGGGAATATAATGGGAGGCACATGGAATAAATTATAAAAGAATAAATTATAATAAATGAGGTGCATGTTAAAAATTATAAAGGAATTAAATTCATGGAGCGCATGGGCGTGACCTTGTACAGGAGGCATTGTCTGGTTCTCCACAATTAAAGTTGGAATTTTGTAAATAACATTAAAAGGGAATAATTATATATTAATTTTTTATATAAATAATAACATTGAAGTGATCAATGGAGTTGGGGCGCTATTTGGGAGGAAACAAACGTGGTATAATGAGATAGATTGGATAGAGAAATAATTTGAAAGGATAACAATTAAAAAGGTTGGAAAATAATTAATAAAATCAAAGAAGAGATGGGGCATGGTGGGCATGGAATAAGGCAAGGGGAGGCACGACTTTTGGTGGAGTGTGGGAATTGTGGAAGAGTTAGATTGGAGAGAGAAATTGTTTAAAGAAACAAATTAGATTTTAAACTAATAAAAAAAGAGAGAATCTCCTGAATTGGTGATGCACACCAAATTGGAGAGGATTTGTTGCGTGAATATTAAATGAGATCAGAGAGGGAAATTTTCAATGAAATGAAATAATAATAATGATATAATATTATAATTATTATTTATGGTTTTAAAAACCATAATTCATCGGTAACTTCTTCGTGCGATCATGGTTTCACGAACCGTCAGCAGCAGCGTAACCCTGAATTTATGAAGGTCATTTAAAGACCAATGATGAATAACTATTTATGACTCATGCCTCAGGTCAATAAAACACCTATTATTAATTGAAGTTATTATTATCATTAAACGCATGTAATCCGGATGACGTGTCGTGTGTTGACCAGTCAAACAATGTAACAATTGTACGGTCAAATATTGTATTCATTAATACATGATTTGTATAATTTTACCTTTTCATTTCCTATATAAGAGAGGGTCGTTTGTTATTTACGGACCCCTCTTTTTCTCCGCACGACGACGCTCCCGGATGACCCAGAAGCCTTCCTCCTATCATCTTCATCCGGAATCCGATCGTCGATCTGTCAGTGGCTGCGAGATCATGTTGACGAGGTGAACATCGTGCACCTCATTCATTTCCCTCTTTTTTGACTTCGTCCTCACAGTTTCCTACCAAGGAGATTTCTAATATTTGACAAGAACGATGCTCTTCAACAAACATCATCTTAATGGTACGTTCTACCCCTTTCTTAATCCATCCTCGATCTCCTCTTTCTGTTCCTCCTTGCATTTCTATGACAAGTGACACCTTAAACCATAATGGAGTATCTCTTGGTTGTTAATGAGTTTTTTTCATGGCGTCCACGGGAGGATGTAGTCGTCGGGAGGAGTGATCGAAATACTCGTGGTGGTTGTTCTCATAGAAGGACATCAAAACCTGTTCAGGTAGGGATCTTACCTTCATCTCTCTCTCTCTCTCTCTCTCTCTCTTTTGTGCATCATGTGGGGTGGGTATCTTCTTTTTTTTGTGATATATGGTTGAACTAGTAAATAAAAATAATAACTGGTTAAAGAACAGGTTTGGGGAAATTTTGTTAATATTTTTGGTTTATTTCCATCAATTCTTATCCTTTGATTTTGTTTTGAATTGTATAGGCCTGTGCCTACTAAAAATCTTGGTCATTGGGGGCCTTTTCTTCCGCAATTAAATGTTGCCCTATTTTTCTGGATTGTTTTTTGGATAGAATTTCATAGAATGTGGAAATTGGTTAATCATGTAATGTTGGATGATTAAATGAATACCCAGAACCCTTGTATGATAACCCTAGTTAAACTAAATGAAATAATGAATTTGTGGGTTCTGGTTGGGGTTTAATTATGTGAAGGGGTGTTTCAGGGGTTGTTGTGGAACGGGTGAGCAGCGGGGCTGTGGTTGGCTTGGTTGTGGGTTGGCATGTACGATATGGTTGTGTTGGCCTGCGGAGCTATGGTAAATGGTATAAAAGGGATGATGATGTGGTACGGGTATTGTTTCCGATTTGTTTGTGGTTATGGTGGTTGGCAGTAGGGCTGCAAGGATGGGTTGTGCATATGAATAAAAGTGATAGAGTTAACTAATGAATTGTGGGGCATGGTAGTTGATTAAATACTAAAAATCAATCGAATTTATTGGATGGTAAAAGATAATGGTATTGTGTTGCTTGTGTTTTCTCTAACTTTATTTGTGGTTGGAAGGGATATGTTTTACGAGAGACTGATCTGGTTTGGTTGTTGTTAGTTTCTCTGTAGTTAAGGAACTGATAAACTAAAATTATTGAAACATGAAAAGCTTAATGGGGTCTGGGGTTGTTTATTGTGTGCATATGTTTGAGGTAGAAGTGTCGAGGCATGTGCTCAGATCTTTTGTGAAGAAGCCTTAGGATGGGATGAGTGGTTGATATAATTATATAAATCTATACGTTATATGTTTCTTTGCACACCCCACCCATGTTGAGCACTATGTGCCAAACACCTATGGGACGGGGGGTGAGATTATCAAACATCTAATGGATGGCTGGTTGTTGTTCTTCCTTGTGCTCCCTCTTTTAGGTTCTATAGCCCAAGATCCTTCGAGCAGGTTACGACAGATGTTTCCCAAGTGTCTATGGGATGAGGATGTGTTATGTTCCCTTGTGTCTTCAAGATTAGATGTGATGTGGTTCCCAGGTGACTATGGGATGAGATGTGGTTATGGCTGTGGATTGAATTCCTGCAGGATACTATGAGCTTCATATGGCCAGGTTGTGGCACTAGATCGAGTTTTGTATGGCCAGGTTGCAGCACTATCTCAGGAAGAGTGGGAAGCATTAGAGCATTAGGTGCGAGGGATTAAGAAGTATTTAGTGGGAAGGTGGTGCGGGGTACCCATTCTTTGATAATATTACTATACTACTCTATTGACTTGTGATATTTGGTGAGTGTGACTTGTAAGGTTAGGTGGGTAGATTCCTTGCTAGGCTTTGGTTCCTTCTGTTTTCTCACGGGACATTAGGATGTCTCCCCACCTGTGCATGAGATCTTTAGGTTTTCCTACTGATTATACATTTATGCTCACCCTAGGTTTACATTCAGGTTTTCATAAGGACTTCAGGGTCCGTGCGAGACCTTGCTAGTTGGGCGTTGGAGTTCTGCTGGTATTAGTTATTGCTTTCTTTTTTTGGTATCATACATTGTATCTTTTCGTGTACTTGTACATTTTTTTCAGTATTGTATAAAACATGCATATGGGTTTGGTTTTGGGATTATTTTCATTTACTTATTCCTTTTTATTTTGGTGTTTGACTCATCATATTTCCCGATCTTAAATAATAAAAAGGTTAATGCCTCCCATATATGTGAAAACTCATAACCTTTGTGCTAGTCGCCACTCCGGGGCCTACTGGAGGTAGGAATCGGGGGTCATTATCTCCCTTTCACCATTGCCAGCTCAGGAGGAGCATCTTTGGTGGGAGGGGGTCGTGACACTATGAGTCAGATTGTGGTTTTCTTGATTGGTTTAGGAGATATCCAAACATGTTCATAGTATATATGAAGGGTCATATAGAAATACCCAATTAAAATTTGTATGTACTTTTTTTAAAAAATATAACACTCCTTAGGATGGTATATTATGATTTATAAAGATAACACACATAATGGGTGGACGTTGATACCAAAAAATCTTTATTAGTAGGGAGTTTTGTTATTCTACTAGAAAAGTATCAATGCATTTGGATCTAGGATTATCCAAGATTCATGTAGAGAATATATTTGTATCTAGGATTATCTTGGATTGATAGTTCGCAGACCATATAGGTTGTATGTGGATATATGAGAAAAAACAACAAATGTAGGATTTCCACATAGCAGTTCTATGCAGACTGCAAAGCACGATACACAGAACACAAATGAAGAATGGTTAGTGGTATGGATATTGTTCGTATGTAGGTTATTTGTATGTGTAAGAAAAAATAATTTCGATAGGGGTCATCATTTTGAGAAAGGAGGTAGTGATTTTTGATACCATGAAGGTAGAGAGGAGGTATGCATACCGCGTAGGGAAAATATTTCATATAAGGAGTAGTATGTGTTGAAGGATGTACCAAATAAAATTATTTAGTAAAAAAAATTATAAATATTTTTAGATCTATTTGAATATATAAAGAGAAATAATCCCTTCATTACTAAGAGTGATTTCTTTAAGAAATTTTTTTTTCTCTAGGTGGAATTTGGTGGACTGTCAAGTGGTTTATGGGAAGAAAATTCCACAAAGGAAGTGGTTTGTGGGAGAGGATTCTACAAAAAGATAAGAGTACCATGAAGGAAGTTCATGGAAGGGGTTCTGTAAGATACTATTTCCCACAAAGGAAATTGGATCACAGAAGAGAGGTAGTCCATGGATGAAGAACACATCTACAATAGAGAGACAATTCACAGAAGAAGAGTTGGTCTCCATGGAAGATGTTTGTGGAAGAAGGAATTCTACAGAAGCAGGAGTAGTTAATGGACACTATTCGTGAAGGTGGTACATGGAGGTGGTACACAGTTGTCATTTGTGGAAGTGATATGCAGAGGAAGTAGGACAGTTCATAGAGGAATAGTTCAAAAACTATCTGTATGGGGAAAAGTAGTTTTCATCTACAGTTAGAAGTGAGGCTTCAAAAAAACATCTATATATAGTTGAGAATGCCTTATTTTTTCATTACCTGTCCCCTAGGGCCAGTGTCATCACTACCCAAATCCCACCTCCCATTGGATAGGGGATAGAGACTAGTACCAAATGAATTATCACATAAGTGGGAGGCATTTTCCTGAGTACCTTGATGCACGCACATACACACATCCAATCCCAGAATGCTGAAAAGTAAACAAGAATACCACTAAGAGAACCACTGAGAGTAAAAGTAAAAAACTAGAAGTAAAGGGGAGAGAATAAAATCCAAAATAGAAAAGTCAATTACATGCTCTTTGATTCCATCTGAAGTAAATCCTACATGAAGTGTAGGTGAATGGGGTTCCCCTCGAAGTTGTAGAAGTACACCTCGTTTGTCAAATCTCACTGGGAACCTCCTGGTGTTGGACCACCATGATCTCTATTGAAGCATCTTTTGTTTGCAAAAAACATTGCACTTGTGGGAGGAGCTTGTGCAGCTGTGATTAACACAATACGTGTTAAGGATACCAAAACACAATGACAAATACTGCAAATGAATGTATTCACGACGTAGAATTACCAAAAGGAACACCGACTGTAGACTCTAAGATGAATCGTAGAAAGAGTGTCGCTAGAGTTTTCTCACATAGGTATAATCTAAAGGATGGAAAGAAAGACTAAGTGTCGTAATGATTAACACCTTTTACAGATGAACTACTCATCCCTGATGAGTATTTAGGGTAGCTAGATATCCTAGACCAACTCTTCACATGGGATAGCTAGATCACTAAGACACGCTCATCTCTTGGGTTAGCTGGAACACTTCAACCTACTCATTTCTTGGTCAAGATGGATCACATATACTCACTAGTATTTTGATGCAGCTGGGTAACTTAGACCCCCTCATCTCTTACACCAACTGGATCACTTAGAACCCTTCGTCTACTAGGCAAATGAGGTCCGCTCATCTACTGGTCCACTGAGGTCCGCTCGTCTATTAGGCCACCGAGGGTTTCCCATCACCTTGAACACTGAGGTCTGCCCATCTGTTGGACCACTGAGGACTGATTAATTCCCACTCATGGAACACTTGATTCGGGTAGAATCCACTCCCCAATCCATCCATCATATCCCAACATCCATGAAAACTCACAAGAGTATGTCAAAAGAGATGTCTCATCACGAGGGTACCAACACCCCAAACAACTCATCAATCAAACACATGGTTTGGATGTTAAGCCCATTTTAGAACAAATGGGTCGGTCAGCTCTGGGTCCACACTAACCTGGTCGGGCCTACCCGACCTGGCCCAGGGTCCAATGACATGACTCGGATACACCGACCCAACAAGGGACCGACCCGACCAAGATACGACCCAGTTTGTTGGGCCCGGTATGGCTGGGCCCGGGCTGGCCTACTAGGCCACGGGACTGGCCTGTTCGGCTACAAATCCTTCTTATTGGACCGCCCAGGTCCAACCCACTGGGCTTCCTGAGGACACCCTTCTTCTCCCGGCCAGGCCACCACTGTGGGCCAGTTCGTCATCCACTAGTTGGAGTGAGGATCATGTCCCCTCAGCGTTATGCGGCAGGAAGTTGGCTGGCCGCCTCCCCCACACGTAGCCCCATGGACATCATTCCATCACCAACATGCATCCCAGACATGGGTCACCCCTCCTGATGTCAAACCCCAATGGCACTGTGGTTCTGCACCATCGTGTCCTCCTCCAATGTGACGCGTGCTGCGTGTCTCCTCTGACCGTCAAGGGCTCCATCATTGGCACCGACGAGCGGGTGGATTCTTCTATGGGACACCATAAATACTCAGGTGGCCAAATCTTTGATCAAGAGGGTTTTCAAGAGTCCTTGGATTTTTGTCACACCTTGTGAGAGCTCCAATTAATCTTACCATCAATCTGAGGGTCTGGTCGCGCTCAAAACGTCCTGAAAAACATTTTATGCAACCACATGGTGTAACACCCCAATATTTCATAGTAAGTTATTTTTATTAATATAATTCAATAGCATGCGCTACATGCAACACCGAGTTCGAGCTCACCACGACTTACCAAACTAGTCATTAAAAAAATGGTTATGAATAGTATTAACTAGATTTTGAATTTTATATACTGCATATAATTTTAAATTATGTATTATGTGTTTCTTAGACATATTATAAGAAAAAATTCAATTTTTCAGAGAAAAATTGTATTTTAAAAAAATGATATTTTAACACCTTTTAATGGAGAACCAATTTTAAATACAATATATGAAACTTTTATATATTCAATTTAACAAAATGAACTTGTTCTTTATAATCAGAACATAAAAATATAGTTTTGATAAATTTTTGGTGTTTTTCTGATAACTTTCATATTTGGGTGTATAGTTAAAAATACTAAATTTTAATTGAAAATCACCATTTTAATCAAAATAATTTGTAGTTTTCAATTATAAATATTAATGGTTAGGAAGTTGATTTAGATTTTATTTTTACCATTTAATCCAATTTTGGTCATTGGATGTAATTTCACTTTGAAATTGGACATAAACAAGTGTTAATCTTTTAATAGTTATTGTTTCTTAAAAACCCGCTAATTATTATGACAACGGGAATTATTTTTTAATTAATTAATTGAAACTTCTATGTTTCGAATTTGGTAAAATAGACATCATTTTTGAATTCTGAATACCTAATATAGATGAGGTTATTTTTTTTGGTATTTTTCTGAAAAACATCAATTTTTGATGAATAGTGAAACCACTAGGTAGTTGTTAAAAAACTGACTTTTTCACTTAAATTCAATTTTACTACTTCTTTGAATTGAATTTCAAAAATATGACATATATGGTTTTTATTTGTAAGTAAAATGTGGTTCAATAAGATGAAAATAATTTTCAGTGAATAGCAACTTTTGCCTTTTATTTACCGCTGTTAAAGTTAAATAGTTTAATTAAAGGTAGAAAGATTATTATAATAACAAAAATTACCTTAACACTTGTTCTAACCTTATTGGATGAGTCAAGCCTGACCATAGGAATCTTTTTGTCAATTTTGGGGACCCCATGGATCCACTTAAGAGTGATAATGACACTTTATTTTAATTAACATTAATTAAAGACAAAAATGACATTAACAAATATCCTTTGGTATATAAATTTTTACATGGGGTTATAAAATCCATATTTTAGTCTATAAATATTCATTGGAAATATAAAAATATTTCCTACATTTTGGTATTTTTATATAATTTTTAGACATCAAATAAATTAAATTATTTATGAAACAATAATGATGCATATTTTACCTCATTAATAAATGATTTAAATAAATAAGATTATTAATATTAAAAAAAATATCCAAAACATGTCCAATTATTATTGAATTTTTTCATTTCGAACATGAGTCATCTTATCTTATACTTTAATGAGTTTTGGACCTTTTGAAACCGAAGATAGGTTTGTAATAAAATAACATTTTCAAACTATCCTAAAGAGCCCCTCCTCTCCCTTATAAAAGGACATCAATTCTAACCCATTCCTCACACCTCTATAGACCCTTGTATCATCCTACCCCTACCCAAATAATCTCTCAAGATCCATCTCTTCAACCTAGTAGCATTAACTTAGGCAGAAGTCACTTTAAGAAGTCCTTTTGGTTCAAACCAACAGGAATTACCCAAATTAAAGGTAATGGTTTCTCCTAACTTCTTTTATTTTATTTTACTTCCCAAACCAATAAACTCTTTTTATTAATTTATATTATAACAACACCAGTATCCTAAATATACTAGGATGTTGTTATGAGAATTTTTCAAACTACACTTGCACACACCTCCATATAATGGGTAAGAAACAAACTATTTCTGTTGATGGCAAACAAACTCCTCACGGAACGAAGATTGTTCAATTATCTCTTACTGCCTACCATGGTGGCCATTAAGATGACACTATATTTATATATAATATATATTATGTTTATGTTTTCTTTATGCTTATGTATTTTCCATTTATATCATAACTTTATGGTTTCCAATATGTGTGAACACGATAATTTCATTTGAGGAAGTGCGGACTACCGCCCCCTCAAGGAGATTTGATTTGTTCATAACATACATGGAACATATAAAGGATGGAGTTAATTAAATTATGCAACACATATATCATATTTTATTATTTTGCAATTACAATATACATATTTAAAATTAGGTTTTCATTTACATTAAAATGAAATATAAGTAGAATTAGTGTTCATACGTACATACAGCTTACCGTCTCCATGAACGGTGCATTTCATTTCTTATCTCCAAATATCATTAAATAGTTATATATATATATATACTGGATATATATGAAATATAAGTGACACGTGCCTGTCGTGATGTGTTGAAAAAACTTATATAACCAATCTTAAAATGTATTATAGTGGATTACCTAGGTTGTCTCCAGAGAGGAGTGCACAACAATTAAGTTGTCACCTTAAAATAAGATAAAAAAGTGTGGTTGTCTTTCTGAATTTGATTGATTTTTGAAAAGTAAAAAAAGAACCTAAAAAAAGGAAGGAAATTTAATAAAAATATTGAGAACAACTTATCAAATCAAGTGATTGAAACCATTATATAAGAAGGTTGATTAGGTCAGAGTTGTTTCTCCATTTGTAATTCTATCATAGTTCCAATTTATCCAATTCTCTTCTGCTAAACTGTTAAGAGTGAGAATCCACAATCATTTCTTCTCACTCCCTTGGTCAATTAAAAATGTGAGAATAAACCTTACTAAAATATTAGTTTGGTCTACTCTCCTTCCAATGTGTAATAGTGTTGTAGAAAATACTCCCAATTATCTCAGGGAATTCCCATTCGGGTCTTGTTTATCCCAAGTAATCAAGAACATTCACTACTCCTCACACACGTACCGGTGATCACCGAGTACTTCACCACTAAGTCCTGGTCTATTCCATCATTTATAAACCAGAACCTAGTGGAGGTAGATATTTATCATTGACCAAATATAAATGAACAACATAATCTAAAATCAGATACCATCGTACATGAAAATAAAAACTACTATAGGAAATTGAAACTCATTCACAGAAGAGAAGTGGATTTTAAAACATTAAGAGAAGGAACTCATGAAATACAAAATTGAAAACTCCCCTTCCCCAATCACATAGATGTTTACCCCACCATGGTAAGGGTAACTTTGACTAAGGTGAAAGAATAATTCATTACAAAACTAAGAAGAACAAAAGAGAGAAAATAAAGAACATAAATTTTGGTGCTTCAGATTCTTTCCTCCAGAGGATTTCCTCTGTTCTGCCCACCATCCGGCCGAAACTCATGGAGTTCCCTTATTATAGAATGTTGGAAATGAAGTTTCCTATCGACCCTCAACATTTGAGAGTCAGTGGACATGTGTAAGGAACGATATGGCCGAATCAATGACCATTACTTTTATGGCCGCCAAACACTGTTTCACCCACTCCACTTGGATGAGCCAAAAAGATGCATTAATAAGCTCAATAATTTATGAAATTTAATGTGAGCCGTCCTCTTGAAGTCCTCTATCGACACCTGCTAGAATCACCACATTATAAGGCCTCCTGAAGGATATATGGCATATTTAATGAAGTGGGGTCCATTCCACCTTCCAAACGGATTTCTCCACATGATTGAATTTTCTGCACCATTGGGTTTCGAATTGGGTCTTGGTCCAGAAGGAACATTTTATTCCCACAAGAATAGAAATACTAAAAAAAGATTCACTTAAATTTGACCCATATTATAAATGTTATGCCCGAAATACAGAATCTATATAAAACTGACAATTTTACAGAATTACCCTATTTTCACATTTAAGCCCAAAATACACCAAAAACACATAATTGTTGCAAATACACTATCATTGAATAATTGGGAGGGATTAAATCATTGAAAAACATATAAATATTAATTAAAATATTAACTCTATCAATTCCCCCACACTTATCACTTGGACTCCTGGGCAAGTCAGAATCAAAATAAAATCGAAGTAAATTCAAAACACATATCCATGAGATCCACCAATTTGAAAACATGAAACAAAATATATCATGCCTCATAAAACTCTATTATTTCATGTTCTTAATTTAAGATCATTCAATAAATTTACTCTTCATTTCTCCTCCCATGTACACAAAACACTTACCTAACTTTTATTATCTCTCATTACACAAATCTCAATTTTTTAGCAATTTATTTCTCATCGAAACTCATACAAGGGTCACCATAGGCATGATAAATTCATACCTCTCCACCCGATGTGAGACAAAGACATATTTTTATCATGAGGACTTGTTAAGGTTTTTTTGTGGCTTTCGGTTGGTAGGATTTATATGTGAAAGATTCTGAGGCATAATGAGAGGGCTTGGCTATTTTTGAAGCAAAATTGCATTAATCTACATTTCAAAAAAGTATGGTCTCCTCTTCACTCCCCTTAGTAGAAAATAAGCTCCTTATTCATGGAATATAAAGGAATGTTCACAAAGATAATCATTTCAGCATCAAACATTTCAATATTCTCAAATATAATATTTCTTGAAAGCTCCAGAAAAGGCACAGCTTCCTTTTTACATAGAAGCTCCAGAAAGGCACAGCTTCTCTCATCATGAAAGCTCCAGAAAAGGCACAGCTTTCAGCTAGATGGTTTTTTTTCAGCAGTAATAACATCTCTTCAACATTTTTTTTCACCCAATGTATCCCCAAATAAGGTAGTACAATACAAGACATCTTCCCCCCACACTTATGTTCAAATAGATCATGCAATTTCACTTCAAAAGCAGGTTGGATAGGGAATATTGGCTTGTAATGTGTCTAACCTAACAGGATTTTCATGGATTCTATGGGATACAAGGATTAAATGTTCATGGTAGGTCATTATGAAAGGGATTATCTTGAAAAGGGGGATTTCAAACCAAAGAAATTTCTCAATCATTTAAAACATAAGTACCTCAAACCCTCAAGTTTTGACAGGAATAAATCAAATTCTGGTTAAATCAAGCATGATTTGGTTCTCTCAAGAAGTGAGGTGAATGTAAAGAATATGGAAATAATAGGTTCAGAGGCCTCATGGGAATGTGATTTCAAATATAAAGATAGTGAAATGTGGCATGGGATTCAAAAAAACAGGGTATGTTTCATGATATTCCCAAAGAATTGAACTTGAAACAATATCATTTTTAGCATTCATTTAAGCTCAGTTTCAAGGAATAAATTATTTCACTCATGGATAGGGGTTTCCAAATAACAATGATAATCATTTTAGCTCAAAAGTTTCAAAAACACACAAAAATTGAATGAAAAAAAACCCACAAAATTTTCAGCACTCACATGTTTCTTTTTAAAAACAAATAGGAAAACACACAACACATAAAAATCCTACACTACAATGTTTCCCTCCCCCACACTTAAATGATGCAGTGTACACAATGAATTCAAATGTATTTAACACGTAAGAATATTGGAAATTGAATCACAACAATCATGAAAATATAAAGGAGAGGTACGACCTGATGGAGTTTATTGATAAACAGGTTGGAGGAGTGTGGTCTCCTCCATTGGCTCTGATGGCATGGTCCCAATGAATTTCTTTAATCTGTGCCCATTAACAGTGAATGGGTCCTTCACTCAATCCTTCACAATCTGCACAGCACAAAAAGGATATACAAGAGTAACTATAAATGGACCATCCCACCTGGAACGAAGTTTACCTGGAATCAGCTTGAGTCTTGAATTGAATAACAACACTTTGTCTCCTGGATGGAAGTCCATTGGTTGGATCAGTTTGTCATGAGCCACTGTTGTTCTCTCTTTGTAAATCCTGGAATTTTCAAATGCTTCCCTTCGAATTTCTTCCAACTCCTGTAATTGCAATCTTCTCTCTTTCCCAGCACTTTCAAGATCCAGATTCATCTTCCTCACAGCTCAGTATGCCTTATGCTCCAATTCCACAGGTAGGTGACAACTTTTCCCATAAATCATCCTATATGGACGCATTCCAATTGGAGTTTTGTAGGCTGTCCTGTAAGCCCATAATGTGTCTTCTAACCTTTGGCTCCAATCCTTCCTATTTGGATTAACAGTATTTTCCAAAATTCCTTTGATTTCCCTATTGGACACTTCAGCTTTCCCATTAGTCTGTGGATGATAGGGAGTTAATGTTTTATGATGCACCCCATACTTTTTCAACAAAGACACCATTCTACAATTACAAAAGTGAGTCCCTTGATCACTAATGATGGCTCTAGGAACTCCAAACCTACAAAATATGTTAGCCCTAACAAAATCACAAACAACTTTAGCATCATCAGTTCTGTTGGCTTTTGCTTCCACCCATTTGGAAACATAATCAACAGCAAGAAGAATATAAGAATTTCCAAATGACATTGGGAAAGGGCCCATAAAATCTATCCCCCAAACATCAAATATTTCACAAAATTTAAGTGGATTTGGGGAATTTCTTGTCTCTTTGAAATATTTCCTGTAAACTGACATTTTTCACACCGTTTACAAAATTCATGAGAATCTTTGAAAAGTGTTGGCCAATAAAGACCAGATTCTAAAACCTTCCTCGCTGTCCTTTGAGGTCCAAAGTGACCTCCACAAGCTAATGTGTGACAAAACCTAAAGACTGATTAAATTTCATTTTAGGCAAACATCTTCTGATCATTTGGTCGGTGCAAATCTTCCAAAGAAATGGATCATCCCAGATGTAATATTTAGATTCAGATTTAAATTTGTGAATTTGGTGAGAATTTAAATGGGATGGGACCTGAGATGTTACCAGATAATTGACCATGTCAGCATACCAAGGTACTTCTCCTTCAATCAAGTACAACTGGTCCCCTGGAAGGCGATCATTTAGTGGTTCAGTGTCTGGAATCTCAACTTCAGCGGTGTTGGGTAGTCTACTTAAGTGATCAACCACTTGGTTCTTAGATCCCTTCTTATCTTTAATTTATATGTTGAACTCCTATAGTAGTATCATCCATATCACTAGCCTTGGTTTTTCTTCATCCTTCTTCATCAAGTACCTAAGAGCTGCATGATCAGAAAACACAATGACTTTAGTTCCAAGCAGATACGACCTAAATCTTTCTAAGAAAAAACAACTGCTACAAACTCTTTTTCTATTGTTGTGTAGTTGAATTGGGCTGCATCTAAGGTTTTCGAGGCATATGCAATGACTTGTGGCCTGCCCTCATTTCGTTGAGAAAGGACAGCTCCAACTGCTTGGTTTGAAGCATCACAAAGTAGCTGAAATGGTTCTTCCCAATTTGGTGGCTGCATCACTGGTGGTGTAATCAATTACTTCTTCAACTCATCAAATGCTTCCCTACAAGAACCATTGAAATCAAAATCAGCATCTTTCAAAAGTAATCTAGATAGAGGGGGAGAAATCTTACTGAAATCTTTTATAAACCTCCTGTAGAATCCTGCATGTCCTAAAAATGATCTAAAATGTTTCACACAAGTTGGGTAAGGCAAATAATTTATCACTTCAATTTTTGATTTATCAACATTAATGCCTTTCTGAGAAATGACATTCCCAAGGACAATTCCTCTCTCAGCCATAAAATGACACTTTTCAAAATTCAAAACAAGGTTTTTTTCGATGCAAGTTTTCAAAACTTTTTCCAGATTTTTCAAACAGTGGTCAAAAGAATTTCCAAAAAATATGAAATCATCCAAGAAAACCTCCATGAAATCTTCAATGTGATCAGAAAATATACTTACCATGCACCTCTGAAATGTACCTGGAGCATTACACAATCCAAATGGCATCCTTTTGTATGCAAAGTACCGAAAGTACAAGTAAAGGTAGTCTTCTCTTGATCATCGGGGGCAATGGGTACCTAAAAATAACCTAAAAATCCATCCAAAAAGCAATAATGAGTTCTCCCTGCCAATCTCTCTAACATCTGGTCAATAACGGGATAGGGAAATGATCTTTTTGAGTGACCTGATTTAGCTTCCTAAAATCGATGCATACTCTCCACCTATTCTGAATTCTCATAGGGACTAATTCATTCTTTTCATTCCTCACAATGGTTAGGACAATTTTCTTTGGGACTACATGGATGGGGCTAACCCATTGTGAATCTGATATGGGATAGATGATCCTGGCTTCTAATAACTTCTCAATCTCTTTTTTTACAACCTCCATCAGGGTAGGGTTCAGCCTCCTTTGGGGTTGTCTAACAGGTTCAGAATCTCCCTCAAGAAAAATTCTATGTGAGAACATTTTTGGGTTTATTCCTAGGATATCACATAAGCTCCACCCTATTGCTCAGAAATTCTCTCTCAAAAGCTCAATCAATGATTTTTCTTGAGTTTTAGATAGATTATTATCAATTTTTACTGGTAATTTCTCCCCCTCCATAAGGTAAACATATTTTAAATCAGTGAGGAGTGGTTTTAATTCGAGTTCAGGAGGATGTTCAAGAGATGAAACTAAATTGAGGTTCTCCACTTCCAATGGTTTGACATCCTTCAGACAAGAAATCATATCATCTTAATCATCATTTAACAAATTATCAAAGAAATCATATTTTACCTATTCTTCCAACAGGAAATCAGAACCTCCAAGAGTTTGGGAATCCATATGTTCAGTGATATATTTAATGGAAAAATTCTCTCCTAATGATAGAAATTCATGAAACATACCTGATTCTTAAATTGGTTATATGTCATCTTCATGGGAGAGTGCGAAGAGTGAATGATCATCTGATGGGTGCCTCATGGATTCAAAAATATTGAAGTGGACAGTGCAATAACCAAACTCCATGGTAAGTGTCCATTCATGGACATTGATAATGGTTTTGGCCATCTTTAAGAATGGTCTCCCCAAAATGATGGGTTAGTGTGATGGGATCCTATCATCTTCCATATTCAACACATAAAAGTCAGCAGGGAAGAAAAGATCTTTGACTTTTACCAGGACATCCTCCAGAACTCCTGCTGGGAAAACTGTGGATCTATTTTCAAGCTGGACCACCACTCTTGTGGGCTTCAAGTCTCCCATCTACAAAGAAGTATATACTGAGTGAGGAAATAAATTAATTGATGCACCTAAATCGCACAAATCATTAGAGAAATTTAATGAACCAATGGTGCATGGAATAGAAAACAACCCTGGATATTGACATTTGGTTGGCAATTGTGGTGTGATAA
The DNA here is from genome assembly GCA_963277665.1 of Viscum album. Taxonomy (NCBI): domain Eukaryota; kingdom Viridiplantae; phylum Streptophyta; class Magnoliopsida; order Santalales; family Viscaceae; genus Viscum; species Viscum album. Next base: position 1,033,027,909 of record OY728121.1, on the reverse strand, counting down.
GGGCTGAGAAGCTTCTTCCCAAATTGATCCTCTCATTCCCTTGATGTCTCCTTTTCTTGGTGCAAAGATCCTTCAAAAATGTAGCATACTTTGGAATTTGTTTGAGTTCTTCATGCAGAGGTATGTTGGTTTCCACTTTCTGAAAGGTGTCCAGAATTTCTTTTTGTAGTGCTTCTTCTTGTAACCTCTTTGATTCAATCATACTTGATGGAAATGGTGGTGGTATATCTTTCTTCTCCCTTTGTTTCCTTTGAAATGGTGTTTCTTGTTTCTTCCTTCTTGGCCTATCATTATCATCCTCCTCTTTCTTATCATCTTCCCGATGCATTTTCATAGAATTTTCATCATTTCTAAATTCATTCTAACCCATATTAGTTTTTCTTGTTTCAGGTTCAATGGTGGATGGTGGTTGGAGTTCTTTTCCACTTCATGTAGTTATAATACTAACATTCTCTTTTGGGGTTGGGACTATTTGGGAAGGGAGTTTGCCTGGAATTTTGGTCAGAAAGTCCATGAGACTCTCAAACTTATTGGACAAATCTTTAGCAGTGTCTTTCAGCCCTTCAAACTCATTTATTTGTTGGTTTTGAATTGGATGTTGGGAACTAGTGGATGGTTGCTCATAGGGTCATTTGATATTTTTTGGTTTTTGTTATAAAGGCAGATTATAAGACTGCTTTTGTTGAAATGGTGGAGGGTTCTCGAATTGATTCTGGAATGGGGGTTGGTTTGGAAACTGATTTTGGTATGGGGGCCTAGCTTGATTCTGTTGATTTCCAAATCCATATTGGACATGGTTAGGATCTCTCCATCCTTGATTTTTCTGGAATTGCCTTGGTTGAAAGGTTGCTGCACAACTTTCCATTCCCTGTATTTCAGCACACTGTTCAGTGAAATGATCTGGAGATGAGCATAAACCACATACCTTACCTGGTGCTTGTTGGTCACTAACTTGCTTCAAGGCCATCTGCCTCACCAAACTAGTAAGCTCGTCAATCTTAGTTTCTAATAAGGGTGATGTATGAGACGTGCGTACCTCATGAATACCTCTTGTTCCAATACCTATTGTTCCAAATTGCTACGAGTTTTGGGAATTCTTCTCAATCATGCCCTTGGCTTCTTCTGGTGACTTGTCAATCAGTGCACCTCTAGATGATGCATCAAGAAGGTTTTTTTCATTGTCCAGTAGTCCTTGATAGAAGAAGACAAGAAAGTGGTGTTCCTCAATGGCTTGATGTGGACAGCAGGCACATAGCTTCTTAAATCTCTCCCAGTACTCGTAAAGAGTTTCTCCAGATGATTGTCATATGGCGTAGATTTCCTTACGAATGGCTGTGCTTCTAGAGGTGGGGAAGAATATTTGCATAAAACATCTTACCAGGTCATTCCAGTCATGTACGTCTCCTGTTTGTAGGCCGTACAACCATTCTTTAGCAGCTCCATCTAATGAAAATGGAAATGCCTTCCACTTTACCTACTCCTCGGTAATTCCACGGGGTCTGAAAGTTGAGCAAACATGTGTGAACTCTTTAATGTGTTTGTTTGGATCTTTACCAGCCAAACCATGAAACATTGGAAGAAATGTAATCATGTTAGGTTTCATTTCAAAATCATTTTGTAACACTGGCATGGAAAGTTGATTGTTTTGATTAAGGAATTGTGGTGCACAGAGGTCTCTAAGTGTTTGGTTTTGATTTTCATCCATGATGACAGGCTCAGAGTGAACACTTGATGTATCACTTGAGTCTGCAAGGGGAACGTCCTCAAATTCAGATTCTAAATTAATGTTTCTATGTATATTCAACAAGGTTCATTCAATTTTAGGATCTATGGGGAAAGGTTCAGTTTTTGAGGTTCTAGTCGTGCAAATTTGAAGAGAAAAGATGAGAAGAGAGAAAAGAAAAGAAAAGAAATGTTGGCACTACCTCCCCGGCAACGGCACCAAGTTTTGACACGTGCCCGTCGTGAGGTGTGGAAGAAACTTATATAACCTATGTTAAAATGTATTATAGTGGATTACCTAGGTTTTCTCCAGAGAGGAGTGCACAACAATTAAGCTGTCACCTTAAAATAAGATCAAAAAGTGTGGTGGTTTTTCTGAATTTGATTGATTTTTTGAAAAGGAAAGAAAGAAACTAAACAAAGGAAGGAAATTTAAGAAAAATATTGAGAACAACTTAACAAATCAAGTGATTGAAACTATTATATAAGAAGGTTGATTAGGTCAGAGTTGGTTCTCCATTTGTAATTCTATCATAGTTCCAATTTATCCAATTCTCTTCTGCTAAACCGTTAAGAGTGAGAATCCACAATCATTTCTTCTCACTCCATTGGTCAATTAAAAATGTGAGATTAAAACTTACTAAAATCTTAGGTTGGTCTACTCTCCTTCCAATGTGTAATAGAGTTGTAGAAAATACTCCCAATTATCTCATCCAATTCCCAATCGGGTCTTGTTTATCCCAAGTAATCAAGAACATTCACTACTCCTCACACACGTACCGGTGATCACCGAGTACATCACCACTAAGTCCCGGTCTATTCCATCGTTTATAAACCAGAACCTAGTGGAGGGAGATATTGATCATTGACCAAATATAAATGAACAACAGAATCTAAAATCAGATACCATCATATATGATAATAAAAACTGTTATAGGAAATTGAAACTGATTCACAGAAGAGAAGTGGATTTTAAAACATTAAGAGAAGGAACTCATGAAATACAACATAGAAAACCTCCCCTTCCCCAATCACACATATGTTTACCCCACCATGGTAAGGGTAATTGTGACTAAGTTGAATGAAGAATTCATTACAAAACTAAGAAGAACAAAAGAGAGAAAACAAAGAACATAAATTTTGGTGCTCCAGATTCTTTCCTCCAGAAGTTTGCCTCTGTTCTGCCCACCATCCGGCCGAAAATCACTGAGTTCCCTTCTTATAGAATGTTGGAAAATGGGTTCTCTAACGACCCTCAAAATTTTAGAGTCATTGGACAGATTTAAAGAAAGATATGGCCGAATCTAATGACCATTACTTTTCTGGCCGCCAAGCACTGTATCACCCACTCCACTTGGACGTGCCAAAAGGATGCATTTATGAGCTCAATAATTTATGAAATTTAATGTGAGCCGTCATTTTGATGTCCTCTGTCGACACCAGCTATAATCACCTCATTCTAAGGTCTTCTGAAGTAGATATTGCATATTTAATGAAGTGGGGTCCATTCTGCCTTCCAAACTGATTTCTCCACTTGATTGAATTTTCGGCACCATTGGGTTTCGAATTGGGTCTTGGTCCAGAAGGAACATTTTAACCCCACAAGTATATAAATCCCAAAAAAAGATTCACTTAAATTGGACCCATATTATAAAATTTATTCCCAAAAAATAGAAGCTATATAAAACCGAAAATTTTACAGAATTACCCCATTTTCACATTTAAGCCCAAAATACACCAAAAACTCATAAATGTTGCAAATACACTATCATTGAATAATTGGGAGGGATTAAATAATTAAAAAACATATAAATATTAAATAAAATATTAACTCTATCAGTAAGATATTTAAATCATGAATATGATACTGGAGATAATATACTTTGGACCACATTGACAATTTGTAATTATAAAAAGTTCATTTCTGACACAAGTACCAAATATCGACAAAATGACCTTTATTAACTTAAATGATTACATAATGTTTATAACATAGAAATTAGTGATATAAAAGAATAATAAACTTGAAAAAGTTTCTTAAGAAATTATAAATTAACCTCATTTTATTATTCAGAAGATTAAAGAACGAACGAGTCAAGACGGACATGAGATAAGGGCTTTCGTTTCTCACTTTTAATTCCGTGCGATTTCCATTGTTCGCCACATATTTATTGCATGTGGTGTATTGTGTACTTCCATTTGATATGTATTATCATTATTCTCTTATATTTATGGTATTCTATGATTCATTTGGTGATTATTAACTTTTTTTTCATACGACTTGATTGATTACAACGTGGAAAGGGGTTTCTTACCTCACTTTTAATTCCGCGATATTTCAATTGTTCGCCACTTATTTATTGCATATGGTGTATTGTGTATATCCATTTGATATATATTATCATTATTCATTTATATTCATGGTATTTGTTGATTCATTTGGTGATTATTAAAATTTGGTCATATGACTCTATTGATTACAACTTGGTAAGGGGTTTCTTATCTCACTCTTGATTTTGTGAGATTTCCATTGTTCACCACTTATTTATTACATGTGGTGTATTAAGTAATTCTCATGATTGTATTCTTAGTGTAATATAAATTAATATATGTGTATTTACATCTTCATTTTATGATCCATATATCATGGGATGTATGTTTCTCAAGTTACCAAATTGGTAAGGTAATTTCAAATTGCTGTTTCCACTCATTCGTCTTTATGCATACTTTATTGATTATTTTAATCCATGATTATGTGTGGAATCAATATTTATTATTTGTTTATTAATTCCTCTCCCCTTTATGTGGTTATAATTTTGATACACATAATCACTCCATTGATAAATTCTCAAGTCATCAATATGAACTTGATAAGAGTAATTTTAACTTAATCTCCATTCATTGAGTTAAACATCTGATTCATTGGTTTTGGTTTTACAATAATATGTCTGAATGTCCTCTCATTTATTTACACTTATTATACAATCATACTGAGTGTATTTTTATTTTTCACACATAATTATGTCATTGATTTATCCTTTACCTAAGGATACTGTCTTTATAAGGGATTTCATCTCAATTTACAATCCATTGAGACTTCTTTGTTGTTATACACCAATTCACTTTTATATGGTGTCTATAATGTACTTTGACGTAATATATCATAAATCCATATATTCTCATGAAGTTATAATGTTTTTATTACCTCAATTATTTTTATTCAAGTGTCTCTCTTTTGGTTAGTAACTCTATCTAAAATATCATTTAAATTTTTTAATGGTTTATTCTTCTAAATATTTCTCATTAATTTCCATGTTTTAAAAATGGTTTTAAGGATTTATTTATATGGAAATTAATTTTTTCAAAATAAAATTAATTTTAATAGTTTCAAATTAGTATGGGACACATTGATTCAAAAATCTATTTTAAACGACTTCTTGATAAATAGTGATCCTCTTAAATGTTTTCAAGAAAAAGGGGGATATTTCTCTCAAATGGTTATGATGATTATTTTAATCTTTGTAAATATCCTTCATTATTCTCTATTGAGGATAATTTTTTATAATGAAATCTTCCATATTGTATTTAATGAGTTATGTTTGACTGTGGATGTTTTACTTTTATACCATTCACGGTTTATGGATAATGTATTGACATTTTGTATGCTAGTTGTAATACGATTATTTGTGTTCTTTTTCAACCTTTTCATATGAGGAATGAATTGGACATAGTAAGTGACAGGTGGAGCCCTCTATAGCTCCTCGATGCATTGGTAGGTCTCATGATACAATTAGACGTGGAATTGGCCTAGGCCTTTCCAAATTTTTGATATTTGGTTTTGGCCGAGGCCTCAATCATTTTTAGACGTCTTGGCTGAGACCTTAACAAAATGTTTCAGAATGACTAGCATTATGCATTCCAACATTATGAGATGAAATATTGACATTTCATGTGGTTATTTGACTAGTAGAATACCCATGACTATGTTTTATTATGGAATTATTTACTCAACTCATATTTTTGCCATAAAGTGTCCATGTTTATTATTTGTAAAGGCATGTGTTTTCAATTATTCATCATTCCTAATGCTTATGTTATCATCCACTATATTTCTTTCTATTACTCAGCATGTGAGCTCGCCCTTTTTTGTGTTTTATTTTCCCAGGATGTGAAGAATTATTTTACGATTAACCTACCAGAATAGACTAAGGGATAGTCTAAGGGATATGAATGTGGCCAATGGAGACAATATTCTTGTTGTTTTTCATTTTATAATGTAATGTCAAACATATAAATGTATATGGTACTTCCAAGACTACTAAACTAATCGGCCTTTCGGGACATTATTTTCTTGTCTCATGCCAATGTTATGTAATAATGCACCAACTCTGGGTAACTAGGGTCAGCGTGTTACAATTGGTATCAGAGGAAGTTTAGTACAATCCTTGGAAACTAGATTTAGATAAACTATTATTAGAGAACACTACCCTAAGATAGACTTTTAGGATTAGTATAGAAGAACTTCCTACAATTTTGGTAATGCAGTGATTTTGTGAGTTTCCAAGCAATACGTCCTTGTCTGGATACTAGAAGGTAGAGGTGGCTCTGGCACAGATGTACCTAGGGGTGAAACTCGATGAAACCACATTGAGCTAGACTCAAATGAGAACTGGTGCACGATAACAGGCCTTGCTGCACTCTTGGTTACGACACTCTCAGAGGATATGCTTAGCATAATTCTCATTTTCATTACAAACCAATATGAAGGATTTTGATATAAGATGATAATAAATAACCTTGGTTAATCCTAAGATGATTTAGATTGAAAATAAGGTGTTATGATATTCTCTAAATAACCTTACCATAATTCACATTTTCTTTACAAACATATTTAAAGGATTTACATTAGAGAAGTGGTGAGGTAACATGGATCACAAATATTTATTTTATGTGATAAAAATACTAGATTTACTTCCATGTTATGGAAGAGTCTCCCAAAAGCTTTAAATACTAAGTTGAACATCAAAAAAAAATTATCACCCTCAAACCAATGGTCAATCTGAGTGGAATGTCCTGGAACTCGATGACATATTGAGATCATGCTCGAATGAAATAAAAATAGGATGGGACCAACAAATTCTTCTTGTCAAGTTATCTTTCTATAAAACATTAGAATATGTCATCCAAATAGATCTCTATGAATCCCTTAATGGGAAGAGGTGTAGAACACCAGCTTGTTGGGATGAAGTTGGGGAATGAAAAAGGTTTGGTCCTGAAATAGTCAAAGAAATGATAGAAATGGTTTAAACCATTCAATATCACATCAAGACTACACAAAGTTGATAGAATAGATATATTGAAAATAGTAGATGAGACCTAGAGTATTATGTTAAAGACATGGTATTTATCTTTATATATCCATGAATGAAATTCATGAGATTTTGAAAGAAGGTAATGCATAGTACAAAATACATTGGTCCCTTTGAGATCGTTGATCACATCAGAGTAGTGTCCTATCAAATATCACTCCCACATAACCTATATCTGGTACATGATGTAATAAATGTATCCCCAGGATGAACTATATAACATACCCCTTATATTTACTCAATATTTAGTTGGTACCATTGTAGAATGACATTTCTTATGGGGAGCGACTGGTGAAGATCTTAAATAGTAGAAATAATGTTCTACGAAATAATACAACACACCTTGTTAAAGTGTTGTTGAGATAAAAAATGATTGAAGAAAAAACATGGGAACTAGAGGAGGTAATGACTCAGAGTTACCCTCATCTGATGTATTGTTATAAATGAAAATAATGAGGGTGAAATTTCTAAAGGATGAATATTTTCATGACTCTAACTATTATAAATAAAATTCCCCTTGTACTTCATTTAAATAAATTATTTTTATTATGTTTATATAAAACACATGTAGTTCCTTGGTGTCATTATTTTGGATTTAAAATACCATCAGTCATCATTACCATTGATAATATATCCATTTAATAGTAATCACATGATTTGTATAAATATATGGTTTTAACAAATCCAATTAGAATTAAAAAAGGATGTGATAGCCTCATCCGGTATTATCATACCCTTTGAATCCCATTTATTAGATCTTATATGAGATATTGAATCATTGTGATTTTACCTTAACCAACCCAAATATGAGATCTAACAACTAAGCATGATCAAAACCATTTTTCGGAGACGTTCAAGATCATCACTATCATGGCCTAAACCATGTTCTCTAAACTACCTCATGAGTGTCTAACAGTCGCACAACATACCATTTGGGAGATTTATAATTTATTAAAGGGATATGAATCAATACCCTAATAAATGAATAATAATATTTTATTTTCAATAGAATACTATTTATTTTTTACATCATTTTGTTACTTTATAAATGATTTAGATTTTGGTACAATAAAACCCAAACTGTATTTCTTAATTCAATTTTAATTATGATGATTATTTAGAGGATTCAATTATTTTTTAATTGAATAATATTTTAATAAAATATTATTATTAAATTAATTTTCATAAATATAAATGATCATATAATTTTGAAGAAGTCAAACGTAATTTTTATATGTGTTTGAAAAATGTTATTGTTAGAAAAACCAATCATTTCTTAATAAAGGTAATTTTTATTTTAAAAGTGAAAATTAACATATCTATAAAGTTATTTGGTTAAACTAAGTAATATTTTCAGAATCATAATATCAAAAATATCCAAAGGTGTAATTATTATAATTTTCTGAGATATTCCAATTTTCAGGTAAAAATTAAATACTGTATAAATATATGTTGTGTATTATGACATCATTATGACACAAAAGTGATGTTATAAATACTAAAAATGGATTCCAAGAACAAATATATGTTTTAAATTTAAAATTAGGTTTTTTATATTTATATTATTAATTTTAAAGAGGCATTATGAATCGTCAAAACCCATTAATATATTTTATGTGTTTAAAATCATTTATTTTAGAGTATGAATCACCTCCACATAAAAATGGGAATTAATTTGTTATTTTTTTTAATTTCCATTATAATAATATTAAAAAAACTATCATTTTGAAGCAAACATTGGAAAATATGATGATGAGGTTTTTGGTTTTGGTTATTTTATTGCACAGTGTAAAAAACTTTAGTTTGAGAAATAATAAATAAATTCCCACTAATTTCATATATAAACCCACCCAATATACCATTTTATCCAGGATAAAAATACTTTTATAACATCCTTACTATGACCTCCCCTATATAGAGATCTCACAAGGTACCCAAACCTCTCATGAAGCTCCTCCCATGTTTTGGATTCACACACTCAAGTAAGGGATCCTCTCATTCTCCCATCTATTTATGTTTATTTATTACCTTATGCCTTATATGTAAAATTAATTATGTTTGGATATGTATTTACATGTTACTATTAATTCCCATTGGGTTAAAAATTAGGAGATAACCCTTTCACTCGCATCCACCAATTTTATGATCTGTAATGACACACTGTTATGCTGCCAAAATTTCACAGGGATTTTCCATGGAAAAACAACTAGGTAGTGATTTCCATACCCATTTTCTATAAATGGGTTTCACATTTATACACTTGAAATTGTTTTTCATGGTACATACACGTATGTGTTTCACACTCCTTTAACATTGAATGAAAAATGATTATTAATGGCACCATGTTTTATGATATTTTTCGAAAACTTTAGCATGAGAATGAAAGGAATGTGATGAGTGCAGACAGAATTATATAACCCTCCAATTTATTGTGTAACATTTACTTTGAAGTTACCTCATGTTGGGATAGAGTGTGAACATGAATCCTTTATGGGAAATTTTCCATTATTATATCCTAGAAGATAACATGGAAATATTTTTATGATGTAGTGTTTTAATAAGTTGTCACATTTCTCATGCTTCTTTTATGTTATCATTCTATATCATGCCTCATTTTTCATATTTATGATTATCACCCCCTTTATAATACATTTGTATTACAATTATCTAACATCTATTAATTTATTAATATTTTCCTTGTTTATTTCCCTTACCAGTATTTATACCTCACCTCTTTCTTATATATGTCCCCATGTTATCCCATACAGTTTTAAGTGCAAGAATTTTATAAAATATTTGAATAAGGATGATGTTTTAATATTTTAAATTTTAATTTAATGTATCTAATTCCGAATTACATTTCATGTCTCAATATTATGGGTTGTATTAAGTGTAATAATATGTAATAAATCTTGTATTAACATGAAATAGAGAGAAGGGTTCTCATAGAGTTGTTAGTTCCTTATAGAGTTTTGTAATAACACCATTATTAGGATACAATAGCTATTTGGTAACCAAGAATACTCTCACTTATTTGTAGTTACAACTTGGGTTGGAGTCCTTAGATTTTCATGATCATGTAGAAAAACTAAAATTGTGGATACTGATAGGAGGTGAGTTTTAGAGTTGGGATCAGGTCCCCACATATTTTTTTTATTCTTTATATGTGACTGGCCTTGATGTTGATTCATAAATTATTCTATATGACTATTAAGGAATTTTATATTTCATTTTAATTTACCTATTATTATCATTTATTATTTTGATTTAACCTATTCCAATTTATGTATGATATTTGGTTATTTATTGTAAATTGTCAACCTAGATATATGGGTATAGTCTCCCCACATTACCTCCAATTAAGTCTACTGCTTTTTTGAAGCCCTTGTTATATAGGGATTCACACAAGAGTTCATTTTGTGACACTTAACATGTTATCATTCATAGTAATCCTCTAATAGATAATATAATGTGGTATATGTTTTTAATATTAGTTTCCTTACTATTTAGGATGTGTTATCCAAGAGATATCGGAATATGTTAGAGATTTTTATTAAAATTAGACTAGTGTATTATGAACACCTTTCCCAGTAAGAAGTCTTGGATACAAGGGGTTTGGGAATGATTTTCTTGATATGAGATGTTATAGTTATATGTTCCTCACTACATCTAATTCATATTTTGATGGATATTTGAATTCCCTAGAATTATAAAATTGTCCCATAAAGGAAAAAGGAATCTCATACATAATGATTAGGAACCTAGGATTTACAAGAAATTTATAAGCCTTATAAGATGATTATTATCATTGATTACATAGGCTCATTCATTTAGTGTGTCAATAATAGCACATAAATTTTGATCCCATATATGTTCTCAGTATCATTCTACTTATATGGAATAATTTTAATATGTTTCCTTTTGATGGAAGGTCATGTGGATCTATGGTGAGATGCTCAGAAATGAGGACAATGATTTTTTCCTCTGTTCATGGAGATACAGTGACCCTAGTTGGTGATAAATGACATATGACGTCTCATGAAAAACTTTTACAGGTTAGTATAGGAACCTAATGCCATAGAAAAAATCCTATTTTGGGTGATCCTATTATAGTTTCAGTTATTCAAAGTGTTAATAAAAACCTATACATTGATTTACCATATAGCTTTGAATTCAATTCCACTTAACCAATCCATGTGGCAATATTTGTTTAGATAATGATCATCATAAGGAGACACTAGTGACCTTAAGGCATGAATCAATATTTTAGTGATATTTTCTATAATATATATGAAAGGGTATCTCATGATAGGTGTTATCCTGGATAATTTGAGACATTAGAAATGAGTATAATGGGTATTTTATTACATTGAAAATTGATGCACGAGAGGTGATATCCAGGTTATAATTTCTCATGGTTAAGCCTTAGATTTATCATAAGAATTGGCACATATATTGGTATTTTATTTTTTATCAACAATGTTTTTAAGGGAAAATACATTTTGAGTACATGATCCTACTGTTTATAGATGTTTTTCTATATAAGGTGAAAATGTGGGTAAGTGATTGTGTTTTTTGGGATGACATCGAATGATTTCTTTGTGTGTGTTAAATCTGGGCATGGATGAGGTGACTTATTTTTGAAGAGGAGGGGATAAGTTTATCTCTTTATAGGGAATTAACAATTCATGGAACATGTTCAACCCCATTCAATGATGTGACACTCATAGAATCATGTGTCATGTTACATTGATAGTTTGATACAGAAGCTTGCACTCGTTTTGTTTTGGTTAAATTGAGGTAGTATGTGCTCATTAAGAGTGGTGATTTTTTAATTAGGAATTGGTGAGTTTCCATAAGTGGGGTGAGGAAATATTGAATTTTATGTGACACTCATGGTAATATGGGCCTTATGCTGGATAGAAGGTAATGAACTTTGGTGGTAGAGGGGACATAAAGAATGGATCAAATGGGGTTGCATGAATGTATATAGTTATACCATGATTGAAGATTTTGGTGATAATATGTTTGGTGATTGTGGACCGAGAAGATTTTCACACATACTTTGATGATGCAACCTATTATGGTTACACATGACAAATAATTTAAGGTGAATCATATATAGGGGAGTATATAATTTGTTGTTTGAAGGAATGATCCTTACTATTAGTGAGGTCCCAAAAATGCCGAGGGTGACATTCCTGTGATCCATTAATTAGTGGTGAATCAATATTTTGTTTAAACACATTATATTTGACTGAGTTTGGCCACATATGGCCACTGTATTCAGAGAAATATTGGACACGAACCATGGAGATTGGGGTTTTTGATCTACTGACACAACAAAAAAGACACTCCTATGGTCATGAGTAGAATGTTTGTTGTGGTGATGCAACCCACATGATAGGGGGTTCATGGATGTGTGAAACTATCCATTGGGTGGACATTGTGGAATTTTTATTCTCATGAATAGATTGATCATAATACATCTATATTACTTGGATAATTCCAATGATGAATTCAAATGTGAAACTAGATAGAGTATACATGTCAGATTTTAGATTGAGATAATTTTATGGTGATCCAAGTGTCATTAGTGTCATGGAAATTTTATTGGTCATGAAAATCACGATGGAAGGTATTTTATAATTAAGGATCTAACAATGGAATTCATTAGGATAAAATCTGTCTTGATGGTTCTTTTGGGTTGATTGTGTTTGTTGATAAGGTTTGAGGTTGTTGATGAAGGCAGGGTGTCCAAGTAGGGATTAAAATAATTAATGTATAATCTCACAGAAAGAGTAAAAGTTTGATATCAATACAAGCATAAATGTCTAATCATTTAGAAAGTGTGAATGTCTTATTTCATGAAAACCGTGAATGTATAATCTTGTGATGGATCACACAATACACTTCATGAAAACAACACTAAAAATCAGATGATTTTATTTTCAACTCGTGGTGGGACATCACGAAGCACATGATTGTATTCAAGTCTCACGATGGGATCTCATGTAGTACTCATGATTTTATTTTGATATCATGATGTGATCTTGCACAGCGCCAATGATTATCCTTGGATCTAATGAAGTGATATCACATAGTGCACATGATTGTCTTTGGACCTCTCAATTACATTTCTTTCAAAGAGAGAATAGGACTCAAACTTGGATCTTGCATAATAACATGAAGATAAAGAAAAATATTGAAATGACGGAGGTTTCTCATGGTCATTTGAGATCTTGTGAAGCATATGATTAAATCGTTTTATTGAAATTTAAACGTTGTGTTGGGATCTTAGTGAATTACATGCTTGTCATTGGATATCATAATGTGATATCATGCATTGTTCAGTGTTCCTTTTGGATCTTGCAATGGATCATTCCAATCACTGAAATACAACATCATTGAAAATAAAAAGATCATCTTTTGATCTAACAGAAGGATCACGTGAATCGTCTGATTCCATAGTAGTGGAATTAATAGTTTTCCGCTATTTGTGGAGAAAAGATTGTGGATTCAATCCTATAAATACCCACTAACCTGCCTTCATCATTAATGATGTTTTTCGTAAAATATTGATCGAATGAAAAATCGAGGAATATAGTTCATAGAGAGATCTCATGAAAGAGGATTTAAGAGAGATATTATAAAGGACTATACACAATTGACATTACATAAATGTTGGACATGCACTAAACAAGGACTTGTTCAAAGTTGGAAAGTGGAATCGTGAAAGATGACATGTGAAATAGGTCTCGCATAAGGATCACACGCAAAGAATGAAAGTCGTCCCACATCACGGACTTTTTTAAAGAATGAAATTCGTTTTTCACCAGGAAATATTTCTCAATGTGAATGTGGTCTCACGGAAGGGTCTTGCACTAGGACCACAAAACAACATCTCGTGTTAGGAACTCAAACCAGGGTCTTGTGTCCGAGTCTCATGCTAGGGTCCTCAACTATGGTCTCACACTAGGATATCCTGCAATGGGTTATGAGCCACGATCTCACACAGGGGTATCTCACTAGAATCTTGTACGTGGAGATACATTCCAACATTTACATATGAGTAGTATCATTTTCATATAATAATTCTCAAGGAGAAGAAGAAGACATAAAATCTATGCCATTCAACAATACTTTAATAAGGAGTTCTTTCGCCATTACATATAAGGATGTGGAAGGAGGTATTTTAATCTCATTAAGATCCTTCCAAAATATAGGTAATTGATGTTTCTATAGTAAAGAGAATTTTGTTCCTATTTTTTGGAAAGTGGAAGTGTTTCATCCTGGTTTTATTATAGAAGTGATGGAGAAACCCATAGATATATTTAATATAGATTCTCCATATAGTTTAGGATTAATTCATTATTGAAAATGAAGGGATATACATGTACATAAACTATGTGTGGATCCCTTCCATTATAGTGAGTAGAGGAAGATGAGGAATTTGAGACATTAAATTGTTAGTGATCCATTGATAGTGAATTAGGGAGTGACCCCTGGGAAAGCAGTGAGATGACAGTAAACAATGTAAAGGTAGTGAGATTGGTCATAGGAATAATCTATCCCAAACCATCATTTTGATAGTGAGCCTCAGTGTATTCGGTACATTGGTACATTTTTATTTTATTCTCCTTGTATTTAGTCCAATGAGAGTAAATCACGTAAAAACATGTTTTCCCATGTGTTTCATTGTTTCTTTATATTTTCATCATCATCAGATGAATTTGGAAAAGATATGTTTAATATAAACACAGAAGATAAAATTAAGTTACCCATATAATAAAAGGTCAAGATCTTGTGGGGCATGAATAATTTTAATAATGAATGTCCATACCCCGATTTACCCCTCTCTTAGGGTATCTAGTCTCTTATTGGACCTAACAATTTGTATAAGAGGATATATTTCTTTTATTGATTTGTTATATTTGGCAATGATTAATATACTATTTGAAATTATAGTTTCGGTTTTCTCTTATCTCATTGATATGTGGAAAAT
Organism: Viscum album; assembly: GCA_963277665.1. NCBI lineage: Eukaryota > Viridiplantae > Streptophyta > Magnoliopsida > Santalales > Viscaceae > Viscum > Viscum album. Next base: position 1,033,012,813 of record OY728121.1, on the reverse strand, counting down.
ATTACAACGTCATAAAAGAAGTAGAAGTTTGGTGGCATTCCACTGTGTGGAGGTGTCTGTGGACTGAGTGTGATTAAATTTAAGGAAAAAACAGTATATTAATGAATAGTTTGATGAATCATGTATGGAAAACATTTTACCTTTCCTTGATTCTAAATGAATGAGTGAAAAAAAATATTATAAGTGATCCTGTAAGTAATGATGATGAAGAAATTTAAATAAGATTAATATTGGAAGTTTTACATTTAATAAAGGAATTGTATCAAAAATTGGAAAAAATTAATTAAATCTAAAGATATCTGGATCCAAGTGAAAGAGATTACTCTTAACAAGTTCAAATTATTAAATAAAATTATTATTGAATTGGACATTGATATAAGTGAGAATAATGATTCCCATGATAAAGAACATCAAAAATTAAAAGATGGAAAATTGGGAAAGAATCTAGACTGAGATAAAATTTAAAATTTGAAAGCTAGAAATGATGATATTTCCACACTACTATATGACATAGTTTAGGTGAAAAAGAATCTATAGTAATAGAATGTGTTCTTAATGATTCTATATCATATATGAATTATAAAATAAAATATAAATATGACATGATGGATAATATCTCCCCTAAATTGGAAGATGGGATTACTAGACTGAAGAAGATCAACATAGAATATAATGTTCAACTTGAATAAAGGGATAAAAAGATAATACAATTGAGTGAAAAAAATATAATATATGAATAAGTATGTGGAGGGATATAATTCTAATGGAAACAAAAAAATTAATAATTCTTTGAATTTATAATTTGACTATCATTCGGAAGGTAATAGGGAGATAAAGAAAAAATATTCTATTTTAGTGGGAAAAATGAAATGACTATCTCATCCAAAAGGAAATATTTTTTAGGATTAGTTGTTATGGGATATGAGTAACATCATCCCATACATGATATGAAGAGTGAATTCAGTAGTTCTAGAAATAAGAAAAATCATGTATGTGGTGTAGATAAACATAAAAAGATTTTTACAAGAAGTAGTGATAACATGTGATATTTTTGTGCGATGCATGGTCATAATTTATGTTTTTTTGAATATTTGGAATATATTTCATGATATTAAGATATATAATTATCAAAATCATAGAATAACCAAATTATTTTTGAGAAATCTGATAAAAATGTATCTCATAAGAATGTATCCAAGAAATACTACTATTGTGGAAGACTGAGACACACCATGAGTATGTGTTAAGAATCCCATGATCTCAATGGAAATATAAGAACTCTAGCCATATCAATATCTGAATCAAGAAATTATGATGTGAGGTATGTTTTTAATTGGTTATGTATTATATTTTCTAATAATTGGAATTTTGAAAGATATTGGAGTAAAAATTACTTTGAGAAGGAAAAGGACATTGAAATTGGATTTCCGATACTAGTAATGTATGAGGAAAAACCCTATATTGGGAAGGACTTTTGAAGTTGAAAAATAGGTTTATAGATTTATTGGAAATAAAAGGATCTCAATAAAAGGCCTATCAATTAACTCCTCTATTACACTCATACCATATATCATGGATAGAATATGAATGAACATGGTAGAAAAATGGAGATACTACTCTAGTTACGAGTAATAAGAATGTACGTTTAGTGAATGGACCAACACTAGAAAGAAATATTGTAGTGAATATGGTAACTAATATAAGAAAAATGAATAAATAATTTCACAACAAACTCATATTTCAATCCTCATTGAAAGATGTGGATCTAGGAGAAATATCCCTCTAATAAAGGAAGAAGAAAGAGTATATCACCAGCGGAGAGATTCTATCATAGAGAATGATTCGTGAAAATGGAATTTTGGTGGAGCATTAAAGAAGGAAATAAATATATGTAACTTTAAACCATAAATTTTGAAAAATAAAAAGCCAATAAAATATAAATATCATAAGAAGTCATAGTATGTCAGTAAATAATTCCTAGTTATGTTTCTAGAGCCTTCAATGTTGGCCGATCAATTAGAATAAGATAAAAAAGAGTAAAATACCATATGAGAAAGTATCAAATGATTTATCCCAAATGAACAAATAAAATCCTCCTATTGTGAATTCTTGATATACCCCTCATCCGATGTGTATAAATTCTATTAACCGATGTTCTAGTGTTTTAGGTTTTTGGGGGAGATACAATCCAAGGTGAAGTTTCTTCAAAATATGCAATGTGATGATGTGATGTGCTCCATAAAGTAAAAAGATTCAAATTATTTACCATAGATGATGAATAAATATAGAATAATTCAATGGAATGATTTAATTTTTTTAGGATTCATGATATATAAGTAATAAATTGAGTAAAATGGAGATTTATAGTGTTATCCACTTTACATATTGTTTCCTACAATGAGATCCAAACCAGCAGGCTTAGAGGATTTGTTGATGGATCATTTCATAGTTATAAATTAAACCATTGAAAATACTATTGAAGGAATCTATAACTAAAAATTATTATTAAGCTGGAGAGGTTTCTCAAACATATAGTTACATGTGATGAAATGATGCTAGAGAATAAGAATTTTTCTTGGTCTAAAAGTGGGCCTCACAACAAGAAGAGTTGAATATCATTAGGGGATAATTCAATATTTTAATCACATTAATGTTCACAATGTTATAGAATGGTTGAATGTTTAGGATGGATAAGAATGATTGAGGGAGAATAATAAACATTCATGTATTTCAGGATTACTTATTTTTTCGAACAATATGGTATAAGACCACTATTTTCAGGATACCAAGAAACAAAGAGAGAAGATTGAATGTGTTTTATACAAGTTGTCTCCCTTGTCTAAAGAGTAATTCAAATGGGTATCTCAAAACAAGTCTAATTAATATGGAACATTTATTGAAAATAACGACCAATTAGTGTGAAAAGGGTAATCCCAGATAGAGGGAATTGATATTGATGAAACATTTTCACATGTTTCAAGGCTAGAAAAAATCATATTATTGTTTTCCATGATAGTGTAATGAAATTTCAATGTATCCAGATGGATGTCAAGTCATCATTTATTAATGGGGTTCTATATGAATAATTTTATATTGATATGACTTATTTTTCCCCGTTCATGAAAATGAGGAAAAAAATTTCCAGCTGAAGAAGTCTCTATATGGGTTTAAGGAAGCACTAAGAGCATGTTATTCATTAATTGATCATTTTTTTTGACGAATATCTATTTCTAGCGTAGTTTTGTTCATTACAATTTATATTTCTCAAATTATCATAGTCAAAGGATTTTGGTGTTGTTATATGTTGAAGACAAAATATTTAGTGGATATGATGAAGTTGAGTGTAATCAATTCATGAAATTATTGTATAGTGAATTAAATATTCCAATGATTGGTGAACTGAAATTTTTTCATGGTTTATATATGATACAAGGAAAAATGGAAAATAAATTTCTCAATATAAATATACCATGAATATTTTTAGAATATTCAGAATGGATAATTCTAATGAGAATTTGAATATGGTGGATACTCAGATCAAACTATCACAATATGATGATGGAAATGCAGTTAACCCCACAGAATATAGGAAAATCATTAGTATCCTATTGTACATGATAGCGACATGACATTATATTTCTTCTTCCTCATCCCTATCAGTACAGTATAAAATAAATCCCATGGAAACCCGCATTCATATAGAATAAAACTCATCATCATATAGAGGGAACAATTTATTTTTGTTTTTTTTTCAAGGAAAATCCTAGAAAGAGTTATTACTCTATACTGATGCATATTGGGTTGGTCAATAGATGATATTAAATAAACACTAGTTTTTTCATTCAATCTTTCCAGATTGTTTATTTTTGGGCTATGCAAGAAACATGATGGAATTTAATTGGGTATCATAGATGCTAAATATATTTTGGCTACTTAGGATTGAATGTTGTTATTATAGAAGAGGTAGAAAATTGAAGATATTAGATTTGAAGTGATGTATTGGATAAAATCCATTATAATAATCCATGTTATTTAAATCCTAGAATAATACAGTCCATCACTCAAGGAAAAATAACATTTTAATAATGTATTATTTTATCAAGTAGAAGGCAGATCATTGTCTTTTTATGTTGGATTATGTTACTAAAAAACATCAATTTATAGAAATTCCGACAATATCCTTGTGAAAATTATAATTTCAACAACATCTATTAGATATTGGATTTCAGTCCACTCCCCGCACTTGAAAAAGTGTAGATGTGGGACCCCATCTCCATGAGGTATGATTTTCATCCCTAATATGTGGATCTATGTTATTAACCCTATTCTAGACCACAATTAGGTAAACATTTAGTTAATTGAAAAATATGCGGAACTTACAACTATAAATGTGATGAAAATGCCTCCATATAGATAGGGTACATGAAGATAATGAGATTAATGAATTGGTGGGATATAAAAATCTAATTATGATAATGATTATTGATCAAAAGTTATATATCATGAAATATGTGGTTCATGCTGAAATTGGTTTAGTAGTTTTTGAATGATCTCTTTAATTTATGAACATTTCATTCTCCTATTGTTCTCATGTCGAGAATGGCTCATGTGGGCATAGAGTGTCTGTCGAATAAATCTGTGATCATTGTTGGAATCATAAGAAGTTAATTTTTTTAGGAATATGGAATGAGCTATAATGTGGTATAAAAATGTGATTATTTTAAACAAACACAGAGGGGGATATTTTTAGAGAAAAATCCCTCCTGATATTTCATTTTTATTTATTTTCTATGTTGAAAATGTTTTATAATATTTATGAATATTGGTTGTCAAATATGGAATGAAAAGTTATATTTTCGGATCACTTGAAAGGGGAAAATGTTTGATCTCACAAGGTAACACATAGAGCATAGTAAGAAAACAACATTGGCAATAATAAGATTCAATTGTGATCTCACAATGATATCTCATGAAGAACGTGATTTTATTTATGTTTTTCCATAGGATCTCACTTATTTCTCATGATAGTCTTTGGATCACTCGATGGGATCTTGAGTAGCACCCATGATTGTCTTTAGAACTGGGGAAGAGATCTCCTTCAGTGCTGATGATTTTTTTTGGCAGCTTACGCAAGACATGAACATTACTGGAACTGGATCTAACAAAAGTTCATAATGATATTAAAAATATTTAAATTTTAGAGGTGTATCATGGTCATTTAGTATATTTTGAAACAAATGATGAAAATGTACTATTTTCATTGAAACTTTTGAGGGGATCCCATGAAGCACATGGTTGTGTTTGGATCTTGCGATGAGATATCGTACATTGATCATTGATGTCATTGGATCCTGTGATATGTCACACCAATTACTGATAGACGACATCATTGAAAATCGCAAGACCTGATTGTGATGTCACAGAAGGATTACACAAAGCGCATGATACCCTGATAGTGTAATTGATGGTTGATCATGATTAGTGGAGTTAACTTGGTAGATTTAGGCCTATAAAGACCCATAACCTGTCCATTAAAATTGTCAATGTTTTTCTTGACATATTGACATGAAGTGGCATTTGGGAAGAAGGCTCACAAGGAGATCTCACGAAAGTGGTTAATAGAGATATTTTCTGATAGACTATACATGATTAACATTGTGTATGTGTTGAAAATGATCTAAAAAGGGTATTGTGAAAATCATGAAAGAAGGCTCATGAAATAAGACTCAACTAAATGGAATCATGAAAGAATACTTCTGAAAGTGGTCACACACAATGATCATGTGAAAAGAACAATTTTTTTATCGCATAAGGGACATCCTAATATCATAAAAGAGGCGTCACACCATGAACTCACGGCTAGTATGAAATCAGACTCATTTAAGGGACTCACTCCTGGATCTCTTGCAAGGGTTTCTTTCCATGGTCTTACTCTAGGGTCTTGTTCCAATATATCATTCATGGGGTGACATGTCATGGTCTCACATAGGGGTATCACACTATGTTTTTTCTATATAGATACACCCATACATTGATATATGAGAAATTTCATTTTCATTTCTGAATTCTATAGGAGAATAAGAATAATATGTATCTTCATAGATCAATTGTACTTGTACAAGGAGTTCATTCACCACTACATGTGAGATACTGAATGGAAGACCTAACATCTCGTAAAGATATTTCCAGAATAGTTGATTTTTTTTCAATAAAAAAGAGAAGTCTATTCTAGTTTTCATAAAAGTGGAAACGTTGCATTAGAGTTTTTTCATAGATGTGAAGGAGAAACCTGAAAATAACATCAAAAATAATCTATATACAGTTGATGATAAATTCATTATTGGTTATGGAGGGACCTATCTATCCATAAACTATGTGTGGATCCTTTCCAAAGTAGTGATAAATGGAAGGGGATAATGGTGATCCTTTCTACCGGTAGTGATCCATCTAAGTAGATTTAGGGAGTGGCCCTTGGGAATGTTGTGAGATGAACCTAAACATTGTTAAGGCAGTGATCTGGGGAATATAAGTGATCTAGAAAGAGCTATCATTTTGGAAGTGAGAATTAGTGTATTTGGTACATCGATACATTAACATTGTATTCTCCTTGGATGAATCTAAATGAGGGAGAAAAATGTAAAAAATATATGTCTCATGTGTTTGGATTCCTTATTTACATTCTATGGATTTTCGTCAAATAATGATGGAATGGATAAGAGAAATTAAAAAATATAAAATAAAGTGACTCTTTTAATAAAGTGGCCATGATCGAGTGGGGAAGGAATAATTTAAACATGAATACTCATAAAATGATTCACACCCCCCTCTACGGGTATCAAGTCCCCTTTTTACTGAATAGAAACCACATTAATAGTCATGTTTGGACAATGGTGGGCATGTTTTAATGATCACGGGACACCATAAAGATTTAATGCATAATGATTGGCTATTTTTATGTCACATTAATGGGTACACCTAAGTGATTTCAAGATGGTTCGAACATGGGAGGTTTAAATTATTCTATCACATATAATTGGACACAGTGGGATATAATCCACCTCAAATCCACCATGTTTAGAATGATAGGTGTGGTTAAATGTTTGTCCAAGACCTTACGAGATGATACATATTTTGGGGAGTTATATAGGGATGATAGTTAATGGAATGATGAAAATGGTTTTCTCAGGATGGATGAGAGTGATGGTGTTCCATCTTGATGTTCTGAAACTGATAAAGAGTGTTGGATCGGGGATTTTTCCACATTGTTCCTTTTTTTAAAATCCATTTTTTAGAATAGTGTTTGGATTTTAAGACTATAACACAACTGTCTGAGAAGGAATTAGTAAATATAGTCGGTCAAAATGTGTTATTAGTTGACCAATAATACTTCTTTAGTTTGATAAGTGTAATTATGGGGAGTTTATATGAACGTACATCCACACAGGCCAGAAATTTTAGTGAATTTTTGAAATTTTGGTCAGTTAAGGGGAATGATTTTGAACAAGGGTTTGGAATAGTTTTATGGGAGTCTATACACCATAAAATTGAATATTTTAGTTAGGAAATGAGGTTTAGAAGATTGATGGAAGTAGTTAGAGGGCACCATAGTTATGTCGGGTGGCCAAGGCAATAGATTTCAGCCACCAATAGGCCATTGACTAGAAAGTGGGAAATATTGTGGCCTAGATATCTTACTGGGCATACTGGATAGTTGGTGGCCCAATACTGGATAATATATGGAATTTAATGTGTAAAAGTTTCCTCTTTTTCCCCCATTGGTTTTTATAAGAGGCAGCCCCTCCCCCCTCTCAATTTTGGTTATGTGACTCAGACGTTCTTCCCAAAATCTCCCCTTGGTTATTTATTGATTCAGGAATTTTTTTGTGGTGATTTTGGTGGTGATTAAATATAAAACCTCTATATTATTAATTTTTTTATTAGTCCACTCTCCCTCAAACTAATTGGGAATTATTTTGGTTTAGGTATTTGATGAATATTCAAGTAGATAGCGGTGAAATTATATATTCTAAGGGGAACGTACTCATCCTACATTGAGGGAATCCAAATAAAATTATTTGATTATTTTATAGTAATTTTTTTGAGGTTTGATTCCATAATGAGTTTTCAATGCATTATTCTTTAAATTTAAATATTATGTGAATTTGAATGATACTTTTTATAAAAAATTTACTTAATTTGGGTTCATAAGAATAGAATGGACCTCCCACAAGAGCTCGATTTCTATTTTCATGTGAAAAGGACATTCTGTAATTAATTCAACAATTATTCCAAAAAAGTAAAAATTTTATATTACATTATATATTTATTAATTATTATGTACTTTTTTTATTAATCGATATATTTCATTTGATAGGGGTTAGGCCCCAAGTGAGTTTCCAGTGGTTGGTGGAATATGTACATGATTGGGTGTTGTTTGGCAAGACATGCTAGATTTATAGGGATATGGAATTATCAATTTAAAAAATATCTTCTGAGATAGATATTCCTTTATACTCAAAAATTATTATATTATTACTGTTTTGTTCGGATTCATGGACATGTGGTAACACCACTTTGGCATTGAAAATCTGTGAATTGATGAGTAAATTGATTTATTTAAATTAAGTTCAATAATCTAGAATTTTGTTCCTAGTTAAAAAAAACTCTCCCTATTAGAAATTAAAATTATCCAAGGCCCTGATATACTATAGGAAATCACTTATTTTCATCAGGTGTTGATGGAAAATTCCATGACTAAAATTAAATTCCTTGTGACAAACTATAAAAATTGAACATTAAAAATTATATATTTTATTGAAATTTATCTAGAATTAATATTCATTTCCCAAATATATTATATTTTTTTTGTTTAAGAGACTCAGGTTATAAATCTTAAATAAAAAACCCATAAAGTACACAGGGGAAAATTCAACATATTAACCATTTTTTTACAATAATAAAATTTTAAAGTAATTTTTTTCATTTCATGAGAAATATTGATAACATTCATATTGAAAACTCATTTTCATTTACCCATCCATATATCCTATGAAAAACATTATAAAAATGGGATGAGCATAGTTATATTAATATTGGATATAAAATTAAATAATATATTAGTCCAATAAAAATCAAGATAATCCATGAGAAACTATTTTTAATCCGAATTTTTTACCTGAAAGGGGAGTCATATTTATTATAAAAACATATTTTTGCATAAAATTTTAAGAAAATTTATTTCTATGAAACTCATTAAAAAGCATGGAAAATTATTATTGGTTCATTGGGATACCACATTCATAATTTGTTTATACATTGGAATAAGAATACAAATGACATTAAATATAAATCTATAAATAACATAATCATTACCCAATGCATTGGGGAGCTATAATGGGGTGGACCCATTGTATAAGCTATATCGGGTTAATATGTTTTTTATGGTCTATAATGGGTATCAACCACCTGTATATTCTATATAGGTCCCACTCGTAAGATATAATGGGGATCAACCTATAACATAATTAGTTTAAAAGGTCCATATAAGGATTATACCATTTTATGACTGGAATTTTTCATTTTATAACCATTAAAAACAACTTTTAACCCATATGAAAAATGATTTGTGGATATTGAAATAAATTTTCTTGTAAAAGACCATCTTAAAAACAAAAATAATTTGAAAATAGAAAATTATAATTTCCTTATGTTTAGAAATCATATTACCTTTTAATTTAAATCAAACTTAAAATAGTTGTTATGGAAATGTGGATTTTTTTTGTTGTATACATTAAAATAAAACAGACATTTAGTCTTTTGCAAAATCTGAAAACAGTCCATAAAAAAGATTACTTTTGAAAACCACTAAAACAAGTCATGATAAATAAAAATTTCGTTTCTAATTCATTAATTTATGTAAAAAATTATTCATAAAATAATCTTTCTATACATTTACATGTAAGATAAAGATTTAGAAATTAAATCATTAAAATATTTAAATGTGGTTTTAAGTTAATGTATCCCTCACCAAGATTCAAAATTTCCTTACACCATCTTTATCTTCATAAATAATAAAATTATATTAATTATTTAAAATATAAAAAATTCATTTCATATTTAAAATTAATTTTATTTTATCTATAATCAGGTTATAAACAATTAGTTTATCACATAACTTCACATCAAATGTTTTGATAGTATTTGACTTATATGTCAAAAATTAATTTAGTAGGTCGACTACGGTAAAAGTGGTCATTAATGAATAATATAAAGAAAAGTAATCATTGAATACTGATCATATTTATATAACAATTATTCTTTTAAAATAATCATGAAATTTGGTTATGAATTATGAACTATGTTACAATCATGGAGACGGTGGGTCATACGTATTCATGAGTATCGTTTCCATTTTTCAAAGATTATTTTGAAGGATGGTAAAAATTACACTATATTTAAATTATTATAAATATATCATAAATATTATAATATTTATATAAGTATACTTATGAACATATAATCCATTCGATGTGGTGATGAAAAATGAATCACATCACTTTGTGGAGGAAGTACTCCACACATACACATGAAACGTTTTATCATTTTTAGTGAGTAAAATTATAAAACATTTAACGATATATTATATTTTTAAAATTATAAATATGTAATTAATTTCATATATGTATGTATATATAAATATATATATATATTAAATCCATAATTTCATCCATCTAAAATAGGATATGATGGAAAATAAATTACATCGATTCACATGGTTCTAGTCCACCATACAGAGGAATGTTAGTTTCATTTCACATTTTATTGAAATGGGGATAGCCGTATTTTATTAAATTTACATAAAAAACTAAATATATTTAATATATATATGTTATCATATCATCATGGTTGAATAACATTTTAATGAGGTGGAATAAGAATAATAAAAGACACTCGGTTAAGAACAATACCTCCTCTTCATACCACCTCTTTCAGATTATACATAAAACCGTGTTAGATTGGATTTATGATCCCAAAAAATAGGTCTAGGAAATATTTAGGTAAGTAATAAATGTATTTTTAGGTATTTATGGAACCAAAATGGCTTTAAAATTTGAAGTGGAGAGGAGAGGGGACCACCATTTATATGTGGTGGAGAGGACACACTTTGAATTTTTAATTAAAATGTTATAACCGCATATTATACATGCAAAAAGTCTCCAAAATGGACCATTATCTAGAATTATATTATATAAGGTCGAGATATGTATATAAAAAGAAAATAGTCACGTTTTAGGTAATTTAAACTCCTATGTTTTTAGTTTAACCTCGTAGTAAACATGTTTTAACCTTCACCGTGGTAAATGTTTTGTACTATTTTCTCTATTCATTATGATGAAAAAATTAAGTTGAAATTATTAGATAAAATAAATTATTATAATTATAAAAATATATTCCATTTTATAAAATTAAACTTATACAATTTAAAGAACATAATTTAATATAAGACCAGTAGGTGCATCGAAAAAACTGTTTTTAAAAAAATTTATTTTTAAAGCATAGGATGATCTCTTATTAGTTTTATGACTAGTAATATTAATTATATGAAATTAAATTAATATTTATAGATATATAATATATAGAAATAGTTTAAATAATTATTCAATATGGGTAATTTTAATTAATTTAAATGGAGGAACATTATGTACTTTAAAACGATTTTTAAAGAAATTTGTGTTCAATCCTAAAAATAATCTTATACTAAATTCCTACATAAATTTGATTATAATGTAATTAATTGGATAAAATAAAATTTAATAATAATTATTTTACTATAAAACATAATTAAATCATAATTATACATATAAGTTACATAGTTTATTGAAGAGTAATGACAGTTTTTTCAAAAAAGGGTAATTTTAACTATTCAATGAAAAATCTATATTTTCTGAAAAATACTAAAATTTAACTCTAATTTAATTTTAAATAATTTTTTTAAAAATTATATTAATTATTTCAAATAAGTTTTCTAAAATTTTAAGAAATTAATTTCAATATTTCCTCACAAAAGTAATAAAAATGAATTTTCAAGAAAACATATTTTTTATGAATAAAATGACATCACTAAAAAATGGGGGATCATTTACTATGAATTTATTAATAAATTTATGTAGGGTATTATATTTTTATATATATTTTATAATTTATTTAATCCATTTAATACCTTTTTAATTAATGGATCAGATATAAAAGTCATATATTTCACGGGTTATTTGGGATCAATATTGCATCTCATATACAACATCGAAAATAATGATATTATTTTAAAATCATGGGGTGTTACATCATCCCTAGATTTAATAAATTTATTCCATCAAATTTTATCATGATATTTTTAATAAATTTTTTTACATTTATAAAAAATTTCTTGAATCCCCAAATTATAAAAAGGATTAATAAAACATCTTCTTGTTAAGAGATAAGAGGTAAAGCATTGGTCACCATGAATAAAAAATAACTATGTTTCATAGTATAAAAGCATTATTGAGAAGGGAAAATATTTACATGGAGAAAATTGAAATTCCAAATTCATGATGGAGAGTGAAATATTTTATTGATTAGAAAAAATTGAATGACTATGATAACGTCAAAAACCACAAAACTATAACCCAAAAAGGAATGAAAAAGTCTGTCAATTTCCTTAGAAATGATGCTAATATAATTTTTTTTCAAGATCCTCTCCTTAGATTTGAGGAATAACATTATCATATAATCTAGGAAAATGAGGAAATATATATACTTATATAGTACTATTTCATCCATTAATCAAATTTCACCATAATCTCATATTTTTCTCTAAACAATAAATTTTTAAGGTTAATAATTTAGGGTTGAAGAAATATTATGAACTACTAATGGATTACATAATCCAAAGTAGTGGTCACCTAGAATAAAAAATATCTATGTTTCAAAGAATAAAAACATTAGTGGGATGTGAATATATTTAAATGGAGAAAATTGAAATACCAAATTCATGGTGGAGAGTGATATATGTTATTGATAAGAATAAATTGAATGACCATGATAATGTCAAAAATCACAAAACTATAAACCAAAAAGGATTGAAAAAGACCATCAACTTCATTAGAAATGATGGTAATATAATTTTTTTTTCAAGATCCTCTCTATAGATTTGAGGAATACCTTTATCATATAATCTTGGAAAATGAGGAAATATATATATGTGAAGAGTATAATTTTATCCTTTAATAAAATTTCACCATAATCTCATCTTTTTTCCTAAATGATAACTTTTTAAGGTGAATATTTTAGTGTATAAGAACTATTATTAACTTATAATTGATAACTTGATTCAAAAAAGGATAAATATATATTCGTCATCCCTTTATACATTTACCAAAAACAAAATAATTGTCACAAGGTTAGATATTTTCCAAAATCAATACTCCATCATATCATTAATATCTAAAATTAAATTATAATAACCAAAATACTAACTAAGAAATTCCATAAATAAATATAATTAATACTCTTCAAAATAGTCATATCATTGATTGAAACTAAAAAACTAGAAAAATTTGGTCATATATTTTTCTTAGATAAATTTAATATTTATCACCAAATAACGTCAATTTCTTTTAAAGTATCATGCAAAAAATTTACAGAACATAATAATATAATATCAATGATATTCTAATAATTACCATAAATATTCTAAATAACCACAAGGTATAATTATAATATTTAAGGATTCCAACATATAACTAATATTTTATTCCTCAAATAAAATCACATAATATTATCCTTATGTTAATCAAAGATGGTTCTAAAAAATTCCTATCTTATTCTAAAAAAACATTAGTCACATATTCCCAAAATAAAAATTAAATCCCTTGGTTATCTCTATGATAATATATATATAGAAAAAAATTAACATAATCATTATGAATCACATCATTTAAAAGAAAAATATTTCATACTAACTAAGAAATCATAGAGGCCATTGGTGGAACTTCACCATTATCACCCTTTGGTTGTTGGTTCAATCCCTACTGCATTCCAAGATGTGATAGGTTATCCTTTTTCGAAATATGTGATAATATAATTCCACTAATATTCCCACAAATATGATTAAAATCCTAAAAAATAATATTAATCATTAAAATTCTTTTAAACCCAAGAGGATATCAGTACCTTTAAAAATATATAGACAAAAAAGTGAATTCTTCCTCAAATAACATTTTCAGAAGTTAAAATTATGGTTACATATACAATAAAAAATTCAAAGGTCAATAAAAGTCTCCAAAAGTACTCTCCTAATATACAAATTCCAAAGAGATTTAATTAATTAAAACTTATGTCCTTCCTTAAATCTACCACTACATCCCAACTCGTAAATTCTTATATATCGACACCTTCATCACTAATCATTCATCATAACCCATTATCCTAGATTTTAAACCTAATTAATTAATAATATTTTTCCTATGTACAAAAAAATTAATAATGTACTTATATTCATCAATTTCAAAACATAATCCTTTATATAGTCTAAACCATTCATTTATAATTTGTGTTTTACTCATGTTAAAATATAATGGTATTAGAAATTTACAAACATTAATCTATATAGTTTTTTCGATCTTGTTCTTAGGATATCCCCTAGTAAATCTATTTTCATAATTTACATTATCCCAAAATTTAAAACATTCAATTTATTAATTGGTAAGAATATTATACCCCTTGATGGTGTTAAATGAATTATTCATTTTTCATTGGTATATTATTCCACATTCTCTCCATTAACATATACAAAAAAACCTCCTATTCTATAAAATCATTTTCTTACGTACTTCATCCCACATTCATGACTCATAGGTCATTGAATATTTATAACTTTATGATTATCTCTTGAATGGACATGGAGATTCATTTATCTCTAATTTTTTGTATTAATAAACTGACCTATGTTTATATTGATAATAAAAACTCATAACTGAACGTTATTAATAACAATAATATTTTTTCATTATAGATCACATTCTATTTGGTTTCACATCCATAAACCCACCATATTTTCCATCATATCAATTATTAAATTTTTTCATGGTAAATGCATCAATTTAATAATTAAAAAAAATTTAGTGTGAGTATAAAAAATAAACCATAATAAACAATCTTATATAGAGGATAAATACTGAGATATTCTTAATTATACAATACCATATTCGAATCATTCTGTTTTTCAAAATTAAATATAATTTTCCTTAGCATAATATCCAATTTTTTTATATATGATTATTAACATAAGCCTAAATAACATATTATCCTATAAAATTATCTATAACTTTTCTGTAATATCAAATATAATGAACTGACCATAAATATTACATATTCTATTGACATTAGACTATAATTCACATTTATTTCTCAAATATTATCTAGCTTTGGTGTTTTATAGAATTATTTAGTAACTCTTATATAAAAAAATTATAGATTACGATGTTGAAACTTCTACATAGCATCCATTTTCCCATAATATAAATATTTTAAAACTAAAATTGTTTTTTTTCATGAAAAATCATTATAAATTTAAAATTTTCTTCTTCTTTTCTTTTTACCATCCATAAACTCTATGAAAAACATTTTAAAAAAATATGGTATGAGACAAAAATCATAGTAATGTACGTCAAAATAAGAAATCTATTAGTTCAGAAATAATAATGAAAACCCATGAAAAAAACTTTCTTAACAAAAAATATTTTTACATTAAAAGGGAACCATTATTCTTTAAAATTATCATATATCTAACCTATTTTAAAGAAATTCATGAAAACCTCTTATAAAGCATAGAAAAGTCATGTTGGTTCCATGGGACATCTTCTTCATAGAACACATACTTATTACAATCACCATAGGAATTGTTTTTGAAATAATTACCCATAGAACATGATCATTACCCAATCCATTATAGATCTACAATTCAGATCACCCATTATAAGTCCCCAGCCTTAAACCTTACATAATCTTGAGTTATTACAAGATTACACATTGAGGATCTTTTCGGGTTTAGAGTTTTATAGAATTAGATCATAAAACTTGCATTACATTCCACATATAAACAAAGTGGTTACATAAAGATAGTATTATTATTTCCCATCAATGGAAACATATTTAAAATAAAACATGGATTCTTTCTTGACACTTCCTTGACACTATCATCATATCATGTACCTTTCCCTTGAACTGTGAAAAAAATTTCAGAAAAACTTGGGATGAGCATAAAAAGCTCAGTATGGGTTATAAAAATATGGAAAGGAAACATAAGTTCATATATACATAAGAATGAAATAATACATTACCCATAAAACATAAGAACTTTAACATACCTCATAAAATCATGAATAAATCATAGAAATCATAAGACATAAAGGTAACTTGAGGCATTTATAACATTCTTACGTAGGGAGTAACCCTCTTGGTTATGTTTGGAATACCCATCATAGTATATTCCCTAAATCTCTTCGGAGAAACCTTAACGTTTCACTTCTTCGCGTTACCCAATGCATTGGAGAGCTATATCGGGCTCACCCGCCCTTAGTCTATCACGGAACCACCTGTTTTCATAATAATGCCCAAAAACCTCAACATAATCATATCACATAAAACATGCATAAAAGAAACATAACATTTCCACCTTTCAATCACAAAATATCAATACAACACATTTATATAAAAACATTATGATATCAATTTTCAATACAAAAATAAAAGAAAAGTAAAACATGGTATTTATTTCTCTTTTCTAAAAAAATGTAAGGCTTGTAGAGGAAGACGAAACTCAAATAATGGTCACGGCGGCGAAGAAGTCGTTGTCGCCGCATACGTACGACAAAAACATTCCCTTTTGTCGTTTAGTAAACGCTTCGTATAAAAAATATTCCTTTGAATAAACGTAAAACTCAAAGGGGTTTATACATCATATAAAAGAAGGTTGTGTATAAAACAAAATATGCCTCAATGAAAGGAGATTGAGACGAAGTCCCATACCTCGAGTCAGACTTGACTCGGTCGTTCTTTAATATCATGAATAATAAACTTGAGTTAATTTATACTTGTTTAAGAACCTTTTTCAAGTTCATTATTCCTTTTATATCACTTATTTCCATGTCATGAACACTATGTAATTATTTAAGTTAGTAACGGTCGTTTTAACGATCATTGGTACTTGAGTAAAAAATAAACCCTTTATAATTACAAGTTTTTCATGTATCAGTTATATCCAGAATTATAATCATGATGTATATATCATATATATCACATATATCCAGTATATGCATGAATTTATAATATTACATAATCATTTAGAGGTAAGAAATGAAATGCACTGTTCATGGAGACGGTAAGCCGTACGTACACATGAACGCTACTTTCATTTCTATTTCATATTTTATTGAATGGAATCATAATTATATAAAGGTATATTATAATTCCAGTGTAATATCATATATAATATCATAACTCCATCCTTTATACGTCCCACATATGGTATTTAACGAATCAAATCACTTTGAGGGGGCGGTAGTCCGCATTTCCTTAAATGAAGATATCTTGTTTACCCATAATGGAAACCATAAAGTTATTCCCAAAATGAAAAATACATAAGCTTAAAGAAAACATAAACATATTATATATCATATATAAATATAGTGTCATCTTAATGGCCACCTTTTAAGGTGTTAAAAGAATGTTGAACAATCATCATTTCGAGAGGCAGAAATTCGCCATCCACAGAAATAGTATGTTCTTTAACCATTAGATGTAGGTGTGTGTAATTGTATCTCTAATACTTCTTATAAAAACATCCTAGTATATTGAAGATACTGTAGTTGTTATAAAATAAATGAATAAAAATAGTTTAGGGGGTTAGAGAAGCAAAATAAAACAAAAGAACACAAGTGAACACATTACCTCAAAATCGGGTAACTCCCTTAGATTTGAGATCAAAGGCTTCCTTGGGAATACTTATACCCAATGTGAGGCTTCATGGAGTAAGAGAGGGAAGTGGAGAGACAAAATGGTCTGGGTTTGGCCGAGCCAAAGGCTTTGGGAGTGTGGGTAATGAGGTAGAGGGGGGGCCTTTTATAATAGGAGAGGAGGGTGACTCTTGGAAAGTAAAGAAATGTTAATTTATTTTAAAATGCCTTTCGGATTCAAAAGGTCCCACATTGATATAATTATAGGGTAATGTGATAAGGGCTCGAAATCAACCCATAAAATAGGTTTTGGACTTGTGTAGTTCATAAATTTTACATTATCATTTCATTTTATTTAAATCCTTAAATAATGAGGTAATCGCTGCATCATCATGATGTCATATATAATATAATTTATATAAAGTCTAAAAATTATAAAAAAATACTATAATGTAGGAAATCTTTTTAACTTTCCAATGACTATTTATAATAATAAATCTGACTTGTATAACCCCATGTAAAAAGTGTTTTAGTAAAACATTTCTTGTTTGTGTCATTTTTACTTTAACATTAAATAAAAAGTTATTTATGTCATTTCCCAACCAAAGCGGCTCCATGGGGTCCCCAAGTTGACCCATGGATTTTCTTGGTCGTCCATGACACATCCAATGAGGATACGACATGTTTCAAGCTCATCTCATATTATTAAAACATTATTTTTACCTTAAACTACACTAATTACCACTAATCACGATTAAGAACTTAAAAGTTACTATTCACCAAAAATTTATTTTAATCTCATTGAACCACATTTAACATCTTAATGAAAACCATATATGTCAGATTTTTGAAAATCAAATCATAGAAGTGGCAAAGTTTCATTTAAACGAAAAATCAGTTTCTTTAACTACCACTTAGTGGTTTCACTATTCATCAAAAATTGAAGTTTTTCAGAAAGATACCAAAACTTCACCCTAAGCTATATTTGATATTCCGAATTCAAAAATGATGTCTATTTTAAAAAATTCATAACATGTAAGTTGCATTAATTAATTTAATCACTAATTCCCGCTGTCATGACAAATAGCGTGTTTTTTATGAAACAATAAGTATAAAAAGATTGACACTAGTTTAAGTCAAATTTCAAAGTGAAATTGATTCCAATGACCACCTTTGGATTAAATGGTAAAAATATATTCTAATTTCACTTCAAAAACAATTGAAAAGATAATATAATCATATAAATAAATTAGATTAAATACCAGTTTTGATGTAAAATGCATTATTTTTCACAATTCATTAAAAAATGAACATTGTCAGAAAAATACCAAAAATTCACACAAAGTAAATTTTGATGTCCCAATAATAAATAAAAAGTTTATTTTGATAAGGATAGCTTAAAAAATTGTCAAAAGATATATTTAAAAATGGTTTTCCATCAAAAGGCAGTAAATTAATCTTTTAAATATATTAGTGTATTCCATGCTTAAGATTGGATTTATTTTCAATTTAAGCCTCTAAAACACTATCTAATTCATTAATAGACACAGATAAAAATATCAATTACTCATTACTTACTTGGGATGTTATATCCTTCCCCCCTGTAGAAAATTGTGTCCCCACAATTTATTTACTTATCGAATAAATGGGGGTACTTATCCCTCATTGCATTTTCAGATTCCCATGTTGCCTCTTCCATAATGTGGTTTTTCCACAAAACCTTTACCTGATTAACCACCTTATTCCGTAACACTTGCTCCCTGTGGTCAAGAATCTGGACCGGTTGTTCCTCATATGATAGGTTCTCTTCCAGCTGATCTACCTCTGGACTCAAAACAAGAGATGGATCTGGCATATACATTCTCAACATCGAAACATGAAAAACATTGTGTACCTGAGATAAACTCGGAGGTAAAGCCACTCGGTAAGAAACTGATCCAACTCTCTCCAGAATTTCATATGGTCCAATGAACCTTGGACTCAACTTTCCTTTCTTACCAAATCGCATCACACTTTTCCATGGTGATACTTTGAGAAAAACATGATCACCTACCTGAAAAGAGAGATCCTTCCTCCTGTTGTCCGCATAACTCTTCTGCCTACTCTGAGCCGTTCTCATGTGTTTCTGTTTCAGCTGAACTTTTTCTGCCAACTCTTCTACCAATTCTGGTCCCATCAACTTCCTTTCACCCACTTCATCCCAAAAAGCTGGAGTTCGACACTGCATCCCATATAACGCCTCAAATGGTGCCATCTGTATACTATAATGAAAACTATTATTATATGAAAATTCAACCAACGAAAGATGTTGGTCCCAACTTCCCTGATAATCCATCGAACAAGCTCGTAGCATATCCTCCAAGGTCTTAATTGTTCATTCTGACTGCCCATCTGATTGAGGATGAAAAGTTGTACTAAAATTTAATTCAGTACCCAATGACTTCTGAAGGCCTTTACAAAAGTTAGAAGTGAACCTGGGATCACGGTCAGATACAATGGAGAGAGGAACTCCATGTAACCTGACTATCTCTTTAAGACACAAACGGAAAAGTTGATCTAGGGAAAAAGTATCTCTTATAGCAAGGAAATGAGTATATTTATTCAAGCTATCAACAATAACCCAGATTGCATTATTACCTCGAGATGTCTTCGGTAATCCCACAACAAAGTCCATGGATATATTCTCCCATTTCCACTCTGGCACTGGTAAAGGCTAAAGCATCCCTTTCGGTAACTGCCGCTCTTCTTTAACCTGTTGACAAATCAAACACTTCATAGTAAAATCAGCAATATCTCTTTTCATTCCATCCCACCAGTAATACTCCTGAAGACCTCTGTACATCGTATTACTGCCAGGAAGAACTGAAAATGGAGAACTATGAGCTTCACATAACAACTCTCTCTTCAACTGTGAATCACAAGGCACACACAATCTCTTACAAAATCTCAAACCACAATCATTATCAATGTTGAATTCAGGCAACTTACCTTTCTGAACCAACTCTACCTTTTTCTGCAACTCACTGTCTTGCTTCTGTGCTTGCTTGATTCTATCTAATAGAGATGATCTCACTGATACCTAAAATGAAATAGATGAACTTCATGCACCAACAACTTCTATGCCAACGTTCATCAAATCCTTAACCAAAGGATAACGTTCCAAATGCAACATTTCTAATGAAGCAATACTTTTTCGACTCAAAGCATCAACCACTTTGTTTTCATTTCCCGGATGGTAATGAATTGTAAAATCATAATCCTTGATTAATTCTAGCCATCTCCTCTGTCTCATGTTTAACTCTTTCTTATTGAATATATACTTTAAACTTTTGTGATCAGTATATATTTCACACTTTATTCCATACAAATGTTGTCTCCAAATTTTTAAAAAGAAAACAACAACAGCTAATTCCAAATCATGTGTAGGGTAATTTACCTAATGAGTTTTCAACTGTCGTGAAGTATAAGAAATTACCTGATCATTCTGCATTAGGACACAACCAAGTCCTTTCAATGAATCATCATTGTATATAACAAACTCACCATTCATAGAAGGTAGAGCCTAAACTAGAGCATTCACCAATCTTCTTTTCAATTCCTGAAAACAATCATCACATTATTTTGTCCAGATAAACTTAACACCCTTCCGAGTAAGCTTAGTCATTGACCTAGATAAACATGAAAATTTTCTAACAAAACCTTCGGTAATATCCTGCCAAACCAAGGAAACTACGAATCTCTGTTACATTTTTGGGTCTTGGCCAGTCTTCCACAACTTTTGTTTTTGCAGGATCAACAGTTATCCCATCTTTAGAAACAATGTGACCAAGGAATGAAATTTGTTTCAACCAAAACTTTCACTGGAGGAATTTTATATACAGATTCTTTTCTTTTAAGGTTTGCAAGATAAACCTTAAATGTCTTTCATGATCCTCTTTACTTTTAGAAAACACCCAAATATCATCAATGAAAACCACAACAAACTTATCCAAGTAATAATGGAAAATTCTATTCATTATGTCCATGAATACAGCAGGTGCATTTGTTAGCCCAAAAGTCATTACTACAAATTCATAATGGCCATATCTTGTACGGAACACAGTCTTCGGAACATCTGCTTCCTTTACCTTCAGCTGATGGTACGCCGATCTCAAGTCAATCTTTGAAAAATACTGAGCTCCCTGGAGCTGATCAAGCAAATCATCGATATGAGGAAAAGGATATTTGTTCTTAACAGTGATGTTATTCAAGGCTCTCTAATCAATGAAATGTCTCATTGAACCATCTTTCTTTTTAACAAATAAAACTCGAGCACCCCATGTTGATGTGCTAGGTCGAATGAATCCTTTCTCTAATAAATCATGCAATTGCTCCTTCAACTCTAAAAGTTCAATTTGAGCCATTCGATAAGGGGGTTTTGAAATTGTCTTAGCATCAGGAACTAGGTCAATAGTAAATTCAACTTCCCGATCTGGTATTATTCCAGGAAACTCATCAGGAAAAACATCAAGATACTCATTTACCACTAGCACATCATTAATCTGAACAATTCCTTTATTTTCAACGATGTGTGAAAGGAAACATTCATTTTCATCTTTTACAAGTTTCTCGGCCTCTTGATAAGTAATCAACAGTAAGGGTTCATTCTTGTACACAAACTGAAAGTCTTTCTGAAAAGAAACTTCTTTAGCTCTACAGTCAATCTTAGCATGGTAAATATAGAGCCAATCCATTCCCAGGATTACATCAAACTCTACTAGAGGTAGAAAAATAAGGTTTTCAAGTAGGTTCTTTCCACATATAAGGATAGGTAGATTCTTATAAATTCATTTTGCCTCAACATTTCCCCCAGTTGTTTTTACCAAAAGATCAGGAGTCATTTCATGAGATGGTATTCCCATTTTACTAGAAAAGTTTTTAGAGATGAAAGAATGTGTAGACCCCAAATCAAACAACACACTGGCATAATCTGAAAAAACAAACAAAGTACCTGATACAACTTTATTTGATGGCCCGACATCTGATGAAGTAGTTGCAAAGGATTTCACCACCCCTTTCTGCTTGTAGTCTAACTGCTTCCCGTCACTCAAGCTCTTTTTCGGACACTCGTTTGCATAGTGACCCATCTCATTGCACTTATAACATTTCACTAACTGTAAATCAAATTTGGTCTTACCTTCACCTTGATCCTTTTCAGTGCAATCACGAGCCTTATGTCCCATCTTACCACATCGGTATCACTTTCCAGAATTCAGGAGAAAATACCCAGCATGCCTTTTGCCACATTTATCAAAAACTGGAAACTATGTTTTCTTACCATCATACTTTTTTGAAGAATTCATACCTTTATCCTACCACCTCGGTCTCTTCTTCTGTTGGTTGTTATAGAACACTTGATCATCGGAAAACTCCATTTCCACCATCTCAGCACATCGAAAAAGCTTTTCATAACTTTTAAACTCACGAGAAGCTAATTCCCTTTGATATTTTGGCTTTAATCCTGAGTAAAAACGGTTGATTTTACTATCAAGGTCTCAGATAAAATTTGGAGCATACCTTGCCAATCAAGTGAATCTTTCTTCATAGGTAGCCACTGAGTCTTCCTCTTGCTTCAATTCCAAGAATTGTTTTTCCATCCTAAGTCTAACAGCCTTAGGAAAATACTTCTCAAGAAACATACCTTTGAATTCATCCTAGTCAAGAGCATCCATCTCATCGGTGTCCCTGATATTTTTAACCATAGACCACCACTGATCTGCTTCACCCTCCAAACGGTAAATAGCAATACTAACCTTTTGATTTTCTGAACACCTCATGACATCAAAAATCATCTCCAGTGCTTTAATCCACCCTTCAGCTAGCACAGGGTCAGATGATCCTCTGAATGATGGGGGATGCTGCCTCATGAAATGTTCCACCACTGACATGTTCCTCTGCGGTTGATCTGGCTGATCTCTTGTATGGATACCACCGCCATTTATCGCTTGAGTCAACTGCGCCATTACTGCAACAAACTATTCAGTTCCAATTCCGACCATCTAAGGATGCTGATTCGGAAGGTTATTTCCTTCTGCATACCTTCATAGCACTACTTCCCTGTTTCCTCTACAGAAAACCATTCTGAACAGACATGTCTTAGATGAAGCAACATGGTGATCTTAAAATGCTATATAACTTCAATTTGACCATAAAAAAAATTTGGATAATCATTTAATAGAATTCTAACTCCTAAAGTTATCTAAACTGACCTTTGATACCAACTATAAGGCCCCAGCCTTAAACCTTACTTAATCATGAGTTATTACAACATTACACATTGATGATCTTATCGGGTTTAGAGTTTTAGATAATTAGATCATAAAACCTACATTAAATTCCACATATAAACAACGTGGTTACATAAAGATAGTATTCTTCTTTCCCATCAATGAAAACATATTTAAAATAAAACATGGATTCTTTCTTGACACTTCCTTGACACTATCATCATATCATGCACCTTTCCCTTGACCTGTGAAAAACATTTCATAAAAACTTGGTATGAGCATAAAAAGCTCAGTATGGGTTATAAAAATATGGAAAGGAAACATAAGTTCATATATACATAAGAATGAAATCATACTTTACCCATAAAACATAAGCACATTAACATACCTCATCAAATCATGAATAAATCATAGAAATCATAAGACATAAAGGTAACTTGAGGCATTCATAAGATTCTTACGTAGGGAGTAACCCTCTTGGTTACGTTTGGAATACCCATCACAGTATATTCCCTAAATCTATTCGGAGAAACCTTAAAGTTTCACTCCTTCACGTTACCCAATGCATTGGAGAGCTATATCGGGCTCACCCACCCTTAGTCTATCACGGAACCACCTGCCATCATAATAATGCCCAAGAACCTCAACATAATCGTATCACATAAAACATACATAAAGGAAACATAACATTTCCACCTTTCAATCATAAGAAATCAATACAACACATTGATATAAAAACATTATGAAAACAATTTTCAAAACCAAAATAAACGAAAAGTAAAACATGGTATTTATTTCTCTTTTAAAAAAAAGGTATGGCTTATAGAGGAAGTCGAAACTCAAATAATGGTCACGGTGGTGGAGAAGTCGTTGTCGCCGCATACGTACAACAAAAACATCCCCTTTTGTAATTTAGTAAACGCTTCGTATAAAAAAGATTCCTTTTGAACAAACGTAAAAGTGAAAGGGTTTTATACACCATATAAAAGAAGGTTGTGTATAAAACAAAATATGCCTCAATGAAAGGAGATTGAGGCGAAGTCTCATACCTCGGGTCCGACTTGACTCGATCGTTCTTTAATCTCTTGAATAATAAACTTGAGTTAATTTATACTTGTTTAATAAACTTTTTCAAGTTCATTATTCCTTTTATATCACTTATTTCCATGACATGAACACTATGTAATTATTTAAGTTAGTAACGGTCGTTTTAACGATCATTGGTACTTGAGTCAAAAATAAACCCTTTATAATTACAAGTTGTTCATGTATCAATTATATCCAGAACTATAATCATGATGTATATATCATATATATCACATATATCCAGTATATACATGAATTTATAATATTACATAATCATTTAGAGGTAAGAAATGAAATGCACCGTTCATGGATACGGTAAGCCGTACGTACGCATGAACGCAACTTTCATTTCTTTTTCGTATTTTATAGAATGAAATCATAATTATATAAAGGTATATTATAATTCCATTGTAATATCATATATAATATCATAACTCCATCCTTTATACGTCCCATATATGGTATTTAATGAATCAAATCACTTTGAGGGGGCTGTAGTCTGCACTTCCTTAAATGAAGATATCATGTTTACCCATAATGGAAACCATAAAGGTATGCCCAAAATGAAAAATACAGAAGAATAAAGAAAACATAATCATATAATATATCATATATAAATATAGTTTCATCTTAATGGACACCTTTGAAGGTGTTAAAAGAATGTTGAACAATCATCGTTTCGGGAGGCAGAAATCCTCCATCCACGGAAACAGTATGTTCTTAAACCATTAGATGTAGGTGTGTGTAACTGTAGCTCGAATCCTTCTTATAACAACAACCTAGTATATTGAAGATACTGTAGTTGTTAAAAAAGAAATTAATAAAAAGAGTTTAGGGGGTTGGAGAAGCAAAATAAAACAAAAGAACACAAGTGAACACATTACCTCAAAATCGGGTAACTCCCTTAGATTTGAGCTCAAAGGCTTCATTGGGAAAACTTATGCCCAAAGTGAGGCTTCAAGGAGTAATAGAGGGAAGTGGAGAGACAAAATGGGCAGGGGTTGG
This sequence comes from Viscum album, assembly GCA_963277665.1. Lineage (NCBI taxonomy): Eukaryota > Viridiplantae > Streptophyta > Magnoliopsida > Santalales > Viscaceae > Viscum > Viscum album. Next base: position 1,032,986,463 of record OY728121.1, on the reverse strand, counting down.
CCGAGCCAAAGGCTTTGGGAGTGTGGGTAAGGAGGTAGAGGTGGGGGCCTTTTATAAGAGGAGAGGAGGGGCACTCTTGGAAAATAAAGAAATGTTACTTTATTTTAAAATAGGTTTCGGATTAAAAAGGTCCCACATTGATATAATTAGAGGGTAAGGTGATAAGGGTTCTAAATCCACCCATAAAATAGGTTTTGGACATGTGTAGATCATAGATTTTACATTATCATTTTATTTTATTTAAACCCATTATTAATGAGGTAATCGCGGCATCATCATGATGTCATAAATAATTTATATAATGTCTAAAAATTATAAAAAAAATACTATGATGTAGGAAATATTTTTAGCTTTCCAATTACTATTTATAATAAAAAATCTGACTTGTATAACCCCATGTAAATTTTTTTTAGTAAAACATCTCTTGTTTGTGTCATTTTTACTTTAACATTAAATAAAAAGTTATTTATGTCATTTCCCAACCAAAGTGGCTCGATGGGGTCCCCAAGTTGACCCATGTATTGTCTTGGTCGGCCATGACACATACAATGAGGGTAGTACATGTTTCAAACTCATCTCATATTATTAAAACATTATTTTTACCTTAAACTACACTAATTACCACTAATCGCGATTAAGAACTTAAAAGTTACTATTCACCAAAATTTTATTTTAATCTCATTGAACCACATTTTACTTCTTAATGACAACCATGTATGTCAGATTTTTGAAAATAAAATAACATAAGTGGCAATGTTTCATTTAAACGAAAAATCAGTTTCTTTAACTACCACTTAGTGGTTTCACTATTCATCAAAAATTGATGTTTTTCAGAAAGATACCAAAACATCACCCTAAGCTATATTTGATATTCCGAATTAAAAAATGATGTCTATTTTAAAAAATTCGAAACATGTAAGTTTTATTAATTAATTTAATAACTAATTCCTGTTGTCATGACAAATAGGGTGTTTTTTATGAAACAATAAGTATCAATAGATCGACACTAGTTTAAGTCAAATTTCAAAGTGAAATTGATTCCAATGTCCACCATTGGATTAAATGGTAAAAATATATTCTAATTTCACTTCAAAAACAATTCAAAAGATAATCTAATCATATAAATAAATTAGATTAAAAAGCATTTTTGATGTAAAATGCAGTAGTTTTCACTATTCATTAAAAAATGAACATTGTCAGAAAAATACCAAAAATTAACACAAAGTAAATTTTGATGTCCCAATCATAAAGAATAAGTTTATTTTGACGAACATATCTTATAAAATTGTCAAAAGATAGATTTAAAAATGGTTTTCCATCAAAAGGCAGTAAAACAATCTTTTAAAAATATTAGTGTATTCCGTGCTTAAGATTGGATTTATTTTCCTTTTATGCCTCTAAAACAGTATCTAATTCATTAATAGACACAGATAAAAATATCTATTATTCATTACTTACTTGGGATGTTACACCCATAGTTTTAGCATTATCAGTCTAAGCCATTTATCATGAGATATAATGGGGTTAGAGGATTCATATAATCTAAATCATACTCACGTATGATATATAATGGAGGTAAAACATTCATATAAGCGATATAGGTCTCACCTATTAGTTATAATGGTGCTCAACCCATCATATAATCAATTTCTAATGGTCATATCATGATTAAAAATTTTACGGTTTCTGTTTCTCTCCATAAAACTAATTTAAAACAATTTTAAACCCATATGTGAAACACATTTGGATATTGAAATAAAAATTCTTCTCAAATCCCATTTTCCAGACTAGAATACCTAAAATAGAGGGTTTTTTCATTAAATATATTATTAAATCTTGGAAAGTAATACAAATTTCACAAAATGGTTATGTATTTGGGAAAATTCATTTTCTTCATATACATTAAAATTAAATCTTATTTTTTCTTTTGAAAAAGGACAATAAATTCCAGAGGAAATTCTTCTCAAAATAATTTAATTATTGTCAAAGAGACATAAAATTTCCCTTTATAATTATTTTCTTTCCATAATAAATTTAGTGATTATTTTTAATAAAACAACATGGACATAGATGATAAATATTTAGGAAATAATTCTTTAAAATATTTATAATTTGCTTTTAAGTAAATATACCCCTTACCATGAACATGACATATCATGTAGAATGTTTATATTTATTAATAATAAACTTATGATATTAATTTTCATTCCTATGAAAAATTTTCAAATTTACTATTCCTTTTATTTTTTCTCATACCATGTTATACACAATTAGTTAATCACTTAAGTTCACGTTAGGTGTTTTTATAGTATTCTACTTATATGTAAACAATTAATTTAGTTGGTTGACTAGGGTAAAAGAGGTATTTAATTCATCACCATTAGAAAAATAATAATGATATTTTTATCATATTACCACATTATTAAAAATTTTAAAACAAATCATGAAAAATGGTTTTGATAAATGTACTATGTTACAACAATAAAGACGGTAGGCCACGTATATAATGTGTAACCATTCCATTTTTAAATGATCATTATGGAAATAAGATAATCATTATATTATATTTATTGAATGGTCATTATATCATAAACATGATAATATTTATTTAAATATACTTATGTATATCTTTCATGTGATGTGGTGATAAAAAATAAGTCACATCGCTTCATGGAGGTGGTAGTACACATGTACACACAAATGTAACTATCATTTTACATCAGTGGAGAGGTATGAATTTAAATGATATATTATTATTTATTAATGATATCTACTTTAGGAATATAATATATATACATTAAATACATCATTACAACAATTTTTTAGAGGGCAAGGAAAAAAATAAATTACATCTTTTTACAAGGTTGTAGTCCATCATCCACATGGGTGATGGATTTGATTCCCAATTGATGAAAGAGGAGAGATAAATATATTATTACATTAGAAAAATAATATATAATTTTATGGTAGATAATTATTCCATTATATAATAAAATTTGATGGGAATTTTAAGGACCTGGAAGAAGAAACAAAATAAAAATGCTCGGATTAGAATGATACCTCCACATTAGGCCACCTCTTTATGATCATAATAAAATCATTCCTAGATTAGATTTATCATCAATCCAAGTACTCTATTTAATTTAAATGGAATTAAAAAATTTATTTTGGGTCAGGATTGGATGGACCTATATCCTTCAGATGTGTGATGTGGATATGAGAGGGGTGGCAAATTATAAGTGTATGAGAGGTCACACTTGCAATTTTTTAAAATAAAATGTTATACCCATGTTTAAAAAATGAAATAACGGATTAAAAATATACCAATAATGGGGCTTATATGATATATGGTATAAATTTTTACATAAAATATATTTTAGAAAAACAATTTAGTCATTTTAACTCTAATAGATTTAGATTAACCACTTGGTAAAAAAATTCTAACCTTAACCATAATAAAATAACTTCACTTTTTCTCAATTAAATATGGCAAGAAAATATTTTTACTGTATAATATATTATAAATTATTATAATTAAAATAATTTTATATATTTTATCATATTAAATATTCCTAAGTGGTTGAATTTAATTTCAAATAAAATCCACAAATGCGATGAAAAAGTGAGTTTTTATAAAATGTATTATCCAACCATAATGTAATATTATATTAACATTAGAAATAGAAATAATAATTATATAAATATAAATTAACATTTATATAAAATTAAATATTGAAATTGCATTTATATCATTCCTCTTTAGGGGTTATTTGAATAATTAAAATGGGGATATATTATGCATATCAAAAGATTTTTTAGAAAACAATTTTATAATCCTAAAAAACTTATACTAAAATATAGTATAAAATGAATATAATATAATTATGTAGATTAAATATATTAATATAATACTTAAATTACATGAAATCAAATGAAAAGTATAATTTTCCATTAAAATTGATTTATTTATTATAGGGAAATGACAGTTTAAAAAATCAGTATTATTCACTATTCACAGAAAAATCAATATTTTCTAAAAAATAGAAAAATTTAACAAAAAATAAATTTAATATTATGATTTAAAAATTTAATTTAATTTTTTAATATACATTCTCTTAAATTTATGGATATTAATTATAATATATTCTGACAAAATCATTAAAATAATTTTTGAAGATGTTATATTTTTTATGAATATAATGACATTACTAAAAATTAAGGGATTATTTACAAATAATTTATCAAATATATTTTAATTTTTTAGGAAATAAAAATAAATATATTTCATAAATTAGTTAATCCTATTCATACCCTCAAATTTAACAACTATGTTATAATGGTCATATATTTCATCGATCATTTATTCCCAATGTTGCGTGACAATATGAGAATCCATGATATGCCTTAGAGCCTTTGGGATACTAAGAAGAACATTATGTGAGAATTACTCCCACATTGGGATGTGATCAATTGGATGGATAGACCATGGAGATATTAATGAATATATTAGGTGTTTGCACCAATGTTGAGTGACATAGAAAGGGCGAATCTATAGTGATCCTGATTTCTCTTACATGACTATTAGATCATTTTATAGACAAAGAACATAATAATTATATATTAAATGGTTGAAAGGATTATTATATTTGGAAAATTATGAACATATATTACTTTTAAATATTTATTTATGAACATTTATTTAAATCCTTCTTCATTTTCCTTCTAAAGTTTCAATATCTCCTAAGTATAAGTATTCATGTGAGGATATACATCAATGAAAGGGGTGAGATTAAAGCCTATTAAGAGGAGGAATAAGGTACATGAATCATCATAACATTGGTGAGAATAATAATAATCATCACAATAAAATAATAGGGTTATTATAATAATCATAAGTTCATAATTTGAAAATTTTATGAAATATGGAAATGAAATAAAATGACACATCATGTAATTATGTTCAAATACCACATAATGTTGTGAAAAAAGCAATCATAATGATGACACATAAAATATGTGCACAATACTATGATCATAATTGTGAAAAAAGATTGTTTCATTTTCATGCATAATACACATTATCTCAGAAGATACATCACATTACCCAATGCATTGGATGGATATATAATTTTTTTCCCACTCATCACATCAAAATATTTATATAATCTGGAATGAAAAATAGAACAATTACCAATCATAGTCATGAAATAACCAATGGTAGGTAATTGATCTCAAAGAAACTCATCAATAGTAATTTCATTAGCAATCGTAGGGTTCCCAAATGAATAATGAGACACATATTTTTCATAAAAATGATCATTCTTGAGTGAAGATGAAATAAGTAAATGAGAGTAAAACATGTGTTTTGGAAATAAAACATTCCTTTTAAATATATATATCATAAATAATTTATTTTATCCAATGATATGTTGGGTGATAATAAACGGATTTTCAATGTCCTCACTGGAAATTAACTGACCATTGATGGGCCCTTCTCAAAATATCGGTAAAGAGAAGTTTGAAATTTATATATGTCATAATTTTGACAATTTTCGTAGATTAAAATAATTAAGATAATGCTCACCTGTTGCCTAATAAATCTTATTTTTTTAATGTAATAGGTAAAACTGAATAGAATAAGATTAAAAACATATCTTATAGGCACATTCTCTTACCTCAGTGTATCGTATCTTCTATGACACTAAAACATTATTGATGTTAGGATTTATTTTACTCTATATTTCCCCTATGAATTATGTGGGTATTGATATGGAGAATTTGGTCATACCTTTTTATTTTTAAAGTGATGTTGGAGAGATTTTCCAAGGGAAGGGATAAGTTTTATTTTTTACTTGAGAAGAGGGGTATTTTAGAATAAAATATTAAATATTATATTATATTAACGGTAAAACCTGTAATAATGAATATTTAATGTTAAAAATCATATATAAATATAAAAGAATGTTTTTAAGACTTTAAACTAAATTATAATTCTAATTCACATGGTTTAATAAAAAGGATAGTCAGAAAAATGAATAATTGTTATTTTAAAGGAACATTTTTGTCTTTAGGTTTTGGAAAATGATTTTTTGGTTTTGAAAATATGTTTATTGAATATTAATGAATAATTAAGTAAATTAATTAATTTTGTAGAAATAAATTTTTACATAAAGAATTATTTCATTATTAAATTTCAAATGATGTAAATTATGATAAATCAAATATGAGAAACAATTTATTTTTACTATTCACCTGAAAGATAGAGTATTTAATAAAATTACCAAAAAAATAACCCTTTTAAAATACAATATTATTTTTTCAAAAATTATATTCATTTTATCAAAATAAGTTTATCACATGGGTAATTTTATATTTTGATATAAAAATTATGATTTTTATGAAATTCGTTAAAATACATTTTATTAAAAATGTGCACATATTTTGGTTGAGTTTTTAATCATGATATTTATTTGATGGAATTATGTTATTTATAGTTAAATATATTGATCATGATAAATATTATTTATATCACACTTTATTATTTCATGTTTACATTACTATTATAAAGAACATGTTACTATTTCCAGCATTCATGTTACTATTCCAATAGCCATATTACCTCATATATATACCACTTCATTATTTCTATCAACATTAACTATAATTACTCCCATGGTTATATTTTTTATGTTTTTATTATGTTGATCGGTTTACTAATATTTTGTTTCATTTAAAAAGTGTTGTTCATGGGTGAGATTGTTTATGTAGATTGGGGTGATCGATATTTTTTCATTTTAGTTTTCTATTTTATATTTTTTAAGGAATGGTTTTTTGGAATTTTAATTGGTTTCATAGTTAACTAATTTAATATTATTTTTTTAGTAAATTGAAGTTTTGTTGTTTTCTTTATGAACTCTATATGTATAATACATATATAGTTTAATATAACACAAAATAATTTATGAAACAAATATTAAAAATAAAAAATGGGTTTTTACGAAAGTGATTTGGGACATATCCCTTGTGGAGTCTACATAAGACTCCAAAAAGGAATCAAATTCACCATAGAGAATATGAGGGATACAAACTCCTCTGAGATGGGTGTCTTCCAAAGAGACAAGTTTAGGATTGAGGGACCCTTATGAGCGTTCTTTCCATGATGAGAGCTTGGGGATCCCATTGGGTGACAAAGTGATATGTTTAAATTAATGAGAGGGTGTTATCTGTAATGGGTATTGATGATCATTAGTGTCACATTATAACCCAAATCATTGTATTTGGCGTCTTTATATGGGGATAGTTGGGTCAAAATCTCGGGATTCCGACCATGGTTTACTTTATGAGTTAGGTAGATGTCTATCTGCATTGATGGTATATATGTATGTTCAAGTAGATATAGAAAACGTCCTTAGGGTTTTCGATTTCTTGAAATATATAAAACCCCTATGTGGTGGTCCGATATTACTATATAAAACTATCTTCTATGAATTATGTGATGGAATTTAAAGAAAATACCCATTATGGTTTGTCTGTGATACTAATGAAACTTCCCCAATTTTGGAGGATTTTGATACTAGTAGTGGGGTTTTCATGGATTTTGATCCAATATTATATTGGTTTTGTGAATATTATATGTCATGCCACGTGCTAGATATTAGGGATTGGGGGTTCATTGGAATGTGTGGTTGTGTCTCTCGAACAATTGGGAAACATATACAAGTAACCATTGAATATTGGGTTAGCTCATTCCCCATGTCATTATTAAAAAATAAAGAATTTACTAGGATTAGTTAAAGTACAATGTTGTGGGATTTTCCCCTAGTTAGTTATCAATTTATTCAAGGGAGTAATACAAATAGTTCATTATTATGGTTAGAATAGTCACCAAAATATGATCATAGATTCTCTTTCACTAGATAAAGTAGGTATGGTCAATCATGGTCAAAAATATGTGTATCTATGATTTTTTATTTGTTATTTAATTTATATCCAGTAAACCATTAATTTATTTAGATAACTCCACATAAACCTCTCAATTAATTTCTAGTATGCATGATATCACATTTGTGATTTCTTACTGTGGTTTGTACTCACATCCTTCTCGAACTGTCTTGATACTCCAATACCCAAGTATACTCTAACTTGGTTTCAAGCACATGTAGGGGTATAATATTGGGTTTCTGAAGATCAACTATGATAACTATAATTCTACATACAGGAGGAGGTTAGGTTTTTAGTTTGGAAATGAGCCTCACTTATATTCTTTTTTATTCTGTATATGTGATTAGACTAGTGGTAAACCCTTCTTGTATGATGATTGATTGCCTATGAATTTTCTTCTATATTTAATTTATTATGAATTATTCTATTTTATTGTTTCCATTTACAAATTTTCTTTTTGTATGATACAAGGGTATTTATTTCATGTTGTGCGCTTTGATATAGGGGATATAGTCTACCCAAATTACCTCTAATGATTTGAACGAATTTACTATATAAATATTTCATCCATTAGATGAATATTAAATACATATAATAAAATTACACACCATATAACCATTAATGATTAGTTTACATTGAGAATAGATACAATAAAATCTTATTTGGGTATAATATTCATCATCTCTTATAACCTTCTTCTCACATTATACACATCATGACATACCCAACATGGGGAAAAGAAACCTATGAAAGGATGAGATCAGATACTCAGTAAGGATAAACATTGGAGATATCAATAGATGATTATATGAAAGAATAATATTATCATGAAAGTATTATATTGTGATAAAAAATTAAAAATCTCATACACAATCTTTCATAGATTATAAACATGATTCATGCAATACAATTTAATTATTTCAAAATTTAGGAATCGTAAGAGTGGGGAATCATCATAAACAACTAATGAACCATGAGTTCAAATCCATATCATTAAAACACGTTATAAGAGTGTGGATCCATCACATAAATAGAAACCATATCATTTTTCATGGTTAACTACTGAGACTATATAATCACTATTTCAGTGGCATCAACACACATTGCACATATCATAATGGATTGATAATTACCACATATTTCCCATATCAATGTGGACCAAGTATCCCATCATGTTTCTCATAGTAGACAAAGAACATCAACTTGTTTCCAATAATTATCTCGTGTGATATATGGTTTAAGAAAATTTATTAGAGATTTTTAATGGAGTTAACTATCACATAATGAAAATCACATATATGTATTCTAAAATATCAAAAAAAATACATCTTTTCATTAAATTTTATCTTAGTGAAAAAATGAGTTTCAAAAACATTTCAATAGTTCCTCATAGAATAATTCATGTAAAATGAATGGGATTAATAATCATATCATCATCATAATCATAAAACGTCCATAGAAATAATAAGGAATGAATTATAATATCATATCCCCAGTAAAGCATATGTAACATCAGAGGATATTATGAAATATGAATTTTTTTAAATTATTATTGGAAACTTTCTTGAAGAATATAGTATTCTTATTTTGGAAAAAGTTATTTAAAATATAAAATATTATGGGAAAAAATTTCATTGAATATTCCATAGATAAATTTTATTAAAACCTTTAAATCATTTTTTGGTAAGGATTTCATAGAATAAGGTTTATTTTGTAATCATTAAAATAATGATTCTATTTACAACACTGATAAAAATCATGTCATTAATAAAATGAAAAGAAGATTGTTTTTAGGCCGTTTCATAAAACATAAAACATGTGTAAAAATTAATATATAAAATAATAATATAATATCCAAAAAAATATTAAAAACATTTTAGAAAACATTGATATGGATGTAAAATACTTTCTGGATGAAAGAGGAGAAATATGGTTTTCTTATCATAAAAAAAATTCAAAAACTTTTTTTATATCAAGGAGTGTAAAATGTTACCCAAAGAAATAATTCTATAAATAAATATATTGGAATAAAAATTCTATTAATTTATCATAATGGGATCATAAAATTTTTTAAATAGAAACTAAATCGTAAACAATCCTGATTATAATTGGATTGAAACATAAATTAGACACATATAGTCTCATCTTACATTAATCCTTTTCAAACCTATTTTATAGTAATGTTATATATATTATAAACTATAATATAAATAATAATATATATTTTACCAAATATTATTTTCTTATTTCTTCTTATCATTCGTTAATTAATAATTCTATATCAAAATCACTTGTTCAGGTGATTATTGCATCATTTTTATGAAACTTTTGGTTCGACAATTCGAAGCCTTATAATTTGATCATGGTTACATAATATATATAATTTTAATGAATAAAAAGTTTTATATATTTTAGTTATGTATAATTTTATAATTATTCCTATAAAATGGTGATGGAAAATTATTTACATCACATGATAGGGACGGTAATCCATGCGTAGGCCTGTGTGATATTTCCACTTTTTGACGGATGAAACAAATGAAAGTAAAATAAGAATTAACCATTATTTAACTATAATAATATTATAAATATCACATATGTTCAGTAAATATATTATTATAACCATCAAATGTGAATAGGTATTGAAGAACAAATCACATTACTTCATGGAGGTGGTAGTCCACACGTACGTATGAGTGGTGTTTTCCTTTCTCATAGGATGAAAAGAAAGAGGATAATTATTTTTAAACTATCAAAATGAAAATTATGTATAATTTAATTTACTTATTTCATTAGTTCATAATGGATACCATATATTTTATAGTAGTCAGAATATGAAAAAAAATGTACCAGGTTAAGATTTATACCTCTTTGTCGAGAAACCTTCTCTGAATTACTCCTCTAGAGTTGAATGTATTGTAATTTGGAAAGGAAAAAATCTCTATGATGTTGGAAGGAAGATAGAAAAATATTAATTTATGTATTCTATGATCTATAGTTTTCAAATTCTGTGAATAAGGTTGGAGAAGAGGTTCCCTTTATACGTTAAAGGAGGGGAACCCCTAGAATTTTCAAAAATATATATTTATTTTATCATTTAAATCCATTCAATAAGATATATTTTTAATATATGATGAGGTTAAGTTTAAATCCTCTCATACATTAAAATTTCTAGAAGTTTGGGTGATGTATTCACTCTTTTCTCTTTGTTTTGAACCATTTAACCCTTTTGTCAATTACCGCAATATGAATTATTTTACTCATTATGGGTTAGAAATATTTCTATAAAAGGAAAATTGACCAATTTTGTAAAATTGTTTATTTGGTGTACCATATTCCATTAAAATTGGTGGTTATAATATTTTTATTAATTTACATTCATTTAATAAAATATGATCTAACATAATATGCCATTAAATTTATTTTTGGAACTATTCATAATTCAAGACATTAAAGACTACATTATTGAAATGTAATTAGAATTAAAACTAAAAAAATTACTATTATATTATATTTACCTGAAAAATTCATATAACCAAATAATTCATCCAAATTTTATTACTTAAGATATTTTTTTTTGTTAATTGAACATTTAATGTGTCTGCTCTGTTTAAGAATTTAGGATAATTATTAAAATACTACAATTAAATATAAACATTGAAAATACATTAATTTATCAACAAAATAAAAATTTATAACAAAAAATAACCTCTTTTTTTCTTATGAAAATAATTTATTAATATTAAAGTTAAGAGAGATACATTTTATGTTTCTCTCTTATAAAATAATATAAAGTTCATAATAAATAAAATTGAATCAAGTTGACATATTTTTTTTATTTATGAGAAATATATAAATAGAACCTATAAAACTAGAAAAATAAATATTTTAAATAAAATTTAATAAATTATCCAAATATTTTATAAGTATTTTACTCGTTTTACCCATACCAAGGGGAAAAATATTTACTAAGGTTGTTATTCATGATGATAAAAAATATAAACTAAAATCTTTACAAAATTTAATCTCCTTATTTAAAAAAATTATATGCATTTTCCTAGATTTAATTTCTATAAGTTATATAAATACATTTTAAAATTAACATAATAAATGAACTAAAACCCGTTGAAAATGTGTTTTTAAGCATAAAACTAGATTTAGTCATATCACATACCTATAAAAACCAATAGATGAATTTTAAAACAATTTATTGAATATATAATTTATAACATATATTAAAATCCTTCAAAAATTTTGATTATTTTTATTTATTAAGATAAAAATACATTTTATGCATAAAAAATGTTCTTCAGAAAAGAATCTCTTTTAAATTAAAATGATTTTATTATAATTTTATTTTAAATTTATAACCAATGATTTAAATTATTACATATTTAAAAGGAAAATTTCATCATTTATGTTGTTCAAATCATATCCCTAATCAAACATCTAGGATGTAATACTATTTCAATAGTATATTGTGTTTTTTAAAATAGGAGTTTCATGTAAAGTATTCTACAAATGAAAACAAATTTATAGAATTGGAATTATATAATGAAATCCAAAAAATCCATCATCCTAATACCAAATGAGTAAAACGTATAATTTCATAAAAAATGTTACATCCATTAGTGGAATATTCAATAAATTTAATAGCATGACACACCCCGGAACTATAAACGTTATGTATACATGGAGACTCGACACGTAAAACTATTATTTAATTATAATATTAAAAATATATCATAAATTTATTCCAATGTTTTATCCATCGTGGTATAACCTACTAAAAACCATTATTTATAACCTAAGGAAAGAAACATAATAAATGGTTCCCCTAGATGATCATTAAGGGAAAACATGGGAAATATCAATCAATGACCATATACAGACAAAATCATAACAGTATGAGATCTTGATCAGAACTAGCCTATCATATATCGAAAAAATTATTCATGGAATAAAAATTTATCATATCAAAATATATGAATCATCAGAGTGAAGAATCATCATAAATCAATCATGAATCACATGTTCAAATAATAATAATAACAAAATTAAAAAAGTTTATTATATTATCCTTGGAAAAATAATAAAAAAAATATTACAATTTTATGTACTAAGTCCGGAAAATCATTATAGATTAGGAATCACCACCTATTTCAATTATCATAGTGGATTATGAACCCCTTCATGTTTCCCATAGTGGGTCAATCACGTCAACTCATTTCCCATAATTATGTCATGATATATAATTATTTACACAATAATTTTTTTAATTTAACAAAAACTCAAATAACATAATGATAATCATACATATGGGTTCCAAAATGTCATAGAAAATTCAATAATTTGACAAATCATGACTTATATAAGAGAAAAAAGTTTCAAAATCATTTCACAATGTCATCGTATCATATACCATGGAAAATGAGTATGTGTCATAAAAATTAAACAAAAATAATAATAATAAGGCATACAAAAAATAATAATGATGGTTTAATTTGATCATACCCCTAATAATTAATAGGTGAAAAAGGGATTTTATCATAGATTTATGAAATATTTCTTTAGTAATATACAATTTTTTTTGAAAACAGTTATTTAAATTTTCTAAAATTTGTAAATATTATGGAAGACATTTTCATCAAAAATTATCTTCAAAAATGTTAATTTATTCTTTAAGGAATTGATTAGTCATCATGGTGGGAAATTTTTTTCCTTTTATAGTCATTAAAAAATTTATTCCCATTTTTGGTAAAAAGTACATCATTACAAAAATTATAAGAATATTTTTCAACTATTTTTTAAATTGTTAAACATGATTAAAAATGAATTTAAGTAATAACTGGATAATATAAAAAACATTCTCCAAAACATTTTAGAAAACATGGATATGGATGAAAATGGATTTCTGACTCCAATAGGATAAATATGGTTTTATTTACTAAAAAAATATTTCTGACCCATTTTAAGTAACCAGGAGAGGATTAAAGTACCAACATCACTAAATTAGAGTAAAAAATAGGACAAAAAAAGTTTATGAGATTTATCATATAAGGATCATATAATTTCCATAATTTTAATTCATGAATATTTAATCCTGGTTAAAATAGAATTGATACAAAAATCCCTTACCTCAAGTCTTATATTTCATTATACATGTTCAAACCTATTTTATAATAAATATATTCAATATATATATATATATTATAAATGTATAATCTGATATATAAAACCATATATTATTTAAATATAACATCTTATCACACATTTCTTAAAAAATATATATTAGAATCAGTATTCAAGGTGATGAAATCTTTATTTTTCAAGAACATTTTGATTTTGAAGTACTACTTGTTAATTTTATTATTGTTAAATAAAATCTATAATTTAAATAATTTAATTAGTAAAATATTTAATCATTATATACATTTTTATAACAATTCATATATATTAGTGTTTAAAAATGAATTATATAACATCACAGAGACAATGATCTGTACGTACACATGAGTGTTGTTTTCACTTTTTGATGGAGGGAATGAAAGAGAGGTGAATATTATTAAACATTCCATAAATAAAATTATATCATAAAAAACATTATATTATGTAATTCCATAATCATAACCACAAATGTGATGCAATGATGAAAAAATAAATGCCTCACTTTCTGGAGGTGGTAGTCCACACATACATATATGAAACCTTTTCTTTTTTCATAAGATTGAAAGTGACAGTATAATGGTTGGTCCATCATCATTATGAAAATTAGGTATATTAAATATTTTTATGTCATTATTTTATAATTTATTTCATAGATTTTATATGAGGTATAAGATGAAATAAAATTTAATGTACTTGGTTAAGTGTTATATATCTTCATTGAGAAACCATTTTTTACATTCACCATGTACCTTTAAAGTATGGTATTTTGGATATAAATGAAATTATAGGACTTGGTATGTAATATATTATTATATTATGGTAAACTTTGGATGATCTAAAAATCACAAACTTTATTAAAAAGTTAGTAGAGTAGGTTCCATTTTATAAATGAACGGATGGGAACCCTTTGAATTACATGTTGAATTAAATTAATTAAAAAATTAAAATTGATAAAAAAGATATATTTAGAAGAAATTTTGACTATATTTATAAATCCCATCATCCATTAATATTTTTTTATAGATCCTAGACTTTTTACGGATTTTTCAATCTGAGATAATATATGATTTTATTTCTTTCGTGTCCTTATGAGGGGTAAAATAGTCATTTTCCACTATCATATGATATAAAATATGTTTTTGACCATTAAATTATCCAAAACATTGGTATTTTACCCAAGGAAATATTTTTGGAGGAATTATGAGATATTCATTTTTTGGTGAAATATTTAATATTAATTAATTAAATATTTAATTATTTGTGCGGGATCAGGTCGTGATATATTTTGAATATTGAATCAAATTTAGTTTCTAACATTTCAGTTCATTATGGAAAGTTGGGTTTTTGATTCGGTAGGTATAAACCTACATCGGGATCTTAAACTGGGGGAAATTGTTCATGGGCTTTAATTAGTTAATTATTTAATGACTGAATTAATCCATATGTTAATTAAAACAACTCCTCCCTTTGGACTTCCTACACAAGGTAGGAGAAGGGGGAGACGGTTCTCCATCATGTGATGACTAGAACAAGAGTATTAGTTGGAGGATATGCCACTAGAATTTATCAACAGGGGAGATCAGGGATAGATTGTGGTGAAGTGTCTTCCAGGGGAGGATTTGGACCCCAAACATCAGCGTTTATTCCACGAGGTAGGATGGTTTTTGAGTTTTATGAATAGTTACCCATATATTTATTTTTAAAATTTATAAACCCCATTAGGATTTATAAGCACCCTGTTGGGTCTGATCTATAGATAATTGTGCAAAATGAGGGTTTTTGGAGGTTCATTGTGGTTTCATATTCTAAAACGCCGACTACATGGTATGTTCTTTGATTAAAACAAACAATGTGTTCATACTATTTAGGGAAATTGGGATTATTATAATTACACATTGTGTAATTTATGTACACATTGTATAATTTTGCATGGACATGGTGAGGAGTATATGGGTTGAAAGGGTTTAGGGAAATATAGATTGTGTATTATGGGTACACGCCCGATAGTATGACATGAACATGTTCTTGAGAAGACACCCCATTTGATGGTACATCTCCATATTATAAGGCCCAGCCTTAAACCTTACTTAATCTTGAGTTGTCATAAGATTACACATTGAAGATCTTTTTGGGTTTACAGTTTTAGAGAATTAGATCATAAAACATGCATTAAATTCCACGTATAAACAAAGTGGTTACATAAAGATAGTATTCTTCTTTCCCATCAATGGAAACATATTTAAAATAAAACATGGATTCATTCTTGACACTTCCTTGACACTATCATCATATCATGTACCTTTCCCTTGACCTGTGAAAAACATTTCAAAAAAACATGGGATGAGCATAAAAAGCTCCGTAAGGGATATAAAAATATGGAAAGGAAACATGGGTACATATATACATAAGAATGAAATCATACTTTACCCATAAAACATAAGCACTTTAACATACCCCATCTAATCATGACTAAATCATAAAAATCATAAGACATAAAGGTAACTTGAGGCATTCATAACATTCTTACGTAGGGAGTAACCCTCTCGGTTGCGTTTGGAATACCCATCGCAGTATATTCCCTAAATCTCTTCGTAGAAACCTTACTGTTTCACTCCTTCATGTTACCCAATGCATTGGAGAGCTATATCGGGCTCACCCGCCCTTAGGTTATCACGGAACCACCCGTCTTCATAATAATGCCCAAGAACCTCAACATAATCGTATCACATAAAACATGCATAAAGGAAACATAACATTTCCACCTTTCAATCACAAGATATCAATACAACACATTGATAAAAAAACATTATGAAAACAATTTTCAATACCAAAATAAATGAAAATTAAAACATGGTATTTATTTTTCTTTTAAAAAGAAGGTATGGCTTGTAGAGGAAGCCGAAACTCAAATAACGGTCACGGTGGCGGAGAAGTCGTTGTCGCCGCATATGTACTACAAAAACATTCCCTTTTGTCGTTTAGTAAAACGCTTCGTATAAAAAATATTCCTTTTGGATAAACATAAAAGTCAAAGGAGTTTATACACCGTATAAAAGAAGGTTGTGTATAAAACAAAATATGCCTCAATGAAAGGAGATTGAGACGAAGTCCCATAGCTCGGGTCCGACTTGACTCGATCGTTCTTTAATGTCCTGAATAATAAACTTGAGTTAATTTCTAAATCTTTAATAACCTTTTTAAAGTTCATTATTCCTTTTATATCACTTATTGTCATGTCATGAACACTATGTAATTATTTAAGTTAATAACGGTCGTTTTAACGATCATTGGTACTTGAGTCAAAAATAAACTCTTTATAATTACATGTTGTTCATGTGTCCATTATATCCAGAATTATAATCATTATGTATATATCATATATATCCTGTATATACATGCATTTATAATATTACATAATCATTTAGAGGTAAGAAATGAAATGCACCGTTCATGGAGATGGTAAGCCGTACGTACACATGAACGCTACTTTCATTTCTATTTCATATTTTATAGAATTGAATCATAATGATATAAAGGTATATTATAATTCCAGTATAATATCATATATAATATCACAGTTCCATCCTTTATACGCCCCACATATGGTATTTAACGAATCAAATCACTTTGAGGGGGCGGTAGTCCGCACTTCCTTAAATGAAGATATCGCGTTTACCCATAATGGAAACCATAAAGGTATACCCAGAAATAAAAAAACCGAAGCTTAAGGAAAAAATAGACATATTATATATAATATATAAATATAGTGACATCTTAATGGCCACCTTTGAAGGTGTTAAAAGAATGTTGAACAATCATCGTTTCAGGAGGCATAAATTCACCATCCATGGAAACAGTATGTTCGTTAACCATTAGATGTAGGTGTGTGTAAGTGTAGCTCGAATACATATTATAACAACATCCTAGTATATTTAGGATACTGTAGTTGTTACAAAAGAAAAGAATAAAAAGAGTTTAGGGGGTTGGAGAAGCAAAATAAAACAAAAGGATTCAAAAGAAGACATAACCTTAAAATCGGGTAACTCCCTTTGGTTTGAGCTCAAAGGCTTCCTTGGGAAGACTTCTGCCCAAAGTGCGGCTTCAAGGAGTAAGATAGGGATGTGGAGAGACAAAATGGGCAGGTGTTGGCCGAGACAAAGGCTTTGGGAGTATTGGTAAGGTGGTAGAGGTGGGGGCCTTTTATAAGAGGAGAGGAGGGGCACTCTTGGAAAGTAAGAAAAGTCACTTTATTTTAAAATGGTATTCAGATTTAAGAGGTCCCACATTGATATAATTCGAGGATAAGGTGATAAGGGTTCGAAATCCACTCATCCAATTGGTTTTTTCCATGTGTAGGTTTTAGATTTTACATTAACATTCCATTTTATTTAAATCGTTAAATAAAGAGGTCAGCGTTGCATCATCATGATGTCATAAATAATTTATATAATGTCTAAAAATTATAAAAAATATACTATGATGTAGAAAATATTTTTAGCTATCCAATTAATATTTATAATAAAAAATCTGTCTTGTATAACCCCATGTAAAAATTGTTTTAGTAAAACATCTCTTGTTTGTGTCATTTTTTACTTTAACATTAAATAAAAAGTTATTTATGTCACTTCTCAACCAAGGTGGCTCCATGGGGTCCCCAAGTTGACCCATGGATTGTCTTGGTCGGACATGACACATCCAATGGGGGTAGGACATGTGTCATGCTCATCTCATATTATTAAAACATTATTTTTACCTTAAACTACACTAATTACCACTAATCGCGATTAAGAACTTAATAAGTTACTATTCACCAAAAAATTATTTTAATCCCATTGAACCAAATTTTAGTACTTAATGACTACCATGTATGTCGGATTTTTGAAATTTAAAACACAATGATGGAAAAATTTCATTTAAATGGAAAAATCAGTTTTTATAAGTACCACTTAGTGGTTTCACTATTCATCAAAAATTGAAGTTTTTCAGAAAAATACCAAAACATCACCCTAAGCTCTATTTGATATTCTTAATTCAAAAATGATGTCTATTTTAAAAAATTCAAATCATATAAGTCACATTAATTAATTTAATAATTAATTCCCGATGTCATGACAAATAGCGTGTTTTTATGAAACAATAAGTATCAAAAGATTGACACCAGTTTAAGTCCAATTTCAAAGTGAAATTGATTCCAATGACCACCATTGGATTAAATGTTAAAAATATATTCTAATTACACTTCAAAACCAATTCAAAATATAATCTAATCATATAAATAAATCAGATTAAAAAGTAGTTTTGATGTAAAATGCATTATTTTTAACTATTCATTAAAAAATGAACATTGTCTGAAAAATACCAAAAATTCACACAAAGTAAATTTTTATGTCCCAATCATAAAGAATAAGTTTATTTTGACAAAAATAGCTTATAAAATTGTCAAAAGATATCTTTAAAAATGGTTTTCCATTAAAATGCAGTAAAACAATCTTTTAAAAATATTAGTGTATTCCATGCTTCAGATTGGATTTATTTTCATTTTAAGCCTCTAAAACACTATCTAATTAATTAATAGGCATAGATAAAAATATCTATTATTCATTACTTACTTGGGATGTTACATCCTTCCCCCGTTTAGAAAATTTCGTCCCCGTATTTTATTTACTTATCAAATAAATGGGGGTACTTATCTCTCATTGCATTTTCAGATTCACATGTTGCCTCTTCCATCATGTGGTTTTTCCACAAAACCTTTACCTGCTTAATCACCTTATTCCGTAACACTTGATCCCTGTGGTCAAGAATCTGGACCGGTTATTCCTCATATGATAGGTTCTCCTCCAGCTGAACTACCTATGGACTCAAAACATGAGATGGATCTGGCATATACTTTCTCAACATCGAAAAGTGAAAAACAATGTGTACCTGAGATAAACTCGGAGGTAAAGACACCCGGTATGAAACTGATCCAACTCTCTCCATAATTTCTTATGGTCCAATAAACATTGGACTCAGCTTTCCTTTCTTACCAAATTTCATCACACTTTTCCAAGGGGAAACCTTGAGAAAAACATGATCAACTACCTCGAAAGATAGATCCTTCATCCGGTTATCCGCATAACTCTTCTGCCTGCTCTGAGTTGTTCTCATGTGCTTATGAATCAGCTGAACTTTTTCTGCCATCCCTTCTTCCAATTCTGGTCCCATCAACTTCCTTTCACCCACTTCATCCCAGAAAGCTGGAGTTCGACACCTCTTCCCATATAATGCCTGAAATGGTTCCATCTATATACTGAAATAAAAACTATTATTATATGAAAATTCAACCAGAGAAAGATTTTGGTCCCAACTTCCCTGATAATCTATAGAGGAAGAACGTAGCATATCCGCCAATGTATGAATTGTTCGTTCTGACTGCCCGTCTGATTGAGGATGAAAAGATGTACTTAATTTTAATTCAGTACCCAACGACTTCTGAAGGCCTTTCCAAAAGTTAGAAATGAACCTGGGATCATGATCAGATACAATGGAGAGAGTAACTCCATGTAACCTGACTATATCTTTATGATAAAAACAGGAATGTTGATCTAGGGAAAAAGTATCTCGTATAGCAAGGAAATGAGAAGATTTAGTCAAGCGATCAACAATAACCCAGATTTCATTATTAACTCGAGATTTCTTCGGTAATCCCATAACAAAGTCCATGGATATATTCTCCCATTTCCACTCTGGCACTGGTAAAGGCTGGAGCATCCCTTTCAGTAACTTTCACTCTGCTTTAACCTGTTGACAAGTCAAACACTTCACAGCAAAATCAGCAATATCTCTTTTCATTCCATCCCACCAGTAATACTCCTGCAGATCTCTATACATCTTAGTACTGCCAGGATGAACTGAAAACGAAGAACTATGAGCTTCACATAACTACTCTCTCTTCAACTGTGAATCACAAGGCACACACAATCTCTTCCCAAATCTCAAAACACAATCATTATCAATGTTGAATTCAGGCAACTTACCTTTCTGAACCAGCTCTACCTTTTTCTGCAACTCACTGTCTTGCTTGTGTGCTTGCATGATTCTATCTGATAGAGATGATCTCACTGACACCTGAAACAAAACAGAAGAACTTCCTGCACCAACAAATTCTATGCCAAAGTTCATCAAATCCTTAACCAAAGGATCACATTCCTAACACAACATTGCTAATGAAGCATTACTTTTTCGACTCAAAGCATCTGCCACTTTATTTGCTTTTCCTGGATGTTAATGAATTGTACAATCATAATCCTTGATTAATTCTAGCCATCTCCTATGTCTCATGTTTAACTCTTTCTGAGTGAATTTATACTTTAAACTTTTGTGATCAGTATATATTTCACACTTTACACCATACAAATGATGCCTCCAAATTTTTAAAGCGAAAACAACAGCAGCTAATTCCAAATCATGTGTAGGGTAATTTAGCTCATGAGTTTTCAACTGTCGTGAAGCATAATCAATTACCTGATCATTCTATTTTAGGACGCAACCAAGTCCTTTCAATGAAGCATCACTGTATATAACAAACTCACCATTCCTGGAAGGTAGTTCCAAAACTGGAGCATTCACCAATCTTCTTTCCAATTCCGGAAAACAATCATCACATTCTTTTGTCTAGATAAACTTAACACCCTTCTGAGTTAGGTTAGTCATTGGACTAGATAACCGTGAAAAATTTCTAACAAACCTTTAGTAATAGCCATCCAAACCAAGGAAGCTGCGAATCTCAGTTACATTTGTGGGTCTTGGCCAGTCTTCCACAACTTTTGTTTTTGCAGGATCAACCGTTATCCCATCTTTTGAAACAATGTGACCAAGGAAAGAAATTTGTTGCAACCAAAACTCACACTTGCTGAATTTCCCATACAATTTATTTTCGTTTAAGGTTAGCAAGATAACCCTTAAATGTGTTTCATGCTCTTCTTTACTTTTAGAAAACACCAAAATATCATCAATAACAACCACCACAAACTTATCCAAGAACACATGGAAAATTCTATTCATTAAGTCCTTGAATATAGCAGGTGCATTGGTTAGCCCAAAAGGCATTACTACAAATTCATAGTGGCCATATCTTGTACGGAACGCGGTCTTCGGATCATCTTCTTCCTTTACCTTCAGCTGATGGTACCCCAATCTCAAGTCAATCTTTGAAAAATACTAAGCTCCCTGGAGCTGATCAAACAAATCATCGATATGAGGCAAAGGAAATTTTTTCTTAACAGTGACATAATTCAAGGCTCTATAATCAATGCAAAGTCTCATTGAACCATCTTTCTTTTTAACAAACAAGACAGGAGCACCCCATGGTGATGTGCTAGGTCGAATGAAACCTTTCTTTAATAAATCTTGCAATTGCTCCTTCAACTCTAAAAGGTCAATTTGAGCCATTCAATAAGGGGGTTTTGAAATTGGCTTAGCATCGGGAACTAAGTCAACATTAAATTCAACTTCCCGATCTGGTATTATTCCAGGCAACTCATCAGGAAAAACATCAGGATACTCATTTACCACTGACACATCATTAACCTGAACAGTTCCTTTATTTTCAACAATGTGTGATAGGTAACATTCATTTCCATCTTTTACAAGTTTCTCGGCCTCTTGATAAGTTATCAACATTAAGGGTTCATTCTTGTAAAAAAACTGAAAATCTTTCTGAAAAGAAACTTCTTTAGCTCTACAGTCAATCTTAGCATGGTAAATAGAGAGCCAATCCATACCCAGGATAACATCAAACTCTACTAGAGGTAGAACAATAAGGTTTGCAAGTAGGTTCTTTCCACAGATACTGATAGGAAGATTCTTATAAATTCTTTTTACCTCAACATTCCCCCCAGGTGTTTTTACCAAAAGTTCAGGAGTCATTTCTTGAGATGGTATTCCCATTTTACTAGAAAAGGTTTCAGAGATGAAAGAATGTGTAGTCCCCGAATCAAACAACACACTGGCATAATCTGAAAAACCAAACAAAGTACCTGATACAACTTCATTTGATGGCCCGACATCTGCTGAAGTAGTTGCAATGGATTTCACCACACATTTTTGCTTGTAGTCTAACTGCTTCCCATCACTCAAGCTCCTTGTCGAACACTCATTTGCATAGTGACCCATCTCATTGCACTTATAACATTTCACTAACTATAAATCAAATTTGGTCTTACCTTCTCCTTGATCCTTTTCAGTGCAATCACGAGCCTTATGTCCCATCTTACCACATCAGTAGCACTTTATAGAATTCAGAAGACATTCAACAGAATGCCTTTTTCCACATTTATCACAAACTGGAAACTTAGATTTCTTACCATCAGACTTTTTTGAATAATTCTTACCTTTTTCCTGCCACCTCGGTCTCTTCTTCTATTGGCTGTTATAGAACACTTGATCATCGGCAAACTCCATTTCCACCTTCTCAGCACATCGAACAAGCTTTTCATAACTTTTAAACTCATGAGAAGCTAATGCCCTTCGATATTTTGGCTTTAATCCTAAGTAAAAATGATTGATTTTAGTATGAAGGTCTCAGATAAATTTTGGTGCATACCTTGCCAATCGAGTGAACCTTTCTTCATAGGTGGCCACTAAGTCTTCCTCTTGCCTCAATTCCAAGAATTGATTTTCCATCCTAAGTCGAATAGCCTTAGGAATATACTTCTCAAGAAACATACCTTTGAATTCATCCCAGTCAAGAGAATCAATCTCATCGGCGTCCCTGATATTTTATAACCATAGACCACCACTGATCTGCCTCACCCTCCAAACGGTAAATAGCAAGACTAACCTTTTGATTGTCTGAACACCCCATGACATCAAAAATATCTTCCAGTTCTTTAATCCACCCTTCAGCTAGCACAGGGTCAGATGATCCTCTGAATGATGGGGGATGTTGCCTCATGAAATGTTCCACCACTAAAATGTTCCTCTGCGGTTGATCTGGCTGATCTCGTGCATGGATACCACCACTATTTATCACTTGAGTCAACTGTGCTGTTACTGCAACAAACTGTTCAGTTCCAATTCCGACCATCTCAGGATGCTGATTCGGAAGGTTATTTCCTTCTGTATGCCTTCCTAGCACTGCTTCCTTGTTTCCTCTCCAGAAAACCATTCTTTACAAACATGTCTTAGATGAAGCAACATGGTAATCTTCAAATGTTATATCACTTCAATTTGACGATAAAAAATATTTTTGGATAATCATTTAATTTAATTCTAACTCCTAAAGTTATCTAAACCGACCTTTGATACCAACTATAAGGCCTCAGCCTTAAACCTGTCTTAATCTTGAGTTGTCAAAAGATTACACATTGAGGATCTTTTTGGGTTTAGAGTTTTAGAGAATTAGATCATAAAACATGCATTACATTCCACGTATAAAAAAAGTGGTTACATAAAGATAGTATTCTTTTTTCCCATCAATGGAATCATATTTAAAATAAAACCTCGATTCTTTCTTGACACTTCCTCGACACTATCATCATATCATGTACCTATCCCTTGACCTGTGAAAAACATTTCAAAAAAACTTGGGATGAGCATAAAAAGCTCAGTAAGGGATATAAAAATATGGAAAGGAAACATGGGTACATATATACATAAGAATGAAATCATACATTATCCATAAAACATAAGCACATTAACATACCCCATCAAATCAAGAATAAATCATAAAAATCATAAGACATAAAGGTAACTTGATGCATTTATAACATTCTTACGTAGGGAGTAACCCTCTCGGTTACGTTTGGAATACCCATCGCAGTATATTCCCTAAATCTCTTCGGAGAATCCTTAACATTTCACTCCTTCGTCTTACCCAATGCATTGGAGAGATATATCAGGCTCACCCGCCCTTAGGTTATCACGGAACCACCCGTCTTCATAATAATGCCCAAGAACCTCAACATAATCGTATCACATAAAACATGCATAAAGGAAACATAACATTTCCACCTTTAAATCACAAGATATCAATACAACACATTGATATAAAAACATTATGAAAACAATTTTCAATACCAAAATAAAAGAAAACTAAAACATGTTATTTATTTTTCTTTTAAAAAGAATGTATGGCTTGTAGAGGAAGCCGAAACTCAAATAACGGTCACGGCGGCGGAGAAGTCGTTGTCACCGCATACGTATGAAAAACACATTCCCTTCTGTCGTTTAGTAAAATGATTCATATAAAAAATATTCCTTTTGGATAAACATAAAATTAAAAGGGTTTTATACACCTTATAAAAGAAGGTTGTGTATAAAACAAAATATACCTCAATGAAAGGAGATTGACACGAAGTCCCACACCTCGGGTCCAACTTGACTCGAACGTTCTTTAATGTCCTAAATAATAAACTTGAGTTAATTTCTAATTCTTTAAGAACCTTTTTCAAGTTCATTATTCCTTTTATATCACTTACTTCTATTTCATGAACACTATGTAATTCTTTAAGTAAGTAACGGTCGTTTTAACGATCATTGGTACATGAGTCAAAAAAACCCTTTATAATTACATGTTGTTCATGTATCCATTATATCCAGAATTATAATCATTATGTATATATCATATATATCTAGTATATACATGCATTTATAATATTACATAATCATTTAGGGGTAATAAATGAAATACACCGTTCAGGGAGACGGTAAGCCGTACGTATGCATGAACGCTACTTTCATTTCTATTTCGTATTTTATAGAATGGAATCATAATGATATAAAGGTATATTATAATTCCAGTATAATATCATATATAATATCATAGTTCTATCCTTTATACATCCCACATATGGTATTTAACGAATCAAATCACTTTGAGGGCGTGGTAGTCCGCACTTCCTTAAATGAAGATATTGCGTTTAACCATAATGGAAACCATAAAGGTATACCCAAAAAGAAAAAAACAGAAGCTTATGGAAAACATAAAAATATTATGTATCATATATAAATATTGTGACATCTTAATGGACACCTTTTAAGGTGTTAAAAGAATGTTGAACAATCATCGTTTCGGGAGGCATAAATTCACCATCCACGGAAACAGTATGTTCGTTAACCATTAGATGTAGGTGTGTGTAAGTGTAGCATGAATACATATTATAACAACATCCTAGTATATTGAGGATACTGGAGTTGTTACAAAAGAAAATAATAAAAATATTTTAGCGGGTTGGAGAAGCAAAATAAAACAAAAGGACTCAAAAGAAGACATGACCTTAAAATCGGGTAACTCCCTTTGGTTTGAGCTAAAAGGCTTCCTTGGGAAGACTTCTGCCCAAAGTGAGGATTCAAGGAGTAAGAGAGGGATGTGGAGAGACAAAATGGGCAGGGGTTGGCCGAGCCAAAGGCTTTGGGAGTGTGGGTACGGTGGTAGAGGTGGGGGCCTTTTATAAGAGGAGAGGAGGGGTACTCTTGGAAAGTAAGAAAAGTCACTTTATTTTAAAATGGTATTCGGATTTAAGAGGTACCACAATGATATAATTCGAGGATAAGGTGATAAGGGTTCTAAATCCACTCATCCAATTGGTTTTGGCCATGTGTAGGTTTTAGATTTTACATTAACATTCCATTTTATTTAAATCGTTAAATAATGAGGTCATCGCTGCATCATCATGATGTCATAAATAATTTATATAACGTCTAAAAATTATAAAAAAAACACTATGATGTAGAAAATATTTTTATATTTCCAATGAATATTTATAATAAAAAATATGACTTGTATAACCCCATGTAAAAATTGTTTTAGTAAAACATCTCTTGTTTGTGTTATTTTTACTTTAACATTAAATAAAAAGTTATTTATGTCATTTCCCAACCAAAGTGGCTCCATGGGGTCCCCAAGTTGACCCATGGATTGTCTTGATTGGCCGTGACACATCCAATGAGGGTAGGACATGTTTCATGCTCATCTCATATTATTAAAACATTATTTTTACCTTAAACTAAACTAATTACCACTAATCGCGATTAAGAACTTAATAAGTTACTATTCACCAAAAAATTATTTTAATCCCATTGAACCACATTTTGCTTCTTAATGACAACCATGTTTGTTGGACTTTTTAAATTCAAAACATAATGATGGAAAAATTTCATTTAAATGGAAAAATCAGTTTTTATAAGTACCACTTAGTGGTTTCACTATTCATCAAAAATTAAAGTTTTTCAGAAAAATACCAAAATGTCAACCTAAGATACATTTGATATTCCAAATTCAAAAATGATGTCTATTTTAAAAAATTCAAATCATATATGCCACATTAATTAATTTATTAATTAATTCCCGCAGTCATGACAAATAGCGTGTTTTTATGGAACAATAAGTATCCAAATATTGACACCAGTTTAAGTCCAATTTCAAAGTGAAATTGATTCCAATGACCACCATTTGATTTAATGGTAAAAATATATTCTAATTCCACTTAAAAACCAATTCAAAAGATAATCTAATCATATAAATAAATTATATTAAAAAGCAGTTTTGATGTAAAATGCAGTATTTTTCACTATTTATTAAAAAATGAACATTGTCTGAAAAATATCAAAAATTCACACAAAGTAAATTTTGATGTCCCAATCATAAAGAATAAGTTTATTTTGACAAACATTTCTTATAAAATTGTCAAAAGATAGCTTTAATAATGGCTTTCAATTAAAAGGCAGTAAAACAATCTTTTAAAAATATTAGTGTATTCCATGCTTAAGATTGGATTTATTTTCATTTTAAGCCTCTAAAACACTATCTAATTCATTAATAGGAATAGATAAAAATATCTATTATTCATTACTTACTTGGGATGTTACACATATAGATGTTCACAAAAATACCCCATGTACGAATTGGACATGTAGTAGTACATACGTTGAACCCATTTCAATTTTGGACAATTATAAATTCATGTCAAGGTTTTGATTTGAGAGTACACATCATAAACTCAAAAGTTCAAGATGTATAATTTTCCCAACTCAAGGGGTTTTGGTTTTTTTGTGCCTCAGAGTGAATATTGAACCTAATGATAGTATAATATGATAATTTTTCTGAGTATATCACAATGGTGGAATATTTTTTGAATTTAGAGGTCATATGTATGGTATTTTGGAACAAATCAGATTCCCATGAGGGCTTCCTTGAGGATTAGATTAAAAGTCATCCATTTGTTATGTTATGGGAAATGAGCCTTTGGTGAGGTTTCTAAGATTAGTGATTTGTCTAGACAGATAATTCCATGGTGATCTATTATAGGATTCATGGATGGATCGACAATGGTAGGATCGATTATTATCTATGAATATATCATAGTTTTTACATTCATATTGGTGGTGATTGAATCGAGGATTGAGAAGGTGAGGTTTATATCCTATATATGAGGGTCAGAGTTGTTGGAACCTTTGATTCAGTTTGACACCGTAGGATGTAATTTATGGTCGGGCTCTATTTTGGTGTTGAGTTTTTTAGGGACTCTTAAGGATTCCTTTGGTGGGATAGTTTCAGATATAGTCATGATTTAATACTATAGATAGTTGTTGATAATTTATTCATGGCATTGTGTGGCTTTTGGATTTATTTATTATCACAATATAGATAAGGGATATCTCAGAGGCTACTAAGGAGAAACTGATTACGCTTCTCATGTCATATTTTCTTATGATTGTGAATGAGTTAGAATTACTTAATATATAGTTTTCTTCTTTTATTGTTGGATATTTTCCATTTAAGGATATTTCGCCAGACATGAGTGTCTCTCCAGCACTTTTCATGTTTTCTTTTCATTGTGGATTTTGAGACATCGTTTCTTCTAATGAGGATTTTGTAATATGGTTGTGTCTCTACATATTGGAGGCAATATTACTTAATAGGCCTAAGGTGTTTGAGAGAGATTGTGTAATTGTCTTCATGTATGGTTTTAGATATAAATAGTTGATAATTCATTAAAGGATGCCTCTTATCCATACCAATAGTTTATTTGTGGTCTGAGTGTTGGAAAGAGGTTCTAGGAATATTGTTTTATATTATTACGTATAGAGGTAGAGGGAGTACAAGTGTGTGGTTAGATATTGCAATGATGAACTTCACATGGATAGATTACTATATGGAATATGATTCAGACATAGGTGCTAGAAACAAATAGTGTACATTCTTATTTATGTGTCAGACTAGTCATCTAGAAACTTATTGTTTACCAGCTAGGATGGATGGTGGATTGATACTCCTAATATGTAGTTTGGGTTCAACATCATTGATCCATGTACTATTTTTTAGTGTATTTTTTAGTTCATGGACTGATTCTCTAGGCACTATTATTTATGATACAATGGTTAGATTTCAAACTGATGATATGGGTTATGGTAGTAATTTTGTGTAGTGACTAGTACTGATGTTTCTTGTTTCCATGTATGAGATAATGAATGGTTTCTTGAGGACATGATGGTGTATGTCATAGACTAGTTTTCTTGATGACATGAGTATTATAGGATGGGTCCCATAAATCATCATATTTGGTTACCTTTTCCATGGATATAGAACCCACAGGTTATATGGGATGCATGGTCATTGAGATGTTCTCAGAGACACACTAGTGTTAGCCGAGAGAGGTATGGTCGATTATGTTCTTGAACCAAGGGATCTATGTTTGTTTTGGTAATATTTATTTTATTAACATTTTTTCTAGGCTAAGAATATATATTATCATGCACTTATGATAGTAGTTATAGGTTCACTGTTGGGGGTGGCCTATTGAGATTTATTTCTCAAACCATTTACACGCACCTCAGGGTATGTTCATATTATATGTTTTCTTTCATGTTGATCATTGATGTGTGATAGATATGGTGGAGTTTAGGAGATTATTTTTAAGCAGGTTTCTCACGTAGATTATGATGATTAGGATAGACCCTCTCAATAGGGTATTGGAGACCTGGTATTTGATATGGCTCGAATTTGTTACTATAAACTGCTGTATTTATTTATTTTAGTTCTTTGTTATATATATGGGTGATCGGCCCAATGGTTGATCAATGTTGTATATATGGAAGGGTTTTTTTGGGGATTTATACTATTTAATTTTATTATAACACAATTCTATTTTAGTTTATTTAGTCCTTCCACATACTCTAATGTGTATTATTATTGGATATTTACTTCTCATTGTGCACTCTAATGTGTTGGTATATTCTCTTCACTGATCTACCTTAGAGACTCACATCTAGTCCACATAGTCTTGCGTGTGGGGGTTCATGCTGGAGGTGTTGTCATGAATCCGATCAGAAACTAGATTAGTCGAATCTGGCCCAGGACGTCACATTTATACATGTTTTAGGTAATGTTTTATAACTAATCCCTTATTTTTAACAAATGGTATAAATTTTTACAATTACCAGAATATCAAAAAAAATCTACTTAAGGGTCAAGAATGTTATTATAAAAGGAAAAGTTTCCCATAATGGGAAATTGGTTGATATTCATACCATATCCCATTCACAAGGGAAAAGATATTATTTTTATGACTTTGATTCATTTAATAAAATATTATTTAGCATAATATACCATTATTTTAATTTTCAGAGAAATTCACAATGTTTGACATTAAAGGAATCATTTTTCAAATGTAATTTTAAAAAAATATTTTAAAAAACTATTATGTTATATTTTTTTACAAATGTTTTTTAACACAATAAATCATAAAAATCATACTATATTAATCCTTTTCATATAAACATTTACAATATTTTTATATTATATTAAAAAAATACTATGTTAGAGTTCAATAAGTATTTGTGGTAATTATTAAGAAATAAATAATTATAAATAATTTACCATGGTAATAAAAAATATCACCTATTTAAAATAAACATTTGGTATAAAACATAACATCTTATTTTTATTGTAACAAAATATTATATATATTAAAGTCATGAGAGAGAAATTTGGTATCTATCCATTTCATAAGATTGTATGGAGATTATAACAAATTAAAAATCATACGAGGTATCCATATTTTAGGTAATGGTAATATAAGGGAATAAATCCACTCGTTCAACAGGATAATGGAATGTTTATTAAAAATTATAAATCCTCATCCCAATGTTTAGACCTTATTTTTAGTTCATTTTCCCTTATTGCTGTGACCAATATTTATTAAGGATACTATTTAAAATGAAAAAAATAAATGTTTCCTATTTACCAAATTTGATCTTCTTGATTCAAAATATGGAATCTATATTCCAATATTCAATTTCTATATGTTGAAAAATTATATTTTAAAATAAGCACGCAAAAAATAAACAATTGTTTTAGAAAAATCAATTTTAAAAATAATAATAAATTTATTCTTATACCATTCACATGAAAAATAAATTGATGAATATTAAAAAATTGAAATGAATAAATTATATATATATATATATGTATATATTAGTAGAATAATTCATCAATAAATATTAGTTTTATTTATGAATAAAAAAATGAATTACATGCATATGAACTGTTTTTCAGAAGAAACTTCCCTTTTACATTAAAATGATTTTATTCTCATTTCTAATCAATTCAAAACAAGTGAACTAATTTCATTCATGTGTAATCCATAAATTCATAATTTATTTAATCCCATTCTTTCCCACTAATCTAATGGATTGGTATTAATATTGTTTCAATAGTATATCACGCCCTATTTAAACTCACTATTGCGTGTAAAGCATGATTTCAAATAAATGAAAATTATTTAAAGAAAACTATATCATTAAATCATAAGGTGTTACAATCTCTATATACCCCCACTACTATCTAGTTTCCTTTCAAATATATGGATGTTCACTTAAACTCACATGGGGTCACTAGATTGATTACTGTTCATAGTGTGCTGAGTTGGGATGTTATAGTTTCTAAATTATAACCCAAAATAAGGGACTTACCATCGATCAACGGATAGACTAATACTCATTATTGGATTACCTATATAATAATCCCAATCACACTAGAATAATAAAACCCTAAAATCTCCTAAAAACCACTCCTCAATCCTAGATTGACACCTCCCCGAATTATAATGAACATGAATAACTCTAGGATCAAAATATATAATGGATCTCCATGACACCATAATAAATCATCACATTTCATCCATTATTCAAAAAAATGGTATTCATAACACCCATGTACCTACAAAAATTTCCCAAATAGACTATCCTAGACAAACCAGTAAATATTTATCAATGACGTTTGATCTTTTTTCTAAGTTGATATATGATTATAAATATGTTCTAAAAACTAAGAAACATCAGAAATTTCCATAACTTTTTCATATTGAATCATATTCTATACTCAATACATCCCTATGTGAATCCATATACACTTTTATATATTCCTTATCTCCCCACATTTTAGAAATTTCTTCATAGTTTCTTTCTATCCCTTTATTCCTGAAAAATATATAAGTCACAATTTTTATCCAAAAATTGATCAATGAAATAATAAAATCCCCCTGAAAATCATCAAACTACCCCTTCCATTCAATTAATTTTAATAAATCCATAAAACATCTGAATCTATGGCTCTATCCCACATTTTTTATAACATCCATATCCCATTTCCAAAGTTTCACTATTCATATAATCTATAACCTTAATCATTACTATTAAGTAATAAAATTTAATACTAACTTAACATGACTATAATCACCTCCAGTCCATCATTACATTAAAAAAATATTTATGACACATCATTTTAAGATTATTATCTCCCTGGAATCATCATATCAATCCATGACTATAGGATTCTCACATGATTCATTGCAAACACTTTATATTAAATCCATATTAACATTCGAATCCATATACTTTGCATACTTTCCCACACTAATAATCTCCAATTGGAATTATCTAACCACATTATAACATGATAAATCTCACATTATGCCATTATACCTACTTGTACATCAAATGAACATCCATTTTCATTCCTCTATAACAAAAGGGAACTAGATAACCAATAAAAATTTCCCGTCTCTCAAATATCATACACATATAAAAATATACCATTGTAAAACCCATGTACAATATCTAACTCATGTTATCCTGACACTATCTCACTATTACAAGGATAAAAAAATCAATCATTTAGGATAGGTATCCAAGTAATCCTACAATTTTAAGACCGTAAACCTATGTCCAAAATCATTATTTGATCTTTTATTCCTATAGTTATTCAATGAAATCTAATTTCCTTGTATACCCTCTCTACATTTCCTTAAAAACCATTATAAGGTTCCCATCCACACCCAATACTACTAATTAAAATACTAATTAACACATATGTAATTTAATTCCTATACTAATTCTCATCCACGTCATCTAATGACTCTAGAACCCACTCAGTAGATTTTATCACTCCAAAAAATCATACCAATAATACCATCTTATTACAAATCTAACCATACATAAAATCACCATCAATGGTGTCAACTAACTGAAAATACCCCAAAAGTGTATATGAGAAAATATTGAATATTTTACTTTTGAATTTTAATTAATTAGAAAACATATTTTTAAACTACATTTCCAGTAAGAGATACTCATGAATATGTCTTGTAATCTTACATTCATTTTTTAACGCATGCAGACCCACCCTCTATCTATTTTGTTTGAAGGATATAAAATATTTGGGAACCCATAATATCATACTTCCTGGAGTCAAAAAACAATAATATTAAAAACAACTAATATCAATCCCACCAATATAACTCAAACTTCATATATATTGGTGTTGGTTAGGTATGTGTAGGAATTTCATTCCATTTTAAAAATAATAATTATCTATATACCAATAATAAATAAAAAATGCATTCAAAAGAGTTTCCTTGATAATATTATTTTTAATATCCTAATGAATTTTTCTCATTTGTAGGTCTTGCCAAAATTTCTCAAGACATAGTGAATGCAACCAAATACACAAGATGCTATCTACTAGTATAGATGGTATAGGATCATTATTTGGGAGAATTTCTATCAATTTAATTCTAATAATTATAAAATATATATTAATATCCTTAATGAATTAATATTTAAGTATAACTATAAACTCAGAATTCCAATTAAAGTAACATATTAATGTGAAATAGTGTATGAATCCCAATTCTTGTCCTATAGAATAAAAATTATTAATATTTAACTTAGATGGTTGATAACATATATATATGATGAATAAATTTTAAAAACCAAAATATAGGAAATGTTATATTCAAAGGGCCTAAACCATTACATGAAAACATATTCTAATCCCTTCAAACCTATACAAAGGTAATATCTTATCATCAAGAATATTCTTTCACTTGTGTCTCGATCATGACGTTTGAAAATATTCTATGGTTCATAGGTAGCGAATGAGTATAAAAAAATAAGGAAATCAATGGCCCCTATGATATTCTTCAATTTAATCCTATGATTACATGTGAAACACTGAATGAAACTATATAACATTAATCATATAAATAACCATGTAATAAAAACCTATTATTAAAATACCACCAAAATGATCAAACCTATCTTTTTAGATACAAAAAATAAATAATATCATAAATGATTAAGTAATGGGATAATGTTACACCTCTTTTAATCAATGATATAATTTATACCATGTGGTGATAAGACATACATGTTTTCCCATTTTATAGCAACTGTCCATGTTAGTGAGTTCTATGTCATACATATTTACCCCTAACCATTATATAAATTCAGACCATAGAATTCCCATTCCATATGAAATGTATTAATCACACTAAAACATGCAATACAGGGGGTCTGAATATAGAAAAAGAGATGGATATTTGGAGATATTAGTAGAATAGATGGGGTGATTTACAAGGGATTAAGGGAAAGCCTCTTAAATTAATAAAATTACACCAACTAAAATTTGGGCTTTATGCTTCCACCAAACACTCATTGGACTCCCAACTAGTATCAGATATTCCATTAGTTTCCTAATTTCTTATAGTAGAATCATATATAGAAGGTGGTGTGGAATTTTTCCACTTCTAATCCTTCAAACACCAAATTTACTAAAACCAAGATTCTGATTGTTACTATTTTCCCACTAATCCCTCTATTTCATAATGAAATA
Source organism: Viscum album (assembly GCA_963277665.1). Lineage (NCBI taxonomy): Eukaryota > Viridiplantae > Streptophyta > Magnoliopsida > Santalales > Viscaceae > Viscum > Viscum album. Next base: position 1,032,951,197 of record OY728121.1, on the reverse strand, counting down.
TTTTTCACCCTAGGACCTTTATATCTATATTTTCATCGTTAAACCCTATTTTTAAAATTTTTAGAATCATAAATAACACTATACACATGATCTAAATTCTAAAAATTCAAATTATATAATATTTTACTATCATTAAAGTAGTCATCCTCCAATTATAAAAACACTCGATAATGTGAATTGCAACACTAGATACCATATTCGTACTACTAGATGAAAAATAGGATTTGAGTACCCACTATATGATATGTTACATAACCAACCACCGCTAGATTTTTAAAATCAAAAAACTAGAATCAAAATATTATTAATGTATAAATGTTCACATAAAATATAACATAGTAACTATAGTTAATGGGGATTTTTATAAATTGTACAACTATATGTATAACTATAACCATATATATGATATGATATCTATTATAATTTTGTTGGTCAGTCCAAATAATAAGTCAACAGTTGTTATCTCATAAGCCTAATCTATGTAAGATATGAGAAAATACCCACAATAAATTAATATATAATGAAAAACCAAAATACTCTATAATGATTATTGATTAATATAAACTCAAGTTAGTTCTATGAGGGGTATTTTTCGTCCACTATTCATAAAAAAATACTATACATATGAATTAATAATAAAGAAGTATTTCTTATATAATAAAACCAAGATATATTTATATTAAAACAATAATAATTATATCTATTATCCCATTAATCTATTACCTAATGACATTACATGAATCTCATTATTACATAGTATTACATTATTTTCTATTGGATCTATCACAGTCTTCACAATACTATCCTAATATTTATTTATATCACCCCTATAAATGATTTATCAAATATGATGTTTTTATAATAGGTGTGTTTTCCATTTGGAGAGACTAGGATTCCTTATCTTAGGAAATTTTCTCTATTATTTTCATGATAGATCACAACTATTTTTTATATAATTCCACAAAACATGTTTTTCTAAAAGAGATTACAAGTTATCATGTTGAAAAACTACTTATAGTAGGACATTATTCCAGTGACCCATATCCGATTTCCAAAAACCCAATAAAGCACATGAAATCCATGCTACCAAATATTGGGAATGAAATATGATCTTTTATGATATATCATAGAATTTTAACTTCTTACAAAACCTATAATATACCAAAAAAATACATGGATAACACTCATCATTCAAAAAAGAATTGTATAATCATTTCCACCATAGATAGGACCACCCCATGATAATTAATAGTACCATCAGATTTAATTGGGAGCCTCTGCTACTTCTTTCAATTGTGATCAACTATAACATATCTGAATCCTAGGATATCACTATCATGACATACCATATCCAAAGTATTATTATAAATCCCTACTACTAATGATATAAGAGGACCATTTATTATAGATAGAAATAAAATCCATTAAAAATGGACATCCATTGAGGGTGACTAAAAAATAAGTTAGAGACACCAAAAATACCTTGGGGAAGGTTTTGTTAAGAAAACAGTAGTGGGAAAAACAACTAATAGGATGCACCAAGGATCTTTTAGACAAGTGGACATATACACCATAGAGTTTTTTTGTGTAATGATTAATGATGGCTTTTTTTATTCATATTGAGTTCATAATCATAAAAAAATTATTTTAACCATTTAAATATAAATCAATTATAAATATTTTTCTACTGAATGTAAGATATGTAATTATAGGAAAGTATAATGCCAAGAAACATTACACACAACCATTTTAATTAAAATATAATCCACCACTATTTTTGATTCCACTATGGTGGATTATTTGGAATATTTTAAACTAATCATTCCATTTTTGAGGAAAACTAAAAAAATAGATTGATATCTTGAATCAATAATTTAGATCTAAATGTTCAGATTATGGCCATCATTACAATATGATCTACCACACCTACAAATTTAAATAAAAAATACACAGTAATTCTGAATTAATTGAGCGCGTTACTCACCATAATCCAATGGCTCTAACTAAGATTGAACTTGAATTTACTTTTTATAATAAATGAATAAGACACACTAGTTTGGGTATACAATATGGAATATTAATATATAAATTTTTCAAAGATTATATAAATTGATATTTATGATTTTATTTCCAATATTTTTATGAAATTTTTTAATTTTTAATAATCAAACCACAAAACATTGGAAATGACTCTATCATAGAGTATTTTATACTAATATTATTTTTCAGTTTTGTAATTTATATATTACGAAACATAGAAAACTATTTAATATATTTATATAGATCTATATTCATAATATGTTGGCTGGTTTACCCATGTTAATACTTGAGAATAATTTTTTCAATCATACCTAAATAGAATGTACATTTAGAATATCATTGTTTAGTAGAATACATCAACATATAATACCATAAATACTCTATTATTTCCAAAATCTTGATTATATAAAAAATAATTTTCCTTATTTTAAATTAAAAAAAATTATTTAAAACATCAAACTATATGTTCTGAACATAATAATAGTTCTCTCATTGATAAATATATATTTTCAACATTCATACCCTAAAAACCCTATTTTGATCCAATAAAAATTCTTGTTTTTATCATATAACAATACTCAAAAAAATTATGTTAAGGAAATAAATTTTGATATATGTATTTGAGACATATTATTAGCATAATTAGTTTATATGGAAATAAATATCTTAATATACTTTGTAATCAATAAATATGAAATAGTTTCTCCATTGTCAATATTATTAATTTATTTATTCTCTTTTCCGCCATATCAGTTTTTTTATTTCATAATCTACCATCATTGACAGATTCATTATGGAAAACGTACATGCTCTCTAATGGATTTGACACTATAGGTACTTCCAATGAGTTCATACCATGGTTACTATATAGTATATGTTAATCATATATGAATATTAATTTATCATAATTACCATTAATAAGTACACATCCCTTGGGATTTCATAAATAATACTAGATATTGATGTTTTTGGATAAAGTGAGTTTATTTTGATTTTATAACATACTGTTTCATCAAATCAATTTCTCTCATAGAAATTTTTCTTATTTTTTTTGACATTAACTTCTAGAATTTAAATTCTCCACCCAATAACCCTTAAATCAATATATTATATTATGGATAAGTTGAATGAATGCACCTAAAGTGTGGGTGGTGAAATAGGATGTTGGTATTTTTATTCTTTTAGATTTTAAACTAATATACCATCAGATCATATTCCCTAATTAGAAGAAACACATTTAATCTATCACCCCATGTTTATTAGTTACACTATGGAAATTATGAATATATAAACAAAATAATTGTATCACATAATATTTTAATTTTTTCACCCAAAATGGGTGGTATCCAAGAAGTATGAAATGAAATTGTGTCAATGCACCAAAATCAATTATGCTTCCCTAGTTTGGTATATATAATATTTAGTAGTGATCACTCTATTCGAAGGATCGTTGCCTTTAAAAAATATAGGTACAATACACTACCTCCCATTGTTCAAAACATTTTATTTATCTCCATTAAAAACATTATAATGGAAAATTGAATATATATTCTTTAAGTTCTCTCCATGATCATAATTTAATATTTAATAACATCATATAAAAACACTATATTTTATTTCTATAAACATCCACATTTACTGAACTCTTATTATCCATTGATATTTGATATTAACTCCTTACATATTTAGTTAAATAGTTGTCTTATAAATACATACAATAGTGTAAACACATTATGAAGGTGAAGATTATTCTTCACTAGAAAATTATTATTCCACTTTTTCTGCATCAACAACTAGATATTTTGATAAAAATTCATCGTCTACAATCTTGTTCATCAATTAAAAATATAAGACCAGTGATTTACATTCCTTCTTAAATATCATCTTCTTTTATCTCAAAATAAAATATGCAAGCTATTGGTCACACTTTCTATAGCTCATATTAGGAATTTCTATAAGGAATTACAATCATCTTACACTGTGAATTTGTTTTTATCATTTCTCCCAAATATAACATTCAAATATCCTAACTGGTGTACCATAAAAATTAGTTTTTTAACCATGTATATTAAATTCAAGTCAATACCAAAAAATATCCAACCATTATCCACCTTATGAATTTAAACAAATATTTAAATAGATTCTAGAAATAATTTATCTATAATAAATTCAAAATTTTAATTTTACTATCTCTCATAAAAACTTGAATATGAAATATTTTAAAATGAAAACAAATACATCTATTTAAACCAACTAATATAATAGTTCAAACTCTCATATATTATTTAATCAACCTCTACCAAAGTTTATGGAGATATTAATGTATTATTTTTCCCAAGAATAACAAGAAAAAATATATAAAATAATATTACTATAATATCATTCCACATTGCTTTTTTTAATAAAAACCATAAATGTTACAATTTAAATATTTAATCATTAAAATAAAAAATAATAGTTAACATTAGTCAATGTCATCCTCAAATATCCATGATATTATTATTTTTCAATATCCTAAAACAATGATTTTTATTATATTGAATAATCCCCATAATATTTATTACGCATATGTTTTGGAACCTCTGAAATCATTCATTGAATTTTTTGAAACAAATTATTTATTTTTATTCAAAAACTATGATTTAGTTTTACTATTACGTTAGTTGTCGAGATTTAGATTTTACCTTATACGAGTAGGCACTATAATAAAATATTTTATTCATCAATCAATCATCATAAATTCGTACCTAAACAGATTAATGGGGAAAATTAAATAATCTATGAAAAAGTCTATATTAAAATTACACAAGACTCAACTTATTTATATTATTCTTATAAATCATCTAGATTATACTTAAAAGGATCTTGAAAGACGCAAAAATAGTTTTACAAAGTCTTAGTAGAACTCAAATAAATCATAATATACAATTATAAAAAATAATTTATTTTTATGAATCATTCAAATTGGATTTATTTATATTATACATATTATATTTAAAAATATTAATCCTTTATACTTACCTAAAAGATTTTATTATTATTCTATTTAATAATTCCTAGCCTTATGGAACCCTAATCATTGTTACATACTGGGTGATTTATTCTTACACATGACTTCCGTAATATTATATAATTACATTTTCAAAACATTACCCTTTAATATAAAAATTAATCAAAAAAATTCTTACATATATTATGAAATTGAAAATTACTTTTAGATAATCACAAAAACATTGAGTTATTCCTACATATAAACAGTTTACAACCTTTTTAGTCTCACCCTCTAATTTAACTAAACCTATCTATTGTTAAAATCTAGATTTACTCATATAAAGACTTTGGAAATGTTGTTTAAACTTATCAAATAGGTACTTTTACAAGAATTATAGTTCCCATCTAAAAATGTTATTTTAGGTCCATATATAATAATCTCTATATAGATCATCAATATATAACAAAATTTCACTATATAAATACTAGTTTACCAAATGAGTAAATTTTGTAACTCTCATAATGTAAGACACAATATAGGATATCTATATCTATATTTTTTCATATATGAAAAAATAAATCCTCATATATCTCTTTTTCCCTCTTCCTTCTACCTTTCAATTTTTCTACAAGGTAATCACCTACAGTTCTTAAAAAATCTAAAAACCAATTACTTGGTAGAAATATATTGTATATTATTGAAAATATTTGTACATGACAAAAAACATTAGTAGGATTATGTATATAATATCAATTAGTTTTCGATTAATATTTAACAAATATATTTTTTTCTCAAATAAATTGCCTTTTTATCTATAAAAATTGTAATTATGATTTACAACAAAAAATAAACATTAAATATAAATTAAGATCCTTTTTGTACATTATCTCATATTATATCCTTTTAAAAGATTTATATGGAATGTAACTAATATGGATTTTAGTATTTTATTTAGAATATACCTATGATGATAGAAGAAGTTCAAATGAAATCTTCAATAACATAAACATGAGTATAAAAGTATGATTACTCATCTCAAAAACACCATTTTACTATAGTGTTCTACGTGGGGTGATTTTTAGAACCATTCCATAATCTCATAGATGGTAAATAAATTCACAGATCAAGTATTGACCTCCTTCATTTGATTAATAATTATTAATAAATTTTCTAGATTTATTATTTATTTTTTAAAACACTTTTTAACTTAATAGTTGTTCAAAATATTTTTCTCATAAGAATGAGATAAACACACATACTGAACAACGTTTATATAATTTCCTCCAATATAAATTCCATTTAAATATCATTAAAGATATTATTGAGTAAAATAATCTTAAAGTGTTCTAAAGCATCCCATACCACTTAGAAACATTATAAATCATAAACCTCTTGAAAAAATAATATTAAATATCACCCTTAAACACCATTAAGATAATTTAATTAATGATATAATATATAAATTTGATAAATAGATACTCCACAAAAATTATGTAAGTTGTGAACATGACATTTATCTCACAGATGTAAAAAGTAAGATGACAATCCCTTTCCTTGTGTTTCCTTTTGGGTGAACATCCATTAAATTCATGTATAATAATAATATGTTAATTTTCAACTTTATTTAGAAACTTTTTCATGTTTATAATTAATTTTATTTCACTTTTTACTTTTTTGTATACAACTACTTGAACAATTAAATTTATATGTTTACACTTGGTGTTTTGACCAAATTCAATTTATGTGTCAAAAACAACTTTGGTAGATAAAATATGGTAAAATCAGTAAATATATAAAATATCCATAATTATTATCATGACATTTTTATCATATATATACGTCAATTATACATTTAAAATAAATCTTTATTTATGGTTATGAAAAACCAACCAACGTTACAATCATGGAGACGGTTGGTCGTACGTATGCATGGGTATCATTATCATTTTATAATTATCATTATGGAAAGAAGGTAAGAAGAATTGAATCCTTAAATAATAATAATAATGTCATTAATAACATAGTATGTTTTAATTTATAATTATATATAAAATTCATGGGATGTGAAAGGAATCACATCATCTCACGGAGGTAGTAGTCCCATTTCCAAGACCGAAATTATGACGTTTTGCGGTTTGAAAGGATAATAAAGAAAATGATATATATATATATATCATTAATATCATATATATATTATTTTTATTTCTCCGATTTTCAATTATAATCACCCATTATACATTTCATGGATCATGTAAACGAATCATATCGCTGTGATGGGCAGTAGTCTACACTTCCTCAAACGATGTTATCGTGTTAATACAAAATGAAAAGTATAATGGTATGTGTTGTAAGATAAATAAATAAGGTTAAGGAAATAATAAATATCACATATAATAAATATAAATATATTTTCCACCATAATAACCGACCATGAAATTTGGAAATCAAAAAATGAACAATAATAATTTTATGAGGTAGTAATTCCCCACACACGAAAACAGTATGTTCATTACCCATTAGATGGAGGTGTGGGTAAGGGTAGGTAGAAATATTAACATAATAACATAATATTATATTGTTCATAATGGTTTTATATTTATTAATTGAATAATAATATTATATTGGTTGAATAATTGAAACGAATCTAAAAAGACTGAGAGAAGTCAATATCGCTTAGTTAGGTAACTCCTTTTGATTTCTGCCAGAAGGCTTCCTTGAGCAGATTACTAACCAAAGTGGTGAAAATATTTATATGGGAAGGAGGTTGAGAGAATAATTTGGAAGAGTTTTTATGAGCCAATGTGGCTTTAGTGGTGTTAGGAAGGGGGATAGTTGGTGGCCTTTATAAGGAAGTAAGAGGAATCACATTTAATTTTTGGAAATAAGTTCGGTGTCGATATGTTCTTACCAAAAAAAGGCATAACAAACCAAAAAACTAAATAAATTAAGGTTAATGGATGATATATGTCCATAAATTTGGTATTAGACACGTTTCTAGGTCATTTGGTCCTTTAAATATAATCTTTAGTCCATTTTTAAGCCGAATTACACAAAATCACTGTAATTAATTTCAATCACTTGTACTAATCATTTTGGTCAAAAATTAAGTTCATTGTATCAGACAAAAAAATATAATTCCGATAAAATTTTGTATATTAATTTTTTAAATTAAAGTTGTATATGTGGAAAAATTAAGATTAATGCTAATCTTATAGATAGAGAGTTTAACTTGTTTTAGTAGAAAAATGTTCGAAAGATTGTATAGTTTTAATATTCAATTTCAATATGAAATTGATTTTAATAAACTAAATTTCATGAATATATTTATTATGGATCAAAATATAAATAATAAAAAAATTTAAAATATAATTTAACATTAATAATTATTTAAACAAATTCTTGTTTTTAACCAAAATTTAACATTTTTCAGTATTCACCAAAAAATGATGTTTCTCAAAAAAAGACCAAAATATCACCCTAGGATAATTTTAATATTCTAAATTAAATAATTATGTTTATTCTATCAAATTATATTTTTAATATTTTAAAAATTATGATTTAAAATAAGTTCTGCCTTAAAAGTCGTTAAAATTGCCTTTATATAAAACAGATTTTTTATATGTGAAATAGGGTTTGTTATTATCTTATTCATATCAAAACTAATGGATAAATATATAAAATATTTTATTGAATTTATCACATATAATTTTCATTAAAATAATTCACTAATTTTTATTAGTAATATTTGATAATCCAAAACTCCTTTGGATATATAAAAATCATAATATTATTTATGCCCAATTGGTTCTAATTTTCTTTTCTCATTTTTTGGAAGTCAATTAATTCGTTTTATATTTATATGAAAAAAAATGTAATATGTAAGTTAGTATGATTCATAAATTTTATAATAGTATCTAGGTTGTATGATATTATGTTAAATAATAATATTGAAATAATACATTGTTATTTGGTGAAACTCTGATTGCATGTATCACATGCTATTGAGGAAGGTCAATCATAAGTGTAAAAAAAGATTTCATGGAAGGCTACTCTTGTGTATAACACAAGATATCGAGGAAGGAGTCTCTTATATTTATCATTGTCTATATCTTTGTTGCATTAATTACAAAAAATAACATGTTTTGAATTTATTTAAAATAGTAAATATATAGTAGAGTCTCACAATATAATATTCACACATGAATTTGGTGTTATATTTCATTCACACTATTGAATAAAATTGTTTACTTTATAAGTTTGAGTTGTTAAATTACCTAATAATAAAACACTATGATTTACTTCAACTTCCTCTACCTCATATATTTAGAAGAGGGTTTCAAAAATGGATGAAATAAATTTAAATTAAATGAGTGAATTAGCCCTGTAAGATGACTTACTAATTTCCATCATATGAAAAATTAGTTATCCACAAAGGTTGATTTTATCTCTAAGTTTCATAAGGTGTTTAAGGTACTCATCCTGATATCTCATAGTACTGAAATCCCCTTTTCTGGGACAAAATATTTGTTTAATAAAATCAAAAAACAATATGAATTCTCTATCCAACTCCACAGCACCATGCCATATCAAATGAATATCATCAGCCTTATCTAGAAAATAATCCGCACAAACAAATAATTCACCTTTACTTAGAATAATTTTTTTATCGTCTTCAAAAACTCCTTTTTAGGGACATTGATACAACTATATTTTTTCATTCAGTATATTTATTCATGGGAAATTCATTTTCTGTAATTATGTTATGACTTCGAACTCATGTTATATGCTTTATTCCCATGTTTATTCCTTCACTGTGATTTTATCTCATACCTTTTTACTATGTATTCCTCAGGTTATCTTGTGTAGTTATAAGAGCTCAAGGGCAGTTTGGATCTTATTATAGAGATTCATAAGATTGTGTTTTATACTAATTTAATGTGTTATAATCATTTACCCAGTCTTCCAAATACACTAGACTATTTGATCATTGGTTTTTATTAGACTAAAATCATGTAATATTATGTGTAAAAGTATACAGTCTCTATAAAAATATCATATATGTTTGGATCCACATAAAAGAAAAAACATGGTAGAATTATGAACCAAATGGATATAAAATGGTACGAAGATAAGTAAAATATAGAAAGAAAATATAATAATATAATAAATAGTACTTTAGAGTTAAATAATATCCAATATCCCTTCATGGAAAATTCCGCATAAAAAATCAATATTTCATTGTGATAATGGAAAAGAAACCCCCACGACTTTGGTCTGTTTCGAATAAAAAGAACCTTAATGATTAAACCCAAGTTTGATATTTAAATCACTTGAATTTAATGTGAAATTTAATAAAAATTTATATTGAATTATATACACTCCAAATAATAAAACAAGTACTGAATATGTGTAATATCTCAATTACTGGAAAATTGAGATGAGAAATACGTTCATTTCCACATGAATTTCACAAAGTCACATTAACATCCTCTATAATAAAAATAACACTGTTAATCACTTATTTAATAAATTTAATCATACATACCATGTTATACATTCTTCCAAAAAAATAATTTATTAGAGATTAATTGGTTATTTATTATTTATTTTCATCATCCAATGTTAGTAGTTTTAATTGTTTTTACATGTTAGGTAATAGTAATTCTGATACTCATTATTGTATAAAACAATGATAATTATATTTCTAATGAAGGTAATAGAATGATTTTTTTAATAATTTACTTATTACCATGTTCTTTTGATGGAATTTATTTTTATGGCTTTAAATAATGGAATCGATTTTGATCCTTTATTGGTTAATTTTACAATAACAATAACTTACATTATAATGATCATTAATTTTTTTTCATCCTTATATAATGATATTACAAAAAAACAACTTAATATAATATATTACATTTAATGATGTCTGTATAATTTTTCATGATGGAAATGATGATGTTGGTGTAGCATCAATAAAGTCGGTGATTGATCTAACCCAAACAGGGACATACTAATCTAAGGAACGAGTAAAATTTTAGAGTTAGGAAATAGTAATATCATTTTAACAGTAAAATATATTTTAATAGAATATAATAATATTGGGGAATTCTATTTATAGTTTTTTTATATGATAAGTAAATTGAATGAGTTTGATAACTACTAGGACACTTGCATTGAAGAATTCACTCGTTAAAATGTGTTCCATTGATATGAATAATTTTAGACTCCTTTATTGGAAAAATAGAAACCCAATGTATAATAATTAATTATGGGAGATAAAATGGTTATTGAATAATGAGATAACATATTAAAAGGACGGTATTTATTGGTGGGCCAATTAGTCCTTTTTATAGGTGAGTTTGAGTGGATTTTTCATAATTTCTCATTAAAAATGGTTAAGGTAATCTATTTTTAAGTAAAATGTAGACCAATAAGTAAAATAAAGTGATTTATTGAGAAGAAATCCATTTTACACATTTTTATATTATTATATGTTTTATACATTATTTTAAATATATTTATTTTTTTTATTTTTTTATTTTAGTGATGTGATTCTTCTTTCACAATAGTTGTAAATATTTAAGCTAAAAATCAAATTCAACATCATACATAATTTTTATATGATGATGAAAAATTGAATCTCAATTTCATCTAATTAAATTTATAAAATTGAAAAGTTTAACATTTAAATTAAAATAAAAATGTTATATATAAACTATTTTTATGGAGAAATGATGTTATAAAAATGATGTGTTCTTTACATTATTTTTTATTAATTAATTACTAAAAGAGTATTAATTTTTAAATTTTTACATTTTAAAATTAAATTTTATTTCAATCATCCATAAAAAGTGCTCCATTTAATTTATTAACATAAAAATACACAACACTTATAAAAAAGGTACTTAGATATAAAAATTATTCTTAGAATTAAACAATTCTGATAAATTCCCATTCAAATTATTTAACTTATACACATTTAATTATAAAAATACATAAGTATTATTAAATTTATTTTAATTTTATAAACACATGAAATCATTATTTCTTACAATTATAATAATATATATTGAAAAAAATTAATATTATTATAATAAAATAAAATAATGTATTATTTATATTTTATTCCAAAAATATTATTTATTTTTCATTTATATTACCTCAAATTTGATTCTTTAGATTTGAAAACATAATTTTACCTTTTGGACAATACTATATACAATGAAAATATATCCAATTTTCGTATGTTCAATGTCAATTTGTGCAATGACCATATTCCAAATAAACTCTTCTATAATAGTCATATAACATTAATATATATAGTCTTACAATTATTTCTAGAATCATTCACCCAATTATTTTACATAACTATGAAAATATTCATTATTTTTCTATTATTTTTCTTCTTTCCATTCTTATAATCATATGTATTATCTTCCAAGAAAACCATAATGGCTAGTATTTCATGTTCGTCGACTATTTATTTACTTGTGGTGTTATTCCACATGTAATATTTTCCGGTATTTTATATTATGTTATCATATTTTATTGATATTTATCTTTCATTGTAATATTTTATCACTAAAATATATATAATGGTTTGTTTTTTTCAATTTTTCATGCGAACAATGTTTTTAAACACATTATTCACTTAAAGTAAAATTCATTCTTATAATCTATTTGTGTTGTAAGAATCACAACACTCACCCTTATTAATGTTTATCCCATTCTAAAATTATGGATAATCATAGAAGAAGACTTAAACAAAGTTCCCACATTATTAAACGAAACATAGGTGATAATTTACAATCGACGATACCTAAGAACCATTGCTTATGTGAATAAAAATTAGGATGAAAGGATATTCCAAAAAAACTGAAAAGACTACATGGTTAGTGGGAATGACACCCTGAACATCAGAATGTGGTTTGAATATCGTAAACTAGATAAGTAGATGGAATTAAAGTTAATTTTGTTTATCTTATGGTTATATAAATGGTTATTTTATGAAATATCACATCACATAGGTCATAGATGTAGACTGGGGAATGGGATATCCTTTAATAAATATATTTAATTGAGTTAAGTGATGAATTTTGGTTCCATTCCTATGATAATTAAAATAGGATTAACCTAACCCTAATATAGAGGATCAACATTCTTCTTACTCACTTATTTAAGAATATCCAATTTATTATTCCTTATTGACCCCATTAACTTTAATGGCTCAGTTTTTTCTATGGACTTTCCCAAAAGGGGTAGCTTTACCCAACCCATAGCCACTATAACGTCACATCAATGATTGTTTTATTTCCCTAATTTATGTGGTTAATTCAATAATTCACCCTATTGATAATGGGAGTATATCATCCAATAGACAATATCCATATATTGTATATAAATATACAATGGATCCTCATGGTGTATTCAATCATGTACCTCCTTTATAATAAAGATCTTTTATCTAGAGGAGCCTAAGAATACCAATTTATCTCTGAATAACCATCAAGTTATTTTCCTTGAAACCACTATCTCTAGAATATAATTTTGATTTTAGTCCCACACTTTTACCTAGCTTCTCCATGTATATTATTTAATGATTTAGGAATTTAATTCCATTCCTTAGTGCAATGCCCCAAGAACTCATCCTTAGTCAATATCAATATTTCCTCATCCACAATTTTCAATGCATATGTCATGCACCCAAATTATCATTAAGAATATTTAAAGATGATTCCCAAGTATTATTAAATTAATTTAAGAGTCATAATAGTATTTGTTTGATGACATAAAAAGGAATAACATATTTTTATTTATTTGATTAATTAAAAATGCATGAAACATTGGCCCTTGTCACATGATCTGAAAAGGAATTATTCAATGTACAAACAATATGAATTTAAATCCTAGAAAATCCCATCTTCTATAACTTCAATCTAACTGTTTTGAATTTTCGATCACCCAAAAATTTAAAACCTCACATTTCAAAGTTGTATTTAATACCTCTTCATATAGTTTTGAATGAATATTTTAATCTATGTGAGTGTTGATTCCCTTGGTTATGGATTTATATGAAGAACTCTATTGTCTTAATTCAAGCACCAGGGAAATATCTACATATTTATATAATCATATGTTTTCCCATGTTTCATCAAACTCTAGTGTTTATTTTATACTAATTCATGCTATAGAAAAACTAATAATTACTATTACACAATACACTAAATATATAATAATATTATTATTATTGGTGTAGGGTACTTTTGAATACATCAGTGTTATTGAATAACTTTCATAAAAACCATATAAATAATTATATTGGGAATAATTTCACGAATATGATTTAATCTATAAGAGATTACACTATTTGGTAACTAAATCCTTTGTAGGAAGAGTCAAACTCCCATTCTTTTGGTTTCGACATGCTCACACTAACATCCCAATATTCCCATCCTTTTTATGGAATATAAGATGAAAGAAATAGAGTATAGAAAAATTTCAATAAAAATGGTGATAGTAACACGAAATACATTACCTTTTATGGAGATTGATTATCCTTGTGTCTTGGTGTGTAATACTACACTTATTATTTGTTGTTTTTGTGAATTTCTCAGAGAATACGAACTGAAAAAAAGTTATTATATATAGATTTATCAAGTTACAAATCATTATTTTGGGAAATATAGTGATGTATAGGGATATTTTAAATCATCAACCAATCTATATTCATACTTATTAGTCTATTATATCAGTTAGTAACTCATTTAAGATGAAAAAAATAACAATTTAGTATATGAATCACCCTCATTATTTGATGGTGATTATAGTGGAATCAAATTTCATGACTGTGGAATCCTAAACATTTTTTTAGATCTAAAAACATGAACATTCTAAATACATGAAATCTAGGGTAGTATAAATATGATAGAAGAGGTAATGTGACAAAAATAATGACATAAAACCATGTTATGAGGCTTTCACCAATTACCGGAAATGAATTCCAACAATAATTTTTGGAATATATGATGATATCCCTTATATACCTATGAATACTTAGGAGTCACCCTGTAAAAAATCTATCAATCATGGTCTTCACCACCATCAAAAAATCCATTTTATTCAGAAACCCCTAAATAATGCCATATTATAGTCATATATTATTTTTCATAAAAAGGTTCTCTCACCATAGATAGTCTCCCACTGTATAGAAGAATATGATTAATGTTGCAACCATTATCACCATAATTAAATCATTCTATTTAATCAAAAAGGAAACCTAGGTAAATTTAGAGTCACTCTATGTAGGAATCCCCTTCCACCTATATGATGATCATGATTGAACCCTTAAACATTTTAATCACCTTTTTAATAATCCAACAATAATCATTGAGGTGGCCCTTCAGTATGGAAGAATATAACCATGGATTCCCCTTAATGGAACCCACTATAGAGGTCTTCCCCATGATAATGAATCAATCAAGTATAAAGGTTATCCCTATTATAATGAAGAATCAAGAAACCATGGAGGTTCACCCCATAGTACACACCATAGGGTTACTATCCTAGAGAAAATATACCCTAACCATAGAAGTATTCCACAGGTAATTGAATAGTGATTCAACCATAGACTTCCTCCCCCTTTATATAGAATCCCTCAACATTAAGGAATATCAACTCATCACTAAACCCACCCAAAGGGTATTTGGAATACATCAACCATGGAGGTCCTCACCATGGTATTAATCATATATTAATTACTTGAGATAAAATATTCACTCATCACATTAGTAAACAAAATGAAAATTAATAATAATGAAGAAATAGAGTCCCTCTTCATAGTTACCATGGTGGCTGTTATCCCCAAAATGAAGTAGAAATCCACCATGGATGTCCTCCTGATGGAGATAAAGAATTAGTTAACCATGAAAGACATCACCATGGTACCCATAATGTATTTCGTTCTCACAATGGTGTAGGAACCCACTATAAAGGCCCTAAACATGCTGAAATATTAATAAACCTGGGTGGTCCATCCAATGGTACCAATCATGGAGGTACTCCCCAAAATAGAGAAGAAAACGAACACTGATATTCTCATGATTAAGATATTTAAATTATATAGGGAGTTTCTCACCATGTAAACTACCAAATATGTAATCTCAATAATGAATCATAAATAATCAATAAAGGTACTCCCAATGGAAATCATTAATTTAGAATCCATAGATTTACTACCCATGGGTTTCCCCATAGAGGTCCTACACCATGTAATTAAAATTTATAAAACCCATAGAGATCTTCTCCAGGGTTCACATCATTTAGGTCCTTCTTGTGAGGAAATACTAAACAACTATTGATATCATCCCCCTGAAAATGAATAATTAAAAAAAATTCCCTGTGGTACACTCCATAGAGGTCCTCTTGATGAAATATCAACTCAAAATTGAGGTCCTCCCCAGAGAAATCAAGAATTTATCAACAAGGAAGGACCTACCCATAATACCAATCACGTGTGTCAATCCACATGTAGTGAAAAAAACCTTGGAGGTCCTTCCCAAGATAAAAATCATGGATCTTTTCCCCCAAAATGGATCAAACATTCCAAATACCAAACCTCATCATAAAATAGTTTTTCAAAAGATACTCACTAATGAAAAGATAATTTTAAAATAAAAACTAATATCCTAAAACACCCAATCATTAGAAAAAAATTCTATTCAGTTAAAAACAAATGGTGACATAATGATCGTAATCAACCCCCCTACAAAAGCATTTAAACTTGATTATGGATGATGTTTTCCATAGTGACTCTGTCCCATTTGAAAAAAATGGTAGGAAAAAGGCTGTTTTTCTAGAATAAGATGATGATTCATCCATAAAATATTCGTGAATATCTAGTAATAAAGGTGGTACATTGGGATTAGATAAAATTCCAGTAATATATAGGCTCCTTTACACATCTTAGTATAATATTCATGAACCCATTAATGGTTGATATGTATCATTGCTGAATCATAATATATGGACACCATATAACTAATCCAGATGAATTTTCACTACTCAAGAAGGATATACTGATCATCCCTTGGGACTAGACAATAAATTCAACAAAGATTAACATATCATCCACCATGTATCATGAATCCCTAAAATCTATCAAATGAATGACATGGGAACAACCCATGTGTCTTGTAGATATCCTCAAGGGAATTAAAAAAATGATTAAAATAATCCATTTAATATAAATCATGGTTTGAGGATATTTGGTGTTGCTTTATTATATCATCCTTATTAATCATTATGGTCAATATCCCAAAATAGATTGTTATGATATTCCAATAATACATACCCCAAATTTTATTTGTGGTTGTATCATGTTGGTTGATTCAACGTGATCACACAATCTTTTGAGTATTGAATCAACATAGTCAATTTTATCAAATAGTTGACATACTCATTATTGAAACTACTATGAAAATTAATGTATAATTATACAATATTTATCACTCAGTAGAATATAAGAGTAAATTGTGAGAAGGGATGTGACTAAAACTACAATATCATAGGGGTTACCCTCCCACATAAGGCTGGGGTCATTTTAACCTTCTAATCACCCATACATAATAGATCGATTAGAAGGATACCTATATCACTATTGTACATACTATTACTAATTCAGTATTCACAAGGCCAAATGTAGCTCTACATATATATTTTGATCCAACTCTTTCACTTGGATTGTGATCAATATTGGTCATAGGAAATTATTTCAGAATCAATAACTATGAGGAATCACTTATTTCAACATTATGAAATTATTATAATCATAAAGTAGAATATCTAATGGGAAACAAATCTATAGGTCCCTCCAATTGGTATTTGTTAAGGGGTGACTATTACTATACCCGCGATTTTTAGTGTGAACATAATGAATCCCTATATATTATAGACAGTGATGATGATATAGTTCCTATAAGATTCGAATCATGAAGTTTTATTATTTGTGTCCTTCTAAATGCTTTAAAAGGTGACAATGAATAATGAAAATGAAATATAATAGGCATTTTTCAAGAATTAAACTATTATTGAGATTGATGGAGGGTTGTTTTCCCACGACAACAATTTGATGCACAATAATTATGGTCCTCATAAGATCTACACTTACAAGCTTCCTCACACGTCATTTATCATTTAAAAGGCATTCTTATATATTAATCCTCGAAACTGACTGTATCTAATAAGGAAAATATTTTTCATGGAACAATTACTTAGTCAATGTAATTATTTTATAAACTATAAAAAAATAATGTTTAATTTTTAGAGGAAATATTAGTTTTAGTAATTATTTTCAAGATGAATTTGTAACTCTATCATCAGATCCTATTAAGTAGGATACCAAAAAACTACCCATAAAAACAATTTAGATATCTAAATGATTTGATAATTATTTATAGTATTATAGATAGTCATTTCACCAATACATTACCTGATGATTATTTTTTTAGTATGTCTTAAATATCATGTTCTATATATTCATTCAATAAATAATTGACACAATTTTTTGAATTAAAAATAGAGATACACAATTCCAGTGCTACTTTGTTAGAGGATATTTACGATCAACACACACCAATACAACCGATGTCGAAACCATCCCAAAATGTGTCAATTTTACCCACCCATTACTAAACCTTGGAAATCTATTTTTTTCATCTAATGGATTTATAGTCCATGAATTTTATCTCCTTTAATTTTCTACTTAATGTGGTCTGATTTGGGGTCCCCTGAATATAAGGGTGCTGCTAAGCTTAGATGTTTTTTGTAGACTTTGGAAGGTCTTGAATTTATTTGGTATAAAAAAATTCCGTTCAGTTATATTTCTATTTAGGGGGATCTATTTTAGTAATTCCTTTTAAAATTATATTTTAGTGGAATAATAAAATAATGCATGAACAATTTGATGGTGAAAATTATGGAAAATAAGTGTGGAATATTATATTTCAACATGGAATGGTCTAATTATTACTTACAAATAATATTTATCAATGAGTTATTTTTTTTAATATAAAAAGAAATATATAAAACAAGGGTTAAAAATATTTTAATACTATATGAATATCCTAGTAGAATATTTTACATTTCTATAATAGTATAGTATTTATAGAATTACATTCGTTAAACCGAAAGAAAGACATAGAAAGTGACTCTGCCATAAAAATGGCAGTTAGTAAGTGAAAAAAATTCATTTTCATCACCCTCAAAATGGAATCATTATATACCAATTCCACTAAGACAATAATGTTTAATACAACACAAAAAATGGTAACATAATAGAGAAATTTAATTGTCATAATACACTCAAAAAAAATGTGTGGAAGAAAAAAACTAATCTTGATTTTAATTTTATCAAAAATATTTGAATAATTTATAGATTGATCAATTCTCACATTATTTCATCTATTACCAGTAATATAATTTTATCACAATAATAAGGGTCAAGAAAAATTGTGAAGGAGGGATTAATGATGGACCAAATAATTAATCCTACTATAAAATATTTATACATCAAATTCAATATTATTATTTTTTATAAATTCTCAAAAAGATAGCAGGTAAATATAATATAGGATTTTATAATCCTCAGTCACATTTGATATATGTATTAGACACTTTTACAAATGTAAAATAATAATGGAATTTTCAATAAATAATGTATTTAAATTTGTTAATTGGAAAACATAAAAGTTTTTTAATCATATATATGTGATCATAAGGTAATAAAAAAATTGTTATGACCAAAAATTAATCTACACCCTTGGTGATGATACCATCTAGGACAGATCATTATATAGTCTTGATTAATACATAATGATATGTAAAATATCATGGAGATGATCCATCGTGGGTCCCCTGACCAGTCTTGGAGGTCATGGACTTAATTTCCCCATTATGGGAAGGATACACCAAACCCCACAAATCAAAATCCAATTAAGATAAATAGTGCTAGTTTTCTTGTTATAATTCAATTCAATTGATAGGTGCGAATGTTGAGATAGATGATATTGGTAAACCAATATCTCATAGTAATTCTTGTGTATGAATTTAAGATAGAGGTAAGTATACCTATAGAATGGATTAAGCTAAGGTGTAATCCCTAAATAAATAATACTGAATATTGAAAACAAGATAAAAATAATTCAAATAGCTCATCAAGAGTGTTAGTCTAATTTGTGACCAACTAATTCCCATCCTACTCAAATCCTCATAGTGGATTGACTAGATGATTAAAAATAAAATAGTTTTCAAAATAAAATTATTAATATCATGTCATCCTAACATGTAATAAATAAATTCACGTTAATAATTTCTCTATAATTTCACATACATAGCCCTCCAAGACTACAATTCCTCAATCACAGGTAAAAATATATAGAAATATACATAGCTCATTATCTTAGAAATTTGTTTTGTAGAATAATAACACAAATTTTGGTGAAACTCCCAAACATAGATTCCATTAATAGGTCTTAAGAACTCTTAGAGGCCATAGATACATCTTTTTCAAACGTTCAACAACATGAAAAAATATTTCATCCACTCTGATATATCGTGTCAAGACTGTACACACTGAATTCTATAAATTCAACACATTTATGAACAATAAAACCTAATATTCATCAGGAATGCTCCACGGCATAAGGGCTCATCAATCCCCTGTGAAAAATGATTTAGTCAACAAACTTCTTCCAGTCTGATCCCTCCATAACCTTAGAATTGAGAAACCTAACATAGTGCCCTCTGACATAGTGATTTTGCCTTATGAAAATAATGAATTGAAACCTTGGGAATGATAATATTGAAAACCCTATTTGGGGATTCTTTTTCCTACTATAATTTTATGTTTGTTCATCAATAAAACACACATAATAATATATTTTTAGGTAATGGATTTATCAATATATAGTAATACCAAATTATTATAATCTATGGATATAATATTCTATCATTATAATAATATGATTACTTTATATGGGTAGTTTATTTCTTAACTCATCTGAACCTTGATATATTGATTTTGGGGACTACATGAAAGATTAGAATAAATTATAGATAGAAGAAATAGCATAGGTGGATCCCACAAATGGAGTAGAGTTAACTTCTATTAGCCCTAAGAATTATGTAAATGAGTGTTTAATTAACCTTATTCTTTATATTAATGTAACAAATGCAGATCAACAATATCACTTTTTCCTTTAAAATAATGGGAAATATCCCTAAATAAAATAATTCATAATTCTAGAAAAGTAGACACGTTCTTGGATCATCCATAAATGTAGATGAATAAATGTGTCTTCTTATGTAACCTATGAGAACTAATCCAGGCCTTCGATGAATCTATTAAAATATGGGTCTATTGATACAAAGTTTAATTAACCAAAAAAATATAATGAAATAACGGTATATTTAAACTAGGAGACACAATTCATGGAAAAAAATGTCATCATTCATATGTTATTAGGGTGATCGAAGTAATTTTCATCAAAATCTAATGAATTTTATCCTAATAAGTATTTTTATATTCCTATTCAATCACCCAATGTTCAATAGTTTGATCCACCCTCCACTATTAATGTTACTATAGAAGAACTAAGAGTTTCATTTTCATCATGTAAAGAGGTTTTTCCAGAAAAATTTATAAACTCAAACATTTAAATTTGGGCATTGATGATGACCCATGACCATTAATAGTCAATATAACTGTGAATTATTTAAAGAAAAAACAATATGTTTCTCTCCATAAGATACATTTCATTTTCATCATATGGAGTTAAATTGAAACTATTAGACTAGATCCTCATGTATTCATTTTTCACTAGGGTATACCATCTAACCATTCTGGTTAGAAATTGGTAGTAAGAAGAATGAATCATTCATGATATATTATGCCATTAAATGAAGTAAAAAAATTGATCAAAGTGTTTTTCATACGAGATTATCAATATTCCAAGTGGTTAGAAAAAATAGTCCATTTGGGAATGAAAAAATGGAGATCATTTTATATAGATGTCTAAGACCATAATCATCATTATCTAATGATTGAACATACAATCTCAATTATTGAATTCTTGATTAATTATTTAACGACATTTAAAGATCTAGAATTAATGGAATAATATTTTTTTCTCTAACTAAATCAAGATAAACTATGAAGAAGAGGGGGATTACACCATTAGAGAACCTCAAGAAGTTTGTTGATAACAAGTCATTCCATTTAAATTTTTTAATGATGGATGTACCTATAAAAGGGATATTTACTTAATCCCCTTCATGAAAAACCCGCAGAACTCTATGTAGATTATTTGGTTTTCTTGTGTTGAAAATGTATAAACAGCTTTTTGACCTCAAGGGGTTTCTCCCAATGAGATTGAAACATATCTTGAAGATTAAACCACCAAAGTGTTAATTAAAAGTCACCTTAATAAAATTTATAGGATCGGTAATATATCAAAAATATATTTTGTTTAGCCACGATAAATACAACATGATACAAACCCCCCCCCCCCAAACGTCAATAATTGTGAGGAATTAAGGGATATATTTCCAAAAAAGATATATTTAATTGTAAAATTTTTTTGTAAAAGGTTTACCCTTCATTATGTTCATTAAAATATTTTTACTATATTAATATGATCTAGATTTCTAAAGTGTATTTTATTACCTCAATAGATTTGTTTTCATTCTATCATTTTAATTCCCCCTATGGAAGTTAATCCACTCATCCATTTTTAAACCAATTTGGAATGATCCCTTGGAACCCACTTTCATAAAAAAATATAGAATATTTGAATAACTTATATTACCTAAAATAAATGGTGTTGGACATTGATATATGATACAATACTAAAGATAAATATAATATTACCTGAATAATTTTAGGGAGAAGGTTATATTACTATCTATAATATAATTATGTTCATGTAACACCTAATTTTTAATTTTTTTTTATATTTTAACATAATATATTAGGTAGGAAATTCTAATGCATTTAAAATTTTTAAAAATTTTGGCTGTTTAATAGTTGGTTCATAATCCCAATGACTTTGAATGGTTGTTATATTTTATCATGATTGAGATAGATGGTGTTACAAAGTCGGATCCTGGTCCTATTGATAGTGTATGGTGACCATTCATGTCTTGAAATAGACTAAGAACCTCGAATATTGTGTTTGGACGGCCAAAGATATATTGTAATTAATTATTGGATAATTATCATAATTTTTATTTGTTTTGTATGACCGTTTTATTATTTAATATTTTTTTAAAAATATTACTTCTATTTTGTTATAAAATAAATATCTTTAAGTCACTTATATGTTTTCAATTACTAATATTACTTTATGAATATTTATATTATATTTTTCTCGATAATGAATAACAAACAATTTCAATGAAAAATAGAATGTGTGCAATATAAATATTTTAATATTACAAAACATTGAAAAATAATAGAAAAATCAATAAAGTAACATAAATAAATTAGAGGACCTGTGTAACATAAGAAAAAAAATCCAAATACAATGGCACAAAGGGAAACACTAAGTTGGTGGTGACATTAAACAATTTTTTCATCACAGAAATTACCCCATCAAACAGTTTGTAGACAGAAATTCAATCTGTATGACGCATGTAGTAAAGAACCAGAAACAATACAAACCATGCACCACCATGTATTTTTCTTAGGTATTAATATCAATGGAAACCCCTACTCACACTACCTATTACAATTAAAACAAAATGACGAGTAGGTAAAGATGAGCTCTCCAAACACGTTTCACTAAAACAATTTATGTACATCACCTATAAATATTCCCAATTAATACATCCAAATATTATGTATTAATTTTTATTAGATGTCACAATCTATTATACCTAAATCAAACACATAATTTATCATTAAACATACCCTAGTGAATTCATGTTTCTGCATTGACACTAAGAGACACCAAATCACATAGAAAACCTGATAGGATTACATGGAATGTTTCATGATTCTTAAGGGTACTATAGGGAGATATATAAGGGTACTGGACACTAAGGAGGTATTTATACATATTTTTAACTATCAGGGGTATACTTTTACATTATGGATAATAGTTTGTTTGGATGTTTGTACTAGTTTAGTGTTTTTTGACATAGTATGGGGGTTATTATATACCAAGGATTATTTTATAGTAGGAATTGCAATTTTCTATTTACACATGGATTTAAGGATGTTTCATCCTTATCATTAGTGATAATTTTCCTATGGTATTTCTATCATCATAATAATCTTTTGTTTCCTTTTCTTTTGCCACTTTGTCTTTTGGAACGTTCCACTTTACCATTATCAACAGAAATATTGTAGTTGATTCCTTGACTATTCTAATTTCTTTGGGGAACAAATTTATTTTCATGATACTAAAACCTATAATTATATAATTTTTTTCTTCCATTGAGATTTTAACATATGTTCTGAAGGATTTTTTTTGGATCATAGACTAATTTCATCACCAATAGAGATGCGAGTTTCATTGATAGAGATATGGATACAAGTGTAGGTGACCATTTTTTTAAATATCTCGAGACGATGTGAATCCTGGAAGGATAGATGAAAAATTCTCATTTTATGTTTTGAGGACATCTGGGAAATTTGTAATTAACCTTTATATTTAAAAAGGTGAGGGAGATGGTGACCACCTAAGTCCCACCTCCAGTAGGTATCAGGTTCACGACTAATACCAAGAGTATAATAAACATAAAAATAGGAGTTATTTCCTTCTAAGAGAACATCATAATGATATATATTAGTAAGATAAACCATTAAAAAACTACTCAGTTATATATATGAATGATATACCGAGTGAACACATGTAACATCATACAATTCTAAAACCACTGATGGAAACAATACAAGTACTAAAAAGGGTAATATGACAGTGAAAATGAATCCCAAACAAAACCTACAAAACCAAAAACTAGTGATATCCATCCCAATATCCAACATGATCATACTTACCTACAAAATAGTTTATACATTCATGGGTTGAGAATCACATTATACTATGTGTGATCCTCCCCAAAGACTCACCTGAAAAAGACAAATAATGATTGCTAATTTACATTCAAAAACATGTGAAACTAACTCATCACATAAACTAGTATACATTGTTTCCATCATCATAATGACTATCTCTCACCATGTTTTACATAAAAAATATCATATAGTATGTTAATGAAAAATTATGGCTACCCTACTCTATCTTCCCCACTAGTTTGCTGCTCTACCCCAACATCGCACATTATAATCCTTCTATTTCCAAAATAATCTATCCCGTGGACACTAGGGCTATGTACCACAATATACACCTCATACATCACATAGACCAATCTCACATATCCATATAGTAACCAAGTAGTTTTTAGGAGCCACCATAGCCCATAAGCCTTATATTATACATTTGGTGTTATATCTCAATCCATCACAACCCATACATTTAGTAAAGAACATCATGTCATCACAACCTATACACATCATAACTATGATAAACCATTTGGATACTTTATCTAGAGATACAAGTGTGTGATGTAACAAAAAGACATCACATCCCTCTGTAATAAACCAAACATTTATCATTGTTATTTCTCCCTTCTTTCAGTAAATTCGTAATCACATAAAATCATAGTAGGAAAAACAATGCCACATCATTCATAAATGAACTACTATGTTAGCTTTAAACATAAATTTTCCACTTATGTGTTTTGAATTTTGAAAATATAACATAAAGAGTTCAAATCAGTTAAATGTTTGGTGTCCGATAGGAAAAACATACTTTTTTGTGAATTGTAACCTACCATGTTGGATAATAACATAACCTTATGAATAGTAATATGAACATTGTGAATAGTAAATCTTCCAAAATAATAGTAACCACACCCATGAATGTATAAATAAAATTTAGGAATCTTATTAGTGATAATATGGCCATAGTAAAAGTATTGGTATTTTTGTAAGTCATAAATAATTAATTATAATTAATAAATAAATTTAAAAGAGAATTTATTTTCTTAAAATATTTTCATAAAAAACAATTCTATTTCATCTAGTCTTAAGATAATTTTATAGGACCTTATGTAATTTTTGAAAGCATTATAAAGGCAGTTTTATTTTTAAAATTTGTATATTTCAAGTAAATTAAGATTTTAATTAAAAATTAAATTTTTCATATGTAGAGAACTATTTTTGAAAACTATAGTTCTTTTTTTTATTGTATATAATGGAAAATGGTTAGGGTGAATGTTAGGTATTTTTTTGAAATACGTTATTTTTTGGTGAATAGTGAAATTTGATAATTTACAAATTATGAAAGAAAAATGTAATTTGGCATCATGATTGAGTCGTGGATGATGTAAATGGAAATTTTTTCAAACTCACATGAAAATATTACTATTTTTAGTTATAATAATCCATGCTATTTCTTTTATTGTGGAGAAATAAAATATTAATGAATATAATGTTAAGAAAACCCTCCTCCCCTCCCCTATAAATACCACCACTCACTCCTTCATTTCTCCACACCTTTAAATATTCATGCCTTAACTAAATTCTATAAAACTCTCCCCCAGAAATAATTCTTCAGATTTTTTAGCCCTTGGTATCCTCAAAATTCCAAATCCTCTCCCCTGTAGAGGCTCTCAAAAGAGATAAACTCAAGATGTAAATTCGACATTCCGATTCATTTATTTTCGTTCAAGTCCCTTTCTTTTAGTTTTCATTCCTCACCTAATTGCACCCAAATGGTATGAAAACTAAATTAACATACATTTAATATAATTTTATAATGATAATGTGATATTTCATTATAATATCACCTTCCCTCTTCTTTTATACTATAAATGAAAAAATCGTCTCGGATGTGTTAATTTATCACATTCAAGGACGACGGGTTCCCAATTTAAATTACCATCTTAGAGACAGGTAATGAAACAATATTAATGATTTAATTATATAATTATATATTTATTTAATCTTATTTGACGTTTTTAATCCTTATACAGTAATTATATAAAATAATAATACAAAACAAGTCCATCGTGAGAAAACCTGCCAAATTAATCCAAGTGTTTATCATTAAAATTTTATCTAATGATCCATACTCATGGTATATTAATATTTTAAATATAAGATAATTTATATATTTTCTATTTAAATAATAAAATATATTATAAATTCTATATGATTAATCTCATTTCAAACATACATCCATTCATGAATACAAGTGACCCGTTCATAAAAGCTAATAAAATTAACACTCCTGAATAATAAATTTATGCTCTATAACTCATCCAAAGGTCCATGAATGAAGTTAATAAAACCAGAATGAATCAAGATAATTTATTAATGGCTATTTAATTTTTAACTAATTAATATAATTTCATTATAAAGGACTTTAAAGTGAATAAAGAGTTTAGACACATGGTAAGGAGATATTTTCGATCCCAACTCTCTTTATTTGGGTTTTCCCTCTTCAACCCATTATTATTATGGATGTGCCTTAAAAATAATTTATTAATCATTATATTAAATTTTATGGGATATAAATTTTCTTTAATTTATTTTTTGAAAATTAAATTGTTTCCAAAAATAACTCTTATTTCAGATAAACACACCCTTTTTTACTTCTCAAAGATTGATTCACTCTTCATTCATGGTTAATGGTTCAATGTAATGAATGATGTTCCCTCTTTATTTCGGAATCCATATTTTTATGAATTTATTATTTATGATGTGAAACCCATATCATTCAATGGGTTGTTTTATGTTCAATATTGACTTATTTTCTATGTGGCATACATACTAATGTAAATGTTATTATGTGATGGGTGCACCTAGAATTATATCGTGCTCCAGTGCATTAGGTAAAAAAGATGAATTTCATGAGTTAAAGTGAAGTCATACATGAAAATGATGATATATTTGTTCGCAAAAATTTTTGTTAGTTATCCACTAAGACAAGATGTTTTATTTTTATGCATTGCCACATTTTGTGCTATTATATAAATGATGTTATGATTATGCTCACCCCATGTATCATTATTTCATGTTCTTATCTTTACTCTTACTAGGATTTTATCTCAACCCTTTTTTATGTATACCCTCTGGTGACAACATGTACTAAGGATTACAAAATAGATAATAAGAAGCTAGAGAATAAGGAATTAAATAAATGATTATGATTTATGTTGTAAATGAGATGTATGGTCCTAGTTTTCCTAAGACACTAAAACATTGGATCCTGATTGTGTATGTTTTTCATGTTTATTATCATTTAAATTATATAAAAGTAATGTAATAAAATAATGTTTGTTATAGTTCGTATAAAAGGGATGGTTTTCTTAATTTGGGAATTAGGATTATTGAACCCTAGAGAAAACCTCTAGTATGAGACTAAGTACAAATATGCACACAAGAATCTTTTCTAGACACATAGATCCAAAAAGATACACATTTAGTGTAAATTTCACAAATGAATAATTTATTTATTAATGAATCCTTGACATATGTTTTTTCTAACCTTTTCTATTTTATAAACAGATGGGTACCAAGAGAAACCAGGCCAAAAACCTATGTGAGGGCTAATGCAATGATTTCCCAAACGACATCCCAAATGCTTTAAGAGGTGGAGTTCAAAACTTCATGAGATGATTACCTAGTTGTATTAGATTTTAAACAATACCATGAATAATGTGAAATATCCTCATTAACCTAAGAGGATAAACTGTATATCGAATGTTTTATGCGGAAATGATCACTGATGATTAGTTCATCTTCTGATCCACTAGTTGTTGAATAGTGGGTCAAGTCAATGGAGAAGATATTTTTTGTGCATCACTGTTTTTAGACAAAGAAGGTGATTCTAGCCATTTATAATCTAGATGGAGAGTATGATCAACGGTGGGCCTTGATTAATAACACCATGTTGGCTGAAGAAAATTAAGAGATGGAATGGTAATTCTTTTATATCATGTTACTTAACAAGTATTTACCATGAAAATTTCATAAAAATATTGAGAGAAAATTCAGAGAGCTCATACAAAAGGAAGGAGAATCTATCCTGGCCTATGAATATAATTTTAGAAATCATCCAATCTACACTTAGGGTTTTTTTATCGATAATGATAGAAACATTTATTGATACTTTAGTGGGTTGAAACCACCTTCAAGAGGCTCTAGAAATTCGAAACTTTGAGAGTTATGAATATGTAGGTATGTGTTGTCTTAAATTATATATGGTGTTTAGAGAGTGGTCTCATGGATATGGTGATAAGAAATGAATGGGGGAGTTTCATGATGGAGGATCTAATGATAAAGTAGGGAATAAAACTCAGTCGCCCACATGAAAAAAATGTGGCAAGAAGCATCATGGGAATTTTTTAAAAGGGATGGGGAAATGTTTCAAGTGTGGTAGATAATTAAATCAATCTCGTGAATTTAAAAAGACCCGATAAAGTAAGAAAATGTGGTGGATGAAAGGAATGAACCACCCATGGTCCAATGCTACCACTGTAGGGAGCATGGGAACTATGAAAGCCAGTGCACTAAACCATGAACCCTTATGTGCAATTAGCATCAGCAGCCACTAAATCCAAAGGAACAAGTGAAGGATTGTGCCATCACTACTGTAGATGTTGAGCATCAAAATGAAGTCATACAAGGTACACTTCCTAATTACTCAAGAATGGAAAATGTATTATTTGATTCTGGATCCACACATTCCATTATTTATTGTATGTTTTCTATAACTTTTGAACCGAATCCTTGAATCCTTGAATTGTATATATGCATAAAAATAGCTAGTGGTGCAATCATTACAATCCAAATGTTGGAATCTTCTCCTACCAGTGTGTGTGGGATGATTCATCTAAAGAACCTTATGATACTTCCCTTGGTGGAATTTCACAACATAATGGGAATGGATTGGAACTTCATATATGGAGCACATATCAACTATCAGGAAGGGAAAATATCTATTAATATTCAGAACCATCCCATTCTACTATAAAAATGCACAGAAGATAATGAATCTCTGTTGAAAAATCCTTCTATGGCGTGGGTGTTCATTCCCTTTGAAGAGAAATACCTCACTCAAATGGTTTAGTTAGTGGAAACTATCAACCTTGAAGATAATCCCATCATGAGGGAATATGGTGATGTATTACTTGTAAGGTTACCCATATTTCTCTTAGATCATTAGGTATATTTCTCCATAGAACACATACCAAGAGCTACTCCTATCTTCATGTGTCCCTATATTATGGATCTTATCGAACTGGAAGAGTTAAAGAAGTATCTTCAAAATAATTTAGAAAATGGGTTCACACACAAATGTGAATCACTTAGGGGTGTGCCAGCTCTCTTTGTGAAGAAGATGGATGGATTATTATGAATTTGTATTGATTATCAATAAATCAATAAATAGCAATAAAGAACAAGTATCTTACCCCAATGATTGAAAAATTATTTGATCAGTCATGTGGATCTCAGTACTTCTAAAAGGTGGATCTTTGTTCTAGATATCATCAGCTAATGGTGAATAAGGGAGATATTCAAAATTATGGCTTCCATACAAGTAATAGGAACCATGAGTTTCAGGTGATTCCCTTCAATATTACTAATTCCCCTGAAATTCTCATCGATTTTATGAAAAGGGTCTATCAGCATTACCTTGAGTTTTTTTGGTAGTGTTTATTGATGAAATTCTCATGTACTCCAAGAGAAATGAGGAACATGACGAACATATAAGACTTGGTTTGGCGACATTGAGAAAATAATGTTGTACACAATGTTTATAAAGTGTGACTTTCGGATGAAGCATGTCATGTTCATGGGACATGTGATAACAAGTGATGGAATTTTTGTGGTCTATTAAAAAACAAAGGCAATTGAGGAATGCCACAGACCCTATAGTGTCACATAGATCCATATTTTTCTTGGATTGGTAGGCTAATACTGATGTTTTGTGAAAAATTAACTCATGATTTTCAATCCCGTAAAAAAGTTAACAAGGAAAAGGGTAATGTTTCTGGACAAAATAAAATTGAGGAAAGCTTGAAGGAGATAAAGAGAAGGCTGATCACAACATCTCAACTGACATTACTGAAGAATGTTGAATGTTTTGTGATATACAGTGATGCTTAAAAGAATGACTTGGGTTTTTTACTTAGGAAAAATGACAATGTGATCACCTACACCTCACAGCAGTTTAATATCCATGATCAGAACTACCCAAAGCATGATCTAGATCTAGAAGCATATATTTTTTCATTTAAAATCTAGCAGTTCTACTTATATGGTGATAAGTTGGGAATACACATTGATCAGAAGAGTCTAAAGTATATTTTAACACAAAAGGATATCAACATGTGTCAAAGTAAATTGTAAGATATAATCAATGTATAGGATTTCGCTATTCACTGTCATCTTGGCAAGGTGAATAGGGTAGTCAGTGCTCTAAGAACAGAAGAACGTGCTACTATTTCCATGTTGTGGATTGATAAAGACCCTATATTCATTTATATGAAAAAAATGGGATTGGAAATAATAACTATAGGGAATACATCCTACCTTTCCCAAATGATTTCCCATCCATCGATCCAAGATAATATTATGGATGCACAAATGCATGATCCATAGCTACAAAAGTGGGTGAATGCAGTAATGGAAGGGAAGATTCCAGAGTTCCATATCGACGTTGATGGATTGAATTGGTATTGAATGCAGCTTTGTATACCTTCATCACAAGCGATAAAGAAAGAGTTATTTCATTATCCACATATCTCAACATTCTATACCATCCTTAGAGTTCCAAGATGTACTGTGATCTTTGGGAACACTTCTAGTGGGACAACATGAAGCAGGAGATCGCTGAGTATTTTTGGAGGTCATTCTAATGTCATCAAGTTAAAGTAGAGTGATAAAAGTCCAATTGGATGATGAAAAAATTGTCTATAACCATGTGTATATGGTATAATTCCACTATGGACATTGTCATGGGTCTCCTGAAGATGTCCAAGTGAAATAATGCGATATGGGTTGTGGTTGACCGACTCACTAACACTACCCACTTTATCGCTATTCGGGATGCTATCTTGGTTGAAAAACATGAAAAGATATCTGTCAAGGAGGGGTGAGACTACATGGGGTTCCACTATCAATCGTATATTATCTTGATCCACAATTCCCATATAAATTCTAGAGGAGTATCCAACATGATTTGTGTACTGAATAAAAATTCCACACTTCCTATCACCCCCAAACTGAATGCCAATATAAATGTACTTTTCAGATGCTTGAAGATATGCTAAGAGGCTATTCTTTAGAATTAACTGGGGTATGGGATGACCATATACCATTGGTTGATTTATCATATGAAAATAACATCCACTCAATTATTGACATGGATCCATATGGAGCCCTATATGGAAATCGATGTAGAACTCCAACCGGTTGGGATGATGTTAGAGAACGAAATCAACTTGGACCTTATCTTGTGAAATATATAATAGAGAAGGTTCAAGTCAACTGGAATCATACAAAAGATTCTTATAGTCAGTAAAAGAGTTATGATTACAACCGTCGAAGGGACATAGAGTTCGACGTTGTAGATATAGTCTTCCATCGAATATCACCATGGAAGAGAGTCGTGCAATTTTGAAAGAAAGGAAAGCTAAGACCAAGGTACATTGGACACTTTGAGATCCTTCAACGTATAAGAGTTGTGGCCTATGGATTCCATGTCCACCGAATATGGATCATGTTTATGATGTGTTTCACATAAAGCTCATGAGGATGTACATACCAAATCCCTAACATATACTATACTTAGAGTTGGTGGAGCTAGAATATGATCTCTCTTATGAGGTTCAGCCAGTAAAGAATTTGGATTGGAGATATAAGGTTCAACGCAACAAGACGACCCACCTTTTGAAGTATTTTGGAAGAATCATAAGTATCAAAAAATCAACTGTTGAACCATAGGATGTGATGAAGGAGATGTATCCTATATTATTTATGTAAAATGAAATTTCTAGGGTAAAATTTAAAATGGAAGGAGGAATGTAACGACCTAGAATTTATCAATGAAATCTCTCCCTTATTGTAGTAATGTCATAATCATATAAAATCACACTCTGAAACACAATTCAAAATTATTCTTAAATAAACTACTATGTGTTTTTAAACCTATGTTTTCCAGTTTTTTGTTTTGAATTTCGAAAATCTGACATACATGGTTTAAATTAGAATGATATTTTGAATCCGATAGGGAAAACATAATTTTTGGTGAATAGTAACCTACCCTTATAAATAATAACGAACCATTTTAAATTGTAACCTAACCTTATTAATATTAATATGACCCTTATGAATATTAATTCATCCCAAATAATAGTAACCTCACTAATGTATGTATAAATAAAATATCGGCATCTTATAAGTGACAATATGACCGTAGTAAAAGTATTGGTATATTTTTATGTCATAAATAATTAATTATAATTAATTAATTAATATTAATGAGTATGTAATTTCCTAAAATGAGTTCATAAAATAAAATTTTTATGTATTCTGGTTTTAAGATAATTTTATAAGACCATATGTAATTTTTGATTGCATTACAAAATTAGTTTTAATTTTAAAATCTGTATTTTTTAATTAAATTATGATTTCAATTTAAAATTACATTTTTCATATTTAAATAATTATTTTTGAAAAATTTAGTTCTTTATTGGATTCTACATGTCGAAAAATTGTTTGGGTGATTTTTTGGGGATTTTTCTGAAATACTTTAATTTTCGGTGCATAGTGAAATTCAATAATTTACAAAATATGCTAAATAAATGAATTTCTACATCATGCTTGAGTCATGGATGATTTATATACCTGTTAGATAGAAATAAAATGCACTTATTACTGGTTTATGTCACAATAAACCTCACTATTTATTTTCTTGTGGGGAAATAAAAATGTAATGAATATAATATTAAGAAAACCCTCCTCCCCTCTACTATAAATTCCACCCCTCACACCCTCATTTCAGCCCATCTATCAAGCATAAAGACATAATTAAATTATACCCAAATCTCCCTAAATTCTCTTACCCCATGTTAAAATGCCATTTATCTCTTAAAAAGTCCAAATCCTCTCCCCTAAAGAGGCGCCCAAACTTGATAAACTCAAGATATAAATTCCTCCTTCTATTTCTTTTATTTTTTTGAAGTTCCTTTCTTTTATTTTTATTTACTCATCCAATTTAACCAAAATGATATGATATATCCAGTAACATACATGTGAAGGAATTCAATTATGATAATGGTTATGATCATCATGATCTCACACTCCCACTCCTTTTATACTATAAATGAAAATACCGTTCGAGAAGTGTTAATTTATCACATTCAAGGACGGCATGTTTTGAAATTACGTTACCATATAAGTCACAAGTCATGAATAAATTTTAATGGTTTAACTAGATCATAATATATTTATTTTAATTTATTTTATTTTATATAATAATTATTCACTAATGATATAAAATAATAATACAAAACAAGTTCAATGTGAGAAAAAACATTGAATTAATTAATGAATTTCTCATTAAAATTTTTTCTGATGATTCATCCTCACGGTATATAAAAAATTCATTATAATATCATTTTTTCTCTATTAAATAACTAATAATATATATTAACAATCATGGTTTTTAAAAAAAAATTCAAATGAACATACATTCATGAATACAAGTGAATTGTTCATAAAATATAATAAAATTAATACTCCCATACATTGAATTTAAGCTCTACAACTCATCCAATGTTCCATTAAAGAACATAATAATACAATAATGAATAAAATTAATGTTTTAAACTCTATTTTATTTTTAATTAATTAATCTAATGTCGTTATACAATATATTAAAGGGAAGAAAGCGTTCAAACCCAAGGTAAGTGGAAATTCTCGAACCCAACTATCATTCTTTGGGTTTTCCCTCTACAACCCATTTTCAGTATGGATATGACTTTAAAATAATTTATTAATAATCATATTTACTTTTATGTGATATACATGTTATCTAATTTATTTTATGAAAAATCCAATGTTTTCCAAAATAATACTTCTGTCATATAAACACACCCTTTTTACTTCTCGATGATTGTTTCACTCTTCACTCAAGGCTAATGGTTATATGTCTAGAATGAGATTCAATTTTTATTTTGGAAACTAAATTTTTATGAATGTGTGACTCATTACGTGAAAGCCATTTGATTCCATTGGTTATTTTATGTTCAATTTGGAAATATTTTTTATGTGACATACATGATAATGTAAATTTTATGATATGACGGGTGTGCCCGGAATTATACAGTTCTCCAATGCATTATGTAGAGTGATAAATTTCATGATTTAAAGTGAAAAGATTAATTAAAATGATTCTATATTTGTTCACAACTATGTGTGGTAGTTATCCCCTAAAACGTGATGTTTCATTTTTTATTTATTCACACATTCCATGCAATTATATAAATGAGGTTATGATAATGCTCACCCATGTAACATTATTTCATGTTCTTATCATTCCTCTTACAAGGATTTTAGCTCACCACTTTTTGATGTATTTCCAATGGTGACTACATTTTCTAAGGAGTACCCAAGGTCCAATAAGAAACTAGAGAAGTAATTAAATAAATGGTTATACTATATGTTGTAAATGATATGTATGGTCCTAGTTTTCCCAAGACAACAATCCTTTGGATCCTCATTGTGTAATTTTTTCATGTCTTTTATCATAAAAATGATGTAAATGTAATGTATGAAAATAATGGTTCTTATTGTTCATATTAGAGGAAAGCTTAAGATAATTTTGGAATTAGGATTAATGAACTGTAGATATAACCTATACTATGAGACTGTGTACAAATATGAACATAATAATATTTTCTAAACATAGAGATCACATAAGATATGAGTTTAGTGTAAATTCCATAAATGATTACATTATTTTTTCATGACTCATTGACTTATGTTTGGTTCTAACATTCTGTATTTTAGAAAATGGTGGTATCCTAGAGAAACCAAGCCAACAACCTGTGTCAGGGCCAATGTAATGATTTCCTAAACAGCATCCCCAATGCTTTGGGAGGTGGAGTTAAAAACATCGGAGTGGTTCTTACCTAGTTGTCTCAGGTTATGAATAGTAACATGAATAATGTGGAATAACCTACCTCACTTAAGAAAGAGAAACTATCTATAAAGTGTTTTATGAGGCGGCGACCACAGATGTTTAGTGGATCTTCTGATCCACTAGTTACGAAATAGTTGGTAAACTCCATGGAGAAGATCAATTATGTGTATCACTGTTTTGAGATGGTGAAGGTGATTCTATCCATTTTTCTTCTAGATAGAGAGGCCAATCATTGGTGGGTTTGATGAAGAACACCAAGACGGATGACAAAATTGATGATATAGAATCAAAATAATATTAGATCATGTTTCATAACAAGTATTTCCCATGAAATTTTCATACAAATATGGAGAGAGAATTCATACAGCTCACCCAAAAGGAAGGATAATTTTTCACAACCTATGAAGTGAATTTCGAATGTCTTGCAAGGTACACATCGTTTTTTATTAATAATCATAGAAAAGTTGATATGTTTTTAGTGGGAAAACACCACACATTTGAAAGGCCCATGTAATTTGAGACTTCGAGAGTTATGAATAAGTTGTTTGATGTTATCTCAATATAGATATGGAGTTTGCAGAATGGTCCCATGGATATGTTGATATGAAATGAAAGGAGGAGTTTCAATCTAAAGGATCTAATGATAAATGAGGGATGAAAACTCAACTTCCCACATGCCAAAAATGTGGGAAGAAACATCATGGGATTTGGATCAAAGGGATGGGGAAATGTTTCATGTGTTGTAGAGAAGTCCATCAAGCTCTTGAATATTTAAAAGACATGATAAGGTATGAAAATGTGGTGGATGAATGGAAATCACCACCCATGGTCCAATGATAAAACTGTAGGGAGAAATTTCATTATTTAATCCAGTGAACTAAACCTCGAGCCCCCATGGGTAATCAGTGTCAGCAACCACCAATTACAAAGGAACAAGGGAAGACTTTTTCCACCACTACTATAGAATTTGAGCAAGAAAATGAAGTCAAACAAGTTACACATCTTATTTAATCATGAATGGAAAATTCCTTATTTGATTCTAATTCTGCACATTCCTATATATTGTGCATGTTTTCTAGAACTATAGAATCAAATACATGTAACCATGATGTACAGATCTCCCTAAAACACCTAGTGGTGAAATCATTGAATCTAAGTGTTGGAATCTTAACTTATTGGAATATGAGGGATGATTTGTCCAGCAAACCGATTTTTATTTCCCCAAATGGAATTAGACGCTCTAATGGGAATAGATGGGCTCTCGTTATATGGAACACATATCAACTATCAAGAAAAGGAAATATATTTTCAAATTCTGAACCATCCCATGATCCAATAAAATTTCAAGGAAAATAATAAATCTCATTTGAAAAATCATTCAATGGTTTGGCTGTTGATTCCCTGTTAAGAGTCATACCTCAATATAATGGTTAAGTCAAAGGAAAGTGCCAACCTAGCGGCACATCCCATTGTGAGGGAATATGGTGATGTATTTTTCAAAGAGTTACTCAGACATCCCCCAGATCATGGGGTAGAGTTCTCCATAGAACACATACCTGGAGCAACTCCTATCTCCATGGGTCCCTATAGGATGGATCCTACTGGTCTGGAGGTGTTAAAGATGCTTCTAAAAATCCATTTGGAAAGAGGGTTCATACTCCCTAGCGCTTCACCTAGGGGTACTCGAATTATCTTTATGAATAAGAATGATGGATAAATGTGGTTGTGTATTGATTATCATGAACTCAACAAGATCACCATAAATAACAAGTATCCTTTCACAATGATTGAAAACATCTTTGATTAGATATGAGGATTTCAGTACTTCTCCAAGGTGGATATTTTTTCTAAACATCACCAACTAAATGTGAAGAATGGAGATATTTAAAAGAACACCTTCTATACATGGTATGGAAACTATGATTTTCATGTGATTCCCTTCAGACTATCTAATTCCCATGAAATTTTCATGGATTTGATGAATAGTGTCTTTTGACATTAAATAAATCAATTTGTGGTAGTGTCTATTGATGAAATTATCATCTACACCAAGAGAATTGAGGAAAATTAAGAACATAAAAGACTTGTGTTGGTGACATTGAGAAATGAGAAGTTGTATGCCATGTTCAGAAAGATTGACTTTTGGATGAAAAAAGTCACGTTGTTGGGACGATTGATCACAAGTGAGGTAATTTCGGTGGTTCCTTAAAAAAATTGCTAATTAGGAATGGAATAGACCCTCTAGTGTCAAAAAGATCCATATTTTTCTTGGAATAGAGTGGTACTACCGATTCGTTTTTCATAAAATTCTCATGATTGTCAAGCCCACAAACAAAGTTAACAAATACATGGGTATAATATATCTACATGAAAGAATTTGAGGAAACCATCAAGGATCTTAAGAGAAGGTCGATCACTCCAGATGTACACAAATTAAGGAAGAGTGGAGAATGTTTTATGATATAAAGTTATGCTTAAAATAATGTCTTGGGTTTTTACTCATGAAAAATGATATTGTGATAGAAAATGCATCACGGTAGTTGAAGATCCATGATCAGAACTACCTGATTCAAGATCTACAGCTAGAAGTAGTTATTTTTTCCTTGAAAATCTAGTTGAACTACATCTATGGTGAAAAGTGGGAAATATACACCAATTAGAAGAGTCTAAAGTATATATTCACACAATATGAGATCAACTTGTTTCAAAGTAGATGTTTTGAGAGAATCAATGAATTTGATTTCTATATTCTCTATCATCCTGGAAAGGGGAAAAAGGTAGATGATTCTCTAAGAAAAAAGAACCTACTACTCTTTCTATGTTGTGGATTGATAGGGACCCTATCTTCATGGATATGAAAAGAATGTGTTTGGAAATCATAATAGTAGGGAATACATACCACCTTTACCAGATGATTTCCCAACCATCTATCCACGAAAATATTATGGAAGCACCACGGGATCATCCAGAGCTACAAAAGATGGTGAATGCAGTATAGGAAGAGAAGCTTCTAGAGTTCCATATCGATTATGATGGTTTGATTGGGTTTGGAATTCAGTTTTTTGTTCCTTCATCACTAGGGATAATGAACTGTCTATTTGATAATACACATAGCTCATCATTCTCTATCTATCCTTGGAGTACAAGGATTTACCATTATCTCTGGGAACACTCCTTGTGGGAAAACATGAATAATGAGATTGCTGAGCATATCTAGAGGTGATTGAAATGTTGTCATGTTAAATTAGAGTGACAAAAGTCCAAATGGATAATGAAACCATTGCCTATACCCATGTGGAAATGAGATAATGTCACTAATTACTTTTTGATGGGTCTCCCATATACACCAATTGGAAATAATGCGATATGGGTTGTGGTTGATTGATTCTCCAAGAATACCAACTTTATTGCTATTCAGGATTATATCTTTCTTAGACAGCTTGAAAATATATATGTAAAGGATGTGGTGAGACTTCAAGGGGTTCCACTCTCAATTGTCTCCAATCACGATCCATGGTTCCCAAATATATTCTAGAGGATTATCCAACATGATTTGATTACTGAATTAAATTTCAGAACTGCCTATCACCCCCAAACTGATGGCCAATCAGAATGGTCTCTTTAGATGCATGAAGATATTCTAAGATCTTACTCCTTTGAATTCAAAGGTGTATGGGATCAAAATATCTCATTGGTTGAGTTATCATACAACAATAGCTTCCACTTGAGTATTCACGTAGATCTATATGAAGCACTTTATGGAAAGCGATGTTGAACTCCAACATGTTGGGATGAAGTGGGAGATAGAAAGCTACTTGGACCTAATCTTCTGCAAGACATAACAGAGAAGGTTTAAGTCATCTATAAATATATCAAATATTTTTAGAGATAAGGAGATACGCTTACAACTGTCGAAGGAACTTAGAGATTGAAGTTTGAGATAAATTCTTCCTTCAAATATCATCATGGAAGGGAGTCTGGTAGTTTGAAATGAAAGGAAACCTATACCCAAGGAACATTGGACCCATTGAGAACCATGACCGCATAGGTGTCATGGAATATTATATTTAACTTACACTGAATATGGATCACGTTTATGATGTATTTTATATATCTCTCATAAGGATGTACATACCAGATCCCTCATATATACTGAACACAGAGGTTGTACAGCTGGAATATGATCTCTCTTATAAGGTGAAACCAATAATGATTCAGTATAGGAGAGTTACGGTTTTATGCAACAAGATAACCCACCATGTCAAAGTGTTGTGGAGGAACCATTAGTTTGAAAAAGGAACTTGGGACCCATAGGATGCGATAAAGGATATGTACCCAAACATTATTTTTGTATAATGAAATTTCAAGGGAAAAATTAAAATATGGGGAACCATGTAATGACCCAAACAATTATGATTGAAATTTATCAGTTCTTGTTGTGATGTCTTAATCATATAAAATCACATTAGGAAACACAATTCAACATCATGTTTAAATGAAGTACTATGTTTTTTAAACATAAATTTTCCAATTCTTGGTTTTGAACTTCAAAAATCAATCATACACGATTGCAATCTGTAAGAAGTCTGTAGTTTGATTGGACAAATATAATTTTTGGTGAATAGTAATCTACCCTTATGAATAGTAACCTACCATTATGAATATGAACCAAACCTTATGAATAGTAATGTGACCATTATGAATATTAAATCATCCAAAATAATAGTAGCCTCACCCATTAATGAATAAATAAAATTTAGGCATCTTATAAGTGACAATATGACCATAGTAAAAGTATTGGTATTTTCTAGGTCATAAATAAATAATTATAATTAGTTAATTAATTTAAAATATAATATAATTTCCTAAAATGTGTTTATAAAATAAAAAAATTATTTATTTTGGTTTTGAGATAATTTTATAAGACCATATGTAATTTATAAAAATCATTATAAAATCAGTTTTAACTTTAACATCTGTATTTTTTAAGTATATTATGATTTCAATTAAAAATTAAATTTTTCATATTTAGATAATTATTTTTGAAAAATATATTTCATTATTGGATTATAAATGTCAAAAAATGGTTAGGGTGATTTTTTTTGTATTTTTCTAAAATACATTAAATTTTGGTGAATTGTGAAATTTGACAATTTTCAAAATATGCTAAATAACTGAATTTCATCATAAATATTGAGTCATGGATGATTTAAATTGCCATTATATAAAATCAAACATGCACTTATTTCTATTTATAGTCATAATAATCTTCATTATTTCTTGTCTTGTGGAGAAATAATAATGTAACGAATGTAATATTAAGAAAATCCTCCACCCTCCACTATAAATACCACCTCTCACACCCTCATTTCTTCACACCTCTCAAGATTAAATCCTTATCTAAATTATACACAAATCACTCCACAATCCTTCCCCAAGTATATGTGAACTTTGTTTCCTCAAAATCCCAAATCCCCACCTCTAAAGAGTCTCTCAAAGGAGTTAAACTGAAAGGGTAATTTCCAATTTTCGATTCTTTTAATTTCTTTCATGTTCCTTTCATTTCATTTTCTTTCCCCAACTAATTTAACAATAATGGTATGATAAATATAATAACATACAGGTAACTGAAATATATTATGATAATGGGATAGTTTATCCTAATATCAACATCCCTCCCCTGTTATACTATAAATGAAAAAATCATATGAGAAGTGTTAATTTATCACTTTCAAGGATGACAGGTTGTCAAATTACATTACCATCTTATTGACTGGTCATGAAAACATTTTAATGGTTTCACCAGATATTTATATTTTAATTTTATCTTATTTAATGTTTTTTAATCCTTATACCCTTATGATATAAAATAATAATACCAAATGAGTTTAATGTGAGAAAAAACCACCGAATTAATCCCAGCTTTACCATTAAAATTTTATCTAATGATTATTCCCCATGGAATATAAAAAAATACATTATAATATCATTTATGAATATATATTTTCACTAATAATATATATTAAAAATTCTGGATGTCTAACCACATTTTAAAAAAACATCCATTAATGAATACAAGTGAACTGCTCATAAAAGATAATAAAATTAACACTCCCAAACATAGAATTTAAGATCTATAACTCATCCAACAGTCAATGAAAGAACATAATAAAACCATAATGAATCAAATTCATGTACTAAAGGCTATTTAATTGTTAATTAATTAATATAATTTCATTATACCGTACTTTAATGTGATGATAGCGTTTGGAAACAAGGTAAGGGGAAATTATCGAACCCAACTCTCATTCATTGGTGTTTCCCTCTTCAACACATTTTCAGTATGGATATGACATAAAAATAATTTATTCATCATTATAATACCTTTTATGGGATATAAATTTAATTTAATTCATATTAGAAAAAATAAAATGTTTTCTAAATGAACTCTTCATTCAAATAAACACGCTATTTTTACTTCTCGAAGATCGTTTCACTCTTCACTAAGGGTTAATGGTTCTATGTCAAGAATGATATTGTTTCTTTTTTAGAAACCAAATTTTTATGAATTTATGATTTATGTTGAGCAACCCATTTCATTCCATGTGTTTTATTATGTTCATGTATGACAAATTTTCTATGTGGAAGTCCTGATAATGTGAATGTTTTTTATGACGGATGAGGCCAGAATTATATAGCACAATATGAATGTTTGAATGTGATAGGTGCGACTACAATTATACAGAACTACAATGCATTGGGTAAAGTGATTATTCTCATGAGTAATATTAAAATGATCTGTGAACATGATGGTATCTTTTTTCACAACTATGTGAGTTTCTTAACAACTAAGACATGAAATTTCATTATTATGCATTTCCACATTCCATACTATCATATAAATGACGTTATGATTATGCTCAAACCATGTTACTTTTTTCATGTTCTTTTCATTCTTATTGCTTGGATTTTATCTCAACCCTTTTTTTATTTTTATCCTTATTTGACTACATGTACTAATTAGTGCGCAAGAGTCGATAAGAATCTAGATAAGAAGGAATTAAATAAATGTTTATGTTTATGTTGAAAATGTAATGTATGGACCATGTTTTCCCATGAAAATAAACCTTTGGATTATCATTTTGTAATTTTTTTATGTTTTTTATCATTAAAATTATGTTAATGTAATGTTAGAAAAGAAGGATCTCTATACCCTTTATACACATACATGGTAAAAATATCTACCATGCATAACAACACATGGATCTTCAAAGAGAACAGATTCAGGCCAGAGGGGGTAGTTACCAATCAAACACCCATCCAGATATTGGGGGAAACACCCTTCCACATTACTCGAGGTTTTATTCACACTATCAGACATGGGTGCAGTAGTGTATAAAATAATGTAATATACCTGCTAAAAGATAGCTCACTACTACACAATGGGGACAACCTAGTATTAGACTCAACTATAACTTACATCACATAGTCCCCCAGATGCTACTTTTAAGACTACATATCCAACAACCAAATGACAATTTTTTTGATCCACCTTAAATTTATTCATTCCTTTTTATCATTAAAATTAATTAATTCATTCATTTTCCATTAATTAACAATAAAATTTACTCCATATTAAACATTATTATTCACCAAATCCACGTTTTTTCCATCTATGAATATTCCAAACTAACACCACATTTTCCCAATAGGAACAAATCATTTAAATTCTAGAAACACCAATCCAATGGATTAAACATTTATTATTCATTATTAACATAATTTTACAATTCATGTAATATACTAAAAAAATCCAAAGCTACTACCAAGAGGAAACATGGAACATGTAACATCCAATTGCATCATGTAGTGGTGAAATGAATTCAGATAGAATAAGAAACCCATCTAATGACCATTAAATAGAATCATATCAAGAAATAATCATTCTTTCTCTAAACTATGTGTAATCCCATCTTTAACTTCTTCCATCCTTGAAACCCACATGCATATCCCTATGCATCTCACCATCATAGGATTAAACTAAAACCAATTCCTTTGGCCTCCCTGCTCATCACATTATCCATCCTATGCTCCGCCATCCAATACTCAGATATTACAACTGTGATCACATCTAGTGGAAATAAAAAATATGTAAGATAAATAGAATAAACAATAAGAAAATATAGGTCGTTAAAAAATCTATTCAACCTTCACATATAAACTAGCTCTCATGGATCCCTGTATAAGGCATTCAACCTTTCTAATAAATCAGTAACTCTCAAACCCAATGAATTATAATTATTAATCTACTGGTTGTTATTCAATCTTGTATTAGCTGATTCATTATTCATTGGATTAAAAAATGGAAACCAGAGGCATCAATCTATAATAAACATTGAAAATATAAACATTCACTTATCATTATTTATTATTTCTACATCCTAGAGAAATAACATTACCATT
The DNA here is from genome assembly GCA_963277665.1 of Viscum album. NCBI lineage: Eukaryota > Viridiplantae > Streptophyta > Magnoliopsida > Santalales > Viscaceae > Viscum > Viscum album. Next base: position 1,032,906,422 of record OY728121.1, on the reverse strand, counting down.
TGACATTCCTTTTTATTATTATTCTCAATAAGGATACCCGTTCTAAAAATAAATTATCAATTCCATTAATACATGGGAGATGAAATTCAATTAAAGATGAAAATTGCATCAATATTATTGAAATAAAATTACAAGAAACACTAGATTTATATAACATTCCTCTTCCATAATTCTTAAGACAATTAAGCAATTAATTACACATTTACATTATTTACTATTATCTATAAAAACACTCCACACCTAGCATAATAAAATTCTAAACATTCATAGTATAGATTGAAAAATATCAAGAAAACAAGAGGCAATCCATTATATGTCATCAGACATATACAATGTGTGATTTATATTCAATTCATTTATAATATATTTCAAAATTTATTATATTAATTCCATTAACATTGAAATTGGTTAAAACGTTCTAACTTTATGATGTCATGGAATTAAATAGGATATGAAATGAATCCCCTACTTTATATTCATCATCTTTCTTCACATGATAATCATCCAATGTTGAAAATCCATGTCTCCTCTGCAATAATAATACTAAATTCCTCAACAGAGGTCATGATATAACCACACAATAAACAATAAACAAAACTCTAGACGAAATAGTTTGAGAGACATCCATTGTATTGGAATAAAATAGTGGGATAAACTATAAAAAAACCCATAAAAGATGTGGTATAAAATAAATTTGATTTCCGTGGATGAAATAAGGAAGTTTGTGATCGATCACCGTCGAAGGGACTCCAAAATACCATGAAATCCAATCATTGGTCACTAGTTCTTGGGTGAGAATACGTGGGGTTTGAGTCAAATTGATGGAAATATATTTTTTATATCACTATGCATAGGGTATATTTACGACATAAACCCCTCATTTACATCGTAATCATGATGAACATTAAGTTCCATCAAAAAATGCATCTCCTCAAATCCTATGACCTATATTTAATTTAATTTTTAAATTTCATATTTGAAAATCTAATTTTACATCTACCAGCTTTTCTGGTTGCCACACTCATCCTATTCATGAAGTAAATATTTCTGTCACATCCTTAATAATCATCCAAAAAATAACTCTATAATAGAATCATTAATATTTTTGGTCTATAAAAATGACTTTTTTGATAACCCCTACCCTTATGTAATAAATAATCACTTCATATTTATTTTAGAAAACAAACACCACTTGACCTCTATTAAGCTACTTCTAGAATCCATGGGATTTGGAAACATTCAAATGGTTGGACTAGATGAATTCGGTCCATTAAATCAGATAGTTCATAAAAAATTATCATCCTCGAGAATCAAAAAACAAACATGAAGGGAATTAATGTGAAAGGGGTTTTCTAAAGACCACCCCATGATATTAATATCAAGAATCTATCCATCAAAGGATCTCAACTACATCACTCCGAGAAAAGTAGTGTGAAATGATGAAATAAAAAAAACAACTCCTCAACACTTAACATGGGGAGATAACCCTTAAAAAAGAATAAGGAACAATTAATTTCTTAAGATAAAACTATATCATAAAATAAAAATTCGAACATACATTAACCAAAATATATTACAACATAATTGATAAACATAATATAATATCTAGATACTCTATGTGTATCTATGAATCGTATTACCAGGTATTATTTTATATTCCATTATTCCTCCAAAAGACATGAACAGGGGGAATATCATTCCCATAGAACACCTTCTCCATGAGGTATTGGATCTGAATATGCCACTCATCAATGGTCTCATAATCATTAGTATTTATCTCACCCCAATTGATGAAATGAAAGTCATCTTGAAGATAATTACGAATTTTCAATATGTGAAAAAAATCGTCTATCCAACTCATTTGTGGCGGAAGTTCGATCTTATATCCCACCACTCCAACAAGAGGTCATGCCTTGAAAAGACCACCAAATGATGGATAAATCTTACATCCATGACCGAACCATTACTACCTAGGATGAGGAGTCACGTTCAAGAACACATAATCTCCATCATCGAACACCATAAGTCTCCTCCTGTGGTTGGCATGGAATTTATACTAATAGTGTACTATATTCATCCTTTTGTGTATAACCTAAACCACCATTCCATTTTCATTACTATATATGGCTTAACAATTTATGACTCTCCAAACCCTAGTCTGGCAGAATAGAGAATGGAAAGGTCTGTCATAAAAATATTTAAATTGTGAAATACCAATGGAGGAGTGAAAAAAAATGATTTAGGAAAACTCATCCAAGGTCACATTCCTCTAACACCAACCCCAAAAATTTAATTCATAAGAATAAAGAATGTCTTCATGTGTTTCGATATTTCACACAATATAAACATCCACATCAAGATGAAAAGTAGTGCTAATGCATAACAGATAACCAAAAGTATATTGGAGAAGTCTCTACACCCTGGAGGTAAAATGACAATCAATACTATATATGTTCATCATAGGGGACTTCATGGATTAACAACACCTACTCAAAATATTTATTTGACATAAACTCCACAACGATTGACACTATGATTGTAATAATGTGGGATAATATAATCAAATGTTTCACTATCATCAATATAACATCATAGCTTCCCTGAGCTCGAGGTAGAACGATAATGATGTCCATTAATATATCTTTCACATCCTATAGGGAAAATATAATTATTATATAAAACCACTATGAACATGGTGCTATGAAATAATGTTATGGAATACGAAGCATCATGTTAAAAACACAGTAATTGAATGCTTTAAACATGGCCACTAAATCTGAACTCTTAAACCTCTATACATATTTATCACTCTAGGATATTCCACAAATGGTGAAATATAGAAATATTGGAGAACCATCTAACACATATCTAATGGGTTGAAAATTCTCCCCCAGAACAATAATTTGTAATTATCATCCTCGGAAAAAATATCTGTGGAATCACTAAAAATAATTTTATAGGCCACCAACATAGAATCCCCTAAGTGGGATTCCTCCAACTGATTGACTAAATATGACTTCACCATCATCTATAAAAGACAACCTATACCTCTATAACTTCCCATATCTAGATGAAAATTGATATTACTTCAATCACACTCCAGGAATATTCAAATTATTGCATAGAATCACTACATGAATTCTATATTAGAACATCAATTTAAACATTTCCCATTCATAGAACCTATGAAATGTTTAATCTGTAGTCCTGCATGAATTTCATCCACCTATGCCACCAAAATATCAAGTAACACTTTTAATAGACATAACATAGGATCTTATGATTGGTGAAAAACAAAAAATAATTTCCAATGAATTATTTTATAAAAAAATTCTACGAAAACTCAACTTTGGGCAACTCAAGTTCATAGGTGGTATAGTTATTCCCATTACGATGTAACCAGTGAGGACCATAAGAAAAAATAATAATCGAATATATTAGAACACAACCAGACCAAGACATGATTCATCCTCGAAAACATAAAATTGAACTACATATACTTGGAAAAAAGTCCTAGATCACTAAAAAACATCTCCATTAGTTACTTGAAAGCAACCTTACACTAGTTATTCTGTAATAATGTCTAATATTTATATAAAGATATTTCATAGGAGATAAAAAATGAGATAAAATGGCTATGAAGCTCCAATAATATCCCATAAGACCAAAGAAACTTCCCACACCTTTCACTATCTTAGGGTATACAAAATAAAACATTTACCCAATCTACAAAGGATCTAAAGATACTCCTTGTTGTAACATGACAAAACCCAATAAATGAATTTCACATTCCATGAAATCACACTTTTAAAACTTTCCATAGGACTGATGATGACGAAGAACTCCAAAAATGACATGTAGATACTCTGCATGCTCCTCATCATATACATAGAAAAAAAATATTTCAACAATGGAAACCATAAAATAGTTTTCTAATAACTCTCCAAAAATAACATTCATCAAACCTATGAACACTCTGATATCATTCATCTCACCAAATGGCATCACAACAAACTCATAATTCCCAAGATGATAATGGGAATTAGTCTTTGGAATATCCTCATCCTTACATATAATGATATGTGGACCATAAATCAATTTGAAATAACCATATTTATCCATTAAAATGGTTGTATAAGTAATAAATAAATGAAAGAGGCTAGAGATTATTCACCATCACTTGATTCAAGCAATGACAATCGGTAAAAATCCATAGTCCTCCATCTTACTTCTTCCATTAGTATCCTATAACACAACCTACCTCTCAAACAAATCTAAAATATCTAACATTGACTAAAACTAATAAATGTCAAGGAATATATCATATTTACATGTCCATAATCATAGGTGGTTTTCAAAAGTTTCCTGCTTCCCTTTAACTAACTCATAGTACCTTCATTATTCATACTAGTCATCTCGACCTCTAACTAGCATAGTTAACACCAATGGTAATGGAAGCCTATCCACCTAAAGTCCCAAATAATAGACAAGGCTTGGTGATATGAAGGAGTGTTTAGACCATATGTCCAGAAATAATGAACCCTTTTAGAATATAAGAAAATGGTACAATGTATGACATTTGGACCTTCCAATATTGGAAATGATGAAAATTGACACTAGTGCAGAAAACGTTTTTTACGTCACAATTTTTTACGTCGGTTATATAAAACCAACGTCATAATATGTAAAACGAGGTTTTTTACGTCGGTTATTTAATAACCGACGTAAAAACCTGTGTTTAGTACACCTTTAACGTCGGTTATTTTTATAACCGATGTTATTAATCGCGCGGCTTCGTTTTTTACATTGGTTATACATTAACCGCCGTAAAAAACAGAAGCGGGGGGTGTTTGTTACGTCGGTTATTCAATAACCGATGTAAAAAACGCGGTTTTTGAAGGCCTTTTTACGTCGGTTATAAAATAACCGACTTAAAAAAAGAATCCGCAGATGTTTTTGACTTCGGTTATGGAATAACCGACGTAAAAAAATGCGGATTTTGAGCCCTTTATAACATCGGTTATTTTATACCCGACGTAAAAAAAGAATCGAAGGAAGGTTTTTACGTCGGTTATTGAATAACCGACGTTATAAATGTTTTTAAAAAAATTAGAACATCGGTTATTGAATAACTGACGTGATAACTCATTTAAAAATTTACCCAGACCCGTGGATTGTCATTCGCGAGTTTACCTTCGACAGTCGCGACTCGTCTCTCTCGCGCGTAAACCCGAATCGGCTTGTCCATTTCGTTGGTTTAGATTCGTTTTGCGATCATCGTTTCTCATATTTAATCTCCTCGGATCAATCATCTAAACTCGTAGCACTCAGGTAATCCTCCCACTCGTTCGTTTTTTTTCGCGGATAGTATATATATATGTGTTGTGATTTTTTTGTTGAAACTAGCTAAGATTCTTCGATTGCGAACCCATTTAACTCGTTTTGGCACCATAATCTTATTTATCATCCCTAGATCTATTATTTCGACTTGCAATATTGACTAATTTTATGATTTCACTAATTTTTCATCGTTTTCTATAAATCCCCGAGAGGGTTGGGGCGTGTCCATTTGGATGGGTTGCCCTTTTACAGTTGTTACTGCTTTATTCACACACAACCATGGCATAGGTGCATGGATTTGGGATCACATCACCATTTTCACCCCCTGCAAACAAAGTTTCACGAGGAGGACTCGCCAGATTTCCCCTCGGCATGTTAGAAATTTTAGATACCCTCTTTTCACCAAGTAAAAAATTAACTAGTTTTTTCTTCACTACTTATCCAAAACAAATAAAACCACCATTCTTTCTAGAACCTCTACTAGATCCATTGCATCCATCAACATACATATTTGGATCTGAAAGCATCCCTTAAGCCTTATGTTCGATGCTAACATCCTTTACTGATCTATAGAAAATATCATGGTCTGCTAAGCTCTCCATTTAAAAGTCAAACCCCACCAATTATTCATCCTCATCATGAGAAAATGGCACAACATCTGAATTTCTGATTCAATCTCTTGGGTCACTGAACAAACATTAACTCCTTCAAATCCACACCTGGAATAGAGAACCTAATGTCGAGTTCCTTCTATATCTATTGAAACTCAGTTCTTCCACCACACCTAAAAACATTCTTTGAATGGCCCAACTTCTTGTTATGGTAAATTTTCAGTGATTCCAGGGGGGTGGGAGGGCTATCAAGAGGGTTGGGGGGTGTCCAGGGGGGTGTCCAAGGGGGTAGGGTGTGGGGGGTGGTGTCCAGGAGGGGTGGGGGGCTGTCTAGAGGGGTCGGGGGGTATCCAGGGGGGATTACAAGGGGGTGGGTGGGTGTGGGGGGTTGTCCAAGGGTGTGGGTGGGTGTTGGGGGGTGTCCAGGGGGGTGTCCAAGGGGGTAGGGGGTGGGGGTGGTGTTTAGGAGGGGTGGGGGGCTGTCCAGAGGGTTGGGGGTATCCAGGGGGGTGTCCAAGCAGGTCGGGGGTGGGGGGTTGTGTCCAGGAGGGGTGGGGGTGCTTTCTAGAGGGGTCGGGGGCTGTCCAGAGGGGTTGGGGGGTGTCCAGGGTGGTGTCTAAGGGGATGGGTGGGTGTGGGGGCTGTCCAAGGGGGTGGCGGCCTGTCCAGAGGGGTCGGTGGGGTGTCCAGGGGGGTGTCCAAGGGGTTGGATGGGTGTGGGGGGCAGTCCAAGTGGGTGGCGGCCTCTCCAGAGGGTATTTGGGGTTGTCCGGGTGGGTGGCGGGGCTATCCAGAGGGTTGGGGGATGTCCAGGGGGGTGTCCAAGGGGGTAGGGGGTGGGGGGTTGTGTCCAGGAGGGGCGGGGGGCTGTCCAGAGGGGTCGAGGGGTGTCCAGGGGGGTTTACAAGGGGGTGGGTGGGTGTGGGGGGCTGTCCAAGGGTGTGGGTGGGTGTTGGGGGGTGTCCAGGGGGGTGTCCAAGGGGGTAGGGGGTGGGGGTGGTGTTTAGGAGGGGTGGGGGGGGTTGTCCAGAGGGTTGGGGGTGTCCAGGGGGGTGGGGGGTTGTGTCCAGGAGGGGTGGGGCTGCTTTCTAGAGGGGTCGGGGGCTGTCCAGAGGGGTCGGGGGGTGTCCAGGGTGGTGTCCAAGGGGATGGCTGGGTGTGGGGGTTGTCCAAGTGGGTGGCGGCCTGTCCAGAGGGGTCGGTGGGGTGTCCAGGGGGGGTGTCCAAGGGGGTGGATGGGTGTGGGGGGCTGTCCAAGTGGGTGGCGGCCTCTCCAGAGGGTATTTGGGGTTGTCCGGGTGGGTGGGGGGGCTGCCCAGAGGGTTGGGGGATGTCCAGGGGGTGTCCAAGGGGGGTAGGGGTGGGGGGTGGTGTCCAGGAGGGGTGGGGGGCTGTCCAGAGGGGTCGGGGGGGTGTCCAGGGGGGTGTACAAGGGGGTGGGTGGGTGTGGGGGGCTGTCCAAGGGTGTGGGTGGGTGTTGGGGGGTGTCCAGGGGGTGTCCAAGGGGGTAGGGGGTGGGGGTGGTGTTTAGGAGGGGTGGGGGGCTGTCCAGAGGGTTGGGGGTGTCCAGGGGGGTGTCCAAGCAGGTCGGGGGTGGGGGGTTGTGTCCAGGAGGGGTGGGGGTGCTTTCTAGAGGGGTCGGGGGCTGTCCAGAGGGGTCGGGGGGTGCCCAGGGTGGTGTCCAAGGGGATGGGTGGGTGTGGGGGGCTGTCCAAGGGGGTGCCGGCCTGTCCAGAGTGGTCGGTGGGGTGTCCAAGGGGGTGGATGGGTGTGGGGGGCTGTCCAAGTGGGTGGCGGCCTCTCCAGAGGGTATTTGGGGTTGTCCGGGTGGGTGGGGGGGCTGCCCAGAGGGTTGGGGGATGTCCAGGGGGGTGTCCAAGGGGGTAGGGGTGGGGGTGGTGTCCAGGAGGGGTGGGGGGCTGTCCAGAGGGGTCGGGGGTGTCCAAGGGGGTAGGGGGTGGGGGTGGTGTTTAGGAGGGGTGGGGGGCTGTCCAGAGGGTTGGGGGGTGTCCATGGGGGTGTCCAAGCAGGTCGGGGGTGGGGGGTTGTGTCCAGGAGGGGTGGGGGTGCTTTCTAGAGGGGTCGGGGGCTGTCCAGAGGGGTCGGGGGGTGTCCAGGGTGGTGTCCAAGGGGATGGGTGGGTGTGGGGGGCTGTCCAAGGGGGTGGCGGCCTGTCCAGAGGGGTCGGTGGGGTGTCCAGGGGGGTGTCCAAGGGGGTGGATGGGTGTGGGGGGCTGTCCAAGTGGGTGGCGGCCTCTCCAGAGTGTATTTGGGGTTGTCCGGGTGGGTGGGGGGCTGTCCAGAGGGTTGGGGGATGTCCAGGGGGGTGTCTAAGGGGGTAGGGGGAGGGGGGTGGTGTCCAGGAGGGGCGGGGGGCTGTCCAGAGGGGTCGGGGGGTGTCCAGGGGGTGTTATATCTTACTATATTTTGTTTAAAAAATAATATTCAATCATATTTTTTTAAATACACATCGATTTTTTTTTATATTTCAAAATTGTTTACATTCAAATTATGATTTTTGTCATATAAACATATATTTGTCTTATATAAAAAAAAATATATTTTTGCTATTTGTTATAGGTAATAATGAGTCAAAGTTGGATTACGGAACATCGAATGAGCAATGAATATGGGGAATGTGTTGATGCCTTTTTGGAATTTGCTAACCGAAATGTTCCAAGTAGTGACATTTTTTCTGTCCATGCCTGAAATGTCTGAATATGAAGAAGTTGAAAAGTAGAGAGATAAAAGATCATCTGATTTGTCATGGTGTCAATCCGAGTTACAACCCTTGGATTTGGCATGGCGAAACTGGACAGAATGTCACTGATGATAATGAATCACAAGATGGTAACTCCGATGGAATTGAAGAAATGATTCGCGATATTGTAGCAGAACAAATTGAGATAGAACCGACAGTTGCACGTCTATATGGTGATGCCGAAAAACCATTATATCCTGGTTGTACATATTTTACGGTTTTGTCGGCGGTGTTAAGATTGATTAACCTGAAGTCGAAACATGGATGGAGTGACAGAAGTTTTACAGAGCTGCTACAATTGATGAAAGACATTCTTCCAAAAGATAACGATCTTCCAGATTCACATTATAAGGCCAAAAAAATATTATGCTCGATGGGATTGGGATACAGGAAAATACATGCCTGTCCGAATGACTGCATTATATATAGGAAGGAATATGAATTTCTGAAAGAGTGTCCTAAATGTGGGACATCACGGTATAAGGTGAAAGAAAAATCACAAGCTGATATAGAGATTACAAAGCTCCCTTCAAAGGTATTTTGGTATCTTTCTATAATTCCTTGTTTCAAACGTTTATTTGCTAATTCACATGATGCAAAAACGTTAATATGGCATGCTGATGAGCGGGTATGTGATGGAAAAATACGTCATCCAGCTGATTGTCCACAATGGAAGAAAATTGATGCCCATTACCCTACATTTGGAAATGAAATTAGAAATCTGAGACTAGGCTTGTGCACAGATGGAATGAATCCATACCGAACCCTCAGTAGCACACATAGTTCATGGCCTGTTTTATTGGTAATTTACAACCTCTCTCCTGAAGTTTTTATGAAGCGCAAATATGTCATGCTGAGTATCATGATCTCTGGTCCAAAGAAACCCGGCAATGATATTGATGTATACTTGTCACCGCTGATTGATGATTTGAAACTGTTCTGGGCTGATGGTATTAAGGTGTATGATTCTTATAAAATGGACTATTTTCAACTGCATGCAGTGCTTCTATTCACTATAAATGACTTCCCAGCATATGGAAATTTGTATGGATACAGTGTTAAAGGGCATAAAGCATGTCCAATTTGCGAACAATAGACGTCATATTGTCAATTGCATCATGGGAGGAAAACAGTGTACATGGGTCATCGAAAGTTTTTGCCTATGGATCACCCTTATAGAAGACAAAAAAAGGCATTCAATGGCTCACAAGAATTTGATACTGCTCCAAAACCTTTATCCCCAGATTTGTATTTTGAGAGGGTGAAAAACCTTGATGTGACATTGGGAAAGACACAGAAATCTGGTAATGATAGACATATTTGGAAGAAAAGGTCAATATTTTTTGAGCTACCATATTGGAGGTATCATGAAGTCAAACATAATATTGATGTCATTCACGTGGAGAAGAATATCTGTGATTCTTTGATCGGAACATTGCTAGATATTAAAGGAAAGACAAATGATGGGTTGAATGCAAGGTTAGACCTACTATCAATGGGAATACGTTTGGATTTAGCTCCCACTCCTAAAGGAAGACGAACATTTCTTCCCCCGGCTTGTCATACATTATCGAAGAGGGAGAAAAGTAGCTTCTGTCAGTGTCTTCATGATATCAAAGTGCCTCAAGGTTATTCTTCAAATGTAAAAAATTTTGTCTCATTGAAAGACTTGAAGTTGATAGGTATGAAATCACATGATTGTCATGTCATGATGCAACAAATTCTACCAGTTGCACTGCGTGGAATATTGCCCATCCGTGTCAGAAAGACTATAATGAGGTTGTGTTATTTTTTCAATTCAATTTGTAACAAGGCGATTGATGTGAATGCTTTGAACATTTTGGAAAAGGATGCAATTTTTATAATTTGTCATTTGGAAATGTATTTTCCTCCAACTTTTTTTGATATGATGGTGCATTTAATGATTCATCTGATTCGAGAAATAAAGCTTTGTGGACCTGTATATCTTCGTTGGATGTATCCTTTTGAAAGGTATATGAAAATATTAAAGGGATATGTTAAAAATCCATATCGACCTGAAGCCTCCATTATTGAAAAGTATATTTCTAAGGAGGTAGCAGAGTTTTGTACGAGCTACTTGGCTACGACGCAACACATAGGTTTGCCTGCATCTCGCCATGAACGGGTTAATAATGAGGGAAAGGGGATTCGTGGCTTGAAAGTCAAATCACTGTCAGCTGAACAGATGAAGAAGATAGAATCATACATCTTGAATAACATAGCTGATGTTCAACCGTATATCACATTGCATATTAATGAGTTGAAACAATGTCATCCAAAGATGATAGAAATGTGGATTTTGAATGAGCACAACAAAACTTTTTTGCCATGGTTTAAAAAGACCTTGCTTGGTAGATCAGATGTATCAGAGACATTAAAATGGATAGAGGGTGGTCCATCTTTAAATGTGATAACATGGTCCGCTTATGACATTAATGGCTATACATTTCATACGAAAGCTCAGGACAACAGAAGTGCAGTTCAGAATAGTGGTGTATTGGTGTTTGCAGAAGCAATGCATTTTTCGAGTGCTAAGGACAGAAACCCAATTTCGGCATCAAGTGCATATTATGGAGTGATTGAAGACATATGGGAGGCTGATTACTTTAAAATTAAAGTTCCTGTTTTTAACTGTAAATGGTTTATCGGTAACGACAGTGTCAGACACGATGAATTTGGAATGACACTTGTTAATCTGAATATATTGGAAGACACAGCTGATTCTTTTATAATGGCAACACATGCCAAACAAATTTTCTATGTAGTAGATCAATCAGATATGCAGTGGGCTGTTGTTTTACAAGGGAAAAAACAATATGTTGGTGAGGATGAATTTGATGAAGATGCTGATTTATGTGAGATCCCTACTTCCATTGAAAGATTAACAGAACATAATTATGAGTATGTTGAAGACATGGTTTGTGCCATAAGGAACGATCACGACGAAGGAATTTGGGAAAACAATCCAACTGTACATTCCTAAAATTACAGGTAACACATGTTTATTTCTTGTTTACATTTAGTTTTTTCATATAATGTTAGATATTGTAAATTTTTTACTTATTAAAACATGTATCAAACCAAAATGATAAAACAATAAAAACCGTAAAGAGGAAAAGTCCTGGGCGCACCGGCTGGCCGGTGGTGGATCACCGGTTGGCGGGTGGTCCAGACAGCAAAGCTCTCTGTCTGGTCCACCGGCCGGCCGGTGGTGATCCAGCGGCCGGCCGGTGGTCCAGACAGAGGAAGGCTCTCTGTCTGGTCCACAGGTCGGCCGGTGGTGAGCCACCGGCCAGCCGGTGACACCAGGCAGTGGGCAAGTCTACTGCATGGGTCCTCCGGCTGGCCGGTGAGCTCACACCGGCTGACCGGTGGACTCAGTGAGTCCACTTTTCAGCTTTCTTGGGCCAACTCCTTGGCAACCTTTTTCCTATCAACAAAAACACTTGAAAACAAGTTAGAACATAATAAGAGTGATTGTGATCATTAAAATCCAAGAGAGAGGGGTACAACAAACTGTGTTTACCATGTTTATCATTGTTTAACATGCTTACCATATTACCAATGTTTACTATTATGTAATTTAGTACACTTTTCTATTTTCTGATTAAGTAGTATTACAATATTTGAATTTGTATATTTGTGAACTAATGTTTGTTTTTTTGATTTGAAGGAAAATGACAGATCAATCAGTTGATCAGCCACATGATTCTGGAGATAAGCATATTGGTCATACATCTGGGGAGGAACATTCACATGCTCCTATTACGAAAAAGAGTTCAAAGGTTGGTAAGCGTGGGTGCACACGTTTACCAAAATTATCACTTGCCCGTACGAAGGAGGAGAGGATAGTCGTGGAGTTTGATGATGATGATCTTCCTAGAGGTCCAAATGCTAAATATTTTAAGGGTTTTGTAGCAACTCAGGCTAAGAGCAAAGTAAGCATTCTCTATGATGATTGGAGAAGTGTGGATAAGGCGATAATTTCTCAGCTGTGGGAGACCATTTTGGTAAGATCTTTTGCTATTGTTTGACTGTTCTTTAAATGTTTCTAGTATATATAATATTTTTAACCTCTTTTTAATCAGATGACATTTGATATTCCTGACACTGGAGGAGTCAGGAAGAAATGCTTATCGTTGGCTGCTAGGAGATGGAGGGATTTCAAATCAACCCTCTCATCTGATTTCATTTATGGTCATAGGAGTCGTGAGAATCCATGTCGTATATATCCTTTTATAGATGAAGACACATGGAGACAATTTTTTGAAAGTAGAAGAAAAGAATCATTTATGGTAAGGGCAATGTAAACTTTTATATGCTTTCTTATATAAATGATCTTATTATTGTTTTGTTAATGATTACTTATTCTTAATTTACAGCAAACAAGGAAAGCTCATCAAGAGATCCAATCTAAAAATGTATACCCTCATAGTTTATCTCGGGTAGGGTATGCATTATTGGAAGAAAAAATGATGGCAGAAAAATTTCAACAACTAAGAGCTGAGTCTTCAAGCTCTGGAGAGGTGGCCCCTCCATCCCCTCCATCTAGACATGAGAAATGGAAAAGAGCTCGGAAGGGCAAAAAAGGACAATATCTTTCGGAAGAATCGAGACTCGTAGTTGAGAGGATTGTAAGATATCTATTTTATTTATTTAAGTTTACTATTTTCGTCATATATTTCCAATCATTATAGAAATGTTCAATAAATTATTACAGGACTCTTTTGAGGAGCAGGGTTCACATGGGACATTTACACCATCTGGGAGGGAAGATATTTTATCTGTGGCATTGGGAAAGCCCGAACATCCTGGCCGTGTAAGAGGATATCCGGCAGGTGTATCGGTAAGAAAAGTGTTGCCACGTTCCTCAACTTCTAACGTTGAGGGAGTTTATAAAAAAAATAGAATCCTTGGAGGCTAAAGTCCATAATATTAATGCGACAATGGAGGACAAGATTAGAGCATCGGTGCAGTTTATGTTTGCAGACTTGCAAAGACAATTTCAGGGTGCAGCTCCCACTCCACCTCTCCCAGTAGCTCCCACTCCCCCACCTCAGCCTACGGACCCCATTTTTGATCCTCCTCCTCCGCCGCAGCTACCTAATTATTGTGAGTTGTATGTTGATGATCCTCAACATCATATAGTTGCATATGGGATGGTATATTGTATAGGAGATACAGTTCATCATCAACAGTTAGAGGTAGAGAATCAGAGGGTCACTGTACAGGATATTACAGATAGATCAGCTCGGATACCATTACCTACAGATGAGGTGACGACAATTGGACATAGTATTGGCCATTTTTTACTTTGGCCATCCAGACTTCTTCGACTCATTACCATATAGGTATGGATGTTATATATTTTATTTTATATTTTTATTAATGTTTTATCATTTGAAAACTAATATATTTTTCAATTTATTTTTACAGGAATACTTCAAAGGTAAAGAAATACTGTATAGACATCAACAAAGATAGATAGCTATGACATCAGATGCAGATACTAGCAGTCTTGACAAATTGTCAAGATATTCAAATTTTTTGGCGGATCATTATGACTTTACAATGGAAGCTCATGTCTGTGGACATGAACTAACTGTGGGGATTATGAAAACTGATATCATGGAGTTTGTCACTGGAGATAAGTTGGGCATCAACGTGGTGCAAATTTTAATCATGTAAGTCTTAACACCTTTTCCTTGCGTTATATTTATTAAGAATGTATACTTATGTCCTCTTTGTATTAGGTATCTGTATAAAATTTGTGAGAGGAATGAGATGACAGATGTATATGGATTCGTGGACCCACAATTGATTTCCCCTGAAGCATGTGCATTGGATGAGGAACAAAGAATGATTTATATTGCTGATAGATTTGAAAAGAATGTAATCACACAGTGTTGGATGATGCCTTTTTGTGAGAGGTATGAAACACATCCCTCTGAAAGAGTTAATTATCTTTTAACATAAAAAACCACTAACGTTAAATTTCCTTTTATCAGGGATCATTGGATGTTAGGGGTTTTTTTCCCTAGGGAGAAAGCAATTTATTTGATATGCTCTCTCCATGATGATGTGCGAGAAAGTTTTAAGAATATATTGGAAACGTAAGTTTCAATTTCACAATAGTTTTATATATTAGAATGAATTTTAAATTTACCCCATTCGTATCATTTTCTAACAGGGCATGGGTCCACCTTCGAAAAAGCGTAAAGAAAAGGAATTTCAATATCAAATATGTACATGCGAAGGTAAATATCCATTTATAATTTGTACATTTTGATTTATTACATAAAAATAATATATTGAATTTACACTCATTCAAACAGAAATGTCATGAGCAACAAGGCATCATCGAATGCAGATATTACATGTTAAGATTTATGTATGAAATAATAACAACTGGGACAGTTCTGAGTTTTGACCTGGTAAGATTTCCTCTTTCTCATAATATTTCAATTTGATTTATTCATTATACACGTTGACTACTATCCTTTTCCTTTGTAGCTTTTTGATGACCCTCAACCCTTTACTTCTGAAGATATCAAACACTTACAAGTGGAGTGGTCAAATTATTTTACAGGTTTGATTGAATTTTAGTTGTTTGTAATGTAAAATGTAATTTTGAATATTGTCAATGTAATTGTGTATTTCGTAGTCATTTAGGTTGGATTTAGTTTTTTTTAAGATGACAGTGTAAGTTTTGAATGTTATATAAGTGAATGTTTAATTTTTCTCTACTTGTTGTTTTGGTCTACTGTTGATGGTTTTTCTGGTCTGGATTTTGGTATGGGGGGAGAGGTTCCAAGGGGGTGGGTGGGTGTTTGGGGGGTGTCCAAGGGATATGGGAGGGGTGTCCAAGGTGTGTTTGGGGCTGTCCTAGGGATCAGGGGGGTGTAAATGAGGGTGGGGGTGTCCAAGGGGTGGGGGTGTCCAAGGGATATGGGAGGGGTGTCCAAGGTGTGTTTGGGGCTGTCCAAGGGGTCGGTTGGGTGTAAATGAGGGTGGGGGGGGGCTGTCCAAGGGGTGGGGTGGGGTGTCCAAGTGGTGGGGGGGTGTCCAAGGGATATAGGAGGGGTGTCCAAGGGTTGTTTGGGGCTGTCCAAGGGGATGGGGGGGGGGGGGTTTCCAAGGGGTCGGGGGGGGGGGGTTCCAAGGGGTCGGGGGGTGTCCAGGGGGTGGGGGGGCTGTCCAAGGGGTGGGGGTGTCCAAGGGGTGGGGGTGTCCAAGGGATATGGGAGGGGTGTCCAAGGGGTGTTTGGGGCTGTCCTAGTGTTCGGGGGGTGTAAATGAGGGTGGGGGGCTGTCGAAGGGGTGGGGGTGTCCAAGGGGTGTGGGGTGTCCAAGGGATATGGGAGTGGTGTCCAAGGTGTCTGGGAGTTCTGTCCAAGGGGTCGGTTGGGTGTAAATGAGGGTGGGGGCTGTCCAAGGGGTGGGGGGTGTCCAAGGGATATGGGAGGGGTGTCCAAGGGGTGTTTGGGGCTGTCCAAGGGCTCGGGGGGGTGTCCAGGGGTCGGGGGGTGTCCAAGGGGTCTGGGAGGGCTGTCAAGGTGTGGGGGGGGTGTCCAATGGGTGTTTGAGGCTGTACTAGGGGTCTTGGGGGTGTAAATGAGGGTGGGGGGCTGTCCAAGGGGTGGGGGTGTCCAAGGGGTGGGGGTGTCCAAGGGATATGGGAGGGGTGTCCAATGGGTGTTTGAGGCTGTACTAGGGGTCGTGGGGGTGTAAATGAGGGTGGAGGCTGTCCAATGGGTGGGGGTGTCCAAGGGTTGTGGTGGGGCTCCAATGTTGTGGGGGAGGACTGGCCAGGTTGTTAGGTGGGTATAGATGAGGGTGGGGTTCAGTTGGGGCTTGGGGGAGGGCTGGCATGGTTATTTTTGTTGTTTGGTTTTTGGTTGCTTTTTGGTGAGAGCAGTGCAATTATTTTAAAAAAATATATATCGCTTTCACGACGGTTATTTTATAACCGACGTGGTAAATAAATCGGTAGGGGTTTATCACGTCGGTTTTTTCGAGAACCGACGTGATAAACCGTTCCCGGGCCTTTTATCACGTCGGTTCTTAATATAACTGACGTGCTAAAAGGCCTAGGAATTGATTTACCACGTCGGTTATTGGATAACCGACGTGCTAAAACGTTTCCCAGGCCTTTTTATCACGTCGGTTATTTAAGAAACCGACGTGATAATAGGCCCGGGGAAGGGTTAATCACGTCGGTTATGTCATAACCGACGTGATAAACGATATCCCAGGCGTTTTATCACGTCGGTTTAGAAATAACCGACGTGATAAACCCCCCCCCCCACCCGCGGTTTATCACGGCGGTTATATAATAACCGCCGTTATAAATCCCCATCCCCCATCATTTTTCACGTCGGTTATTAATGAACCGTCGTGATAAACACAGTGATGTTCGGGATGTTACGTCGGGTTTTAAATAACCGACGTAAAAAACGTTATTTATAACGTCGTCCGTATTAACGTCGCCTAAAAACCGACGTAAATAATGAAAAATAACCGACGTAAAAAACGTTTTCTGCACTAGTGTGAAGCCTACCACAACCTCCTTCATGGCCTCTCTAAAACTATTGAAGACCACCTCCACCACCACACACTATCGTCAGAGGAAGAGTAGAAATCTTGGGGAATTCCTCTCATAGCCCTATATTTTCTATATTAATCCTATGCTAGAGTAGACAACAAGTTTTGTTTTATTAGACGAAATTACCTAAATAGGGGAACTTAAAGTGGAACACCTGGTTTATAATATCATCTCAAAAAGGTGAAGAACTATTGTTGTTGATGACCTGATCCATTATAAGAAGAAAAATTATTTGATCCTTTAGAATAGGTTAGATTTCCATCAACTTAATAGAAATGTGAATTTGAGGGTTGGGAACTACCCCTAGCTGACCAAAATCTCTTATTTCCAAGAAATTGGGAACCCTAAACTAAAACTCTTTATTATAAGGAATCTTGACAACTCCGTTGTGGTGATGATCTAGTTCAGTCCAATATCCTCTCAATAACATCTGATCTGAAAAGAACCTCTAGGCAATTCCTCAACATTAACAGAGTTATCTATATGTATATATCATGCCACAAAAACTCCTCTAACTACCCCCATCTAGCCTCCTCATTGGGTAAAAGGTCTTAAGAATATCCTAGAAGGGTCCTGAAACAGATCCCAAACAATCGCACACTAGAACTCTCTTATTGCAGGGTAAGAATCACCTATTCACTAGACTCCTTAGAGGTATAAGAAATTGATTCATCTCAGAAATGGCCACAAAATTCTCTTATGAGGCTATCAAATCCTCATGATCTATGAGGAATATGATCGACCACTACCTCACCGCTTCACATAGGATTATCATAGCCAATTAACCCCAACACTCCTTACAGGAATTAGTCGATCCTAAATATATCTAAAACTACTCTAACCAGTATTATTTGATGATTCTAAAATGGATCTCTCAAAACTATGTATAATCTAGCACTGCCACTCTCAGAGTGTTCTTCTACATGTGTCTTGATCATCGACCTCTACTCTATGGTGATCAGATAAAACATCAGTCTGAACATCTTCAATGCAAACATGGAATCAGAATTTATAGAGATCCATTCCTATAAGAAAAAAAATTAGACTCCTAAATATGGAATATATAATAATCAATATAAATTAATTCATTAATTTGTATTCTTATTTAAGGAATAACCACTCCCAAGTTATACCCATTTCAAACAGAGGAATAGATAAGAATAAGGAATAATCCATTCCATTCTACATACCAAAAAAACCAGTATCAAATTATTTATTGGAATCAGCGAGCATAAAAGTATTTGAATCCGATCATACACATCTTTAAATACTTGTGTCTGATCCATTATCTTGGGGTTTCATCACTCACAAATCATAGATGAAATTGTTTCCCAAATGTCCCATTAAATTTCACATATTACTAACTCCATAATCCATTCTATCCATCGTCCTTATCATTTGATAAATTGTATCATGAAACACTACCCCAATAGTGATTTCCAACTTGGATGGAAATGAGGTAAGGGAGATGGTGACCACATGAATCTTTTTTCATGTATACCCTAGGTAGAAAACTACCACCGATGGTACAATAAGAATAAAAATTTATGGAATTACCCTCTAAAAGAATATACAGAATAAGGGGATAAGATATATTCCCCAATGAAAACATACTGAAATATATATGTCAATGGAATCACAAGTAAGTACATGTAATTCCATATAATACTATAAATTATACAGGGGAAACTATATGTACCAAAAAGGTAAATATGGAGGTGTCCATGATGCCCAAAAAACTCATAAAAACCCATGATCTAATAATATCAAACAAAATCACCAACCCGCACACTCTAAATTGAATAATATGACATATATATACATGGGTTGAGATTAATTGTATACTCAATAAGATCCACCCTATAATATCTCATTTTAAAGATAAACATGGAATAATAAATCATAATAATGAAAAAAAGAAACTAAATTCCCACATTAACATGTATATTAATATCCCATCCTCAGAAAGATTATCTACCACCAAGTATCATTTAAAATAAAGTATATATTATTAGAATTAAATAATAATGATACCCTGCACCAACTTCCCCAATTATTTTCCACTATGTTCAAACATCATATGTTCTAAGACATATCTCTCCCAAAAAAGATAACCCATAGACACCTAGGATATGTACCACTTGATGGGACTCATAAATCACATCATCGTATCATCCAATATAACATAACAATATAATAAGAAAGAAGTCTCTATGATCCACCACATGTAGTGTGATTTTTATCATACATTTGGTATTATACATCAATCCCTCACTACCCATACACAGAGTGTGGTAACTCAATCCATTAAAACTTGTACAGTTTATACAAATAATAACCATGACACAAAATCGAAAAAAGATCTATTCCAGTAGGGGTAGTCATCCATATATCCTCCCATTAGGATGTTGGTGAAAACACCCTCCTATATTCATTTGGGTGTCTGTCACCTCAACTAACAACAGTTGTGTAGTATATAAAATCACTACATATAAAAACTATAATATATCTTAAAACCACAATATGGACATAACCTATTTGGAGACTCAACTAGAGCTAACACCGCCTGGACTCCTGGTTTCCACTCATGAGACTGGATATTTCATAATCACACAAGAAATCTAAGGAGATACATTAAATTTATTATTTACTTTTTAAAGTTTTTTATTAATTAATTAATTCCTTATCCATTAACTAACCATTAACATTATTACTGTTAATCATTATTTGCAACTAACTCCACGTCAATGCACTCTGAGAAAAATCATTAATAATTTCATGGTTTCTCCAGAGTAACATCTCATTTTCATTCTAAAAACAGCAACCCCAAGGGTTAAAAATTTTATATTCATGATTAACCTAATTCAATTACCCATGAACTATAGGGAGACTATCCTAGTATACATCAAATAGGAAACATAAAACCAAGCACATAGAGCTACCTCAATTAGTGGGGAAAGGAATACAAATAAAACAAGCAACCCATCCATTATAAATTAAATAGATTTATATCAATAAAGAATCCAATTTTATCACAATATTTAATAATATATAAAACCATTACATCATATCTGGTGATATACCAGACACCCAAATATGTATCCTTATTCATCTTACCATCATAGGCATAAAATGCTTCTACAACAACAGGACTCCCCACAAATATCATCAGATGTCCCAGGCTCATCCATCCTATAATCATATCTCATGGAAATGATCAAATATATATAAAGAAACAATTTAGTATAAAAACAATAATAATATGTAGAGATATTTTCACCCTAAAATATGTTTTTATACATTACATTCAAATGATTTATCAAAGCTCCAAGCATAGGGAATTCAAACTTTATAAGAGAAAATGAACTCTCATCCCAATGGAATTATCTTTATAAAACCTCTAGTTGCTATTCCATGTTAATTTAACCAATTAATTATTCATAGTTTCCAACAATGTTAAACCCAATGCATCAATCTATAACAAGCTTTAAAAATTTTAACATTCTCTTAACATTAATTCTTGTTTCACCAACACAGAAAAATGTTATTCTCATATAACATGCCTTTTAATTGTTATTCTAGAAAAGAATTAACATGTTTCACATTATTTATAAATTCCATTAAAACTTTTAATTTCTCCTTAAATTAAACATACACATTACATCAATTTAATTTTCATCAAATTACAAGAAACATCAGATTCCTTTAGCATGCATCTTCTTTAATTCTGAACACAATCAATCCAATGATTTGGATTTACATTATTTACTATTTCTCATAATGAAAAATATGAATGAAAAATCACAACCACATTCTACATAATAATATTATATAGAGAATACTATCTAATAAAATAAGAGGCAAATCGTTATCACAACATCAAACATCAAAAACATGTGATTTCTGTCAAATAATTTATTATCCATGTACAATATTTATTATGTTAATTAAACTACCATAAAAGGAATAAAAAATCATAATTTATGATTTCAAATAATTCTGTAGGAGAAGAATTGAATCCACAACCAAGTAGGTGCCAACGTTCTTCATTTGGGAATTGACCAAATTCACGAATTCGGGTCACCTATCCTCGAAAAAGACTACATCAATCCAAGTATATCCATCCATAACCATATAGAAAACAATAAAAAAACCCATAAGAAATATGTATAGAAACCACCATATCATGGAAAGAAAACAGATGGATGAACCCATCCAAGAACCCAAAAAAGAATACATAGAATTTACCTTCGATCAACGTAGATCATAGGTGGATGGCTAGGATCGATCCCCTTTGAAGGTATCCTTAACCACCTTGAATCCCCATAATTGGATAGCTAGATCATTGGGAGAAAATTCAAAGGGTTGTATTTATGGGGAGGGAACTTTAGGTTTTATATTTAATTACATGGTGAGTTATTATGGTGTGAAATCTACATTTATGTTATAAATGCATCGAACATTACGTTCTACCGAAAAATGTGTCACCTCAAACCACTAGGCCTATATTTAATTAATGTAACAAATTTCAAAATTATTACATGAGTATATCATGGCTAGATTTTACAAGTTCTGGAATATTTATATTCATTAAATAATTATTTTTGTTATTATGTAAATTGACTTTTCTTGAATAATTCTATATAACCTACAAAACCATTTTTAGGTTGTAAAACTCACTTTTGCTATAAACACATCCTTTATGAAATAAATTCTCCCTATATATAGATTTTATCATTCAAACACCACCACACCTAAACTAAAAATCTTTTGATCCCCATAGGATTTGGAAACATGTAAAGGGTATGGATACATAGATCTGAGCTCTAATAATCAACCTCTATTTTTTTCAAGGATATATTGAACCATTGTTCTAAAATAAATTGATGTAATAGACCATACGTGCACAAACAAGTTCTCTCGGTGATATTTGTATTCAATTTAATTTTTATGATTTTTCAAAACCAATACCTATAGATGAAATAGTTCCAAGAGTTACACTAGATATGTTAGAATATGGAGGAAAATGGAATATTTCATCATCTTATTCTCACTATGATAAGTAAAAATTGAATCCTAACCTGATTCAAGATAAATATAGTGAGGAAAAACACAATATTTTCTATCTTCTTGTATTGGGAAAAAATTGAAGAAAAATACAATGAACTTTGGGTGGACTTATAGTTTATTTCTAAGTGGGTTATGTTAAAAAAATTTGTATGTGGTGATCCAATTATTCTAAAAAAATTAGATTATAAACTCTAGATAGATTAATGTCACCTTATTCTCCCTTATTCGGATGTTACTACAATGAAAATGAGTTATAATTTTCATCTAGATTTTTTAAATGGGCATAAAAATTAAATTTTATCTCATATTTTTATTATACTATACTATAAGGGGTATAAATTAAATTAATTTATTATCAAGAGATTTTATGGATTTTTACACAACTAGTGAGGGAATTGTATGATCTACCCATAGAATATAATAGGATGGAGAAATTCTACAACATGCTCACCAACTCATCAAAGTTTCCAAATATATATGTATTGCCTATATGATTTAATTAGAACACATCAAAAATATATAGTGGTTCTTCATACATGGAATAAAAACCTCTTAGATCCAGTTCAAACCTATGGAAATCATCATAGTTTGTGTAGTTACATGCTCCATTCGTGGAAGATTCGAATGAAAATTATTCCCTATTATATAGTCATTAACGATATGTTGAATTGTTTTCTTTCAATGAAAACATTATTCATTAACATTCACTTATAAATAGAGAGAATATTTTTTCAAAAAATATGTTAGTAACTAATGAATATACAGACTAATGTGATTCAAATATTTGGTTTTCTGTGAGTGGTCATGGAAAAAAGGAAATTGATAGAAAATATCTACCTAAATGTCCAATAATTAGATATGTGAAACCTAAAAAATAAAACCTTCATATTGTATTAAAAAATGGAAATTCAATTTGGACCATTCATTAGAATTTTGATAATTATTTGGAGGAACCACTATAGATGATAAATCATCATGAATAAATCTCTCGTGATCAATTCATTTTTTCTCCATCCATTCTTAGAGTTTAGGAACATTTATTTACTAGTTTTGTTTCATCCTTATCCCCATTAATGACTTATTAGGAAACAAATGTTACCCTTGGACTATGTGTTATTATAAACCTTTAAAGGATTCAAATCAACATTAAACTAGGGGAATGTCACTCATCATGAATATGATAAGGTTAGTTTGGGGAAGATATTGGTCTCATAAATATTATTATCATTACAGTTTCATGAATGGAAAGCAGATAAAGAGAATCTTCATATGAAAATCCACTTGTCTTAAAAAAACTAGATCACAATTATCAAATTAACTAGTTATAATAGTTTCTGAATGTTCCCCCACAAAATTATTAATTCATGAAAAATAAATGTTTATTTTGATTTTTGAAATGATATTTCTTAGCTAAGTGATGAATGGTCCAAATCATCTATGAATTTAAATTAAAATATTAATCCTCTTAAATTATTTTAAGTGAGAAACAAAAATAGAAATCACTCTTTGAAGTGATTAAAATAATAGCCAAGAATATTGAGTCTGTAAAAATAATTAGTTGATCACAAAATATTTATATAAGATTAAGGATACTAAGTGCATAAAAGAGGATTACACATATTACATAGTTATGATAAGAAGGATAGAAGGAAAAATTAAATCGAATATTTAAAAGAGGTATTTCAAATATGTCATCCACCATAGTGAGTAGGTTGGTGAGTTCTTGGTGGAATTGGGTAAAACCATCATTTATGTTCTAAAGTACAAAACCCACCACAGAAGTGGAAGTTTGATCTTATTCACATGAAATTTTTAGAAACTTATCACTGAAGAATTGGACAAAGTCCTAAAAATTTGAGATATGAACATCAGTAACCAAATCACCACTCTTAGTTTTCTCATATTGGTCATTGATGTCTCCATCGCATGTGATGTGATGTCCATCATCACTACCACCATCTCCTATAAAATTTATGATTCGGGTACTACATAAAACTGTATGAAAAATAAAATAATGGGACAAAAAAGGTATATATGGTGGACCGGAGTGAAAGATTGTTTTGAAGGTTTGTGATCATTATGGCCCCTGACCAGATGATCAAGGTTTTGGATCCACATTGAGGCCACTGCACTAACAACTGAAAAAATTCATCATGTTCTACACCATGAGGACAAGGTAGACATTAAAGATGTAGGACATGATAAGAATTTATAGTGATTTTGATGACATTTAAGGGTATCATAGGGGGATCTATAAGTGTACCATGGTGTTATTGATATTCATGTTTAACTATAGAGGGTAAAATTATACAATATAGTTTATAATTTATTGTAAGGGATGTAGTAGTTTGGGGTCATTTGGGGTCATTTGGGGTCGGTTATGTCTTCTCAAATATGGAGGATTCCAAGATGTTGTGGATTGATATTTTGTGTTTAAACCAATACTTAATGAGGTTTTTCCATATCACTATAGTGTGTTTCCCTTGATTAATTCATTTATCATCATCATCATCTTCTTCATATTCATCATCCATTGTTTCTTATGGATTGTTCTTCTATGTATCTATCTATACAAATATTATAGTTCATTTATATCGTAATTTAATTTATTATAGTATTATTTTTATTTTATTCATACTAGAAAATATGATTCTATAAAAAATCATTACAAAACGTGTTCTAAAAAATAAACAAGCATGGAAAATTGATCCACCTCCACCGTTAAAACCCCACTGAGGAAACTCTAAATCCCACTAGAACCCTATGTAAACCATGGCTCATGAACACATTGACGTAATTTCCTCCCACTAGCCATGATAACATTAAAACTAAGTATAATTACCCTTTTCACCAATCTATATAATAATAATTGTAAATTAATCTTCCACTTGAAGTAATTAACCATCAATCATTATGATCTATAGGGTGGAATTAAAATATACATGCAAAAAAATATGCATGCACATTCTTCATGTAATCCATAATCTCAAAGTATATTTGTTCATCTAATATTATGTGAATTACAAAACGTCACACCATTACATATCCTCAATGCATCATACGCTTCAAAAAAACAGATCCAATGGATAGGCCTTAGTAAATAGGACTCGGGTCGGAACAAACATCATCAAAATTCTCCATCTCCATTTTAAGAGAAGAACCTAGTAGAAATCACATAAACCCCATATTGATCTGTATCAAAAAACAATCAATGAAACCACACTCAAAGAAAAATAAACGAAAAAATGAAATAAGCTAGTAGAAATGTGACCTTAATGCAATGCAATATCATGAGAATCAAGATAGCGACATAGTCATCAAACTATCACTCATTATCTTGACCCCCTCTAGAAAATAGGTTAGTGACTACAATCTATGTTATATAATGGACAAATAAGAGGAATTACACATAATAAATGAATCTAGAATATGATATGATATTCATCGATCAACTCTATCATATAAATAATAAATAAACCATCAAAAAATAATAATTTAATGCATTTTAAATTAAGAAAAAATTAAAATGAAGTGATTAAATCCATGGAAACATCCAAAAACTCCAAAAGTTCCTGAAAATCTAGATTATCTTAAAAACATCATTTGGTTACCTACCATATCATTTTTAATTGATAAATAGTATATATATATACATATAGGGTGTCAATACATGTATAAATAGTATGATACTCACCAAAATATATCAAAACATGTGAATGAAACATTATAAACCATGATTGAAAGAATATAAGAAACCCAATCATTATATAAGATGATTAAAATATATCCCATGATCACCAAGTTTCACTCACCAAGTAATACAAGTAAGTGACTATACATAAAAAGAATATATATATGAATGGTACCCCATATAAACTTCCCCTCTGATTTTTCATTGTCACTCTACAACTCCAAATATCATATTCTTATATCAATTCTATAATTCATCCTCACCACCTGAGAAACCATTTCATAATGGCATTTCGTCACATCTATAATATAATAATAAGTATGATAGCCACCAAAAACCATGATTAATTAATTATACCTCCAAAAAATAATAACCTATTATTTTACACATGTCATAACCATAGCCACTCTAGTTGGAATACATGCATTTGTTATATCCTGAAGCCACTATATCCCACAAATAAATAGACAGTAAAATCGAGGGTTATCACAACCCATATGAGTATATATCATATACCTGAAACCATTATAGTTTAAATATTCCTACATACCAGGATACATATAAAGGTATATCTTCGAAGAGAGAATAGTTAGCCATATATTTCCCTAGTAACATGGATGTTAAAGAAAACACCTAAAACCCAAATCATATCAGTGATTGTTACATGTCTATCTTAGTTGGTGGAGATTATGAAATAATAAAACATTAGGAATATAAATCACACAAAAAAAAAGTAGATACTACCAAGACACTGATTCGAACAATATATATCTTCCCACATGAATCCTAGATACCACAACTATGTTATGGATATCTAGATCTAAAATAAACACAAAAGAATAAAAGTCCAACATTAACAACATTAATTTATTAATTAGTAATTAAAAATCATATATTAACCCCATTATCAATTCTCATTTAATATTTTCAAATCATCAAATCCATATTTATTTTTATAATTCATCATTTAAATTTTAGGTATCCATTCGATGTTCTTAGATAATTTATCATAACTAATACTATGGTTTCAAATTTAGAAATATTTAATTCCATTAACAATCAATCACATAACTTAATTTACAATTGATTTAATATTCCATATTAAATGTATAGAATGAATCGATATAAAATTACCAAATGAATATTTTCTTGTAGTTAATAGAAGAAATACCACATTCAGTTGGAAACAAAAAAAAAACCATTTATCATGAAAACTATCTAATAAATAGTAAACATCAAGAAATATATAAGTCCCAGAACTCAACCCATACCAACCATCCAATCAATATCCCCAATAAAACCATATAAAAATAGGATATCCTAGCTTTGACCATGTGACTTCTTTCTCATTTCTAAAGAACTCACACCAAAACCCTCCTATAACCATGGATGGCTAACCCATCCCTCACCGAATATTAAAACCAACCATGTATCAAGAAAAAATAAATGGAAACTACTATCCTATGGAATAAATATTAGAGAAAAAAATATTTTTTGCACAATTAACTGAGGGGGAAACTAAGGGCCTTGCATTAAGAAAAACAAATCGACAAAAAACTGTGATCATAGAAACCCGGAACACATTAATTTCCATTATAAACATTATCAACTACCAAATTCATATATAAGATTAATTATCATTATGTTTCATCATCATTAATTAACATGCTTCAAGAATAACATTCATGTTTAGTAGTTTTCAAATAGGAAGGGTAACTTATTCACATGACTTATTTATTATTCACATCATCTTAATATATTTTGATTCTTTAAATTATTTTGGGTATATAACTCATCATATGGAACATAAAGAATTATAGAATAAATATTATATTATATTAGGAAAATATCATTACTCATCCATTACAGATAGCATAATGGACATGTGATCACAACACTACTTTGATATGTCTTCTTTTATTAATTTTTAAGGATATTATCTTCATTAGTAATAGTTAAAACACGTAATAATTGATGATAAATCCTAAAAATACCACACTTTCACATAGAATAAGAAATTTCTAGAATATTTTACCTTGATATGAACCTTTCAATGCTCCCCAAACAAAAATCGATGAATAAAAGAGGATCTAAAATCGCCTCTCCTATAGAGAACCAACATTTCCTAAGGATATCATTTTACCATGAATCTAGAATAAATTATAAATAGAAAACCATTAGAACCAAATAATAGGGGATTTCATTGCATGGAAGGAGATAAAAATGGAAAACAGTAGCCAACGAAGAAGAAGGAAACTCAATTACTATCACCAATGAATTGATTTATAAAAGCTCATAGATAAATCCAGGAAAAGGGAAACATGATTATTAGAGGGGAATCCTTTGGTTTCCATGTATTTTACAGAATATAGTGGAAAAAAAGAATATTGAAGGGTATTCTTAAATTATACACTACGAATGCTTAATTTTTCCTCAATGTAATAATCCTGACCACTCTACAATGGGTAGGTTTAAAAAAACACTATCATACCACATGGGTTGCCACACGAAAATGTGTCAATGTCAAAAACCTCATATAGAATCCATGGTAAATGTAACTTTTATAAACCCCTTTACAAAACTTTGTAAAACCCACAAACTTATATATCAGGGGTAATTCCACAAAACAAAACATAGACATCACCCCAAAGTTGTTCCGATATTGGAAAATCTAAGCATCCTGTCATTTGGGATTCTATAGTGCAACCCATTCACCATATTTCAAGAACACTTAAGAATTTAGAGATAAAGATAAAAGATCTTTCCCAAATCACCCATATATTGATTCCCATAATATAATAAATCCATTAAAACTAGAAATCCAGTGTTCCACAGTGTAGCCTATAAATAATGTCAAAATGGTCTCTAAAATCAATGAAACAAAAAATACACCATCACTAGCCTATATTTTTTTATGGATATGGCCACACCATAAACTGTCCAATAAATATATTCAAAATACTCAATCAAGATACTCTACACAAAAAATATCAACCTCTAGGTAAAATTCATTATTCAACAACATTTATTATCCTACACCTATTCCAAAACACCTAAAATTATTCAAAAACACAATGGAATGGATTAGTAAAAATAGGTCTCGTACACTAGATACCTCAAAAAAATATTATACAGGATAATATTGACAAAAAAGTAATTAATGGAATGGAATGATAATAAAATTATACCAATAGACAACTATTTGTGATCTCATTATAAAATTCACTAACCCAAACCATCACAGAAACAAGGTGTTTTAAAACGAAACAACATCCATCATCTCACAAATCAATAAAGTTCTTAAATACCATAAAAATCAAACATTAAGAACTTAGGTTATAAATAATGAATCATTAAATCAATCACAAAATACTCTATTCCAAGGCAATATGATTATATAATAAATAAAATATGGATATAATATTCCCTTGTAACAATTTCTCTAGATGGATCTAGACATCAATAAGTAATTCAACAAATTTCTCATCATCTTTAAATTCCATATTTCCTTAGTCCGTGACATGGGAATAGTCATAGATATACCATTGAAGACAAGATATATCTATGATTTTATTCAATAAAATCATCTTTGGGCGATGTTTTAGCAGATATACAATTGTTCCAACACATACCAAAAACATGAATAGTCCTATAAATTGAGGAGAAACATACTCCCATGATAAAACCTTCACCACCCATGTTGAGGAGATATATTCAATGACACATGTTTTTTCGAATCCTTTTAAATGATAATAATAAATCAATTTTACGGTAATAGTAATAATTATAATTATATTTTAATTTTTCATATTCATTATAACTACTTTACAAAATTTTCATTCAAAAAAAAAATAGGTTTATCTTAATAATAATTTTTTCCCCATATTATATTTTTTAATTAAAAGTTAAATTTATAAATTCAAAAATTCAATTTCATTAAAATAAATTAATTTTTTGTCTCATCATATCAAATATATATTTGGTTTAACTATAATGATCTTTGAGAAATTATTGATTATTTTGGGATTAGTGAAAATACCAATTTTCAAATACTGTCACATTTATTTCATTATTATGATGATAGAATGATTTAAAAAAACTCACCATTTTCTAAACCAAATACATTTAATTAGAGTTTAATTATATATTTTAAAACAGTCTTTTGAATTTGGAAAGACAATAATTACTTTTGTGAACATAATTTATATTAAATTTAAATTCGAAAATGTTTTTGGGATATTGCATTTAATGGGATGGTGGAAAGGTTACATAAATTTTTTAATTCATATAAAATTATATATACAATAATTTTTTTTATTTAATGAAAAAATAGTGAAAATAAAATTCTTACTTTATTCCATTGTTTAATGAGTTTTACACAAAAAAGTAGGTATTTATTAAAAAATGTTTTCATGTTTTTAGAAAAAATATATAATTTTTTTTTTCAACCATATATATATTATGATTATAATAAAATTGATTAAAAACTTTTAACCATAATACCATCAAATCATTGAATTAGCCTTTCATTTTTGTGTATATAATTAACATATCATGATAAAAAAAGATTAGTTATCACCGATAAGGTTAAATTTTGTTAAAAAGGATATTACTATGAGATAATACTAAAATTATCTCAAAATAGAACTGATTTAATTTCATCAATATCAATCATTATTTATGGATTTGTGTTTCCATGGTTCCACTTTACTATGAATAATTTTTTATATTAATCTTCAACATTAAATAAATACAAGAGTGCCACTCCCATAACTTATTAAAGGGAAACAATTATCCTCTTGTCGTCATGTCAATTGAGCCACTATGATTTATAAATAAATAAAAATCAGTTCCAGAAAATATTTTCCACTACCTAGAGTCTCTACTATCATAAAAATACACACCTATAATGTTTTATTTGTAAGTCAATGGTGGTTCTCCAATGAAGAGTTATAACTCATAACTGAGTGTTTTCATTTTATATCTTCTTTTACCACCATAATAAATTAATTAAAGATTATGAAATAAATTATTATGTATCTTACATATACTTAAATTTTATTATGATTATTCTACAACCCCTTTTAATATTCTTTTATATCTTCTGTAAAATGAAAAATTCACTCATGTGTATGTATGCATTATAACCACCACCGAGTGATGTGTTTCATTTTTTATCACCACCTCACTGGAATGCTAATTATGGTGTATTTAATAAATATATATTATATTAATGACATAATTATGATTCTACAAAGATTAAATATTTCTTATCTTATTTCCTTTCCATTCATTAGAAAATGTTAATGTTAATCACTCATATATATGGACTGCCACCTTCACGAAGCGATGTGATTTGTTTTTTCATGTATTTCATTCAAGGATGGTCATAAATTTATATTTAATATATAATGATTATAAATATTTCATTATTAATATATTTTATAATATATAACCCTGGCCCCATTGACAATGGTCAATTCATTGATATTGTTTTGGTATTGGGAACTCAACACCCACAAAATATATGACATTATTTGACTGATTTAATAACTATATAATTTAAGTGATCATGTAAAATAAAATGAATGCTAATAATTGAATAATCCTAGAAGAGTTTACTAAGAATGTTTAAAATTAATATATGTCTATTATATAGTATTTAATGAACAAAAATTGAGATTCATACTCAAGGTATGGTATTTTTTTATGAATTTATTTTGAAATATTTGAAGTTTTTCTTCAATGTTTCCTCCATAAAATTTCTTTTAGAATTCATCAAGTATGATATTAATATAATAATATAAATGTTCAAATTAATTTGGAACCATGTTTTACATTATTTTTGAAGGTTTTATAAGTATACAGTCTAAAAAATTCCAAACGTGTTATTTTTAACATTTGTACAAAAGTGTGTAATGAATCTTTTGTTAGCATATAAGGAAAGGGAGAAGATTTCCATAATCATCAACATTATTCATTAAAAGGATTGAAATCCAATATTTTTTGTATTTCAATATAATATATTATTTATTAATCTTATTAGAAATTGTGTTCCAATTTTTTTAAAAAATGTATTTTTATCCATATTTTTATGCTCAGCCCAAAAGTGCTTATAAATATGTGTTAATGAAAATAATTAATGGGATATTATAATGGAAAAGAAATCCTATACTTTTATGTATTATATGTACCATGATAATTTTCTCTGATGATGGTTGATCCTGATATATATCATCAATATATTTGGTAACAACTACGTTTTTTGGGGAATTATGTAAGAATTAACCGAGGAAGTTATTCAATTTGTAAGAGTGCCTAAAATATTGATTATAAGAGTGATATGAAGATGAATTAAAAAGGATCCTATATGAAATTAATATTATTATGAATTAGTTTTCATGGATTAATTTATAATTCATAATGTAATCTAATTAGATTTTTATGTAGGGGGTTTTCCTCTTTTAAAAAAAAATGTATGTTTTTCAAGAACATTTATCCATGAGAAAACATGTTTTAAAAGAAATAATCATGATTATGGGTTTGAATTAAATATTTTTCTTTGTTTTATGAAACATTTAGTCCCATTAATATAAATTCATGAGTATGAAAATGGATATTTGAGAAAAAAGTTTATTATATAAAAATGGGAAATTCTCTTATGAGATTACATTATTTTCCAAATGGATTAACGATTTTGTTTTTTATAACCCGTATGTTGTTTTTCATATATAAAGTTTTAAAATGTTTTTTATAGGGCCTAGTGATGATTATTAACTACAGAAAGGTCACAATACACACTATGATGGTTAAACATTAATGAAGTTAACATGTCCTTATTGAAATGACAGTCTAAAAGAATGTATCTTTTTTTTTTGAAAAAATAGATATTGACATTAGGTTTACAAATATAATTATAAGAATTTGGTATGGGAGTTTATTTCCTAATTCTAAAAAATTATAAACTATAATTATCCTATAAATATAAGAAAGAAAAATCCTCATTATAAATCATGAAATTATGGGTTTTTAATATTACGGGATGTTCTACATGGTTTAAAAGTTATAATTTAGAAAACATTATAGTTTAAAATGTCATTAAGATAATAATATTAGGGGATGTAAATATATACAATATATTATCATGATAAATATTTTAGTGTTTCTATATTGTTTCATATAATATGTTCTTGTTTTTGAATGGGTTTTTTGAGAGGAAAAAGCTGAACAAAGTTGAAAGACGATATAGGAAAAATATATTTTAATATACCCATCATAAAATGATTAGAATTGGAACATAATAGTTTATACATTTGATAAATTATCTGATGCATACTATTAATCATGGTACCCATTCCAGAGAGTGGATAAATTCTCTATAGGGGACATGTTTAGAGTGGAGCATTCCATGAAACATCACCCTATGAATTTTTGTGGAACATAAAATCTATTGGTAACTGAAGGATAGATAAATTATCTAGAAAAATATATATGGATTAGTGATATTTAAAAACTAAAAAGGTAATACATTCCATTTATAATCTTGAAGTTTAATTCAAACGTTGTTCTTCCGTGATTAAGAATACCAAGGAGAAAGATGAAGTTAATTCCTTATGGTGGATAGTAATAAAGGTACATTATATGATAATTATTTTCCAATGTTTGTTTTTATTATAATAAATATGAATATTTTTTATCTAAATAAAAAAGTTGGACGAATATATTATTATCTATGATTTGAATTTTACTACATTTGGTAGAAATTTACCAACATTCAATTTTGACCATGATATTAAAATTTACATGTCTTAAAAATTATTGAAACCATTTTTGGAAATAATTTTTTCCTCGCATTAATTTCAAAGTAATTATAAGGTTATTTAATTTAATGATAAGGTAGAGATATTGTTTTTTAAATTTTTCAAAAATAATAGAAAAACATGGTAATTTTGTAGAGTAATGTGGGTATATCTGTCGAATAATTTTTAATGTAAGAGGTCTGAATTACCCTCTTATTATTAGTGTTATAATAATAATATTTGGGAGTTTAATATGAAATATTTAATGTAATATAAATATGATATGTTTCCATAGTTGGCTAATGATTTTAAAATAATAATTGGGGTAATGGTCAAATAAAACATGATTAGTGTGATTTTTAAAATTCTATGAGATGGACCATAATGCTGAGGTGATTTAAAATAATATCTTAAGTGATGGGAATCATCAAGACTATAGGTAGAAAACTATGGAAAAGTTATTCCATGAACTATTGGAAAATTGAGGACGATCATATAATGTGTTGACATGTCAATCACATATTTACTCATATTATTCCAAATTTCAATTTGATTCAAGGTTTATACAATCTATTATTTATATGGAATTTTCTATTAAGATGGAAATATTATCTGAAGAAATTGAGAAATAAATTTTAATAAAAACTCATGGTGTATTTATTAAATAAATAAATATTTATTGGAATCTTCCTATGATTATATGATCAATGATTCCTCATAAAATTTTAATTATCTTTCCCAAAGTTGAGTTTTATGTTAATAAAGGTATGGATTGGATTTTAGATTATCATTTTATGATAGAATATAGAAATAAGGAAGTTATATTCAATTTTTTGGATCAATGTTAATTTTTCTATATAATAATGATTTCACATATATAATAAAATATCATGATTCCAATAAACATATTAAATATAACAGTTATAGTCAAATTTTTTACATTGTTTAAAAAGTGGATGTTTTTAAAATTATTGATGTTCCAATATAAAGTTAAAATGTTTATGTATTTCTACATGATTTCACTAGTGTTATTTATAATTGTTAGGTTGATTTTTCTATTTAATTATTTCTTGAAGATAATATAATTTCAAAACAAACATATCTAATGACTCTATAAGAGTAATTGGAATTGAAAATATAGTTACAACTATTTCTTAGAAGGGTATTTATCCATTCCATCTCTTCACCTTGGAGTAATTATATTTGTTTTAAATAATAATTGATTAATTAATAATTTCATTTATTAATTTTCCCTAAATAACATTATGATTAAGAAGATGATTCTATTTTCTCATATAAACAGCTTATATAATCATCTTTTGGAAGTATGGTATTTTTCAATTATTTATCTCAACTTTGGATATCATCATTTTAAGGTAAAGGAGGTAGAGATATAGATTTTTAAATTCATACTAGGTATATGAATTATTAATTTTTATTCTTCCCATTTTGTTGAAAAATTACCCCTATATATTCCAAGATCATATGAATATAGTTTTTTGAGATTTTTTCAGTAAAATTTTGGTTTTGTTTATTAGCTATATTCGGGACTATTCAAAAATTTATAGGGAACATAAAATATATTAAAGGATTTTTTTCAAACATTTGAATAACGTTTTTGTTATGTAAAATTCAATATTCATGAATTTTGGTTACAACAGACTTTTTTTATGAATATATAGTCTCTAAAGATAGAATAACTATTGATCGTGCTAAAATGAAGTTGGTAGAAAAGTCCAGAAGACAAAAACATTCCATTGATATTCCATGTTTTCTTTTATTATATGGTTTGTTCCAATGGTTTATTGATAAATTTTCAGGGTTATCTAGTCTATTGTTTCACATAAATAGAAAATGAATAGAATTAATCTATACAAATGAATTCAATGAAATTTTTTTGGAATTTAGGAAAATATTGATTAATTATCTAGTAATGGCCCAGAGAAATATAAATGGAGCTTTTTATCTATAACGAGCCTTCTCTAAAGGATCATGGTTGTGTATTATTGCAATATGATCAGGTAATAAAATATACATCACCCTAATTGAAAATCCATTAACAAAATTTCCCAATGAATGATCTTAAACAGGATGTGGTAGTCCTTTATTTAAATATATATATATATATATATATATCATTTATCTGGGGGAAAATCAAAAAATATAATGAACATTACAGCTATATATATATATATATTCACTAAAAAATAGCTGATTATGAGGCAAAGAAGATTGCTAGAAGTAATAATGTATTTAGATTGAAAAATTCCCTATCATCCTAATAAATAAAATAAAGAAACCAGTGACTTGAGTAAGAAATATAGTGAATCCATATATGTGATGTAAATAGATATTGATCCATTTGTTTATAATTAAATTAATATTTTCCTATAAATTGTACCTGCATGAACTCCCACTATTTTAGTTCAAGTTTCAGTATAGTTATCCTTTGTGGACATAATTAAGAATGATAAAAAGGAAGAATCATGTCTATAATAAATATTATGGTTTATTAATAAGGATAATTTTCCAATATTTAATTTGAAAAAAAATAATTTTTCATAATTTTTGGAATGTGGTTGTGTTGTCCAACGAAATTGTGAGGAAATAATAAAATTTGGGTTATTATTGATTGTTTTCCAAAATATATGAATTTGCACCCATTCAAAATATTATTCCTTAAATTAACTTTCTAAACATTTCCTTAATGAAAAATTTAGATTATATTTAATCACTATCTATATTTTATCTGATAGTGATCCAAAATTTACAAAAAATTACTGAAAGTAATTAAGAAGTCATTAGGTGAATAATTAAATTTTATAATAGCCTTTTATAATCAATCTAATTAATAGTATCTGTTAATAAATCATACATTATATGATATTATTTGGGATTTATAAATTTATTAATAGGTAGGTTTTGACCAATATCATTCGTTAGAGTAATTTTCTTACAATAATATTTTTCATTGTAGTATAATGAAGGAACCCTGTAAAAAATGTATGAAAAATAGGGTTGGACTCTAAAATTTATTATTTTAGTTAGTGAAATAATGGTTTTGGGATAATAATTCTTATAATGAGTGGATAATATGGTTGATATGATTTATTGGATCATGAGGTAGTCTGAGAGTAGAAAAATGAGTTAAGAAAATAATAGGAGAAATGCACTATTTTTTATGTAGGTGATCTTGTATTTCTTAAAATATCTACATAGAACGGTTATAGACATTTTAAAAATATTAGAAATATATTCCAAAAAAAATTATCCTATATTAAATCTAGAATATTTTGTATCATATTCCTTCCCAATATATTTTCCTCCATGTTTATCTACGGTTTGTTATTTTTTTCATGAGTATTTTTTTAAAAAATATGTACCAGATGCATCTCATGTTTGGTCCTTGGGGAATTATAGTTCAAAGATAATATTTATTATTTGAAAATGATATAATTGATTCTAAATTATAGATATTAGTTGTTACAATATATGTTATCTCGCTTAGAATAATTTTTTCACTAGAACAAAAAAAATTGAGGAAGAAACACGGGAACCTTAAAAGACTATGTTGGTAAAATAACCATACTAGTTTAAATGATGAATAATATTATTATATAACAAATTTTATAAGAGGGGAAGAATGTGAGAACCTAGGTCATTTTAATAATAAATAACTTTCATCCCTTAGTAACATTCATGGTTATATTTAATGTATACATATGTAATATATCAATTTTATGTAATTTATCAAAAGAAAAAGAAATAGTTTTATTATTACTAAAATGTTTTCAATGTATTATATTGTATTATATTAAATATGAATTCCTAAATTTTATAATATTAATTATATAATAAAAGATTTATTTTTTAGTTTTATAATATCTAATTTATCATAGGTTGAAATTTTTTACATTGTTTTAAAATAGAGTATTTTTAGGTTAATAGTGAAAATTCATATTTATCAAATACTATCACTTTTAATATAATATTATGATGAG
The DNA here is from genome assembly GCA_963277665.1 of Viscum album. Classification (NCBI taxonomy): domain Eukaryota; kingdom Viridiplantae; phylum Streptophyta; class Magnoliopsida; order Santalales; family Viscaceae; genus Viscum; species Viscum album. Next base: position 1,032,868,523 of record OY728121.1, on the reverse strand, counting down.
AGCATGAATAAAAAAATTAACCTATTTCTTGAACAATTATATGTTATAGGATCTAAATAATTAATTTCAAATAATTCATTTTAATTTCAAAACCCAATGATGTGTTTTGTGAACATAAGAACAAAAAAAGTTTGAGGAAGAAACATGGGAACCTGAAAAGACTATGTTGGGAAAATAACCATACCAGTTTGAATGATTCATAATATTATAATGTAAAATTTTTTATAAGAGGGAATGAATTTGAGAACCTAGGTAATATTAATAATAAATAAATTTCATCCCTTAGTAACATTCATGGTTATATTTAATGTATACATCTTTAACATATCAATTTTATGTAATTTATCAATTGAAAAATAAATAGTTTTATTATTACTAATTTTTTTTCAATGTATTATATTGTCTTATATTAAAGTTAATTTCCTATATTTTATAAGATTAATTATATAATAAAATAATTAATTTTTGGTTTCATTATATTTTTAAAATATAATAACATTTACTAAAATATTATGATCAAAGAATGAATTAAAAAAAATTAAACATTTTCTTGACCAAATGTATCTTATAAGAGCTAAATAATTTATTTTAAATAATTATTTTGAATTATGAAACCCAAGGATGAGTTCTATGTATGTAGTTCTTCAAGACTGAAAGTCAATAGATCCTTCCAAAATATATTCCTTATATCTCATTCCAGTGTAATCAAGTAAAAATTAACACTGCTTTACTAAACATGGGGTTTTTATAGTTGGTATCATATATATTTTATAGGAAACCATGGGAACTACATTTTTAATGAACATAGATAACATGATAGTTATTATAATACCTTATTGAATTTGAGTACTTTTATGAATACTGGGATTTTTATTTTATGTGTTAATATTCGTGATGCTTATGAGCTAAATTATTCTATGTCAATATTCTGTGATATAGCCTAAAAGAAGAAACATAATCAATGACTATAGAAAATTTAGGGATTTCTAGGATGAGAAAGAAAATAAATCTTGTTTTGGAAGTGGGAAGATAATAGAAATATCAGGGCATCCAAATCAAGTTGTGAAAAATAACCTTTCTTTATTTGAGAAACATATTATTACATTATGTGATTTTTCTATGTTTTATTTAGTCTTGGGAAAAATTCATCCATATTTTAATGGGACTACTAATCTATAGGTATATGAGATTTGTATTATGTCCTTCAAAAATAGATTACATGAATTGGGATGTAACAAAAGTGAAAAGGTTATTATGGTAGTTTATTATTTGAAATGGGATGTTGTTCAATGGTGTTCATTGATTTAGAACACGAAATATGTTAAAAAATAAAGGGAATGGAATAGAGAACTTTTAAACTAATTTTAATTGAATAAATAGATTCCCTAATAAAAGTGAGATGAAATAGAGGGTATGTTCCACAATTTAATGTAAAAGGAAGAAGAAAGTATGGTAGACAATGAGGATATAATTTCTATATTATCCAGGCATGCTTTGAACTACATATGTAATTCAGAATGGAAGATCGAAATTTTCTTAATTTTCTTAATCTAGGTCTCTAGAGGGCACTATTTTCTCAAATTTTGTCATCATATGATTTTATATTATCTAGTTCCCTTAATATGAAGAAGGAATATTCAACATCTTTTATCATTTTAGGAAATATAGAGTAGGAGAATTAAATTTATAAATTAGAGAAAGGTAACACAACAAAGATGAATAAGGGAATTATGAAATTTACATCATGTAAAAAATATGGAATGAAATATAATAGATAATTCATTAATGTAATCATAGTTTGATACATGGTCAGAGGTAAGGGTCATCTTGATAATGAATATATAATATATAAATAAACCATAACTATCCAAAGCATAAATTTAAATTAATTGTGGAATTAATCAAATCTATTCTCCAATCATCAATGGAACATACCATATAAGAATATAAGTGGATAAGGGTAATAATATGGAATTAATATAGTTAGTGTGGATGTTCCTAGAAATGTGGTAAATGGTACACTTATTACACATTTGAGGAGTGAAAACATTTTGTTTAATTTATGTTCCACCCAATATTTTATATCTGAATAGTTTTATAAGATTATCACATCACCTCCCCAGTAATTAGATGTTTAGTTGGGATTGAAAACACTAAATTTATATGTTATCTCAATACAAAACTATAGCTACTATCTGATATAATATTATAGGAAATTTCTTCCTATAAATAATAATATTATTATTCCAGTTAAATTTTATGTAATTTTGGGAAGGGATTACCTATCTTAATATAGATCCCCTATTAATATTCAAGGATGTGAAGTTATATTTGATATTATTTATAAAATTATTATATTATTTATGAGCGTGTATGAACCTGAACTCCAAATGTAAATTTCATCCATAGCATGGGTATTATTACCTATTTTTTAGGGTTATTTATCTCAGATGTCTGGGGATAAACACAATATTGATGATATTCTTATTTTACATGAGGTTATTGATATCTTTCCTTAAGATTTGTCTAGTCATCCCCTGAATCATGAAGTTCATTTTTCAATATAACTCATATATGGCGCTACAATTATTTAAAAGGATCCATATATAATAGATCTAATCGGGGTAAATGAATTAATGTATAACCTATTAGATAATATAGATACGGTATTCATTCTACCTAATTCCTCACCATGGGTTGAATCAGTTCATATTGTTATAAATAATAATGGGTCAATTTGTCTTTACATTTTTTATCAGAAATATAACAAAATGTTGTTTATGAAAATGTATCCTCAACATCGTAAAGATGATCTATTAGATCAAATACAATGAGATCAATATTTTTACAACATTAATCATCAATCTTTATATCACCAAATATGGGTTCAGAAGAACAATGAACCTTAGAGATACTTTTGTGTGAGGTGTGGTGATTATTAATTTATAGTATTTCCATTTGTACTTACTAATTCCCCTATTAACATTTTTTATTCAATGAATAGGGTCTTTATAGATTAGATTGATCGATTTTTTATCATCATTATAGATGATATTATTATATATTAAATGATCTGGATGAAACATTTAACATTGTGTTGAAGACCTCAAGGAAGGAGATGTTATACTCCAAATTTACCGTGTCTAAATTTTGGAAGCAAAGTGTATCAACATTTGGTAATATATTTTTAAGTGACGGTATAATGGTGGATCATTTAAAGAAGTATGTTACAAAAAAAAATATACTAGACTAACATTGGTAACCGAGATCTGTAGTTTTATTAGCTTGGTTGGATACTAATAATGCTTTTTGAGATATTTTCCCTGACTATATCATCCACTCACCAAGTTGACTCAGTAGGGAGTTATATTGTTTTGGATAGATTAATGTGATGATAATTTCAATATAATGAATAGAATAATGGTTAGCAAGCCTGTTCATATAATAAAATACAATGTAGAAAGGTTTGTGGTATATAATGATGCACTAGATATGGGACTGGTATGAATCCTCATATAGAACGATGTGGTGATATATTATGCCTCTCGACAATTGGAAATTGATGAAAAGATCCCAAAATTCAAATTTCAAGATGGAATTAATGAATAATTCAATGAAGATATAGAGGCATTAAATTTATGGTTAATGATGTGATATATAAATATATATATTGATCATAAAATCCTGATGCCTAAATTCACATTGAAATTATTGAATATTCTCCAGGGAATATTGTTGGAGTTGATCAATGATTATGAATTATAAATACATTACCACAATATGAAGGAGAATAAGGTATATGATGCTCTGAGTTAGAAATATCATGATTGTTTTTCCATGATGAGTATTGAAATAGATCCATTATTTATTTATTTTTATGAGCTGGATCATGGAATATTGAGGAAAGGGGACATATATTATCTTTCTAAGATAAATGTTTACCAATCCATCCTTGAGTGGATTAATAAGGAAGGGAAAGAATTTATGTAATTATAGAATATCATGTGAAATGTTCTTATGTTCATCCAGGGTCCCAAAAGAATTATAAGGCTATGGAACCAAGTATACATCCTATTAATACTAGCGTTGAATAAATAGTTACAGGATAAAGATCATAGTTCATCATTCTCTATTAATTTTGGATATATAAATTAGTATAGAGATATGAAATAGTATTTTTGGTGGGATAACAAGAAAATAGAAATTTCATAGTATGTATACCATTTCCTGGTGTGATGTAAAGTTGATATTAAGTGATAGAGGTCAGGGTATGTTACAACCATTACCTATTATAGAATTAAAATTGAAAAAAATGTCCATATATTTCATCATAGAACTCCCAAAACATCTAGAGGATAAAATTCAATTTGGATTTTAGTTTATTTTATTATATAATGAGTGATTTATATCACTATTAGAATATAGTTCTCACTTTTTTACCTTAATCAGATATACATTAATTAAGTTGTGAGATTTCATAGAGTACCACTCTAAATTGTATTTGGTGAGAATTTTAGGATTACTTGTATGTTCTATAGAGTCGTTTAGTAGGACATGGATACATATTTGAGATTCTATTATACATGTCATCCTTAAATATATGGTATGTCATAGAGGACAATTCAAACTATATAATCTAGCTTGATAGTTTTCTCTATAGATTTCAATGGTGGTAGGGATCAATACCTTGTTTTTGTGTATTTTTTTAAAGTAATAGATTTCACTCAAGAATTTGTATAGGACCTTATAAATCACTCTAAATAAAGAAGATTACAACTCAAATAGGTTGGGATAAATATGGAAAATAAATAAATTAGGACATTAGGTAGCTAAGGAAATGGATGAAAAAGTTAGATCTAATCAATAAAAAATAATGAAAACTTAGAGCTGACAAAAAATTATGCTGATAATAATTGGTGAGATATAGAGGTCAAAGTTCATGACATAGTATTATAATAAACATATCCTTTGATGATGATAATTATATTTATAAAAACTGTATAAATGATCCATATATATATAAATCCCTTCAAAATTCTTTCTCATATCGCGGTTGTAGCTTATTTATTAGAGCCTATACTGAATCTCTCTCAAAATCATTATGTAGTCTAAGTATATCTCCTAAGGAAATATATACCTAATTCATCACATTTACAAAACTGAGATTCCTTGAACTGGAGTACGATTAATTTTATAAAGAACAACCATTGAAAATTATGGATTATAGAGAGAATGTGATTGGAAACAAGACCACTCATCTGGTAAATTTTTTATAGTGAAATCATAATTTTTTATAAGATACATGGGAATATGAGGTTTTGAAGAGGTAAAATCATCCTCTATTGTTTGTATTAGGGTGATGGAATTGTGATGAAAAAATTCATGTAATGTGTTAGAATTTGAAAACCCAATATATTATGATATATATCCCTTTAAAAAAAATTACTTTGATAGATTTCATTACATGAAACACAAAGTTTTAAGGAACTGTAAAACACTATTAAAATATTATTAATTTGAATTTTTAAAATTTCTAAATTCATCAAGAAAATAGAATCTAATGTTGAAATATTGGTATTTTCATATAAAGTGTAATTTTTCTTTATATAGTGAATTATATCGACTTTTATAAAACTCTAATTTATTTTAACTGAAAAATCCATTTAATTATTTTAATGTAATCATAATTTAAAATAATATTCATTCATTTATAAATAATCTTATTAATTATATTTTATTCCTCATTATATGTAATTTTTATATAAGTTAACTTTTTCAATTAAAAACATATCTCTCTAAACAACTATTTTTTGTTTTATTTTTATCTTAAATCAATTTCTATCACTTAACATCATATAAATTGATAATATTTAATTCATATTTGGAATCATGAGGTTTAAATTTGTTAAATTGTACCAATTTATTTTTTACTATTATGAATATTAACCTTGGCATATTTTTGACACCTTAGTGTGGGTTCAACAGGTAAAACAAGGATTAATAAATAAGTTACGGCTTTAAGACCTCTATAATGTAACGACCCGACCCCAGTTACCCAGAGTCGGTGCATTACTACATAACATTGGCATGATCACAAGAAAGTTCAAATCTCGAAAGATAGATTAGTTTAGTATCCTTCGATACACTAGATATATTCATAATGTTTTACATTACATCATAAAATGAAAACTACAAAAATATAGTCTCCATATTCCACACTCTTATCCCTCTCATACTATCCCTGCAGGTCATTCATAATTTACTTCTTCACATCCTGGGAAAAAATAAAACATAGAAAATGGATGAGCTCAAATGCCCAGTAAGGATAACAATATAGCGAAAACTATCATAAATAAGAATAAAATTTAAGGCAATGTATACCAAAAACAGAAGCCTTTTTAAACGTGAACTTCAATATAGTTTGGCAAAAATAAAATGAAATAATGTCATTTACTTATTCACATGGATATTCTAATAATCGAACATTCACATTCAATATCAATAACCACTTTCATAATGATGGAATTCATAATGCCAGACTATCATAACCACATAGCAAAGGCCTCGTGCCAAGACTACAAATAAGATTTTTCCAAGGCCTTGTTCCAAGACACTAGTTTTTCTCAAGAGACCTACCGATGCATCGAGGAGTTATAGCGGGCTCCACCCGTCACATATTATGTCCAATGAATTCCCATATGAAAATGTTTAAACATAACATAAATATTTGTATTAAAACTAGCATACGAAATGTAAATACTTCATCCATAAACCATGAATGGTATAAAAATAACACATCCACAGTCAAACATATCACAAAACCTCCAATACAATATAGAAGTTTTGTTTCATAATAAATCAACTTCAAATAAGCGTAAATTCCCTCAGAGTATGTTGACATAGATGAAATCAAAACTCTATTTAGAGAAATATAACATTCTATTTTGAAATCATTTAAGAGTCATATATTTATAAAATAAAACATTTTCTTTGAAAATATTCTTATAATCTTGTAAGGGAAGCTACGACGATTTATAACAGCGGAAAATAGCCGCACCCGCCATATAAGTTAAAAAACATTCTTACCTTAATTCTGTCGAAATGGTTCAAAAGAACCTTGTTTGGAAAACGACTGAAATATTCCTTTATAAACCTCTTATAATAAGTCAAACAAGGGTATAAATGACTTTAACCCATATTCTAGTAAATAGTAAAAATGTTTTGAAATAAATTTTTAAGAAACATGGATGTGGATGATAAAGAAGTCCTAGTAGATTATTTCGTATAAACAACCTCAGATAATGAAGAGATTGCGAAATAAACCCTTACCTTGTACTTTTCCTTTGTTGGGCTAGCTTAACTTCCTGTATAATGGTGAAATAATTGTTATTAAATTAAATAAGAATAATATACATTAATATGATATCATATATGATCTTTTAACATTGATTTGTTAATAATATCTTAGTATTACCGTTGTTTCGGGTGTTAACTTACTCGTTTTCTTTTATATGTTTTGTTACATAAGCCATGTTTTTCATGTATATGTCGTATCTTAATCATATACAGAATGATATCATGTCCTTAGATACTATTATTAATCATAAAATGAGTATTATACTTGAATGGATACGATGGAGAATGAATCTCATCGTGTTCGTGGAGACGATAGTCCGTACCTACGCACGAGCGACAATATCATTCTTTTGATTTTAAAATAATATATAATTGGATGGTATATCATATATACAGAATCATTATTATGTTATATTTATTATTTACATGAATTACACATCATTATTATACCCATACAAATAATAATTTATTGAATCACACTTAGACCACCACGTGGAGACGGTAAGCCGTACATTCGCACGTATGGTGACATGTTATTCAAAGGATGGATAGAATACTGAATATGGTTGTACCATATTTATAATAATATCACAGTATATATAAGATACTGGATTTATTATTTTAGAATTGTAATAACAAAGAAATAAGAAGTGGAAGAAGAAAGGAACTTGAAAAGGGGTGGTGAAATCATTACCTCTTCTTCGGGTCTTCCTTTTGATTTGATCAAAAGGGCTATTTAGGTTGGCTTTCTGATTGAAGTAAGGCCTCTAAGATGAAGTGAGGGAAGTTGAGAGAGTATATGTGCAGAGTTTGGCCGAGCCAAATGGCTTTGAAGGTGTGAATTAATGAGAAGGGGGAGTGCCCTTTTATATGAGGGGTGAGGGGCACCTTTGGAAAAGCTAGAAATATTATTTTGTAATAAATTCATATTCGGTTTCTAATGGCTCCAATGTGGATTATTTAAAGTTAAAGGTGGGGATGGGTCGAAAACCAGCAAACCAATAGAATTTAGACAGGTTTGGGTCATTATATTATCCTTATCTTTTAGTTTTAACTCTTAGTTAATTAGTTTGACACTTACCATGTCACTCTGTATTTTTATATTATATAGTTAATAAACATACTATATACCTCCAAGAGACCCCCAAGTGGTCTATTAATGATACACCTATCATGATATAAGTCTCTTGGATGAACCTTAGTTTTTTAAGAATTTAATATCAATTAATAATATTATATTTTCTTTAAAAACTCTTTTATGTCAATTTTGACACTATTTGGAAAATTGATTTTTGTGAAAATCATAACAGAATTATTACTTCGAAAAAAGTTAATTAAATAATTCCTATCATATCATATTAACCTAGAAAATTATTTTAATTCATAGAAAGTCTCTAATTATATTTATTTGGGTATTTATAATATCAATTATTTTAATGTTTCACTATTATGGTAATTACTACATCCTCATTGTGTCATAAATAAATTAACTTATTTAATGTCTAAAAATTATAAATAAAATATCATTATGTAGTGAATATTTTTATCTTTCTAATGAATATTTAAAATCGAATTATTCTTTTTTATAACCCTATATTAAAAATGTTTTAGTAAATAAACTGTGATTTTAACTCTTTTAACTCTTCATTGAATTAAATAATAATAAATGTCCTAATCTAATACAAGTAGAAATAAGTGATAATATTTTATTCCTAAGGTTGTTTTTAGTCGAATTAATCTTATCCAATAGAATTAGGACATGTGTTAGGGTAATATTAATATCATTTTTACCCTTAATTACCTTATTTACATTTAATCGTGGTAAATAAAAGTAAAAAGATACTGTTCACCAAAAATTATTTTCATCTCAATAAACCAAATTTTAGTCCTTGATATTAACAGTGTCTCTCAGATTTTTGAAATTCCACTCACAGAAGCGGTAAAATTATGTTTTATGAAAAATTCAGTTTTTTAACTACCAGTTAGTGGTTTCACTATTCATCAAAAAATGAAGTTTTTTAGAAAAATACCAAAAATTCACCCTAGGCTAATTTCGATATTCTGAATCAAAAAATGAAGTCCATTTTGAAAAATAAAATTTATAAATTTCAAAAAGTGGGTATTACTATTCATAACAGCTAGTTTTATTAGTTGTGGTGTGTTAGAACTCGATCTTGCGTACAACACACGCTATTTTATTATTCAAAGAGAAGTGTACTGTAGAAGCTTGGGGTGTTACATTCTCCCCTCCTTAAAATAATTTCTTCCTCAAAATTTCTATAATACTACCGCATGATAAGACTCAGGTGGTTCTTCATCATAAGTTCCTTGGGTTCCCACGTACCACTTCCATCTTATGGTTTCTCCACAAGACTTTACCAGACGAGTTGTTCGGTTTCTCAGTACTTGTTCTCTCGTATCAAAATCCTGACGGGCTCTTCGCAATAAGACAGATCGGATTCCAATTATAATTCCTCATAGGTGAGTACATTTGTTGGGTCAAGCATGTATTTCCTCAACGGTGATACGTGGAACACATCGTGAACATTGGAGAGACTTGGCGGCATTTCCAAATGGTAAGCTACAGCCCCAATTCATTCTAGAATTTCAAAATGTCCGATGTACCTGGGACTCAATTTACCTTTCTTACCAAAACGTATGACTCCCTTCCATGGAGATACCTTCAGGAAAACATGATCACCAACTTGAAATTCCAAATCCTTCCTTCGATTATCAGCATAGCTCTTCTGCCGACTTTTAGCTGCTTTGATATGGTTTTGGATTACCTTCACTTTTTCCATCGTTTCCTCCACCAGTTCTAGGACTACAAGTTTTCTTTCACCAACGTCATCCCAACAGGTTGGTGTGCGACATCTCTTTCCTTATAATGCTTCATATGGTTCCATATGAATACTCGAATGGAATATATTGTTATAGGAAAATTCTACCATAGGTAAATATTGATCCCACATACCCTGAAAGTCAGGTGAGCAGGATCTCAACATGTCTTCTATGGTTTGAATAGTTTGTTCTGATTGTCCATCTGTTTGAGGGTGGTAGGCAGTTCTCAAATGAAGTTCAGTATCCAAGTCTTTCTAAAGACTTTTCTAGAATCTTGAAGTAAAATGGGGATCACGATCAGAAACAATTGATAGGGTTCTCCATGAAGTCTCACAACGTCATTAATATATAGTCTTTCTAGTCGTTCAAGTGGTAAATCATCCCTTATATCAAGAAAATGTGCTGAATTGGTAAGACGATCAATAATTACCCATATTACATTGTTCCTTCTAGGAGTCTTGGGTAGCCCCATTAAAAATTCCATCGTAATATTGTCCCATTTCCACTCCGGTATGGGAAGAGGTTGCATGACTCCTCCTGGCTGTTGCCTTCCAGCTTTCACTAGTTGACAAACCATACATCTTGACACAAAATCCGCAATCTCCATCTTCATGTTGTCCCACCAAAAATGAACCTTCAAATATCTATACATTTTGGTGCTCCCAGGGTGTATAGAGAAATTGGAACTATTAACATCATCCATCAATTCTCTTTTTAGATCAGGTATATCGGGAACACAAAGCCTCTTCCCGAATTTCAAAATTCCTTCTTCATACACAAAGTCTCTCAATCTCCCATCATTCACAGCTTTAATCTTCTTTTGAAATTCTTCATCATCGGTCATAGAACTCTTAATCCTTTCTAGTAAATATTGTTTGGCAACCATTTGAAAATGCATTGATGTTTCACCTTCCTTGGTAATTTCCATGTCCATTTTCACTAGGTCCATGAAAATTGGATCCCTTTAAATTCTCATTTTGTTCAAAACTCCATGATCTTTTCTACTCAAATCATCTTCCACCTTTTTTTCATTCCCCGGGTGGTAGTGTATCGTGCAATCATAATCCTTGATTAATTCATGCCATCTCCTTTTCCTCATGTTGAGTTTTTTTGTGAGAAAATATACTTCAAGCTCTTGTGATTAGTGTAAATCTCACATTTTTCACCATAGAGGTAGTGTCTCCATATCTTCAAAGAAAAGATCACCTCTGCCAACTCGAGATCACGAGTAGGATGGTTTTGTTCATGAATTTTCAACTATCGTGATGCATAGGCAATAACCCTATCATTCTGCATAAGAACACAACTAAGTCCTTTCTTCGATGCATCACTATAAATAACAAACCCATCATTCCTCGATGGTAGAGTCAATATAGGAGCATTGACTAATCGTCTCTTCAGTTCTTCGAAACATTATTCACACTCTTTTGTCCAAACAAATTTAACCCCTTTACGTGTGAGCTTTGTTAATGGGTTAGCCAATCGGGAAAAATTCTAGACGAAATGTCGATAATGGCCTGCCAACCCAATAAAACAGCGTACCTCAGTTATACTCGTAGGTGCTGGCCATTCTTGGATTACATTGGTCTTAGAAGGATCAACAGAGATTCCATCTTTAGAGACAATATGTCCAAGAAAATAAATCTCCTGAAGCTATAATTCACACTTTCTAAACTTCCCATATAATTCATGTCTTCTCAGATTCTTCAGGATAATGCGCCAGTGATTTTCATGATCTTAGTAGATTTTGGAGTATACCAAGATATCATCAATAAATAACACCATAAATTCATCGAGATATTCCTTGAAAACTCTATTCATCAGATCCATGAATACAGAGGGTGCATTAGTCAGTCCAAAAGGCATTACTATAAACACGTAATGCATGTACCTGGTTCGAAATGATGTCTTCGGAATGTCTTCCTTCTTCACAAACAACTGATGGTATCCATATCGAAGGTCAATATTTGAAAAGTATTGATCTCCATGCATTTGGTCAAATAAATTATCAATGCAAGGTAGGGGATACATGTTCTTTATTGTTATAGCATTGATCTCTCTGTAGTCGATACATATCCTCATAGATTCATCTTTCTTTTTAACAAAAAGAACTGGGGCTCCCCATGGAGAAACAATAGGGGGAATAAATCCCTTATTACACAATTCATCTAGTTGTTTCTATAGTTCAACTAATTCTATAGTGGTTGTTCTATATGGGGTCTTCGATATAGGCCTTGATCCAGGAATTAAATCAATCGAAAACTCAACTTCTCGTTTTAGAGGATGTCCAGGTAAATCATCTGGAAATACATCTACATATTCTTTCACAATAGGTACATCCTCTATTTGAGAATTCCTTTCCTCACCCACAGTCATTTTATCCACTTCCTCCCCAATAATTGAATATAGTTGAGCTATTGGAGGTGGATATAGATAATAATTAGGTGGTGAAGATTCTACTCTAAAGATAAGGTGTTCCTTATCATCATCATCAAAAAACGTAACCTCTTTCTTCTTACAATAAATCTTCGCATCATGGTCTTAAATCCAATCCATACCGAGGATTATATCAAACTCAATCATAGGAATGATGATGAGATCCGCAGATAAAGAACATTTATGTGCTCTAATGGGGACTGATTCACAAAAAATTGTTGCAATAATACTTCCCTTTGGAGTTTTAGCTGACAACTTCCTTGTTAAATCAAATTGAAAATATCTAATTTTCTAAGCAAACTGGGAATAAATGAAACAATTCAATGATCCAGAATCGAATAATGCCTTTTTTAAACTCGAGGAAACCATTAAATTACCTGCCACCACGTCTTTCGGAGCTTCTACCTCAGCAGTAGTGATAGAAAAATCTTGGCCTTGATCCCTTGGCCTTTTCTGAGGTACGTTCCCCTAATGCTTAGGACATTCATTTCCATAATTTCCCATCTCCCTACAATTGTAGCATTGAACAACGGTAGCTTCCTTCTTCCCTTTGTAATCACGAGCTTGGTGGCCTTTTTCACCACACTTGTAACAGACACCCATTCCCTTCAAGAAAGTACCAGGGTGTTTCTTCTCACATTTACCATAGGATGGATATTCAACCATTCCCTTCTTCCCTTTATTTCCATTCCCAGATTGATCAGCATATCTCTCCTTCTCTTGTTTTTCTTTAAATTCATTTGACTTAGAGAATTCTTTCTCTGTCTTGATACCACATGGGAAAATTTGTTCATATTATGAAAAGGATTGTGAGACTAATGATCGGTGGAGAAATGGTTTTAACCCATCAAAGAAACAATCAATATTACTTCTTGGGATACTTATATAATCTCTAGGATACATTGCTAAAGTTTTCAAGTCAGCCTCATACTTTGTGACATTCTCATCCTCCTTTTGTCTTAGACTTAGAAATTGTCTTTCCATATCTGTTAGATGGTCATGAGAAATGTATTTTTATAAAAACAGATCCTTGACCTCCCTCCATTCCATATTTTATATTTCATCATCTTCCTTCGTGTTTTGAATTAATGACCACCATTGATCAGCATCTCTAGTGCGGTGGTAAACTGCCATGATAACGTTTTCCTTTTCACTACTTCCCAAAGCCTGAAATATTTTCTCTATGGAACTTATCCATTTCTCAGCTACTAATGGATTTTTACTCCCATTGAATGCTGGTGGTTTCTGCCTCATGAAGCGATCTAACATTGATCCTCCACCCAGCGGATCAGGGTGCTCCATATGGGTATGGTTATTATTCATAACCTGCGTGAGTTGTCCCAGTATGGTGATTAGCGGATCGGCACCAGTTGCATCACCAGCTCCACTATAATTATCTTGAGCAGGATGGCAATCCCTACATGGAGTGCGGGCATTAATAAAGTTTCTATTTTTTCCACTAGGTGCCATTTCTAAACAATGGCATAATCTAGATCAGTTTATTAATCAAAATACATAATTTCGTACTTATAAAACACTTAAAATAAATTAAACTATTTGTGGATATAATCCATAATCAAAAAAATGTTTTCTTTGAGGAAGTATATACTCATAAACCCTTCATAATTATTTTTAATGAAAATGAGAGTTATCCTAAGAATATCCCCCGGGAGTTTCGTAACCAATGGTACAGCAAGGCCCGTGGTCATGCACCATTTCCCATTCGAGTCTACCTCAAAGCGGTGTTTTCGGGTTTTACCCCTAGGTACATCTGTGCCAGAGCCGCCTCTACCTGCTCGTATCCAAACATGGATGTATTGCTCAGAAAACTAACAAAATCTCTAAAATACCAAAATTTTTGGAAGTTCTTCTATACTAATACTCAAAGTACCATTAAATATATGTGCTCTAATCAGAGTTTATCTAAATCTATCTTCCAATGTTTGTATGAAACTTCCTCTGATACCAACTATAACACCCCGACCCCAGTTACCCAAAATCGGTGCATTATTACATAACATTGGTATGATCACAAGAAAGATCAAATCTCGAAAGACCGATTAGTTTAGTGGCCTTGGAAACAATAGATATATTCATAATGTTTTACATTACATCATAAAATGAAAACTACAACAATATAGTTTCTATAGTCCACACTCTTATCCCCTCATACTATCCCTACAGGACATTCATAATTTACTTCTTCACATCATGGGAAAAAATAAAACATAGAAAAGGGGTGAGCTCAAATGCCCAATAAGGATAACAATATAGCGGAAACTTTCATAAATAAGAATAAACATTTAAGGCAATGTATAAATAAAACAAAAGCCTTTTTAAACTTGAACTTCAACATAGTATGGAAAAAATAAAATGAAATAATTCCATTTACTTATTCACATGGATATTCTACTAATCGAACATTCACATGCAATATCAATAACCACTTTCATAATGATGGAATGCATAATTCCAGACAATTATAACCACATATCCAAGGCCTCATGCCAAGACTACAAATAAGATTTTTCCAAGGCCTTATGCCAAGACACTAGTTTGTCTCATGAGACCTACCTATGCATTGAGGAGATATAGCGGGCTCCACCCGTCGCATATTAAGTCCAATGCATTCCCATCTGAAAAGGTTTAAACATAACATAAACATTCGTATTAAAACTAGCATATGAAATGTAAATACTTCATACATAAACCATGAATGGTATAAAAATAACACATCCATATTAAAACATATCACAAAACCTTTAGTACAATATAGTAGTTTTGTTCTAGAATAAATCAACTTCAAATAAACTTAAAATTCATCAAAGGATGTTGACTAGATGAAATCAAAACTCTTTTTAGAAAAATATCTATTTCTATTTTGAAATCATTTAAGAGTCATATATTTATAAAATTATACATTTTATTTGAAAATATTCTTATAAGATTTTAAGGGAAGATTCGAAAATTTTATAACGGCGTAAAATAGCCGCACCCTCCGTATAAGTTAAAAAACATTTTTACCTTAATTCTGTCGAAAATGTTAAAAAGCACCTTGTTTGGAAAACGACGGAAAGATTCCTTTATAAACCTCTTATAATAATTCAAACAAGGGTATAAATGACTTTAACCCATATTATTGTAAATAGTAAAAATGTTTTGAAATACATTTTTAAGAAACATGGATGTGGATGATAAAGAAGTCCCAGTAGATTATTACGTATAAACAACCTCGGATAATGAAGATATTGCGAAATAAACCCTTACCTTGTACTTTTCCTTGTTTGGGGTAGGTTAAACTCCTTTATAATGGTGAAATAATTGTTATTAAATTATTCAAGAATCATATACATTAATATGATATAATATATGATCTTTTAACATTGATTTGATAATAATAGCTTAGTATTATCGTTGTTTTGGGTGTCAACTTGCTCGTTTTCTTTTATATGTTTTGTTAGGTAAGCCGAGTTTGTCATGGATAGTTTGTATCTTATTCATATACCAACTGATATCATGTCCTTAGATACTATTATTAATCATCAAATTATAATTAGACTTGAATGGATACGATGGAAAATGAATCTCATCGCGTTCGTGGAGACGGTAGTCCGTACGTACGCACGGGCGACAATATCATTCTTTTGATATTAAAATAATATATAATTGTATGGTATATCATATATATATAATAATTATCATTTTATATTTATAATTTACATGAATTACACATCATTATTATACCCATCCAAATAATAATTTATTGAATAACAATTACACCACGACGTGGAGAGGGTAGCCATACGTATGCATGTGTGGTGACATGTTATTCAAAGGATGGATAGAATACTGAATATGGTTGTAACATATTTATAATAACATCATAATATATTTAAGATACTGGATTTATTATTTTATAATGGTAATAACAAAGAAAGAAGAAGTGGAAGAAGAAATTAACTTGAAAAAAGGTGGTGAAATCATTACCTCTTCTTCGGGATCTTCCTTTTGATTTGATCAAAAGGTCTCCTTAGGGTGGAATTCTGACTAAAGGAATGCCTCTAGGATGAAGTGAGGGAAGTTTAGATAGTATTTGGGTAGATTTAGGCCGATAAAAATGGCTTTGAAGGTGTGAATTAATGAGAAGGGTGAGTTCCCTTTTATAAGAGGGGTGAGGGGCACCTTTGGAAAAGCTAGAAATATTATTTTATAATAAATTCATATTCGGTTTATAATGACTACAAATTAGATTATTTAAAGGATAAGGTGGGAATGGTTCAAAAACCACCCAACCAATAGAATTTAGATAGGTTTGGGTCATTATATTAACCTTATCTTTTAGTTTTAACTCTTAGTTAATTAGTTTGACACTTACCATGTCGCTCTATATTTTTATATTATATAGTTAATAAACTTACTATATACCTCCAAGAGACCCCCAAGTGGTCCATTAATGATACACCTACCATGATATAAGTCTCTTGGCCGAACCATAGATTTTTATGAATTTAATATCAATTAATAATATAATATTTGTTTTAAAAACTCTTTTATGTCATGTTTGACACTATTTGGAAAATTGATTTTTGTGAAAATCATAAAAGAATGATTACTTCGAAAAAAGTTAATTAAATCATTTATAACATGTCATATTATCCAACAAAACTAGTTTAATTCATAAAAAGTCTATAATTATATTTATTTGGCTATTTATAATATCAATTATTTTAATTTTTCATTATTATGTTAATTACTGCATCGTCATTGTGTCATAAATAAATTAACTTATTTAATGTCTAAAAATTATAAATAAAATATCATTATGTAGGAAATCTTTTTATATTTCTAATGAATACTTATAATCGAATTTATCTTATGTATAAACCTATATTAAAAATGTTTTCATAAATGAACTTTTATTTTAACTCTTTTAACTCTTCTTTGAATTAAATAATAATAAATGTCCTCATCTAATCCAAGTGGACCTAAATGATAATATTTTATTCCTAAGGTTGTTTTTGGTCGAATTAATCTTATCCAATAGAATTAGGACATGTGTTAGGATAATATTATTATCATTTTCCCCTTAATTACACTATTTACTTTTAACTGTGATAAATAAAATAAAAAGATACTATTCACTAAAAATTATTTTCATCTCAATGAAACAAATTTTGGGACATGATATTAACCGTGTCTCTCAGATTTTCGAAATTCCACTCACAGAAGCGGTAAAATTAAGTTTTATAAAAAATTCAGTTTTTTAACTACCACTTAGTGGTTTCACTATTCATAAAAAAATGATGTTTTTCAGAAAAATACCAAAAATTCACCCTAGGCTAATTTCGATAATCCGAATCCAAAAATGAAGTCCATTTTGAAAAATAAAATTTATAAATTTCAAAAAGTGTGTATTACTATTCATAATGGCTAGTTTGATTAGTTGTGGTGTGTTAGAACTCGATGTTGCGTACAACACACGCTATTGCATTATTCAAAGAGAAGTGTACCATAGAATCTTGGGGTATTATATATAAAACATGAATTTATAATATTTGATGAGTTAATTTTAGCTTTTTTACAACCATATTTTGAAAATATGGCCTCTAGGTTCCATGTTTCTCTAATACAGTCTTTATTTTACGTTACAAAAAGAATAATAATGAAATTTGACACTCTTGAGTCCAATATTAAGAATTTTTTTAGATAAGGGAAAAATTATTTATGTTTAGTTTAATTGTGATTTTTAAAATATTAGTTAATTTTTTAACGTGCTAGTTTATTTTTAATTTTTAGTGATTGAAAATTTTTATAAATTTTTACGTAGCAATAGCACAATATTTATTCAATTAATTGGAAAGTAAAAAAAATTATTTGAAAATATTAAAAGTAACTAAATTTGGAATAATTATTATATTTAGATAATTTTATTGAAAAATATATGATGTTATATGTTTTTTAAAGATCATATTTTAATTAAATATTTATCTTGGTGTCTTTATTTTAAAATTAAATGAATAGTGTCAAAATGAATTTAATGATATTTTTTTGAAATAATATTTTATTATATTATTTAAAAATAATAAACATATTGTAATTGGACAAGAAGGATAAAATATGGTTGAAAATATAATTCCATTTCCATTTATGTGATATTTTTCATCTTATTAAGTAAAATTCTAACTCTTAAATATTCATAATTCCATTGCCACTATTGAGGTTAAAATTGGTTACAAATGGGTTTAATCCAAAAGATAAAGTGTAAAATTATATTTAATAATTTAAATATATGAATATATGATTAAAGTAGGACAATTCCCATATTAAATTAGAATCCATGATATTTTTGAACCAGTTTTAAAATATTTTTAATTTATTATATTTAAATATTTATAATAGTTAAAAGAGTGGTCCTCTCCTAACTAATAAAAGAACACCCTTATATATTCACATTAAACCAATTTGATTTATATATCTAGACTACACCCTAACCAAATATTTTTTCACGTCTATATCATTATATTATATGTTGTTTTCCTAAAATACCCTTAAAATATTCCTTAACATGGAACAAAAATAAAGCCTATTGAAGAAGAGGAAATCATCTTAACCTACTCGTTCAAATTTCATTCTTCCTATATTTCATCTAAAAATATTATACCCATACATTAATAATAATTATATTATCATAAATATACAATCATATTATTTAGGTTATGGTAAAAAAAGTTAATCCCTTTTCCATCCTATGAAAAGTGAAAACATCGCTCCTATGTGCGTATGGATCACCACCTCCATATAGAAATGAAAATTTATTTCTCCACAATTTTACCTAGATGGTTATGAAAAAGTAATTAATGAATATATATGATATTTATCCAATAATAATTCATCTATAATTATTATATCATATAAACATTGTTACTATCCAATCGATTGGATAATGACAATGTCGCTCGTACAAATGTGAGAACCAAAACCTCCACAAAGCGACATGATCCATATTTCATTTATAGATTACATGGATGGTAATGAGGATATATTTAATGATTATATAATATATTTATGATATAATAATGACTTCGGCATGTTTAATTATTACTTACCTTTCATTCATTTCATCCGTTGAAAAGTGATATCAATGTTCATGCTTACGTACATCCTACGGTCTCTATGATCTATGTAATTAATTTTTAGATCTCTACCTTTTATGGGTATGTATAACTAAGATTATGAAGAATATATGTTATTTTTAAATTAGGATTAATATTTTTTAGATGTTTTAACTATAAAAAAATTAATGCATAAAAACAACTGAATTGATATTCTCATGGTAAATGAAACAGTAAACACCCAGATATGATGATTTTAACGAGAAATTATTAATATTGGTCTAATGAGATTTAATATATGGAAAATATATGAAAATATATGTTTTTATATGAACTATTATAGAATTTTAATTAATTGAAATTTACTATATATGATTTTGGATCCCCTATGAGGAAATTCAAACTTAGGGTAAAGGACTTCATATCAATTCCCACCCCATTGAGACATATTTGGTATTATGAACCTTTTAACTCTTTCATAGTGTGTAAACTACCCCTATGATGTATTTATGAGTAATATATATATGTATATATATATATTCAAAATGGTCAAATTTTAAATTCAGATTTACTCTTTCAAGGAGTCACAATTTAAATGTTTACAAGGTGGTTTGAATTTATTTCACAATTTTGTTTTTTTTTGGATTTCTCTTATTTTTACTAAAGGATTCAGATAATATATCCATCATCACCATCTCCTACGGAATGGGCTGTTTTGATATGATACTTTATAACATTGTAGAATTGTAAATTTCCACCCTAAATTACTCACTAACTCCCCAAGAATTTCTTGTTTTCAAGTACAATTCAATGATGAGCAATTCATTTTATAACATCAAATGAAATTCATCCGATTACCCATTTCAAATATGCCGATTTTATCATTAAAATCCCGAATTGGTTTTGAACCAAAAACATGATTTTCACCAATATGAGACCCTAAGGTTTCCATAAAAAAATTTAATCCATATTTTAACAAAACTAGTATTTGAAACCAAATCATGCAATTTAACAGTCCATTTCACATTCGAATTCAACAACTCAATTTCTAATCAATTCCATCATTTTCATCCTCAACCCCCATATAAAGAGTTTTTCACAAACATTCAATCAAATAAATTTTTCATCAATTAAAATGAACATTTCAATTGATTCAATTCCAATCAAAATCAACATTTAAATTAAACAATTTTAGTCTCGCCAAATAACAATTCCAAGCCAAACCCCAATTTTTCCTCAAAAACCCATATTCATTAGAATTTTGTTTTCCAATAAAATCAATTGAAATAATTTTTATTAAAAATCCAAACAATTTAAATTTATTTAAGTAATTGAAATTTAAATTGTGATATGTTTTTTAATATAAATTGAGCATCGTGACAGAACCAACTACCGAAAAAAAGATATCGCAATGCCAAACCCAAATCTGGATGTGTCCACGAAGAATAAAGATCACCCAAAATTGAATCAAACCAAGGTTTGAGATCCATAAAAATGTAATTAGATCCCAAAATCAATTACATGATCCATGTAACCCTAAGGAGAATGAGGGAGATTGTGGGAGGGAGAGAACATGAGGAGGAAACTAAACAGATTGAGATTGAAGGCCATTTCTCAAGCTTCAGATCACATCTGGGAGGTGTTTAAGGCACCAAAAATACTTCTTGTGAGCTCCATGCAAGGAAAAAACCATTTGGGTAAATTTCATTCTATACGAGACCTAAAAAGGGGGATTAGAAAATTTTAATAAAAATTTTAGATCTATAAAAACCTCTCTGCACAGTTTCCTGGGAAACATCGCACCGTTAAGGAAAACCGTGCATAGACTGTGTAGATACCACTATAAAAAACATTTTACTAGCAAATAGTTATCCCTATCCATGTAGAGGTTGTGCATAGACAATGAACCTATTGAAAAAACTCCTTATTTTTCAGAAAAAATCCCAAAACAACTTCAAACAAAACCAAACCAAATCTCAACAGAAATAGTGATTTAGGAATTCCTGAAAACAGTAACGGGATGTTACAACCTCCACACCATAGAAACGTTTTGACCCGTTAAAGATTATGAATAAGCCTCTATATCAATATTATGAGGCCACTTCTCCCTGATCAGTGCCTCTCTCTCCCAACCCTTAGGAGAATCAGAACATTGCTACCATAGGACACGAAAAAAAGGTATCATTCTACCACGAAGTACCATGGTCTCAAAATCAACTATCCTTACCGGTCGTCCAGTCACAAATATAATTTGTACCAATTCAAGATCTTTAGAGCTCATAACATGAGGTGGATCAGATAATGACATATAATGATGAGATACATGAAACCAAATATATATCGACATCAGTTGCGGTGGTAGTTCTAACTGGTATGAGACTTCCCACACCTTATCAACAACCTAAAAATGTCCAAAATATTAGGAGAAAGTTTCCTTCTCCTTCCAAGTCATCGATGAAACAACTTGGGTTATCCATTAAAGAATAGCAGGTCACCAACTAAGAACTGCAAAGGTCTATAGTGAAGATCGTCATAAGACTTGTATAGACTCAGAGCTTCCAACACTATCTAACAAATCAACTGAATCTTTATTGTCATTTCTTAGACCATGCTCGTTCCAAACAAGGAACTCTCACCGATCTCTGACCAAAAAATGTATATTTACAAGTCCAGACATACAAGTCCTCAAAATGATCTATTATGATTACAGAATGGTATCGATTTGATATAAGAAACATCAACCTTCCCCAAAGGATCATTCCATGCTCCACCAAAGTCGAGAATGAAAGTGCTAAGAACATCCTCAAGAATATGTGGAGCTCTTTCTACCTAGAAATCCGATTGTGGATGGTATGTCGTGCTCAAATGAACATGAGATCCCAGTGACTTCTTATGGGCTCTCCAAAAGCGAGGAGTAAACTGTGGATCTATATCAGAGACTATAGAAGATAGAACACCATGCAACCTAACAATCTATATCGCAGAGATAATTTCCAACTCCTCAACTTTGGCTGTATCATGAATGTGTACAAAGTAGGCTGATTTTGTTAGCCAATTGATCACCACCCAAATCAAATTATTCTTCCCATGGGAACATGAAAACAAAAAAAAGTCTATATGGATCTCATACCACTTAAAATTAGGGACTAGAAGTGGCTGAAGAAACCCCAAAGGATTCTTGTGCTCAGTATTTACCTGTTGGCACGTATAGCAACAAGATAAAAAAACAGAAATACCTAACCTAATACCTGGCTGAAATTATTTTTTCCTCATGTTGTAGAAAATATTTTTGTTTTCTGCGTACATATCCATCTAAGAGTTTTGGAAATCCCCCATCGCATGTTTCCTTACTGAACACGGTACCAAAAAAACAATTCTGATATCATAGAATTCTCTCTTTGGAGAACAAGCACTAGGAAACATTCTCCCAGCTATTAATAGAGTCTATAATGCTTTGGAATTATTCATCAAGATATTGGTCTTGACGAATCATTTCTAGAAGATAGGAATTCGACTGAACACTAACCAAGGAAACCTCAGCCCCCATATCATGAACTCCAATATGAAACTGTGCAAAGAGATCCATCATGTTCACTCTTCCGTATATTATTTCATTATCTCGGTTGAAATCATCCCTCTCAAAGATTCTACAATAAAATTCAGGAGATGTCAAAGTCAAAAGACAACATATATTCCACTCAACACATCTCACAAAGATTAAAAAAAAATTAGAGAAGATAAAATTCATGATTTTTAAGTCTGAGAACACATTAATCCTTTCTCCATAATGGTAATGCCTCCAACTCTTGAGATCGTGCATTATAGCTACCAGTTCCTGGTCATGAACTAGATAATTCTCTCATGTGGCCTAAGCTGATGAGATCCATAGAAAACATCATGATCACCCTACATAAGAACACATCCAAAGATTTAACCTAATGCTTCACAAAAGACCCCGTAGCCCTGGTCAACATCTAGAAGAGTCAAAATTGGCATAGTAGTCAAAAGAAATGTAATCTCACTAAAAGAACATTGGAATTTCTCACTCCAAACAAACTTCACTCCCATCTGGGTAAGAGAATTCATCAGAGAATCTAACATTGAGATGTCCATCATGAACTAGAGATTGTATCCATATAAACCCAAGAAGCTCTAAATATTGAAGACATATCATGGTTTTTCACATGTCATAATCTCTCTCACCATTTCAAGGTAAACGGATATCCCATGTTCTGACACCAAGGAACCCATGAACTTCACTTACCAAATCCATAGTTCACACTTCAAAATCTTTTCATAGATTCAGTGATTTTTCAACAAAATCAGCACTGTTATTCGATGATTCCCTTGATCCTCCTTAGATTTATAGTACACACAAATATCATCCACAAAGACCACCACAAATGTTTCAAGATACTCATGGAAACCCATTTTCCTTAAAGCCGTGAAAAGTGTTCTAGAGTTGGTTTGATAAAAGGGCATGACATGGTACTATTAATGTCCTTGCCTACTCTGAAAGGCTGTTTTCAGAATGTCATATTCTTCTATCCTCAACTAATGGTAACCCGAGAGAAGATCAATCTTTGAGAACCAATTCTACACCTTCAACTGATCAAATATATCATCAATCCATGGTAAAAAAATACTTTTTCTTTTTCATTAATCAATTCTAATTTTGATAATCAATGCAAAGGTGTGGTGAACCATCAACCTTTTTTGAAAAGAGAATTCTGTCTCATGGGGTGAAATACATGGAAATATAAATCATTATCATGAAGATCATCCAAATATGACATCATCTATATAAATTCAAGTGGTTCCATGTGGTAAGTGGGAATAGATACTGGTTGAGTGTCATCCATCATGTCAATGGAAAAATACACCTCCCTCACCGTTGGAAAACCAATGAAGTTATAAGGAAACACATCGTGAAACTCAATGATGACTAGAGGGAGATCCACACTCAAAGACTCCCTCTCCATGTCAATGGAATAGAATGATATTACATTACCCAACTCTGAATAATATCGTATGGCCCTACCTAACCTTGGGTCCCATTCTCTTTGAAACATGAGAGACACACTTTTGGGAGTAGTGAAGGAGACTCATTGAAGATATCAATCAATATGGGCTTCATTGGAAATGATCCAATATATCACAAAGATGGTGGATAAATATTTCATATTGAGAATGAAAAAGTTCCAAGATAACTCAACATTTGATAGAGAGAGAACACAAGATGGACTATGAAGACCTTTCTCTCTCTTCATACCAAGGGGTCTAGTAATATCTATTTCACAAGACAAGATCTCATTAGAATGATTAAGCATATTAACAACAAGAGTTCAAATAAATTAATAATATGCCTTGGTATTAAATAAATAATCCACTAATGATGAAGATATAGTGATGGTACCTCTCACGGTGGTTGGACCTATTTCTGCTTCCTCTAGATACTGTTCTATTGCGTGAAGAAGCTTCATTCTAGATTGATGTGGCTGGAACCCTTTTTCACATGAATCATCTAATTACCTCTAAGTTTTAGGAGGATCTAATGGTATTTTCCCACTACGTGGAGTGGAATAAATACGGAAGAACCTCTATAGGTTCCCTGAACACCTATACGAGCCAGAATTATTGGGTTCCTTAGTGAAAACCTTCTTAGAATTCCCAGTCTTGGCACACTCGTAATAGACAAAATTACCCCTGCCTAGTACAGTAGGAGTTTTATAAATACCCTATCATCGTGAACATCCCTAAGAATTATCATGCTTCCATTTTTTCCATAAAGAAACCCACACTACCAATAGGAGAATATGAAACTCCCAAAAACCCGGACATACCATCCAGGTTCATCTTGAACATTGGTTCTCTATCCGGTAAATTTTCATAAGAAGGTATATTAATCAAGAAAACCTAATAAATGATGTCCTGATGAAGTCCCAACCAGAACCTTCGAGCCTTTATTCTCTTATTCGAAACTATCTCATCTGTAAATTCCATAAGATCAATAAAACGGTTTCTATACTATACCATAGACCAATCGGCCTTCTCAATCCTAAAAAACTCTTTAAACCTGGACAAAAAAATTGATTCTTGGTAGAATTGGTTAGTGAAATGTACTTTAATGTCACCATAGTGTCCCACCATCATCTGATCGGTCCTTCTATAATGATGGTGGAACACATTACTTTTATCCCCTATCATGTGTCCAGAAACATACAAATGAATTCCCAACTGCTAAACAACTCCTCAGACTCGTGAGGGTCATTTGAGCCCATGAACAGTGCTGATTTCTAGCAAAAGGACACCTGAGAACTAATCTTTAGAACTTCCCTCTGAGGTTCCACTACGGGAAACTGAACGGGAAGAAGATGTGATGCCTATCCCAGAGCTTGGATAGTTCTCACGTTCACCTCAATCAGTTTCAGATCCACAATATGATTCGCTCCCTATTTTTAAAAAGAAGCTTCCTCCTGGGTCTGATTTTCACATCTTCTTGAAGTCATGAGTATACAAGACATCAACAAACAATAAGGGATACATTAGGCAATACTCAAACTGAGCAACAAGGGAAATCTATCCCAATAAGAAGGATAACCATGATTCATATTTCACTCTATCCAAATAAAAAGCGGGAAAATTTTAGAATTAGCCACAATATTTCATTCCCTTATCACCCAGGGTAACATATGGTTCATTATGGTGAGAGGTTTCTGGGAAACCAATCGAAACTACATCCAAAATTCCAACAAGATTTCACAATGAATACGGACTTAATGAAAAAGGATAAAACATCCCCATAGGAACAACTTTGTCACGAACCAATCCAAGTACCCTAGTAACCGAAAAACCAAGTCAGTCTTGACATATCCCAAATGAAATTCCTGATCTCCACTGGTCGACAACTAGCACCTGGCATCCTACAAACTGAAAGTGGGAACGATTTTTTTCACCAACAATGATAAAGGAAAGGAAAGAAATATAGTATAAATATCAAAATAAAACTCCGCTAGGATTAATTTACCATAAGTAAGATACAGACAACATCCAAAGTACTAAAAACCAAGTCCAGGAAGGGGAAATACAACCCAAATTCCCTGAAGACACTACATACCAAGACCAAAGTTCAACCGCATGATCCACCTCCAAGAGACCCTTTTCCATTGTTCAAACCTGGAAGGAGACAATATACAAACACCATAAGGCACATGTAGGGTGTGAGACAAAGCCCAGTAGGATCTCACCCAAGGATTCCATAATTTATTCCAATATCAATTTAACTAAAATGTTCCTTCAATTTAAAAAAGATGGTTTGGAATTAACCAAGAATTTTTTTAAAAATCATGCTCTATAGTTTAGAATATGGAAATACATTTAGATAATCATTATATACATTTAAATGATGGATAAAATTTCAAAAATGAAATGTTCATTTAATCAAATGATATTTGTATAAACAATAATTCCCACAAATGGCTTAAATAAACACTTTATAAAAACAGTTTATATAAATTCTGAAGGAATGTAAAATTGTTTATAACGATGGAATATACATGCATTGAAAAATACAAACAAGGGAGAAACATGTTCATGTTATAAATAGGTATGATAGTTCTATTCTACAGGGATACAACACTATGACTATGGAAAAGTATGTACATATTCCCCTTTATCCCTATGGTAAAGGGTTTCATCACCACCCCCTAAGGAATGGAATGTGCTGATATGATGTTTTAGAACGTTGTATAATCGTAATGTGCCTCCCAAAATAAAAGACTAACTACATAAGGCTTACATGTGAACACATAAAAATCAATGATGGGAAATTCATTTAATAACAAAAAATTAAATTCATCCCATTAGCCATTTCAAATATGCCAACTTTCTATTTAAAACCCATAATGGGTTTTAAATCAAAAACGTGCATTTTCTCCAAGACGAGACCCAATGGTTTCCATCAGAAAAAATTATGAAATTTTTCATAAAACCAAGATTTAAAACCAAATACTTAAATTTCACAATCCATTTCACATTCTAATTCAACAATTAAATTTCTAAAAATTTCCTTCACTTTCTTCCTAAACCCCCAAATCACTTGAATTGGGGGTTTTCAAAAACATTCAATCAAATAAATTTTTTATAAATTAAAATCAACATTTAAAATGATTAAATACCCTCCAAAACAAAAATTCAATTTAAATAATTTATGTCTCACCAAATACTAATTCCAGGCCAAAAAACGATTTTTCCTCAAAACCACCATTCATCAAATTTGGGGTTTCCTAACAAAATCAATTGAAAGCCTTTTTATTAAAAAAAAGAAAAAATTTAATTTATTCAAATGTTTAAAAATTAAATCATGCAATTGAGTTTAATAAAAATTGGTCATCGTGACAGAACCACATTCCGAAAAAACGGATCTCTCAACTCCAAACATAAATCATGATTTGTCAACAAAGAATGAAGATCACAAAAATGAGAATAAAACCTAGGATTAAGATCCCAGAAAAAAAGGGTATTAGATCTATAAATCTATACAAAAATCTAAGGAACCCTAATGAGAAAGAGATGTATCATGGGAGGAAGAGAACGAGAGGAGGAAACTAACTGGACTAAGATCGAAGGTCATTCCTCAACCATAGAATCACATCTGGGAGGGGTTTAAGGCTCCAAAAATTCTTATTTTGATCTCCATGGAAGGGAGAGATATGTTTCGGTTGAAGGAGGTCCATTTGGGACCTAAAAAGGGGCATTGGGAAATTTTAATAAAAATTCAAACCTCGAAAACCCCATCTGCATGGTTTCCTCGGCAACTTCACATGGTTAGGGAAAACCATGCACAGACCATATGGTACCCCCATTCCAAAATATGGCACTGGTTCACGGTTTTCCCTAACTATTCGCAGGTCGTGCACAAAACATTACCCTACCTAGAACAATCTATAATTTTTAGAAAATCCCCAAAACAACTGCAAACAAAACCCAAACAAAGCTCAAATGATATGTTGATTTAAAAATACATGAAAATGGTGATGGCATGTTACAAAAACTACATTTCACATTAGAATCATGTAATAAACTATGATTGTTGTTAAAAAACGTTCTCAATTGTGTTCTTATGAAAACACATTTTTCCTAGAAATTTTTTTGCCTAATAAGGTTGAAGATATCACATTTCCCCTTTTTCAAGATTTCTTGGATGATGAAAGGATGATTATACTCTTTCCTAAAAATCAAGTCTAGTGTTGGTCACCATGGGAATCCATCCATGGTTCCAACATAGATTTAGTTCCATAAGACGATATCTCCTAGACCAATGATCTATTGACTGAGGAATTATAGAACAGATATATAGATTTTAAGATCTATCCAAAAGATATATGCTTTAACATTCAATGAAACCAAGAATTTACCAGATATTTCCTCAAGAAAAAATTCTTGTAGTCTATATATTGAAAACATGTCATGATATATTTTCCTGAAAATAGTGCATCATGTTAGGGGAATTCCTCAGATTAAAGTCACCATTATGACCATATCTAGAGTAACCCAAGAATTCCATTGGTATCTATAATATAAGTCAATATTATATATAAAATAATATGTGAGCTTCTTAATTTATTTTATAATCACCCCTATAACCATGAGAGTCAATATTACATTCATGGAAATGTGAGATAGAATTAAATTGAAAGGATTAGTTCTTTGTTCGAATGAATGGAAGTGGATATTCTAGTTATTAATGAGATTAGTAATATAATCAACCACATTCTTGAAGTGATGTATACGTAATACAAAATAAGATACTTAGGCTCCCATGTAGTCCATTAAGAATAACCTCTTATAAATACCCAATCTAGTCTAGATAATATTAGCATACCTCTCAAAAAATGAATCAAAATCTAAATTCTATTGTTCTCTGTTCACAATTCTTTCACACCATTTTCACTACCCATCCAGATTCATGGTTATGAAACAAATTGACATCCTAAATCCATTTATAAGGAGTTACATATCCTCTACAAACATGATGTAGTACATTCAATTAATGTGATTCTTTCACCATAATGAAAGTATTATACCATTATACTAACTCATTTTGATGATTCTACTAAGAGAATTCTAATCCAGAATAACTTTTTTCTAGAAAAAACTATTTCCCCTACCTCATCCCCCATTCTTATTTGATGAAACCAAAATTCCACCAAATAATTAAGATAGGGATTCCAAAGTGAAATGAGACATCAAAAATGTAGGTCTTTAGTCCATGGGGAGAATCACATATAAGCTAATACATTCATAATGAGACTCCACTCAATGATATTATATGTTTTTTTCATGTAGAAATTCATATAAATGATATAACTAGGATATTTAATATTGATTTGACCTACATTTCATGAGCTAATACAACAGATCCATTGATTGAATGACCCTTGATGAAATAATATTAGCCTATGTAAATCCAATGATGGAGGTGCATTGATATACTCCTTCTGATAATGGTATAAATCATGTGAGATAGAATTTTTCAAATACTAATGGGCCATTAATTTCCCAAAGATAATGGGTATTTCACAGTTGGTATAAGGATAAGTGTGGTAGTAATGGTCAATAGGGGGACACCTCAACCATGAAACAAATCTTTCACTTCCACCATAAGATAAACCATAAAACGTCCCAAGAATACATGTTGTATGATCATGGGAAGTCGTTGGGGTGTAGAGAGATTTAATAGTTGAGATCATGAATGGCCTACCTTATTTCCTTCTCTTATAGAATGATTTAATAGAGGGATTTCTTCTGATCTGATACCACAAGAGGAATAACATAGAAGAAGTTTTCATGTACCTTTGGATACGCTTCCTTTATGCATGGGTTATGACCTACAATAAGTTATTTAAAATGTGACTCGGTCATACGTCTAACCACCTTGAGATCATTTTTGATAGAACCTTCCTCCATGAGGATGTTTGTTTTGTTGACCAACATATTATTCATGATGCATGCTTATAAATATTCCATATTTATATCTCCTTCATTAAGCAATGTTTCTTTGGATATTTCATTGGAAACCCATTCATGTTTTAGGAGAATCTCCTCTAGATGGATCCTTTTCTCGATGAGAGTTCTGAGAAGATCATTATCCAATATTTTCATGAGACATCCCATCATTTTATCACTATACTCATTGATCGAGTAAGTGTTGTCGATGTGGGTGGGGATGGAGGGATTATCACTCAAGGATTGTTGGTCTTCCTTTTACATCCTTATATTATTATGGAGGAAAATGGACAGTATTTCTTGTGTAGGTTTGGTCCAAGATTAACACCAAACCTAATGATATTTTTGATCGAAGTTCCATTAACTATAAAATAATAACCCACCACTCTAATATATTTTAGGCCCCAGGTTAATTTGGATATGGGATTTATTGGTAATGTAATTAATGAAATGGGTAACCATATCATTCAAGGTGGAGAAGATGGATTTAAAGTTAGAAAATAAATAGTTATGGTGGTACCATGTGTGGAAGCTTACATTCTGATTATTACACTTGGTGATATTATATGTTGAGTAACCCATGTCTAGGAGTTCATTATGAGAAAAGAATAATGAAAAGTATTTTCTACACATCCTATGATAGTAACCTCCTCATTTATCTTCAAATTTTTCTATACAACATTGAAATATCTTCCAGCGATCCATAGAGAGTCCTCTAGGATAAGGGATCCCTGTTGATGTAATAATGACACCCATGATGACACATCAAATTTGGTATTAAAAATGAAATAAAACAACAAAATACTCATGCACTAGTTTTATAAGTGAAAAATATTTTGGGTACATCAACCATATCAGTGGTTAGGTTGGGTATCTGTAATCAATATTTATTGGTTTGAGGGATCACCATGCAAGAAATCACATAAACTAATCTTGTGATTGAACTCAGAAATTATATATGATTTTAAATTTGGTTCATGAACAACAATGAGGGATGTTTTTTACTTATTAATCTCATTATAAATGAAGTTATTCTTTACCCAAGCACTCATCCCATGAGCATTAAATGTTATTAAGGATATCATTGAAGGGGTGTCTAGATTTTCGGACTATGGTCAAAATTTCCCTTGGTCGGAGGGACTGTGAGGCTAACTCGTTATTAGTTCTTGAATGTGTATGAACATCACTGGGAGGAGAATAATAAGCGATCAAAATATTAAATGAATCACATGACTCATGTAGAAAGTTATGGGGGTTGGATAACATAAATAATTCATTGGAATGAGGGTGGGGTGGGATGCTAGAAGGGACAGTTTCACTCAATGGGGGAACAATATGAGAGGCAGGGGGAACCAATAAAAACGTTCCAAGGATAAGGGATTACCAAACATAGTATAAGATAATCCTTATAGTAAATTCACTATCAAAATGTAGGCCATCACAAGATGATGCAGTGAGTCCTCTGATGGTTGAGTTGGGGGTGCTAAGGAGAGGAAGAGGAGTCACCCAATTGTGGACCAAAAAGAGATAAGAGTACATACCCTAATAATAGATTCTAGAGCTAGAGTATCTATGTTTACTCAAATATAAACCCTTATATGTATTGATGTAGGGCCATGATCAGAACTAGTAAAGGGACGAGAGACCTTGAAAACAAAATGCTTCTTCCTGTAAGAAAAGGACGACTTCCTCTAAAGATATTATTCAAAACAAAAATAATCCTAGGTGGATAATAAATCTTTTAATACCAAGATATGATATAATTCACCTAAATGAGTATTACCTATAGATTAGGATTAAAGAAACCCATTTTATTATTTATATTCCCCCAGAGAGGTTTTAATAAAATAAAGAGTTTGTTCTTCCATATAAAGGAAAAAAGCTAACAATGTCACAAATGTTCTGATGAAATGAATCATTGTGAAAGTCTAGAGTAAGTATTGTGAGACTATAAAACACCACTAACTAAGGAGGACCTCGTCTTGGATATACCATCATCGACCAAATAAATATATTTAACTTCCACACACCATAAGATCTGGATCTTTGAGATGCCACCATAAAAATCCAGACCTGGGGGAGACAAACAGGCATAAGGCCTCTAGATTTAGCATTGGGACATTAATATGAGAGTCTAGAACATATGACCCAACAAAATACTTCAATATTAGATTTGGATCCCATCAAAGAAAACATATATCCACTGTGTTCCACTTGTAAAAATTTGATGCAGCTGAAAAATCATATTCCATGAAGATGAGAACTGGATAACCATCCACAATGTCATATCAGAGATTCTATATATGGATATTAGGGATAAGAGAGAAGAATAAAATGGAAAATACGATTACCAAAGGATAAAGTAATTTAATTAACGGTAAACCAACAATTCCATTCAATATTTAAGGGGAAGTGATTCGGAGAAGGGGGAATTATTCTGATGGAGTAGGGATGAAGTGGGAGATCCATCATCCAATGAGGATGTAGCCTCTGCCACTATTAAGACAAAAAGAAAATGAATCAATGGATAGATGTTTTTAAAAATGAGAGGGAACATGGCGCTTATTCTTGGGAGCACATAGGAGTTCCATTCCATCAAAAATTCCTTTTCCAGATAGAACCAATAACCACAAAATCAAAATATAATTGATTAGAAAAAAAATTCCATTACACCCATTACATAAAAGCTACCCTTATCCTAAAAAATATTTCCATGCTGACCAAATCATAGTGTAAATAGAAGAACCTCATACACTGTGTAAAATAAAACCCCTAAAAACACTTGAAACCAAGTCATCCTAATGATTCCACTAAAATATCATCAACATATAGTATCACAACAACATCATTTGATTTAAAATTCATTATGATGAGATAATGAAATTCTAAATAAAATAACATGAATTTTAAAATGGATGAACCATGTCAACTGATCATAGAAAATACTACATTTGTTTAATGGAAAACTCCATATATATGAAAAAACTAAAAATTATATTTATATGAACCATCTAACATGTCCAAAAACCAATATTAATAAACATCATACTTTAAGAATAAACTAGATAGTAAAATTATATATATAACCCAATATGTTGTTAATATATTTATCAACAAAGGATTTTAGTGGAAAAAATGTTAAAAATAGATAAATTAAATTAAATCCAAATTTTATTCACATTTTACAAATCAGATTCATCCATCAAATTTTTGTGTTCTTCCCAAATGAGATAGAATGATGCATTGTTACCAATATTCCTTGAAGTAAACATCATCATG
The DNA here is from genome assembly GCA_963277665.1 of Viscum album. Taxonomy (NCBI): domain Eukaryota; kingdom Viridiplantae; phylum Streptophyta; class Magnoliopsida; order Santalales; family Viscaceae; genus Viscum; species Viscum album. The sequence continues at coordinate 1,032,834,492 of OY728121.1, read as the reverse complement.
TCCCCTAAAAATCAATGATAAACCAATAAATAATACCAATCATGGGAGAATACTAACTTTATTAGCCAAGATTTGGTGGTTATTTTGTTACATTAGCACCAGATACAAGAAATCACATACCAAATGGCCGAAACATTTCATAGTTTTTAAGAATAAGATAAATAAATTATTCCCAATATGAACTTGTAAGTATAAATTATATATAATAAAATAATTATTTCATCCTTACTATTATTCATAATATCATTCTTTAGATCCTAGGGAAAATAAAACAAATAAAATGGTACGCTTAGATTCTTAGTAAGGGTTTCATATAGAGAAATCATTCAGGAGTCGAAATGGAGTAATCAACATGACATGGTAAATAAATTAAGAAACATTCCCTTTAACAAATAACATATGAAAAAAATACATCCTTGGATAATATCAATGCAGTAATATCATGGATAATTAGAACTGAATTATCAATGAAAAAAATGATTAATTTTGAATTTCATGGTCTTATAAATCATGAAAAATTTACTATCAATTATTTTTCCAAGAATGTTTAAAATGATCGGTATGCATACAACAAAAACCTATTTAATACTAGCTTAATGATTTGTCCCATGAGTCCTATCAATGAATCAAGGGGAGAAATAATTCTAGGAACCACATATAACTAAATTTTTTAATCATTTCTCATATATTTAGTTTTCTATTTAATTCATGAATCGTAATGTTTATTAAAAAATATGCATATTGTCTATATTTTATGAAATATAAATATTTACCTAGTAAGTAAAATAACATTCAGATTAAAATATTTTACATAGAAATGCAAAATGGATTATAAAAAATTCATATATAGAATTGTTATTTAATGTAAATATAAGGTTCAGTGATAAAAAAAGTAAATGTTTTAGGAGAACGTTAACGACCTAAAAATTAATAAGTGATGAAAGATGACCTTAAATTCATCATAAATATAGGTTTTTAATTAAATATAGGTAATCTAAAAAATGTATGAGGAATAGTAACTTAAACTTCCTAAAAAAATAATTTATAAGACCGTTGAAATCATGCAAAAGAAGATAAAAAGAGTAAAATGTTTATGGTTTTCGGATGCTCTGTTAATGTTGTATAAGTTAAAACAACATTCCATATCGATTTTCGTAAATATTGTTAAAGCAGTGTATTTTTTGGAAAACATTTGAAATATGTATTTAATAATATTTAAAAATTCATATATAAATTAAAATATCCTGTATAAATAATTTTTTTAAATAAAAATTATTTTCATGGAATAATTTCAAAATGTGTATATATGGAAGATAAAATACTAGATCCAGAGGAGGAATATGATCATATTTATTGTAAATATTTATCTTGAAAGAGTAAACTAAATTGAATAATTAATCATTATAAATAAATATATTTTCATGTTAAATACCTAAAATGGGAAATATATAGACCACATATAAGTAAATGTGTTCCTATTACCAAATTAGTCTAAATGGAGAGGAAATGAGTTGGAATCCCATATAAAGAGCATATCATCCAAGTGAAAATCAATCAATGATGTGATGGTCTGTGAAGAACTAAATCCAAAAAATAAGGTTTAAATATAATGTAAAATTATTATAAATTATTTCACACATAATCACGTAATAATAATGAAAATGATGTTGAAGTACGACCCAATTATATTAAATTCAATTAATACCCCCTTTATCTCTTGTTTCCCTTTAGTTGAATGTCATTTACCCTCCTATATAATTTTTTGATTCTTTATAATTACTTATGAAATCAATATTTATATTTTTATCATCATTTATGATACATTTATAACTTTTTATCACCCTTTTGTTAATAATATATTATTATTATCACTATTTCGTGTTTTAACTATTATGTTTTCCATGTAGTTTATAATTCGATAGTTCCAAATATTTTAACTATATTGTGTATAAATAATATCGAGAATAATAATAATTGAATAAATATAATATTTACTATATATATATATATTTATATTTACAGTCCTATATACAATATATAGATAGAAAAATAAATCACATTATTCATTAAGATGGTAGGTCGTGTGTACTCATTAAGGAAATTTCCACATTTTGAAGGATGGAACGAAATAAAGGTGAGTAATATTTAATATATAAATAATTATTATTATATAATATAAAAATTTATAGTTATTAAATATATCCTTATTACCATCCACCTAAAGAATAAATAAAAACAGATTGCATCGCTTTATGGAAGTGGTCATCCCCATCTATGTAGGAGTGATGTTATCATTTCCCAAACGATTGGATGGTAATAAGGTATATATTATATTATAGTTCATTAAGAATATTTATATGTTAAATATCATATATACTCATTAGTTCCATATTTATAACGATCTATGAAAAGTGGTGATTAAATCAAATTACACTACTACGTGGAGACGGTAAGCCGTAAGTATGCACGAGTAATGTTTTTTCTTTTCATGGGATGGAATATATAAATAATATGGTTATAAAATAATAAAAAAAATATTTATATTTATGATACTATATTTAATATTTTAGTGTGGTTAAAACAAATTAATAGTAAGTAGAAGATTAATTAAACCTAAAAGACCAGGTAAAGATGGTTACCTCTTCATAAATTGACTTATTTTAGATCACTACTTAAGATACATATGGTAGGTCTTTTGGAAGTAAAATGACCTTATAAATTTTATAATTTTGATTATAAATATAATGACCCGGGATTGGCCGATCTATATTTCTCAAAGTTGTGAAATTATGTTATATAAAGAGTATCCCTCTATAAGGGAGGGGATTCCCATTAATCAATTTTTATAAAGTATTAAATTAAAATAAATTATATTCTAGGTATATATAGTAAAAAAATTATATATATATATATATATAATATGGGATTAGGATATGTATTGATCCTCCCATCCAAAGAAAATTATACATTTTGGGATGGCATTATCACCCTTGTCTTTTAGTTATGACCCTTTGTTAAACCATTTGACAAATATACTAATATCAATATCTTAATAATTATAAGGGAAAATAGTGATAATATAAAAGTAAAAATGTCCCATTAATTAAACATAGTTTATTTTTTCAACCATGTACCGTTTATTTTTTAGAATCTAAAATTTTTATTAATTTTAAATCATTTAACATAATATTATTTATTTTAAAATATCATTAATGTCGTTTTTATAACTATTAATTGAATTTTTATTTTAAAATTACAAGAAAACAATTTAATTCTAATAAAAAAACTGAAACCTCTATAATATGTCATGTTATCTATAAAAATCATACAACACAAATAATTATTCAAATATTAATATATATAGAGTTTTCAAAAAAAAATTTCTAATTTTGTTTAAAAAATACACAAGCTCTATGTTAATGTTTCATAAACCAGTAAGGATATTATTTCTAAATTAAAAATTAAAAATAAATTTATATGATAAAAAAATAAATTATATTTGAAAAAACAATTTACAACCAAATATAACAAATATTTATCCCTATCTCAACCATTTAAAGATAATAAAATTAGTGAAATTGATTTTTTTTATTTTTATAAATATTATAAAGTGTCAAAATCATAGACATGTTCAAGGGTTATTCGTTAGTCATTATCATTTTATTTTTAACTTTAATTATCGGAATTACCATTTATTGTGCTAAGAAAATTAACAAAGATACTATTTATAATGTCCAGAAGAAAAATGGATCTATTTAATAATTTCTTAACCACTTATTCTAAATATAGAATGCATTTTTAACATTCAATTTAATTATGTGTTAGAAGATAAATTTAATATTAATGCAAAAATATGAAAAAAAATGTTTTTTGAAACAAATATTTTAGAGCACAAAATTTTATTTATACCAAAATCAGGTATACTGATGTTAGAAATTAATTTAATAATATTATATCTAATTAAACAATATTTATAGTACATTGACATAAAATAAATATTATAATTAGATATTAAAATGAAAAGAAAAATTCTATATTACAAAACTTAGTTTTTTTATTATCACTAAAACATTAATATTTTGAGAAAAATTACAAAAATTTCACCAAATGAAAATATTAATATGGTGATTTAGAAAATTGATATCACATTTATCAAATTCATTTTAAAAAAAATTAGAAAATTATTAAAATATTTTCTCAAAAAAATGAGAGAAATTGTTTTTAAAAAAATCTATTTTTCAAACATAAAACAACTTACTAAAAATTGTGTACATATTTACTAGGAATTAATCAATAAATTTTAAATGAGTATATACTATATTTATATTTCAAAATTTTCTTAATAATATTTATACCCTCCAATTAAACATCTAGGTTATATCAGTAATATTTAAATAATAATATTTTGTGCTTCTATCAAGCTCGATGTTGTGTGCTGTGTATGTTATTGAACGTAATTTTCTAATTTTAAAATATAGAGATGTTACATTATCCCCTAAATTAATATATTTATTCCTTATATTTTCATTTTTTTGTGATAATTGGTGTTTGACATATGTAATTTCCATGGTGCGAAACCCACATCGTAAAAATAGTTTATAAAAGATCCTCTTAAAAAGTAGGAGTGGAAATATGAAGGTCATAACAAATATACGTACCAAATTGGATACCATTAGTGGGAAGTGAAAATATGGACATGGAAAAGAAAAATCACATTCATGTAATAATAGTGATTGATAGAGAACATCTCCAATAGAAAGTGAGTGAACACAAAACCATAAATTTAGGATTTGTGAAATAACAATCAATTCATCATAAAATAATATTAACATGATAAAGAAAATTTTCAAGATCCATTTTCATAGAAAGTATTAATTCCATTACTATATTTTATAATAATATAAGGAAATATAGATAACTTATATCATTTTATTTCATAAGAATAATTTCATACTTTAATTTTGCATTGATCATTTTATATTTATCGCTTACTCCAAGAAATGAATATATAAGATGAATTTTTGTGCCTTTAATATTAAATTTAACTTTTAACATATTATACTATCTATAATAGAATGAAATTTAATTCATAAAACCACTATATATTATATAAATACAAAATGGTTAGCATGTGTTATCCGATATTACATTAATCACTAAAACCTCAGCATTAAAACCCAAAGTATTAATTAACCATTATATAAAGGGTTAACCTTAATACCCTTCAATAATATGTCTGAACAAACAAAAATGAAACTTGACATTAATCCATAATGTACCTGTTAATATTCACAAACCAAATATATGAATAACTTGATCACACATTCTCCTTACGAACTGTAATTACTATAAATTTTCAATGAAAACATACATGATTCTAGAAATTTACTCACTCTTCATTCCATTAAAAAATTCATATTAACAAGTATATTTATTAAATCCAAAAGTGTTGTATACTGCATCATAAAATACTTTTTCAGGAAATAATTAATTATTATCGAGTTCACCAATACTCTACCAACAAAACATTATTAACTCATCATAAGGAACATATTTAATGTTATATTACCCTTATTAATGTATTTTATAAAACATAAATTTACCACTAAATCACATATATAGGTAATAGGTACAATTCAATATATTCTTCAAAATCCCTAAAGAAAAACTATTGCAGTAAAATCTATTTATGTTTTAGGATTCATATTACAAAAATATGATTAATAAAATGTTTCAAAAAAATAACCCATGAATCCAAGTACACATGAACATTAATCATTCAACTTAAAAAAATACCATAATCATAACCTTGATCACATATCTTATTTTGAGGAATATTCCATTGATTCTTGGGGAGTTTATTTATTTATTTCCCTATCAACATATAATTAAAACAATGAAAATTGGAGTTTTGTTTCTTATCCTAACATTTATGTGCATGCTAGAGATTCCCAATCCATCCAAAGAAAACTCCCATTACATTTAATAATATACTTGGAAATTTCTTTTCACAATTATCATGTGTGGGAAATACTTCATTATATTTTCCCTATTATCCATTTTTTGATATTTTATCCTCTTATTACTCTGTTTTACTTCATATCGATATGACCTGTGAAATTATTTCTATATGTTGATATCATATGATACTATATCATAATAGTATGAGAATTTTGGTAGAATAGTGACCATAAAATTAATTTCCATAAACCAAAAAATAAATGATCAATCATACAATTAAGATTATGTATCTCATCAGCAGCATGCCAATATAACCTTGTACAGTTTTCATCATACATAGAAAAGTTTTCCCCTTTGAATTTTCAAATACTGAATAATTTCATATTCGTATCCTCTGTTTTTTACATGGAATATATTTTTTTCCTGGAAATTTACATAAAATCATTCAATTTCAATCTCTTTACTACCTCCTCCCTTGTATTATTTTCAATTAATGACCACTATTTATCTGCATCCCCTAAGAGATCATAAATTACCATGAAAAACTTCTCTATTTCATTACATATAAAAATAGAAATATATTATCTATTAAATTTATCCATTTCTCATATATAAATGGGATTAATTTATCATCGAATTATAGAGATTCTGGAAAGTTGAATTGATCAAAAAATGTTTAATCATGCAGTGGAACAACATGGTTCTCAATTTCGGAAAGGTTATTTTTCATAAGATGATTAATCTTCCAAAATATAGTCAGGATCTATATTGTTCCAATACTAGTTTTATTTTCTTTATTATCAGGGGAATATCTAAATTTTCTATAGGTGTTGATTACCTTTCTTTTATTAGCTTCCATCACTGGATTATGGAACACACTAAGTTAGTTCATTATCATTATGAATACTGATCAATAATGTAATATCCCAATAAGGTTAATAGTTCTCAAATACTATAAGGGGTAATCATAATTTTCATGTAATATATATTAATTTAATATCTAGTTCCATATGTATATACTAAACTTGATCTCATACCATCTATAAAAACTGCATCACTAGTTTCACAGAGTTAGTGGTAACATTTTTACATTGGTACTAGATAAAAATTTCCATATACCAAAAGAAAAAATAGTTTAGTAGTCTTGAATAACCTGATACATAAAAGATTCTCATATTACATTAACAATATAAAATACAAATCATAAAATAATTATTCTATCACTGATATTATTCATAATATCCATTTCATATCATGGGAAAAATAAAATAATGAACGATTGAGATAAGATTCTCAGTAAGGGTTACATGCAACAGAATTGATCATAAATCAATAATTCATAACAAACAGGGAAATTAAAATAACTAAAATCAAATTTCTTTTTTATAAATAACTTTATCATAAAATGAATTCATTGATAATATCAAGGTCGTAATCTCAGTTATAATAATATCTTTATTTTCAAAGAAGGAAACAATTAATTTTGGACCTCATGATCTCAGACATCATGATAGATTTCCCATCAAGAATTTTCATCAATATAGTTTAAAACTATGGGTAAGTATACACCAAAAATCCATTTAATTTTCATTTACTGATTTGAACCATGATACATATCGATTAATTGACAAGATATATAATTTTTGGCCATACCCAACACTATTGGTCAAATTCATTCCTTATATATCAAATAATCAATTTAATTCATTAGTAATATGCCTTATCAAAAAATGTCGAATTTGAATAAAGAATATGAAATATAAATATTTCCCATGTTAATAAAATAACATTTAATATAAAAAAATTTATATAGAAGTGGTATAAATGATAGAAATTAATTATATCCATGTGGGATATTTAAGGGAAATGTAATGTTCAATGATCATAACAATGGTATCATTTCAAGAGAAATTTAAAGACCAAAAAATTAATATGAGACAGAAAATGACCTTCAATAAATCAGAAATATGGGTTTTTAAATATATTCATGTATTGTTAAAAAAAATTTGAGAAATATTAAAATACACTTTATCAAAAGATTTTTTCCTTATAAATCCATTGAAATCTTATAGAAGGAGCTAAAGAGTGTAAAGGGTAATGGGAACGAGAAGGTATGTTACCACTATATTTGTTAATTAAAAATCCTTTTGACTATTTTTAAAGAAAGATAAAAACCCCATTTCATTGTAAAATTTTAAATATTCCTTTCATAGTATGTAAAAATTAAATTTTTAAATTAATATAACCTTAATAAATAATTTTCATAAATAATTATTTTCATAAAATTATTTTCAAAAATATTGATATGGAAGTAAAATATAGCCAGTCATGAACAGAAATAAGAATATATTTTATTTTAAACAATCATATTAAATTAATAAATTTAATAGATTAATTTTCATCATGAATCAGTATAAACTAATGTTAAATAACTCAAATTTTAAGTATATACAACATACAAAATAAAATATGATATTACTATTAGATATGCCACAATGGACTAGAAATTGGGATGAAATCCCTAACAAAGATCATATCATAGATGTGAGAATTAATAAATGATGTCTCTTTATGTGAAAAATGTTCTCATAAACAAAAAATAAAGAATAAATTAAATATAATAATTTCAGAAATAATTTCCCATATAATCATTGAATAAAATTTTCAATGAACTAGATGTATATCCAATGAATGGAAATTGAGTTAAGAAACCCCATAACTCGTTCTTTGATTTAGTTGAATATATTTAACCTCCAATATAAAATATTTTTATTCATTATAATTAAATATTAAAATAATATTTATATCTATAATATTATATTCTAACCGTTTATAAAATTTTATCACGAGTTTCATAAAAATATTTTATTATTATCAATGTTTTGGGTGTTAATTGGTTCATTTGTCATGTTTGTTTTGATTTGGTAGTTATGGATCATGTAATTTTATTTAGGTACCCTCCTCTATGTAATTTTATTGATGTATGAAATATCATATATATTCTATATATAGATATTTATAGTCATCCAAAAAACACAAATAGATAAAAATTAATTACACCATTCTTGAAGACTGTAGGTCGTACACATGCTTGAACGATGTATTAACATTTCTACAGATGGAATGAAAGAAAGGGAAATTAAAAATAATATTTATAGAATAATTATTATATATTATTAAAAAAATATTCATTAAATCCATCCTTATTACCATCCACATAAAGTATGAATAAAAAACAAATCACATTACTTCATGGATGTTGTAGTCCAAATATATGCACGATCGACATTATCATTTTCAAACAGATTGGAGTGTAATATGGTATATATGATATTCAGGTTCCAAAATAAAATTTATATCTTAAATATAATATATAATCATTATTTTTATCCTTATAAACATCGAAGTAAAATGGTTACGAAAATCAAATTACACCGCTACTTGTAGACTGTTATCCAAATGTACGCATGAGTGATGTTTTCAATTTTATTAGGATTGAAGAGACATAGAATATGGTATTAACATAATAAAAAAATATTAGTCTACTTATTGTACTAGATTTATTTTTTTATAAATGTTATAACACATTAATATGAATTAAAATAAAAAAATAAACATAAATGATTTGGTAAAGATGATTCCCTCTTCTTTACTATAATTTTTTATGATATCTTCTAAAGGGGCCTATGGTATTTCATTTGGAATGATCATATCCTATAAAACTTGTATAAGGATGTTTAAAATAATATTTCCTATGGGTTTTTGGATCTCTATGTCTAAAAGTGGTGTACATAATTGAGATTAGGGGCATCCATTTATAAGACATGTGAATGAAATTCGTGGAATTTCAAAAAGGATAAATTAATATAAATTACATTTCTGTTAAAAATGGGTATAAATTTATATTATTAAGATGTAGTCATGGGAGAAGTCTAAATATAGTCGTAAAATAAATTTTTAAAAGTATGGATCACATTTTTACCCTTATATTTTATTTTTAACACTTCGATAACCCTCTTGACAACTACTGTAATATTAAACATTTATAACCATTAAGGGTTAATAATGTTCTATAAAATTCCAAAACACACATAAATGGACAATGGTTAATGTGTTAAACCATATACCATTCATTTTTATCAATATAATGTATTTATGAACTAAAAATAAATTAATATAATGTTATATATTATAAAATATCATCAATATCACTTATATCATTATTCATCTGATTTGAATTTTTAAACTACCAGAATATAATTGAATTAAAATTAAATGAATAAAAAACTATATAGTATTTCATGTTAATCTATAAAATCATGTAATAAATAAACACACTAAATTAATATTATATTTGGCTTTTCAAAATCATTTTATTATTTTTTACTTGTTTTAGAATCATTGCATCGATGTTTCATATGCATTTAAGGACATTATTTGTTCACTATAAATTAAAAATAAATTACCATGAAGAAAATAATAATTTTGATTTCAAATAAATATTTATAACTAAATATATACCCTATTTATCCCTATGTAAAATATTTAATTAAAATTAAATAAAGAGAATGTCAATTTCCAATTTTCTTTATATAAAACAATATAATGGATCAAAATCATGTAAATGGAAAATGGGAAATATATAAGAAATTTGGATGATTATGGAAGATATATAATCATCTAAAAAATATATAATGTGTTTGAAAAATAATTTAGTCTTATAATTTTATTTTTAAAATTAATTACTTGATTTACCTTTTACCATTGTAAGAAAATTACGAAAGATCATATCCATAATGTCTAAAAATAAAAGGGTATAATATAAAAAATTTGGAACCAATAATTTAAAGTATATAATATGTTTTTCATGTTTTAATTTCTATCAGTTGTAGAAATTAATTTTAATATAAATGAGTAAAACACAATGAAAAATAATATTTAGAAAAATCTGTTTTAAGAAAAAAAATATACTTATACCAATAGTTTATATTTTTTTGACTAAAATTATTTTAATTATATTATATCTAAATATATAGTAATTTTTTTACTTGAATACAAAATCAAAATCATAATGATAATTTTTAATGAAAATAAAAAGATAGTTTCATAAAAAATGGCATATTTCAATATTCACTGAATAATTAATCTTTTCCGATAATTACCAAAACATCATCCCAGGATAATTTTTATATTCAGATTAATAAAATGATATCATTTTTCTAAATAAATTTTTTAAAATTTCATGAAAATAATTATTATATTTTCCCATAAAAAATAATGAAAATTATTTTTCAGAAAATGTATTTCTGATGAATAAAATAACTTTACTCAAAATTGGGTACTTAATTTATAAAAATAATTCAATGAATTTTTATTGGGTGGGTGTTTTATATACATTTAATAATAAATTTAATATTATTCATACCCAAAAATTCAACGACATGGTTTTGAAGACCATATTTAAATAATAATATTTTATAGTTCATTCATGCTCGGTGTTCAACGTTGTGTACACTATCGAAAGTAATTTTCTTCTTTTAAAATATAATGGTTGATAAAATTAAAATATAAAATTAGAATTGATATAAAAGTAAGATATTAGATGTTATTTCAAATAATTTTAGAAAACTCAATGATGAGAAATGGATGGCTAATATCCCTAACATCTTTTTCACATTATAGTTAATGATTATGAAATAACATACCTTTTCATTAATTACTTTCTTAAAAATATATTCAAATTAATATTACCAAATAAAAAATAAATGTTACTATAATTGATGAAAGATAATTCCAAACCAAACTAATTAATTTAAGATTAGAAACATTAGTTCTTATGTCCTCTAGAAAAATCCACACTACGAAGTAAACATCGTGCTTCAACCTGATTTATTTAATATCGAAGGAACCCTGATCCATATAAAATAAATTATCCTACTTAAATACATAAATGGAAAATAATATTATAGTATTATTACACTAAAAAGAATTATAAATGAAATCAAAAACAATATTTTACTGGGATATAACTAAATGATAAATAATTTAATCATTAATATAGGTGTAGATAGGTATTCCAGGGTTCCATGGGTCAACCCATAAGGATACATTATAACCATTATCAATAAAAAATAAATTTTATTATGTTACAAAATACCATAGGAAAAACATCTTCCTAAAATTCTAAGTGTAATTGAAAGGAGTCTTAGAAACCCAAAATTGAGAACCTTCCCATAATAGTCATATTATAGTCTATATTTTTTATTGATTTAGAGTCCCTAATAATATTTGGAACAAAAAATAATTCTTAAGAAACCTTTAACTCTGGATTATTTATGGAATACTCTTTCCCTAAAATTTACTTAAGGATCAACTTAATAAATTTATTCATCATAATAGGGAAAATTAAATGATACCATGAAAAATATTTCTTTCTAAATAAGATAGAGAATAAAATATAATATCTACCTACATAGGATATAAAATAATCTTTCAATACCTTAACATGATGAATAATTCTATCCATAAAAGGATAATAATTTATATCCATCAACTTAGTTTTGATAAGAGAAACACCCAGATAATTCATGTCAAAAAACAACCAAAATTTTCCTTAAATGGACACTTGATCTATCCATCGAATGTCCTAAAGGGATTTCCCAATTCCCCATATTTGTGGTCAAGTTAACGAGACTCAACCAGAATGAATTGGGAATTATTTACCCCAATAATGAAAATAAATAAATTAAATAATAACTAAAATCAAATGGAAATTAACCTGGAACTAAAATATAATAAAAAAACCAATTAAAATACAGGATCCTAGAATATAACGCTGATTGTTGATCCAAAATACAACAAGGAAAAATAATTAAGAGAAAACAAATAACCAATGACCCCGTTAAAATGAGTAACTTTACTTTAACATCTATCAGGTTGAACATATAGTTACATAAATTTTAGTTACTTCTATGCAGTGTGAAAAAATTCCTAGTCGTTCACCACCCAAAGAACCAAAACATAACACTTTAAAAGAAAATACATTTTATGAAATTTGGATAATAAAGATATAAAAAACGTTTTATAGGTTATATCACATAAAATAATTATAATGTAGATTAACATGAAAAATATACAATATTAAAAAATTTAGTTTACTTTCCAAATAATCCATAATTTAGTACAATTAACAGACCATTTTTAAATTCCAATTAAAACAGATTTAACAAAAATCATTGAAGATTTAAAAACACAATTTCTCAGTTCCAAAAACCCATACCATAGAAAATACATATATTTCATCATCATGGAGTCCTAGATGATTAAGGATTGAAATTTAGTATAGATATAATAAGTTCATCAATGAATAAAATTTCATATATTGGAAAACAACTACACATAACTCATCCCCTTCCAACACCTGGTCTTACCCTTCCTATACAAACTAATGGGAATCATCCCTTTGGTTGACCTATATCCTACCTAGAGATACTAAATAGAGTATAATTCTAAATTAATGAAAAAGTGTACCAATAATTACCTTTTTCCAATCTACTACCACCATTAAATATAAAAAATCTAGGTGAGAATTGTGATTAATATGAACACCATATAATCATATCAAAAACAACCATCTTTGTATTTAACTCACTCACACCTCTGAACACCCATAGAGGAAAATTCCCCTTTCTATGTGTATAATAGTACAACATAATAACCACCATCGGGGTATTTATCCTATGGATTCTAAAAAACCATGATTTTTCCTTTAATACAATATAACATCAAATATATGGTTAGTAATCGCTTTTTCCAAAAACTTTGAGTTTCCATACAATGTAAACAGGAATGTCGAAATGGTTTTCATTACCAAATTAATCCTTTAAAAGTGTCAATCCCATCTGAGAATAAATATTTAAAATGATGGAAATAAAAATCCATTTTTTAAACAAACCATATATTGATCATTTAATCACATCAATAAATAAAAACATTCATATATTTTCATAAAAGAGAAAACCCAAATGTTCATGGGAAAAAATCATTATTACCATCATTTCAAAAGTAAAAAACATTAAAAAATCAGGAATAATTTTCAAGATCCAACTAGGTATTTCTTTTCCCAAATGATGACTTATTACCTAAAAATATATATTATACCCAATCATGTGGAAAACCAACTACCTGTCATTTTTCTCAAAAATTGAAAAAACATAATTCTATAATATGGATACTAGATATAATAAATAACATTATATTAAATTGAAATACTATTATGGAAGATCAAAAAATCATAGAATCAGTTTTAAATATAGGTTATGTGTTTCCTACCTAGAACACATGGAAATTACACCAAATAAAGGGGATCCCCAAGATGAAGATAATGGAGTCTCTACAATAGTGAGAGAAGATATCAAACCAAGTAATGCACATCACAAAACAAGAATTAAACCACAATAATATTATAAAATATAAAATTAATAACTTTCCATAATGATTCACATACAACAATCAATGAAGAACCAATCTCAATATCCGAACAACTGACCTTCCAAAGGTTGAACAAGGACATGGTCGAGAAGAATGACATCATCCTTGGCAGAAAATTGAATGCAATATGGATTGAAAAATATCACATAAGAATGGTAAAAAATTTGATAGGTTTAAAATAGGATAATAAAATTCAAGAACACCTTAATAATCCTATATTAATTAATGCACACACCCTAATCAACTTGTGTAAATCTGAATAATGATCTGATGGTCTATCAGTTGTTTAAATATTATAAAGGCATCGACATAATGATTTTCTGGGTGTTCACCGTAACCATGGTGATCATTATCATTCCACACCAAGGATCTTAACAAGTTAATTTATAACAACATAGTGAAGATGATAAATCCTTCTGGACACACCCCTCCATGCAACATGGTGTCGTGGAGGCTAAACAAGCTATGTTTCGTATGTGAACTCTATGCACCCCATGACCGAGGTGAAGCCCCAAACTGGTCATATTGTTCATGATCATGGTACATAGGTCATCTTAGTCTCAGCATGGTTTGTATAAAAACATGATATAGCCCATGTTTCACCATGGGATACCAAAAAAACCCATTTATGCCACTATGAACTAACTAACACATCCTGATCCTAAAAAATAATTGTCTCAAAACTCAAAAATATTACATAACATAAAATGTGGATGTTATAATAATACCAAAATAGCAATTTATATCATTATAATATATAATGTAAAATGGTTTACCAAGTGGAAAAATAATCTTGTAGATCATGAAGTAAAAGTACAACTAAGGTTGTTCTCTTAATCCCAAACACTAATCCAAAGCCCTAGCTACTACAAACATTCAACATGCATAGATGAAAACTAAAAGATATAATAATTTGATATGATAACCACTTGAGTTTTCATATTTACATGATATAATAATTATATTTAACCACTACCCCCCCCCCCACCAACCCACACCCCACCACTCCCCACCACCATAAAATAATGCATTTCTTAAAGAACCAAAAAATTAATGATTCAACATAGATGAAAATTCTCCGATGAAATATAACTAACAAATCATACATTTATGAATAAGATGGAAAAAACTAAAATAACCAACCAACAAATATCATGTAAATAAATATCCTTATGATACATAAAACTAACCACACATGATAAAAAATAGAAATCATATTTGGAATGTTTCACAAAAATATTTACACCCCTAGAGAAAATAAACAATTGAAAATACCTCATAAGGGATCATAAAATAATTATAACCATATGGTCAAACTAGATTATATGTACAGATAGTCAGTAGGATATAATTATAGAGCCCCAAATCTTGGTGATTCAATTAGAACATCATAGCATATTCAAAAAAAGCCCACAGTCACCCCAAAACTAACCTGAGTTTTCCTATTGAAAATAATTCAAAATCAATGGCCCAACATAAGTATCACATCAAATCATGAAAATTGAAATACAAAAATCCCATATCCCTAAGAATAGAAATATTAGTTAACATCCCATTAGGGATAGTGAAGAAAAATGTAATAATGAAATCCATACATGAATCATCTCATATATTCTCAATATTCTTAAAGAAAAACCCCATCTATTCCTTGTTCCCAAATTTCATAACAAAACACACATCGATTTGTAGAATAGAAACACTTTCGGCATTGCAAACTCACTAATGGGGTGGGGGTTATCCCAACAATTTTTGGATTCCCCTCAGATTTAAAATCATCCATATCAACTCATAAAAAGATAAAAAATCAAGATAGTATAAATATCATGTGAAAATTTATATAAACATAATTCCTATGCCATCATGATAGAATTCATAAATGACCATGTGAATTTCAAAACATCACCTTAGATACTCCAGAACATAACTCTTAACATCACAATGACAATAAAGGGGAATCATATTACATGAAAATAAGAATCAATTAGTTTTAACTCCAAAATTATATTCAATGAGTTGAATTTTAGGATTTTAGAAAAGGTAGATTTCAGCCCACCTTTCTTATAATTATCACCACTATAGAACCATTGAAAATGACTCAAACAACCAAAATCATCATAGGAATTATTAGTTATTATAGAAGAATTCAACTTTTTCCCCCCCTTTCCTCACCAACAAAAAAACCCAATACATGTTTATATAAAAAGTTAGAGAGAAGAAACAATATGAACTTTTGATAATACTATTCATAAGGTCTTATTTGGAACATATTATTTTCTCCTTGCTTAATATTCCACCACAACACCTAGGAATTAGAGAATCCACCAACACCATTGGCACTCCTACCAAATATACATTAAAGTTGATAGATTTCCTATCAACAGCTCTATTAAAAAATATGATAAGATAAAACACATTTAATGATAGGTTGGGTTGAAGACCATCATTAAAACACCAAGCTATTATAGTGTCCTCAAAGGCTATATGAGGTTGGTACAACACCAAATCTATGAAATTACATGCATTATCAAAATGGTTGACTACATTTTTTATGTTCATCAAAATGGTTTATCATGTACTTTCATGAATCATTCCAGAAAATATTCTACTTTAATTTTTCATTTCATTGGTCCAAACAACTCTCTAATAAAAGAAATTATACCTCCTATTAAGGGTGGATGTCCGCATATGAATGAAATCTATCAATAGATTCTACTTCCAATTTTTTTGATTTTCTAATTACGATACTTATCTACTTATTCCAAAAAATATTTAAATATTTCATATTATTGGTCGGATTTAAAACCATCATCATGTTCAGATCATCCTTCCCTGCTTTTAATCAAATATGCATATATTTATATCACACCTATGATATGAGACCATAATTATTCGGATTCAACTCATTCTTCCTTTACAAAACCTATCCGTATATGATGATTTTTTAATGACATTGAGAAATCTTAGATTGGATTCAACATCGTGTGTCGTATAATAGAATTTATATAAATTCCCATTCTTCCAGTAACTTCTTTCTTTCCAACCAAGAATGAATACAATTGGTAGCACTCCACATTTCATTCATAATTATAGAATAACATGTCTTCAGACATAATATGATTTATGATATTTACAAATAAAAAAATAATCATTAGATTTTGATCAAGTCCATTTAGGCTATGATTCCCTTCTACATTATGATCAAGAAATCTTTCCGAACCCAAGGTGATCCTGATGAGTGTTTTCATCCTGAACGAATATTCTCAAACCGATGGAATTTCTTATGAAATGTGAGTTCAATGATATGATGGTATTTACTATTTATAACTTTTACATAGGTAATTGATAAATTTATTTTTGACGAAAAAAGAAAACGATTTCATCATAAACTTTTTTCATCTTTCAAAACCCATCCCAGCAAACATGGTCCCAACAATCTCCCCCATTGGATTTCATTATCAACCAAGATTCATAAATCATTGAACATTGTAACCTCAAACTATGGATTAGTTATCAAAAATTATAAGTATATGTGAGCTATATCATTGTATGAATCAAGAATAATTGATAGCAAAACCATGTTGTACAAAATTACTGACCCATTGAACTACTTCAGTAAATCCTCCCATATTTCTTCACCTATTCAACTAACCAGAAAACAACTATTTGTTGAAACCACTCCAACAAATAGTTAGAATAGTTCACACATTAACATTTTGAGATCACAGCTTACCCACAACTCCTACAAGATACATG
Organism: Viscum album; assembly: GCA_963277665.1. Lineage (NCBI taxonomy): Eukaryota > Viridiplantae > Streptophyta > Magnoliopsida > Santalales > Viscaceae > Viscum > Viscum album. The sequence goes on along the minus strand of OY728121.1, from coordinate 1,032,816,288 downwards.
CTTCCTAAATGGTTCTACACATATTCAATATACAGATTTATGAAACAATTTTCCCCCATTGAAAAAAATATCCAAATATAAGATAATAGAGGGGACATAAAAATAAACAATAACCATGCTGAGAAAGACGTTGGATTTCCTTGTTCAACCTCAATTTATTAAATTCTACCTTTAGAAAGGATTTTGTGAAAATGTCATCAAATTTTTTCTGATGTAGGAACATTCTCCAAATTTAATTAATTCTTTTCCACACGATCTTTTATAAAATTTTATTTCATATCAATATGATTTGAATGTAAATTTTATAACATTTTCATCATAAGGTTGATGTCACTTTGATTATCACATCCCAATATAAAGGGTATCTTTACTTGAACCATTTTGTCTTCCAACTAAGACTTCATCCACATTAGTTGAGTAGCAGCTTGAGTGGTAGCAACATCGTTATCTTCAGACATGCCAAGGTTTTATGGGTTTTTTTTCTCTTTAATCCCGCTAACATAATTATTCCCTAGAAATAAAGATCCACCATAAATGAATCTTCTATCATCAAAATTTCCTTCCCAATTAGTAGTTGATTACCCATAGAAGTAAAATACATTCTAATATATCAAACCTAATTACCAAATTTCATTTTCTGGTTATATATATATGATTTATTATTCTATAAAATAGAAGTGTTTATTTTGGTGCACAATGACATATTGTACATAAGGTAAGATTATAAACAATTTCTACTCTTGAAGAAGTCAAATAGAAAAAACATCCAATCTTCTTTCAAAACTCTTAAGGATCATGTTTCTTACCTTATCCATATTTAGAAATACTATTTACCACTGAATTTGGTGTGAAAACTAAATTATAATTTTCCATTTTTATCATAATAAGAATTTACCTAGATAATTTTATTGGGAATGAAAAATGTGTTTCTTCATTTATAAGATTTGTAACCCAGTAATGTATTTCATTTCACCCAAAATGGACATCTTAAATTACTTTTTCATTTCTTCATCAAATATTTAATAAATCCATTCAAAATTTTGTCTAATGATAATTTCATGAATATAAATAATTATGATGAGGGAAAACTCTTGACTTTCTTTGATGAAAATATTTATATCAAATCTTACTTTCATAAAAAACATCTTCCTCAAGAAATTGTGAAATTTTGATCACCATTCCCTCAAAGCTTGTTTTATCCCATACAAGGATTTCATCATCTTACATGCATATCATTCATCATTCCCAACAACAAAGACACATGGTTGTTTATTATAAACTACCAGATCAAGATCACCATTAAAAAATGATGATTTCACGTCCATTTGAAAAAATTTGAAACTTAATTACGTAGAAATAACAAGAAATATTATAATTATTTAGATAATTTCCATCAGAGAGAATGTCTCATCAAAATCAATGCCTTAAATCATTGAGTATAAACTAAACACTAATCATTCTTCATTCATTAGCACCTCACCATCTTTATTATGATTCTTCTAAAAAATTCCAATTTGTACCAATAACATCTTCTTATCAGGGTTGGGTATGATTTCCCAAGTATCATTCTTATGAATCTAGTCTAACTATTTATTCATGTTTTGATTCCTTTTTGGACACTCAAATGAATCATTCACATTTTTTAGATCAACTTTTGAATACATAGATATATGGGTAACAACATTGGATGTTTGTCTTGTTTGAACTTTATGATGTTGATCACCAATATTTTTCTAAGAATCCACTTTCTTCCTCATCCTAGGATGATATTTTTGATATTATTCCTCATTACATTAAATAGATGAAGATAATTCATATTCTTCTATAGGATTACTATTATAAACATACTTACTATAATCATTTACAAATATTATTTCATCCTACTCAACTTCCTTATCACCATGAGTTTTTTTTAGAATCATAAATAGGATTTTCAACAAATTTGAATCCATAATTAATATTTTACCCTTATTTAAAAATATATATCCTATTCCTCCTTGAGTATAGATAAGAAAAATCTCATCTTCACCACTCTACTCAAACATTCCATGGATTCAATCTTCATTTTTTATGATGCATGGACTCAAAAAATCTATTAAATGATTCAAACATGGAGTTATTATAAAAAATAGTTCATAATGATTCGCATCAAAAAAATGTCATGTAGAAAGATTAATTTTTAATATACACAGTAGTACTCGGTGATTTTCTCAAAAAGTAATTATAGACTCCTTATTGATGTTATCTAGTACTCCCCATTTAAATTAGACTTCTATAATTTATTTCAGCAACACCATTTTTTTTGGAGTGTACAGTGTACTGAAGTCAATCCAAATTCCATGATTCATTAGATACCCTTAAAATTATTATTTTTTGTATTCCCCACCATCTTATGTTCTCAATTTCATCACTGAATTCTCACATTACTTATCAAATTTCCTACTGTAAATTTTAATCATTTTTAGAGCATCTGACTTCTGTTTCACATACATAACACATGTGGTGTGATTAAATTCATTAATGAAAAAAATTAAGTACTTTTTTATATTAGTAGACTGTTTTCTCAATATCCCATAGATATCATAATGGATAACTTAAACATTTTTTTGATCAAATTTCGACCTTCTTATGCACCGAGTTTGTAAAAATTCCTTTCTTTAAAATAGTTCAACACCAATCACTTTTTCATGAAATATAAGAAATACCATGGAGACTATCTCACTTTTATAACTTTCATATGTTTCTCTAACACATGTGTCTTAGAAATTTATTCCAAAATCAATTCCCTTTGATCATACTCATTTAAAAATATTTTTGAGCCTCAATAAAATTGAACAAGATTCATTTTGTACATTGGGATCTTGTAATAATCATTTCACCTTCCTCACATTTCAAAAAAAACCATCATTTCTTAAAATAACATTTTTATCTTAATCAAATTGTTGTGAAACACATCGAATATTTTACTTGAGCCCACCAATAAAAAAATATTTATGGGACATCAACATTTATTTCCCAAGAATAAGAGATACAATACCTTTGATTCTGAGGGATTCATCATTTCTAAATGTCATTATTCCTTTTTTTAAGTCTTTCACATTCATCCAAAACTCTATGTCTCATGTCATATGAGAGGAAAACTGACTATAAATGATCTAGGTTTATTCATCTTTTGTAACATTAAGAGTGGTTTCTACAACAAGATATTTTGTTTCAATTTATCGTTCATCACTTCTGTATTCTGTAAATTGTTAACAAAATTTTGTTGTGTTGGTAAAAAACAACACATCCCTTTTCATGGTGTCCAATTTTTCACATATTTCACAAATAATATTTGTAAGTTGGAATAAATTTTCATTATTCACACCAACCCTCTCAGGATTCTTCCGAACATCCTTCTAATTGTTATTCATTTGAGGGTATTCAATCACCCTAAAACCTTTCCTACTGTAATTTTGGGAATAGTAGTATAGTTTTTGATTGATCCAACACATATTTTCCATATGTATGAATCGACCATAATTCCACTAGTATCCATATAAATAAAATTTCCTCTATAACATGCATAATGACTGGATTTGTGAGCATATTTCTTACAAACCTTATTATCTTTCTCATTAGAAATAAGTTGAACACTAACCATTCTATATATAATCATCTCTTATTCTTAAATTTAGTATTATTTTCATATTTATCATATAAAAACATGTAAGATCTTTTTCATATTTTGAATGTTCAAAAACATTTTTGTACTCCTAATTTTTTGAGACTTCTAACTTATCCACTTTGTGGATATTGTCCAGATATATAACCATCAAATAATTATTCATAACATGAAGAATTCAAACATTCTTGTCCACATTTGAAGGAATTTTTTTATCCTTATATAGTTTAACATTATGAGATCATTCACTAACATCAGAGATAGAGTTTTAGAACATGTAACATTCTATTACGATTTAGAATGTTTTTGTTGGACAAGTTCCAACATTTAATCTTTTCCATTCAATTTTACTTACAGATTTTAATTGTAATTATTTTATTTCTCAATATATTTCTTCAAATAACAAATCTATTCCAACATCTTAAATTTCTCTTCCGCGAATCATTTCAAATTTCTTTATGTAGAAATATCACTTTTCAAATTCATGATTTATTTATCATGACTTACAATCTTTCTCAGACATTCATTAAATTCATATTTTTGATGATATTCTAATCAATTAGGTTCTTATTTCTAACTAAAACATATGAATTATTTATTTTAGATATTGGAATTAATGTATTATCAGTCTTATTATTTTATTAATTTGTATTTATAATCACTATCATCTTCATCATCATCTTTAGATAAGAAACTTATTCTTTTGGATATGAATAATTTTTTATCATTCCTTTTGAGATAAGTCTTAGAATTATAACCTTGATTCTTCCATGATATTTTCTACCTTGTATCATCTTCATCACTATCCTATTATTTATTTTTTTGAAGAAAATTATCCCTAAAATTCATGAATTCTCCACATTCAAAACATTTCAAGGGTTGTTTCCCTTTATATTTTCATATATCACTTTTCACTTCTTTTGTAATGATGATAATAATTCATAAATATTTTTAAATACCTCATTTTACTAATCTTAATGAGAATCATTATCTTTCTCAAGAACCTAATTGGACTTTCCTCACATAGAAGCCTTCAATGAAATTTCCTTATCATATCTTATTTTTTACATTCATAACTTTACACCATCTCATTTCATGATTAATGAGATTAATATGAAGATCATATCAATATTTAGTTTCAAGATCTGCATCTTCTAATGAGGAGACAGTGCCATCAAAATTTTGGAGAATAATTTTGTGGATATTTTAAACAAACGAAGAATCTTCCATCTTTTCTCCAAGGCATTTAATAGTACAAAAAATGTCATTCACCCAAGTAAATAAGTACTCAACAGATTAATACTCACATATTTTCAAATTATCATACTTTAGCCTCCAGATATGAAATATTAAGTTCTTCAATTTTTATTTCCTTCATTAATGTTATTTATGATTATTCCAAATTCCATTGGTAGTGGTAATAATCATTTTTCTCAAAAACCAACCTTTATAAAGTGATGAGAGTAATGAAATCCTAGATATTCCATCATTATCATCATTCTTCTTATTAATATATGTATGTGTATCTATTTCATCTATATGATAAAATCCATCTGTTGTGTATTCAATAACATCATACCCCAATGACATAAGTTAATGCAACATTATGTATTTTCATATATGATTGTTCTTACCATCGATGATCATAATCCCTTTAACATTCACACAATTCCGAATTATCCATCAAATGTTCATCAAAAATATAGTAAATAGTAAATGATGAGAACCTTCAGATCTGATATCAATTGATATTTCCTAAGTAATATCTAAGATTCACTGATAGGTGGAGGGGTGAATTAGTGAAATCTTTTTTCCTTTAAGATTCAAATCTTATAAAATATCTTTCAGCTATTATTGGAGTGTTTTTACCTTTATGATGAAAAAATATCACACATACACAAAAAACTATGAATTTATAAGGTTCACTAATCAACAAGAGTAGCTAAATCCTTTTTATGGTTCAGAAACAATCCAATACAACACAATCCTACATAAAATAATCCTTGTGTGTTGATACAACAAGTAGGAAATTCCCCTTCATTCATGTATCACTATGTTCAAGATAAAAATTCATGTTATTCAAGTAGAACAAAAAGATTTAATAAATATTTGGTGAATATATAAAAAACATGACATTGATATTCTTTGTTAACTTTCATATATAATATATTCAACAAAATGATTCACATTCTTATCCATTAGCAGGAAAAAACTTCTTCTGATCTTCATAATAACACTCAGTCTGTTTTTTCAGTATTGTATTCTAGTATGATTTCTCAATATAGAAATATATCTCTATTAGAATACCACTAAATCAATTCTAAACTACTTTTTACTTTTTTGGAAATCCTAGTTTTATTTCTTACTCGGATATCGAAACTATGAATATTATCTTTTCTCATCTCATTTCCTTATTCAATCAAGAAAATGTTCTTTTGTAAGCACAATATCGAAACATATTCTCTCTATTAAACATTAGTGATCCGCCTTCTATCTTCAAAAGTAAATCCCTGTAAAAAATTATAATGTAATTCCACAATTTATAGGTGACCCATAATTGGTTTGGGAAAGATTCTGAAAAAAATTCTGGGACATCAAAATTTATCAAAATATAGATTTTCCTTTAATTTTGGAAATATATTTTACTTCTACAATTCTTATCAACTCTTATGAAATTTTCTCGAATATGCTCATGATTTCATCTCACTTCGTACATCTAAATGAATCCTTAGTCTAACATTGATTACCATTCAAATATTCTCAATATGATGATCCTCACCAATTGAAAGACAAATCATCCCATTTTTATTTCTTCATTATGATCAAGATAACTAATTATTAATTACACTACACCACCCCAATTGAAGAATAAACAAACAACTATATAATTATTAGATTTCATCTCATTACATTTATCCACATCATTTATTCAAATAAACATTTATGATAAACACTTAAAATATCAAACTCCCCTTCTTGAAACATTTGAGACTATATGAAATATTTCTTATTTTCACCTTTTCATAATACCGATGGTCTTGTGTCTTATGAATTCATCATTATGAGCATGATTATAACAAAATGGTATCTACATCACTTCAATAATCAGTTTCAGCTCTAGCTTAATGATCGACATCAAATACAGTTCAAAGGATACTGACACAATTGTTAAAAACAATTAATACTTTTGTTTCTTTTCTCTTGAACCAAATGAAAAAGAATCAGAGTTCATATTTTGTTATTTACCCAATTGAGAAAAACTACCAATTTATATTGATGAAAATGGTTTACTAAATTGTTGATCTTCATCAATATGATCAGTCTATGATGTTCATTCATCGATCCCAACATAAATTCACTTTCTTTTTTCTATTCATTAGTCCATAAAATCTGAAATAAAGGATATTTTTGTCACTAATAAATGGGGGCACACCACATCTAATGGACCAGAATCATCATCTTTGACTTCAATAATTTATTATCTTTTATGATTAGGATACACATCTTGTTCTTTATTAGCCTATTTATATATTTTTACTATATTTTTTACTGAAAACTAGAATATTTGATTTATCATATTCTAATAAAAAATCTCATCCATTAATGAAATCTACATCTAATCATCTAACAATGATTATCTATGGAAAAAATCATTATCTTCATCAAAATTCTTCATTCAAAAATATTCTGCTTATATCATGACTATCCTCATGACTTTGAGAACTTTCAAGATCAGAATAAAAATTATCTTAATTATAATGGAAATTATTGTATGTATCAATTCTTCCAGAAACATATTTCTTTCCAACCATGCCTAGATTCAATTGGAAGAACAACCCCTTTCCTTTATAAGGCTAACATAAAATGTTTTCGTACAACTTATGATTTGTGATAATTACAAACTAGAAAAGAATCATCATATTTTCATTAAATTGATTCATAATCTCACTCCATTCCTCATTATGATCATAAATTTCTTTACAGACGCATGGTCAGTCTAATGAGCCTCTTCATATAGAAAACATATTCTCAAACCAATGTAATTTCTTGATAAATGTTTGTTCGAGGTTCTGAATACAATGTTCAGTCCAATTTTCAACCTATACAAATTGAATTAGTATATTTCTTGTTGAAAACAAAAGATTACACTTTCTTTCAAAACATCTTTCATCTTCCAAAAACATTCTCCAGAAAACGTTTTTCCAACACCACACCCTTATCTCGATGTCCTAAATCTAACTCATTGAAAATAACTACCATATACTTGGACGAATAAACACTAACAGGGGAGGCAGAAGGACTCATATTATAATCCTTCTAAGCCAAAAAAACATTAATTTGGGGAGGAGTTGAAAACTCAAACACATTAGAGTGTATATATAAATTGAGGGAATCACATACTTCATTTTTAATATCACCCAAAGATTCAATGAATATGGCCAACATCAAATCTAGGTTAGAAGAGTAACCCATTGTATCCTTTATATTGAATTTTCAATATTAAATTATATTATAGAAAACATATCTACTATATTAAAATCCTTATCTAATGGAATATACTCATATTTACTCATATAAATATTCTTTAGATATTTATTTAACTCTATCACAACCCATACAATAAAAATTTTCATAGAAAAGTTTTTACAAATTCATTTATATAGACTAGTAAAACTAATCATTAAATAACAATTAAATACGATACCCATTTCAATTGAGTCTCCAATCTTATATTTTTTGGAAATATTTTTGATTGGTCACATTTTGACATTATTAGGACTAATGAGTAGAATAATTTTACAATGGCAGATTCAATGATGATTTATCATAATGAAATTTTCCATAAACATTATATTTCTTAAAAATCATTGAAATATAACCATATTTAAACATGAAGTAGAACCTAAAATAACCTTCTAATATTAGAATAACATCTTCTATAAAATCATTCATTCCTATAACGTCAATGAAAACATGAGAATAGATAATAATATTTATAGTATCCTTATTTTTTCTCATTATCATATATAGTTTCCACATATGGAAAATGATGGGATCAATGATAAAAATCAAGGTAAAAAGGAGAGGATAGCATACACATCACATGGAATTATAAATAAAAATAAGAATCACAAAAAATAAGTTCATATATTTTCCATAAGATCCTTACCACTGTGATAATAACTGATCTTTTTTCATAGAGAATGAAAAATTCTTATCCAAGAAATTATTGACAAACATATTAGCTCATATATCAGCACAATCATTATGAATTATAGAAGAAACAAAAACTACACTGTATCAAATTTCAATGATTAGAGACCCAAACTCCGATTCTAATGAACCAAATCCAATCACATGGTCTAGAATAATTGTCGTAGGAGGATAAAATACTAGAGCCTAAAACATAATATAATCAGATAACCTATTTTTTTGGAAGAGATTGAATCAATCCCAAATAAGAAAAAAAATGTGTTAATAATGGAGAAATAGCTTCATTTAGAACCTCTCTAACCATACAGAGGGAGATTATTTAATGAATAAACAATATCTCCCCCAAGGAAGATAAAAAATCATGGAAGAACAATCACTCATATACAACCGAGTAGGCTAGTGTCTGTTAGCCAGCACCACCACCATTCCCAAAAAGTGTTACCTCCACTGAGATAATTTATAAATTAAAAAAGTTTTAACCATGAATGTGTGTCATTGAAAACATAATATTTATTATTTTGTTGATTTAAATATAAATTTTCAAAAGATATTTTATGTTTTAAATATAATTATATAATTAATTTTTTATATTTTCATTAAAAAAATATTATTATTTGATGATTATTTAATATAAAAGAGAGAAAAACCACTCTTCATCCCTTAAAATAATTGATGTGGAAAAAAGGGAGTAGGAACACACTCCCTCTTCTTTTACGGACTTGTTCTTGAACTCTCAACAAATAAAAAATGTATAACCCCTTTCCAATTATTCTTCATGTATTTATTTTTATTCTCTTCTCTTCCACTTCTACATTTCATGATTTCCCTAAACCTAGGATTCATATGAGATAAGGACTCACCATGTTCAGGAAAAACAAATGAAATATGTATATCCTTAGTTTGTTTTAGTAAGTGGTGTCCTCTAAATACTAGTACCACACCATATCATGTCATATCACTATCAAGTAAATGGTCAGAAAACAATCACGTTTCTAGGCCACTAAAAGATGGTCTAAAACATTTTTCTATTAAGTATATAATTTATTTTGAATGTTTCTATAGGCCTATAATATTATTATTACATGGGTAGTTACTAAATTATACCCCAAGGTGGGTGGATCTCCATGTATTTCTTTATTTTAAGAACTAAGAATTCTTAACACACACTAAAGTTGTATTAACATTAAAGAAAGATAATTTTATAGCTATGATAAATTAATTAGATCAAAAACTTGTTTATGTTTTTTATAATTTGGAATGGTTACCTAAAAATTAAATATTCATTTTTCAATTATAAGTTGAAAAAACTGTTTTTGTTTAAATTCCACAAATAATTCCCTAGGAAATTGTTAGAGATTATTTACTGGAATGTTTTATAATGATTTTTATTTATTTATGAAAGTTTTTTGATAAATAAATAATTTTTATAAAATATTATCTCTATAATGTAATTTATTATAAAAAATTACTTCGTGTTTCTTTCAATAATTAATTTATTACTCATATATATTTTTTCAAGACCTTTTATTGTTATAGCATGATCGATTATGATAATTTAATGGTTCCTTGTATTATACATGGGCTATTAAAAATCCATTATTTATTGATTCCTCATGGGAAACAATGGGTACAATGGTGAGACATATGAAAAGTTATATTCTATATTATGTGACTACCCCCACTTAATAGATGCCACATTGACTAGTCCTTATGGACCCCATGATAGTGAAAATAAAATATAGTCTAGTGGCTTGCATAAAATGGATTTTCCACATACTGGTCCTCAATCCAGTCTATAGTGATAATAATTCTAGTATATCATTACATGGAATTAGATATGATATTTAATAAAAGTATACTATCTATTCCTTGACTATAGAAACCCTAGATTCACTACTTTACATCATTGCTGGTTTGAAATTAAATAATGTCTTTATGAAATGTTTATGAACCCTTCCTCTTAAACATTTTGGTTAAAATTGTCTAACCTATCTTCAATAATGTGATATATAAATTGAAATTACTCCATGTTACATATTATAAAAAATGGTAAGTATATATATTTTGCTCAAAGTACCATGTTATTGTTATTTTTATAATGGTCTAACATACAGAATATACTGGCATTAGTTAGGAATCAACCCCAAGTATATAACCACTATAAATAAAACCTTAGGATGATATGTACTGGAAAATCATATCATTATAACGGACTCTCATGACTATGTGTACTGAAAGATATGAATCATTCTACCCTTGTCATTGTAAAAAGTCAATACTTTCACACACTTAAGTGAACTCACACCTCACAATGATTCATATGGGGAAAAAGAAAAGGAAAAATGGATTTATGTGGATCATAAAATATTTCTTATATCTATTTCAGAAACACATAAGATCTTCCAATTAAAAAAACATGATAAAAGTATTAAAAATATAATAAAACATGTTTATCAAGGATGTATTACAATAATAAACTACTATATAATTTCAAATAATTATTCAAATTATATATCACTAAATATGAGTTCCCCACATCTCTTTTATAATTGTATATGGATTTAAATCCTATTAGTACTAACCTTCTATATACATTTAGAAGCATCCATTGGGAATTGGGAAAATTGATCTATAGTTTTCCATTTAAACTATCCTCTTTTCAAAATTAACAACTCATGTTATAATTGAAATGTAACATATGTCTACCTTCCATATGGATGACCCCCCGTGAAAAACATAATTGGAAGGTATAACCATACAAACACCCAACCATTATTTGAATATATCAATTGTAATTTTATAAACCACACTAATGATGATTCATAAAGTTCATGAATGTTATGTTCACTATGTGTAGTGAAAGTAAAATGGATTCATATCCCAAATATATCTCACATAAAAAATACTTAAGGGGACATTTGGATATACTCTTATATATTTTCCCAATAGAAAACATTTTTCTGCATACACATAAAGAACTATTTTAAATTATATGCATTATTATCCAAGTCCCACTTAGGCATAATAGTTTCTCATATTTTCATAGGTTAACACTTATGAAAAAAATTCTTGCTTGATTTTTGTTTCTGTTAGACCTATGGAAATCTAACTCTTTTTACTCTAGAATTTTAAGCATCAAGGGTAATAATATTCAAATATTCTTAATCCATGTATATAATAACAAATTATTATCTAAGTAAATCATTATGTGATTATAAAATAAAGGAAATCCACCCTCTTGTATTCTTGAAAGATAATTCAATAATCACATTGAATAATCCAACACACCCCCTTCATTGGTTGAAGCCATGTACTCTAGTTAAATTGTGGAAAAATTGACAATATATTATTTTCATTACATTAGTATAACTATTAGTCCTCCCCAAGTAATAAAAATCATTCAGTGTTCTTCTAAGTGACTAAATTATCAGTGAATTCTTAATCAAAATAATCTCATAATGTATCATCCTTACAAAATATTAGGGATGTATATTTTATTCCATGCATGTGACTATTAATCTATTTCATATCCTCTCACTATTCCCGTACAAGATTTAACATGATTTACCATAATCCCCACACAAAAAAATCAATGTTCAGTCAAGTACATATCATTTTATAGATAAAACATACTTATTTTAATTAAAATATAAATTTAACCATGTACACAAACTTATTTTCTATTTTATAAAATTTAAACATAGACATTTTTAAGTGTTTTTTCGTAGATTTAATCCATAATTCATATATTTATCTTATATTTTTCAACGACCATCTATATGTAATTCCATTGAGAAATTATCAAACACCTATATTTGTTATCTCTGTTGATATTCATTCTTAATATATTTAAACTTTTCTATTACTTTTCATCTCTTACACTATGAACATATCCAAAACATTCTTCTAAATAATTTTTTTGTCTAGATAGAAATATTTATTCAACATATAAGTGAGGAATGATGAAGCTCCAACCATTCCATGACTTCTAGAAGAAAAAATGGTATGTCTTCCTAGTATTGGATCCTTCTTCTTCTATAATTGTATCAAACATATGATTCCACTTCCTTGGTGATTTATTCAATTAATAAAGGATTTTCATTAGATTACATTCCATGTTTTGATTCACATCAACTATTAATCCCAATAATTTTATCATGTAAATCTCTTCCTCTAACATTCCATGATGGAGATAAATCATTAAATCTATTGATTCAGGATAGTGAATTTCAGACAAAACCATAATTAGCACTATATGAATGGAATCATGCTTGACTACCAATGAGAAAATATCTATGAATTTAATTTCTTCATTCTATTGAAATATATTAACCACCATTAATTCTCTATACCTTCTTCTTCTGTCAGATTTTTATTTTAAAAAAATGATAAATTAATCTCCAGTGCTCTCCTACCATGTTAGCAACCCACATTTTATCCAACAAGCTCGTACCCAAGTGGTAAGGGCTCCTTCTTGGAATCCAAGAGACCCGTGTTCAAAACTGGGTGGAGGCGAATTTCAGGGTACTATAGCAGCACCGTAGCAGTACTGTAGAAGTTATTGTAGCAGTTACTGTTCGGTAATGAAGCATCTAGAACTATTCACCCAAATTGGGCTTTCGGGCCACTGGTTTGGGCCTACAGGCCTCCAGGGCCTTTGGGTCATCAAAGGCATTTGGGCCACAGGGCCATCGGGTCACGTAGACCATAGAGTATCCCAGTTCACACAGAACAGGCCCCAGAAGAGGATACGAGCAACATGAGTTGCATCCACCAGATGTAGAGCTAATCTGATTGGAAGAATGAGAGGGTATGGAAACCACCATCAGGACCAGGCACTGTGCAGCTTTGTACGGGGAAATGATAGCCGATCAGCAATGCAAGGTGGGGAGCTAGGTGATCAATGATGCAGGAAGTTGGGGAGGGTCAGTTCAAGTGGGTTGGGCCTAAGGGTCATGTATTTGGCATGGTATGCCTTTGTGCCTTCGAGTTAGGTATTGCGGGTTTATCGGGCCTTGTGCCTTGGACCTACGGGTCATGTACGGGTTCCCCTTCAACCCTTAAAAGGGGTATTATACATAATAAAAAAAAATAAGGTCTTCGGGCCATTCGGGCTAATGTTTATGTCAAAACCAAACATATGAATTTTTTCTATGAATCTTCTAGATATCATTAAGCATTTCAACTCGACTTATTCTGGTGTTTTAATATTTGATTCACTATCATTATGAACCTATATTTTTGTTGTCCCACACAATCCTCATTATCCCTTGAATACTCTATCAATTCTTTTACTAGTCTAACTTTTGGTCTTCCAATTATTAAATTTGATCTCATTAGACATTTTCTCCATATATTATTCTCATTTCGATCAACATAGACATTGTCAGTTGATCGCATTCCATCAACATCCTTTTCATCTCGGTTTTAGTCCTTCTAAAAAATCATTCTCATCAATAAGAGAATATTGATTCCAAATGATTTGTCACTTTTCATAATGAATGATCCAAAATCCAAAATTTTCATCTCTATACCCCATAATGAACCATTATTATGACATTTTGTGAAAAATATCCCAGTCCTTAGCATCCATAAAAAAATATTAAAGCCTTATAAAAATATCAAGGAGTCCAATATTTGATTGTTTATAGTAAATTGTTTTAAAATTTATATCCCAATGGAGAGGAAGGAATTTCGTTGACCATGTTTACTACTGTGTTCATTTATCCTACCATACTTTTCATAAGAATACCTAATCTCAATGGAATATTCCTTGCATTTTCTATCAATGTCTAGTTTATCCAGTCTATCTCACTATTATTCCAATGTAATCTAGGAATGGCTCTCTCTATCATGATTCCATTCATATGAAATAAATCCTCAAGGATTCATCCATTGTATCCACCACTATTGTTGGGTCTTTGAAATATAAGCTTCATTCATGTTTCCCTATAAACTGCGGCCTTCCATTGAATGAATTATACAAACATAAAACATAGTCTTCTAGAATAATACCCATAATCTCCTTGTTGGATCATTAATGAATTTCTGAAAGTTATGTGAAATACTATGAAATTTTATAGGGGAAAATCCCCAAAAACCCAAGGGAACTAGATATAATGTCTATTAGTTTTTATTGTTACTATTCTTGTTAAAAACACCATTACATATTTTACAACCATGAAAGTACAGAAAAGTTTGATGTTAGTGTGATCAATCATAAACATTAATTTTGATATTATTAATTTCATCTCCTTTTCACAGTGATGTCTAGTTGAGTAACACCACAACTCCGGAAAATCAACCATTGATACATTATAAATTATCATTCCATGTTATAATCAAGTAAGATATAGCTTACCACCCTTTATTATTCGTATAGACACCATGTAACGTTGACTCACCTTTATAAATCCATTTTCAATTAAATCCATCTAGTCTTCCTCATCCAGTATTCCTATGGAAATTATATTCTTCAATATCCTTAGGATGTGTATAATGACTGTATCTATAACAAGATTTTTTTCTTTATTTTTACCTTATAATATCCCTTCCACCAAAATTTTTAGTTCTTCATCATCCACTAAATTCATCATTATAAACATATTAGAAACATAATTCTCCCAATATCCTTGTTCTGTCACTGAGTGGAATGATTCCCCTGATTCAACCCACCAAGAATCCATCAGAATGTTGACACTAAGTAGCAGACTAACTGTTCCATCAATTCTATTCACAAAAATAAAATTTATGAAAGTTGATATTCTAGAAACTTAATTTTTTCTTTTATAACCCTTCTTATTGAGTCATTTCTTATTAAAATTATATCATTTATAACAAAGACTATACATATTTCCATTTATTTTCTCTTATGATTTATTCAAAGATTACTTCTTCTAGTTTTTCCTCTAGGGTGGACATCATTATCTATTTTATTCAATGAACTACTAGATGATGGTTGGACTTCCCTCATATAAATTTCATCTATTATGTTCTTATTCTATACGCCATCATATACTAAATCATTTTTCCTAAAATAATTATTTGTAATCATGATCATCAAATACCATGACTCCAGCCATAATGATGATAGTTTAAGAGACCATACATTATCAATTTAAGTCACTTAAAATGATTTGAGTTACCCATAGATCATATGAAAATCATTCATTTGATCAATCATTGGTATCCCATTTAATGAACTCGTGATGATTAAAATCTATATCCTCATCACTTTATTATGTTTTGTAAGATTCTATAACATATATTCCATTTCATTCATGATCTCCACCATTTTAGGATCCTAAAAATTTCTATAGATTTCTATTTCTCCTTTAATGGTATTCTTCTACCATTTTTTTGGCTTATCTTTGTTGGGTTTTACCTTGGGGAAGTTTTCGGAGAAATTGGAGAATTTTAAAAGGAAAAGAGTTAGTTAATGGTTGGCACAGGGTATCCCCAAACTATATGCCTACCCACAATAAACAATATAATCCTAGATATATGGGAAATTCATGGATGGAACATAGTTTTTCAAACTTCTCACCCATTTAGGAGAAACTGTGTAGCCCTAAAGAGAGGTAAAGAGTCAAGGAGTATAGATTTTTTCAACTGTGATCCCCTACCCATGTAACATTGTGCATAGGTTTATAATCCCCCAAAATTTTATTAAAAAATTCATAAACCCTCGGTATAAACCCTTAATTTCCTGGCTCAACTCTAATCATATTCCACCAAATTTTGAATCTCAATTGAGGGTTCCAAGTCTCCTTGAACCCCATTCTTCATGAATCAGATATTCATTCCATAGATAATCACCCCATTGGTAAGTAATGTATTCCATGTTTGGATTCATCTCTCTCCTTTATCTCTTTCCTGGAGAAGAGGAATGATTTATGCCTTATTGGTTATGGGTGTATATCAAGATTTTGTTCTATGTTAGTTTGTTTGATCTTGATCATTGGTTTTGGTCCACGATCTTCCTTGATTTTTTTGATTCCTATCATTTCACTTCAATTAGGTGGTTTTTTCATTAGTGAAGGTACATAAAGGATATTAAGGTTGGTTTTCTAAATAGAAATTTTCATAGTCTTTATTATAATCACATTAATGTGTTTTTGAAATTTCAATTTCCATGTTGTGAAATTGCATTTTGGAAGTGAATTAAACTGGTAAATTAATGGGATTATTAAATTAGAAAATTATTGAGATTGTGAAATTGGTTTATTATTGATTTTTTGAAATTGGTTGACTAATATGATTTTGAATTGATTGATAATGGGAATTTAGTGATGTTTTTTATACACATGAAGGGTTAATTGTTTATATGATTAATTTTTTATCAATGTTTTAATGGTGAATTGTTCATATTATTCAATGTGACTGAATTGAAGAGCCGTGTTTTTTTTTGATTAATTGTAGTGGTTTTCCATGATGAAAATGTTTTATAAAAAGGTTAAGGATTATTAAACATGATGAATATGATAATTGTGATATATGGGTGATTGAATGATAAATGTGGTGTGGAATAAGGATCGATTATCCAAATAACCTTGGGGTAACATACATGATATTCCAGGACACAATTTATTCATGTGAATAATATTGTTTTGGATAGGGGATGGAACTACAAATATTCATGAGTTTTGGGGCATGTAAAGGTTCTCCAAATAACCATTGGGTTCTAGATGTGTCTTTCTAGACCCATGATATTTATATTGGACTAGCATTATATGTATCCATGATATGAAATTGTAATTAAATTGTGAATGTAATCCCTTGTTATAATGAATTGTGATTCACTACGTGACTTATTTTAGACATTGGTATAGTCCAATGTTGGTATTGATGGTTTGGGTGTCATTATGAACCTAGATAATTATGTGGTTAATTGATGAATGATGAATTGTGAAACTATTTTCATTATTTATTGTACATTTTTAAATATGATACTACAATAATATTTATTGAATAGATATTTTTTTAGATGATATTGGTGGGGGCCTACTTAGTTATACTCACACCCTACATGGGCTACCTATTAAGTACCTAAATAGATTTCATTTTTTCAGAATACGAAAAGGAAATATCCCAATATTAGATGGTTGAGTTTTCATAGATCATGGTTGATGGGACAATAATTTTTATGTGGAATTGCTTAGGTATTTTTAAATGTGTATTTGTTTTGGTTATTCATATTGACTGTAGTAACATATATGACATTCCATATTTACTATGACGACCTGAACAATAAGAAATAATATTCCCCTTATGTTTTTAATTAAATGTATTTTTATGAGTTATGGTTATAGAAAACAGTTAAAATTTTTTAGAATTATTATATCCAATTATATTTAATAGATAGTTAAGTGTCATAATTGTTGATAATTTAGCAATTGAATAGTGAACATATTATTAGTATAAATATAGGGTATTAACAAATCCAATTGACACAAAGGAAGCGATGGCAACAACCTGTAGGATTATACCCTATGATGCCCATTTATTGGAGCTTCTGAGGGAGATAGAATCACAATAAATTTACCTCAACCAAGCCCAGGTTGAGATCCAATATCTTAATCATCATTGAAACCATTTACGGTATAACTTCAAGCTTATAAAGATGACGTCCAAAACAATGTACATTGAACCACTCCATAAAAATATCACAATATATTACCTCACCCTTAGGGGTTTTTCTTGGGTATTATAGGGATATTTATCAAGACCATAATAATATGAATGTTTATGTTATATTTTCCATAGAATAATGGTTACACTTACTTATTATTATAACTTTATAAATGATTTTGATTTAATACAATAAAAAAAATTACTGTTGGGTAATATTCAAAAACAATTAAGGAATTTCTTTTGATGAATTAATGTATTTTTTTATAAATAATATTTTATTTAAATATTTTTATTGTATAATTATATTAAATATAAATGGTCATATAAATTTTATAAATTCAAAAGTAATTTTTATAAGGATTAAAAAACTGTTATTGTCAAAAAAACCGAGCATTTCTCAATAAAAGTAAATTGTTACTTTTAAAGTGAAAATAAAATTATATATAAATTTTTTTTTATAAAATTAATATTTTTTTAGAAAAAAAATTATGAAATTATCAAATGTTAAATTTTTAATAATTTTTAGAGACAATAAAAAGTTCGGGTCAAAATTAAAAACTATATATATATACGATGTGCATTAGGACATCATAATGATACAAAATGGATATAACAAATACAATAAAGGTTATACAAGAAAAAGTGTATGTTTTCCATGTAAAATAATGTGATTTTTTGTTATTTTGATTAATTTTATAAATCCTTTATCAATCCTATAGAACCATTTATATATTTTAATGTTTTAAAATCATGTCATTAAGAGTATGACTCACTTCCAACTTAGAAAGGGTAATATTTTTTATGTTTCTACCCAGCCCTATAGAATAATTAAAACCAATCCCATTTTCATGAAAACATTTTAAAAAACCATGCGATGGTTTGTGGTTTTTTATATTATTTTATGGAGTCCAAAACCAATTTTTGAACAATAATAACAGTTTTCCCTCTCAGTTCATATATATGCCCACCGAACTACTCATTTAGTTTCACTCTAAATTGATAGATCACATAATTACTCTTTCATATCATCTTTAGAGACCTCCAAAGGGTCCTCAAATCACTAATAATACATACCATAATTATTTTGTGTCACTCTCTCATGGTAAGGTATCCTCACCTTCTCTTATTTACTCATGATTTTTCATTATCTTATGCCTATTATTTATAATTAATAATGTTGGGATAGATTTTAAAATGTCCCTGTTGTTGTCCATTTTATTTTCAAATGATGAGAAAACCCATTCCCTTTCATAAACCCTTTTTATTAAACTTTAAGTATGGTAATTATGATTCTGAAATTCCACCAAGATATTCCATGCCGAACAATTGTGTAGTGAATACTTTTATCCATTACCTCTCATAGGTTTTGACCATTATGATGATATAATTATTTTGTTGAGGAGTTAAATTTAATTATTCGACAATAAATTTTCTTGTAATAACATATTATGGTGAATCAATTCATTTTTTATGGTATATATGGCACACTTAAAAATGAGAATGAAGTGAATGTGACTGGTTCTCCCAGAATTATATAATTCTCCACAGAATTGGGAAATGTTTTAGCCTCATGAAAAATCATGTAGGGTATTAGGGAGTGATCCTAACCCATCATGGGATTTCTTCCATCATGATGAATTGGAATATATCCTCAACCAATGTTTATGATGTAGTGTCTTATGAATTTCTCACATTTCCCATGTTGCCTTTATGTTATCATGATATATCATTCCTCATTGTTCATGTTTATGATTATCACCCCTTTTATGTCTCATTGATATTCCTATAGTCTAAAAAGAACTAATTTGAT
The DNA here is from genome assembly GCA_963277665.1 of Viscum album. Classification (NCBI taxonomy): domain Eukaryota; kingdom Viridiplantae; phylum Streptophyta; class Magnoliopsida; order Santalales; family Viscaceae; genus Viscum; species Viscum album. The sequence goes on along the minus strand of OY728121.1, from coordinate 1,032,795,967 downwards.
CATTTCATTCCATTTTTACTCCCATGGATTTCTTTATAGAGAATTCATTTCTTATGTTTGTATGCATGTTATCTTATGTTGTTTTAAGTACAAGCATGTTAAGGATGTTTTCAATATTGGTGATGTATTTCCTATTTTAAGTTCTTATTTAATGTACGAAATTCTAAAATAAACTGTACTTATCAATATTTGTTGTTTTATTATTTGTAATATTATGTAACATGTCTTTTATTAATGTGAACTATATAAAAGGTTGTCATGGTTTTTGACAAAGGGATGTTTAGTTATTTTTGGGCTTAGGATTAGAAAATTGTAGTAAATGACTTAGGGACAAAAATAAGTATATGAAAAAATGCCTAAATTTTGGTAAAGTATATATTAGGTTGTTTATTAAGAAAATTCATCCATGTATAAATTCTACAAGTCAATTTGGCTCTATAATATATGTTTATAGTGGTAAAACCACAAAACATCACGTTGAGATAGACCCAATCGAAAACTAGTGCATGAAAATGGGCCTTGCTTCACACTTGATTTGACAATCCAAGGTAATATGCTTTAGTAAATTCATAAACAGATTATTAAACATTAGTACGAGAACAAAAAAAATCCCCTAAGAGTCTTTGTAAGCATAATAGATCATGGGTAACATAGATTGATTCTTCTAAATTCATATGTTAATGAAATACATGTAATTTCTATTTTATCCCTTTAATGTAATTAGATTCCCATTTATCTTTTTAATATTTTACAAATAATCATCCATATTTTTCAATTTATTCTAGACAATGGAAGGAAATCAATGGGATTGGATAAAAAACCAATGTGATGGGTAATTTGATTAATAGACCAATGAGATGTCGAACCCTATGGGAGAGAGAATCGTGAACATTGAGATGATAATCTCTTAGTTGAATCATGTTCTGAATGGAAACATGGACTGGGAGGAGTTCCCAAATCCCCTTAATAATGATCAGTATATAATTTATTGATTTATGAGGAAAATCCCTCCAAATTCCAAAGGATCATCAAAACCCTTAATCATAGATCAAAGGGTCAACTCCACTAAGAATATATTCTCCATCCCTCAATTTTATAAGAAATTGATGGTTCTACTAATTTTTTATCATATGGATAAATATTTTTATCAGATGTGAAAATTGATAAATAATATAAAGACTATGGAATATACCGAAGTGATGGGGTGAAAATTATTTTATAAAATGATTTTTAATTAATATTATCCCTAAAGTGTTGTCCAACTTAAAATGGAAAGGGATTACCTTGACCTCAAGCAAAAAATGATGAATTTATTGAGGAGTGTAAGTAAAAGTGCACAAGAAATTCATGATACACCCCGACATTGTTGTTTTCCTAAATTGAATTGTTGACTTCTTCTTTTCTAGGATAAAATCTAGTCCATTAAAAACCTGATTATCTAAGACTTTGATAGCATCCATGATATTTTCTGATGCTCCCTCAATGTTGAAATGGATATTAGATAACTTCAAGGGTATCACAGAGATAAGAATCATAAATTTGAGTTTATTTCTAGTAGTTTAATGTATAAATAATATTGTGCTAAAAATTTTTAACATCCCACATGTCAATGTCATGGAGAAAAGAAGTACGGAAATTTCCTAAGGGGACAAAGAGATTTTCGTTGTGTGGGAATGAAGGACAGCTTGAAAGAAATTACAAACGGGATAAGATAACTAATGAAATGAAGGAAATGAATTATCTTGTGAACTCTTAGTATATTTTTAATTACTTAAAACCAAAGGAACTTTGTATCCTTCCATAAAATGCACTGATCAATGCGTTTTCAGAGACAACCAACAACCTCCACTGATGAAATGGTGAGATTTTTCCATCACAGCCATGGAGGTGGATCTCAAAAATGAACTGGTGACACGGATTTTAGTAACTCATTCAAGAATATAGAATCTAATTTTTTATTATGGTTATATTAATTCTTTCATATAATGAATATTTTGTAGAAATATTCAAATACTAACACAATTCATGGTTGTAAAGATATCAGTGAGAACAGAAAATGGGGAAATGATTGAATTTTTTGTATATAACTCTTCCCATGTAAAAATTTGTCATCTTAACATATGAGATAAACTTTTTATAATACCCTTTATTAAACTTGATTCAATTATTGTTAGGGATTGTATTTCTCTATATAGAATAAACATAAATTTCCATGAGAAGGAAATCACTATATGTATTTCCAATTGACCCCTGATTTCGTACATGTTCATAGAGATGCATGAATCTCCTTTACAAAAAAACATCTCAATCATATATATTATCAACCTATGATAAATCTTATCTTGTTTAAATGATTTATTCTAAGGAATGAATCGTCCCATAAGACATTTCACTTGTTAAGGAATTCTATCAAGTTTTTCCGAGGAATTTTCTTGTCTTCCTCTTATCAAAATGGTTGAATTTTCAATCAATATTATTCATAGTGTGCTTCCATTATCCATGAATACATATAGAGTATATATTTTGTATGTTTATGTGATGAATAAAAAACTATAGGTTAATACTGATAAAGGGTCCATACACCCATGTGAATCACCTTGGGGTGCACCATTCCTCTTAATTAGGAAGAATGACGGGTCAATGTGCCTTTTCAATGATTATCATGTTCTCAAAAAGTTCATGATAAAGAACAAGTTTCCTATAAAAAAGATTTATGACATGTTTGATCAATTACATGGAGCACAATACTTTACTAAGGTGGATCTATTGTCGGGATATTACCATGTAATGGTGGAGAAGGAGGATATCCCCATGACTACATTTCATACAATGTATGAGAACTGTGATTTCATAGTAATTCCATTCATACTCACTAATAATCAAGAAATAATCACAAACTATATGAGTAGATTCTTTAGGGATTTCCTCATCAATTTTTTGGAAACCATTATAGATGATTTTATAATATAATCTCAAAGAAAGAAGGATTATGAGGATTATGTAAGCAAGGTGTTATAGACCTATCGAAAGGAGAATCATTATTCCATGTAAAAAATTGTGAGTTCTAGTTGAATAATATATCATTATTTTGGAATAATGTTACAATATATGGGATATATTTGGACCCATTGAAGATATAAGCAATTGACGAATGGTCGAGGCCAATATCAGTGACAAATATCCATACTTTCTATGGATATGCTGGGTATTATCGTTGATTTTAGAGAAATTTGAAGCAATATTCAAACCCTCTATCCAAGATAACTCATAAGGTAGTTATGATTTCATGGAATTATGAATTTGAAAAGAGCATAAAGGAGTTGCAAAGATACTTATCAATAAACCTGTACTCATACTACCCACAAGTGGAGATTTTTTTGTTGTATTCAGTGATGCTTAGAATAAGGTGATAGTCTGTGTGTTAATGGATAATGAAAGGGTGATAGACTATGCATCAAGGATAATGAATGTTCTTTAATAGAAAATAAACACATGATCTAGATTTGGTATATATAATCATGTATTTCATGTTATAAATTGAATGTATAAAGGTAAATATCCAAGGGGATGATGAATCCATTGGCCATACCTACCTAGAAATGAGAAAATATCACCATGGACTTTGTTATTGGTATTCTAAGGACATAAAGAGGAATTTTTTATATATGTTCAATGGTGGATAATATTAGAAATACTACACACTTCATTTAAATTAGATATGAATTCTCACTCGATCAACTTATAAGGATATACTTTAGAGAATAGGTGAGGCTTTATTATAGCCCATCCTTTACATACCAAGATATTACTTCAAAATTGAAGAATATTAATTAAAAAACATAACAAATGCACACTAGGACTACACAGTATTAGTGTATATAGAAATTTGGAATCATAAAAAAATTTCCATAAGACATATACATTTTATCCCATATATTTCTTCATAATTATACTGTTTTTTGACATATCTTACTTAATATCTTTCTTCATAACCTCATGAAAATAAACCTTAGAAAGGGTGAGCTCAGATGCTTAGTACGAGTAAACAAGGGATATAAAAATAACATCATAATAATAATATATAAGAATATAACATTTGAAACTCTTTCCTGCATATGAATGATCATGATATCATGTCATGGGGAAAATCGCAAAAAGTTCATAAAGAATCAGCGAACGTATTCCCAAAAGTCAAAACATAAGACACTAGATTTTTTCATTCACATAATCATATAAATTAATTTCATATTAGTTATTTACCCTTTCCAATAAAATTATAGTTGACAAAGACAATTATTGAATTGAGTTCACTTCTCATTCCATCCCTGTATTACTGAAACAGATTTACTTCCCGTCCTAGCCCTGTATTACTGAATCGAGATCATTTCAGATTCCATTCCTGTATATCTCATGAGATATTAATATTTACACAATTAATTAGATATTGATATAGGTACCACCCATATCATAATGAAATCATACTTAATCCTTCAACGAAACAATTAATCATTCATTATAGAATAATCCAAGGAATAAAATGGGTTTCTTAAACATCATCCCATCATAATTTCATCCAAGTAAAAAAATTTATTTAATAATTATCATTCAAAAATAATCATAATAAAACAACAATAATAATAGGGATAGCATACATGAAACAAAACCCAATTAACTAATTTCATCTTATATGGAAAATAATTTTGATAGAAAACTTGAAATTAATTCTTTTGGGAAATATCCATTGTTTTTAAAAAAAGTTTTCTATACTCAAAATAATAACAATTTTTTATAGAGAAGAGTTTCATTGAAAGAAACCATAAAATATTGTAAATGCGTATTCATGGACATAAGGTATTATGAAATCATAAATACATTCTCATGATTTATAAGTTAAAAAAAATATTATTCACATAATTTTTATGACAAGTAAAAAAGTACCTTGTATTGAAAATGACAAAAGATTTATTTCATACCACATAATATAAAATACCCAATGGTTAAAATTTACTTTAAACATGTGAATAATAATAGGAATAATATTTTGGAACATTTATTTAGGAAACATGGATATGGATGATAAATATACCCCACTAAATAGTTACATATAAACAATCTTAGATAATAATAAGGTTTTGAAATTATCCCTTACCTTAGGTCTGATATCATTGGCATGTATCTAAACCTCCTGTATAATGATTTAAAAAATATATTTGGCTTCTTCCAGAATCATTATAATTTTTTTGAAATCATCTATTTGTTAATAAAATTTCATTATTACTCGTTATTTGGGTACAGACTGGTTCATTTTCTTATGCATGTTTTGTCAAATAAGTTACGGTTCCCCAATTAGGTTATAATTATATAATTTCAAAAAATATATTAATATAATATATATCATATTTATCCATTATATATATTTATATAATTATTATTTAATGCATATCATTTAAAATTAATCACATCACATCATGGAGACGGTAGGTCATACGTACGTACGAGCGATGATATCATTTCCATAATTGTGAAATTTTTTGGAAGTGGATGGTTTATATTTTGTTCTATAATACATATCATGATATAATAATCATATATAGTTATAATTTATATCATATACCCATCCAAGTTAGGTGGATATGAAAAACATATTACACGAAGGCATGGAGTTGGTAAGACTTATGTATGCACACATTGTTATTTCATTTTTTGTAGGATTGATATAATGGGTAATTTGGTTGTTCCATAATAATAATAAAATATAATTATATAATTGATATTGGATTTATTACTTCATATTGGGTAAAACTCATTAATATTAAGTAGAATAAAAAAATGTTTGAATGAATCAGTAGGGGAGATTATCACTTCTTTGATGAGCTCCCTCAAGATCACCTCTTAAATCCCTAGAGTTGGCCTTTGGAGAAGACCAAAACCACTATAATGTGACTATGTATGTATATAAGGTAAATTGGTAGGGGATTTATGATCATTAAAGATAAATCTTATGTGAAGAAGTGGGGGAGGATGTTTCCATTTATAATTTAGTTGAGGGGCACTTTTGGAATCCCCAAACTACTAAATTATAATAAAATCATCCCACTTCCAAAAAACATCAAAAATTCCATATTTTAGAATAATATATGAGATAAGGTTCCAATATAAACAATTAATAAATTTTAGAAATGTTTTTATATCAATTTAAACCTTATCATTTTAATTAAAACTTAGTTGTTCTATTTAATTTTAATAAAGGTAAAAAATGTTAATATTATCATGAAGATATTTTTAATTATTTTATGTCAATTAGACTATAGATGTATAGGTTATAACATTTTAGACCATATAATAATTATTAAATATTTTCTATTTATTTTCTAATTATTTTCAAATTTTAAAATAATTAAATAATAAATTATTATGATAAATAATTAGTAATGTCAATTTTGATACAATTCAATTTATTTATTGTTAATAATGTAAAGCTAACTAGTTAACTTCGAACCAAATATTTTATTATATTAAAATGAGGTCATGGTTATCTATAAAATTCAATTGATATATTAATTTCCCCAAATTAAATTTATTCTCAAATTTTTAATGACATTTATTTGTTACCTCCATTAGTAAAATAGTTACTACATTTGTTTTGTGTAATTATTTAATATACATATTTGGTGAATAAAAATAAAATATAAAATAATATTATGAAGATAGATCCTCTATATTTCAAAATAATACTTATAGTCGAATATATATTCTAGAAAATGATACATTAAAAAAATTATATTTATTAAAACTTGAATTTGACAACGTTAACATCACATTAAATAAAACATCATAAGTGTCATATTCTTTTCCATATGGATCCAAATGGTCAATAACTATAAAATTGGATGATTTTGGTCGATATATACTCATCAAATAAGATTTGACCACGTTTTTTGTCTTTTATTGGGTATTATCATTTTAATTAAAATTATTTTATTGAGTTTTTGTTATTTAAATAATTTTTGTATCATTGATTTATAATCCTTCTAGATAATTATTCATTTCTTTAAAATTAAAAATTTGTTACCATAATAAAGAAAAAAATTAAATATCAAAATAGTATTTATAGTGTAATTTTTCTTCTATATAACATTATACAAAAATTGATATAGCTATTAAAATTTAAGTAATACATATTTAAATTTTTTTTAAATAAAACCAATTTAATGTCTTAATCTCATAAATATTGCTAAAAAGTATATATTTTAGATCCATGTATGATTTAGGTCAAATCACACCAATCAAATTATATTATGAAAAGTGTAAGGGTGCTTTTCTAATATTTTTTTTCCAAAAATTACTTCATTTACCCTTTTAACATAATAATAAAAATTACTGAACATACCATTCATAATGCCCAAAAATAAAGGGAAAATATTTACAAAATTTGTACCAAATTATTCTAAACATGGAATATATTTTTCAAAATTCAAAAAATTTATGTTGGAGTAATTAATTTACAGTTAATATCATTGTAATAATAAGAAAATGAGTTTTAAAAGATATAACATTAAAAAAATTGATTTTTTATAAACTAACCTCAAAGTTAAAACAATGCCAATGACCCAAATTATATTAACTGAAAAAATATAATATTTTTTTTACATTAATATCATTCAATATTATAATTTAACAACAAAAAAAATTTTGATTAAAAAAGATATTTTCAATTACAATTTTTTATATTTTTACTATGTATCAAAACATGAAAGTTATAAAAAAATTCAAAAATTCATCCAAAGTAAATTTTCATATCCCGCTTCCAAATGAGATGTTTATGTTTTCATATAGAAATTATTTATGTGTAAAACTTTTATTGTAAAATTTTTTCACCGTTAAAAGATTGTAAAATTACCCTACTAAAAAATAAAGGCTTTTTATACATAAAATAGTGTTTATTTATATACTATGACTAAAATATTATTTGGATGAATATGAAAAATATTTTATTAAATATATAAAATATATATTTAATTAATTTAATTTACTAATTATAATTGACTTAATTCCAAGATACACAAATACAAATAGTTTCTATAAATTTATTGGTTTACCTTTTTCATAAATAATTGGTAGCCAAAGAATTCAACACACATTTTCATAAGTAAGTTATATTTACTAATGATAAAAAATGGCTAGGTTATAATTGGCATTTTATACTAATATCATCATGTGGTTCATTTAAACTCAAGATTATGTGCAATAAAATATATTGATGAATGAATATTATTTAAAGAAAATATTTCAAAAAAACATCTTGGTCTTACATTACAACCCCCTTAAACTGAATTTATACATCAAAATTTATCACATGGATATAAAAATATAGAGATAAATCTGCCTCATCACATCCCCATGTTCTCAAGTAGCTTCCTAAAATTGGTGGTTCCCCCATAGTACTTTAACCAAGTGAGTGGTCTTGTTTCATAAAAATTCTTTCTATGATTCACAATCTCTATCAGTTAATCATTATAAGAAATATCTTACTTGAGCGGTATGTATATTGAGTTTATTACTTGTGATGTATCAGGTATTTAATTTCCTAGGTGATATAAATGGAATACATTATTAACATGAGATAGATTCCACTGGAATCACCAATCTATAAGCTACCTTCCCCACACGATCAGTAATTTCAAAAGGAACCTTATACCTTGGGTGCAAATTTCCCTTTTTTCCAAATATTATTACTCTCTTCTGATAATATATTCATAGAAACACCTTTTCACCCACATCAAACTATAGGTTTTCCCCAGTTGTAAAAATAACATTTTTTTCAAATTTGAGATACTCTTATGTGTTTTTGAATAGATATAACCATCTTTGTTCTTTAATCAACAACATTTGTCCCCAATAGCTTTCTTTCTCCCACTTAATAAAAGAATGTTGAAGTTATTCACTTCTTTCTATCGATGTTTTCAAAAGGATTAATCTGAATATAGGAGTGAAAGCTATTATTGGAATAAAATTATTCCAAAGGTAGGTTTTGATACCAACCTCCATTGAAATCCATTGATAGATCCCTCAACATGTCTTCTAGATTTTTAATTGTCCTATAAGACTGAACGTATGTCTGAGGATGATAAGTAGTGATGACACTTAACTATATATCCATAGTACGAAAAAGACTTCACTAGAACATCAAGGTAAACCTAATATCCCAATCATATATATTGTAAAGTGGTACTCCTTAAAATCATACCAATTCTTTTACATATATAATGGAATGCTGATCAAGATAGAAATCTTCTCTAATATCCATGAAGTGTTCTAAGATTGTAAGGTGATTACCTTTAACCCCTTTAGAATTATGGACTTTAGATATTTTGGGATATCTGATGACATAGTCCATAGTGATGTTTTCAAATTTCTATTCTGGTAAGGGTAATGGTTGTAACATCCCATTATACTTCTATCTCTATAACTTAACATGCTATCAAATGAATCTAAAAGATACATATTCATCAATATCATCTTCCATTCTATCCCAATATAAATACTCTTTCAGATCCATGTCAATATTTTGGATTTAGGTATGAGTAGATAATCAAGAACTATGAGTCTCATCCATCAAATCCTTCTAAATTCTGGTATCGGAGAAATACAAACACGTTTCAGGAACCTTATTATTACATCACAATTAAGGTTGAATTCCATAACATTTATCACCTTTTTTTGTAGATTCCATATTTTTTTTATTTCTCCTTAATCTTCATTGAATATATTTTTTAACATTCATGTGAGAAAGATAATATTTATCTCTTAAAAAATTTCAAGGTCCTTCCTTCGAAAATACAAAAATATTAGATCTTTTTTCATCCATATCATGGATTGGCAAGCATGGTTGTTTCGACTCAATGAATCTTCCACCATGTTCATTTTCCAAGGGTGGTATTGTATCAAGAATATACAATCTTTAATCAAATCCAACAATCTTATTTGGTGCATATTCAATTACTTCTATGATAAAATATAGATTAATACTTTATGATCAGTATATATATCAAACCTTTAACTATAATAATAACTCCTCTATAACATTAATTCAAATAGTACCATAGATAAATCCAAATCACGAGTTGTGTAATTTTTCTATTTATTTCAAATTTTTTCAAGGCATAAGCTATCACTATATAATTTTTCATGAGAACACATACCAAAACCTTCTTGGAAGCATCCATATAGATCATAAACCATTATTCACTATAAGGAAATGTAAGCACTAGTGAAATGACTAGCATTGGTTTTAGATCATTGAAACTCTATTCCTATTCCTCGATCCATGTGAACAAAACATTCTTCCGAGTCAAAATTGAGGTTGGATTGGATAGTCACTAACAAATCTTTTTTAAAAAGTTGATAATATCTTTCCAAACCAAGAAAACATTAATCCTCAGTTAACCATTGTAAGTCTAGGAAAACATTCAATAACTTCTATTTAAAATGGATCCACTGATATCCCATGTCTTGACATTTTGTAACCCAAAAATGAATCATTATTAATCCAAAACTCACACTTGATAACTATTTCATAAAGATTCTCCATTCTCTAGGACATGAGGGAAATTCCCAGGTGATCTTAATATTCTTCCTTCCTCTTCGAATATTAAATATTATTATCTATAAATTCTATCAAAAACTGTTCAAGATTGTCACTAAAGAATCTATTCATTTGATCAATGAAGATATATGGGGAATTAGTAAGAAAAAAAGGAATCACTATACACTCATAGTGTCCATACATTATAATGAATTTTGTCTTTGGTATATCCTCCTTATTCCCTCTTAATTGATGAAATACAAAATGAATATCAATCTAGGAAATGTTTTCTGCTTCGTGTAGTTGGTTGAATAAGTCATCTATTCACGAAAGAGGATATTTTTTCATTATAGATATCTTCTATTATTGTAAATAAACAATTCATAGCCTCATTGATCCATGATTTTTCTTAACAAATATAATAGGTTAACCCCAAGGTGATGCACTAGGGAGTATTAGTCCCTTGTCAATATTCTCTTGGAGTTTATTATTTAATTTCTACAACTCAATCGGGGACATTCTATAAGGTGCCATTGAAATAGACATAGTACCCAGTATGAGTTCTTATGAAAAATCAACTTCACGATTTTTGGAAGACCTATAAATTCTTCTGAAAATACATCAACAAACTCTCATACAGTAAGGTTATTCATAATGGTGAGTTTCTCCCCAACCATTTGAAATTGATAACCATTATTTATATTAACCAAGACACATAATATGAGAGAAATTTCAATTGTAAGGTCATATTTATCCTTGCATCGATAGATGGTCATAGATTCATCAAGAATATGAAATTTGAATTCCATTCCTTTGGAATTGATATTAGATCCATATATATATATCCAATCCATTCCATGATTCACATCAAATTTCACTAATTTAAGGATCATGATATTTACAAGAAGTAATTTCACACAATCATTAACTATATAATAATTATAAACTTTTAATGTGATCATTGTTCCATTAAGAGTTTTCATATCTATTTCAACATATAATTTTTGAGGTAATATAGGGATACCCTTATAAAATTCATTATAAGTAAAATAGTTGGTGGATTTCAAATCAAATAAAATATTTTCTACTTTAGATTGGATGGTATGTGTACCTTTCACCACATCATTGTCGTACTCTACATCACCGATAGTGATCACATGTGACTTGCCTTTGTCTTCAACCTTAAGAGTTTTTTTATGTCAGTCATCATCGATAACCCTTGGATCAAGGAATTGGATGGCATAATTACACATTTTCTAACACTTGTATCATTAAAGAGTGGGAGGTTCATTCTATGTATTCGTTTCTCTATTTTCATCATTAGGAATATTTTTCCCATCACATCAGCATTAAACTATCCTATGACCTTCTCTCCCACACATAAAATATTTTCAATACCGTTTATGAAAATTTATTCCATTTTACTCTACACACCATGAGCATAAGGGAAAACTCATCATTTTCTGTGTGGTATATTGATTTTACTTTGAAATACATTTTTACCTTCTTTTGAACTCCATTGGACAGATGGGTTACTCTAATATCCATCTCAACCTTGATATCACCTCGAACTATTTCCTCATAGTTATTGAAGTCCCTTTTGGATAATGACCATTTAGAGACACAATTTTAATCCAATAAAAATTGATCAATTTTACTCTTATTTTTGATAAATTTTCCATAGGATTTCCTTGAAATTCTTGTGAAATTTTCTTCATAGGTACCAACAGATTCATTGTACTTTTCATAATCTCAAGGGAATATTTTTAAATAATTGATCAAATAATGCGAGGAATGTACTTATTAAAAAATAAGCGATTAAAATAGTCACATTCCATTGAGTCAATTTCATCTCTTTGAATCATATTCTAAATAATATTCCACCATTGATCTGTTTCACCTTCCAAACGACAGACTGCCAAGATGACATAATCATTATCTGAATATTGGAGAGTTGAAAATAATTTTCATTGTTAATAATAAATTGATCATCCATTAGTGGATTAGAAGACCCACTAAAATAAGGCAGATGTTTCCTCATGAAGGACTCAATATAATTTTTTTCCCTCCATTGCTCATTTAGAATCCATGCATGATTAATAGCTTGAGAAATTTGTGTGATTATAGTGGAAATATTTTTCATTCTATCTCTTATAACATTTGGTTCCTCGTTAGGAAAATCCTTTCATTACCCAATAAATTCAGTATTAGTAAATTTCCATTGAGTTCCATCCATTGAATTAAACCAAGAAGCATATTGTGAGAAATAGTAATCATACTCATAAAACACATAATAAATAAAAAATTCAATTTAGGACACTTTTGGTTTTATACTAGGTTAATCATGATCATTTACAAATCCCTATGATTATATCCCATGCATCAACATATCCTTAGGGTTCTTACAAAGGTTTTCTCATCATAGTTTCCAATGGTAAACTATACCTTTTCTCTAATAACAACTATAACGGTCCATACATTACAAAGATAGATATTACTTCAATATTGAATAATATTAATTAAAAAACAAAAAAAACTACTCCAAGACCATATGTGATTAGGTTATTTAGAAGCTGGGAAGCATAAACAACTCCTTCATAAGACATATACGTTGTCTCCAGCTTATTCCATCCTAACTAGACTCATTTTTGTCATATCTTACTTAATACCCATCTTCATAAATTGGGGAAAAGAAACAAAAGAAATGGTGGGCAAGAATTCTCAGTAATAGTAAACAAGGGATATATCAATCATATAGAAATCATAAGGCATAAGAACAAAACATTTGAAAATATTACCCTTTATATGAAAGTTCCTGATATCGTGTCGTCGGATAAATCAGAAAACTTAATAAAGAATCAATTTTTTTAAGGTTGGGGTCGAAGCCTCATTTTATTATTAAAGCAAAGAAAAGTCCTCTTTAACTGGGTAGAGGGAGACCCATTACATAGCCCGATGACCCAGTGGGCATTTTAGCCCATTACGTGACCCGTAGGCCCATTTTTTGGCCCAAAGCCCATCCTGTGAATAGTACTGCTACAGTACCAGCGTTGCTACAGTACTGCATCATACCTACCGCTGCTACAGTGCTCTGCCGCCGCTACAGTCCCCGTCGTTGCTACAGTGCTGCCGCTGCTACAGTACGCTACAGTAATGCTACAGTACCTGGGCCCAATGGGTTTTGAACCCCCATTTTTCATGTAGATTTAAGGGGTGCTTACCACTAATCCAAACCCCAACTACCTTAATAAAGAATCAATGAACATATTCCAACAAGTCCTAACATAAGGGAATATCATTCATATAGATAAGGATAGAGAATCATTTTATATTAGTCAAGTATCATTTCCAATACCATTATTATAGAAAACTTCCATTGTTAAACTGAGTTCCCTCCTTGTTCCATCCTTGTATTACTAAAATGGGTTTTTATCCCGTTCAAGCCCTATATTACTGAACCAAGATCAATCTTGTTCCATACATGTCTATATAATGATATATAAATCTATACCCAATGAATTGGGGAATATAATTCTCCCACCCATATCATAATTAAATAATTCTTACATGTTATAGAAAAATATAAATTATTCATCATAGCATGAAGCAAGGAATAAAATGGGTTTCATAATAATCATTCCATCATAACATACACCATGTAAAACAAATGGATATCATAAATTTCTTTCCATAATAAACATAATAAAAACATCAAAATAATAGGGATAGTATACTTGAAACTTCACCCTTTTAAATTATATCATCTAAAATAGAAAATAATTTTCATACAATACTTGAAATTAATTCTTGAGGAAATAATTCTTTCCTCATAAATAAGATTTTATTTTCTCAAAATTCCTCACAATTTTAATATAAAAAAATTTCTTTAAAAATAACCACGAAATATTTTATAGTATGATTCATGGAAATAAGGTGTTATGAAAACATAAAAATACATTCATGTCGTATATGTAAAAATAAAACATTCTTATCATACTTTATTTGGTTAAGTCAAAAAGTTCCTTGTATAAAAAATGAAAAATGATTTCTTTCATACAATTCAATAAAAATTTACTAATGGTTAATATTGAATTTAAAAAACTATATAAGTATAGAAATAATATTTAGGAATACATAATAAGGAAACATGGACATGGATGATAAATATTGTAACAACCCAAATTTTTTAATAATATTTAAATTTTTGTGTTATTTTATTTTATACTCAACAAAAATATATCCTATAATTAATGAAGTGATTATAATCAAATGAGACCATTGTGTTTTGAATGTTATATGACCATTGGTCAAAATGACCATTGGAAACAAAACTCATAATGTTACAGTTATTGTTTATAAATACAAGTGATTTGGGTTAATTAATGTAGAAAGAATATTGAATTGACTCATCTAGTAGACTTGGGCCATACGAAGCCCATCTTTCAGAGCTTGGTATTGAGGTTGCATCTTTGGGCTTTTCTCTGGACCAAGCCCATTCCGAACTTCAACATGTGAAGCTTGAATGGAATCTCCTATGGGAGAAGTTCAAGATGATAGAAATCACCACTCATGCATTGTTTTCCGAGCAACCCCAAAATTCTATCACTATAGCACACTATACACTTAGGTCCTATGCATGTGTTATAAGAGGCTATGTAACAAAGACTTAGTTACTTTCTATAGTCTTTTTGTATAAATAACATTGTTACTTCTTCTTAGGGTAAAATTTTTGAATTTCAAATGTCTGGATATATATAGGATGAATTTATAAAAGTTCCATATTATATTTGAATTTTGAAAAAAGGGGGTATTTTAAAATATTTTGGTATTCTTCAAATAATTAATAATGTGAATTGATTTTCAAAAAATGGTCTTCTACAGTTGTGTTCAGTAAGAAATTTATAGGGTAATAAGATCAACATAATTTTTAGTGAATAGTAATGTTTTAATAGTAACATACCCGTATGAATAGTAATGAATAGTTATGAATAGTACATCATCCAAAAAAATAGAATCTTCACCGAGGAATGTATAATTACATTTTAGACATCGTCAAAGGGAAAAAATGATCATAGTATAAGTATTGGAATTTTTGTATGTCATAAAAAATTTCTTTAAAATTTTATAATTATAATAATAATTTAAAATGGAAATGTATTGTCATAAAATGTAATCATATATTGTTAATATATAGTCTTATGGTTATACAATAATTTTATGGGACCTTGATTACTTTCGTAATGTGTTACAAAATGAGTTATAATTTTAAAGTTGTATTTTTGGAGCAAATACTTATTTTATTTAAAAACTAAATTAAAATTATTTAGAAAATTATTTTCATAAAATTGAGTTCATGTTTTAATTCAATGAATCAATATTATCTTAGGGTGAATTTTTGGGGTTTTTCAAAAATAGTTGAATTTTCGGTGAATAGTAAAAATACAGTTTTAAGTTTCGGGTGTTTAATGACATCATTAATGATGTAATAATTATGTTATACTTATGATTGGTAATATATGATATTATGAGTCCCATGTGGCCAATTCCATGGGAAAATAATGTGGGAAATCCCATGGGTTTTCCAATACCACAGATGAGGTGTCCCTTGTAAATTAATAATTTATTCCCTCACTTTTCGTATAAATACAAATCCATTCCCTCATTCATTTCAATAAAAAAATCCCCCTCAATGAAGATCAATTCTTTTTAACTCCCATGGATTCCTCCCAAGGTTCCCTCAAGACTCCCAAGTTCTCGACCATCAAACTTCCAAAGTTACTCTTCAAGGTAAGGGATCCTTTAACCCTCCACTTTTAAGTCATGACTTCATTTATGTTATGTCTTATAGTTCTATTTTTTTAACTGGGGGCTTTCTCTTCTATATATTTACTACTATCCATTTCATGTTCAAATGATGAGAGACCCTTTCCTCTCACTTCAATTGATTTTCTGAAATTTTATGTGACATCGTTAAGCTGCCGAATTTTCATAAAAGAAATCACACCTTTTCATTCCTTTCAAGTTTCCTTTTCATGTGGTATGTCCTTCAAATTTACACACCCTGATCTTATTTCTAATTTATTATGTCCCTATAATGTAAAATTATTCATTTATGTATAGGACACTCTTTTTTGTCTCATATTATTGTTTTCTAAAACCATGTTATATAGCCGTTATTCTGTAGAAATTTCATCTCAAAATTTCACTCTCTTTCTCTCAAGAAATTCTCTAGTTTTATTTATGTGAATACCCAGACCTATTTGGTTTTTATGGGTGATAATAAATACAAAAAATGATATATTTGATTCTAGAATTGACATACAGATAACCCAAAACTCCCTTTCCATGGGTTATAAATGACATAATGATCTTATTTTTAAATCACGTTTAAAACGTCACGATTTTGAAATGAAATCCATTTATTTTATTCCCTATGGGTTATGTATGAATTGTTTGATTATGATCTATGTGGATCACATGAAAAATAGACATATTAAGGGTGTGCCCAAATAGAACTCCAATGCATTGGGTAATGAATTGATCTCTAGAGGTGAAATGGTTCACAATACCTTGGTGACTAACCTTGGTAATTTCTATAACAACTTGGGGAGGAAGATTGGTGATATGCTCATGAATGTATAAATCAAATGTCGTAACCACATATTCAAGTTATGTTTCATGTTACTTTTGTCATTATATTCCTATTCATCCCTTTCTCATGTCTTTTTGATTTTTATCATGTTCTTATTAATATTTCTCAATATCACATGTCAACTGTTTCACTTGTTTTCCTTACTAAGCCTTATGCTCACCCTTTCCTTTGATGTATCCCACCATGTTATGAGATGCAGTAATTTTTACATTGGATGAAATTATGATGAATCCTTACAAGTTGTTGAGAATATTATTTTATGTTTTCATATATTTTTTTACCTGATTTCCAAGACACACGACTTTAATGATACTTTATTTGAAAAATTTAATGAAATGTTGTGAAATAAAAAATACGGGATGTTGTAGTTTGTATCAAAGGATAGTGTAGTAATTTATGAAAATTTGGCTATGAAAATCTTATAAAGAACCCTATAGAAAAGTTGAAATATAGGAAAAATTACTAGTATTTTGGTGAGTATTGAGTAAGTGGTTTATCAAAAAATACATCCATTTTTGGATACGAGAAGGTAGAGGCGGCTCTGTCAGAGATGCACATAGGGGTAAAACCCGAAAACACCATTTTGAGCTAGACTAGAACAGGAACTGGTGCACAAAAAGGGGCCTCGTTTCACTCTTGGTTATGACACCCCTGGGGGATATGTTTGGTTAATCAGAAGTTTTTTATTAATCATTATGAATGAATTATAGAGAAATGTATTTGTTTTAGAATGATGTTTTAATACATAAAATCCATTATAGATAAAATATTCGTGTATTAAATAAGTTTCTCACTAAGGTTTTATTCTATTAGAAAATGGTGGGAAATATGAGGAATTGTGAAAATAGTGATCGCAATGGACCATGCGCTGATGACCCTCCGATAGAATCCGGAATGGAAACATTCTTGCGAATGATGAACCAACTGACTCAAGTAATGGGAAATAAGTTGAATAAATATGAGAGACAAATATCACCGCAAAGGGAACACCATTTTTTTGAGTCCTTTATGCATCAAAGACCACCGACATTCAGTGGATCGACTGACTCATTGATTTCTGAGCATTGGATCAGCTCTATCGAGAAGATATTTTCTGTGATCCGTTGTTCAGAGCAAGAGATGGTCACCATGGTTGTCTATCACTTAGAAGGAGAAGCTGATTGGTGGAATGAGACCTCGTATGAAAAAGAATCTAGCCATAGGAGACTATGAAAACTATGAGGATATTGTGTAGAGTGCGATAAAAGTTGAAGTAGAGTTTGGTGAGATGTAGTGGTCTCATAAATCCAACGACCAGAAGAGATCTATGGAGCCCAGCATAAGAAGGACTTTAAATTAGGGAAGTGGAGGAAAGAAAGTGCAACATCCCACATGTAATAAATTTGGGAAGAAGCATTCGGGGAACATCCATCTCGGGAGAGGGAAATGCTACAAGTGTGGAAGAGATGGCCATATTGTGCGGAATTTTCCTAGTGAGTTGAGGCCTCAACTTCCAAAAACTAACGACAAGGGGAAGATGGTGCAAGACCTACATGATGTTCAGTGCTTTAAGTGTCTACAACGTGGTCAATTTTCTAATCACTATCCAAATTTCAGGGCAGTGGAGGGGAACCGCCATCATCCTCAGCAAAGGCCTAGGTAGGAAGGTCGTGCTTTTTCTATCACGACAACTGAAGTTGAAGCTCTGAATGATGTGGTAGCAGGTACTCTTGTTGTTATCTCAAATAAAGAAAGTAAATTGTCTGATTCTGGTTCTACACATTCCTTTATTTCCTTAATGATTGTAATGAATTTAGAATCAACCCCCAACTTTCTAAAAGTAGAGTTATCAGTCAGGACTCTTGGTGGGATTATCCAAGAATCGTCAGTGTTTTTAAACTCTAGTATTTACTTTGGTGAGCATACTCTTATCGCAAATCTAGTAGTCATTCCCATGTTGGAATTTGACATTATACTAGGGATGGACTGGCTCTCAAAGTATAATGCAACGATCAAATGTAGAAGTAGGGATATCTCAGTAGTATTGAATGGAAAACCTACAGTTATCTTCCAAGGAGAGATATATCAACCTGATCTTTGTCTAGAAGAACCCCCTATACCCTTCTTTATGGATTTGATCAGTGAAGAAGAAGAAGGAGATGACTGTTTAAGGATAAAAAATGTCCCCATTATCCAGGAATATGTTGACATGTTTCCTGAGGAGTTTCCCGGACCTCCCCCAGAATGAGAGGTATAGTTCTCCATTGAACTCGTACCGAGATCTCATCTGATATCAAAGACCCCATATAGGATGGAAAATGTGGATACTCTTTTTTTCTCTCTTATTATTTTTTTCTAAAACCGTGTTATATAGTCGTTATTCTGCAGAAATTTCATCTCAAAACTTCACTCTCTTTCTCTCAATAAATTCTCTTGTTTTATTTATGTGAATACCCAGACCAATTTCGTTTTTATGGGTGATAATAATTAGAAAAAATATATATATTTGATTCTAGAATTGACATACAGATAACCCGAAACTCCCTTTCCAGGGGTTATAAATGACATAATGATCTTATTTTTAAAGCACATTTAAAACGTCATGATTTTGAAATGAAATCCATTTATTTTATTCCCTATGGGTTATGTATGAATTGTTTGATTATGATCTATGTGGATCACATGAAAAATAGACATATTAACGGTGTGCCCACTTATCACTCCAATGCATTGGGTAATGAATTGATCTCTAGAGGTGAAAAGGTTCACAATACCTTGGTGACTAACCTTGGTAATTTTTATGACACCATGGGGAGGAATCTTGGTGATATGCTCATGAATGTATAAATCGAATGTTGTAGCCACATATTCAAGTTATGTTTCATGTTATTTTTATCATGATATTCATATTCTTCCCTTTCTCATATCTTTTTTATTTTTATCATGTTCTTATTAATATTTCTCAATATCACATGTCAACTGTTTCACTTTTTTCCCTTACTGAGCCTTCTGCTCACCCTTTCCGTTGATGTATCCCTCCATGTTATGAGATGCAGTAATTTTTATATTGGATGAAATTATGATGAATCCTTATAATTGTTGAGAATATTTATTTATGTTTTCATGTATTTTTATCCCTAATTTCCACGACACTAGACTTTAAAGATCCTTTATTTGAAAAATGTAATGAAATGTTGTGAAATAAAAAAGGTGGGATGTTGTAGTTGGTATCAAAGGATAGTTTAGTAATTTATGAAAATTAGGCTATAAAAACTTTATGAAGATCCCTATATAAAATTCGAAATGTAGGAAAAATTCCCAGTATTTTGGTGAGTATTGAGTAAGTGGTTTATCAAGAAAATACATCCTTGTTTGGATACAAGCAGGTAGAGGCTGCTCTGTCAGAGATGAACATAGGGGTAAAACCCGAAAACACTGTTTTGAGCTAGATTAGAACAGGCACTGGTGCATGACAACTGGCCTTGTTTCACTCTTGGTTATGACACCCCTGGGGGATATGTTTGGTTAATCGGAAGCTTTTTAAGAATCATTATGAAGTAATTATAGAGAAATGTAATTGTTTAAGGATGATGTTTTAAGACATAAAATAGTTTATAGATAAAAGATTCGTAAATTAAATAAGTTTCTCGCTAAGGTTTTATTCTATTAGAAAGTAGTGGTAAATATCAGGAATTGTGAAAATAGTGATCAGAATGGACCATGCACTGACGACCCTCCGATGGAAGCTGGAATGGAAACATTTATGCGAATGATGAACCAACTGACTCAAGTTATGGGAAATAAGTTGAATAAAGATGAGAGGCCAATCTCACTGCAAAGGGAACACCATTCTGTTGAGTCTTTTATGCATCAAAGACCACCAACATTCAGTGGATCGACTGACTCATTGATTTTTGAGCATTGGATCAGCTCTATCAAGAAGATGTTTTCTGTGATCCGTTGTTCAGAGAATGATAAGGTCACCATGGTTGTCTATCGCTTAGAAGGATAAGCTGATCGGTGGAATGAGACCTCATCTGCGGAAGAATCTAGCCAACCGAGACTATGACAGCTATGAGGATATTGTGAAGAGTGCGATAAAAGTCGAACTAGAGTTTGGTGAGACGCAGTGGTCTCATAAATCCAACGACCAGAAGAGATCTATGGAGCCCAGCCTAAGAAGGACTTTTGATAAGGGAAGTGGGGGAAAGAAAGCGTAACATCCCACATGTAATAAATTTGGGAAGAAGCATTCGGGGAACTTCCATCTCAGGAGAGGGAAATTATACAAGTGTGGAAGAGATGGCCATATTGTGCCGAATTTTCCTAGTGAGGTGAAGCCTCAACTTCCAAAAACTAACGATAAGGGAAAGATGGTGCAAGACCTACCTAATGTTCAGTGCTTTAAGTGTCTACAACTTGGGCACTTTTCCAATCACTTCCCAAATATGAGGGCAGTGGAGGGGAACCACCATCATCCTCAGCAAAGGTCTAGGGAGGAAGGTCGTGCTTTTGTTATCACGAAAACTGAAGTTGAAGCTCTGAATTATGTGGTAGTAGGTACTCGTGTTGTTCTCTCAAATAAAGAAAGTAACTTGTTTGATTCTAGTTCTACGCATTCCATTATTTCCTTAATGTTTTCAATGAATTTAGAATCAACCCTAAACTTTCTAAATGTAGAGTTATCAGTCAAGACTCCTGGTCGTATTATCCAAGAATCGCCGATGTTTATAAACTCTAGTATTTACTTTGGTGAGCATACTCTTATCGCAAATCTAGTAGTCATTACCATGTTGGAATTCGACATTATACAAGGGATGGACTGGCTCTCAAAGTATAATTCTAAGATCAAATGTAGAAGTAAGGATATCTCAGTAGTCTTGAATGGAAAACCTACAGTTATCTTCCAAGGAGAGATATCTCAACCTGATCTTTGTCTAGAATAACCCCCTATATCCTTATTTATGGAGTTGATCGGTGAAGAAGAAGAAGGAGATGAGTGTTTAAGGATAGAAAATGTCCCCATTATCCAGGAATATGTTGACATATTTCCTGAGGAGTTTCCCGTACCTCCCCCAGAATGACAGGTATAGTTCTCCATTGAACTCGTACCTAGATCTCATCTGATATCAAAGACCCCATATAGGACGGAAAATGTGGATTTAAAATTACTAAAGAATCAAATCCAAGATCGTTAGGATAAGGGGTTTTTCCGACTGAGTGTGTCTCCTTGGGGATCACTAGTTCTCTTTGTAAAGAAGAATGATTGATCGATGCAGTTATGCATTGATTATAGAGAACTGAACAAGATTATAGTTATAACAAATACCCTCTTCCAAGAATTTGTGACTTATTTGACCAACTTTTTGGGGATCAATTATTCATTAAGATTGATATTCAATATAGTTATCATCAATTGAGGGTGAAGAAAGAAGATATTCCAAAAACTACCTTCCGATTAAGTTATGGTCATTATGAGTTTTTTGTTATACCATTCGGAATGACTAATGCACCTACAATTTTTATGGATTTGATAAATAGAGCCTTTAAGGACTACCTTGATAACATTGCGGTAGTTTTTAATGATGATATTTTTCTATATTCCAAAAGTCTTGAGGAGCATGAGGATCATCAAAGGGTTATTTGGAAACCCCTACGAAAGGAGAGGATTTTTGGAAAGTTCAGAAAATGTGAATTCTGGTTACAACATGTTTCTTTCTTGGGTCACATTGTTACCAATGAATGATTCATAATTTACCCTACAAAGAAAAAGTTATAGATGAGTGGTCTCAGCCTACAGATATAACTGAGATTCATAGTTACCTTATTTTAGCGGGATATTATAGAAGGTTTGTGAAAAACTTTTCACGAATTTCTAATCCATTAACCAAGTTAAATTGAAAACGGGTTATGTTCATCTGGATAAATGAGTGTGAGGAATGTTTCTAATAGATGAAGAAGAGATTTTTTACTGCACCCATGTTAACTCTTCCCTCAAGTGTAGAAGGATTAGTTATTTTTAAAGATGAATCTCTGAAAGGGGTTGGTTTAGTCCTCAGGCAAAATGAAAACGTCATTTCTTATGCATCTCGACAGTTGAAGACTCATGAGTAGAACTATCCTACGCATGATCTGGATCTAGTTGTGGCCGTTGTTTCTCGGAAGATATGGAGGCACTATCTCTATGTGTAAAAATATGATATATTCACATACCATCAATGTTTGAAGTATATTTTCATAGAAAAGGAATTGAACATGAGACAAAGAATATGGTTGGAACTTATTAAATACTATGATTGTACAATTAATTATCCTCCTAGAATAGAAAAAAATGTTTCTATTTCATTAACCAAGAAAGACCCATTTGTTCTTTCCATGATGAGGATTCAAAAAGAACTTTGATAAATGACCGTATAAAGCTGGAAATGGGAATTATAAGGCAAGGGACATCATCAACCCTAACCCAAATGATTTCTCAACTGTCATTACTAGAGAAGATCAATAAAGATAAAAAATAATATCCTTTGTTACAGAATACGTTTGAGGCTATGAATGATGGGAAGTTTCTTGAGTTAAATATTGATCAAGAAGGTGTACTAAAATTTCATACAAGACTATGTGTTCCATCTATTCCAGAAATAATGAAGGAGCTGATGGATAATCTCATAGCTCTACTTTCTCTATACATCATGGGAGCACCAAAATGTATAGGGACCTTCGTGATCATTATTGGTGGGATAATATTAAAAAGGGAGATTGCTGACTACACTTCAAGGTGCCTGGTATGTCATCATGTGAAAGGAGAGCGACAACTCCCAAAGGGGTATTGCAACCACAACCCCTATCAGCATGGAAGTGGGAAAATATTACTATGGACTTCGGAACTAGTATCTTGAGAACTTCCAAAGGAAATAATTCTATATGTGCTATTGTGTACCTTATCACCAAGAATCACCATTTTATCTCTATCCAGGATGATTTATCTCTTAATCAACTTTGAATCATTTACGTGAAGGAAGTGGTAAGATTGCATGGAGTTGCAATTTCTATCATATCTGATCTTGATCCAAGGTTCACATCAAAATTATGGAGAAGTCATCAACTTACTCTGAGCACTGAATTGAATTT
Organism: Viscum album; assembly: GCA_963277665.1. Taxonomy (NCBI): domain Eukaryota; kingdom Viridiplantae; phylum Streptophyta; class Magnoliopsida; order Santalales; family Viscaceae; genus Viscum; species Viscum album. The sequence continues at coordinate 1,032,771,623 of OY728121.1, read as the reverse complement.
CAGAATGGCCTATCACCCCCAAACTGATGGCCAATCTCAAAGGACTATTCAAGCACACGAGGGCATATTGATAACATGAAAAATGGAATTTAAAGGTGGATGGGATCAACATCTACCATTAGTTGAGTTCTCTTACAACAAAAGCTTCCACTCGAGCATTCAAAGGAAACCCTATGAAGCTCTATATGGGAAGCGATGTAGAACTCCTACATGTTGGGATGAAGATAGTGAGATTAATCTTCTTGGGCCTGATCTTGTAAAAGAGATGACAGAAAAGGTCCATGCCATCCAGCAACACATTAAGGGAACTCAGATTCCGAAAAAGAGATATGACGACAACCATTGAAGGGACATGGAGTTTGATGTTGGTGATAAAGTATTTCTTCAAAGTTAACCTTGGAAGAGAGTTATGAGGATTGTTAAGAAAGGGAAGCTCCGTCCTAGGTACATTGGCCCCTATGATATCCTTTATTGTGTATGATCAGTGTCCTATCGGCTATAACATATACCGAATCTACCAAAAGTTCATGATGTCTTCCACTTATCCCTATTAAGGAAGTACATACCTGACCCTTCACATTTACTAAATCGAGAGGTGGTACAAATGGAACATGACCTCTAATATTAGGAGAAGCCAATGGAGATATTGGATCATAAAGACAAGGTTCTACGCAACATGCCTACCAACCTTGTTAAGGTGTTGTGGAGGAACCAAAAATGTGAAGAAGCCACGTAGGAACTAGAGGAATCTATGAGGCAGAAGTACCCACACATTTTTTCTTCTTAGGGTATGAGCTAAAATTTTGGGGTCAAAATTCCTTAAGGATAGAAGAATGTAACGACCCAAACTTTTTAATAATATCTAAATTTGTGTGTTATTTTATTTTATACTCAACAAAACTATATCCTATAATTAATTAAGTGAGTATAAATAAATGAGAGCATTGTGTTTTGACAGTTATATGACCATTGGTCAATATAACTATTATAAACTAAACTCATAACGTTACAATTATTGTTTATAAATACAAATTATCTAGGTTAATTAATACAAAAATAAGATTGAATGGACTCATCTATTAGACTTGTGCCATACGAAGCCCATATTTTGGAGCTTGGGAAGGAGGTTGCATCTTTGAGATTTTCTCTAGACCAAGCCCTAGCCGAACTTCAACATGTGAAGCTTGAACGAAATCACCTATGGGAGAAGTTCAAGATGATAGAAATCACAACTCGGTCAATGATGTCTGATCCACCTCAAGATTCAATCACCATAGCACACCTTACACTTAGGTCCTATGCAGGTGTTATAAGGGGCTATGTAATTAAGACTTAGTTACATTCTATAATCCTTTTGTATAAATATAATTTTTACTTCATCTTATGGTAAAATTTTTGAATTTCAAATGTCCAGATAATTATAGGATGAATTTATAGAGGTTCCATATTATTGATTAATTTTGAAAGGGGAGGTATTTAAATTTTTATTGTATTCTTTATATAATTAATAATGTGAATTTATTTTCAAAAAATGTTCTTCTACAGTTGTGTTTAGTAAGAAATTTAGATTCTAATAAGACCATCATAATTTTTAGTGAATCGTAATGTATTAATAGTAACACACCTATATGAATAGTAATGACTTGTAAATCGTCCAAAAAAATAGAAACTTCACCCATGAATGTATAAATACTTTGTAGACATCTTAAAACTGAATTAACAATCATAGTATAAGTTTTGGTATTTTTGTATGTCATAACTATTTTATTTAAAATTTTATAATTAATATAATAATTTAAAATGGAAATGTATTTTCAAAATATGTAATCATATATTGTTACTTTATTTTATTATGGTTCTATGATAATTTTATGGGACCTTGATTACTTTCTTAATGTGTTCCAAAGGAGTTGTAATTTTAATGTTGTACTTTTGGAGTAAATAATGATTTTATTTAAATATTATATTAAAAATATTTAAAAAATAATTTTCATAAAAAGGAGTTTATTTTTGAATTCAGAGCATCGATATTAGGTTAGTTTAAATTTTTTGGTTTTTTCTAAAACAGTTGAATTTCTGGTGAATAGTAAAAATATAGTTTTATGTTTCTGATGTTTAATGACGTCATTAATAATGTAATAACGATTTAATCATTCTGGTCGACTTATGAATAGTAATATATGCTATGAGGTGTCCCAAGTGGCCAATAAAATGGGAAAATAACACTGGAAAGCCCATGGTTTTTCCAATACCACTGATGAGGTGTCCCTTGGAAGTTAATAATTTATTCCATCACTTTTCCTATAAATACAAATCCATTCCCTCATTAATTTTAATACAAAATACTCCTAAACTAATTTCTAGTCTTTTGACCTCTCATTTATTCCTCCCAAGGAGTCCTCCCAAGGTACCCTCAATCCTCTCAAGGTCCCAACCATCAAAATTCTGAGGTTACTGTTCAAGGAAAGGGATCCTTTCACCCTCCTCTTTTAAGTCATGACTTCCTTTATGTTATATCTAATAGTTCCATTTTATTACCTGGGGGATTTCTCTTCCACATCTTTAACACATTACATTTCATTTTCAAATTATGAGAGAACCTTTCTGCTTTCATTGATTGATTTTCTGAATTTTTATGTGATGTTGTTAGGCTGCCGAGTTTTCGTGAAAGAAATCGCATTTTTTCTTTCCTTTCAAGTTTCCTTTTCATATGGTATGTCATTAGAATTTCAACACAATAATATTATTTCTATTTTATTATTTCCCTATACTATAAAATTATTCATTTATGTATGGGAGAACCTTTTCCCATCTATTTTTATTGTTTTCTAAAACAATGTTATATAGCCGTTATGCTACAGATATTTCGCCAAAAAAATGCTATCTCTTTCTCTCAAGAAATTATGTTGTTTTATTTTTGTGAATAACAAGAATGAGTTCGTTTTTATGGGTGATCATAAAAACTAAAAAATTATATATTTGATTATGGAATTGACATTCATATAACCCTCACTCCCATTTCATGGGATATAAATGTCATTATGATCTTATTTTTAAAGCACTTTTAAAACGTCGTGATTTTGAAACGAAACCCATTTATATTATTCAATATGGGTTATTTATGAAATTTTTAACTACGATCTTTGTCTCTCACATTAAAATAAATACATATTAATGGTGCTCCCTGATAGAGCTCTAATGCATTGGGTAAATAATTAATCTCTATAGGTGATATGTTTCACGGCACCTTGGTGAATAACCTTGGTAATTTCTATGACACCTTGGGGATGAACCTCGGTGATATGTTCATGATTGTCTATATGGAATGTTATAGCCACATATTCATGTTATGATTCATGTTATTTTTATCATGATATGCATATTCTTCAATTTATCATGTCTTTATGATTTTTATCATGTTCTTATTAATATTTCTCAAGATTACATGTCATTTATTTCACTTGTTTTCTTTTCTGAGCCTTCTTCCCACCCTTTCCTTTGTTTTATGTCTCCAAGTTATGATATGAAGTAATTTTTAATTAGGATGAACTTATGATGAAGCCTTATAAGTGATTTATAATATTTTATTTATTTTTTCATTTTTTTTTTGTTCCTGATTTCCAAGACACTAGAATTTAAAGATCCTTTGTTTGTAAAATTTAATGAAAAGTTAGGAAATAAAATGGCAGGATTCCATAAATATACCTCTGTATATACTTACATATAAAAAATATCACATAATAATGAGATTGTGAAATTATCCCTTACCTTAGGTCGGATATCCTTTGCATGTATCTGAACCTCTTATTTAACGGTTTAAATTATTTCATTGATTTTTTATAGAATCATATTAATTTTTAGTATATCAAATATTATCATTTAATCATTATTTTATTAATAACATTTCATTATTAGTCATTATTCAGGTATTAACTGCATCATTTTCTTAAGAAGTTTTTGTTGAATAAGTTATGGTTATTCTTCATAGGTTATGTTTATTTTATTTAAAAAAGGATGTTAATATAATACATATCACATTTATTCATTATAAAAATTTATATATTCATTATTTAATGGATTTGATGTTGAATGAATCACATCGCATCATGGTGATGGTAGGTCATACATATGCACGAGTGATAATATCATTCCAAAAATTTTGAAATGTTAAGGAAGTGGATGGTATATATATTTTTACAAAATCCATATCATGATATAATAATCATATATAGTTATTATTTATATATTTATAGTCATGAAACTATGGTGGTGATGAAAAACATATTACACCATAGTGTGGAGACATTAAGTCCTACATACACATGTGTGGTGATTTCTTTTTTTTTGTAGGGATGATAAAAGGTTGAATTTGGTTGTTCTAAAATCCTAATAAAATATAATTATTTAATTAACATTGGATTTATTATTTTAGCACGGAAAAACTCATTAATTGGAAGTAGAAGAATAAATAAGTTTGTTAGAATCAGTAAAAGAGATTACTTCTTCTTTAATGAGCACCCTGAAGATCTCCTCATAAATCACTAGAGTTGTTCTTTATAGAAGACTAGAACCAATGGAATTTTACTAGGGATGTTGAGAATTGAAATTTTCCAGGGATGATCGAGCATGAATGATCCGTGGAAAGTGAAGAAGTTAGGGATGTTGTTCCCTTTTATAATTAAGTTTAAGGGCACTTCTTGAATCTCCAAAAATATTAATTTTTAATAAAATATATCCACATCCAAAAACTGAAAAAAAAAATTCATATTTAAGAATATGAGATGAAAGTGTTTTTTAATTTCAGTGAAAAAATTGACAAATTTTCCTCTCAATTTAAAACTTATCATTTTATTTAACACATAGTTACTCTAAATAATTTTTACGAAGGTAAAAAATATTTCGATATTAATGGGTTGAAATATTTAGATATTTAATGTCAATTATACCATAAATGAACAATTTTAAACATTATAGACAATATATTAATTATTATATATTTTTTAAAAAAATTATAATTTTCATTTAATTTACTAACACATTATTTTGATAAACAATAAAATGTGTCAATTTTGACACTATTAAATTGATTGATTATTACATACATAAATATAACAAGTCAAATTAAACAAAATTAATATATTTATATGAGGTCATTTTCATCAAGAATATTTTTTGGATATATTAATCATTCAAAACTATATTTATTTTAAAAATTTTAATAAAATTTATTTGTTATCTCTTTTAATATAATAATTTCTACATCAGTTTTGTGTAACTATTTAATATTATTATTTGTGGACTAAAAATTAGAAATAAAATACTATGATGAAGATAAATCCTTTATATTTCATAATAATACATATAGTCGAATATATATTCTGGAATTTCCTACATTAAAAAATGATATATTTATTAAAAGAAGAATGTGACAAAATTAGTATCACTTTATATAAAATATCATAAGTTTCATAACCATTTTCATTTTTCTCAAATGGTTAATAACTCCACCCATGGATGATTATGGTTGATATATAATTGAAAAATAATATTTTATTAATTTTTTTGGTTATAATCATTTTAATTTATTTTATTTATTGATTTTTCATCAATTATATAATTTCTACATCGTCAATGTATAATCCTTTAAGCCAATTATTTATTTCATGAAAATTAAAAATAAATTTCAATGATAATGAAAAAAAATAGATTTAAAATGTGTTTTTATAGTAGAATTTTTCTTATCTATAATCTTATCTGAAAAATGATATAGTTATTCAAATTTGAGTAAGACATATTAAACATTTCTTAAATAAAATAAATTAAATGTTTTAATCCCATCCATGTGGCTTCCAAAGGATTACATTTAGACCGAAGGATGATTTATGTTAAAACTCACTAATCCAAAGATATTGGGACGAGTGTTAGAATAATTTAATAATGTTATGTTTACCCATAATTGCTTGATTTACCATTTCTTCATTTTAATAAAATTAATGAATTTACTTTTCCTAATACACAAAAATAAAAGAGACATATTATAATAATTTTTAAATACTAATTCCAAATATAGAATAATTTTTTTAAATTACAAACCCAAAATTTGTAGAAATTAATTTAAAATTGATCTTTTTTCGAAAGAGAAAAAGTGGTTTTAAAAATTATACATTACAAAAGAATGACATGTTTTTACATCTAAATTAAATATAAAATTAATGATTATGATATAATTTATATTAACTGATAAAAACATAATATATTTATCCATTAAAACCATTAAATAATATAATTTAACTATATACAATATTTCGATGAAAAAAATGTTTTCAATTAAAATTTAGTATATTTTTATTATTCATTAAAACATGAAAGTTCTCATAAAAATATAAAAAATTAATCCAAAGTAAGTTTTTGTATCCTTGTTCCAAATAAGAATATTATGTTGTCATATAAAAATTATAAATGTGTTAAAATTCCAATTTAAATGGGGTTCTGCTTCAAATGTCAGTAAAATTACCCTTTTAAAAAATAGAGGTTTTTTATACATAAAATAAGGTTTATCCATATCTAATGACTAAAATATCTACTGTAGGAATATAAAAAATATATTTTAAGTTATATATCTTATATATTTATTTTATTTCAATTAATAATTGTTTTCAAGATAATTTCTACACACAAAATTACAAAAAATTCAATTACATTTTATTAGTATATATTTTTCAAAAATGATTGTTATACAAATAATTTAGCATAAATTTTCATAAGTTAGTTATATTTATTCCCGATAACATAACATCTAGGTTATAATCGTCCGGTTATACTAATGGAGTCTCGCAAAACTTTTAAACACATGATTGCATGAACTGAATGCTATTGAAAAATTAAAATTATTTGCGGAAAATATTGCATAAAAACATCCATGTATTACAGGATGCATGGAACACCACTATTGATTTTATCTGATTGAGACCCATGATTTTCCTATAGGATATAGAATAGTCTCCAAGATGCTCTAAATAATAATTTGAATGTAATCCCACTGTATCACCCCCAAGATGACGGCCAATCATAGCCGACTATCCAGACACTCTAGGACATGTTGATTTCATGCTCAGTTGGATTCAAAGGATGATGGGATCAACATCATTCTACGGTCTAAATCTCATAAAGTAAAAACTTCCACTAAATCATCCAAATTGATCCCTATGAAGCCCTTTATGGGAAGATGTGTAGTATTCCAACATATTGGGATGACGTTGGGGAAAAAAACTGTTAGGTCATGAAATGGTCGAGGAAATGGTGTAAAATATCAAGACCATTCAGTCCCACATCAAGGCTTCTCAATGTCAAAAAAAGAGATATGATGATGATCATCGATTTGACCTTGATTATTATTTTAAAAACATGTTATTCCTCCACATATCTTCAAAGAATCATGTCATGAAATTTTTCGATGTAGGAAAATCTTAGACCACAATACATCATCCCCTTTGAGTTTCTTGATCGCATCAGAGTGGGGGACTATCGACCAGCTCCCCCACCTAACCTATCTAATCTACATAATGTATTCAATGTATCCCTATTTATGAATTAAATACTATACCCCTCACATGTACTCAATCTAGAAGTTGTATTATTATATAAATTAATTTCCATTGAGGAGAATATAGGAAATATCATAGATCACTGATACAAAGTTCTCAAAAATAAGATAATATCCATGTCAAAGTGTTGAAGAGAAACCGAAAGTTTTTTGAACAAACATTGGAACTCGAGGATGTGATAAAACAAAGTTATCCACATCTATTTTAGTGGGTGAAGTGAAAATTTTTAGGGTGTAATTTCGAAAGGGGGATATTTTAACAACCCAAGCATTTATAAATATAATTCCCCTTATGTTTTTAATTAAATATCTTGTTATCTATTATGGTTCTAGAAACACATTCACTTCATTGGTATTATTATATCCTATAATTTTTAAAAGTCTTTGAATCATAATAACCATTGATCATATATACATTGAATTGGGAACAAATGATTAGTATTACTACAGGGTTCTAATAAATAAAATTATCACAGACAAAGGAAGTGATGGCCTCAACTAGTCGGATCATCCCCTATGAATCCAATTTATCAGAGATTCAGAGGGAGATATAAACATATTAATTTACACTTGACTATTTCCAATCTTTGATCCAAAAAATTAAGCACAAGTGAAACCATTTAAGGGAGAATTTCAAGATCATCAAGATCATAACCAAAACCATGTACGCCGAACCAACCCATAAAAATATCACCATCATGCACCTTAACTTTGTTGAATTTGTTGTTGCATTAAAGGGGTATGAAACAAGTCCATAATAATATGAATGTTTAATTTCTATTTTCAAATTAATAATTGTTATACCTACTTCTTAAGGTTACATTATAAATTACATTGATTGTGATGAAATAAAACAGAAATTGTATTTTTGGGTAATATTCAAATTCAGTATGATTTTTATTTTGAGGAATTAATGGATTATTTTATGAATAAAACGTTATTGAAATATTTTTATTAAATAATATTTTTAAAAAATAAATTATCATTTAATTTTAACGCATTCAAATGAAATTTTTATATGGTCCTAAAATGTTTTTCTTTCAAAAAACCCATAATTTATTAATAAATAATCATTCATATTTTAAAATTGAAAATAAAAAAATGGGAAAATCATTTCGATAAAATGAATGTTTTTTGGATTTTGAATGTTATAATTTTCCAATGGTGAATTTTTTATAATATTTTGAGACAATCGAGTATTTGGGTAAAAATTAAATACTGTATAAATATACAGTGTTTATTAAGACATTATAATGATTCCAATGATATCTAATAAATACTTCAAATGGTATCCATGAGCAATTATATTTTTTCCCTCCAAAATAATTTGATTTTATGATCAATTTATTAGTTTAATAATGCATTTTTTAAATCCTCCTAAACCTTTAATATATTTTAAGGTTTCAAAACATTTATTTAAGAGTATGACTAACTTACATTTCATCAGGAGTATTATATTATCATCTTCAACCATTTTTCATACGAATTTATTAAAATAATTCACATTCGGTAAAAGCTATGGGAAAACCAATTTTATGGGGTTGTGATTTTGGTTATTTTATTATATATAGTCAAAACCTATGTTTGAGAAATGATAAATAATTCCCCACTCATATTCTATTTAAACCTGAAAAATATACAATCTATTTTCACCAAATAAAACTTTTAGAACATAATTATTCTTTCTTAACCTCTTAAGAGTCCTCACAAGTTCCCCCAAACTCTCTAGAAACTCCTCCCAAGCATTTCGAGTCACACTCTCATGGTAAGGGAACCACTCATTCTCCTCTTTATTCCAGTTTATTCATTATCTTATGCATTCTATTTCAAATTCTTTATATTGGGATATGTTTTTAAATTTTCCTATTAGTGTCCATTTTAGGTCCAATAATGATATACCCCTTTCTCACTCATCAAACCATTTTATGAAACATTAAGTAACATTGTTATGCAACAGAAATTCCACATCGATTTTCAAGGGAAAATAATTGTGTAGTGAGTACCCATATTCATTTCATATCAAGGGTGTTCACCTTTATTCATATATAACTCATTGATTTGGGACTTAAATATACTTATTCAACAGTATTTCATCATGGAATAAAATATTATGATGAGTGAATCCATGTTGTATGGTCTATGTGTCATAGTTATGCATCAGAATAAAATGAATGTGATAGGTCTTCCCTGAATTATATAGCACTCCAATACATTGGGAAATGTTTTGTCTCATGAGATGTCACAAAAGGGATTAGGGAGTAAACCAAATCCATCATGGGAATTTTTATATAATTATTTCTTGGAATTTAGATCTGACCTATGTTTATGATGTAGTGTTTTGAGTTGTTTCCACATTTCACATGTTGCCTTTATGTTATAATGACATATCATGCCTCATTTTTCATGTATATAATTATCACCCCTTTAATGTACCATTGATAATACTATTGTATAAAATGAACTTATTTCCTTATGTTATTCCACGTTTATTCCAATACTATGATTTATATCTCACCCCTTTCTTATGTAAGTCCCCAGGATATCCGGTGCCGTTTTAAGTACGACCAGGTTAAGGATGTTTTGAATAAATATGATGTATTTTCTTTTTTAAGTTATTATGTGATGTAACATATTCCCAAAGACACTATAATTCTTGATATTAAATGATATATTAGGTAATAAATCATCAAATAATGTGAAATATAGAAGAGGGTGGCCTTATTTTTTGGAATATGGTCATCTTTACCTATTTTTGGATTATTATGTGATGTTTGGTATTGTGTTGATTCTATGTATTCTTCATATGACTTCTCTTTTCGTTAATCATTTTAATTTTTTTTTATTCTTTGAAAAATAGGGTATAGTATCTTCATGTTATATATTAGACACTCGCTGCTAGTTGGAAGCCTCTAGCATATATGGAGGTGCACCTGCGGCATTGTGACCGACCGGCTTGGGGCACTGGTGTCTAGTACCCAGGTCGGGACATTAAAACGATATTGTTCACTCCCCATATTTTAAAGGCCACATTTCATTCCTATTACATCCTCAACAATGTAATATAATTATTATACAACCCTTTCCATTAAAATTTATCCATCACCTCTAGAAAAAAACCAATCAATAGAACATCCATATCATTTTGAATTAAATTATACAACATTAATGTTATCTATAATATAAAATGTATGCCATCAACCATATTAATATAGACATTTTTAAATCCAATTTCATACCTTTTAATCATAATACTCCCACTAAAACTAAAATAACATTGAGAAAAATATGATCATTACCTTAGACATCCCTTGGTGTTCTTTGAGTGACCTAAACCAACCACCAGCTCTGATTCCACAAATTTGAAATCTTCCCCAAACATCTAATCTTCAAACATAAATCCTCCAAATGGTAAATAGTGGAAAAGTATGTCTTTTATATAGACTCCACTTACTAAATTTTCCTGATTATTGGAATTCACATACCCTACTCACCATAAAATGTAAATCCTCAAGCATAATAATGTAAACTGACAACTCCCACACATTCAAGAGGTAAAATAGTGAGTGAAAAACATGGGAATTTACATGTATATAGGAAATATTATACACTAAGTAGGGGGTGTGAGATGGTATCTTTCGGAGCACATGTTCAAGGTATTCCATATAAACAACTGGGTTTTCCAATAAGGAATATTTTAATGTTTAGTTTTTGGTGATCATATACTAGGGTTGGATTCTCATTGAAATCATACCAGGAATTTTCACTAGCACCCTATATATAAACTTCTTGTGCATGTAGGATTTAACTCCATTAATTTATGAAAATTAAACTCTATTCTTTATGATAATGGATGTTTATTAGCCTTAATTCTGGGATGGGAGAGTTGAAGGGCTAAAGAAACACTCTTTTCACATGGAGATATGTAGTAATTACATGTTCCTTTAGTTATAAATTTTTATATTACCCTGTATATTGGATTCTTCATCTTCTTATCTCTATTGTATTTATATTTTTTTATTTATACATTTTTAAGTAAAAATTTTTTGTGTAAATAATATTTACATTATTTCTTTATTTTGATTTTCATTTTTCCATGAATTCTACGTTTTTGTAGCTAATATTGGAGAAATCATTCCCGATGCTAAGAGTGGATATATTGGGTCTATATTATGTTGGATTTGGTGACTGATAACAACCTAATTTTTTAAATTTGTTTATTAGAATATAAATATACTTATTCATATCAAATATAAGTTTTTATTCTCTTTAATTATTATTTGATAATGTCCCTATAGTTTTTTTCACCAAATGGTTATCTTGGTTCTACGCTATAATTATAACATTGAAATGTGGTATATATATTCTTCAATTAAAATTTTTGTTGGTCTAGATGCATCTATATAGAGGGATACAAATGATTTTTGACTATCATGTTTATGCAGGTTATGACAATTAATACTTCTTCTCACAAAGTTTTCACTTTCTGTTCTCTGAGAAGAGAGGTCATGACGATATCCCCCCCCCATTATAATTTCATTCATTTTATATGAAATTGTATATTCTTATATGTGAGTTTTTTTATTGGTATTTAAAATTTTTATCATTGTTGATGTGTATCTTGATTCAGGCGGTTTGTTAAATTAATGAAAAATATTTAAACATATTATTTTGGAAAAGTATCATGCATCATGTATTTCATAAGTTATATTAAATTAGGTTAATAATCACAAAATAATTTTATCCTTTTATATTAGTGGTTGATGTTATTTCCATACAATTGAATGAGATTGAACTGTATGGAAAAATCGATGGCCATGGTAATTTACAGACTAGTTTTATTAGAAATTCAATGCAAAATAAATCTACTATATCAAGTACTAAAATAATTATTCATCTAGATTTATGAGATATCGGTTGATAAAGGCATTATATTACAATGAATATTTCAAAGGTGGGGTTTTTTAGATTATAAAATTACTTCTTTCACTATGGGTTCATTGATATTTTTCATGATAATGTTCTTTTACTTTAGTTATGTTTTATCCATTTACATTGAGAAAGGGTCATATATGGCCACATACTATGTATATACACAATCCAACTAAATTATATTGAATCCATGTTTAATAATAAATGTATTCCCTTATTTGTGAAATATAATTTATTCAATTATATGTTCTTTGTATAAATTGAACAATTTCATATATGAGTTTAAAATATGTGAGATGAGTTTTGTCTCTTATTTAATGATTCACATGGTAATAAATATAATATTCATATATTAATGAGTTAAGTAAATATAGTAAAATTAATATCCAATCATTTAATTTGAATACTAAAATTAATTATTCTTCAAAATTTTATTGAATATAATTTTTATTAATGTTATTAAAATAATATATTTTATTATTTAATAATCAATAAATTTTGTGTCAGAATATGAGTCTAGTTTAATAATATGATGAATATGATATATTTTATTTAATATCAATTTAAAAAATAGTATCTTTATTTAAAAATGATAATAGTTTTAACACATTTCATGGGGTGTAATATCAATAATATTATTATTATATCGATATGGGGTAAAAAAGGATTAAAATTAATAAGAGACTTATCAAAATGCACCCATATTAAACATAGGTATAATTCTAAAATTTAATTTTTCATCATAGATGTATTAGAAACTATTATATATAATCTAAAATTATCTCAAGCACTATATAGAATTCTTTCACACCATTTCTCTCAAGTGTCTAGATTCATAATAAGAGAAAATTATTGAAAAATACATTGAGAACACATGACTCTTCCAAGATAGTAACTGGTATATAAATAATTTTTTTACAAAACTCATGGATCATGTATGGATACTTCAAGAATAATACTTTTTTGGATTCTCTACCAAAATTAAAATTTAATAAGAGAGGTGATGCAAATTGGATCAAAAGGAATACCGTAGATGGGGTAATTAAATATATTTAAATTAAATATAAATTAAATATTATAGATTATATCTATGTAATTATGGGGTGTGATTGTAATGTTATTCATTATTAATAAATGATTTTGAAGAAATGTTTTTTTGGGTCCACTCAATTCATCCAAGGAATATTTAAACTTAATGTGGTTTCTGAGTGATCATATTCTAATATTTCAATATTTATAATTTATTTGATCAATCTAATTCCTTGATTTGTTGTGTTTAATGATATTATTTCCATTCATAGTTTTAAATAAAATAAAAAACTTTATTTCATACAAAATATCCCTGAATGGTCCAAAAATACACAACAAATTCACAAAGAACCAATACATAAGTGAAAAGGTCACAAGCTACATAACATGATCACCTGACATGTAATGAAAAAGTACACACCCTCTGGTGGGTTTTCTCCAAAAGAAATACAAAAACCATGTAATTCATATAATTTCATGTGTTTCAATATATAACATCATTATATGTCGCATATTGACTGCCAATGTAGTGTGTTGGCTAAAAATAATGAATCTTCGTATAAAGACTATGTATACACTGCATATCCCCACGTGGGGTACATTATATATATTTCACTTATCACTCTATGGATTAATAAAAAACCTCATAAACACCACATATTAATTTTAAACCCACTATGTGAAACGACATAGACATTACATCATGTTTTTGGAGTACGCATTGTGTGACATGTTTTAGTATACACAAGGTACCTGTAGAATAATTATTTGTATGTCTTGTGGTTTAATACATGATGTCATTATACATCGCCTATTAATTGATATCACGTGTTTTTTAATGATTGGTTTTACATCATAACTACAAAAAAGATTCAAAGGTACATTTACTATTCATTAAAATTGTATCATGAGATCATACAAACCACAAATAAAAGATGGTTTAACTATATGAGACATCACATTACAAATATATCATAACAGCATGTGGTGTTATATTTTTTTAGTAAATTAAATAAAATGAGGACATTTTTTGATATATTAATGTCCCAAAAAATGGATTTAGTATTATGATATTAGTACATATTGTGTGTCTTACAAGGTATAAATCATTTAACTGATTATTTTGAATTAAAAAAATATTTAATTTAGTTAAAAATAACATAGACTCTTAAAATATATTATGGACCAAAAATTATGTGTAATTTAAGAAACATATTAAATTATTAATCATTCTATTATTTTTTTAATTCAAAAAAATATATATCAAATGGAAATAACGTAATGGATGAGAGAAATAAAAAATGTAGTTTTCATTTCCTGGTATGAATGATAATGACCATTGAAAGGGATGTGTAGGTATTGGATTTAGTTACTTAATTTTATTTTTTATTTCATGAGTTATTTGTTTATGGTAAATATAAAATTTAATATGATGATCTACAAATCATCCCTTACTTTTTAATTATGCATAGGCATGTGTGCCTAAGGTTTATATAATGTATCTCTAAACCCCATAAAACCCACAAACAGATATGGGTATAAATTTGTGAAGGATATATATCCTATAGATACATGACCTTGTCATACATTAATACTACAAATTAATTGTTGAATATTCATTACATTACCATATGATCCACACTTGAATCATTCAGGACTAGTACTATTGTAAAGTAAGAAACATAAATAACATGTTCATAGGTGAGCTACTTTATCTCACACCATTTTTTCATAATTAAAAACATTATTATACAAAATATACAAAAACCCTATCATCATAACCTAGTAAAAGGAAACATTAGAAAGTATTATCATGAATTATTGGTAAGGGTAAACAATAGATGTTAAAAAATAAAAACAACTTATATGTATGTGAACATGATAAAAACATTTGAAAACAATATCCTTCTTATCATAGATCACAAAGATGAGTCAAGGAGTAAATATTGTTACATTATAAGACATTAATAAAAATTAAATCAATGAAAATGAACTATGAGAGTATAACAATGGAAAAATACATTGACATGGGGAATACGCATAAGCATAGAAAATCTAATATCATGTTTATCTATGAAGACATTCAAGAAATGTTATGTTTGTGATGAATTTATATGTATGTACTTTAATATTGGTATAACCTCATTTTTACCCTCTTTCTGGATTCGGATAACCACCTTTTAACCTGGTTTTCGGCTTGCGATAACCAACCATGTACCCCCTTCCGGGATTGGGATAACCTCTTATGTACACTTTGAAATTATATAACTGTAATCATTTCCCAAATAATTGGTGGGAGATATAAGTCTCACCAATCACATAATAAATACATTTATTTCTATAAGATCATAAAACATTCATCAAAACATAACCTAGAAAAGGAAATGGGTTTAAAAAAAATTCATCATTTCATCATAGAAAAACGCGTCAAAAAATAAGTGTGTTTCATAATCATTTTATCATGGTATAACCCATAGAAGATAAATAGGTTTCATAATAATCTTTTTATCATAAGAATAAACCATTAAAAGATATTATAATAATAAATCCCTTCTATAATATCCCCAATAAATCATATGTTACATCAAAATATATTTTCTTAGATAGAAAATTATTTTGAAAGATCACTTGCGACATTTCATTAGGAAATGACCTTTTTTTGGAAATAAACTTTTAAAAACTATAAATTCATTAAAACAAATTCAAAAAACATTCCTTAAAAACAATATTGAAAGATTAAACTGAATCTTTAAAATCATATAAACATTTCTTGAGGAGAATATATTTTACACATTGAAAAAAAATTCTAAAACAGTAAACATTTAAAAAGTCATTTTCATTGGAAATAATATTTTAAACATATAAATTAGCATATAAAATCTTGTAGTGGTCATGACAACATGAAATTTTTCTCATGTTTTACATAGTTAAAGTAAATATTCCATTCACATTTTCAGTAAAATCTAATATTTTCTAGTTTTTTGAAAAAGTCATCAAGAATAATTTAAAAAAATTGTAAATATATTTAAAAAATGAAATATTCACATTAAAAAAATAAATTATTAACTTTATAAAAACATTTAAACCATTTTTAAAAAACATAAATTTGGAATAAAATGTTTTTTGAACCAAAGAGGTAAATAATGATGGTTTTTAATAAAAACATTATTTTTGGAACATGAGTACATAAAGATTATAAAATAAAATGAAAACATTTATTCCCATGAAAAAAGTAGATGATAGAAAAATTTATATTTTTATTGCAATATGGATCATTATATTTCCTCATTCAAACCATAATAATTAACAATCTCGATAAAAAAAAGAGATCTTAACATCAAAACCTTACCACAATGCTAAATTTTGAAACAATATCCCCATAAAATAATGAAATAATAATACGAATTAAAATTAATTAACATATGTATATTCATGATATAACATGTAAATTTTTCTTAGTATACACCTCTTAGAAGAATTTAGGTTCATAACATAACACATGTCCCAAAGAATACAAATTGAGACAAAGAATCCCATTACGGTTTTATAACTTTTCAAAGGTAAACCCCATGACCGATATATCCTAAAATGGATATGTAAATATCCATAATTTAATGGTTAATAATCATAAAATACATCTATTTATATTATATAAATGAAACAAAAAAATTTGTTGTAAATATGGCATGTGTCTCACAGGAAAAAAGTGGGACAAAAGACCCTAACCTTAAGTCACCAAATTCTTTATAAATTTTACAACATCCTATTTAATAAATATTGTTTTATAATACATCTATTATAGAACCATTTATTAACAATTCATCGTTAAAATGACGTATCAGTTAATAAGTGCTTTGTTTTCATGTATTTTTTCAATTGGAATTTTAAATCCTTTTAATTTAATAGTGGATACATAATATAAATAATTTTAAACAAGATATAAATATAATGCTTATTATGTATATATTTATTTAGAATAATCCATAATATTCATATATATATAATTAAAAACATCATTTAGGGAGGTTCATTGTACGTATACATGAATGATGTTTCCATTTCTTACCAGGTGGAACAAAATAATGGTGAAAAATTATTCAAATTTACATAATAATTATGATTTCATATATATCACATATATTTATTAAATTTTCCCTTATTTCCTTCCATAAAAATATTTAGGAAAAAATGAATCACTGGGCTTCGTGAGGTGGTAGTCTTCTGTATACACGAGCAATATAATCGTAACCCCCATAGAATGGAAATTAATAATACGTATATTATTTGAAAATTAAATAAGTTTTATTAGGTTAAAAATATCATATATATCCATATAATTTATCCCTATTACCAAACATGTACAACATAAATTAAAAAATGTCACATTGGTTCTCGAGGCGGTAGTCTCCTAAACACATGTGTGACGTTATTGTTTTACAACAGGTTGGAAGGTAATAAGGTAAGGGTGATATTATAATTAAAAATGAATGATAATAAAATAATTATATCATATAAATATTAAATTTATCATTATATTCATCCATGAGAGGTGGTGATGGAAAATTAATAAATCAATTTGTGAGGCGGTACTCCGCCGTACACATGACCGACAATTTCATTTCACATTTGATGGAAGTGGATAAGGATACCGGTCATCACAATAACATTAAAATATATATTTAAATTTGATATATGTTTTCATTATATAAATATAATTTAATACTATTTTAATGAGTTATAAGTTTATGTAAAACAAAAATGTATAGTTTGATACATTACCTCTTCTTTGGACAACCTCTTTTCATTTAAAATAAAGACTTCATGTATTGGATTTATGACCTCAAAATTGTCTATAGTACATTGGGATGGATTTACGGAATTTATATTAGTATGTATCCAAACCAATTGGGATTTATTGTTTAAAGGGGAGAGGATAAGAGATTTCCTTTTATAAGTGGGAGAGAGGACACACTTGGAATTTCTAAAACAAATAAAGTGTACACATGATTTTCACAAGAACAATAGATCCAATATCTTTCATTATAGAACTATGCATGTGATAATGTTTAAACATGTCCATAATAGGTCTGTTGGATAATTTTTTTAGTTTATTCTAACACTTTTATTTTTAGTTTCTCCCCCTAGTAAACCCGTTTTTACCATACCCACGGTAATTGTGTTTTACCGTTTTTACTATTTATTTTGACCACAAATTAATTTGAAAATATTATATAATATAAATTATAAATATTTAAAATATTTCAAAAAAATTTAAAAATCATATTAATAGAATTAGAAGGGTTTAATTTAAAAATAATCATGCTGATGTGATGAAAAAATGGTTTTGCAAAGAGAAAATCATCAAAAGTATAAAAGAATTTTATTTAAAAATTCAATATGAAATTGGTTACAATGGACTAAATTATATTAATATAAATATAATTGATCTAATTTTACTTATAAAATAGTTTCTAAAATATAGGGATCTTTGAATATTGTTTAAATGAAATGGTATTTTTTACTAAAAATAGTTTTTTTTCACTATTCATGATGATATATATCATTTTAGAAAATTATAGAAAAAATCATTGAAAGATAATTTTGAAATTATGTTTTCAAAGAATATTTTATTTTTGAAATAATTTTTCTCAATTTTTAAAACATTACTGTTTTTATTTTTTTATCAAACACAAATAAATACCTTTTTGGAAAATAGTATTTTCAAAATACATAAAGACTTTACCACAAATTAAGTATTTTT
The DNA here is from genome assembly GCA_963277665.1 of Viscum album. Classification (NCBI taxonomy): domain Eukaryota; kingdom Viridiplantae; phylum Streptophyta; class Magnoliopsida; order Santalales; family Viscaceae; genus Viscum; species Viscum album. Next base: position 1,032,752,301 of record OY728121.1, on the reverse strand, counting down.
TATCAATATTTTTTATATATATAAAAACATTACACATAATATTTAATTTTTTTATTAATATTAATGAAACAATGTTGAGTTTCTATGTCATAAATTTCACCATTATATAATAATATAAATAGTGTGTTGTGGTTCGTCAAAATGTGGTGTTGCATATAACACAAGTTATCAATGAAATAAACCATAACAAAAAAATTAATATAATATTAGGGAATTAAATTATACCCCACATAAAATTTATTGTTCCCTCAAATTTGAATAATATGAATGAAAAATTGAGGATACTTATACCTCATTACAAATATAGGTTCATAGGTAGCTTCCTCAAACAGGTGGTTTCACCACAAAATTTTGACGAGGTGAGTTAAATTCTATCATAGAAAATTATTTGTATTATCTAGATCCTCATTAAGTAGTTCCTCATAAGAAATATCATGCTACAATAGTATGACATATAAATTTGGTTCATGTGATGTATTAGTTATGTATTTCCTTCGAAGAGATAAATGGAACACATCATGGACCTCAAAGAGTTTCTGGGAAAGCACCTAGCAATAAGATATATTCCCGATACAAGCAAGAATAACAATGGGACTGATTTACCTAGGTCTTAGATTTCGTTTTTTCCAAATAACATTACCTTAGTCCAATGTATATTTTTATGAAACCATCTCACAAACTTCAAATTATAGACCATATTTGAGGATGATACACAACGATGAGTCTCCACTATTTATCAATATTTTTATGATGAATTTACTAAAAGATCGAGGTAAGCCTCAGATCCTAATTAGTCACAAATAAATGTTATACTCTATAAAAACATAATAATTCCTTAATGATTATATTTTCATGATTGTTAAATGGAGAAAAATTCTATACTAGAGATGAAGTGTGTGGATTTTTTTAGGATATTGACTAAAACCCATATAACATTGTGCCTTTTAGATGTTTGGGAGATTCCATTGAAAAATATATGGTGATTTTTTCCAATTTCCATTCTAGTAAGTATAATGGTTGGAGAATCCACTTACACACGTTTCTCTCTCCCCTATCTTGATAACATATGAAACACCGAGATATATATATATAGTAATAACTCCCTTCATGCAGTCCCACTAGAATTAATCTATCATGTAGTCCAATTGAACATGTTATACCCTTATCACCCATCAGTTGTGGGTTCAAGGATTGTGGCCTTTCCTAATGCATTAGGTTTCCCCCCGGCATTCAAGCTATCCTTTTTCCAAAAATACTGGAATATTGTTAATAAAATGTTCTATAATTGAAATATCCCATAATTAAGTTAACATTAAATATAAGATAAACCCTAAATGATATCAATACCATTAATAATATTTGCACAAAAATATAAAAGTATCCCTCCTCAAATAATTTTTTCCACTAAAACATATAAAAACCAATGGGTTAAATTTCAATAAATGTATTTTAAAATATAATTATTATTGATAAAAACACAACACATAAATTAGAAAAGGGGTTTTTAATACATTGAACTTTTGATAGACCTTAAACTCATAAAACCATAATGGTTTCTATAGATGTTATGTTAATATTACATTGAAAACAAAATTATTCCAAAATATAATAGAGAAATCATTCCTTAAATATGAACTTATCATTTACCAAATAATTTCTATTTAAATATTTGTATTATCCTTGTATCGATTAAATATAAAATGTGATTTATTTATTCTATATTCATTGAATAGGGATATTATAAATTCTTATATTAAAATCATGTTCCCCTAACAGATAAAAAATAATATTTACATTGAGATACTTCAAACAAAATAAAAATTGAACATCCCTATTAAGTAGTGGAGGATATTTGTGCCCTAATTGTTATGATTAACATTATACATTATTATTGAATAATATGCACCAAAATAAATTACATTAAAATTTTTATGGTGTATAATCGTAATTATTCCTTGTATTGGGTAATTGATTCACATAATTCCCAATCATAGTACATTTGAAACAATGGAGAGTGAGTTTTTCATTCTAAATAGTTTTCATTATAATTTCATTATTAGATAACATCTTCCCAACATTTTAGCATTCAACCACTATATGCCCTTCATATCCACATATAAATCATTTTTGAGTCACCTTAAGATAATTTCCAATATGTTTCATTTAAAAAACAGAGAATTAATGAAAGATCATATTCGTTTATCAAGGTTTTTAGGCATTCCCTTGAATGCAACTTTTCTTTGTTCATCAAAACCATGTGATTTATGGGTCACATTTATATCAATTTCCCCCTTGAGAGAACGATGATTTATTTCATTAAAGATACTTATGTTTCTTAGGCTAACACTATTCTGAGACTTGGCTTTAGTCCATTGAAGAATTTATTAACCTTATATTTAGGTTGGATGAGTATACCAGAAGAATACCTCACATGACTTGTAAGATTTTCCTCATATGTACCAAAACATTATTCATCCTTGTGTTTTAACTGAAGGAATTCCTTCTCAATTTTTGTGAAAATAATTTGAGGATATTTCTTATCAAAAAATATATTCTTCAACTCATTTTATTCCATGGAGTTAATATAATATCATTAACTCTAATTCTTGATATGACTCCAAAAATGATCTAATTTTCCCTACAAATTCTAAACAACCAAAATGACTTTTCTTAGGACAAACATAGGAGAATAGAAAATATCATTTCAATGGTTCATATATTTTTCTTAGAAATAAGTGTATCATCTGAAACACTAAAATAACGGTACATTACCTCATGAATGAGTCAACCTAAAATTGTTCACTCCCTTCATCATTTGGGATATTAACATGACATATAGATTGAGTAATTTTTGTGATAATTACATTGATATTTTTTATTCTATATCATTTAATATTTTGTTTCTCAATATGAAAACCATTTAATCATCCATCACAGTCATTATTAACTCGGTTCATTTGGGCTACATTCATTTAATAAAACCTAAAATCAATGTTTAAGAAAAAATAACCACATTGGAAAACAACATAATCAAGAAAAATCACTTATAGGATGTATAAATCATGAGAAATTTTTTTTAATATATGACTCCACAGCCTTAACCTAGGTCATTCATTTCCATTATTCGAATCCTTCATGATCGTTTGTAAAGAGTCCATGAATTTCCAAAGAATATATCCTAAGAGTCTCAAGATAGGTGGTTAGTGAGGCCCATTTTTTATACCAAGTAATACTTGAGTCAATTGTAATGTTCTTGTTTCTTAGTTATTACCACTAGTTACATTTTCTCCAGAACCACATCAACTGTTATAATCTAGTCATTGATGTAATTTTGTGAAAACCACTATCTCTATCATTCACCATTATTCTACTATATTTTCCTATACTTATAATTATTCTTATACATATCTTTAGACATATCCATAATGATATCACTACTGTTTTCTCATCTTATTTTCCAATGGTTAAATAAACCATTCTCTAATACCAAATGTATAGACTTAAACTTCTAATATATGCATACTACATCTTAATAGATTTAATATAATTACATAACATAATGATCCATGCTCAAATCATTTATTTATAGTGCCTTTAGAAACTTGGATTCATATAAAATAGGTTCATATGTGAGCAACGTCCTCTCCCACTATGTTCTTGATAACTAACACCCTTCTTAGAGATATCAGGCATAATACCATTCATCATAACATAAGGAAAGGAAGCCTAAAAATCTATGATTACATATGCTCAGTAAGGGTAATAAAGGGATATATAAATATAACATGATATTATGAGTATGACAAAATGAGAATAGCATTCGAAAACCTTGCACTACATATCATAGATCATATAGACGAGTCCGGGTACAAATATTGGAAGTTTATAATACCTGGATCAAAAGGGAATAAATGAACATGATCCCTAAGATCATAACATTTGTATAATAAAATTTTTTATGAAATACACATAAGTATAGAAAAATTTAATATTACAGATATCCAACATGACATTCATAACATGTTAATGTTACAATAATGACATGTTTTCCAAATAAATTAGCTGGATAACCTCTCATGTACCCTCTATTGGGATTTAGATAACCACTTGTGTAACCTATTTCGGGATTGATCTAACAACATGTGTACCCTCTATATGGCTTGGGATAGTCATATGTTCACCCTTTGATCTCATATAACATTATTCATTACCCAATACATTGGTGGGATAAATAGGTACGACCATCACATAATCCATTAATTTTTAGTCAACAGGATCAAAAATCATTCATCATATTATAACCAATGAAATTAAATGGGTTTCAAATACATTTCATAAATTCATTTAAGAATAACCCATGGATAAAGAAGTGAATTTCAAAATAATTTTATCATCAAATAACCTATGGAAGATAAATGAGTTTCATAAAAATATTCTCATAGTAAACATAAACCATTCAGATAAATAATAAGAATTATATCCAATTATAATATCCCCAATAAAGTATGTGTTACATAAAAGGATGTCATATTAAATGGAAAATTATTTTGAATGATCACTTAGAACATATCTTTAAGAAATAACCATTCATTGAAAATCATAATTATTAAACTATAAATACCTAAAACATTTATAAAATCCTTTTCTTTTGAAAATAATCATGTAATATTTTAATGAAATATCTAAAATCATTTAAATAATTTGATGAAGAGAATATACATTCGTTTTTGAAAATTGATTTTTTAAAAAATTAAACATTTTAAAACTAATTTTCTTTGAAAATATACATGGAAAATTATAATGGAAACATACAAATCACGTATTGTTCTTGATAACAAGAATTTTTTTTCATGACATGCACATTAAAACTAATTATTCATGTCATATTCTTATTAAAATCCATATTTTTATTGTTTTTTCAATTTATAAGTTGATTCACTTTAAAACATGTCATAAAAATGAAATGAAGGTTAAAATTGACTATAAATAATCATATATGAAAAAAATATTTTTGAAAAAAAATATTATAAAACATAGATATGGAAGAATAATGGGTTCTGACAAAGAGATAAATAAAGTCAGTTTTCATTATAACATTATTTTGGAATCAGGTGTATGTAAAGATAGGAAAATGAAGGGAAATGTATTCTGATTACATAATAATAGGATAAAAAATTCATGAGTTTATTGTGATATGAATCATAATATTTCATCATCGAATTCATAGGCATAAAAAATCCTCATGAACAATGATATCAAAACATCAAACCCTTACATCATTGGTATGTTTTGAATCAAAATCCCTATTAAATAATAATATAAAAAGAAAAATTAAATATCATGAATAAAATTTGCTTCATTGAATAACATTTAAAATGTTATTTACATACAAATCAAAGACTAATAGAGGTGTGTAACATAATGTATCTCCCAAAGAAGACAAATTGAGTCAAAAATCTCTAACTGCATGGGTAACTTTTGAACTGTAAACACCAAGAAAGAGAGGCCATAAAATTAACATTTAAATACCCCTAATTTTCTGTATAGTAATAATAAAATAATGTTTTTAAATTATATACACCATATATATGAAAAACATGGTGAATATGTCATGTGTCTCTTCATAAATAAAAGTGAGACAGAGATCCATTTTTTTTAAGTCTCAACTTCCATCATTAATTATAGAACCTCTCATATAATAAAAATACATTTATTATAGATATATTAAATAACCATAATTATATATATCACACCATATATAACTTACTTATGACCTTTTAGAACACATTTATTGAAAGTTACTTATTTAAATCATGATTCGGTTATTACCTACTATGTTTTTCATGTATGCCTTAATTTGGTATTTTTGATCTCTTAAATTTTATCATGGATCCATATTGTAAATTTGGTTAACCATCATATAAATATCATATTTATTGAATATATATGTATTTATAGTAATCCCTAAATGTTATATATATATATATAATGAAATTCACTATTCCTAGAGACGGTAGGTCGTACGCATGCTTGAATGTTGTTTCAATTTTTTTAATGGATGTAATGAATAAATGTATATTATAAATCACCATTAAAATATCATTATTTATCATATATATTGCATATATTTATTATCTTATTCCCTATTACCTTGTGTTCAAAGCATTAGTAAAAAACGAATCATATCACTATGTGAGGTGGTAGTGTGTCGTACACACGAGCAACGTTATTGTATTCCCATAGAATGGAATGTATTAAGATATATGTGATAGGATAATTCCATAAGGATTAACATGTTTGAAATGTCATATATATTAATTTAATATATACCTATTACCATCCATGTATAATTGAAATAAAAAACCCATCACATAGGTTCACATTCTAGTACCCCCCCCCCCCCCCCCGTACACATAAGGGACATTATTGATTTATGATGAGTTGGAAATTACAAAGGTTGGTGTGATATTATAATTCAATAAATATAATAATATAATTAATATATTATATAAATATTGAATCCATAGTTATTTCCAACTGTGATAGGAAGTTACTGAAAATGAATAAAATCGGTTCATGAGGTGGTAGTTTGTGGTACACACAATCAATGGTTTCATTTATCATTTTATGGAATCAGAGATGGATATAGGTTATTAAATTAACATTAAAAACTATCATTTCATTGGATATATTTTCTGTACAATATTAGAGTAATTGAAGAATATTTTAATGATCTAGAATAAGAAGTAAAACAAAACACATAGTTCAATACATTACCACTTTTTTGACAACCTATTAAGGTTTAACATAAATCATTACTAGAATGGATTTATGATCCCAAAATTTCCTCAAGGATTTTGGGATGGATTTATATAATGTATTTTTTTTAATTTAGTATGAAAGAAAGGGTATTAGAAATTTTTAGAGGAGATATAATGTGTGGCCTTTTATAAGTGGGGGAGAGAACACTCTTGAGATTTTTGAAAATAATAAAGTGTATTAATGTTATCCACATTCCAAAAGGCTCCAAAAAGCGTCATCATAAAACCATTTAGGTTATAGGGTCAAAATTATCTATAAAATCCATTTATGGAATGTTCTAATATCCTTTAACAAATTATATTATTAGTTAAACCCCCTTGTAAACCCATTTTAACCTTAGTTGTGGTAATTAATTTTAACTATTTGTAATTTTAATTTTTTTAAAAATTTAATTGATATTATTATATAATATAAATTTTTCATATTCCAATTATTGGATCCCTTTTTCTAAATTTAATTCATATAACTGGGGAATTTTAATTTAAAATTAAACATGTGGAGGCGAAGAAAGACAGTTTTCCATAGTGAAAATGTTCAAAATATTAAATGAATTTTCTCTCAAAATTCAACAGGAAATTTATTTCCATGACAAAAATTAGATTATTGTATATATAAATAAACAAATATATATTTAAAATGTTTATAAATAAGAGGAAAATTTAAAAATCCTTTAAATGATAAGGTGGTTTTTTAATAAAACAAAAAAACACTATTCCCAAAATAAATTATGTATTTTTAAAATTATTAAAAAATTCAGTCCAAGATAATTTTAACATGATGAAATTTAAAATTATGTTTATTTATGGAATAATATTTTCAAAAATTTCAAAAAAAATTATTGTTTTTTGACAAAAATTAATAAAAACAATTTTTTGAGAAAATAGATTTTTCAAACTAGATAATGGTATTACAGAAAATATAAATATTTTTATATATATATGATTTATCTATATAAATCGATTATAATTTATATTAAAAAAATTAATTCATATTTATTTTTTCATGTTTAATGGAAAGATAATAATGGTCATGTTTAAATAATAATATTAATAATTTTATGTGCTTTGTTAAATCTCGGTGTTGTGTGTAATAAATGGTTTAGGTGAATTTAGATTAATTCGAAAAAAAATATTTCAGAAAATCTCAGGGTGTTACTAATCCCGACATGAGGAGATGGTTCAAACCCCTTAGTAATATTAATCTAAACAAGGAAATATATAAGAGAATAGTGAATGTTGTAACTCAAGATAAATTATTCCTCAAGGAATTACATCTCATAAGGTCATTGTTGATTTATTACCACTCGATAAACTAACTAGATTCTAAATCCCAAAACGATTTCAAATTTTTAGTTTATATTATCAATGCATGGTTATTTATTTATTTTTATGATTCATGGTTTGTTAAAATTATTAAACATGATCAAATATTTTCTAAAAATTAATATGAATAATTAAATTAAATTAAATCATATGTATAAATTTATTTTATCATTTGTATTCAATTACTTTTGAATGTTCCCATATAAAGTAATTACTAAGTATAAAAAGGATAAAATAAAATATCTTATAAAGGTAAAATATATATGTATAATTTTTTTTATTAGATATGTTTAACTATTTATGTATGTTTCAAATAAATTTGAAAAGCATGAGAAGGATAAAATAAAATATATTTATGCATTATATAACAAATTCCTAAAATAAAAATTTATATCATTAAATGGGATCCATTCCATGAGTAAAAATACAACGACGGATTAGACTATGGGTCTAGTCCTCATCAGGGTAATTTAAATTATAGGGAAGTTCTAATGGAAGTATTTTTTTCAACATAACCATGTTAAAAGTATGATATGTTTCCCTATCATTCATGGTGTACCTTAAAGGAAAGTATTCATAAAATCTGAGTCTATAATATCGGGATTGGGAAGTCCACTCAATAGAACAAGAATATACAATTTAACATAATCAATAAGAATAAATATAATCAAAATACCATATGGTAATTTTATAAGACCTTAATTTGGGTTTTGAGATTGTAAATATTGATCCTTTCCACTAGAATGTCTAAGTGAATTTATATTTCGAAAATAATATTTAGGGATGTTGGGATTTGATAAAATAATGGGAAACATTGAATAATTATTTATTCTATCATAATTAGTAATAAAAATAAAGTGCCCCCCATATTTTAATTTTTTTATATATAAAGGAAAATAACTCAACCACATCACTCTCCCTATTATCCATCTTATTAAACAAAAATCATTTATCTGGTGTAATCATCCAGGAGTAGTACATGTGTTTGTTTATTTTACTATTTCATGAAAGAATGTTATATATTTTGGAGTCCTCTATTAATGTTAAGACAAAAAAGGGGTCAGTAAAGAGGAGAATAATGTCTCCTGAAAACAAGTGGACGATGAATTAAGTTCCCAATGTGTAAGGTTATTTTATATATAACTAGTAATAGTTATAATATTTATGAAGGCATGGATTACTATTCCATGTATTCTCGTCACCATGGTCTGCATCGGAAGAAATAAATATATTATAGGTATCATATATATAAGGATCCTTTTTTTTGAAATTTAAGAGAAGTATTCATATATTAACCTCCTGAAATCAAGATAATTAAATACATTTTGAAGTTGGTTGAAATGGGTTTCAATCATTATAAATAGTATTGTATATGATTCATCTTTGATGGTCCACCTTTAAACTTCATGAGATTTATTTTTAATTTCAACATGAAGAATATAGAAAGATCACTTCAAGATCTTATTACATTGATACAGAAATATAATAAGAACGTGAAGTATAAAATGCATTCCATCATGATTGTAGAAAAAAATTATAGTCAAGGGAAAATGTATAAAAAAAATTTGAGCCAAATTTAACATTGTAGTGCCCTTAAATTAAGATAAATGTATACATGGTGGAAAAATAGTAGGATGCCTTTTTTATTCCATGAATATTGAATATAAGATGATTTGTACCTTAATGGAAAATCAAGGGCATGATTCAATTACATTCATTGATAGGTTTAATAATATATTACAAATGACTGGTTAATAAATAAAAATTTTTCTTCACAAATTTGTATTGAAATACAAAAAAAAAATTAATTCTATAATATTATTAAAAGTGAGTTGGATTTTCAAGACCTAAATGGAATGATATTGTCTTAAATAGAAATATGATACTCACATACAACTTCAATGATTGGAATTGTTTTATTTATGGATAGTTATAATAATTTTTTGGTAACCTAAAACATTAAAATTATGTCATTTTTATACATGGACAGATTTATTTTCATGTTTAAAAATAAAATCATCTAGTATTATAAATATATAATACATTTTGGTATGTAACATGGTTGTTACTTTTAATAATATGAAAACCAAGCCTTATAAACCAATAAAAAAAGTTCACATGAATCATTTAACAAAAATATATGTCATCATTTACATGTTCATGGAATAAAATGGTGTTTTATGAGACTATATCAAGAAGGGTATTTAGATCCTTTATTTTGAAACTCATAGATATATTTCATTCTTATTTATAAGTTGAAATTAACATATATCATTTCTAATGAAATTTTATAGAGCCAAATAGGTTCTAGAATTAGTTCAGAAAACAATATGTTATTTTTTTCCATTAGTGGATTGATAAGGTTTATCAAACTTCATTAATTTTACTATTTATTTCAATAGATATGTATTTAACTACTTTATGAGTTATAGTTTTGATTCATTTGAGTTTATGAAATATAAATATGATGGATAGAATCATCACGGTAAGAAACTAAATATAATTTCATTAGATAAAGGTTGATAATATCATAAAAAAGAGTGTCAATTGTGTAATAGAGTTTGACATATTATCCATACTCAATTCGTATACACCACTGTGGAATAGTGTTATTGAAAGGAGGAACAAAAACCCATGAAACATTGGGTGTATGAAAATTATTCATACAAAACATTAATTATCCTTTTTGGAATATTCATTATAATTAATAGTTTACTCCCCATACCAACTACCAAATGAATCACTAAGAAAAATCTCATATGGTTTATGGTATGGGAAGAATTTTATTTCTTCGCATTAAAGTGTGTGGAGATAGAAAACATTTTTTAGTGTAATTTTAGTAATCAGAATGCATATTTAGGAATAATGTTATATTTATATGATATCTTAGATGTACATTAGGAAGATATCTATATTATCCCTCATATAGAAAAGTATCCGTGTAAAGACATTCCCTGTCTGCAGAAAGGGGGATTATCTCAAAAGAGATTGTAGGAGTAAGATATACATTGATAAAGTCAAGTCTCATTTCACACAAAATTTTTATCCTAATAACATTCCACAAGATATATTGGAAGATGTTATTCTAGGGAGACAATTATCTCACATGAGTATTATAGGGGTTTGAGAACATAAACAATCGGGTTTTTTCTATCCAAGGAAGCTAAAAAATTATTTTTGAGAACAATGAACAATTTTCCTTAAATTAAGTAGTAAGTAGATCATATGATAATAATTTGAATGAGGATATGCATTCTAAAATTTATTACTTATTTCGATATACATTTTTGGTTTTGGTAGATCCTCCTGCTCATGTGAAACCTATTGGGTGTAAATTGAAGCTCATGAATAAACTAGACATCAATGTAAATGTTAGTAAATATAAGGAATGATTTGTAAATAAATATCTCATTAAATGAATTATAATATTATATGATGAAAACATTTCACAATTCATTAAACTTAAATTAGTTTGAATTAAACATTACATATAATTTTTCTATGATATTTAAAATTTTAAAATGGATTTCAGGATAATTTTATTTAATTGAAATCTTGTATATGATGCCAATAAGACACAACCAGAAGTGGTTGTGATAGTATATGGTTGAAATAAGTTATATAAGTTGAAAATATGCACTATTGGTTGAAGAAACCATCTTGTTCATTGAATGTTTATTTTGATGAGTCCATAAGAGAGTTTAGTTTTACTATGAATTAATGTGATACTTGTGTCTAAAAGTGGTTTTTTGGGAGTATAATTGTTTTTATAGAAATATTTTTATGATATTTTATGGATATTATAGAGTTACATGTGTTATTGTTTGTTATGAAATATCTGAAAAAAGGATTCTCAATGAATGACTTGGGTGAAGAATCCTATATTCAATGGATCAAGATCAATTAACATAGATCTAAGATGATAATCTGAAAAGTGAAATTATATATATTTTCAAGGAAGTAAAAATATACAAGATGGAACAATCCAAGAGGGAGTTATTACCAATGTAAAATTGTATACATCTATCCAAAAAAATGTGTCACAAAACATTGGATGAAATAGAAATAATGACCATAATCTATTATCCATCAGTGATTGTATCTATCATGTAAACCATAAAATGTACCTGGAATCATATTTCCTACACCTTAAGCATGGTAAGTCGATATAAAATAGACTTAGGAGTGCTCAATTGTTTTGTCTTCAAAAACTATTGTTTTGTACCTTATGATTAAAAGTATAAGTCCCTAATTTATAGAGGTGTTGAGGATATTTTTGTGAGGTTAAACATAAATTATAATTTCTAAATAGATCAAAATAATCTAATGTTGTTTTTGATATATTTATTTTTCCATAAAAATAGGTCTTATGAGAGAATTTGTAGTGCCCCGGCCTACTGATATCACTAATAGGGGTAGAGTTGAATTATTGATCCCTTTTTTTTACAAATTTACCATTTACTTCAACAATTTGGGTCAGGTAAGTACTTGATCCAATATTATTATATATCATATCCTCACTCAAACAATTTAATAATTTAATGGAAGAGAAAACATTTATTTAAAGTGTTTTGCCTTAAATCTTTACTACTTGAGAGGCATGTGTCATGTTTTCAGACATAGTTTCTCCACTGTTATGTAATATCAATGTTGAAAAAAAACTCTCTCATGAAAATTATTTCATTTAATCTCCCAATTTTCTGAGTTCCCAATGATATAGTGGATGACTCTAAATGGTTTCTATTTAATAGATCGGACTAGTTTTTATTATCATTAAAAAAATTTCTCCTTCTAAAATCTCCAACATATTTTCTTATAATATAACCCACCACTGTTCCTATGGTTCTCTATTATAATATTAATAGTTATTAAACACCCAATATCATCTTGTGATGTGGTCTGTTAGACTTTTTAATATCAACTACATGTATCCCAGTCATTTAATGTATCACTAGCTTTACTCACCAGTTCTTGTAATAATGATAGATAGTTCTAGCTTACTAAAATAAGATCCAATGTAGAATTATTCTTATAAACACTGAAATCATCTAATAACTTATTTATAAATCTCTATAGAATATCCACTTCTATATCTTATTTTTCTTCTTTATCCACTTTCTCATATACATTCCTTGAAATTATCTCTTCAATTTTTCTCATCTTATTTCATCTCTATCCTTGATCCAATTTTTTTTGTATAAGATACACATTTAATTCATTTTTAGTTTCATTATAAAAAAAATTGAAATGTTAAAATGTGTTTTAATCAACTTTATATATATAGAAATGATCAATTAACCATTTTTTAATGCATAATATTTCATGCACTTCTCACTAACCTCTTCACATGATTCAAACAACCACATCATCTCATTCAGTATCTTGGAAGAGGAAATTTCATTTCAGTGGATAAATACTTTTAAAAACACAATAGACTGATTTTTCACAAAAATTACACAAAAAAATGTATCTTGGTATTATAGAAATACATATCACAGATCTATTCATTATATCATCTAGATCAGGCTCAACATTCAAATTTTCCAAAGGGATCATGAAAATCAGAGTTCATTAGTATGAAATAATAGATTTGATAAAATCAAAACATTAAAATTTCATCTTGAATAAAATTTTGATTAAAATTTTATTTGGTATCTAAATAATATTTTAGTATTATCCCATTGGATATTTATCTTCAGAATATAAATTAATGGATGTTATATTTTTAAACCTTTAGGCTTCAAAAATGTTCTCCATGTATTGATCCATATATAGATAAGAATCATACTCACATAGATAATGTAAGATTCTTATAACGATCTGTAATTTCCCTGAAATTCCATATAGTATTTTTTATATGGAATTATTTCAAGACCGTGAAATCTGACAGCACACGATTCCGAGGCCTGGAGTTCCAGAAATGATCTGTCGAAGTTTTTTAATGCTTAAATTAATGTGCGTAAGCAGTTTTCCTAAAAATGTGGAATAAAACATAAATAGTTACTTGGATCAGAAATTCGAAGGCACTGTTGCGCTCAGGATGGATGGTTTACCTTAAGCACGACTTTAGTTTAGTTGGCACGGGCCTCCTGTGAGAAAACCCAAAAATTGAATAACTCGAAATAAAATAATTAAATAAAGTTATTTTATTTTTCAAATGATTATAACTCATGGATGGTAACTCAGATAAAAAATCCAAGACCACTACTGCACCCATGAGGGTATGCATTCTTTAGGCATATACTAACATTGGTCGTCATGGGCCACTATTGAATGTTAGTTTTTGGCCGTAAATAAAAAAATAAGTGAAAATTATTTTATTGTAAAATCCATAACTTTTAAACGGTAACTCAGATTGGAAATCTGAGAGTACCGTTGGGTTCGTTGGGGGATGTTTCACCACTGTAAGTAGGGTAAAAAGTTAGTTCTTGGGACTTTTTGAGGAATGAAAATAAATTTTTTTTATTTTTTTATTTTTGTTTCTATCTTATCCCTTAACTAACAAACTATGTTGGGACCAACGATGTGTCAAGACATTAAATGGATTTACCCATCAATCCTAAGAACTAATTAGTTGGAGAATTTGGGTAGTTTCCTAATAAAAGTACTCCCATTAATTCTTGACATCGTTAGACACCCCCCTCTCCTATGTATTTGGAGCTTAGGGAGAGGTGTCAGCACAGCTTTTCCAAGAAATGAAGTGATGAAAGAGTGTCACGACATTGAGACCATGGGATATGGATCCAGTTCCAGTGTGTGGGGGCGATCGACACCGAAACCCCGAACACGGATTGACAATCAACCGATGTCATTGGAGGCTGTTGCGGGAATGACGAACACCGACCCACTTCCTCAACTGCGGACGTTTCTACATCGTTCATGAGGTAATGGTTTTATATATATGATTGAATTGATTTTATTGATTCTTAATATATTAAATTCACAATGAAGATAGAGAAACGAACATTTCAATCATCCCGCACATAAACCATGCTCCTTTTTCTTTTATTCTCTGAGCGTTTTCATTCATTCTTCAACGCCAAATATTTATTGAAGCTGGAAACACAATGTTTTTCTGAACGCAATATATGGACGCGGAGCCCTCAACACAAGGATCACAAATAGGCAACCCAGATAGCCCAGGCTAGGTCGGGCCAGGTCGGTCTGACCGCGTCGGACCAGACCCGAGCCCATCCTGGCCTATTTTTGCCTTTGTGGTCATAACTTCTGAACCGACCATCCATTTGATGAACCGTCTACAGCACCGGAATCCTATAATCGAGGTGGAACTTTTTTTATACTCCAAATCAGTTTGGATATGGTTGTAGTATGGCCGGGTTGGATTGGACTGCGAATCCAACTCGTCCCTCGGAGTGGAAATGCTAATAACATTAAGACCATACATCTGATTGACACGTTGTCTGTTGAGTTGGGTCCCTTATGACATAAAAGACCTTTGGGATAATTATTCGTGGTACTTAAGGATGGTTTAGGTATGACCAATGTCTTGGTGAGCGGTTCTCCCAAGCGCGCTACATACGGAACCTTGCGACTAGCTGAGATCTGATGACTACTGATCATTTTGACACGGAGTGACTCGACAGGCCCATTGGGGAGCACCTATGTGTGATAAGGATGATCCACCGTACTCAATAGGAGGAGTACATCTGTAGGACATGAGGGGGAGTGCCTCTGTGTGATGCGGCAGACCCATGGTGGGGAGTGCCTCTATGTGACGCAGCAGACCCATGGAACTCGACAGGGGGAGTACCTCAACAGTCCAAGATTAATGGGAAGCGCTTCTGTGTGACGCGGAAGGCCCACTATACTCATTATAGGAGGAGTTCTCCTGTAGCCGAGGTGTTCAACAATGTGACTTTGAATTTTACTTGTTCCTAGCCCTAGAAAATCTGTGATTGGCTATTACCATTCATAGCGATCATGTGTGGGTCAGATCCTGTGTGGGTCACTCCTCAGTGATCCCGTGTGTGTCATCACATACCAATCTTGTGTCGGTCAGATATTATGTGGTACATTATGGGGGGGTAGTACCTATCAATCTTATGTGGGATAGACTCCATATAATCAGTAGCAGTGCCTCTTTTCAGAATAATATGATCTAGCTTCGCAACTAATCATCTGTACTTATATACTTCACTGAAAACCTGGTGTGAGCTAAGTCATTACCTTTATGGGGTTACCTTCATGGTATTATTTCCTTCATGGAACATTTGAGATTTTGGATAAGGATTTGGGTGGTTTTTTCCTCATGAATGAGATTGGTATACTTGATAACTTAGGTATATGTATGGGAATATACATAAGTAGCGTTGACTGTTGTTTCTATGCTTTTTGGTTTATCTTTTGTGGATTTTGAGAGACCATAGGGGGTCTTAGGGTCCCTACCAAGTATTTTTATACTCACCCATGAATGGGCTTCTCCCTCACCTATTTGTGTCATGTGCAGACGATAAACAACGCTGACTGAGGATGAGGGTACTAGGACTGGAGGCAGCTTAGAGGTGGACCTTAGACGAGGTGTACCGCAGAAACGATCGTTCCAGAGCTATACCTACCCTTGAGGTAAGATCCTTGGTGGGTGTTCACATGAGCTGTATATAGTTTTACTTTTAAATTTCATTTTTACTTGTACTTTCCAGTTGGTCTTATATTCTGGCCCCTTTAATTACTGTTCACATTCTTTTTACTATATAGTTTACTTTGTGCTCGTAACCTGTTGTGCTCTTGGTTGTGTGAGTTTATAGATTATAAAGGAAAATCCTTCCTATTTTAGGGAGTATGTCTTTTGTTGCTAGTCGCCATCACCTAGCTTATGGATGGTGGGCTTGTGGTAGTCACTACACATGCCCCGAGGGACGGGTCGTGACAAAGTGGGTTCAGAGGAGTTCGGTTCTACCGAGGAACAAGGACTCTGATATTTTCTATGTAGAGAAATATAGTTAAGTGTTCTAAGTGTGATTTTCAGTTCAGGGATTCTAGTTTTGGTGCTACTGTATAAATATCCATAAACCAGGACCATGAATTCTGATTTCCAACTCTGGGCACGAAAACACTTATTGTGTGTGTCTTGGAAATGTTTTTCCTTGGTTTCTTTGGGGTCTGCTAACTAGGGAAAATGTAATGACTATGATTCTCCTGTTCCTTATCAAGATTTCGCCACATAGATAGCCAGCTAGGATTCCTGAGAGAGTACATGGTGACGGCCCACTGAGCGACGAGGCTTCGGTGTAGGGCCCCCTTACTGTAGTTGAACCATCAAGTGGTGTACCGGCAGCACCACTACCCGTTGGACAGCTGATACCACCAGCCCCAACAGCAGAGGTTGCATGCTTATTGAGTGCATTACAGGAGTTCTAGCACTAGAGGCCACCAAGTTTCCTGGGTGAGACAGATTCCCAGGAAGCTGAGGGCTGGCTGGAGGCTGTGGCTAGAGTATTCAACCTAGTTGAGACACCGGTAGAGAAGATGGTGATCTTATCTTATATTTTTTTTGGTGAGTGGCCATGAGGATCGTATGAATAGTAAAGAGGCATCAGTCCGTGGATCATTGCCCGAGATAGTACCATCGGGTAGTGTGTCAACTATATCACTACACATTGGGATGTAGTTACAACCGGCAGAACTAGTAGTGGAAACATGTAGGCTAAGTGCCTTAAACGCGTTTTAGCCTCAGATACCCCTCAGGTTCTGAGGTGAGCCCGACTCATAGGCGGCTAAGGAATGAATTGAGGAGGTGTCTAAGAGTTCCTTATAGCTTCTATATCTTCAACAGGATGAAATGTTGATAACTGAGTATTCATCGAGGTGTACCGACCACTCCGAGTACTCGATGAATACGATGCGATCAGTGCTTCAGGGATCATACATCCGAGCGAGGTGTGTTTAAGGAAATCAGCACCAACACTACTCCTCTATTAATTCCTACTTATGTTAGGGAGCTAGAGAGAACCTTTTTGGTTTAATTTTCTTTTTCTGAATGGATACATCCAGTGAATGTTAGCTGTGGGAAAGCAGCAAACAGACGCCAGTCTCAGAGGCATGGGCATGTAAAATGTTTTGAGAAGAGGGATTGAAATGGATATATTAATCTGCAGGGCTAAATATGTGGAAGTATAGCTAGGAGAGCAGTATGAGGTGGTGTACATTTTGACATGTTACAAACCACCCCCATTTTGTGGTCCCCACCAGGCTCAGGGAGATAGATGGAAGGGGAATGGCGTAGCTGCATGCCGTCAAGGAGTTCGACCCAAGGGATCTTGGAATGATTCTAGGTACGGTTTGTGGCTACTACTAGATGTTATATAAATAGAAATAGGTACCAATCATTCTTTTCATCCACAAATCTTGTCCAATAGCTACAGTTTCTGGTTAAACTGTTGACTTGACCCTCACATCTGGAGATACCTTTGGGAGGAGACTCGATAATCACACTTATGCTGACGGCGTGATCTGACCCTTGAGGTGAGAGTTTTGGTTGGAACCTCTTGGTGGAAACATCAAGGCCTTAATACATTTGTTTGGGTATGGAATTTACATCCACATTTCACAATCAGATTGTCTTTATTAGGCAAAGAGGATGTGGTTTATCTAAAATGTTGGAATGGAGTTTTCCATGGTCGGTGAAAATGTAAACCCAGGCAGCACCAGATAGACTCATGCATAGGAGGGTGCAGTTGATCACTCATGAGTAATCTATCCTTAAACTCATAGAAATGGGAGTTCTGGTTTTTCGGTTCCCAACAGGAGTGGAAGAGTGTGGGGAAATATTTTCAAAAGATGTTTCCCGTATTACCTCCCCGAAGGTAGAGGGACTTCTTCCTGGGTTGGGTACTACTGAATTTTTGAACCAGACTTCTATAGGGTGGTGGAAAACTTGTTGTATTTGATGAAGAATGAGGAGCCTTTCCTGTGGATGGAGAAGTGTTATAAGAACTTTAAAGAGCTGATACATGGACGATGGCTTGAGTTCCTCCAGGACTATGAATTTGAAATTGTCTATACTCTAGTGAAGGGGCACATGGTAGCCGATGCACTATGCAAGAGGTCTTGTCTACAGTTGCTGACTGAGGTGACAGAACAACTAGTCGTGTTACATGTATCCTTTGTGGATAAAGATGTAGCAGTTTACCTTCAATCTATGAATATCACTCCCCCAATTCTTCAGTGAATTCTAGAGGCACAGCTTAAGACATTGACTATGAGGCCTGACGTTCTCAGATTTCCTCAGGATGGTCTTCTAAAGGATTTTTTGAAGGTGGGGGGCACATCATCCTTTTAAGAGGATGTACCATGGTACCAGTGATGATTCGGGAGGAAGTGTTGAGTAAGATCCATACATCTCCTTCAGCGGTACATCCTGGTGTGGTGAAGATGTACCAGGACCTCTGGCATCAAAACTGATGGACAGGGAAGAAGGAAGTAGTGGTAGGGTTTTTATCACTTATTATCAATTGATTACTGCACATATCCAGTAAAAGTCATATACTGACAGGAGGAGGGAGAACATGTCTTCGTACGGGTCTCACCTCGATGAGGTTTCCATAGTTTTGGACGAGGCGTAAAGTTATCTCCGAGGATCATCGGAACTTTCAAGATTCTCACTAGAGTGGGCGTGGTGTCATACTGTCTATATCGTTACCCACATATGTGTGCATGATCCATCGCACATTATCGACCATGGAGAGATGTACTTAGATGATGGTGTTACATTTATGGAGGTTCTAGTTGAGATTGAGGATCGACAGGAGAAGGTCCTCCGTGGGTGGTTGATTCTTCTAGTGCGCATTTTTTGGCAGCACGGGAACCTCTAGGAGTGCACATGAGAGTGGGAGGCTCAGATCCATGCACAGCAGTACCCCCATTTGTTTTCATAGTCTATGTTGTAGATTTCTGGGTTGTAAATATCTATGGTAGGGAGAATTTAATGTCCTAGAAATTCCATATAATATTTTTATTTATTTATATGGAATTATTTCGGGACCAAAAAATTTGACAACGCGTGAATCTGTGGCATGAAGTGTTCTGAATGATCCGTCAAAGTTTTGATAAGCTTAAATTAACGTGTGTAAGTAATTCTAATAAAAATGTGGATTAACTCTTAAATGGTTACTCAGATCATAAATCTGAGTGCACTGTTGCTCTCAGGATGGCAGGTTTAACCTAGGTGTGACTTAAGATTAGTCGGCGTGGGCCTCCTGTGAGAAAACCCGAAAATGGCATACTTGTAAATAAAATATTTAAATAAAGTTATTTTACTTTTTCAATGATTATAAGTCAATAATGGTAACTCGGATTATAAATTTGAGATAACCGCTCAACTCATAATGGTATGCTTTCTTTAGAAAAATACTAACATTGGCCGGCACAAGCCACCTGTGAAAGTTAGTTTTTGGCCGTAAATAAAATAATTATGTTACAATTATTTTATTGTAAAATAAATCACATTAAAACGGTAACTCATATTAGAAATCCTATAGTACCGTTGGTTTATTTGGGCAGATTTTCACCTAGGAAAATCCTAACCTTGACTGGTGTGTGTGGATGATGACTGATAATAATTTTCCGATCTTTTTTTGGGTACGTTCCGTAAACGTGTGAGTGATGTTTTGTAACTTTTGAACCAGTGCTCGGATTAAAAATCCGGGGGCACCGTTGAATCCATAGTGCCAGGAATCACTTAAGGGGGGATTTACTTTGACTGCAGTAGGTCGGGTGAAAAGTGATTTTTTGGCACTTTTTATGGAATGAAAATAAAATGATGTTATTATTTTATTTTTGTTTCTATCTTATCCTCCAACGGAAAATCTTTTGTGGGACCAACAATGTCTCAAGATATTAAATGGCCTAACCCATCAATCCTTACAACTGCTTCATTGGTGAATCTGGGAATCATACTAAAATATGTAATCCCATTAATTCCTGACACCGTTAGAGACCCCCCTCTCATATTTATATAAAGCTTGCAGATAGGGGTCGACACTACTTTTCCAAGCAATGAAGTGCTAAAAGAGTGTCGCAACATCGATCCCTTGGAAGATGGAGCCGGTTCCGGTGAGTAGTGGCAATCGACACTGAAACCCCGAATGAGGATCGACGATCATGCGACGTCATTGGAGGCTGTTGCGGGAACGACGAACACCAACCCACTTCCTCAACTGCGGATGGTTCTCCATCATTCATGAGGTAGGGGTTATATATAAATATATATATTTGAATTTATTTTATTGATTATTCATATACTAAATTCATGAAGTCAGTGGCCAGATGAACATGGCCATCGTCCCACACAAAATCCTTGCTTCTTTTTCATTTATTTTCCGCTCATTCATCATTTTTTCTTCAATGCCAAATATTTATTGACGCTGGAAACATGGAGTTTTATTGAGCACAATATATGTGCAACCCTTGACACAAGGATCGTGAATATGAGATCGTTTAATTTTTTAGGCTTGGAACGACGAAGCGATGGCTCGCGGAAGAAGTCAGAAGCCGGCACCCGGTCAGCCGTGAGGAAGGTGGGGCAGCGCGCATCCGCACCGCCGGTTGATCAAGAGGCTGCAGCCCATTGGCCACGGCAGAGTAGGGTGATGGCTGACATCTGTTCGACCGTGTGGAAAAGTGGTGGCACGCGTCCGTGCCGCCAGTGGAGGAGAAGGTCGTGACTGATTTACCATAGTGGAGGTCGAAAGCGTCCGACATCCGTCCAGCCATGGTCGAGTAGCTGTGCACGACTATACCACTGGGAGGAAGACCGGCCGACCTTTCGGTCTGTTGCACCACACCGGGTGGGACCCATATGGTGGGTCCCACATTCCAGCAGTAGAACGGTCCATGAACCATTCAGGATGACTGGTGGGTTCCTCTCCCCCAAGTGTCCATCATGGAGATCCCCGCCTCGGTAGACCACCATCCGTGCGGGCCGCAACGCAGCAGGCCGTGCCTAGCGGGCCGCCCCGCAGCGGGCCGTGTCGAAGTAGGCTGTGCCACCAGGCCGCCCCCTACGTGGGTCAGGCCGGACCCATGTGGGGCTGGGATTCCCCGAACCGAGTCTGGATGGCCCAGGCTAGGTCGGGCTGGGTCGATCCACCGGGGTCAGACTGGACCCGAGCCCATCCGGACCCATTTTCGCCTTTATGGCCATAACATGTGAATTGGGCTTCCGTTTGACAAACCGTCTATGAAACTGAAATATTTGGATTGAGACGGTCCTTCTGGAATACTCCACTTGAGTTTTTTTATGGTTGTAGTATGGCCGGGTTGGATCAGACCCCAAATCCAACCGGACCCTCGGAGTATAAACGCTGATAACATAAAGACCGAACGTCTGATTGATGCATCATATGTTGCGTTGGGTCCCTTCTGATGTGACAGACCTTTGGGATACTTCTTAATGGGACTTTGGGGACGTTTATGTATGACCGATGGCTGGGGGACCAGTTCTCCCATGTACGCTACTTACAAAACCCTGTGACTGGCTGAGATCAGATGACTGGTGACCATTTCGACTCGGAATGACTCGACAGGCCCAGTGGGGAGGGCCTCTATGTGACGCGGAAGTCCCACGGTTGGGATGGCCTCTGTCTGATGTGGTATACCCACAGTACTCGATAGGAGGAGTATCTTAGCAAGTCACGAGGTGGAGAGGCTTTGTGTGACGGGGCAAACCCATGGTGGGGATTGCCTCTGTGTGACGCAGCAAACCCATGGTACTCGACAGGAGGAGTACCTCAGCAGTCCACAATTAGTGGGAAGCGCCTCTATGTGATGCGGTAGGCCCACTGTACTCATTAGAGGAGGATTTCTCCAGAATTTGAGGTGTTCGGCATTGTGACTGGTTGTATCACTTGTTCCTAGACCTAAAGAATCTGTGACTGGATATCAGCATTCATATCGATCTTAAGTGGGTCAGATCCTATGTGGGTCAGCGCTCAACGATCCTATGTGGGTCATCACATACCGATGTTGTGTTGGCTAGATCCTATGTGGTATATTATAGGGGGGTTAGTACGTATCGATCATGTGTGGGTTAGACTCCGTATAATCAGCAGACGTGCCTCTTGACAGAATAATATGATCTAGCTTTGTGACTAATCATCTATACTTCTATACATCATTGAAAAACTGGTGTGAGGTGAGTATTTACCTTTGTTTTGTTACCATCATGGTACTTTTTCCTTCGTGGAATAGTTGTTCTTTTGGCTAAGGATTTCGTCATTGTGTTTCCTCATGAATGAAATGGGTATACTTGATAACTTATGTATATGTATGCGCATATACTTATGTAGGGTTGACTATTGTTTCCATGATTTGTGGTTTATCCTTTGTTGATTTTGAGATACCATCAGGGGTATCGGGTTCCCTACTGAGTATTGTTATACTCACCCCTGCATGGGCTTCGCCCGAACCTTGTTGTGTCTTGTGCAGATGACGGACAACGTTGACTGAGGACGAGGGTACCAGGACTGGAGGCTGCTCAAAGGTGGACCTTAGATGAGGTGTACAATAGAGATGACTGTTCGAGAGCTGTACCTACCCTTCATGTATGATCCTTCCAGGGTGTTCATAGGAGATGTATATAGTTGTACCTGTACATTTTAGTTTTACTTGTACATTCTAGTTGGGCTTGTATTCTGGCCCCTTTACACACTATACACACTATTTTTAATTTACAGTTTACTTTGTGCTCGTACCCTGTTGTGTGCTTGGTTGTGTGAGATAACAGATTATAAAGGAAATGCCTTCCCGTTTTAGGGAGTATGCCTTATGGTAATAGTCACCAGTTCCTAGCCTATGTAATGCGATCTTGAGGTAGTCATGACATTGGGACCCAGGGTATGGGTCATGACATTGTTTTCATCTATGAATGGTTTTGGGATGATAATTATATAAGATCTAATCATCTTTGTGCAGGTGGAAGTGATTCTTTCAAAGAGATAAATTATGTTTACAGTATACTAAATGATCATTACATAGATAAAAAATGATCCTTATGAAGTTCCCCATCTTTAAGACATTAAGTGATTCATGTTTAATAATGAACAATGATGTTTTTGAAATTGTGTATGATCCTTATACTACATATTATTTTGAAACCATTAATCTTATCTACTTAACATGATCATTCTTTTATTTCAGTGCCAGAATTCATGATTCATAGATTCAAA
The DNA here is from genome assembly GCA_963277665.1 of Viscum album. NCBI lineage: Eukaryota > Viridiplantae > Streptophyta > Magnoliopsida > Santalales > Viscaceae > Viscum > Viscum album. Next base: position 1,032,727,973 of record OY728121.1, on the reverse strand, counting down.
CTCTTTGGACCACCTAAAAGCCACATCATATGACTCTAAGAAATCTCCAATATTATAAAAACATCCCCCAAGTTATATAATCCACTATATACAACATCCATGAATCTAATTACTCATTTAATAGTTTCATATAGCTTATATAGCTTTATGACATCTTCAAACAAATTTATTTTATATACACATATAGTTAGATGCTCAACCTTAAAAAATAGTTATCGATATAAATTCTAAATATTATATGTACATTGAATTGAGGAATATATCTACCATCATATGATGATAGATTCTTATACTTGAATCTATCCCTCTATGTTCTTCAAGGAGTAGTAGTAAATAATCTATTTCCATTAATAATGGTATCACCTTCAACTACACTTCAAAACATTTCGAACACATACTGACAATCCCCATATCATCATGAAAATCATACATAATAACAAAAAATTAAATCCATACATGACTTATTCAATCTCTAACATTTTATTTTTGAACTATACCATTAAACCACTGGGTCAATTTTTGGGATTCAACAACTCATTTATTATACCCCTTTGAAGAAAAAAAATTTAAATGGTCATATAAGGATTCCACTTCACTAAGTGAGTACTTATTAGCATTTATTTTTTATAATACTATCTTGATTCACTTATAAAGATGAGGATGGATCCAGACAGATAATTATCAGAAATACATGTATAATGAACCCATCTCAATAAACACATATAATCAATCCAATTTCAAGATAAATTACTCCAAATTTTTCGGTGATTTATAATCAGGAACCACTCCCAAATTATAAACATCGTTGATAATGTCAAAAAAATGATGGGTAGTGTTTTTGGAATACGTTATCTTATAGTTTTTAAAGGTTGTGCTAAAATTACATATTGATAAAAACCCAACGAAATGATAAACGATTTCTAAAAAACATTAAAAAAATTGAAATTATTATTTCCAAATCACACATTTGAAACCCCATTTATTAATCCCTGTATGAATAAGGAGGCCATTTGTGATTACAACGGTATTAATGATGGAATTCCATTGAATTTACATTTATACACATGTATACATGTCTGTACATATGTATATATACTTATCATATATATATATATATATATTTATATATATCTTTGAAAATACATTGGAATTATATGGTTAAAATAAAGTGGCATTAATCAAGAAATTTTCTAAAACATAACAATTTAATTGTGAAACAATCAAGACTAAAAAACATAAAAAGAAAATCGATTACAAAATTTACTGTAAAAAACCTTATCATATAATTTCAATTCAGTAAAAAAATAAAATAAAGCACAAAAAACAAATTTTCTAGCTACATAGGAATTTTACCAATCATATATCATGAATATAAATTTTTAAAATAAACAGGAGAATTAAAACCTTGGAAGATCTATTTATTATTAAACCTTTAACAAAACAGTATTTCTAAAACCATTTATAAATTCCATAAAAACCCAAAAAAATCAAAAAAATAGTTTCATACAGATTTAAGTATTTCATGGATTGTTTTGGAAAGGAAGCGGATGAAGACACCTACCTCAATAGTGGGAGGGTGAGATAGATCCTTCAAATATGGGAGGAACACAGACTTTATAAAAAATGATAGACACTAAAATCACAAAAAACAACACACATGATCCAACCCTCTCCATAATATTTAAAAAATTGGTAAAAAACTTGATAATGTAAACAAAAATAATATATATACATAAATATATAAAGAAATATGATTTAACCAAGGATATTTCACTAAAAATCGAATGAGGGAGCCTCAAAATCGAAGGGGAGAGGGAGGAGAATACAATCCCCAGTGCTTATAGGTCTTGATTAGTGGGATGGTAGAGATAAAAAAATAATTTTTGTTTAAAATTCATAAGGATAGTTTAGGTAATTTATGATTTTGGTGTCTTTCAAAGATTTAGAAATATACTAACATGGTGGGTTCACTAGGAACAACACTCAAGGGGAACACCCCCCCCCCCCCCCAGTAAGATAATGGATTACAACCAACTAACTCAAATTGGACACCCATAAAAATCATAATTTATAATACGAATGGATTACATTTCTCCAATCAATCACATCTTACCAAATCACACAAAATAAATCCATAGATCAAAGATAAAAAATGAAAATAATGAATGAAATGAATGAAAATGAGATGATAGAAAAGGTTCATTAAAAATATTGAATGGGAGAGTTACTGAGATTCTGATATAGGCATGATCTTCTTCTTCTACTACTCAGATCCCAACCTGAATAACTTATAAAGATGACCCAATTGACCATAATGATGACAAGTCTTCAAATCACTCATGTATGAATGATTCAAATTTATAAAACAACCATTATCATATGAGAAACTCTTCTATTTAGATTAGTATGTAAAAGAAAAATTAGAATCATCCAAAATAGGTTCCTCTAGTTTTCACTCATCACTGAATGGGAAACCATCATTGCCACTAAGGGAGATGGGATAGCCACCAATAAGGGGTTTCCCAATAAAAACCAAACAATCCAAAACCTCCACATACATAGATTCCATAAATGATTTCATACAAGACAAGGAAGTTCCATCACTAATATATGGTTGAATACCTTTCAAAATGATATGATACTCTAAAAAATTACTCGAAACCATCCCCAGAGAAAAGGGAATCAGAACATAAAAAATATAAATATACTCATCCAGTATCATTTTTTCTACTAATTACCCATAAGCTCTAATACATTTCTTATATTCACCTCCTCATGAATAGACCATTGAGTTAGAGTTGTCTTGAAGAACTCTCATTCTATTTCTCCTTACAATAAAGGATTTAATTGCAAACTTACACTAATATAGACCTAGTATCATTAACAAACCAAATAAATCTCTCACCATTAAAAAAATTTTCTTTCCTATAAATATGTCATTATTTTCAATTATTTTCTAACCATTCCACAACCTATGGAGAAACAAAATCACTACAAAAGAGATGTGAAAACTAAAAATATTTTACCTCCACCACTTTACTTGGAGTCTAGGAAGAGTCATCCACATGAAGATACATCCTTTAAAACATTAGGAAATTTCATAAAGTATACTCTAAATAACATAAAAACAAGATCAAAATCAATAAGAAACAAAATATCAACACAAATGAGGGAAAAATTAACATTTCAACTCAAAATAGAAATCTCACAAAACCAAGTCATAAAACAAAGACATAATCAAAAGATATATCTTTTATAAGCTACCATATCCATTTCAAACTCCAGAACCTAATAAAAACCCAATTTTTTTTTATTCAGAAATCATTTTTTAAATCTCAAAACCCATCTTTCTCAATAAAACAAGAATTTCTTCACAATATCAAATTTTATCATTTTTTAAACCAAAAGATATTTTTTTTAAAAACGAGTCATGAAAACCAAAATCAAACCAATAACAACACATAACATAGTAATTCATTAATATGAACTAGTGTTTATGTATGACTTTGACACATTTTTTAGAATACTTTGATCCAATCCGAAAACCACCATTCATTGTCATTTCAAACAAGGAAATAGGACTCGAAATAGTTTGTTTCAATGTGTTAGCAAACTGGGCAACAATAGTTCAACTACCACTATTATCCCTCAATGTAAATAATAAATTGAACCATCAAAATTACATCAATAATAAATTGAATATTTTGAGAATCTTAATTCAAGAACCATAACACAAAATACAAATGAAACACGAGGATTGGGATCATTATGTTTTTTCAGTATTATCTTCATTTACCTACATCCTTACATTTGACCAACTAAATCATGTCTAGCTAACATACAAAATAATTAGGGGAAATACGAAACCTGGTCCCACTCAACAACCTAGGATGTAATACTATTTTTTCATTATCCAACTCAAGTCATCTATCTATCAGGCTCTGGATATATCCAAATACTTTCTTGAGGTGTTTCCCCACCCCTAACAGGATAAAAAATATGTCATGGGTGTTACAAAATAATTTTTTGGAGTGATTTCACTCAACTAAATAATAAGTATCATAATTTTTCACCATGTAAAATTACATGTACAACCTATAAATCAGAGTTAAATGAAATGAAATAAAACCATAAACCAAAAAATCATTTCAAATAGGAAATATCCAAATTAAAAATCCAATGAATAGTAAATAAATGGATATAAATAAGAAAAATATTTATGAGAAAAAACATGAAAATAAAAATATGATTCCAACAGAAACCAAAATATCCAAAATATTCTCTAGGGGACCTCCAAGGTCCCCAACCATTCGTATGACTAACCCTCTTTGAGAGATATCATCAACCAAAAACTAAACATACAAAAAATCTCATTTCTATCAATACTGAGTGAAACAAGTATGGTTTGAGTATAATAATCTCAGTAATTAAATACCATAAAATCAATACACCTCCTTCCCCAAAACAGACTAAAAATAGTAGTTTTAAAATATAAGTAGAAATCATATTTTAATCATTTTTATTAATGAACAATATTATTTCCTAGAAAATAACCTTTCTAATAAAAATTAAAGAAAGAATAAATTGTTTTCTTAAACCATTATTTTTAAATTTTACATTCATAAATTCCAATTTTAATGATAATTCTAAACTCTCACTGAATCATTTAATAGTTAATAAAAAAGTGATATTTCATTACATAAGTAGCATATTTTCATAAAATTGAGAATATGGTAAAATACTAAAACAAGTGCTATAAAAAAAATAAAAAACATGGATGTGAATTAGAAAAGAATGAAAATATAACAAGTAATAAAATTTAAGTTATAAACAGTCCTGAGAAATTACTAAACATCATGTGAGGAGGTCATAGGTATACTCAGGTTGGAATCATCTACTAGCTTAGTCAATGACCCTATGTATATATCCATCTAGCTTCTCATAACTATCCCCACCAGTGGAATACCACTCTGTGGTACCCAAAACTATAGGGGATCTAGTCTATCTCATCATGAAAATATATAAATGTCTCTCCACCCTCACAAAGATTCATTCGATCCCATGATCACAATAGTAATTGGTGCTGAGGTAGTAGATAAATAGAATATATCTCAATAAGAAACATGAATAATAAAAAAAAAAATTCTTATCATGCCCCCAAGACCATCCATGTAAAGCACCTCTATAAAATATAGAGATTTATATAGAGGTTAATGCGTTTAAAAGAAAACCATTTGAATGTTCTATTTGAGCCTCCAAATTTATTAATAGTTATAATTTTTCAAGAAAATATTTCGTTTATCAATTCCATTTCAAATCCCATGTGAACACCAAACCCTTTCTCTGAGGTCATAAATAGGATTCAAAACATTCTATGGAAATCAAAAATTTGAAACCTCTTTTAGAAATCCATTTCAATGTTGAGAGAACATTCGATATGACCATGGTTTAAAAAAATGCAGTCCATTGAATTTCTATTTATATACTTGTACACATATATATGTACACATCAGTATATATATGGATATCCATGTATCTGACACCTATATTTATGAACATATATAGGAATTATAAAGTTCAAATAAAGAGGCATTACTCAAGAAAATTTAAAAAACATAAGAATTTCTAATTGAATCCATAAAACTAAAAAATAGGCAACAACCCATCAACCAACAATTCAATCACACACAAAATATCAAATAATTTTATTGAAGTCCAAATATCAAATAAAACACCAAACCCATTTTATAAAGAAAAATTGGTATTTTTGACAACATATAGTGTTCTTCAACATTTTAAGTATAATCTAGAGCATTAAACCCTATGAAGATCCTCAGATAAATAGAAATTTAACTCAATAATTTTTTCTAAAATAATATAAACTCGAAAAAATAAAAAATTAATTCCAAAAATAGGTTTACAAATCATTACACATTTTTGGTGTTTTTTTGGATTGGAAATGTCAAGATTATATAGTGCATACCTAATTAGTTTTTTTTCTCACCCCATACTTATTCAACTCAACATCGATTTACCAATGATATTCATCAGATTTCAGATCTAGTTCCTGATCAATCTTAGAGCGAGTTGATTTTATGAATAGATAGTGGCCTCAAAGGTAATATAGAGATGATGTTGGGTATTTTGGGATTCTTTTTTATCGTAGTCGTATTGGATAATTCATTCTTCAGTGTCTATTTCATTTTTTTCTTTATTTATAATCCATTGGATGTTTATTTTCAATATGACTTGTTTTAATTGTCTTTTTTTCATTTCTAGTTGAATTATTGTCCTTGGAACTCGGATCAACATGTTGGAAAATGCCAAATTTCTTAGAAGAAATCTAAAATATTTATTTGTTTTCTAGGAGAAATCATCTTCAATGATTATATTTTTATACCCATGATGTTTCTCATCGGGCTATAGGGATCTGGGATACCCCTCGGTTATGTCACTAGAATGATTAGGCACCAGATGGATGGATAAATTTGTCTGGACTATTATAAAAGAATATATATCATGAATATTAATTAAAATATAGTTATTTAGAAAAATCCATACACTTTTTAATTTATTGACTACTTCATTTCATAATGTCAACAAAAGATAAATCAAGAATATGGGGAAATGGCAGAAGTATGGAACCAATTTGATGAGATATTTATTTATTAAGGGGTTAAAATACATAATATGATTTCTTAGCTTGTTATTGTAGTTTATATAAAAATTCATTCTTATGGATTCTTTGATGTGTTGTAAGATATTGATCTTATACATTAAAAAATTTGTACATATTTTTATTGAGTATGGGGCCTAGAGGATCACACAATATGTGTATCAAGAATCATATTATATTATATTTAATTTATTTTTATAAATAAAATTATTACCTATTTTGTGTAATAGTATTTATTTAAATAAAATTCCATTATATAAATTAAATCATTAGATATTGGAGTTTAAAATATGTGAGTTTAATTTCATCTCCTCTCTAATTTTTAAAAAGGTAATGAATAACATGTTTATTTATTCATGTGTTTAGTGAATATATTAATGTAAATATTTATTCAAGTTATGGAATTATTAAAAATAAATATTTAATTTAAATTTTTGTGAATAAAATATATTTTTTTAATCATTATGTTTTATTATACATGGTTCTACAAATTCTACGGTTGAATATCTGTCGATTTTAATAATCTGATGGAAAATATTATTTAACTAAATATCATTTTAATAAATAATATCTTTTTTTATTTTCTAAATGATAATAGATTTAATACATGTCTTGGGAGATATAAATAAAAATAAAAATATTATTATGACATTGGATATGACTATTCTTATATAAAAGGATTGGGTCATTTTATTAATTATCTCCAATTTGACCACGATATAAAGTTTAAAATATAAAACCTTCCATCATTGATGTGTTTGAAAAAACAATACATCATATATTAATCTATCAATCACTATATATATTTCCCCTACCTCCATCTTTCAATGTCATAGATACTATAACATAACATTTTTGAAATTATGGTGAATGGTTTCTAGAAATTTATTATATCATTATAGAAACTAGGATATAAAGAATATAAATAAAGAAATTATAATTTTTTTATATTTCTAAATGAATCATTGTATAAATTATCTATCACAATGATTACACAAAAGTATTGGAAAATAAAATTTTATTAATAATAATACCACTAATGGGGTATTTCTATATTTAAACTAATTATACATTAAATTCTCATAATCATATATAAGAGATAAAATAATGGGTTTTTCAAGATTTATTACTTTATCTCTATATTTTGATATAAAATAAGAATTTTTACATTCCCCAACACTTCTAATATTACCAAAAACCATTAATATTTATCTTTTAGTGATTAATAACATGCTTTGGGCCTTCTGGTAGTTCAAATTAAGTTCCAGGATAATGTAGATTATGTTGGTTCATTTTCATTCACATCATCTCCAAAATTGATCCTTTGAAATAAATACAAGGTCTCTCATTATTAACTAGATAATTAATATTATTGGTTATTTATACTCAATATATTGACATCTAATTTTTCCCCCAAAAGGATACCAAAATAAAAGCATTGGTAGATTTTCTAGAATAACACCAATACCCAATATAATTAGATTTTGATACAAATATCCCTAGTAAGAATGTATTTTTTTATGAATGAAACTTAATGAACATGGGAAATGTATATTGATGGTGCTTAAAAATATTTCCTATAATGTGGAAACATGAATCCAAAAAATACAGTTTGGGTATTATATTTATTTCTCTATTAAAATTAATCGACTTATGTTCTTTCCTACTATCATAATGTTTCACCAATAATGAGGTCGAATATAAATCCCTCATAATAGGCCTATTTCATTCCATACAAATACTATCCATTTAATTAAATATCACATGAATATTTTAAATTGTTATCAAATAGATCAATTGGGAAAATAATATCATGAAATAGGAAATAATACCTCTACATGACTACACATGAGTGTTGATGGAATAGTTTTTCTCTGAACCAATCATATCATATATCACACGACCACACAACACTCAAAATTATAGATTATCTAACACAGATATTTCCCATACTAACCATGATTGTGATGAATTAATTATCTATATTTCATAATTAAGGGTTTTTAGTCTATTCATCAATGAGTAAATTGAATAATTTGATAAGATTGATACAACCTTTTATGATATAGGGTCATCATCAAAATAAAATAATAAATATGTGATCCAGAGGAATCCAATATTTTATTTTATCTAAAATGGACTTCTACACCAAGAGTGAGCAAAGAAGGAACAGATTCATCATCAAGTAATGAATCTCATACTTTCTAGATAAGTGTCCCTTATAGTTGTAATATAATCCCATGATGGAATTTGTGGTGAACATATGAAAGAAAACACAATATATCACAAATTCTGGAGTCTTAAAATATTTCAGACCTCTATAATACAAAGTTATTTGACATTTGTAGATAAGTAACATTTATTTCAACATCACGTCATATTAATTCCTCTACCCCCATAATTAAGACCTTCTAAAAAATCTTTATTGATTTTTTTATGGGGAATAGATGAAATTTTTCCAGTAAATATTCCCACTATTAGGACATTATTGTTCATTATTACTACCACCAACTACTTTTACTAGTATTTTTAAGATTTAACCATCATGGATATCATAAATAAATTCATGATTCATTTCCTATATCCAATTTCATCTATTGATTTAGAGTTCTTCATAATATCCTCATGGATTATGGAATAATTATTTTTGTATTTGAATTTAAATATTTTTATTTTAGATAGAATATCTAATCTAGTTAATCTTTTCACTATCACACAACTACAAATGAGTAGATATATGACATTAATGTGATTTTATCAAATATCCTATAAAAGACATTGGATATTTAGAAGAATTATTTTCAATATAAAATATTTATTTATTTGTGGTCATACCACACCACTATAAGTACTTCTATACAAGTGAACCAGTATTTTCTAGTTTATGAGGATAAAATTGTATTTCATATTGAGGTTCAGTATAATTTTCATCGAATAGGAATTTGTGATAAGGTTATTGATAATGGAAAACAAATCATTAGTTTTTTTGGTTTTAATATATAACCTATGAATGGTTATTATCATTTTTTAACATATAGCTTCACCAAATACGTGTCAATTTATCATTTGTCAAGAAGGTTTATCTCCACTAATTTATTTAGGGATAATTGGTGTTGGTGTTAAGGAAACTAAAACCCCCAATAAATAAACCCTTAAAATTATATTTGAAACTATAATAACCATAAATTATATATAATATCCACTCCAACGGTCCATACTCATTAATCACCCCAGATAAAGAGAGTATGACACGCCCTACAAAGTTGATATTCCTAGAAAAATAATTCTCATCAAATCTAAAATTGATTCACAGTGTACCTAAAAAATAACCATAAATTACTTGGTGTATGGTTAAAATACAAATATAATTAACTATATGAATCATAATATTCTCTATATATAATAAACTAAATAGAATTTTAAATGTCATAAAGCCATAAAATGAATGGAATAGACAATCCATTGAGTTCCTAATCTGCTTTGACCCCTACTATGAAACCCTAAATTACATGAACAATACTATTAATGAAAATTACCTTTTTAATATCCCTATTTTATTTCAATATATGATTGTTTTTGTTATATTTTCCTTCTATAAATCTAAGCTTCAATGAACCTGTTACAAAATCCCATTTTAAATAACTATAAATGGATTTCTTATTATTAAAATAGGAAATGTAGTTAAATTTATATATATCATCTTGGGACAAAAAAAAACTCATTGATCTCACCCCCACGTAGTAATTCAAGTATTGGATTTCCACTAGTTCACATATGTTGTGTACCTCTACAACCATGCTAAAAATCTCCCTTTGTTTTTCAAGAAAACTATTTTTCCATGCTCTATGTGTAGATTGATTCTTATTATCATATGATATGTAGTGAATTATAGATCTATTATCCCAATCATATCGCTTTTCTTACTCCATTAAATTTTCTCACACAATAATATATTGTTTTAGTTTTTAATTCACTCATTTTGAGTCTCTCATGTTAGAAAGTATGTCTAGAACTATGAATGGATTACTTCACATTATCACAATATGCATTGCGATTCCCAAATATCCTACCTAATTACATGCCACATGATTGTGATCTATTTTATTTCCCCATTTCAATATATTGCTCAAGACCACATAAATTCATTTTTTTAAACCATCACCCTTAAACAAAAATAAATTTTCATTCCATAACTATGGGAGGCATGATCTTATCATTACAATATATATCGTGAATCCCATATCACTTATATTGGTCCTTGATATGTTTTCCACTCTATCATATCTTCTTATATCACACCCTGATAAATTAATTACACTATTTATTCATATTAATTTTTTAATGTGAGAGTTCTTATATCAATTTATTTACTGCACACAAATTTTTTAATAAACTACTAAATATTAAACTTCCTACACTTCTTAACACTCAATTGTGTCATACATTTCTATAATTTTTTGTGTCTTTATTTATACTTCAATAAATTATATATTAATTTTTTATTCCTATATTTTGGTCCTAGTCATAACATCTTATCCACCGTAAGCTTCTTTTCTTATACCAACATACTTTTCTCAATAAATATTATGCGTTTTTCATTATTTAAATGTGATTGGATTAAAGATAATATGTTACAAATCCATTTTAATCATTTATTCTATCAATATAACATATATTATGTTTTGAATTTATAAATTACCATGAACCACATATAGTTATTGGTAATAAGAACATATGATGTAAAATGACCCCTTTAATCATGGTGATTACACATGTACTATATTACTACCCACCAATATAAATTTGATGGAATATATTTATACAATGTAAAATATTTCCTTATCTAATATTTCTTTTGTTGTATTATTGTGGAAACTACTAATCCAATTTGGTTTGATATTATCCATAGTATACATTTCTATCTATACAGTAATGGGCCCTTCAGTTGAACGTTTTCACTAATTTTCCCAGCATATCTATTGATATGTCATTATATAAATATGAAATATTTTAAATAATAATTTTTAGCAACAAATTAACAAGCACTCAAGGTATTGAATTTTTTTCTAGATTTCACACCTTCATATATTTGGTACAATATCAAAATGATTAACCCCATAATCCATACCTAAAATTTTTTCATCAATTATCTACACACTCATTATTCTATAGTAACACCTAAGTAACTATATTCTCTTATAGTGAATTAACCTCCAATTTAAAATAATTTTCATGAATCAAAAAAATAAATTTTGTGATATATTGGTCAAATTATTATGCTGATAAATCTCAGGCACACTACTTTTTCCAAGCAGTATGGTCTCAGACATCGAACACACATTTTTTCAAAATTATAACACATTATGAAATGTAGAAAATGATGCAAATCTTTCCATGTTGAAATAATTTAATTGTAATCCTGTAAATATTTAAATAATTACTCACCAAGGCCAAAACTTTACTTAATTACAAAAAAAGTAGTCTGAAAAAAGGAACAAAATTATTAGGAACTGAAATTTGTCTTTATAAAAACTAAAATATACAATTGTTAGGTCTTAGAATATAGGAAATAATTAGAAAAATGTTTTTACCAGTATGTATTATCTTTGATTGTGTGTTGGAAGCACAGTCATATGTCATTGGGGTGATTGACCCCACTATGTAATTTTATCACTCTCATCAAATAATTTTTATGATTTTAATTACATTTATTATCATATTTTATCCTATTTTAACAATAAAATCTTGCTTCAATATAACATAAAAAACACACACACAATATATCCCACCTATACTTATCCATGTGCATATGTTGTGGGTGGAAATCGGGCCTAATTCATATCATATTTGCATGGACTATCCTTGGTTCATTATGATGACACATGAACACACAATAAAAAACACATATACCTATCTATGTTCACACATACTATGGAAAATAAAATCCCAATAATTTAAATTATACACTATCCTAGGTTTATAGTGATGGAACATGTGCCAAAAAAGTCCAGTTTATACTAATCTAAGTGAACACATTTAAAATACAGTTCATATTTTCAACCCTTTTCATCATGAATTGATAAATCTAATCCATAACTTACACAATCCATTACAACCAATATTCAACTAAATTATTATACCTTTAATGTTGTGTTTTTGTATTGTATTAAAATTATCAAGGGAAACATATGATATATATCAATCACATACTCTCATATATGGGTAAAAATTTTAATGAAGAGAAAATCCATGAGTAAAATCCACCTCACAATGAGCCTCCTCCTATAGAGCTATATCTAAATCATTATAATGTAATAAAAACCCATCCATAGTAGGTTACCCTGAACATTCCATCATTAACGTACTAAAAGATCACTTATAACTTCGTAATTCATAAACAACACAATAATGAGTCATTTTTCCCTTATAAGATAGAAATTGTTTTCTATTGAATCCATTTCCTTGGGGGTTTTATTGGTACTAAGAAAAAATACCAACATTTTTCATGAATACCATTAAATTATACTCACATGGGTCACATGAGTTGTGTTTGTGTTGAAGGAGTATCTCATCCTATGAAGAAGATGTGAATAGGAAACCCATGCCATTCATGATATCACATGAACTAATGATCGTACATTCATAAAAAATTACCAAATATAGTGATTTGATCGTGAAAACTTCCTATCGAATATAGGAAATTCATTTCATCAATAATTAATAAAAAACTACCCAGGTAAATATTGATCATTATTCCCAAAAAGGGTTCAAAAATTGTCATTCAAATATTAGGATTCATTTGTAATAATGAATAATTAAATGGGATACAACATCAAAAAAATTAAATGTTGTAAAATATTTTGAAATTTAGAAATGTATATTTTTTTCTGGAAACCTCAACTATGGTTTTGTGATATTAGGATGTGAGATATGGTTGTGAACTAAGAATATGATTTATGTATATGATTTCTTTTATTTGGATCTAATTCAATGTTCTATGATATATCACTATGCATTTTAATATTATGTGATATGGCTATGAGAAAAGATGTTATGACCTAAGATCCCTCGCTTAGGTTTTGTGCACCGAATTCTAACATTAATTTCACCACCTTCATTCACTTATAATATTTAAATATAATAAAAATAACTTCTAATTTAATAGGGTAGGTTTCATATATTCAATTTAATGTATGATTTATACCAATGTTTATAAATTAAACATGGAGCTAATTTCAACCCTCAACTAACTTGATTAGAGCTAAGGTCCAAACATAGCTATATTTCTATAAAATTCCAAAAATGGGTATACAGAATCCCATTTCGTGGGAAAAAATAAAGAGTTATCAAAAAAATAAAGATATCATCCAACGTTTATCTAACACTAAGTTCAATTATAGATTACCACAAAGATTTATGTTGAGTATACAAAAAATATAAAATCATAGTACACACTTTGCATGAGTCTAAAAACATACCAAGTACATGGTGGGGTGACTAAAAGACCTTTTCCTATAAATAGACCATTAAAATTCCCCCTGATATGGATACATAATGTGAAGAACAGATGGCCCAATGAAGATAAAATCCTCTTATATTATCAATAGATGCTCTATAAACTCCAGGATTTGATTTCCCAGTCACAAATTAAGGGCTTATGCGGAAGATAATTAAATTTTTGTAATGAAATTGTTGAATATATAATTCCTTCAAGAAAAACCACTTATTGTAGGATATAAATATTAACATAGAAAAAGGACACTATTCTATGAATATTATAAAAGTATTATGTAATGGGTGTTAACACTATTCCCCCTTCAATTCATGGATATTTTCGTACACTAATTTAGGGAATAATCCACTTCATATGTTACATCCCTAATAGAACCTCCTTAATTTCACCGAAGTTTCCATCCAAAACAAAATGGATTAGTTTTTCCATAGTTATTTCCCCATTGGGAAAGCTTCTCATAGACCTACACCTCTATATCACTATTTCTATGATATTTATGTTTCCTATATTTCTGTATCTTATAAGATCATTTTACCAATTGATATGGGAGTAAAAAATTTGAAATAATAGGTCCTCCAATGGTTTTGTCTTCCATCCATGTATCCTCGTGGTTTTGTTGATCATTTACCCCTGATAATAATGATCATTAATCCAATGAAACTAATGGAATTAATTTTATATGAAAAATCTAGAAAGATCATTAATGTAATAATAGAAATCCCTTAGATATCATTATGGAATAATCTCTATACTTTTTATTTTATCCTATATGTATTTGTTTCAATCATATTTTTATTCCATTCCTTTCTATATTGGAAATATCAATGCTTTCAATGTCATACATTATTAGGCATCCTTTATTTCAGGTTTCAATGTGTTATTATAGAACCCATGAAATCTATATGATCCTTTTCCCTAGAGTTCCTTGTTATATGTCCATAAATAGTAATAAAAACATTCATTATCATATTTTCTAAAATATAATGACTATTTGGTCCCTATCTCAAAATCTAAAAATTAATGATGCATTGGTATTTATCACGTGATCATAAAATACATGATAGAATATAATTACTATATGACATTAAATTGTGTGTTTATATGTTCTTGTATAGATTTAATTAAAAAGTTTCTCCTTCTTTTATTACCAACATTTACATACCTCTTTTTTACGATTGTGTTTCTTACCTTTTCAAATGAGTTTAAAAACTAATATCAAACTATGTAACTTTTGATCACCCAACCCAACAAAGGATATATTGGAATCCCTCTGTAAGCCCAATCCGGACATAGTGGAAATTTTTTCATATTTTTAGTATACATGGATATTTTAAATATTTAATTAAAATAGTAACTAGAAATAAATTTGGAAAGTATTTATTGAATTTGATTTAATCTATTGGTGGGTTTGAATTACAAAAAAATATACATTGTGGGATGATCCGAATTACCATTCTATCTAATAGGACATATTCACAATAATATTCCAATGATCCATTCTCTTTTCATATGAATAGGGAAATGAAACAAATAGAGTGTCAAGAAATGTTGAAATACCTTTACCTAAAACAAAATTAATATAAAATAAACATATTAATGTATAATACTTTATATAGCTAACGATTTTTGATAGATCAAAAATGTAAAAGATAATATTATATACAGATGTACACATGTATCTCATGAAAAAGTTGGATGAAACCCATTAATATAATGTTTATAATCATCTAAAATGATGTCTTCTTAATAAAATGTGCACTGAAACAAGTAGTCATCCCCCAATTTCGTAGAATAGAACATACACTCCTTGGGAATTGGGAAGATTAACCCGACATCATACTATTCATATATCAATACATAAGAAATATAACAAGCTTGGATTATCAAACATAGATATTACATTATTTTTTATGATCATTTATTACGTTTTTCAAACACACACTTGAGGTTTATAAAGTTATAGTTTCTATTGAAACCTTGAAACACTAACAATTGGTTCATTGGTAAACTAAATCATCTCCCATTAAGTTCTTAATAAGTAGTATGCTTCTTATAAATATCATATTTAATACATTTCTACATTACCAGGGGAAAAGGAAACATAGTAAAGGGTGATCTTAGATACTTAGTAAGGGTAAATAAGGGAGATACATAATCATAACATGAACTGAAGGGTGTATGAACATGAGAATAACATTCAAAAACCTTATCATGCATATTGAATATCATAATATTGTTTCTTGGAAT
This sequence comes from Viscum album, assembly GCA_963277665.1. NCBI lineage: Eukaryota > Viridiplantae > Streptophyta > Magnoliopsida > Santalales > Viscaceae > Viscum > Viscum album. Next base: position 1,032,711,537 of record OY728121.1, on the reverse strand, counting down.
AAATATTGGAATTTAGTAAGGCATGAATCATAAGTTAATTAGATATCAGGATCCATAAGAACATACAATTGGAAAAATACATATATTTATGGAATACACATAATAATTTAAAGAAAAATCAGTATTAGTCAAGGGCCACTTCCAAGGATATCATAGTGGAATTTATTTTCTCCACACGCCATTATTTATTATGGTTCAATCAAAATACTATAATTGTGGAAATTCCCATTACTAAATCTGTTTCACTCATTAGTCCAGTTTATTCTATCTCATTCAATGAAATATTTATCCAATGAATTTTAGTTATATATAGTCCCACCCATCAGATAATGAATATCGTATATAGGTTTTCCAAAATATCATAAAACATTCATCATAACATAACCCATGAAATGAAATAGATCTTATAAACATTTCATCATATCATAACCATTGGAAATCATACAGGTTTCATAATCATTTCATCATTTCATCATATTGTAAATCATGAAAGGAAGAGGGTTCCATGATAATATTATCATGGTATAACCCATAGAAAACCAAATGGTTTCATAATAATCTCATGATCAATATAATAAACCATTTATTTAAAGTATAATAGTGTATTCCTATGATCATATCACCAAAAAATCATAATACACATCAATATATTTCATCTTAGATTGAAAATGATTTTTAAAGGTATCTTGAAAATTTTCATATAGAAAATAACTTTTTCTGAATATCAATTTCTACAATTAAAAAACATAAAACTTTTTTAAGATAATTTTATATAAAAATAAACATTAAAATTATAAAGGAAACATTAAATATAATAATGGTCATGAAGGAAGGAAATTCCCTTCAGGTTTTACATGTTAAAAAAAATATTCCTATCATATTTATGGTAAAAGGAAAATATGCATTGTTTTTTAAAATAACATGAGAATTTCATTCAATTTTTTTTCAAAAAGACAAAAAATGGAAAAACATTTATTTAAAAATATTTATATGAATTTTAATAAATTTATAATTTTTTTAGAAACATAGTTTTGGATAAAAAAGGTTTTTTGATGAAGAACAATATAAAGATGATTTTTCGTAAAAACATTATATTCAACTCATGAATACATAGAGATAGGAAATTAAGGGGTGGAATATAGTCTAATGAAATAAACTGAGGAGAATAAAATTAATTAGTTTCTTGAGATTTGTATCATAATATTTTATCATGATAAACATAATAATAAACAATCTAGATAAATGATGATATTATAACATAAAATATCATAGAATTTTTAACATTGAATCATAAGATCCATGAAAGAATAAATTTATTTGAAATTTTAAATAACATTATAATAAATAAATTCATGATATTATATGTAAATTAATCTATATATACACCTCCCACAAGAGGAAAGGTGTATAACATGATATATGTCTCAAAGAAGGAATTTGAGACAAAAATCCATTACTACATGGGTATCTTTCAAACAGTAATCCCCAATAAAGAATAACATCAAATGAAAAATTAAATATCAATAAAATAATAATATTCATGATATAACATTTCAAACCTATGGTATAAACACCACACAAAATAAATGAGTGGTGAATTTCCATATGAATCCCATAAATGAAAGAGAGCCTAGAAATCCCTTACCTTAAGTCTGAACATACTTCATAAATTTTAAAACCTACTATATAATAAATATTTTTTTATTATACATATATTAAATAAACATACTCATATATATAATACCATATATACCTTTCTTATGACCTTTTATCAGCCACTTATTAACAATTCCATGTTAAGGTCATGTTTTGGGCTATAAATTCATTGTTTTGTGTATGTTTTGATATGTTATTTTCGATAATCTTGATTTGATCATGTTTCCAAAACCTCCATAAGGGAATATGTGATATAAATATCATATATATTCATTATATATATTATGGTAATCTATGAATTTTATAGATATAGAATGGAAAAAAAATTGTTCGTTAAGATGACATGTTGTACGTACGCATGAAAATTATTATCATTTTCATGAAGGATTGAAACAAATAAATATAAAAAATATATTATAATTGTTATTTAATATATATCACATATTTTCATTAGTTCTATCCTAATTTCCTTCCATATAATCTTTTAATTAATCAAATCACTTCGTGAGGTTGTAGTCTGCTGTATAGAAGAGAGACGTTATCGTATTCCCATAGAATGGAAAGTATGAAATTACATGTGATAAAATAATAATAGTACTATAATAGTATCCTAAATACCATATATAAAAATTTTATCCATCATTATAAATTTTTTTGATAGGTGTGATTGTAAAAAATGAATGACATGAATTCGTAAGGTAGTACCCCTCTGTACAATCAAATGGTGATTTAGTAACTTTTTTTAATGTGGATATGGTGGTATGTAATAAAATTTACATAAAAACATATTTGTATATGTAATATACTAATTTTATTATATCTAAATTATTCAATATTAATTCAGGTTGTTGTAGGAAGAAATAAAATAAAAATGGTCGATGAAGAACTTCACATATTCTTCATGTAACTACCATAGGTTTTCACCAAAATCTCTTCAAGACTAGATTTATGACCAAACTATCAATTCTAAGATCATATTATAGATATTTGGATGATATTTTGATAGGTTTTGGTATAACCAAAAGGTTTTTATGCTGTGAAGAAGAGATGAGACAGGGTGTACTTTTATAGTCAGGTGAGTGGCACGGTTGTAATTTTTGAAAAAAAGTTGTACCAATATTTTTCCTATTCAAAAGGTCCGACATACTAAAAAATCAGTTAAATTTTTCCCTGATCAGTTGGTCCAAATTTAGTTAATAATTTATCCCATTATAGTAGAGTATTTCAACTAGCAATAAGGGTCAAAGGTGGTATAGTTGGGTTACTATACCCTCATGATCAAAGTACCACAACGGTGAAATAAAAAGATAAATGTTAAAAAAAATATCAACTGATTTTAGAAGGTAAACAACTAAATGGTAATAAATATATAAAAAATAAAACATCAAGTATCAAATAAAAAAACCTGAAATGTGATGTGTTTATCAAAAGTAAATAGGCATGCATGGACATAGGCATGGAGAACAATAATTGAATCAAAATAAAAAAACAAAAAAAATTCTTCAATAGCTTCATAAACCATAGATCAGCCATGTTATTCCACTCCCCCAAGGTATAATCTCTACAGAATCACCAACTGGGTGCTTTCCCTTTTTCTACTCGCATCCAAATAATCATATCAGGTACCATCAGTGACCTATATATGGTGTGAGATAAACTCAGTACACCACCAACAATAATGTCTATATATATCCAATAAACACATTTAATATGATTACTATGAAGATATAATAATGGTAAGCATTAATAAAAAACATAAAGGTGTCAAATATGGTTCTTGAAGGAAAATTAGCTGACAATACCTACTACGATCCATGCTGGGAAACCACTGAACCAATAACAATATGTATACATTTATATGGTTTGTATACATAGTGACATATAAAGACATATATATTTATAATGCTACTAGTATAGACCTGATGTGTAAATTATAAATCCATGGTCAGTAGCATGAATCATTCAAGTGTCAAATAATGTCATACCCAGTCTCATAATTGTATGGATTTCGTGTCTATGTATCATAAAATTAGGTTCTTCATTCCTGTGTATCATATCATTTGGGACTCCATGATGATTTTTTATAATCTGTAATGGTCTCCATTATCATTCATTATAATTCATAAGTATCTCTGTATCCATTTATCATAATTGATAAGGGTTTTTATTCCCATTCATCTTAATTCAAAAGGGTCTCTATCCGAGGTGTCATTGATATAATGGATACCATTCCCAAGTTTCATAATATTGGGATTACATGCCTGAGTATTTTAGTATATGGACATCATGATTGTATCTAGTAAAGTAAGGGATTCAATTCCCTTATATCATATTTGTAATGGTTGTTGAGTCAATAAGGTTTTCCTTATGACTTTTCCATTCCTTCTTGTTTTGAAAATCACAAACACCTCATCTTTAAGAAAATATGTTTTTACCCCTGTTCTACTTCTATAAGGAAAAATTTCCTTAAGGAAATTTAAATCTTTCTTGTTTTCATTGTTCATATCAATATTTTTCATAAGTATAAAAAGCGGATTCATATCTATATTCATGGAATCGTATAACACTTAGATATGAAGAATTCTGTTTTAGGATCCGAATTCTCATTCCGAATTCTATAATGAATTCTCATTACGAATTCTTATGACAAATTCCCATTATGAATTCTGATAATTAATTTTCATTACGAATTCTGATGACGAATTCCCATAACAAATTTTGTGATGAATTCTCAATATGAATTCTCTGATGAATTCTAATTACAAAGTCTGTGATGAATTCTCATTTCAAATTCTGTGATGATTTCTCATTACGAATTCTGATGAAGAATTCTCAAAACAAATTCTATGATGAATTCTCATTATGAATTCTGTGATGAATTCTCATTACGAATTCTATGATGAATTATCATTATGAATTCTGTGATGAATTCTCATTACGAATTCTAATGAATAATTCTCATTACAAATTCTGATGATGAATTCTCATTACAAATTCTGATGATGAATTCTCATTAAGAATTCTGATGATGAATTCTCATTACGAATTCTGTGATAAATTATCATTACGAATTCTCTGATGAATTCTCATTACGAATTCCAGTGCATAATTCTCATTATGAATTCTGGTTGGGAATTCTGATTACAAATTATGGATACGAACTTTTATGAAGTTCAACTCCAAATTCTTCTGATAAAAATAATCTTAATATCCTTGTAATATAGACTCCGAATATAATTTTTGGTTATACTCCAATATTTTTACTTACAATCCTATATGTTATGTTTGTTATAAAACGATGTCGTGCTTTCAGTTACACATGTTTTTTTATAAAACTATGTCGTCCATTCTGTTTTTAACTAACTGTTGGTTGAGTGACATGTGTCCAGGTCCCTCCTAAATTTAAGGAAAATATGACCATTGGAGTAGGGAGCCGACCGTTGCTACCGAGCCTATAAATAAGAGCTCATTTGAAAGAGCTCAACAACAAGTTGATCACTCTAGAGACCACACGCTGTTAAGGTGATTTCTATAGATAGAAGATTTTCATGCCTTGTGCGTACTGAACTGCTCATTCAGATTGCTTCGTGCGACTCCGAATGTTGGTGATTACATTTGAGGTCTTCCGGGGATAGGAAGACAGAGGTGCCGACTACCTTGAAGTTCGAGGGCTTCCTTTGCTGAGGAAGATAGAGGTTCTAACTACCTTGATTTTGATGGTTTGCGGGCATATCAAGACACAGACTATGATCTTTGTATCAAGGGCTTACCTGGGTGCGGATAAGACAGACTTTCTTGAAATCATAAATCATGGGACCATTATCCAAGGTTGTTGGATACCCTTCTATTTGGGTTAAAATATTTATATCTTGTTACTTGTTTTTTTTACAGGTTTATCTTTTCCACTGCATTTTGCATGTTTAATAAAGTATAACAATCTTATACTTCCTTACACTTGTATACTCTGATTTAGTAAGATTCTATACGTTTAAGGTAGAATATCATATTGTAAACTTTGGTTAAGTTTCATTTTCCGGATCCATATTTCCAGAACCGGTTTTTAGGAATCACATTCCAGATTTAAGAAAGTGTATAGAACTAGAAGTTTGTAACTTCATACTTTGTCCCAATCATTCAATTTGTGTTATTGGTGTAGTGAATTTTCTTAGTTTAACTTTGTTAAACTTATATCTTTCCTTGTTTAAGGAAATTTTTAAAGTGTAGAATTCACCCCCCAACCCTCTTGTATATTGAGAATCTACATCATTAATTCAATCCTAAAATTGGTATCAAAGGAGTCTCTGAAATACTTATACTCACAAATAAGTTTTTCTGGCTCAGTTTTTCATTGTTCTATATTTTCCTTGCTTACGATTATTCTCATTGAATCCGAAATTTTGTTATTAACAAGTTTTTGTGTAGAAAGATTTTTAAGATGTCAGGAATCAATTTTGGTTCCATCAACATCCTAAATCCTACAAGACCACCAATTTTTTATGGTAATGATTATGAGTATTGGAGAGATCGAATGAATACATTCGTTATCAATACTGGAGTAGAAAATTTTGTTATGCTTACTGGAGGTTATCAAATTCCTGATAAGAAAGTTAGTGCTTTCACAAACCAAGAGAAGCATGATTATCAACTTAACTATAAGGTACACAACACTTTACTTTGTTCAATGACTAGGAACATATATGGCCAATTTTTTCTTGTGAAGCATCTAACTGTATATGGAAGAAACGTGAAGTAACTCATTTTGGTACATCTAAAGTGATTGAGACCATAAGAGACATGCCTAGAGCTGAGTATCATGGTTTTAACTTTCTTTATGGACAACCCATATGTAAGGTGCAACAAAGATTTATGACTATCGTAAATAGCTTACAATATATGGGAGAGAAAGGTCTGGATGATGAAGCACTTGTTGACAAGATCATTGATATTATGCTCAATGAGTGGGAATCAAAGAGAACAGCTATTGATGAGAACAAGAAGGTTACTCAAATTTCCTTAGATGATCTGTTTGAAACTCTTCTCTAACATGAATCAAGGATGATGATAGATGATGACAACATCAAGAAGAATAATGGGAATGATACTATTTTTGTTACTACAAAATCAATTCACATGAAATCAATGACTCCAGAAAGAGTAACTAGATCCAAATATAAGAAGGTTATTACTCAATTAGAATCTAGTGAGAGTGAAGTCTAAGAGAATGAGTTAGCTAATCTTTCTTGAAGGATGAACAAGACAGCTGGACAAAAAAATTTCCAATCCAAGTATAAAAAGAAGGAATGGGAAGATAAGAAAGATTCAGAAGTCACATGCTATGAATGCAAGAGAGATGGACACATAAGACCTGGTTACCCTATGCTCAAAAGAAAAGATAGAAAAGAGAGGCATTCTGAAAGGAATAGAAAGAAGTATTACAAGTCCAAATCTAAGAATGTTCTAAAAGCTAATGATACTTGGAGTGACAGTGGTGGTAACTCATCAGATGAATCTTCGGATTATGAATCTTCTGGACAGAAGAATATTGGTCTTATAGCCGGACTAACTATTGACAATCATTGCTTTATGGATACGGTACACAATGATGATTCATTGACCGACGTTTCTTTAAATGCTAATGATAGTAAATATTATAACTCTTCCGATGAAGAATCTTCTTCTGATGAACAAAATACTTTACCTACCTATGAAGAAGTTTCTAGGTTTGCAGAACTTCTTGAGATTGAGAATTCAAAACTCAATAAAAAACTTGATAAGGAATATTCTGGAAATACTATTCTTACATAAGAGATATCAAATCATTCTAAAGATCTTGATAAGAAAAAGGTTGATTTTATAAGTATTTCAAAAATTCTTGAGGAAGTAATTTCTGAGAAAGATAAACTTTCAAAAGATCTTGAAAAAATAATTTCTAAAAAAATTTTATTTGAGCCTAGCTCTAGTTCCAAAACAAATGAATTTGAAGATAAAAACTTGGTTATAAAACTCCAGTCTGAAATTTTTTCCTTAAATAAGTGTTTGTCAAACATTACCTTAGCTAATGAAAATTTTGATAAGATTTATTCACAAATACGACCTTTAAGAAACAAATCTTGATTTGGTTATACCCATGAAAAACCAACTTTTGGTAACAATTATTTTCTTCCTCAAAGTGCCCCATTTTGTACCAAGTGTCAATGTGGTGGTCACTATGCAAAGAATTATTCTTTAAACAAAACCTAATATTTAGGTTTTTATAAGTCTTATTTTTCTAAGAAGATGTGGGTGCCCAAAATTTTGTTATCTGAAAATATTGGATCCAAACAAGTTTGGATTCCCAAAGTCTAAATTCTTTTCTTATTTTCAGGAAGATAAAGGAAGTTCCAACAGCAGTACATGGTACATGGATAGTGGATGTTCCCAGCATATGACTGGTAACAAAAACTATGTGGAAAATATTATCAAGTTGAAAGGAGGAAAAGTAACTTTTGGAGATAGTGCTCAGGGAGAAATTTTTGGTATAGGTAATATCGTTCTTCTTGGTAAAACTTTGATTTCAAATGTTTTGTTTGTTAAGGGTATTAAGCACAACCACATTAGCATAAGTTTATTATGTGATTAAGTTTACCTTGTGAATTTTAGGAATGATAAATTCTTAGTTGACAATTCCAAAGAAGAGTTTATTCTCTCTACCCATAGGCAAGATATGTTTACACTTTTAACTTAGAAGACCTTTGGAGACAAGAATTACCTTGCCTAAGTGAAATGGAAAATCATTCTTGGTTATGGAATAGAAGACTAGGTCACTGTAACCTTATAAACTTTTGTAAACTCTCTAAGAAGTAACTAGTTAAGGATCTACCGGAATATAGATTTTATTCTTCTAAAGTTTCTGATCCTTGTCAATATGGCAAGAAACATAAATATAGTTTTAAATCAATTGGTGAAGTCTCAAAAATTGATGTCTTACAGTTGGCGCACAAGGATCTTTTTGGTCCAACACAAATTGGAAGCATTGGAGGAAAATACTATGTGTTTGTTCTAGTTGATGATTACACTAGATTTACATGGGTCTATTTTCTAGCAAAGAAGTATGAAGATTTTTCTTCTTTCAAATGTTTTAGAGCCCAAGTTAAAAATTAGAAAAACCTTCAATTGAAAACTATTTACAGTGATCATGGAGGAGAATTTCAAAATTCTGATTTTGAAACTTTTTTAGTAGAAAATGTATTGCTCCCAACTTTTCAGCACCTAGAACTCCTCAAAAAAATGTTGTAGTTGAAAGAAGAAATATAATTCTTCAAGAGATAACTAGAACCATGTTGAGTGAATATTCTATAGCTAAATGTTTCTGGGCTAAAGCTGTAAGCACTTCATGTTACACTATAAATCGTGTTTTAATTAGACATTTCCTTAATAAAACTCTCTATGAGTTATGGATTGGTATATATCATAGACTTTCCCACTTCATGGTTTTTGGCTGCAAAGTATTGATTCTGAATACTAAAGATAATCAACAAAAATTCCCACCAAAATCTGATGAATGAATTTTCTTAGGCTACTCCACAAATTCTAAGGCTTATAGAGTTTTTAACAAAAAAAACTTGTACTGTTGAGGAGACAGTACATGTCAAATTTGATGAATCTGATATCTTTTTTTCCAAACAACCTAAACCTACATCTTCGGATGTGTTTTCAAAAACTGATTATCAACCTATGAGAGAAGATCCTTCTGATAAGGAAAATTTCCAAGAATATATTTCTGAAACATTTACCCCATAATACTTTCTACCCTATGTTGATGAACAGGTTTTACAAAACCCAAATCAAGTGTTTCTAAATAATCATCCCAGTGATGGTATCATTGGTGATGTAAATCAACCTGTAAGGACTAGAAGTTACTTGAGGAATGAAGTAGAACATCTAGCATTTCTTTCCCAATTAGAACCAAAAATCACTGATGAAGCTTTAAGTTATGATGATTGGATCAAAGCTATGCAAGATGAACTAAATGAATTCGAAAGGAATAATGTCTAGACCTTGGTTGAAAGACCTAAGGAAAATACTGTTATTTGAGTAAAATGGGTATTCAGAAATAAGTGTGATTAAAATGGAGTCACTATTAGAAATAAAGCTAGACTAGTTGGCAAAGGCTATAATCAGCAAGAGGGAATAGACTATGAAGAAACCAATGCTCTAGTATCTAGACTTGAATCTATTCGTATCTTACTTGCATTTACAACATTATTCAATTTTAAACTTTTTCAAATGGACGTGAAATGTGCTTTTCTTAACAGTTATGTCCAAGAGGAAGTATTTTTTCAACAACCTCATGACTTTGAAGACACAAAATGTCCTGATCATGTTTTTAGACTTACCAAAGCTTTGTATGGACTTAAACAAGCCCCTAGAGCTTGGTATGATAGACTAACAGGATTTTTTATTCAAAATAACTATGTTAAGTGAAATGCAGATCCAACCCTTTTTATAAAAAAAGACAAGAAAAATGTTTTTATTGTTCAAATATATGTTGATGACATCATATTTGGTTCAACTCAGCAATCATTAATCGATTCCTTTGAAAATCTAATGAAATCTGAGTTTGAAATGAGTATGATGGGTGAGTTAACATTATTCCTTAGTTTTCAAATTTCTCAAAAATAAGAAGGAACCTATATATCTCAATATAATTATATTAATTTTCTTCTTAAAAGTTATGGATATGACAACACTAAAAGTATTATTATTCCCATTGGTACCTCAAACAGACATGATATTGATGAAGCTGAGAAACCAGTGGATCAAACATCTTTTAGAGGTTTGATAGGAAGCCTACTATACTTGACAGCTAGTCGTCCAGACATAATGTTTTCAGTATTCTTATGTTCCAGATATCAATCCAATCCTATGGAATCTCATTTAAAGGCAATGAAAAGAATTTTTCTCTACTTAACGGGAACCATGGATCTTGGATTATTTTATACTTCTGTAAATGATTTTATCTTAAAGATTTTTTCAGATGTTGAGTTTGGTGGGTGTAGAATGGATAGAAAAAGTACATCTCGAACTTTTCACTTATTAGGAGATTCGTTAGTTTCTTGGTCATTAAAGAAGAAACACTCAGTAGCACTTTCCACTGCTGAAGCTGAATATGTAGCAGCTAGAAGTTGTTGTGCTCAAGTGTTGTGGATGCAACACACACTCACATACTATGGAATGAGTTTCACTAAGACTCAAATTTTTTGTGATAACACAAGTTCCATTTCCCTTAGTAAAAACCCTACACACCACTCTCGTGCAAATCACATAGATAATAGGCATCACTTTCTTAGGGATCACACACTAAAAGGAGATATCATTCTCCTATTTAACGGAACGTAAGATCAACTTGCTGATATTTTCACAAAATATTTACCTTCTCATTTATTTGAATACATTAAACAGAAGATAGGAATGATAACCATAAGGTAATATTTCTTCATTAACAACCTATTAAAACAATCCCCCTACAGAAATAAACTCCTTTTTATAGTGGTAGTACATTTGTTTGTTAGAAGTTAAATTTTTTTGGAAATGACCTTTTCAAAAAAATTCGTACTGAGCTTTTCAAATAATTTCGTAGTGAGCTTTTCAAAAAATATTTGTAGTGAGATTTTCAAAAATATTTGTAGTGAGGTTTTCAAAAAAAATTCCATGTTGATATTTTGAAATTATTTTTCGTAATGAAATTTTCATACAAAAATTTTCTTACTAAGAATTTTCGTAATGAAATTTTCGTACTGAGAATTTTCGTAATGAAATTTTCGTACTAAGAATTTTCATAATGATATTTTCTTATTGGGAATTTTGCAATGAATTTTTTTTCATACTCATGTCTTTCCTAGTTAGTTTTTCGTAGTCAAATTTTCATCTAGAAGAAAATCACCAATTACGAACAATCTTACTAGCTAATTCGAAAGGTATTATTTCCTTACTTATGTTTTCTTATTCATATTTTACTTGCTAGTATTTTCTTATTTGTTTTAAAATTTCTCGGATTCTAGTATTCATAAATCCGATTGTTTTTCGTTAAACCTCAAAAGATTGGAGTCAAGTTTTCCTTGCGGGTTGTTTCCCAACCATCAGATAAAATCTCAATGAATCTCAATCATTCGATCTACTGAGGAATCGGGACTGTCGTTGCAAAACCTATATAAAGGGGACCCCCAAGGGTTATCCCACATTTGATATCAAGCTTTTGAGTCTCGAAGTTATGTCTCACTTCTTAAGGCCATTCCGATCATTCTCAAGTCCGCTCCAAATCCTTCAGAAGCGTTTAGTTTTGAATGCCTGTAGAAGCCACTTCTCAGAATATGTCAACTGTAAAACCTATCTATAAGTGGTTAGTTTATAGGGAGAGGTTTGTGCATCCGAATTTCTACATGTATGATTCTATTATATCTAAGAATATCAGATCGAATGGTTGGGAGGATGTATGCTTATCAAAGCCAGTGAATTAGTATACAGTTTATTCATATTTTCTTGTAGAGTTTTACGAGTCTGTTTCCTTCATTGAGGAAGATGGCAGAGAGATGTTTTCTTTAATGTATTATAGGAAGACTTACAGGCTTCCTTTCAACAAGGCTGAAAGCTTGGTAGGTCTATCATATGAGGGTGAAGCTGAATTTTTCTCACATAAGCTACCAGATGATCAAGGATTTTTTAATAATGTGAAGTACAAGGAATACCTTGGATTAAAGATGTCAAGACCGCTAAGATTTCTCATCTCTATTTGAATAATCGGATTCTATAGTTGTGGGTTCCAGGTTTTTTCATACCGAGAATGGGTGATAAGGATAATCTCAAGAAGAGTGATATATAAATCTTAGATTTTTTGGTAAATATAAGGAAGGTAAATTTGACGAGGCATGTTTTGATTAGAGTTAAGAATATTAAATATGGGAATCTGAAAACTCAGATTATAATGTATCCATCCTTGTTTTCTAATCTTCTTATTAGGTGTCTTGATTCATTTAAAAATGCATACACTTCCAAGCCATGAAATTTCAAGGTAATGCTGGTTAGTGATGATACGTTGAAGAGGATGAAGATGGGTTTTTCTGTTTAATCAGGAGAATTCTACTCTTTACCGGAGGAATTGGCTGAGGCAGCTCAGAAAGAACAACAAACTCCCGAACCATCAAAGAAAGCTGGGAAGAAAAGGAAATTGAAGGAAGTGGAAGTTGCTGAGAAAAACCTTAAGTCTAAGGAAACTAAATCCACACCTCATAAACCCATGAAACAAAAGGCATATCCAGATGAGGTGGTTTCCAAGTGGAGGCAATATAAAGAAAATAGAAAATAAGGGGATCCACAATTCAGATTGGACCCTACTAAGGCTAAGGCATTGAAAGAGAAAGCGGATGATGAATTAGAAAAGCAAGACAAGGAGAAGAAGATGAAGAAAAATATATAAGAGGCAAATATTGTTCAATCACTTCTAAAAGCCACTGAAGTAGCATCCAAAAATTTACCCATTAAGAAATATTTTTTGGTTGACGGTTTGCCTGAAACTCTGGGTGAGAAGACTCTGGAAAATTATAAGAAGAAGAAATCTGAGAAGGAATTTATGCTGACAGTTGATCAAGTTAAGGAAGAAATTCAGAAAGCAGAGAGCAGTGGTGGCTCTGGTGATGTAATAAAACAGGTCGAAGACTATCATGAGAAAGATAGTGATTCTGAGAAATTTTCATTCCAGACTTCTCAAGTAGGATCCTCAAAAATTTATACAACTAGAATTGACAAGAAAGGTGAAGAGGAAGTGAACAAGCCGTTAGAGGAAGGAAGTCACAATCATGACTTTATACAGCTTGAGGATGTTGAAGCTGGAATAGAGAAGGAGATAGTTGTTGAAGATGATATTGTTAAACTATATGAGAGTGAGAAACAATCTCATGATGAAAAAACCATTCCGAAATTTGATAAGGGAAAGAAAGTGGTAGCTGAAACTCCAACGAAAGATATTATAATAAGGAAGGAAGCTGGAGGACCATCTAAAAGGAAGTTGTTAAAGTCATAGGAAGAACCATCTCCATCCAGAATATCAGTTTTGAAGTCATCTGTATTAGTTCATGACTTTGTCGAACAGTCCCTAAAGATGCTGGTGTACATCATTCTGATTCTTTCAGCAATAGAATCCAGATTCTAGATTATTCATCATACCATAAATAAAAAATCGGACTCTGTATCCATGGTGATGGATAGGTGTGCTAAGCATTAGGATGATCGTAAAAACATTCGTATCAATTATGATTCTCATAGATTTTCTTCCAAGAAGATAACCAAGTTGTCCAGGAATGTTTTTTAAGAGATGGGAGAGCTTGATCAGTTCCAACTAGATGTTAAATATGCTTTTGATACCGAAGAATCTAAAATCAAGGATCTTACAAATTCTTTTGAGAAGAAGTTAACTCTTGAGAAGAATTTTCGGATGCAGGACGTCAAAGATCTGAATGGGAAGCTAAGTTCTCTAGTCCAATACTACAGGGATGAAAAAGATCTTCGGGTTCAGTTGGAATAAAAGGTTGTAAAGAAATATTAAACTCTTAAAGCTCAGACAGTGGCAATGGAGGCTAAAGATGCATGAATCATTTGTTTATAGAAGCAGGTGGAGGAGGACCACAAAGAAATGAAGAAGCTGAAGAAAATTGTCAAAATGATTATGCCCATAAAAAAAGAAACAAAATAGACCAACTCTGATCTTTTGTTGTATTGTTTTCCTTGTACTAGTTCTTTACAATAGTAATGGAATTTTGGTTACTTTTCTTTTGGTTGGTTGCATATACCAATATTTCTGGTACTTTATTATTTTTTCCATTCCCTCAATTCCTTTTTAAAATCACAAAGGGGGAGAAGGAAAAAGAATTACTCAAAAGGGGGAGAAGGAAGAATCTAAAAGGTAGAAGAAAAATTTCTAAGTAAATAAGAACTATCCCTATGTAAGGGGGGTTCTTATCTAAGGGGGAGTTTCTCATTACAAAGTTTTTCATTATTATGATAATGAAAATTCCATTCCAGAAATCTAGAATACGATCCTTAGTGTTCCAAAGACTAAGGGGAGTTATTCATATTCACCATCTTTTATAAACAAAGGAAGATAAGATTTCATTTCAAAGACTAGAAATTTATTCTAAGCTCTTATAATTTTTTCATAAGGATATTTGTGCTTTCCAAAAAGGGGGAGATTGTTAAGTCAATAAGATTTTCCTTATGACTTTTCCATTCCTTCTTGTTTTGAAAATCTCAAACACCTTATTTTTAAGCAAATATGTTTTTACCCCTGTTCTACTTCTACAAGGAAAATTTTACTTAAGGAAATTTACCACTTTCTTGTTTTAATTGTTCATATCAATATTTTTCTTAAGTATAAAAATCGGATTCATTTCTATATAATCAGAATCGTGTAATACTTAGATATGAAGAATTCTGTTTTAGGATATGAATTCTCATTCCGAATTCTGTAATGATTTCTCATTACGAATTTTGATGAATAATTCTCATTACGAATTCTGATAACGAATTCTCATTACGAATTCTGATGATGAATTCTCATGATGAATTCTCATTACGAATTATGTGATGAATTCTCATTACGAATTCTGTGATGAATTCTCATTACAAATTCGGATGACGAATTCTCATTACGCATTCTGTGATTAATTCTCATTACGAATTCTGTGATGAATTCTCATTACGAATTATGTGTTGAATTCTCATTACGGATTCTGTGATGAATTCTCATTACGAATTCTGATGACGAATTCTCATTACAAATTCTGATGAAAAATTCTCAGTATGAATTCTGATAATGAATTCTCATTACAAATTCTGTGATGAATTCTCATGAAAAATTCTCTAATGAATTCTCATTACGAATTCTAGTGAAAAATTCTCATTATGAATTATGGTTGTGAATTCTGATTATGAATTATGGATAGGAACTTTTATGAAGTTTGACTCTGAATTATTCTGATAAAAAGAATCTGAATATCCTTGTAAAATAGAATCCGAATATATTTTTTGGTTAGACCCCGAACTTTTTACTTACACTCTGATTTGTTAAGTTTGTTATAAAATGATGTCGTGATTTCAGTTACACATGTTTTGTTATAAAATGATGTAGTCCATTATGTTTCTAACTAACCGTTGGTTGAGTGACATGTGTACAGGTACCTCTGAAACTTATGTAAAATATAACCACTGGAGGAGGGAGCCGACCATTTCTACCGAGCCTATAAATAGGAGCTCATTTGAAAGAGCTCAACAACAAGTTGATCACTCTAGAGACCACACATTGTTAAGGTGATTTCTAGAGAGAGAAGATTTTCATGCATTGTGCATCCTGAACTGCTCGTTCAGATTACTTTGTGCGACTCCGAATGTTGGTGATTACATTTGAGGGCTTCCAGGGATAGGAAGATAGAGGTGCCGACTACCTTGAAGTTCGAGGGCTTCCTTTCTGAGGAAGACAGAGGTTCCAACTACCTTGAAGTTGTGGGCTTGTGGGGATAGCAAGAGAGAGACTCCGATCTTCATATCGGGGGCTTACCTAGGTGTGGGTAAGACTGACATTCTTGAATGTATAAATCAAAGGACCTTTATCCGAGGTTGTTGGATACCCTTCTCTTTGGGTTAAAATATTTATATCTCATTACTTGTTTTTTGTACAAGTTTATCTTTTCTACTACATTTTTCATGTTTAAAAAAAGTATAACTATATTATACTTACTTACACTTGTATACTCTGATTAAGTAAGATTCTATACATTTTAAGTTAGAATCTCATATTATAAACTGTGGTTAAGTTTCATTTTCTGAATCCATATTTCCAGAACCGGTTTTTCGGAATCCCTTTCCAGATTTAAGCAAGTGTATAGAACTAGAAGTTTGTAACTTCATACTTTGTCCCAATATTTCAATTGTTGTTAGATGTTTTGTGAATATTCTTAGTTTAACTTTGTTAAAGTTACATCTTTCCTTGATTAAAGAAATTTTTAAAGTGTACAATTCACCCCCCCCCCTCGTTTATATTGAGCATCTACATCATTATTTCGATCCTACAAGGGTATCCATGCATGTATCTTATAATAAAAGGGTTTAAATTATTGTATAAAAAAATTAGTGTGTGGTCAAAGGATTTAGAAAGATATAATAAATATTTCATAGTTCATTATTATCTCACTTTAACAATAACATAATCATTGTTCTATTAAAAAATGACACATGGTAGTACCAATCACATTGCATTAAATTCATTGTAGTCTGATATTACCATTATCCATTATGGTTTGTGATATCACCATTCAGAATTATAACCATACACACTGATGGGTGTTCTTATCATATAACCATGAATATCAACAAGGAATATAAAGGGAATACCCAAAGGGGTGGATCACATTGATGGTGACATCTTCTATTGTCTTTTGGGATATACTTGAGTCATCAAGTTCCATAATAGTAAACTAATTTATGGTAGATTCATTTTAGAAGAAACGCATAGGGAAACTGGCATGCAACACGTGACATGGAATATAAAGAATCATGAAATTGATGGATAATTACTACACAAAAAACCATATGACTATAGTGGAAAACTCATCTAGAATCAACCTTTAGTTTGGTATAGATGAAAAAAAAATGAAAAAAAATTAAATCACAAAAAATAGGGAATATATCCTCACAAAACAAATAACATCATTGATATAAATACAAAAAAACAAAGAAGCCAAAAGAGTGGAGCACCTACCAAGTGTAATCAAATGAAATGATTGAAATCCAAATCGGATTCCAAATGTAAGAATTATCCAAGAACCTAATTTGATAGGAGGAGTAGTTCTCATGTGACATAAGTGAGAGGGATTTCCACTGGAGGAAAGGGGTTAAATATATAATACTTTAAAGGAAAAATGGTAATTTTACAAAAAATATAAGGATTGCATGGTTTTATTGGATGGTTTTCCATACCATGTGCTAACCAAGTTCCATGAATGGTGTCAAGACCCCCCTCACATAGTTATGGCATAGGGTTAGACAACCTATGCACCAACCATGTCTTTTACCTATGTTACAAACTTCATTTGCTTTACTTGAGTTTGTGGCCTCTGTTACTTTAGTTGGGAAAACCATTTTGCCCACATATTATAATAAAAAACATTTCACGTTTTTTATAATCCTTGTGGACTGGGTGGAATGGTTTCTGAAAACCATGTAGCCCAGCTATTTCCTCCACCTTCTAGGATCATGGGTTACGAACAAGCCCCAAACACTATCATTTCCTTAATATCATTTTCTGGCATTAACATAACAAAAAACAAGGAATTAAATGAAAAATAAAAGGGTTCTTACCTCAATAAAAATGGTATCATATAGTCTCCTCCCTTAAAAGAAATCATCGCTAAGTTTCCCTCCCAAGGTTGGAAGAATACACTCTTAGAACAACTATGTCGATTGATCACTTACATCATCCTCCCACTCCCAAATCTCATATTGTACATGGTCCTTAAACCATACCACCGAAAAAAAGAGATAAAATATCCTCGGAGGGACTTCATTCCAAAATCGATGATCCAAATAGGATACACCTCAAGAGAAAAGTCGGCATCTAATTCAATATCCTCATAATAAAAAGTATGAGAAGGTTCAGTATGTATTGTTGAACTTGTGATAAGTGAAATAAATCATTCTTTGAGTGTTACTTTTGAGGTAACATCAATTAATAAGATACCCCAATCACTCTATAAAAAATATAGAAACTCCTTAAAAATTAGGAGATAGCTTCTCTTGCCTCTATATCCTTCTATTACCATGTCTGGGTGACACTCAAAAGAAATCAGGATCCCTAACATCAAACTCTGGATGTCCTCAATGATGATCATCATATGATTGATTCTATACTATGTAGTAGTCATATGTTTTCGGATCAACTGCAAAATATCTAAAGTAATATTCAGGATAGGATGACTTAGTTGCACTACCTCCCCAACCTCTTTGTGATGAACCATCCCGAAATTCACTAAATAGTTCCCTGAGCCGGTTGGTCACATTCCCTCAAGCAAACCATCCAATAATCCAGAGGCTAATAACTATTTCCATGCGTCCAAGGTGATACATTGGGAATAATTTAACAACATCATTAGAGTAAAAAAAATTTGAAATAAATTTATAAATATTAGATTCACAAAATCAACTAAAAATTTAATACAAAGAATCCAATGGTAATACATAAACAACTAAAAAATCCATTATGACATCTCCCAATTTCCATTAAATTATTTTTAAACATTGTAAAAAGATAGTAGGTCAATGGTGCTCCTCCTTCACCTGTTGATAGGTGGAACACCTATTATAAAACCCAAAATATGATCTGTCATTCAAGACAATCAATACTGGCAGTGCTTATCATGATACATCATGGAGATACATGGGTTCACTGACCACATAGAATCATGGGATTCTCATATCATCTTTTCTCACATGTCTGTAGAAACCCAGATACACCCATGTACACACAAGATGACATCTCCAGCAACAAACCAATCCAGATTTGGGTCCTCACTAGAATGAAATTCTCGTATGCAGAAAACATCAGGATCTAAAAACTATCATTTATTCACTCAATCAATGAGTGAATAGGTATCGTCTAAGGTTACAATAAATGACTACTAGTGACTCTCATGAAAATTCATATGCATCTCATAAAACGGGCCCATCAATTTGTATTCATTACTACCTTCCTAAATGGATTGTGCCAGAGTTTTCTGGCTTAGTGAAAAAGCAACCATATTTCCCTTTCTATGCATACAGGTAAGTTCACTGTCAAAGGAAGAAAGGTATTTATAATGAATGAACAAATGATGCAAGCTTCAGGTAAATCATTGGGTAATTATGCTCATGAGGTTTCAACTAGAGAGACCCATATGTGACAACATGATCCTCCTACATCAATATTTCACCCATTACAATTATTAGTGAATAACAGAACACTATATAGAATATGCTAACATCTAGTAGAATCTGATTTTGTGAAAAAGTACATATCAATTTCATCTCTTGAAAGGATGTCTCACCAGATTTGTAGAATGTAAACATCACACCCTTATCAATCAATCCCCTAAGGGGAGACACTATACAAGAGATGTATTGAATTAAGATCTTATATTAATGAGCTATCAATGTGAAACATATATAAAATCAATTCTCAGGTTGCTCTCGAGTAACTTCATAACTCAACTTCTCTGGAGAAAATGGAACTCCATTCTCTAAGATAATATGACCTAGGATGTCAACCTAGTTGATCCAAAAGTTTAATTTAGTGATCTTATCATACAATAGGTTCTCTCTTAGGGTATTAAAATTGGTTTCCAGATATTTGGCATAGTCTTTTCAAGTATGAGAATACACAAAAATTTCATCCTGAAAACCATGAAAAAGGAATCCCAATAAGCATGGAAAACTCTATTCCTGAGGTCCACAAAAACATAGGGTCTGTTTCAAATACTGAACGATATAACTAAATACATATATATACCATACCAACATCAAAGTGTTGTACGTGGTATATCTGAAGGTCTGACACTTACTTGATTATAGATCGATCTTATATCTTTCTTAGAGAAAAATATTTCTCCTCTAATCTCGTAAAAGAGGTCATATATACGAGGAAATGGATATCAGTTCTTCATAGTATGCTTTTCAACTTCTAAAAATCCACAGAGAGTTTAAGGGTTCCGTCTGCCTTCTTGGATATAAGGATTGGTGAACCCATGGGATAAATAATAGGTCGTGTAAGTCCCTTATCTATTAAAACCCTAAGTTGCTTCTTAAAATCCTAAAACATATTAGTAACCATCATGTAAGGATGAAGCGATACATATGCATCTCCAAGCACTGTATTAATAAAAAAAACTTACCTCTCTCTCGGGAGGTAAAGAAAAAAAGTCATCATGGGAGGTATAACTGAAATGATCTACCAAAGGAGGGAATTCAGTCTAATGTAATCCCTAATTGTCCATATAAAGGACAAAAATTTGGGTTTTCACTCCACCTATCCCAAGATCCTATGGCCAATCTCTACTTTCCTAGACATCACATTAACCCTTTTGGAGATAATTATTACCCTCTTGTGATGTAAATGATATATTATAGTGATAATAGTCTACATAGGCATTATAGGGGACCAAAAAATACATCTCTAAAATGACATCCAATCCTGTAATCTTAAGGAATTATATTTCCCATAAGAAACAATGTTCAGCTACCTCAATATATAATTCCTTGCACTGGAACAGAATCACAGACCGTATTACAAACAGTGTATCTTGTTTCTTCACACTATAGAAATTCTCCATATAAATAACATGTTTTTCCATAATATAAATAGAGATAAACCAATGTGAAGCACATCTGTATAGTAAGGAATACACAATAGTAGGTGCTACTAGAATGGTACCTAAAATAGTAGATGGATTGGAACACTAATCCACTACTATAAGTTGCACTGAATAAATTTGGAATGATATATTCCATTTTTTTGCTACCTCACTTCCCTGAGTATGTCTATTCTACTGATGATGTGTAATAAAAGACTAGTTACCTCGGTCATGACGTCATCCTTTACCTGTATGGAGAGTAGTACACCAACTACCTATCCTGGAAGGTGGTCATGTTCCTTCTCCTAAATATATAGCTGATGTGGTTCCTCTCACAAAACACATGAGTTGAAGGTCCTTTAAAAAATGATTAATGTTCCCTAACCATTAATATTATCAGTACTCAATAAGGCCTTTGGGACACTAGAGATACTAATTCCTTGGCTTCCCACATTAGTGAAAAACCTTTTAACTGTCAGTGGGTATCATCTGGTTTCTTTTTTTCCTTCTTGCATTATCAAAGTAACACTTATGACGTCTAGTTGAACCACATCCCTACCTGGGTTCTAAACCACCCTATCCCACGCTAAATGCTTCCCACGGGTTTTGAGTAGTTATGAGAGCATGTATCAATATATCGGACATGATAGTCAACCAGAATTTTTTTCCTGAGATTTAATATGATTCCTATTTACATACATAGAATTCGTTTTTTTTCATTGGATCATTAGTAGTATAGATATGTGAAAAACATTGAAGATCAAATAAAATGTGTTGAATAGTCTATAAAATACAATGAACCCAACTAAAAGTTTGTGAACACCCTGGAATGATCATCCCTAAGGGTATCAAGGAAGAAAGAGTTATAGAGTCCATATTGTAAATCCATCTGAATCACTTCTCAGAGATAAACAACCATGTTGAAAATATCCCACCAATGTCTGGAAGATTCTCAATGAATATATGTAGTGAGAATAACTCTCTTTATTAGGAGGTTTTGGTAGGTGATCAAAGATATAAAATGCTATATTAATTTATAACTATATTTCTGGGGGGCCACCCCCCCTAAAATGTTGGTTTCTATTGCTGATAAAACTCCCACGTTTACTCTCACATAGATGCACCTAGTTATGGAGCTCCCTATACATTCTTTATAAGATAAAGAAACTGATCACAAAATCAAACATCATTTCTGGCAGTATCGATATCATTTGGTGATACAAGTGTGACAAATGGAGGTACTAGTAGAGGATCAAGCCTCATCACCTTCATAGCATGGTCATCACCACCCTACGGGCGAATGACTAGTGGAAATTGTGTGTCATAACTCTAAATATTCCAATCCAACACCTTAGATAGGTTTTGATAATGGATGAGATTGTAGATACACTAATAGGATATGAAAAAGCCTTCCTATGTATGAACCACACCCCTGGTCCAGATTCTAAAGACATTCTATAGTGATAGGAAGAATTATATTGGACATAAGGGATTCTACATACAACCCACTACTAAGGTTGGGACAAGGTCAATCTCTATATTTCACTGTAAGGTTCAATTTATATAGACTATAAATTTCATGTTATTGAAGAAATACCCTTTAATTTTAAATTGGAATATGTATTTAAGGGTGACTGTATTTAAATTATAGATTCAGAAATTCTTGAATTTACATAATAGGAAAATTATTTGAAGTAACATTCCTCATTTATACAAGTAAATTCTTTATAAACTGCAAGAGTAGTTCATTTTTCTGCATCAAGACCTTAAAATTTAATAGAAGAATGTTATGGGTGTATGAAATGATTTGACTATATGAATCATCATTTCCAATCTATACATGTACATGAAATCTTTAAATTAAAAATTACATACATGTATCCCAAATGAACTAATGTTTTATTCTTTGTTTCCTCATTTACATAACTCAATCATTTGATAACGAGATAGATAAGTTTCTGCCATTAAACTAAAGGGAAGACATTATATTGGTTGATGTAAAAGATTTAATAACATATTACCTTATCTCCTTTTTCCTACATAAACATTGGTTTTATAAGATATATATAATTCAAGGCACATACAATGATATCATGTATTCATGAAATGAAACCTACATGGAATGGAATAATGTATGATATATTAGTCCTATAAGTTTCCTATTATGAATCAAGATCAATGATTCCTTTACACATTGTGAAAAGGATAAAATATATTACAATGTCATAATAAAAATAAACATCATAAATCATGTGTGTCACCAAAAAGTTGAATCAAATCAACTATAACAAGGATAATCCAAAACATGATATCTAATAATAGAAAATATTTATTTTCCCTGTAAATGGGTATGATACACCAAGGAACACAATCATTAAAACATTATGATTTTTACTATTCACTTTTCTACCATAAAAAGGGAATTAGGAAAAAGGGGGACGATCTGATACCACTTTCTGATGTCCTGGCATATAAGACCCTAAATGGTGCTCTAATCAGGTGTGTCACATGCCCTCAAGATTTCCTTCATGTGTGACAAAGGCATCTAATTAATATCAAGATTCCAAGGTGGTACACTTGGGAGAATACACCCCCCATGATCAGAGTATCATGGTTGTGAAATAAGAAGATAAATTGAATAATCATATTATCAACTAAAATCCAAATTTATGCATCCAAATGTATGAAATAACCAAAAAACATCTAGTACCGTATACAAATTGATTTAAATTATTGTATCTGTAAAAAGGAAACATGAAGGAATCGAAACATGTGTAAATTACAATACATGTATAAATAGAATTAAAATATAAAAAAGGCTATCTCTAATAACATCATAATCCATAGAATGGTCTTCTGTATCCCCTATCCCATTCTATAATCCCTCATGCATCAATAACTATGTTCATTACCATATCCCTACCTTCATCCACATAGTCTTCCTAGGTACCATCGGCATCCCGAATAGGGTGTGAGATTAACTTAGTTGGTCACCACAAGTGGTGTATAATAAGATTTACTTAGTGTATATAATATGGGCAGTGTGCTTATATAATAATGGTAAGAAGTAATAAAACTGTGAAGGGGTCATATCTGGATCCTGAAGGACATCGAGATGACATTACATAATTTGGACCATTCAAGGAAACATCTGAACATGTAACCATATTTATAGGTATTTTTGGTCTATATACATAGTGACATCTAAGTCCATATATATGGATACTGTAATTAGTATGGACCCAAGGCGTAACTCAACCATCCCTAGGTAGTAGAATAAATCTTTCCAGTTTTATGTGATTTTATTCCTAGTCTCATAATCATAGATTATTCATTCCCATGTATCATATTATTAGGGTCCCAATTCCCATTTATCATAATCTTCATGGTTTTCCATTCCCATTCATCATAATTCGTAAGGGTCCTCATACCCATTCATCATAATTCATAAGGCTCTCCATACCCATTAATCATAATTCATATGGGTCGTAATGTAGAAGATTCACATATATAAGGGACTACATGACCAAGTATCAAAATATAGGGATTCCATGACTGAGTATGATAATATAGGGAATCCATATCGAGGTCTAATAAAATAAGGGATGTCATGCCCATATATCATAGGTTTAAGGGACACTATGTCCATGTCTCACAAGAGTAGGGTCTCCATGACTGTATATCACAAAATTAGAATGCATCCAAAGGCTTTAGTAATTACCAATATATAGTTCTCAGTTCATTAGAAATTCAATTTAATATGCGTGTAACCATTTTTCTAATCAAATATGTTATTTGGTCATACCACACACTTTCCATTTAATTAACTATAGTTTGATAATTATTCTAGGCTTGCAACACCACTATAATTATACATTTCCATTTTTGATATCAATAATTAGAGTTCAATACAATCACACCAATGGCTAGTTTGGTTATATAACCATAAATGTAAAATAGGAATGTAAAGGGCACACACAAAGGGGTGGATCATGTTGAGGATGACATCATCCACCATATTTTGGGATCTACATAATTCATTAGGTTCCATAATGGGATTCCAATTAAAGGAATATTAATTTAAGGGGAAATGAATAGTGAATCTGGTGTGGGGCATAGAATGTGTGATAAAAATGATCATGACATTGAAGGAAAATTAATAGATCACCTTCCTTATGTTAGTAGAGGGGCACTCATCTACTATTATCCTTTTGATTGGTCCATATGAGAAGAAAGAAGAAAAATATATAAACTCCGTCAAAACGGAGCATATCATCTTTCAAAAAATAAATAAATTTTTAGTGGAAATAAAAATAATGAAAGAATCATAAGGGTTGGAGCACTTACAATGAGAAATATAACGAGATGATCAAAAATCAAATCAAAGTCCAGACATAAGAATTATACTTGAACCTTGGATTATGGGAGGAGGACTTATCAAGAGAGACAAGTGATAGGGTTGTCCACATGAAGAATTAAATAAGAAATGGGGCTAAATAAATAATAATTTAATGTAATAAGTTAAATTTTACCCAACTTCAAGGGGACACATAGTTTGGACATATGTTTGGTGAAACCATGCTCTAACCATGCGTCACACACTGTCTCAAGACCCCCACACCTAGTTATGGGACACAGTTAAAAATACCATGTTCCAAACAGGTGTTTTGCCTTTGTATAAAACTATATATCTTTTTAATAGTTGAGTGGATTGTATTATACAGTTAGGGAAAACCAAGAATCCCACTTCTTCTCACTGAAACACACCACACAGTTCGATGAAACTGTATAGACTAGGACACACAATTTATATAAACCATTTTCCCAACCTTTTTATCTATTGGATGGGGTTCTTGGACCCAAAAAAAATCCATGTACACCCTCATTTCCCCCTTATCCTTATTGTTGATTCATATTAGTGAAAAAAAATTAATAAAAAAAAATTTAAATTGTTTGTACCTTATTGTAAAAATCAGGTTCTTACAAAAAGGTTCCAAAATGGAGTAATCGTGAGACTAGGAAATGATAAGGTAGAAAAATGGAAAACCAATATATTTTATACAAGTGTTTAGGTAATTTTAATCCTTATCTATTTATTTTAACCCACCCACCAACCCTTAGTAAACCCATTTTTACCTTAACCATAGTAATTAATATTTACTGTTTTCACGATTCATTTTGGTCAAATGTTAAGTTTACCTTATTAAATAAAATAAATTATTCAGATTCAAAGTATGGAATCCATATTTCAAAATTCAAAAAATTTAATTGGAAAATTTAATTTAAAATTAATCTCACAGACCTGACGATAAATTGGGTTTTGAATGAGAAAATGATGAAATGTATACAAGGGTTTGATATCAAAAATCAATATGAAAATATTTATAATGAAAAAATATATTAATACATATTTAATTGAATTTTTTTAAATTTTAAACCAATTTAAAATATAATTTAATATTATAAATAATTTAAATGAAAAAGTATTTTTCAAATAAAATTCAACATCTTCCAATATTCATCAAAAAATTAATAATTTCAGAAAATTCTCAGAAATTAACCCTTAGAAAATTTTGATATTATGATTTAAATAAATAAGTCTATTTTATCAAATAAATTTTATGAAATTTTTCAACAATAATTTTATTATTGTTCACAAAAACAAATAAAAAACATTTCTTTGTGAAAATAGTGTCTTTGTATCATATAAATATTTTATTGAAAAATTATGTACTTTTTATCCATAAATTTTCATTATATAACACCATTATACATAAAAGTATTTATTATTATACATATAACTATGTTTAAAAGATATTCTATAGTGGTGATATTTTAAAAATATTAAAAATATATTGTGATTTGGATAAAATTATGTTTCGTGTGAAACGCTAGATAAACTCAGTGTTGCATGTAACAAAATTTGTCAATGAAATTTAATTTATTCAAAATACTAATAATTAATAACAATAGAGTTCTTAAATTCACCCATCCCCCCCCCACCCAATTAAAATTAATTACTCCCTCAAAATTCATCACATGGAGGCAGACAAATGATTAATCTTCTACTTCATCATTTCCTCAGGGTACCGCATAACTTCAGGAAATTGGTGATTTCACCACAAAACATTGAACAGGTGATTGGATATGTTTCATATATCTTTATCTATTTGATCCAAAATCTTTATTGGTTGTTCCTCATAAAAAGGTACTTTTTCAAGTGGTATTTTTTCTAGGTTCAATACATATGTAGGGTGAGGTATAAACTTCCATAGAAGATATACATGGAACATATCATGGACTTGTGAGAGGATTGGTGGAATAGCCAACCAATAGGCTACCATCCCAGTATGATTGAGGACTTATAAGGTACCAATATACCAAGATAATTGTTTCCCTTTTTTATAAATCTCATAACAACGTTACATAGAGAGTTTCATAGAATCACATTTTCAACAACTTCAAATTCTAGATCATGTTGTTGAATGTAATGATATCTTTTCTAATAAATCTGGCATTTCTTGTTCTGTTTTTAATGTGTTTTACCATCTATTCAATTTATTCATCTATCGAAGGTACCCATAGATTTGTTTATCCTACTTAAATATATCACATTGGAGATATACATTTCATTTCATATAGGGCCTCATAAGGATCCATATGAATGGTTTAATGAAACCTATTGTTGTAAGACAAATCAACTATAGGAAGGTGTTGATCCCAAACACCATTTATATAAATATAATAAGATCTAAAAATATCCTATGTGGTTTAAACCATTCACTTGGATTTACCATCTATCTGAGGATGATTCGATGTTCTAAAATCCAACTATGTATCATGATCTTTCTAAAGACTTCTCCAAAACATTGAGCTAAATAGAAGACCCCAATGAGACACAATGGAATGTGGTACTCCATCAAACCATACCACTTCCTTAATGTGTATCCTAAAATGCTGATATATAGAGAAATATTCTTTGATAGTGATGAAGTGTGATGAATTTTTATGTCGGTCATCTTCAACACATATAATATTATTCTCTTTAGATGTTTTGGGGAGAACAATGACAACACTAGGGATCTCAGTCATTTTTTGGGTTAGTTGATTGGATATTCATGTGAAACTATCCAAAACAATTGATAATATACACATAAACTAATAAAACAATGAATCATCGTCATTGTGGTTGGATTGGACCAACATTCAATAGCCTACATAATTGATGGGTCTATATATATACACTCTCTTGAGGTTATACAACCAATAAATGAAACATTTTTCTGCCAAAATCAAATTTGGTAAATTTTCCAAATAATTTTTATTTTATTATGGTCTTTATTACAATTACCATGATATATTCATTATCTTCCATTCACTATTAACAAATAATAATATCATCCATAAAGACAACTAAAAACTAATCAAGGTAATCTATAAAGACTCTTTTCATTAAATCTGTGATAACGATGGAGGATTAGTAAAACAAAATAGAATAACTATATATTCATATTGTCCATACCTTGTATGGAATGATGTCTGGGATATATGAACCTTTCATACACTTAATTGAGGATACCCAGAATGAATGTAAACCTTGGAAATGTATTGAGCTCCATGAATTGAAAAAATAGATCATCAATGCGGGGTATAAGATACTTTTTCTGGATAGTGATTATGTTCATCTCCTAGTAATAAATGTAGAGACACATATATCTATATTTATTTTAAGAAAAGGAATTGGTTCACTTCAAGGTGACACACTTTACAAAATTAATCCCTTTTTAATGTTTTCTGAGAGTTTCATCTTCAATTCTTGTAACTCAATAATGGATATTCAATAGAAACTATTTTAAATTTTTGTGGAACTATATAGAGACCCAGAATTATTATACATTAAATTCACATATTTTTAGATGTATATTAAATAAATTACATAGACACACACCTAGGGATAGTAATATTTTAGTGTCTTTGGATACATTGAAAACAATCTTATTTATTAATGAAATATATTTAATATCTCCCATGGATATATTTCCCTTTATCATTATTCACAAACATATGCTACTTGAAACTATTCTTCCTAATCTATGGAAAGAAAAAATAATAAAGGTAGAGATCATATGCTCAGTAAGGGTGTAAAATGGAGAAACATATGCATAATATGATCAAAATTGTAAGAGAAAATTAGAATAACATTTTAAAACCATACTCCTCATATAAAATATCATAACATTGATTCAGGGAATATATATTTCCAATTCATAAGTCATGAATAATAATGAAATTTAGTAACATGATCCATGACCTAATAAACATTGAATAGGACCTGGAATTGTGGAATATTCATAAGTATAGAAAATAATTTACATATTAGTGACGGTTCACTTCCATGGATATTATATTAGAATGGGTTCACTCCGAAAACCTTTGTTGTAGTCATGGATTTATCCCAAGACCATCATAGTGGAATAATTCTCTTATTAAACTAGTTTCACACCACATTCCATTCTTTTTATCTCATGGTATATAAATCTTCGCCCGATGCATTGGAGGTAGAAATAGTTTCAACCCGTCACATAATGAAAATCAAACATATGTATATGACGAGATCATAAAGAATTCACCATATCAAAAACCATGATATGAAATGGGTTTCATAATTATTGTATCATATCATAACCGATGGAAATGATATATGTTTAATAATTAATTCAACATTTCATCATAGCATAACCCATTAAAAGAAGGGGGTTTCATAATAAATTTATCATTGTATAACATGTGGAAGAGAAATAGGTTTCATAAGTATATTTTAATCTCAAACATAAAACATTTCATGAAATAATATATATGGTATCCTAGAATAGCATCGCTTGTAAAACATATCTAACATCAAAGGATGACATCTTAGATAGAAAATGATTTTTAAAGATTACAGGGATCATTTTTTAAAGAACATAAATTTTCATCTAAAAACATTTTTAAAACATATAACATTTCCTTTTATTTGAAAATAAACTTGAAAACCTTTAATGTAATATTTATAAATCATTTAAAATAATTATTTTGGAAAATATCCCTTCCAAATTGAAAAAAAACATTTTTGAAAAAAATAGAACATTAAACATTTTCAAAATAATTTTCATTTGGAAATAATTTATTTAATATATTTAAGCATACCAAATACTAATGAAAAAATTTTATTTTAAAATATATTTGAGAACATGTAATGGAATATTTAAGTTATTGATTAGTCTTGTAATTGGGAAATATTTTTCATGTTGTTCATGTTAAAAAAATATTATATTTTTATTTTTAGAAAAAGAAAATGGATAATTTTTTGGAAACTTAAATGAAGATTCCTTTAAACCCATTTTAATAAAAATTAATACATTTGTAAAAATATATTATGAAAATAGATTTACAATCAGAAAAAAAATTGAATTTTTTTAGAAAACATGGTTTGGAAAAAAACAGACTTCCGACTAAAGAGAGAAGTAAATTATGGATTTCGTAAAAATATTTTCTCAATTATTTTTGTTAAAAATTTGGTGAAAATTTTTAATATTAATTGAAAATGTTAGGAATAACTAGAGGATAAAAATATTTCTTATTGAGAGATTTATCCTGATATTTTATCATCAGAAACATAATATTAAAAAATCATGATAACAATGAGATTATGAAATAAAATCATTGTCACTTTTGTTACATTAAATCGTAAGACCCAAGAAGGATGAAAATAAAATATAATTAAGATGAATAATTATTTTATATATAATTTCAAATGGGATGTGTATAAACCTTGTAATATAATATTGGTTCATAACATAATTTATGTATCAAATAAGGCTATTTAATCCAAAAAAACATACTAATTTGTTATATTTTGAACCATAAACCCCATGAATGAGATGTCCTAAAGTTTATATGTAAAAATAATAACATTATAGTATAATAACAATGAAATACATTCCTGGAAATTATATACACCATAAAAAATAAATATGTTGTCAGTGTGGCTCATGTCTCCAATGAATTAAAGAGATACTAGAAATCACTTATTCTATTTCTTGACTTCCATCGCACTCATTAAATCCTCCGATATAATTAATATAAGTTTATTATTATTCTATTGATGAAATATAACTATATGTATATATGATACCATATATTATTTACTTATGCCCTTTTTTACCCATTTATCAACAATTCCATGCCAAATTGATGTTTTCGGTAAAAACCACTTTGTTTTCTTATATGTCCGGATTTTCCTTCAGTCCGCCTAATTTGATAATGGTCCAATAATATACAAAATAATAATCATGAAATAATTGGAATATTTATACATCAATTATACTGTTAATACTAATCATGAATGATGGTTTTGATATATGAATTACATTATAATCAGGGAGACGGTAAGCCCTATGTACAAATGAGTAATGTTTCCATATTTTTCAACAATCATTATGGAAAGTATGTAATTTATATATTATCATTGAAAAATAATAATAATAATATCATAATTACAATATTATATTTTTAAATATACTTATACATATGATCTGTGTGGTGTGGTGAATAAAAGGGAGTCACATCAGTTCATGAAGGCGGTAGACCACACATACGTGAAAGACATTATCATCTTTCAGTAAGTGAAAAAATAAGGAATAAAATGATATAAGATATTTCCATAATTACAAATATTTCATTAATATCATAATAATTAAATTTATATCACATATGTGTGTCCTTATTATATTCATTTAAAAAGTTTGTGAAAATGAATCGCATCGCTTCGTGTGGTGGTAGTCCACCATAAAAACAAGTTATGTTATCGTATCTTATATGGTGCATAAATTTTAAAAAAATTATATGATATAAATACTCTATAGGTATAAATATTTTATAAATATTATATATATATATATATATATATATACTTTATATCCATCATAACACCCAACAGTGAGAAGTGGTATTGGAAAAAATGACATTGGCACACTATGTGACAGTCCACTATAATGACGAATGATGATTTCATGATCCATTTGATGGAAGTGGAGATGGTTGTAGATAACTACATTAACATAAAAAAATATATTTATATGTAATAAAGTAAGCTTATTATATTATCATGGTATAATAATAATTGATGTTGGTGGGGGATGAAATTAATCAAAAATTCTCATTGATGAATGTTACCTCTTCTTCGGGTACCCTCCTTAGGTTTTCACAAAAATCCTTCGTAGGATGGATTTATGTCATAAGATTTTAGTATAGGATGATACAAGGGATGTTGGAATGTGATTTAGGTAATATTGGCCTAACCAGATGTTTTTATGTTTTGAATAGACAGGGATAAGGGGTGGCCGTTTATAAGAGAGGGAGAGGACACACATGACATTTTTGAAGCGAATTGAGTGATCACATGTTTTATACATGAAACAAGGGTCCAACATGGACCATTAAAGAGCCTAAATAGTTTCATGGTCGAAATAATACTAGAAAACAGTTTTTTGAAAAGGATTTAGGTCATTTTAACCCTTATCTTTTTAGTTTATTCCCTGGTAAACACATTTTTACCTTAACCAATGAAATTATTCTTTACCATTTTCACTATTAATTTTGGTTAAAAATTTATTTTGACCTTATTAAACAATATAAATTATTCTTATTTATAATATTTAATCCATTTTTTCAAATTCCATTCATTGGAGTCGCAAATATTAATTTAAAATCAATCCTAGAGATACAACATGAAAGCTGGTTTTTAAAGAGAAAATGTTCAAATGTTTAAAACGTTTTTGTATCAAATTTCAATGTGCAAGTAATTAATATAAAAAAAATATTAATATATATTTAATTGAACTAATTTTACTTTTAAAAAATTTAAACTATAATTTAAATTTAAAAATTATTTAACCAAAGGTAGTTTTCAATTAAAATTCTATATTTTCACATTATTCATAAAAACAATTAATATTTCCAAAAAATTATCAAAAAAATCACCAAAAAATAATTTGGATATAAATATTTAAAAAATAAATTTTATTTTTACATTTAGATTTTCTAAAAGCAGGAAATTTTTTAATTTAAAACAAAACTCAACGATGCAAATGAAAAGGGGGTTTTCAAGAAGTTTATTTTTCAAACACAATATTGTTTTATATTAACACTATATATAATAATAATTATTGTATGAATATAAAATAAAATTTATTGATATATAATATAAAAATTTCATTTAAAAAACTTATCATTGTGCATTATTTTAATTAATGAAAATGTAGAAGCATTATTCACTTTAAAACATTTTCCAGAAAAACCCCTTTTATACCAATAAAGAATATTATACTAAAATACAATATAAATTTTATTAATAATTGGTTTAGTGTGTACAATATTATTGAAGAATACCTATTTTACGTTAAAAAATAATTAAATAATTTTTTTAATAGAAATGATAGTTTTGAAAAAGATTTTATTTTTCCGAATTCACTAAAAAATGAATATTTTCCATTAAGTCCAAATAAGTAAACATGATTTAATTTCAATATGATGATTTCAAAAATGATTATCATTTTACCAAAAAATTTTCAAAAAACATTATAAATATATTATAATATTTTCTCATAAAAATACAACCAAATCATTTTTGATGAAAATATATTTTCCGGAATATAATTACTCTACTAAAAAATTATTAATTATTTACTATGAATTGAAAAATAAAATTTTATTGAGTAGGAACATTATAGTTATATATCATAATTTATTTAATATTAATTTTAAATAATTATTTAATGGCTTGTTTATATTGGTCATAATTGAAATAATGTTATTTCACAGTTTAATGACACATCGTGTCACGTGTCATGCACACTTTTAAAGAAACTAATTTTTGCGTGTAATGAAAGATAAACATGGTGTTGTGTATAATACAAGATATACTCAGTTGTTTGTCTAACACAATATATTTAAATGTTTAAATTTATATGAGAAATAAATCAAAAAATATTAGGTGTGTTATATTCTACCCCCTTAAAATGAGTTTCACCCTTAAAATTCATCCTGGTCATCAACGGCTTATCATTTGAAAATAATATCATCGAGACCCACATTGTAAAAAGCATTAATAAAAAACCACTTAAATAACATAAAGTGATGTTTGAAAGTCATCTCCAATAATAGATAATAGGTTTCTAAATATGATAAAAAAAGGCGGGATGTGTAAAAATGGACATAGAAGTGAAAACTAACACCCAAATACTAATAGAGAGTGATAAAGAACCTTGATAAAAATAATGTGGGTGATCCATAGAATGTTAAAAACCAAAAAAAACATAGACCAAATGGGAATGAAATAGGAAATTGATATTATAAAATATGATGATAATAGGAAAACATTTTATTTCCATATCCTTTTCTTAATTTTGAACAATTTTCAAAAGAAGATATACTAACTTGATATAATTATATTTGAGAAGAACAATATCACTCTCTTTTGGTGTCTTGATCAACTTACACATCCTCTATTACTCTATGATATGAAGGTATGTTTTTTATATCTAAATCAAAAATAGGTCATAATATTCAT
Organism: Viscum album; assembly: GCA_963277665.1. Taxonomy (NCBI): domain Eukaryota; kingdom Viridiplantae; phylum Streptophyta; class Magnoliopsida; order Santalales; family Viscaceae; genus Viscum; species Viscum album. The sequence continues at coordinate 1,032,676,866 of OY728121.1, read as the reverse complement.
ATATTGAATGATAATCCATTTTTTCTATCATTAGTTCTTATCACAAAAAATGGTCATAAAAGGTTAACCAAAATAAATAAATCCTAAAATGGTGAAGTAATAAATTAATCTCTAAATCTATTTCTTAATTTCAACTAAAACCATTCCATAAATGGCTAACCATATGTCTCATCCATAACAATAAAATCCAAAAAATCCTAAATAAGTTGAAGAAATTTTCAAAATGAATTTATCGTTAATCCATAAATCAATACGATGTATCCCTCAATTATCACTGAAAAATCATGTGAACCCATTATTCATGTACTCTCTAGAAACATGGTAATAACCTGAATTACCATAAAACGATTTTAAAAAAATACATTATTAATCATTCCTTACCTAAAACACTGATTATTGGATATATTTTACTAATATGAAAATGTTGTAAGCTTCTTCAATGAAAACATAATCCATTTTATCCACAACTCCTTAATGTGTTCCAAGGTTATCAGCACTATCAAATTTTCTTTATTCATATCAATAATCTCTTTCCCCAAACTATACACATATTTCCCATAATTAAATAAATATTAAGGGTTACATTCATTAAGAATTTGTTTTATATTAAATTTATTCATGTCATTAAATAACATTTCTAGGTCATCTGCATCGTCCAACGTATTGTTTTAAAATTCATAAGAAAAAATTTATATTGAACAATCCTTATATAATTCATAGTTCTTGTATTTGAATACATAAATACAATAATAATCCCACTTATTTCTTGAATATTTGACAAGGCTTCCTCATATTACTCCTTAATTCCCCATTCATAAAATTTGAAATATGAATCATGTCTTAACATTCAAAAACCATAATTTAATCATTCTTATAAAAAACAAAATTTGAATATCCCATACATTTCAAATGTCATTCATGGACTCTTCATCATCAGTTGTAAAAAATGTTACTCATAAAACCTTTCTAATTTCCTTCAGATTATTTCTCCTAGAAAATTTATTTTTATACGTTAAATACTTTCCCAATTTAAAATATTCATCAACTGATAATACATTAGGGAGACCAACATTATCATCCATTTTGTTAACAAAAAATTTTCTTTTTTCTTAGAAATTACATACTTTGTCTTCTTATTTTACACACACGAAGCATCCCCACATTCCCCTGAGACATTCACTAGGGTGCTTCTTCCAACATAATCAACATAAAAGAAAATAAAATCTTCTTTCCTCTATAGTCTCCTCTACCCTAAATCTTAGTAAATATTATCCTTGCCTATTTTAGAGACTATGGAAGTGGGTTAACAAAAACATTGTTAATCATTATCTTTGCTGACTGATTAGGCATAATAAAAATATCCTCCATATGTGTCATCATTCTATTGGCCTACTTAGAAAAAAATTATCAATCACAATCAATGTTAGCCTAGTTCTCTCTGGATCCTGCCATTGACTAAAACTGAAAGCATAGTGTGAGAAACACTAATCGTAGTGAGGAACCACATAATCATAAAAAATATCTTATATGATGTTTAAATCATGACTAATTTTTAATCTATGATACCTTAAATTTATCCAATGTCATTCATAATGACCATCTATTAAATCCATCGTGATGGTTCCTAAATATTTTTTCAATTTTAAAATCATAAGCATGATGAGTGTCGAACGATGTGTGAATCAAGACTCATTTTTGTGATATAGGAGATGATAACATCCAGATCAATTCACCATTATTGGGGTTATACCCCCTTTTACATCTATTCTATATCTACATCCGGTTGTTTTATCTAGAGAGGGACATAATTTAATGGAAACCCTTTCTCTATCCTTTACTAAATTTCAAGGATATTTTTTATACATGGATTGATCCTTAAAAATATCCTTAGATTCATCCTTTTGAATATCATTATCAATATCCCCTGGGATCTCACTAAATTTTCCCCATCCTTGTTTCTATTGTTTAACTTAGAATTTCATATGTTAGAAACAATAGCATATCAGGATTCTGATACATAGATTTCACGTCATTTTAGATGAATATTCAATAAATTACACATACATAGGCCTGAGGATCATAATTTTTTATTTTCATTGGAAACTTTTAATACAATATTTTAATTTGTGAAATATCATCCATATCTCCCATGAAGATCTTCCCCTTTACTCCTCCTCACATACATACCCTAACTAAAACCATTCTTTATAAACTGGGGAATGGAAACAATAGAATGGGTGATTACATATACAAAGTGAGGGTAGACAGAAGATAAATTTAATCATAATATAAGGATATGTGTGTGAGAACATGAGAATAACATTTAAAAACCATAACCTGCATATAAAATATCATAATGTAGATTCAGGACATAATCTTTGTTTGATAATAAAAAATAAATCATAAATAAAGCCAACAAAATGATCCAATAGATTATAATACTGGAATAATATGGGGAATTGTGGCATAAAAATAAGTATAAAATTAGACTCCATAATATTAAATGTTCAATTCCCCAGATATCATATTAGATTAGGTTCACTACCCAAACAACTATAATAGTCAAGGTTAACTCTCAAAAATATCATAGAGAAAAAATTCTCATACTAAAACGGTTTCACTTCCCATTACAGTCTTTTCTCTCTCATGGGATAGAAATATTTACCCAATGCATTTTAGGGTGATATAGGTCTTAACCGTAAAATTATAAATATCATCTGTATTTGGGAAACAAGAATATAAAACATTCACCATATATTATCCAATGAAATGAAATGGGTTTCATAAAAATTTTATCATATCATAACCAATGGAATATAGATAGGTTTGATAGTTAATTCATAATTTGACTATAGTATAGTGCATTAAAACAAGAGTCTTATATAATAATTTTTTGATAGTATAACCAATGGATAATAAAAGGATTCCACAAACATAATGTCACCTTAAACATAAACCATTCACAGATAGAATAATAATTGTATCACAATATAATATCCCTATTAAAATATAAGTAACATCAAAAGATTTCATCATAGATATATAATTATTCTACAAGATAACTTAGAAAATTCATTGAGGAAGATAAATTTTATTTTTAAAATAACTTTTTAAAACAAAAAACATTTTGAAAGCCCTTTATTTTATTTTTTTGAAAAAATATATATGAATATTTATAAACAATTTAAAATATATCTTGAGGAAAATATTCCTTCCTCTTTGAAAAATAATTTTTTAAAAACATACATTATTTTCAAAATCCGTTTCATTTTGAAATTACTTAACGAAAATCTATAAATTTCAAAAATACTAAAGAAATTGTTTTCATTGAATATATCATTGAAAAAATTCAAGGGAATATTGAAATAATTGAGTAGTACCATATTCTTTTCAGATTATTAGTGAAATAAAAACATGAATTCATTGAAAATGATATGAAGATTCCATTCAAACAAAATTAAAAATTCAAAAATGGGTAAAAATATATTTTAGAAATCATAGGATAATAATTATATATTTTTAAAAAAAAAATTAGAAAACATGTTTTTGGAATAAAATTGATTTCGAATCGAAGAGAAAAATAATGTTGTATTTTCATAAAAAAATTAAATTATTTTAAGTATGATATAGTGTAATTATTGTACTATTACAAGAAAATGTCTTGAATAACTATCGGAGAAGAATTTCATGAGTTTCATGAGGGATGAATCCTAATATTTTATCCACATAAATATAATCATAAAAAATCCTGATGATAATGACATTGTAATATAAAATCCATACCACTTTACAAACATTGAATCATATTCCCCATGACTGAAGAACATAAAATGAATCATAAAATATAATGGGGAAAATAAATTCATGATAATAAATGTAAAATGTTTTTTATAGACACCTAAAAATATAATATAGGTTTATAATATTACATATGTCTCAAAGAAGGAAAATTGAGACAAAATTCCCTTACCAGTTTGTTAACTTTTTAATAGTAATCCAAGTGAATGAAAGATAAAAAACTGATGTGTAAAACCAAATAATTTTTTTATTATAATCATAAAATAAATTCATGGGAATTAAATACACCACATAAAATAAATATTTTTTTAATAAGGAATTTTTCCCCTAGAAATTAAAGAGAGAATAGAAATCCCTTACCATGAGTCTTGAATTCCTCCACACTCATTCAAACCTCTTAAAAAATAAATATAATTTCATTATAAATATATCTAAGAAACATAATTATATATATAATACCATATTTTATTAACTTATTTCCTTTTAAAACCCATTTATTAACAATTCCATTTCAATGTCACATTTCGGGTGATAAGAGCTTTGTTTTTCTTATATGTATTAATTTTATATTTTTAGTCCACTTAATTTGATCATGGTTACATAATCTATATAATAATAATCATGAAATAACTTTTATATTTATACATATATTATACATTTAATAACACTCGTTAATTACGGTATTGATAAATAAGGTATGTTACGATCATTAAAATGGTAGGCTATATATATGAATGAGTAACGTTTCCATTTGTTTCAACGATCATTGTTGAAATTATGTAAGTAATATATTATCAAAATAAAATTATAAAAATATCAATAATACAATATTATTTTTTAAAAATATGATAATAAATATCACCCATCTGGCATGGTGATGAAAAGTTAGTTACATCACTTTGTGAAGGCGGTAGTCCACACGTACACGATCAACATTCACATATTTCAGTGAGTGAAAATGTAAAGAAGAAAATGATATTTTACCTTTTTATAATGATAAATATTTCATTAATATAATAATTATTTCATGTATATCACATATATTTGTACTTATTATCTTCTATTTAAACATTAGTGAAAACGAATCACGTCGCATTACAAGGTAGTGGTACACCGAACAATAGAGCACCGTTATCAAATATCCTACATAATGGAAATTGAAAATGTATATATGATATAAAGAATAAATATGAATATATATATATATATATTAAATATAATATATATACTTTATATCCATCAGCATACCCAACTACAATAGGTGGAAATGGAAAAACAAAGGGCATCAGTTCATGAGGCAGTAGTCCGCTGTAAACCCTAATTATCATTTATTAACCCATTTTATAGAAGTGGATATAAATTTTTTACATTAAATTAACCTAAAAACAAACTAATATATGTAATATACTAATTTTAATAAATAATGAAGATTTAAAAATAATAATTAGAGCAGGTGCATTGGTGAGCCCAAAAGGCATTACTACAAATTGATAATGGCCATATCTTGTACGAAACGCGGTCTTCAGAATATCTGCTTCCTTTACCTTCAACTGATGGTACCCCGATCTCAGGTCAATCTTTGAAAAAACCTGAGGTACCTGGAGGTGATCAAAAAAATCATCAATTTGAGGCAAAGGGTATTTTTTCTTAACAGTGATGTTATTCAATGATCTATAATCAATTCAAAGTCCCCTAGAACCATCTTTCTTTTTAAAAAATAAAATAGTAGCACCCCATTGTGATGTTCTAGGTCGAATGAAACCTTTCTCTAATAAATCTTTCAATTTCTCCTTCAACTGTAAAAGTTCATTTTGAGCCATTAGATAAGGGGGTTTTGAAATTGGCTTATCATGAGGAACAAAGTCTACAGTAAACTCAACTTCCCGATCTGGTATTATTCCAGGAAACTCATCAGGAAAAACATCAGGATACTCATTTACCACTAGCACATCATTAATCTGAATAGTTTTTTTTTTATTTTCAACAATATGTGCAAGGTAACATTCATTTCCATATTTTACATGTTTCTCAGCCTCTTGATACGTTATCAACATTAAGGGTATATTCTTGTACACAAACTAAAAGACTTTCTGAAAATAAACTTTTTTAGCTCTACAGTCAATCTTAGTAAGGTAAATAGAGAACCAATCCATACCCAGGATAACATCAAACTCTACAAGAGGTAAAACAATAAAGTTTGCAAGTAGGTTATTTTCACAGATAAGGATAGGAAGATTCTTATAAATTCTTTTTTCCTCAACATTTACCCCAGGTGTTTTTACCAAAAGTTCAGGAGTCATTTCTTGAGATGGTATTCCCATTTTACTAGAAATGTTTTTAGAGATGAAAGAATGTGTATACCCCGAATCAAACAACACACTTGAATAATCTGAAAAAACAAAAAAAAGTGTCTGATACAACTTCATTTGATGGCCCGACATCTGCTGAAGTAGTTTCAAAGGATTTCACCACCCCTTTCTGCTTGTAGTCTAACTACTTCCCACCACTCGATCTCTTTGTCGGACACTCGTTGCATAATGACCCATCTCATTGCACTTCAAACACTTCACTAACTGTAAATAAAATTTGTTCTTACCATCACCCTGATCTTTTTCAGTGAAATCACGAGCCTTATGTCCCATATTACCACATCAGTAGCACTTTCCAGAATTCAGAAGACATTCCCCAGTATTTCTTTTCCCACATTTATCACAAACTGGAAACTTAGTTTTCTTACCATCAGACCATTTTGAAGAATTCTTCCCTTTCTGCTTCCACCTCGGTCTCTTCTTCTTCTGGTTGTTATAGAACACTTGATCATCAGAAAACTCCATTTCCATCATCTCAGCATATCGAACAAGCATTTCATAACTCTTGAACTCATGAGAAGCTAAATCCATTCGATATTTTGGCATTAATCCTGAGTAAAAAACGATTGATTTTACTATCAAGTTCTCAGATAAACTTTGAAGCATACCTTGCCAATAGAGTGAACCTTTCTTCATAGGCGGCCACTGAGTCTTCCTCTTGCCTCAATTCCAGGAATTTTTTTCCATCCTAAGTCAAACAGCCTTAGAAAAATACTTCTCAAGAAACATACCTTTGAATTCATCCGAGTCGAGAGAATCAATCTCATCAGCGTCCCTGATATTTTTAACCATGGACCACCGCTGATCTGCTTCACCCTCCAAGAGGTAAATAGCAAGACTAACCTTTCTATTGTCTGAACACTCCATGACATCGAAAATCTTTTCCAGTGCTTTAATACACCATTCATCTAGCACAGGGTCAGATGATCCTATGAATGATGGGGGATGTCGCCTCATGAAATGTTCCACCACTAGCATGTTCCTCTGTGGTTGATCTGGCTGATCTCGTGCATGGATACCACCACCATTTATCTCTTGAGTCAACAGCACCATTACTACAAAAAACTATTCAGTTCCAATTCCAACCATCCCAGGATGCTAATTCTGAAGGTTATTTCCTTATGTATGCCTTCTTAGCACTGCTTCCCTGTTTCCTCTACGGAAAACCATTCTGAATAAACATGTCTTAGATGAAGCAACATGGTAATCTTCAAATGCTATATCATTTCAATTTGACCATAAAAAAATATATTTTTGGATAATCATTTAATAGATTTCTAACTCCTAAAGTTATCTAAATGGACCTCTGATACCAACTATAAGGCCCCATCCTTAAACATTACTTAATCTTGAGTTACTTCAAGAATACACATTGAGGATCTTTTCAGGTTTAGAGTTTTAGATAATTAGATCATAGAACATGCATTACATTCCACATTTAAACAAAGTGGTTACATAAAAGATAGTACTCATTTTTTTCATCAACGGAAACATATTTAAAATAAAACATGGATTCTTTCTTGACACTCCATTGACACTATCATCACATCATGTACCTTTCCTTTGACCAATGAAAAAAATTTCAAAAACATGGGATGAGCATAAAAAGCTCAGTAAGGGATATAAAAATATTGAAAGCAAACATGAGTACATGTATGCATAAGAATCAATGAAATAGTACTTTACTCATAAATCATTATCACTTTAACATACTTCATCAAAACATGAATAAAACATAGAAATCATAAGACACAATGGTAACTTGAGGCATTCATAACATTCTTACATAGAGAGTAACCCTCTTGGTTACGTTTAGAATACCCATCACAGTATATTCCCTAAATCTCTTCGGAGAAACCTTAACGTTTAACTCATTCGCGTTACCTGATGCATTGGAGAGCTATATCGGGCTCACCTGCCCTTATTTTATCACGGAACCACCCGTCTTCATAATAATTCCCTAGAACCATAACATAATCATATCACATAAAACATACATAAAGGAAACATAATATTTCCACATTTCAATCACATGATATCAATACAACACATTGATATAATAAAAACATTATAAAAACCATTTTCAATACCAAAATAAAAGAAAAGTAAAACATGGTATTTATTTTTCTTTTCAAAAAAGGTATGGCTTGTAGAGGAATTCGTAGCTCAAATAATGGTCACAGCGGCGGAGAAGTCGTTGTCTCCACATACGTACGACAAAAAAAACCTTCCCTTTTGTAATTTAGTAAACACTTCATATAAAAATATTCCTTTTGAGTAAAAATAAATTTCAAAGGGGTTTATACACCGTATAAATGAAAATTGTGTATAAAACAAAATATACCTCAATGAAAGGAGATTGAGACGAAGTCCCATACCTCAGGTCCGACTTGACTCGATTGTTCATTAACCTCCTGAATAATAATGTTGAGTTAATTTATACTTGCTTAAGAACCTTTTTCAAGTTAATTATTCCTTTTATATGACTTATTACCATGTTATGAACACTATGTAATTATTTAAGTAAATAATGGTCGTTTTGACGATCATTGGTACTTGAGTCAAAAATAAACACTTTATAATTACAAGTTGTTCATGGGGTAAAATATCCATTATATCCAGAATTATATTCAAGATGTAGATATCATATATGTCATATATATCCAGTATATACATGAATTTATAGTATTACATAACATTTAGAGGTAAGAAATGAAATGCACCATTCATGGAGACGGTAGGTTGTACGTACGCATGAACGCTACTTCCATTTATATTTCATATTTAATGGAATTAAAACATAGTGATACAAAATAGTATTATAATTCCAATATTTTATCATATATAATATCATTAAATTTATCCTTTATACGTACCACATATGGTATTAAAGAATCAAATCACTTTGAGGGGGCGGTTGTCCGCACTTCCTAAAATGAAGATATCGCATTTACCCATAATGGAAACCATAAAGGTATGCCATTAATGAAAAATACAGAAGCTTATTTAAAATATAATCATATTATATATCATATATAAATATAGTGACATCTTAATGGCCACCTTTTAAGGTGTTATATGAGTGTTGAACAATCATCGTTTCGTGAGGCAGAAATTGTCCATCCACAGAAACAGCATGTTCTTTAACCATTAGATGTAGGTGTGTCTAAGTGTAGATCGAATCCTTATTATAACAACATCCTAGTATATTGAATATACTGTTTTTGTTACAAAAGGAAGGAATTAAAAGAGTTTAGGGGGTTGTAGAAGCGAAATAAAACATAAGAACACAAGAGAAAACACTACCATTAAACCGGGTAACTCTTTTTTATTTGATATCAAAAACTTCCTTGGGTAGCCTTCTGCCCAAAGTGAGGCTTCTAGGAGTAATAGAGGGATGTGGAGAGAAAAAATTGGCAGGTGTTGGCCGAGCCAAAGTCTTGAGAGGAGTGGGTAAGGTGGTAGAGGTGGGGGCCTTTTATAAGAGGAGAGGAGGGGAACTATTGGAAAGTTATAAAAGGTTACTTGATTATAAAATTATTTTCGGATATAAAAGGTCCCAAAATTATATATTTCGAGGATAAGGTGATAAGAGTTATAAATAAACCCATACAATAGGTTTTGGACATGTGTAGCTCTTAGATTTTACATTATCTTTTCATTTTATTTAAATCGTTAAATAATGAGGTAATCGATGCATCTTCATGGTGTCATAAATAATTTAATTCATTTAATGTCTAAAAATTAAAAAATATATCATGATGTAGGAAATATTTTTAGCTTTCTAATTAATATTTATAGTAAAAAAATTACTTTTATAACCCCATTTAAAACTTGTTTTAATAAAACAACTCATGTTTGTGACATTTTAATTTTAACATTAAATAAAAAGTAATTAATGTTATTTTCCCACCAAAGTGGCTCCATGGGGTCCCCAAGTTGACCCATTGATTTTCATGGTCGTCCATGACACATATAATAAGGGTAGGACATGTGTCAAGGTCATTTCATATTATTAAAACATTATTTTTACCGTAAATTACACTAATTACCTCTAATCGCAATTAAAAACATAAAAGTTACTATTCACCAAAAAATTATTTTAATCCCATTGAACCACATTTTTCTTATTAATGACAACCATGTATGTAGGATTTTTAAAATTCAAAACACAGAGGTGGTAAAATTTCATTTAAACAAAAAATCAGTTTTTTAAGTACCACTTAGTGGTTTCACTATTTATCAAAAATTGAAGCTTTTCAGAAAAATACCAAAACGTCACCGTAAGCATTATTTGATATTCAGAATTCAAAAATGATGTCTATTTTAAAAAATTCAAAACATATAAGTTACATTAATTAATTTAATAATTAATTCCCGTTGTCATGACAAACAGCGTGTTTTTATGAAATAATATATATCAAAAGATTGACACTAGTTTAAGTCCAATTTCAAAGTGAAATTAATTCCAACGACCACTATTGAATTAAATGGTAAAAATATATTCCAATTTCACTTTAAAATCAATTCAAAAGATAATATAATCATATAAATAAATTAGATTAAAATGTTGTTTTGAATTAAAATACAACATCTTTCACTATTCATTAAAAAAATTATCTTTATCGGAAAAATACCAAAAATTCACACAATGTAAATTTTCATGTCTTGATTCTCAAGAAGAATTTTATTTGGTCCAATATAATGTATAAGAGTGACCAAAACTATATTTATAGAAGGTTTTCCATCAAAAGGGGATAAGTCGACCTTCAGTGAATGTTAGAGTATATATGCCTAAAATTGAATGCTTTTCTTATTTTAATCCTTTATCCTTTATTGGATAAATGTAAAAACATTTAACAAACATATATAATCATATTTTAGTTATTTACATTCATTCCCGCCAATACAACGGCTACGTGTTAACTACCATTTAAAATAATATTATTTTATTACTAGTGTGCAACGTAAGATTTCGAAGAAACTTTTTATTGTGTATCGAGTACGCTATCGAACATAGAAACCCCTTTAAAGTAAAATTAATATTTAATTAACCAAAATTAATAAAAATGAAAATGCGTTATTCTTTATTTACCTGGGATGTTACAATGGATTTGATGTCTGGCCATCATTATACACTTGTAAGACCATCATACATTCCATATATAGTGTTCCAAAGTATATATATCTTATATGTGTATTTTTTTATACCTTGCATCCATACGAATGCACCTCTAGTCTTTATGTCTTTGATGAGTCATGTTTTCCATCCCCCATCTAGAATATATTTTGGTATTATTTGAGCATGAAATCTTTGTGTATTCTCATACTCTACATGACAATGAAAAACATCTTGAGATCATGATGAATACCCTAGGAGAGAACCAAATGTATGATAATATCACCTAATACCACTTTTGTATTGATGAGTTTCACTTCTTGGGTTATATCATCTCAAAGGTTGGAGTACCTATTGGCCCAAAGAACTTGAGTGGTATATTTTCATATGAGCTACCCAAGAACATTATTGAAAAACAAATTTTATTAGGGATATATGATTACTGAAGGTGATTCAAAAAGGAAATATCTTTCCTATAAGTGCCTCTTATTAGTTTGAGTATGAAAGGTTTGATGATCATAGGTTCTGAAGCCTGCGAGACAGACTGTCAGGACTTGAAAGGGAGACTCAAATTAGTATCGATCATGATTCATACAAATAAGGTAAAATGATATATATTTTATTGTGACGTTTTTGGAATAAATATGGGAGTTCTTCCAATATAGGTAGATCTGGTTGGAGCATATGGGTCCCTCCAGTTGAGACATCATGAGAAGAATTACCCTATGAATAACCTTGATATATCATCCATGGATAATTCTTTAAGTTATTGAAGACATTGTTTTTTGGGAGAGAAGTGTTTCATTTAAAAGGACCATAAAATTTTAAACTAAATTTACACATGGCATTATATAAATCATAGGTAGTGCACATGGGTTGAGTACCCTCAGTCATTCAACTTTGATCTTGCTTATACACCTAGAATTTTCAATGTTTTAGTTGAATCCCTAAGCTATAGGACTTTGAAATAAGATCTTTGGGAGTCTAGTAGTGAGTGTTAGTGGGTGGCCATGTTTTATGAGATTCCCTTTAGGTTCACTAATATCATGGGAAGAATATTTTAGTAGAATTGTTAGTGACATCCTTCCTTATGAAATGGGTAAGGATGAGTCATCTTTATAATTCCAAGAACCTATTCATGAGGAAGAGTGTATCAGGTGGGGAAACACTGCCTGGTTGGGTTATCGATGAGGATGAGATTATTCTCTTCCATGGATGTGTCTTGGTTCCTTAAAACATATGGTATGAGTTGAAGTCGTAATTTCATGATTTGGTTTAGGTATTTCACCCTAGGTATAACAACCTATACCAAGACATGTGTTTTCGGTATTGGTGTCAAGGTATGAAGAGTAGGTTGAAGATTTTACAACAAGGTGTTCCAACAATCAACTAGTAAAGGTGGAGAACCATAAACATATAATAATTTTACACCCTTTTCCATTTTACGTGGTCACTATGTATTTTTTATGTGTTTTTAGAGATCAAATCATTGTAGTGTCGTAGTGTACCAGATCATCGACTGGTTGACCAAGGTTGCACATTTAATAACTATCTAAGAGACCTTCTTAGTTGATTAGGTTTCGAGGATATATATTTGGGAGATTTTAATCCTTCATGGATATCACCATTCAATCATATTGGATCGATATTCCTGATTTACATCATGATTCTGAAAAGGGTTACAAAAAGCTCGATGTTCATCAGTTCTCTTGAGTATTGTACATCACAAGTCGACTGATATCAAATACAAGCATATGATATGGGTATTAAAGGATATGATCTAGGAATGTTTCCATGAGTTTATATGTTCATGGGAGAAACACATACCTCTATTTGAGTTTTCCTACTATAATAACTTTCAGGAAGTGATTCATCTGGTTCATAATGAGGCCCTTTATGGTTGGTCATTTTGTTCACCCCTATTATGGTTAGAGGTTGGTGGGGAAGAATTACTGGTTTCTCATCTCATTTAGGAGACTTTAGATCATATACACTTGATTTAGAAATGTTTGGCTACATATTAATCTTGGAAGGAGTATTATAGAGATCATCGTCATTGGCCTTTGAGGTTTGAGGTTGGACTTTGGGTCTTTCAGAAAGTTTCACCTAGACTAGATCATCAAACGATTTAGAGAGAGGAAAATCTGTCACCTCATTGCATCATGATTTTTGAGATCATGGATAGAGTTAGGTCAGTATCATATATGTTGTTGTTACCTCAGAGGTATTGTGCCATGCACGATGTCTTATAGGTATCATTGCTTCACTATTATCATTCTCAATCATCTTATTCATTTGATCCTAAGGATATTTAGATAGAGGAAGATGAATTCTTTGAGGAGAATTTGATACATATCATTGATCTAAGCATGAAGAATATATCTAGACATTCAGTTCCTTGGGTAAAGGTTATATGGCTTCATATTAATGTAGAATATGAGACCTAAGATAGAAAGGTTGATGTACATGCTTAGTGGATGGAACATTTATCATAAGATGCATTACCACCATAATAAGGGATACTCAGGGATGTGTTGTTTTAATGAGGGTTAGTTGTAGAATCCAATATTTTTAGTGTGGTATGTTTTTTTTAGTTTCTGTTAAACCCTTGTCAAGTTTCAATTTTGAATTAAGACTAGGTTTTCAAGCCCTTAATCTGGCCAGTTTTCAATGGGAAAGGGGGTAGAAGGACGTCTAGAACAAGGATAAAGAACAAAAAATGATGTGTATTAAAATACATGGTGTCTATTTAAATACATGATTTGAACATTGATGGACACACCCCATTCATGGTGTTTAAAGGATTTTCACTAGGAGGGAAAACTTGACAATTACGTGATCTGTAATGCATTTCCACTCTTTGTAAATTGTAGAGATGGTTTAAAAAAATGGTAGATCCCCTTATTTTCTTAAGGTGTTCTTTTTTTCTCCCACACAGAGGGAAGCTGAGTGAGGGATTATTCGCATGTCTTACCTTGGTTCATTTGGTTCCCCACTATCCCATATTTATTTACTATACCATTGGGTTTGTCAGATCTATAATGGAAAGCACTTCATTCCTTTTCCTTTATTCATTCATTTATCTCACTATATTCTGTTCAATTTTTGGGTGAACTTATATATACTAATTTTTGGTAATTTGTAGATTCTTACAATTTCTATATTTATAGCTCAATTCATGGAAAAATACTAGATAAGGAGAGTGTTATAGGCTTAAGGAAGGTAGTATAGATATTCTTCCAAAGTATCATTTCATTTTCATCGTATGTCATTGTGCTTTGCTCAAGATTCCACCAGTGTCTCCTTCATACAATTTTTTTAATTAAACAAAATGTATTTCCCTGATTAATATGGTCCTAAATAATGACAAATAAACATTGTTGGTTGATCTCATTAACATGATCCACCCCTATGATTGTTCCATTCCTAAAGGCTTAAAGGACTCATGTTTATAATGTAAATTAAACCACCAATTGATGTGTATGTTTTCCATTCTAATTAATATATTTTAAATGTGAAATGATCCAAGAAAAATTATTTTCCAGGTATTATTCCCATTTTCTTTATGATATATCTTTCCTTTCATTGAATCATTGAATCGGCGTTCTTAAATATAGTATTATAGTTATAATGCTTTGTTGAAATTTTATGTGTTATTAATATCTAAACCAATTTTTTATACCAAACGGAGGCTGATAAAAGAATCCCAACATAATGAGTCAAGGGATGGTTCCATTTTCGGTTATAATTAATAATTTTTTTGGATTTTAAATATTTTGTTTATCAATACATGGATAATTATAGAATTCCTTATACAGGCTCGTCGAGTGGATTACTTACCTACCCTTGAGGGATAATAGTTTTGTAGGGGAGTAACATTGGATCAGACTAGTGAAAATATGGTTATATCATTCCATGAGTTATATTTCAATCCCTTATGTGAGATACCTAGGATAGGCTAAAATTATCATACTTTCGACCATGTCGAAAGTGTTACTCTGGATTCCTTTAGAGATCACCTTGGACGGACTCTTATGGTGTTTGCAATTTGTAGTGCTCCTATTAAGATACTTGAGTTCCATTATATGGTTAACCTAAAATGGGATCAGGATGCCACTTATTAAATTATAGAGTTGAATTTTATAAAATTCCTGTAATTTCCAATATATTAAATCAAAGGATGCATCTGCCATGTAAAATTACATGTTTGGCTATGGTCCATACATGATAAATTCCTTACTTAAAATCTCATATATTCATATTTTAATGTATCCTAGTGTACCCTTATACAAACATATCATATTTTCATCAATTTATCTTGGTTTAGGAACGACTAATTCTTTTCCAAAATATGTAATTTGACTAGGGTATCCATGAATAACATGAAATGGTATGTTTTATTTATGTATAGCTTTACATTTATCATGTACCTTCACACTGCTCATTTTATATACACAGATTTTATTTTTCAAGATATCATTTTTGGTGGATAATTGAGTATATATCACACCATGTTTCGGAAACCTATAGTAATCAAATAGACCAAATGCTAGATAAATGGAAGTTCCCAACTTTCAATGCTTTATTCATAGCACTAAGATGGATTATGGGACCCATGGATTGAGTGTGTTCTAGTGATACATATGGTGGATGCTTTTGGAAATTTTTATTTTTGTATAGAATGTTGTATATGCATGTCTCCAATGTATTATTTTTTACTTCATTTTGGTAAAGCTACATGAAATGAGAATCTACTTGTTACGGTTATTGATTTAACTTCTGCTAGTGTATATTTATAGATGATTTTTTATTATGCTTATAATAATTTATTACTATTTCTAATGCATTTAAAATTTATGTTACCATTGTACGACACTTTGATCAGGAGGGAATATTCTCCCCACAAACACACCCTAGGTCCTTGATCTGAGTCAGTAGCCTATGGATTTTGGGGAGGAATGTTTGAGGTCAAGAGGTCAGCCATCTTAGGGCATTGGGTAGTGGCTTCTGGGGTGGGATGCTACATTTCAGAAGGTAAACTAAATGTATCCTCTAATGCCAACTATAATAAACCAGCCTAATCATACATAGATATTTCATCATTTTTGATAAAAATTTATGACATTACATAAAAAACTATTAAGGAACATAAAATTATATTGCCTTTGGAATCATGCATGTATAAAAAACTAGTTCATAGGTATACTACATCATCTACCAATATATTCTTCATAAATAGGACCCCTTTTAGATATATCATAAAAAAGACATATATTTATATCCTGGGGAAAGGAAACTGAATAATGGGTGATCTCAAATGCTATATAAGTGTAAATAATAGAGATATATAAGCATAACATGAACGCAAGGTTATGATTCCATGATAATAATAGTTTAAAACCATACCCTTCATGTCAATTATCATAATATTGAGTCATAGAATAAATATTGGATGTTCATGAGGAATGAAACATAAGATAATTAGATAACATGATGCCTAAGAGGATAACATTGGAATAATAAATAGATTTTTTGGCATATACATAAGAAGAGAAAATCATTTCCCTGGTAGTTAAGGCTTTCTAGCATGGCTATCAAAGTGGAATGGGTTCACTACCGAAACCATTATATTAGTCATGGTTCACTCAGAATACCATATTAGTGAACAATGTCCCTAATTAAATCAAGTTCACTCCATGTACTACTCATAACTATCACATGTGATATAAATTATTACCTAATTCATTGGAGGGAGATATTGGTCCCACCCATCATAGAATAAAAATAATAAATATGCATTCCATAAGATAATAAAACCTTCATCATATCATTACTCACAAAATGAAATGGGTTCCATATCCATTTTAGCATATCATATCATGTGGAAAATATATAGGTTTCATAATCATTTCATCATTTCATCACAACATAAAATATGAAATGAAGTGGGTTTCATAATCATTTTTTATGGAATAACCCTTGGAAAAGGAATAGGTTTAATAAAAATCTCATCATAAAAAATATAAACTATTTAGAGAATGAATAATAATGGGTTCCTAGGATCATATTCCTAGTTAATAAAAATTAGCATCAAAGGATGTCGACTTATATTGAACATGATTTGTAAAATATCACTAAAAATATTTATTAAGGAAAATTATTATCTTTGGAAATAAATATATTGAAAAAAAAGTCATAAATAATATTGAAATAGATTTTTTAAAAAATAACACATAAAATTTATAAATAATTATTAAAATAAAATAATGACCCTGATGATAAGAAATTTTCTTCTTGCGGCACACAACAAAACAAATATTTATTTAAAATTTTTAGTAAATTCCAAATTTAAATTATTTTTGAAAATGACATGATGATTACATTAAAAAATTCTATAAATTCTATAATGGGTAAATTTATCTTTAATAAATCCTTTGAAAATTTAAAAAAATTAATATATTTTTTGGACGAAAAAGTTTTTTTAATTGAATAAAGAAATAATCATTATTTTTCATAAAGACATTTTTTAAACACATGATAGAATAAATAGATTAAAATAAAATTAAAACATGTGTTATAAATAAAAAAATCATAGTATAAGATAATTCACGAGTTTCTTCATATATGGATTATAACATTTTATCATTAGAAATATAATCATAAATAAACCCAATAAGTGATGAGATTGTAAAATAAAATATTTTCTTCTTTAATAACATTAAATAATAACCCCCATGAATATATAATGTTAAATAAAACATAAAATATCATGTGAATAAATATATTCATTATACTAAATGTCAATGTGTTTATATATACACATAATAAAATAATATAGGTTCATATTATGACCTTTGTCACAAAGAACGAAAATTGAGACAAAAATACTTTACTCCTTGGGTGTCATTTGAATTGTAAGAACCAATAAATAATAACATCAAATGAAACATAAAATATCATTATAATAAGTATATTATTAATATAAACTTTCAAATGGGAATTATATACACCACACAAAGTAAACAAGGGGTGAATTTGCATATGTCTCCTAGAAATAAAAGAAAGACTAGAAATCCCTTTACTTAACAATCAACTTTATTCATACACATTTGAACTTGCTATATAATTAATATTATTTATTTATACATACATTACATAACCATAATCATATATATCATACCATATATTACTTTTTATGATTTTATATTACTTTTTTATTAATACTTTCAGGTTAAATTCATGTATCAAGAAATAACTACATTGTTTTTCAGGTATGTTTTGACTTTTTATTATCGGTCCTCCTGCTTTGATCATGGATCCATCATATAAATAATTATAACCATGATATAAAAAACATAAATATTCATTATTTATTTATTTATTTAACTCCATAAAAACTATAGATTGAGAATAAAATATACCGTTCATGGAGACGGTTGGCCATACATATGCATGAATTATATTTCCATTTTCTAAAGGAAATTAAATAAGTAAATGTAAATAATATATTTCCAGTTTAGAATAATTTTTATTCCATATATATCAAATATTTTCATTAAAATAAACCTTATTACCTTCCATGAAACGTGTGAATGAATTACATTGCTTCGCAAGGTAGTAGTCCACCATACAAATGAGTGACGTTGTCATATTCCCAGAGAATGGAATGTACAATAGTACATGTGATAATGTAATTCATTATGTATAAAAATATCATAAATATAATATAAAAACAATCAATCTGTCATTAAAACCAGCCTTTTCAGGTGAGAATGGAAAAAATAAGACTAATAGAAGGAGTTTATGGAAGCTGGGAAGTGGTTTTGTTAGGGTTCGGCTAAAAAAGGTTTTTAAGGTGTGAAGAAGATAATATAGGGTTGGCATTTTATATGTGAGGTGTGTGGCACACTAGTAATTTTTTGAAATGAAAAAGGTGTAACCAATTTTTTTCATGCCACAAGTTTCAAAAATAGAGTAGTATTGATACTCAGACATTACAGGTTCGAAATTGTTCCATAAAATAGATTTCATAAAACATTTTAGTTCAATTTAACCCTCTTACTTTTAGTTTAACACCATGATAAATACATTTTTACCTTCACCGTGGTAATTAATTTTTATAGTTTTCACTATTCATTGTGGTGAATTTTTATGAATAACCAATTATATAATATAAATTATTATTATTTTAAAATTTTAAAAAAAATCAAAATTATAATTGTATAATTTGAAAATATTATTTTCAAATCAATCCGACATATGTTATAAGAAAGCGTGTTTTCAAAGAGAAGACATTCAAAATTTTGCAATGATTTTAAATCAAAACATAATATAGAAAATATTCGAATGTGATTATTTGGACTGATATATATATATAATTTAAATTTATTAATTTAAAAAAAATTAAAATATAAATTTACTTTAAAAATAATATAAACAAAAACTTATTTTTCAACTAAATTCAATATTTTTCACTATTCATCAAAAAAATAATCTTTTAAAAAAAAATTCCAAACATTACCATAAGATTAAATTGATATTATGATTTCAGAAAGGTATGTTATTTTATAAAATAAATTTTTTAAAATTTAAAAAATTACTTTTATTTTTTCATAACAAAAGTAAAAAACATTTCATTCAGAAAATAGTATCTTTAAAACATATAAATAAATTATTGAGAAATTAGGTATTTTTTGAATAATTTTTAATTATATAAAACCATTATAGTTAATTTTTAAAAATAAGATATTATTATTCATATCTCTATGTTTTACTTCAATATTGTGATGGTCATGTTTAATAACTATTAATAATATATTGTGGTTTTGTAAAAACTCAATTTCAAGTGTATCACAAGCTAAACTCAGTGTTTTGTGTAACTCAAGCAATCAAAGAAATTAATTTTTTTTTAAGAAAATAAATTCACAATAACATGGTGGTTTACAATATATTATATAATTATAATTTAATACAGACACCTAATATATATATATAAATATCCAAGCATTGTGATTTAGTTTACAACTAAAAACAAATCATATTATTGGAAAAATGATACAAAATATTTTGGCATACCTTGGATGTTCCAATTATATTCATTCTAAGACAAATAGAAGAATAAAATTAAAAACATAAAATTATTCCACAAGAAAATACAAAATATAAATAATTTTATAAATGAATATTATATGAATAATTATATAAATGATTTAAAAATTGAATTATTTATCATTTGAAACATCAAGTTTATAAAATGATTAATATTATTGAAAATATTTTTCAAAAATAACCTCTTAATACTGTATTATGAAGATTATTCATGGTCATTAACCTTGTCATCTTCATCAAATATTGATTCAATTAAAAGTTTTTTGGACATAGAACAACCCATAGTATTGAAGTCCTTCTATAACCCTATTTAGGGGTCCTGTCACCTCATCGCACTATCCTAAAAAATGATTAAATTGAACTAGGAATTAAAATAATACATTGTTATTCTCTTTTAAAAAAATTAAACATTATTTTATTTTCCATGAAGGTAGTGTTATCAAAACACTATATTCATCACAAGAGGAAACCTAATAATTTGAATTGATGTAGTAAAAAAACAAGGCACTTTTTTATTTGGGTAAAATTATTCTTCATAAATATAAAATATAATAAAGATATTTTTATTCCATTTCATCACTGATATCACTCAAACAAGACTGTTGGGTTTTTTAACACATCTATGTAAATAAATATGAGGGATAAAATATAAACAACATAGGATATGTGGATTTGAAACGATTTCAGCATATTCATAAAGAATAAAAAATGTGTCCCTTGCTTTTAGTGTTTCTCATTTCAATAAGTGATCTTTATTGAGATCCATAAGAATTAATAAGTCAACAATTGCCTCCTAAGGTATCTACCAACTAGTGGAATAACCAAATTATTTTCTTGTGACTCCATTAACTCCAATGATGAGTCTTTTCCACCCATGTGATTTAATGAGAATAAGAGAAGGGATATATTCTTATATATATTATCTAAATCACCTCTTATAAAAATAAGGTGTAGAATAATTTATATTATATTATTTTTTAATTAAATTAAGATAAACCACATGTTTATAGTGTTTAGTTGACCTTTGAATTATTAATTTTCCATAACCCTTGATAACAATTTACTCGATCTTGTATGTGATCATCAAACTCTTCATGGAAAAATTTATTTTAAATGAATCACAAAATTACCATTACAATACTAAAAATTGTTACAAATTTTTCTTCAAGAGTAAAATATTTTACATGATTGAAATAACATATCCCCCAATAACATGAATAGTAAACTTACAATATTTTTTTCTTTATTATAGCTTCTAATATGATAAATCAATTCGCCACATCACTGATGACGATATGCTATAGTGTATATTCAACAACTCAATTAATCCATTATTTATTTTGACCAATAACTATTTTCAAAACCCTAATTCCTTTAACATTCCTCATTAAACATTATATCAATCATCTATGTACATTTTATTCTATCCACACATCAAGATATAATAATTCCTAAACATATTTTAAAAATTATTTTAAACCTCCCTCTAGCATATCATACTACCCTATAACTTTAGTGAAAAAATAATTAGAAGAAACAACTAGTATAATTTCACCCATACTAATTTTAGCACAATATGATAGTATTTTATATAACCCTCTTGTTTGTAATAGGGTAAAAATAAATTTAATCAAATAGTGGTAGAAATCACATGATATTAGAACCCATATAATCTAAAATTTTATTACCCAGGTAAAAATATCACCCTATGTACATTTTCAAAATAAGAACACCACCATACAAAAATGGTAGGATACCATGAAAACATTATGAAATTATATATTATCAATAAAATAAATATCCCCGATAATATTATAATAAAATAAATTATAATATAATAATTTAATATTTCAATAATAGAAAATAAATTATTTAATTCCCCATTCAATGGTCCATTACATAACATTTATATTATCTCTTAAATTTCATTATTCCAAATAATTTATTTTCATATATTTCTAATTTATCTCATTATATTAAAATTTAAACAAAAATAATTTTAATTTTTGATAAAAATGAACAACTTTATTGTCCAAAATGTCAATTTTTTAATATATTTTAAAATAGTTATCAATATTCACACAAATGTGATTTTATATTTCCAATTATCTAGATCATCTTCAACATAATAAAATTATTTGAAAAGTAATCCTCAGGGAATATGTATATCATAAATTTAGATATATTAAAATGATAGGCATCCCAATTCACCTTTATTAAAGAAAAAAATTAATAATTAGAATGATTGAGTTTTTTTCTCGGGACGGTAGATTCTAGAGGGTTGAATTGAGGAATTAAAAATTCAGAAAAGATAAATACCCCATATTTGAATATAGTATGAAAATAATATAAAATGGTAAGAATAAACTATTATAACACAAAATAAATAATAAATACGAATTCAAATGTATACTCTATTTGAAATAAAATTGAGTCTATTTTAAGGTAATAAATAAAATAACGAATAGAAAACATAAATAATTCCACATTATTTTTCTGATAAAAAATAGAAATAAATTTATAACTTTATTATGTTGGATAAAAAAATTAATATGCTCGAAACTTTATCTCTTTTGATCCAAAGTGGTAGGATGATCAATTTAATAATCAAGATAAAATAGGTTCTAAGAAATTACCTCTCTGATTAGTGATCTGAAGAAATAATATATTTTCATTGGAAACTTATAGATTGACATGATAAAAAATAAAAATTTCCTTACCCTATGAATTCTTCAATCCAAAAATATTGATAGAATGAATAAAATTTCAATTTTTTTCCATTAAAATGTAAAAAAAGTGCCAGTAAAAAAATTAATTGATAAAAGAAGAAAAAGAAACCCTCACTCAATATATGATAACTGTTAGGTTTCTGGGGCCCGTAGCAGAAGCCGGTGGGTCGGGGATTTTAAAATTTTCGTCGGCAGAATGATGGTACTTGTCATCGGCGACGATCCGAGTCCCGGAGAGGTCCGAGGATCCCGCTTAGATTATTAAGAGCACAAAATTAAAATGAAAACGTACCTGTTTCAAATCCGAAGGCGCGGTCGACTGCCGCTAGCCGATAGCAATTGTCTCTTGAAGGATCCAAATCTGGATCCCTCTAGATCGTGCACACACGCTCAAAAAATCCACAGGAACGCCGATCACCGAACTCCAGGTGCCAGCGCGGGGATTCAATGATATCTTCATTTTCCCGATGATCACTGCATCGTTGATCTTACGATGCGTGAAGAACAACCTGATTCGAGCTCTTGGATCATCAGCTTCTCTCTCTAGGAAGCGAGATGAGAGAGAGGCTCTCAATTATTCAATCGATAAATGAATGAATAGTGATATTCACCCCAAATAGAGAGTGCCTCCACTCTTATTTATAGAAACGTTGATAAATACCCGGTAGGGTTCCTCGGCCCATGTTAATTTCAGCTTTCTCTAAATAAATAATTTTGACAGATTAAACTACGCCAATATTATTTAATCTTTTATCGCATAATTGTAATATATATATATATAATATTACGTGATAAAACCGAGCCATTTAACTCGACTCCTTTTCCTGGTTAATATTAAACGAACCTTGAATATTAAATAATTTTCGTTCGATTAATATTTTTCTAATATTTACAAAACACATAAATACATTAAATAAATTCACTCTCAAATATTCAAAACTTGAATATTAATGAAATTATTTAATTCTTTTGGTGATCGACAACTTGGACAATGCTCCGACCCCGTGGCGGGGCCCACTATGTCCATATACCTATTCAACTGAATAGGTGCGGATTCTTAAATACGTTGTTGTGTGTTACCCTCTAGGCCCTTATCTCAATAGTAGTGAATAAAATTCACAGACCAAGAGTGGGGTCTAGCAACCCATCATGGCCCCTAAAAAGATAAGGATAGTAATTTCAACGACTACCATCCTACAAACACAGATTTTGTACTATAGTCTCTTTGTCATTATATATCTCCTAAAGTAGGACGCACTCTTGTGTCATCGTCCATATCTTTCTTTATTATTTGTTGATCCATCCAGATAAATTCGCCTTTCTTCTGCTTTGGCCAAAGACTTATGAAGGTGGCACCATCCTGATCAACCAGGCTTGAGATATACAACTTCCTAAACATGGAAGTGAAAAATTCTTTCTTGACCATTCAGCCAACGTCATATCACCAACGACGCACCCAACCCAAACTACCTCGCCACGACATTACTTCCATGGTTTTTTCCTTGCATTAAAGTACATAATTAAATGATATACATTAGTAATGGTCTCAAGTCAGGAGACCAATACACATGTCTATAGATAGGAACAACCAATGACACACAAAACATGTGGTGTTCTTATTGGCGGGTATGTCCTCATGATCTCACTACTAGAGATCACCAAGTGTGAACTTCATGAGAATAAGTCTCAATGATTATGAGCCCCTAGCACATCATAGTCAGATATCTACTGTGTCCAGTCAGTAAGATGTATCAAGACTGTAGAACTTATATTGAAGATCAATGTAATTATATCTCGAGGTTCTTATTATAGCATGGGATCTACTACAACCTCTTGACATGACAATTAACATTTGGACATTACCATTATTATATTGGATGCAGAAATTTATGCACTATAATGGTAAGATATCATCATGCATATCTAACTGTACAGATGATACAGTAATCAAAAGTACTACATAGTTGGGTCTAGGGAATACACTATTTCAACACTCCCACTGGAACTAGAGCCAACTTTCTAACTTAACGTGTTATCTACTCACATGATAAAAAACCATGCTTCTACTGAGTAATGGATTTAACTACTGGGCCGACCACGTTTTCATCGTGTGGCATATCTGTTATATACGACCACAACGACTTGAATAAAACTTCTCAAGATAAGGTATCTCTGACTATATTACTTTTGTCCATTGTAATAATTTCACAACATGGATAGTAAGAATATCATAATTCTCATTATGATAATACTTTTCTCACTAGGTGTGAATCCAAGAATTGGAACAAATCATTGCAATTTACAAATACTTCTCAGCTGCTTTAGAAGTTGCAACGTACTCATTTTTTGTAGGTATGTATACCACATGTTTTTATGAGCTTGACTCTCTCAACTTCATTGCCTAATTGAGAAACTAGATCAAATTGATCTAAGGACTACTAGTAAGTGTCCCACCATAACTAGTATACCTTCCTCTCCTTATTCCAGGTACATATCATTTGTACTTACAGAAGTACACGATGAAAGTTCTGACTACATCACTTTTAGTGCTCCTAGAAATAATTGATATCTTCCAATAATAAATTATATCCTGGCAGTATCAATTATTGTAAATATTATGGCTTATGTGATCGATCCATCACTAAATCATATGGCATCAATTACCCACTTTAATCTCTACCCATGCTCCGAACATGTTAACCTAGAGAGATTAAGCCATGTGACATAGGCAACAATTCTGAACATGAAATGTTCAAACTTTTATTTTTTTTAAACAATATCACTATATGTACGATTTACTAGGACCAAGCAACCTTTGGATCTACCTGAGTGGATCATGTTCCCTAAAACATAGGTTGCTACATTATTTCAATCATGGTGAATTTCTTTTAACCTGATCTTATCTAACTGTAACATCAAAATTTATTTTCCATATGTTTCCGAACATATTTCATTTGGAAAATCTTGGCGCTCCCACTAACCTTTGGTAGACACAAGGAAAAGATGAATTTTCTAAGATCATGTCACTTACTTTAATCCAAAATTGGATTTCAGTAACTTCCAACCTTTATTGGCATCATTTGATGTCATCATCTCTTTCTGGTTGGGTTGTATAGACACCTTCCACAAAAGATGATCTTGACATCCAAGGAACAATAAAAAGATCTTAGAAGTTTGTCTATGACAAGTAAAATTCTAATTTATTTAGGTGTACTGACTTGGTATAACAAATCGAGCCTTATTGGTACCATACTTGTACCATCCATGTATCATTTCATTTGAATACCCACCCTGTATTCAATTTATAAGCCCCTTTGCAATATGATACATGGAATCCATTGTTGAATTTAAGTTGATCATTTCAATCTTAGCTCTTTTCCTTATACTACATAATTGTATGATTTGTTATTCAAAATGAATAATATATCACCGAAAGTGGTGAATATAAATCAATTACCATGGTTTCATCCTTCCTACACAGTATGTGTCTCTGGAACATTCCTATTCTACATGTACTTGTGGAACTTGTTCCTTATGCCAACAATTTGTGCATCCCGAGAATTGAATAATTTTATGTCGATTAATCTCCCACTATCTCTAATATAGATGTTAACCCTTGTATAGAAATGTAGTCTAATACATGACTACATCTTTTCTATCTTAGGGATTTGGGTAACATATTAAGAAACTGTAAGGATAATTACCTTAGATGCACAACGTGTTTAATCTTGATGCAGGTTTGTTTAAATTCTAACAAACACTTTGCATCTAAAAATGTCCTATGAAATAATGGATTTTCTATTATACTATGACTCATATGATATCCATTTGCAGTTTTATTTGGAATATTGGTATGGGTTACGATTTTATTTGAAAATCACATTTTGAAATATGATGGACGTTTCCGAAAGTTGCAACATTGATAAAACTTAAATCATAACTTTGATGTGTAACATATGCGTTTAGGAATTTCTCCACGCTACATGTTTGTTGATCAATTTTAATATGTAAGACTCGTCAATGATCCTCCTTATGAAAATCAATATCGTGATGCAGAAAAGGTAACATGCGTTTAGGAATTACTCCATGATGTATTATCATGATTGATGATTGCTTGGTCAAGATATTCTTCAGCATGTGGATTCGATGCAACTCATATCTTCTGACCAAACATATACTTCATTATTCCTTAATGAATTAAATGAAACTGATGAAGTATCTTTACCTCTTGCTTTCTTTGGAATAGTTCACATTGTCTAGTTGAACTAACCTTGGAAAGCTTTGTGGCATACCTTTATTTCTAAAGGTTTCTTTGTCTAAACTAAGGGTGTCAATAATACCATGGGTTTTTAGCTTTTCCGAGGTTAAATACCATACTGGGTATATAGTTGATGTCCACTATTAGTTTTACTTGACAAAGAATCACATTACCAGCACTGGGTAGGTCTTACATTTTATATTCATCATGTATTTCCATTGATTCAAGTAGTGGTGAACTATTTGTTGAGTATTTTACTAGAAACAATATTCATTCCAAAACATGGAATAATGTTTCATCATTTCCAAATGGGAACATGATATAAATTTTTTTGGTTATACTCCATAACTTGTTCAATTTGAATCAGTCCCTTGGAAATTAGAAGTTTTGTGTTTCCCACTGCTGACTTGGGAATCACCCTTTCTCAGCTACTTGGAGAAGACACTTTACTTCTAGTAATGTTTCTAAACTTTCTTGGTTATTGTATTTCAATACATATATTTGAAAAGAATATTTAATTTTAATACCCAAGAAGTATGACAGAAAACAATACTTGTATTTAATGAATATTAACTGAACGAGGAGCAGGTACTTTCTTCTTGTATTTCCGTTTTTAAACTTCCATGAATTCATTTTATTATGTAATGAAAATATCCTCCTGTCAAATAACCAACCACTTTTCATTGAATGACATGAAGATGGTTCCTTTGGCGTATCTTTCCATAGGCCTTTTCTCCTTTTCATTCAATTTATTCTCCATAAGAATAAAATATGGTGTTATCTCTAATATTCTTATTACTTGGCGAATGTTACCTTAGCGATAATGAAGTGCTTACTCTATACCATTTTTTTGTACCTCTAAATGAAACTAGAGTAATTGGGTGTAAATGGTATAACAATGGGATGTCATGAAATATTGTGAACCATCTTTTAATTTACACAAACATAGTGCAACCATCGCATTCAAATCTTGCTTCACATTCTCCTCGAAAGGATCTTGGAGATGAGGCTACATTTGATCATCATCCAAGTCTTGATGTAGTGACCAAAAATAACATCAGAATTTGATGATAGCATTAAGATAGAACAATCATATGCTTTATTCATGAGTATTTTGTAAGCAGTTTTACACCATCGCTTCTTCAGGTGGCTTAACAGGTTGGGACACAAGCACCTTGAATTTAAATTATCGTAGTAATGTGCGCAAGCACCTATACTACTCAATGGAAATTTGTGCTTAGTTTAGACATTAAAATTGTCCAATTTTTATCATAGTTTTATTGTTCTATTGCTTTCCATTCTCTAAAAATATACTTTAGCAGATTGTACTTTTATGTGATTACCTAATCTGACATTAAAGATTATTTAATCATTAAATGTCTCCCACTAATTTTTCGAATTCTAGGAACCCTCTGTACTATAATCGGAATACTCTTGAGTATTCTAGTCGCAAGGACCACTGAACCTCCCTCATAGTCTACAATCTAGGGCTACACCACTACTCAGAGGGTCCAAGGTAGGCTTTTGACTAGCCAACCGCATTAGCTCGCGGTTCCTTGATCTGTTGAGTGAAGTCCCAGCTTCAAAAATCATTTACTGATTTACTCAACGCTTTCCTCTAAAATTAAAACAAGCTAGATGCGGATATTTCATTACTGTAATTTTTGTTAAGTTGACCCACCACACAAATAAGAACTCCCCGGTAGTAAGAGGCACCCTCAGGTGAGGCATGAACCGGCACCTCGAACACCCGGTTTTATTCAAAATTGAACGATGGATGGATGTTTGTGACTTAATATATTCTTTGAGGGTTTTATTGGTTTTCTCTCGACGAATGTGATCCATTTCTATTAAACTTGTTCATCTATGTTGTCACGCTCACAACTGAACTTTAATCGAAAAACACACATCGCTTCTTTATGAATTTTATTATTTATTATTTTATTATTTTATGTATTTTATGTATTTTCCAGCTTTTCTAAAATGAATAAAATAATAAATAAATTCATACAGGTAAAAATACTACCTGACTTGTCTTGAGAATCTAAATGACCTAAGTGCATCTTACCTGAGTCGAATCTTGACTCAAAATGCAGCTTGCCCCTGGTCTTGAATGTTTTCTGGTCTTCTGCAGTGTTTCCATGTCATGGTGATGTCGACGTCACGTCTTGAAGTACCACCTCTCATTGGTGGAATCCACGCGTCGTCTTGCACCTTCATACACTGCCTTATCGGGGCGGGGTCTACGTCGCTCGTCGTCTTCGTCCGAAGTACAAAAGTATTCGCGCATAGGTGAGGGGAACTTAGGGTTAAATGTACAAAAAATCAATTGGACACGCGGGTCCTTATACATTTTAACTGAAAAGAAGATGATGTAAAGACCGTCATTTATATAATTACAATCATCGCACGCATTTAAATAATTAATTAAATAAATAAATGCAGAAAAACGGGGTCGGTGCTCAAGACCAGAAGTCAGGTATCTTCAGCGCGATTAGAATTAAAATTCATAAATAAGTATGACGGTTATTAAATTAAATGAATTAATAAATTCAAATAATTTAATTAATTATCGGTCATGTAATTAATTTAATTTTAATACTTAAAATTAAATTAATTATTTAATTAATTTAATTACAAAAATAAAATTAATTTTTACCTCGGGTATTAAATTTTATTTTTCAGAAAAATTAATATATTAATTAATTTAATTAATTAAATTAATTAATTATATTAATTGATTTAAATAAAACCAAGTCAGGGGTTACCTTCCTTCTAGGAGGACTGGGCGGCGGCCGGGTAATCTTGGCCAGGGTGCTCCCAGGGAGGAGCCGAGGCAAGCGGCCAGTCGCAGCTGCGCTGCCTGCGCATGCGCTAGGTGGGTTCGCGCGTGGGTCCAGGGAGGGTCGGCCGAGGCATGGCAAGGAAGGAGTGGACAGAGCGGCGGCCCTGGACTAGTGCTGGTCGGCCGAGATCCTACCGTGGCCTGGCTTCGGAAGCCCCAAACTATAGGATGTAGTAAAGGAAGTGGCATGGAGCAGGGTGATCCTCCTGCAGCGGCGTGCAGAGGCTGCTGTAGTGCCTGTGGGGTTTTGTGGCGCCGCGGCCAGTGGAGGCAGGGGTTGACCGGGAGAGGTCGGTTGCTGTGCTCTGTATGGAGGCCAGTGTGCGTGGAAAGCCGCTACGGTGGTGTCCAGGAAGGGAGGCGGTTGTCAGGCGCTACTGCGGGAAGTAGGTGTCGTAGTGCGCAGCGCGGGAGGGTGCGTTGTCCGGGAAGGGAGGAGGTGGAGAGGAGGCCGGGATGGCCTTGGGGGGAAGGCCAGAAGGCAGAAAGTCGGTCTGTTGTGCACGGGGTGTGAGCTCCACTACAGGGAGCATGGGGAGAGGGGCGTGGCTCTAGCGGAGGAGAAGAAGGGCGGTAGGGGGGTTGGCTGGGGTCTAGTCCGCCGGCAGAGGGGCAGGCGACGGGGTCCGGACGGGCCTGGGCGGTGCGCCATGGAATTGGGGCAGCCGACGAGCCTGCATGGGGCGCCCTTCTGTGCGGCGTCCCGAGGGACGATATGCGCAGCGGCAAGGCTGGCCATGGATCCTTTTTTTTCTTTCAACGGGCCAGACCCCTTTTTTAGTTTTTTTTATTTTATTAAATCACAAAAATCCCCCCTTGGGTTTTGCTTTGGATTCTCCACATGGGAAGACCCCCTTGAGGATCTTCCTTTATATTTTGATTATAAAACTTTCTAAAGTCTATTTTAGACTTTAGATATAATAATAATAAAATATTATTTTAATATAATAATTTTATTATTATTATAATTTTATTATTATAATTATATTATTATAATTATATTATTATAATTATATTATTATAAGATTAATATAAATTATAATAATTATAATTATATTAAAATTTTAATACCCTTGTTCAAAAACGAAAACACGATCCATTCTGAAAATTTCGAATGACCATATTATTGTCATTCGAAATCGGATTGTTTCACGGTTTGAACAGTTGTGACCGATTTTAAACCCTCTACTTAATTTCATGCAAATTAATTTTATTTGGCTCAGAAAATCTACGCAACCTGGCTCTAATACAACTATTAGGTTTCTGGGGCCCGCAGCGGAAGCCAGTGGGCCAGGGATTTTAAAAAAATAAATTCGGTGGAACGACGGTACTTGTCATCGCCAACGATCCAATTCCCAGAGAGGTCCGAGGATCTCGCTTAGATTATTAAGAGCACAAAATTAAAAGGAAAACATTCCCATTTCAAATCCAAAATTGCGGTCGACTTCTGCTAGCTGATGTCGATCGTCGCTTGAAGGATCCAAAGCAGGATCCCTCATGATCATCCACACGTGCTCGAAAAATTTGTAGGAATGCAAATCGTTGAACTCCGAGTGCTAGCGCGGTGATTCAACGATATCTTTGACGTCCCGATGATCACCGCATCATTGATCTTACGATGCGTGGAGAATAACTTGATATGAGCTCTTGGATCATCATCTTCTCTCTCTAGGAAGCGGGAGAAGAGAGAGGCTCTCAATTATTCATTCCATAAATGAATGAATAGTGATATGCACACCAAAGAGAGAGGGAGCCTCCTCTCTTATTTATAGAGATGTTTATAAATACCTTGTAGGGTTCCCCATCCCCTGCTAATATTAATGTTCTCTAAAAAAATAGTTTGACAGACTAAACTGCGCCAATATTATTAAATATTTTATCACATACATGTAATATATATATAATATATTACGTGATAAAATCGAGCCCTTTAACATGACACGTTTTCCCGGTTAATATTAAATTAACCTTGAATATTAAATAATATTCGTTTGATTAATATTTTTATTTTATTTACTAAACTCATAAATACTTTAAATAAATTCAATCCCAAATATTCGTAACTTGAATATTAATGAATTTATTTAATTCTTTTGGTGATCGACAACTTCGACAATGCTCGGACCTCATGGCGGGGCCCACTATGTCCATATACCTAGTCAGCTGAATAGTTGCAAATTCTTAAATACGCTGTTGTGTATGACCCTCTAGGCCCTTATATCAATAGTACTGAATAAAATTCAAAGACCAAGAGTGGGGTCTAGCAACCCGTCATGGCCACTAAAGAGATAAGGATAGTCATTGCAACGACTACCATCTTACGAACACTAACAGTTTACTATAGTCTCTTTGTCATTAAATATCTCTTAAATGAGGACACACTCTTATGTCATCGTCCTTATCTTGCTTTATAATTTGTTGATCTATCCAGATGGATTCACAGTTCTACTACTTTGGCCAAAGACATATGAAGGTGGCACAATCCTAATCAACGAGGCCTGAGATATACAACTTCCTAAACTTGGAAGCGACAAATTTTTTCTTGACCATTCAACCAACATCATACCACCAACGACACACCCAACACAAACTACCTCACCAAGACATTACTACCATGGTTTTCTCCTTGCATTAAAGTTTGTAATAAAATTATATACATTGGTAATGGTCTCAAGCCAGGAGACCAATAAACATGTCCATAGATAGGAATAACCAATGACACCCAAAACATGTAGTGTTCCTATTGGTGGGTCTGGCCTCATGATCTCACTACTAGAGATCACCAAGTGTGAACTTCATGAGAAGAAGTCTCAATGCTTATGAGCCCCCATCACCTGATAGTCATACATCTACTGTGTTCAGTCAGAAAGATGTATCTAGACTATAGAACATATATTTAAGATCAATGTCATTGTATCTCGAGGTTCTTATTATAGCCTGGGATATGCTACAACCTCTTGACACGACAATTAATCTTTGGAAATTACCATTATTATAGTGGACGCAGAAAATTCTGCACTATAATGGTAAGATATCATCACACATATCTAACTATACACATGATACTGTAATCAAAAGTACTACATTGTTGGGTCTAGGGCACCCACTATTTCAAAAATAACCTGATCATATGTTTAAAAATTTATTCATATTTATACTCAACTAATATTTATAGATGTAAAAAAATATTTCCATTATATAGTTCTCTCTATAAATCCAAAACAACAAGAGTAATTGAATCAAATTGTGTTATTTTGGTCTTATGTGATAAATCTTGAAAAAAATTAGGAATCTCTATATATTAAATCCTTCCAATTATATTAAATTTTTGTAGAATGATACATTTATAGCTTTACTAGGATGAAATGTATTTATAATAAAATGATTGTTTTGAAGGGGTCATGTTCAAAGAGATTAAATTTTTGAAGACCATTTTAATTATTAAATAATTTACAAATAAAATATAAATATAATAAATTTTTGAAATTTAATTTAATTTTGTTGAATTTTTTTAAAATAATGGACTCAAAATATTTAATTTAGAAACAAGACTCAAGAATATCTACATTTTTTTAATCACGTGAAAAAGTAAGAAAAAATTTAATGAAGTTAAAATATATATATGAAGTATAAAATCCTCCATAATGTTATACATCAATATTTATTAATCTTATATAAGTATGACCCCTTAATTTATTCCCCCACCTAAAATAGTTATTTCTTTATTGAAAATAATATTAATTATTTGTTGTGATTAATATTTACCCCTTTATGATTCTAAATGGTAAAGGAACAATGTATGGAATAGGAAAATATAACGTATCTACTATAATAATTATCTCAAAGAATTGTGACTTCATTTAAACAATAAAATAGATTAAACTGATGAAATAAAGACCATTTTTCCTTTAATATCCTCAATTTTTTCACTAAGACAATATTCTTCCCATTATGGATTTCTTGAACATTTTCTAAAGTTTCATTTTTTTAAAAACAACATCCCTCCACTCCAAGAGAATATACCTTTTCTGAAGATCATAAATTTTCCACACTTTGTATATTAATATAACTTCTCATTTCTCTGTAAACTCTACCATCAGTTTCCATAATTCAAAATTTTTTAAAAAAATTGAATCAAATGAAATATTTAATCATTAACCAATGAATTGTGATCAACTAAAACATTCCATGTTTAAAAATGTTTTCTAATTTCATGAAAACTATCATTATTATTTTTTATTATATAGATATGAGTGGTATTTTTTATTTAATTAGAAGCCATTATGAAAAAATGGAGCATGGTCCAAGATAATAAGGATAGATTTTTTGACATCCAAATCATCATTATAAACATATAAACATTTAAAAAATCATCAAGATCAATATACATAGGATCATATAAAGAAAGTTTTGATAAATTCATTTTACTAAATCATTATCCTTTTTTGTCAATATTATTAAGAAATATCATTCTTTTCATATATATTTTAATCCTATTTATCCCTATTTATTGAACGAATAATTTATACATCAAATTTTTTATATTCATTTTATTATTATATATATGAATTATTAGGAAAATAAGATCCCTTTTACAATGGTTACTTTATATATTTTATATGTAAAGGGAGTAGAATAATACCAAAATTATTTGTATATGTTACCTTCGAAGATGATTTTGATATTGATGATAAATAAGAATATATCTCAACAAATGAATTTTTATTCCCTTTAATTATAGTCATTCTAATGTATTCCATTTATCTTATTAATGGTAACCATCAGATTTTTTGAACTATCTATTAATTAAAAAGTATTTATTTTTATTTTACTACTGAAACTCATTTATATTGAAAAGTTGAAATTTTTGTGGTATTAATATTCACTTATATAAACATTAATATACCTTTTCTTATTGGATAATTAGAAATTTAAATCATCTTATCTTAATTGTATTTCTAATTATTTTCTATTTTACTAATACTTACTAGAGGAAGGATCAATATAATATTTTTTATTTTCAGTACTCATTTGTATCCTTATTCTCCTCAAATTTTTCCATTGTATACTCAGTAGTTAATTTTTTTCCCTATGAATTTTCTAGTTTAGTATCATTTGTTGTTTCTATTGTTAAATTCTATACCGGTGTTGTTTGAACTTTAAGATCATACGTTTCATTCCAATTTTTCACTAATATTTTTTATTATATTCTATAAACACAATTTCTATAAAACCCCATTAATTTCATGTTAAGAAATTTCTGTATCTTTTTTCCATAATTTTTGTATTTTATTGGTTTTCAAATGTTGGTGGTGTAGGCGTGGGATTGGCGTACCCATTTTGAGAATATGAAAATAGTTCCCAAAAATCTATCTCGATCAAATAATATATTGGTCACTCATTGGTCTAGTAGAATCTATCTTGTGGTCATAAATAGAGGTTATATGTTTTATTAGGGACATGGGGTAACTAGTTCCCCATGAACGGGTACCCGATGGGTTCTATTTACCTATTCAAAGACATGAAGGTACCCAAAGTAAACCTAGTTTTTAAAAAAAATAAAAAATATAGTTAAATATTAAAAATTAATAAATTCCCTAAACACCTTCATTTTCTTCCTACGACATTCTCACAAAACTCCATATCTTCATTATATTCATTAATTCCTAAGAATGGTTTCCCTTTATTCATCGTCTAACAGTGTTCTTATCTATCCCAAGGTGATGTTTCAATTAAGTTTAACCTTCATTATGATTCAATATATTGGTTCTATCAATATATCATCATTATTCATTGGATATCACTAATTATTAAACTTATAACAAATTTTTAAATTAATTCTATCTGATAACAAATCATCTAGTGGTTTACGATGATGAAGGTTATATTGTGAAGAGGTATGTGGTCCCAATATTACCCAACAATTTTTATGAGCTTCAACATGTGTCATATGAAATTTACAAAATAAAAACATCATGTGGCTGACCAAAAACTAATATAAATTGGTTTTCTAGAAAATTATATTGAATGTGGAAATTGTTTTGTTGTGAGTAATTCTTCCAGTGATATTACACATTTCCATGGTTATCATTCACATCTAACCTATATATAAATTTTGTAAATGTGACTTAGGGTTAATTATATGTGTTTGAGACGAAACTTAAAAACTATGATGGTGTCCTAGACTACCTTATGATGGCATGAATCATGAGATATGCCTAGTGAAATGATGATTTTTCCAATTTTTATGACATTTCATTACTAGTGATATGTAGTTCACCTAAAATGATTGGCTATTGATATTTAATGAACATAAGTGTTTTAACTGATCATGAAATTTAATCGTTCAATTATTCTATATTGATAATGAATTTTTCTCATATGATTAAAGATTATTGAATTGTAGACCACATTTATGGTTAGTTCATACTAGTTATTGCTGGTCTTATTCCCACTTTATCCATTTTATTGATGGAACTTCAATCACTCACAAAGATTGATTCGATTATGAATCATTCACCTTAGATAACATCCAAGGTAGTAGATCATTTTCATATAGTTTCCTTGTTGGTGATATATCACTCAACTATGTAAGGAATAGTGGTGGGGAATTTTCCACTAGAATATACCTTATTATATCTTATTGTGGTGATTGTAATACATCATTCAATGTGGGTATGTGAAGGTGATACATCATCCACCATGATTATATTGTGTTAACCCCTCATTAATAGAAATAATTTATAGGAGATAAATCAATCGTCGTGACTTATTAAATTGGGGATACAGATCATTCACTCCAGATGTTTGTCAATAGCATGGGTTTTTCATCCCATGTTTTGAACCAGCTAAACCAAGTATGGTCAGATGTGGTCAACCTTCTAAGCTCTCCATGATGACGATGGTTATTTATTTACTTTCATTATCATAATTTTATATTATACATTAAAATATATTGAGTAATTTATTTAGGTACATTTTTTGGGTGAAAATATTTACTTATACTCACACCCTTCTTGGATGCCCTCGTAACTCAGAAGATATAACTGTTTTCCAGAGCAGGTATGGGAAAGGATCATATATTAAATGAATGAGCAAGTGGTTCTTATTTTGAGTCTAATTATTGGACTTTGTGGAGACTACATACTTAGTTTTTCTATAGACTTCTTTATTTTGGAAATTTCATACTACATTGTACCTGAGCGTTCTATAGTTGATCTCCTCTTTTTTTGTATACTCATGTGACATTATAGTACATTTTAATTTTTTTATAGAATATGTGAAAAACTTATTTATGGTTGTCCCATAAATATGTTGTCCATGTTATGTAAATTATTATGATTAATTACTATTTTCACTTACATTATATGTATTTGTTTTTGTGTGTTCTAGGTGGTATAGTATCCCCATAATCTCCTACAGAACCCCTCATATAGTCAGTATCGTCTCGTATATGAGGAGGAACACAAAAGGACACATGTCCCCCACGGCCCATCAACCATTTTTGTTATTCAAGACCAAATGTTCGAAAGATGTATTAGATATTTTTTTACTTTTTTATCTCTTTAGGGTATTTATATAGAGATATGGTGTTCATGGGACTTGTGATATAGACTATTCATAAAAGTAACTTACTCATACATGGGGTATGTATGAATTATTGGGGATGTAATTGTGGTTTTTGATTTTTTTTTTTTTTGAGGGGATACATTAATTTTAACAGGAAAATATGTGTATTTTGATTTATTACATTTAAACTTGTCCAGGAGAAGTAATAGGAATATTTTTCATGCGTTGTATTTAGTATATAGGACTCATAGTAAATATATATACTTTATTGTGAATCCAATTTCATATATAAATTATTTTTTGGTTCTATAAAGTGACAATAACAACATATATAATTCTTTCCTATATAACTTTTGGGTGGAACTATACATGACAGTCCAATAGTTATTGAGTTTTTCTATAAACATATTATTATTAGTGATGTTGACCTACATATCATTATACCTAAACTGATATTTAGTAGGTTAGGCTTGAATCAAGATGATATTTTGTAAAACCCTTATGTCATAGGGTATGTTTATTGGGTATTAGATGTTTCTTGTTAATGATTTCTTTAAACTACATTATAATGACCTTTTATAATCCTATTCTAATCTATTTTTTTATATTATCAATAACAACCCTCCTTGATAGACTCTATTTGACTTCCATGATGGTGGGGATGATCATTCTCCCTCTGTAGTGGTTCCAAAACCTTCTGCAATTTATGTACCATCTATTAATCTAAAACATTGAGAGAGACTATCATAGGTTATTCAGTCTATAAAACAAGGAGTACCAATAGTTGGGTTGTCTATATTAGAAATGAATTGAATGTTTTATTTTCAACTCATTCCCATCTTCTCAAGTGAGGGTGGGATATAGGCAATTGAGTTCTTGATAGATTCTATAAAACCCAATATTGATCATATTAAGATTCACTAAGATAAAATAGTAATGGTCATTTATTATATGATTTAAGGACAAGACAACTACTAGTGGGATGTTTTGTTTTTGTTTAAGTAACATGATTTCCTAATGTGGAAGGATGTCAAAGATCACATCTTTGAGAGTTGTTTTTATGATACTCTAAGGGAAAATATGGTTAGGGAGTTCGTGAATATACTAAAAGGTGAAGGTAACTGAGGGACTTTACCAATAACTTTACATATCTATTATGTTTTTCAATAATACTGGTAAGAGATGGTACTGCTAGATCCAAGGTATTGAGGATGGTTTTAAGCCATTCAAATGATCACAGGTGAACATTTTAAACCAGATTTATTAATTTTTGATGTAGTGAACTACACCCATATTTTTTAGATAAAAATGATAGAGGATTTATTCACCCTTAATTTATATTCATCTATAGGTTTCTATAGTAATTCATCAGGCATTAGGAAGTAGAGCCTGAGGATTCTATCTAGGGAAGTGATAAGAAGACTAGTCTCGGTTGGGGTTTATATCTTTCAATGATAGGTAGTTATTTTGAATAGTATTGTAAATATATTAATCCAAGGAATATTTATCCTAACAGTTATTTTGAAATAATGGAGTTCCACTATTGGAGAGTTATAGGGAATCCGTAGAGGTTATGTAACATTGTTCCCTAAATATCCAGAAAGAGTGGTTCTATTCAGACCTACGTATCTGGGGAAGGACCAAGAGCACTATAATATTTTTGTAGTTGGGGTTTCTCTATCTATTTAGGTAATTTAAGAATAAGTAGTTTATAAGGGTAGTAATAGAACTACGAGTATGGTGATTTACATTTTTTAACTCAAGCTAAAGGAGCTCTGGGTTAGATCTTGGGTTAGCTTCATGTAGTCAAATAGAATTCTTTCATGAAGGGTGAGATTTAATTATCTATTTGAGGTATGATTCAAGTGGAACATATCCATTCTTCTACTTTTTTAGAAATTTTTGAATCACATTCATTAATATCCCCAAAATTTTCTATTGAAATAGGACTTACATTAGAGTATCATTATTGAGTGATATCTATCAATATCCCATTAAGGAAGTCATGTAAGGGTATTTAGATGTTTTCTATGTGTACTATTAGAATTAGTCTTTATAGGTTCCTCTATGTTTTATTTGTTGTATAAATGTTTCTTTTTGATGTAATCCTCGGAATCGATTGTTTGAATTGTTATGTATCACATAGTGATGGATTTCACTAATGTATGTCCTTCATATCAATAGAGAGTGATAGTTATACAATTACCAAAGAGAGAGATTTATAGAAAATAAATCACAGAAAAAATCATTGGTGTAAATTGGAAATCTCATTCAAACATTCTAGTATCATCCTGGGGGTAAAGAGATACAACATGATATCATTACATATATTTTGTAAGAAGTTTTTGTGTGTTTTTCATAATGATTTCTCAAGGTTTCCACTATAAAGAGTGATATCGATCGATTTTTTATTATTTGATTCCTAGTGCATATCCCTTATACATTCACCCATATATAAAGGCTCATGTAGAGAATATATTGATAAAGGATCCAGAATCAGACCTTGAGTTAAAGGGTTTCATTAACACATTCACATCCCCTTGGAGTGTTCCTATATTAATTAGGAAGATTATTCATCGTATTTTTTGTGTAATATTGGAGGACTAAATTTGTAAATATAAATAACTAGTATTCTATTCCTTTTGTAAATTATTTTTTAAATCAATTATAAAACACTAAGGGGTTCTCGAAGATTTATTTGAGGCCATCTTATCAATGGTTTCACACCAGACCCTCTTATATTAATCTTACTACATGATGAAGTGGCTTTCATTATACGATCATCTCTGGATATAGTTCAGTTTTAGGAATGTGTTAATATTGTTTATTTCCCTGATAAATAAGATCTTATATCCAAATTAGGACTCATTCATGGTGGTGGTTATTGATGATATTCTTATATACTCCCTATAAATGGATGACCACGATCCAAATATGGAGATCATTTTGGGCATACTTTGAGATCATTAACATTATAAAAAGGTCTAGTAGTGTTAGTTTAGTATTTGTGACATCTGTTTCATGGGGTATGTGATATTATATGAAGGAATATCTATAGACTAAGGGTGACTCTATTGTTTCTTTATTGAATTTGATAAAAAAAATTAACATCTGTAGTTTTATAGGATTTTAATAGTACTATCAGTGGTTTATTCAAGAAATATTCTAATCTTCAAGTGATGATAGTGCCTCTGACCCAGAAGGGGATGAATATTTACTACAATGATACCCATGAGAGAGATTTCATAGAATTGAAAGCATTTTTTGATTGTTCTAACCCAATCTCAACCCGAACCAAGTAATAAGTTTCTATAGTTCTTTGATTCTCCTGTAGTTGGTCTTGGATCATTTTTGATATATGATAGGTGGGTAGTCAGTTATTGGTCCATATGGATGAGCCTTCATAAGAAACACTACATGAAACATGTCCCAATGTTTGAAATAGCAGTTCATGTATTGAGCTTTCGGTGTCACTACCAGTTGGGTGAGAATTTTTTAGTTTATAAATAGCATAAGAGTAAAAATTAATAATTATTCCAATGTGAACCAAGACCTTGGTAAAAGGTGTGGGTAAAGTATTTACAGTCATTAAACACTGATATAGAATATACCTATTGAAATAGGAGTGATGTGGATAATGCTATGAGTAGGAAGGATCATGTTCTTATGGTGTAGGAAGAAAGTAGTGAGTGATAGGTGATGATCCTCCTCAGAGAGTTATATCAGGAAATTCCTAAGTATCATGTAACGACTATTTTCACTGCCATGAGAAATACTTCCTTGCATCTTAATAATGATAATGATATTTATCTATCTAATTATAATTATCTTGTGCGGAGGGAAAAAATATATAGTAGATCCCCAAAAGAAGATTGTTCTAGATATTCTATTGATATACATTAGGTATGATTTTATGTTTTGGCCCCTTTGAGCATGCATGAGGAGCTGATAAGGGAATCACGTGCCTCAATGAGATATAATCACTCGGGGATTACCATTATTTACTATTAAATCTATAAGTAGTATTAGTGGGTTGGGATGAAGGGGGTATTATGGGGTTAATTTATCATTGCCTCCCCTAGTAATAGGTGAAGGTCAAGCTCTAAAAAACCTATAGTTTTTCACCATCCATTACCCATTCCAGAGTTAAAGTGGAATGATGTGATAAGATATTTTAGTATGGGATCATCTAGTTCAGCCTATGGTAACAACGATGTTTAGGTTATTATTTACCCATTCAAAAAGATCATACATTTTCTACCAATCAAGGACACCCATTATATTGATAATTTTTGTCCCTGGAATGATAGTGAAATA
The DNA here is from genome assembly GCA_963277665.1 of Viscum album. NCBI lineage: Eukaryota > Viridiplantae > Streptophyta > Magnoliopsida > Santalales > Viscaceae > Viscum > Viscum album. The sequence continues at coordinate 1,032,634,754 of OY728121.1, read as the reverse complement.
GTATAGTTACATTGTGTTCTGAGAAGTATTGGATTAGCTTGAGATTTATGATCCACATCTCTCTTCAGGTGAGGGATGCAAAAATCACTTGATAAAAATGTGAATTTGAGCATTAAATACAACTATTATATTGATATATAGTTAAATCATACTATTTAGGTGTGGGAGGATATGTTTCATGAATTTTTCGATGACTATGGTGGTTCAGAAAAAAAACATCTCGTTATTTATATGTTTTCATATTATATTAAATATGTGGCCACAATTCAAATGGAAAATTTAACATCCTTGTATAGTTGGTCATGTTATTCAAATATATGCTTGATAGAGGTGTGCGAGTCTACTATCAATAAAATGAGTATAATTAAAGAGATATTGGAGAATATCCATTTGACCAGGAAGTGTCTATAAACTAATTAGGATAAACTATAATCATATACTGATCAGAAATAATATTCCCAAGAAATTGAGATAGTTAACAATAACTTAATAAGATTATATCCTTTATTGGGATATGGTCATGTTCAAATGAATTATGATCTATTAGGACCATGTTTGTTGGAATTTTTTTTGAAAGTAGGAAGAAGTTTGTGATAAAAGTGTCATATTTTATTTTCAAAAAAATTTAAAATAAATGAAATAACCTCACTTTGTAAAATTTATTGATTGGACTCATAACCTTTATCAGATGATCGAAAGTAAAATTTTTAAGAAACTAAATAATTTAGAGAAGATGTTTTCTTGGAGAATAGGTTCGTCAAACTCACCTTGGTTCTAGAATGAGAGTGTCAATCTGATTGAAGAACAGTATCAGAGTCTGAATGGATCAGATGAAAATATGAAGATGTTTTGTTGTTGGTGTGTTCTCAGAATCATTAGTTTTTTGGGATACTTATGATGCTATACTTATGAATTAAAGGGGGAGTGAAACCATACATATTAGAGTTTGGATGGAATGAAAGATTTTGTTGGAAGGGTGGGAAGTTATAATACATTCGAATATAAGTCAAATGATGTTATGATTATCCTGAAAGTTTGCGTAATCATGAGGAATCATGATTTCATGATGGATTTTATAGAATAAGAATGTTTGCGAATTCAAAACGTTCCAGACATAGATCATCAGTGTGAAATCAACAGAAATAGTTTTTTTGATGGATGTGAAGTTTGGTTTAAAATATGAGAAGATGAAGTGTTGGTTTTTAGTGAGAAAAATAATCCACAAGATACAAATCCTGAGAGAAATAAGTTGATATAGAATGAATTCACTACTAGAACAGATCCATTAGAGGTAGTGTTCCATTGATCATCAGAGTAATCCGGACACTGATCATCACACATAGTGATGGTTGAAAAAGGGAATCAGTGGTATAATTTTTTGTATCGGGAGTTGTTAGGACCAATTGAATATAAAAGAACTAGATTTTTTTGGACCAATGTGTAGAAGAATTTCAAATACCAACAAACAATGTAGTCAACCATTTTCATCAGGATGATGTTTTTTGCTTCTCTGGGAAATAGATCAAGATAGAATGAAAAATTGTTTATTTTTTTATTTTGTTTAGCAAAGAAAGAAGGCACTTTGATTTACTAGTAAATTCTGTAATGGGTCTTCAAAAAATGTGGTCTACACTATCATACTAGAGGTGACACTGATACATAAGAATGAAGTGGAGACCGATTCATCTGGTGCTTTTTGACACATATAAGGTTTCAAATGTTAGACAATCTATCTTAGTTATGGAATAAATGAAGAACTATTAAAATTAGTTATAAAATTGTATTTATGTGACTTTTTATGTTTGATGAGTTTAGAGAAATTGTTTGTCAAAGTAGTTTGAAGTCAGCGTTGAAGTGTTGTAAATAAATTCTAATAATGTTTAGGAGTTGAGTCTACGTTAATGGAAAAATTAAGGAAATAGAAGTCTAATGAAGTAGAAAGAATTATTATGGAAAAAGGGTTTCAAATTTTATTTTATAATAGTTCGTATAGAGAATCACAATGATCAAATTTTTTAGTTGGTACTAATCATTGTAACGATAATTAATCTAGTTTTCATTTTATTATCCGGTATATATAAACATAATGGAGAAACTAATGTTGTACATATGTATTCATCATAATGAGGAATAAGAATGAAAATGAGAATCAGACAGAATATTTTTTATAAATTCTAAGGAATTGTGAAGTAGAAAAAAGATTTTAGAAATCTAAAGTAGAATCAATATGTGTTTATAAATGATGAATAATTAAAATATTTATTCAAAATGGGAATGAAATTCAAATATAATTAAATTTGGTTAAGTGGGAAAAGCTTTTTTGATATCTGCCTAAACTACTTTTATCCCACATATAAAAGGAATGAAGTACATGGTACTTTAAGATGAATCATAACTCTGTTAACATGTGGAGGTAGATAGATATGTTCTAAATTTATAAAGAGAATAAGTTTCTAGATAGAACATTTATGAGGAGGTTTTATAGAGAAATTTAAAATAAGGATGATTGTATTGACTGATTCTCATAATGGACTGGTTCATTGGACTGAGAAATTATGATGATATTTTTGGAATGAGAAAGAAACAGTTTAGAATTTTTTAAGTTGTATTCTGGTGGAATTATATATTTTCTAACTGAGAAATCAGACTTGAAAATCCAATTTTAAAATCAAACTACATATCATTATGAAATATATATATGTTCTTACATAATTATGGGTTGGGGATACAATACTTTTTAAGAATATTTTATTTCTGAAAATTAACAATGCATCATTGTAACATGTTTTGAAGAAACTGGTGAAAGTTTCTTAACATTATACAAAAATTTATATTACATCAATTCATGTTAGTTTAAGGCCATGCACTATTTTATTTAACATAGTGTTTTACATGTGTAAAGGAATATCATACTTGTTGAATTAGCACAAAATGATTATTTTCTAATTTATTTCATGGTATTTGATAGTTTCCAAACTGTACCAAGGATGCAGCTACTCTCGTTCAGTGGTGAACCCTATAAATAATAGTGTTTGTGTGTATGGGTGATTGTTTCAAAAAAATGATAATTATTTAATAAGAGTACAATGTTATTTCTATGGAATGTTATCTTAAAATAAAAGATATCACTAATTCACCCCATCCCCCTCTCAGTGATACATTGATCCTGGATGGGCTATTTAAATTTGTATTAGAGAAATGTTCCTTTAATTTACTGTTATATGATGATTCAAAAGAGAAGATGTGATGGAGAATTTTACTTGTGTGAATATTATGTGTATTCTAGTATTTATGTTGAACATTTATCAAATATAGAAAGATTTAATGATTCATTATCTTATTTATGTTTGGTATGATGTTCTCGATGTAGCAACAAATGGATTTCCTCCTATTAATGAAAACATTCCACATACATATGTTGGAAAAAACATTATAATGATGGAAGAACTAAATATGATTTAATATCATCACTTTTTAAAATTACGATTCTATGAATGAAGCTGGTTTCCACTACCAAAGTTTTCTAGGATAAGCTATATAATATTTATGAAGGCAATAAAAATTTGAATAAGGAAAAATAAAAAATCAGGAGAATTTATTTTGGAGATATGAAGATGGGTAAATATGAATTTATTGGTGTCTTCTATATAGGGGTGAGTGATATTGTTAGCACCATCATATATCTTGGTGAAAGGTTGGAAGATTCTATTGCAGTTGAAAATATCTTCAGAATTATTCCTGATGAGTTTGATGCAAAATTTTCCTCATTAGAGTATAGAGATCCTAAAACTCTATATTTGGATGATCTTTAAAGTAATCTTGTTACATATGAAATTATATGGGAGAAATTTATGAAATGAAAAAAATTAATTGAGAATTTTCCTTCAAGGAAGCCATGAAAGAAATTTCTATGAAGCTTCATGTGGATGAAGAAGTTACTGAATACGATTCTGAAAATGAGGAATGTAAAAAACATGATGAATTTTAATCCTTATTTTCTAAAAATGTGAAAAGAGGTACATGAAAGTATATAGGGAAACATCGATTAATTTTCATTCAATATGGATTCATTGGATACATTGGGGAAGATTCTCCTTGGAGAATGTAAAAATAAGATAGTGATGAAGATGATTGAATACCGAGATGATCATAGAAGAAACATGCTAATAAGGCTAAATATTATCTCAAACGGAATGATAAAAAATTATCCAAATCCAAAATGATATGTTTATTTACTAATGATGATGAATAATAATGTGAATCTGAATCTAAAAAATCCACTAAGAATTCTAGAGATAATACTCTCATTACAACAGTGGACAATGAAGAGTTTAGAATGATGGTTTATAAATGGATTGCTGATCTTTTAAAAAAATTCCATCAAAAACATTTTATGGAGTGGAGGCATGCTTGAAAGGAAAATGGTTATTGTTACCTGGTCTACCTATTGCAAAACATTGGATAAAGGTGTTCTCAACATCAAATATATATTTCTCTTCAATGATGCCTTATAAGCCAGAGTCACTTGAAACCTTCTTCATAATATCTATAACTCACTCTCTTTCCACAAAAACTAATTTCATGATAAATTAATAAAATTAAATTTAAATTATATAATCTCTTCCATATTTAATTCATTTAAATGTTCCTTTTTCAAAATCATGACTAACTGTAGATGGATGATAAGAAAAGACTCTTCTTTGAACTTCTAGCTCGACAACTAGACCGGTGCTTCTCTCATTTCAATTGTTTCCCCCACTCAACCACCTAATCACACTAATAATATCATTAATGATATTTTATGCTCTCAAAGCATTAATTTTCCTAAAAATATTATAAATGAAATTGAGAAATATCCCTTTGCCAACACTAGTGATTTTTTAATTTGGGAACCTTCTCATAATAGCATGCTTGAATCTTAAAAATTTAATGACAATATTCTTAATAATTATAAGTGAGTCGGATAAAAATATTAATAATTTATGGTTAAATCCCCCACTATTCATGCTTGTATAGTATATTTCACACAAAAGGGTTCCCACTAACACATGTATTCAATCTTTTGTGATTCAAATTTTCTCAAAATTTTGGCTTTGTAATCAACATCTGAAAGACATTAATCACCTGTTTCTTTCTTTTTATACATCCATTGCACTTTGGAATTTTTTTTCTTAGATATTCTTGAGTGTAGATGATTAATTCATGACTATATAAATATTCAAATAAAATGTTTTTTGGATGTGAAGGAATCTCATAAAATCAATAATCCCTTCATTATTATTGTAGATGCGGTTATCTATGTGATCTGGTATGATTGAAATGATCATATTTATAGAAAGTACTCATTTAGTCTTAATGAAAGAAAGATGAGAATCCAAATTGGCATTCAGAAAGCCACCTCAATTTTAAAGGGTCTTTTCAGTAACATAGTTAGAGACTTAGAGATTCTATTGAGGCTTGGGGTGAAGGGTTTTATCCATATCCTAGACTCACTTGTGATGTTTTTTGGAAAGCTCTACCTCAGACTAGATCAATGTTAATGATGACGATGCTTCTAAAGGAAACACATCACCCTCAGTTTGTGGTGATATCTACCGAAACTAGTCTTGGGAAAGACTGGGGTGCTCTTATGGCAGTTATGGTGTCACCAAATCTCTGGAATCCAAAATAATGGGAGTGATTCATACTATCTATTTTGTGAAGAAACATGGAGGTAACAGTCTTTGGATCGAAAGAGATTTTACAACCATTGTAAAGCTATTTATAATGGTGTAGTGCACTTTTCATGGCTGATTACCTCACATTGGATGGATTCTCTGCATTCTCTTATGGATTCAAGCTATATTTATGACACATACATTTTGTGAAGAGAAAAAGGTCGCAGATGGCCTCGCTAATATGGGAGTCAACCAATACATTACATGGTTAAACAAAACCCCTTTTGATTCATTTTCTCTTGATGATAGGTATTGTAAAAAAATACCACCTTTTAGTATAATTTAATAATTTTCATTAATAATTTTTTTAGGTCATTGAATAAAACACTAGAATTTAAAAATATGAAGAGTTCAGATGGAGTAGTTTTCATGAACAAAACTCATTTAGAATTTCATCTTAATGAATAATTGATAGAATAACTGAGAAATATTATGAGTATTGAGAATGAAATCATAAATTTTATAAATTAAAATTCTTCAATAAAAATTCAAGAATGTTTTCCTAATGTTAAAGTCAAACTTCTAGATGAAATTAATTATTTGAAGAAATAAATTGAGAAATAAATGAATCAAAATGAAAATATAGAAGTAATGTTGAAGAAAAAACATGAAGAGTTGGAACTTGTCAAACAAAAAAAATTTAAATCAGAGTTGATGGTTAATAATTTCAAGAACATTTTCTCTATAGTTGGTGAATGTTCTAGAAAGGGTAAACCTAAGAAAGATCAAAAGTTACCATCAAAGGTTGAGAGTAAATATAGAATTTTTTTAGAAGAATAAATCATGGAAGGTTAAGTTTGTGGCCTAAAACAACAAAGTGGAGAAGTTATAAGTTTCTAAACATCATGAGTCTGAAAAAGATTCTACAAATTTTGGTTTTGATAAGGATTAAAATAAAACTAATTTGAAGAAGAAGGTTCAGACAATGAATTGAAAGGCTAGTGGTCAAAAAAATTCTGATGTTAAATATAATTAGTTTTTTGAGAAACATTCTCACAACATGAGATAATATGAAAGTTATAGAGGAAAATATTATTTATATAGATACTATGAGTATTGTGGTGGATTCAGGAACATGGAAACTATGTGTTTGTTTAGTTAACCAAATTTCAATTATTCCAAAAATTACAGAAAACAAACGTTGAGGATAAGTCAACGCTCTCAAAGGAAGAAATCTTAGATGGTTGGTGTAAAAGTTGAAAATAGGATTCAACCATTGGAAACTATTTGTGCATTATGTGAAAAACCTGGATATCTCGTAAAATAATGTCTTGTTTTTTTAGTGGGAAAAAATATTTATTTAAAATTCATGGAATATATATGTAAATAAAGATAAATGGAAATAAAATATTTTTTTTAGAAACCACTCTCAAATATAAAAAGGTAGAATGACAAAGGATCAAGGATATATGTTTTTATTCTCATATTAATGGATAAATGAAATTGTTGAAAATTTTGAAAGATATAAAATAAGGAACAATTTCATTTGGAAATGATGAATACCTAAATATTGAGTGTATTGGATCCTCATTCATTGGGGAAGAAAAGTTGAAATCCACGAAAGCCTTGTTAGTTGATGGCATTAAACAAAACCTAGAAAGTGTTTCAAAACATTGTGATGAAGGTAAAAAAGGAATCTTTATTAAATATGGGTCTCTTGTGAAAAGAGAGTAATATTTTAAGGTATTTAAAAGAGAACAAAAAAAAGGAAACTTTTTCCAAGTTGGAGAGGTTCAAAACTATTGTTACTATGGCATGGTGGAAGAGAATCAGTTGTGGAATAAATGTTTTGGAAACATGTGTTAGATAAACGTGAATATTTTATCAATGAAGGAAAGTGTCCACAGTATTCTTGATATGTCAAATACAAGATATTGGGGTTTCACAATTTTTAAAAAAGGAAAGATTACAAAATAAATAAATAATAAAGTTGACATTGTTTAAAATGATGCTTAAAGTTTAATTATACTGTTATTTTTGGGATAATGAGAAAAAAATAAACTCACAATGATATGTAATTCATTACTTAGATTGATGACTTTACTCACATTACATATGTTTTGTATATAAAGAATAAGTCAAATTATCTAAAAATTATTAACAGTTTCAAGAGAAAGGCTGAGAAGGAATGTGAGTATTCATATAATCATTTCAGAAAAAGAAATGGAAGGGAGAAAAAAAATGAAAAACTTGAGGTTTATCTGTGTAATCATGGAGTTAGGAATGATTTCATTACACCATACACCCCTCAAAAAAGGGTTTTACTGAAAGTAAGAATAGAAGTTTGGTTGAAATAGGGTGAACAATGTTACTTGAACATGGTCTCCATCATTATATTCAGAGGAAATCCACTAGCTCTAATTTTTATATTCGAAACTACTCTTTCTATAGGCTATGAGTAGATATGATCCCTATGAAATGTTTTATAGATAAATCCATGTTCGAAACAGTTAAGAGTTTTTTGGATTCCATGCATCATAATGATGAAATTTTGAAACCTTGTAATGTTTGAGCATAGAGGTAAAGATGGAATATTTGATGGTTATTCTCTAGAAGTTAGAGGATATAAATGATTCAACAAAAATACTGGAAGAATAGTTGACTCTATTGATGTGAAACTTATTAAAAAAGATAATAAAGATACTAACCAATTGTATGCAGATGAGGATGGGTAACATAATGAAAGGATTCTTATTAATAATTTTGATAAGGATGCACACAATGGTGATTCTACTCAATGAGAATAATTGGACATATGTATTTCTGGTGATAAATAGAATACTAAAAATCTCATCCCTTATTGAGGAAGAAAGTGGAATCTCCAAACATAATTATTGTTCAATATGAAACGCATAAAACAAGATGAACATAAATAGTCATTAAACATAATTCCATGTATTAAAAACATGAGAAAAAAGATGTGAATTATTCATTGGAGAATCAAAAAAGGTTTTATTAAATGAATGAAGAGATGGATCATATAGAAAATAATTATACTTTGGATTTCCTACATAAACAAAAACAATGTTATTAATATAAATTGGTTTTTCTAGAAGACGGTAACTTAAAATAGTGAAGTGATAAGAAAAAAAATATTAGTGTGTAGTGATTACTCACAGATAGATTGAATTTACTTTAATGAGACTTTTAATATTAAATAACGGTTATAAAGAAGGATAATATTTCTTTCTATTTCATCTAAATGACTTTAAAAAAATTCATATGGATGTGAAATTTGAATTTTTTAATGATGATATTGATGGGAAGTTTATATTGAAAAACCACGTGGATATATTATTGGGAAGATGAATTTCATGTGTGTAAGTTGAATAAATTCTTGTATGGGATAAATATATCTCCATGTGCATGTTATTCTAAATTTCATAACTTATTAATAATGTTATGTTTTAAGAAATGAAATTTTGATAATAATCTTAACATCAAAGAATGTAAGGATATTTTCCTCATTGTAGTTGTTTATGTTGATGAAATTATATTCTCTAGGAGTGATAAAATAACTTGTGCAATTTTTAAGGAATATATGAAAAATATATTTGATATTTTCACACTATGAGAAATGAAATACTTTATTGGGTTAAAAATTTTAAAAAAGAATAAACACATTTTCTTTTCCTAGAAATAGTAGTCTAAAGAACATCTTAAGAAGTTCATCAAGGAAAATTCGGAATTGATTTCCACCACAATTTCTGTGGGAACGAAGTTGAATAATGATTTAAAAGGTAAGGAAGTTTATCCTTATGTGTTTTTGAAGCATATTGGATGTTTTTTGTATTTTAATTCCTCATGACCCGAAATTGTTTATAATGTCACCTTTTGTGAAAGAGTTTAGAGTGCTCCAAAATAATAACATGTATTTTCTAGAAATTGAATTCTCATATTTATCAATGGAATAATAAATTTAGAAATAAAGTATGATGGAATAGAATGTGTTGATTTTTTTGGTTACAGCTATGTTAATTGGGAAATAAATTTTTATGATATAAGATCCACATTTGGTGGAGTTTTGTTCTGGATAAAAGTTATTTTAGTTGGAATACAAAGAAAAAAAATATAACTCTTATCATGGCCAAAGTTTAGTAGAATTCTTCCAATCAGTATGATACAAAACATATGTTAATAAAGACTCATTTGGATGATATATTTTCATAAAAAATGAATTGATATTAAATATCATTTAATAATTGAGAATGTAGAGAATATTTAATTGTAGTAAGAGGAGGAGTAGTGGGAAATATGTGAACTCAACATGTAAGTGTTTGAACTATTCTAACAAGTTGTTGGAGTGGTTTTAGGAATTGTGTGCTTACAGTAAATTTGAAAATTATTTTCAATAAGTGAATTTTTTTTGAAGAATGTTGAATATGATTCAAGAGTCATTAATTTTTGACATCATAGTTTTTATGCCAATGATTTTTTTCTTTTAATTTAGCTATCTCATTTATAATAATATTTATTAATAAGTAATGCATATCGTGATGTTACTAAGTTTAGTGATTTATGAAACTTAGTCAAAAAAATTAAAAGGGGGGATTGTTGTGAACATGTTTTCTATAAGTTGTTTTTGGAAGATGGAAGAAGATTGTCCTAAAAGTGTTTTCTTTTATTGTCCGTGAAATTTCAACGAAATGAAATCAACTCACTTTGTAAAAGTTTTTTATTGGAATCAAAATCATAATCAGATGATCGGATGCCATGTTATTAAGAAATTTTATTAGTTAGAGAAGAATATTTCTAGGAAAAAGGTTTATCAGACTCACCTTGGGTTCAGAATTAAATTGGTAATCAGATAGATAAATAGTATCAAACTCTAAATGGCTCCGATGAAAATATTATGATTATTTTTTGTTTGTTATGTTCATAAAATCATATGTTTTCCAGAATCCTTTTGATGTTATCCTTTTAAGGTAATGGTGGAAAACAAGGGCTCCTAATCGGATTGAAATTTGGTTTCAAAGAAAGAAGTTGTTGGAAGGATGGGATGTTATAATAATTTCAAATGAAAGTAATAAGATTCAATGTCATTCCTAAAAGTTCTCAAAATCATTAGGAATTTATGATAAACTGTGTGAGTTTGTCAAAGAAGAATGTTTTGTGAAATCAAAATAGTTTGGTATGAGTTCATCAGGGTGAGATCACCAGGTTTAGATTTGTTTTAAGGATGTGATGTTTTTTTGTGAATGTGAGAATAAAAAGATTCTTATTCTCAACAAGGAAAATAAACCACAATATAAAAATCATTAGATAAATAATTTGTTGAGTAATTAAGTAACTACTAACACTGATCCATCAAATGTGGTGTTCCACCAATCATTGGAGTAATTTGGACACTAATCATTAGATGAAGTGATGGATATAAAAGGGGATATGAGGTAGAATTGTTTTTTTGGAGTATTTTGGACTAATTGAAATGAAAATAAATTGAGTTTTTTGGACTGATGCATGGAATAAAGTAAGAGTCAGATCAATAGTGTAGTCAACCATTTCCACCAGGTTGATTTTATTACATTTCTATTAATTAGTTAAAGAGATAATAAAAAAATTAACTGTTTTGTATAATTTTTTCCAAGACAAAAAGAAGGATCTCTGATATTCTTTTCAACTTCACCGTGGGTCTTCATAGAAAATGTGATATCATATTTTCATCCTAGTTGTGACACAGATCCATTAGAATGAAGTAGAAAGTGATTCATCAGGAATGGCCTGAAACCAATAGGGTTGTCCAATACATGATCATCAGGGTATGAAAAGGAAGAAAATGAGATATATCTTTAGAAGATAAATAGTGATGTCAATGGAGACTTGATGATTAAATATTTTAGATATTGTGTTTTTCAAATAATTTTGAATACATTGATTATGTGTTGTTGAGGAAGTACATGAATATTTAGAAGTTACGACTATTTTTATGAAACAATAAAGGAAAATGAAGTATGTTGATGTAGAAAATGTTTAAGGAAGAATGTTTCCAATTTTTTATATCTAAAAGTTGGTACAGATCATCAGAATGAGAAATTTATTTTTAATTTATTAATGATCATTGAAATGAATAGCCTTCTTGTTCTCATTGGATCAGATGTTATAGAGTAACATAATGATGAAACTACTGATGTACATATTAATTCATTATAATGAAGTAATTAGAATGAAAATGGGAATCAGAATGTTGATTTTTTATACTATATGAGGAAATATGATATTTTGAGAATATTCGACAAGGTTTGAGAAGAATCGAGAAAATTTGGAAAGCTCTAAAGAAGTCAAAATATATTCATAATGGGAATGATATTCAAAGATGATGAAATTTTGTTATGCGGGAAAAACTTTTCAGATTCCCACCTAAACCACTTTTGGTGCACCTATAAAAGGAAGGAACTACAAGGTAATTTTTTATGAATCGGGCCACTATTCATGTGTGGAGGAATATAGAGATGTTATGAAGTTTTAGTGAGACAGATTTTCGAAATAGAGGTTTTATAATGAGTTTTTTTGAAAAAAAAAATTAAGAAGAAGGAAGATCTTGATGAGAGTTTCTCAGAACAGAATGTGTCATTTAAATGAGAAATCAGATTCATATTTCGAGAATGAGACAAAATTAGTTTAGAATTGCTTCAGTGGTATTCTGGAAGAAATAAATTTTAAAACTGAGGAATCAGACTGGCTAATTAGACTATAAAATCAAACTAAGTATCATTACAATGTCTATATAAGTTCTTACATGATGCTGGGTAGGAAAGAGAATAATTATTTGGAACATTATATTAGTGAAAGATGACAAGGGAGCACTATAACTTGTTTTTAGCAACAATTGAAAGTTTCTTAACTAGATACACACATTTTTATAACATCATTTTTATACTTGAAGTACATGCACTGTTGTATTGAACATGGTTCTATACAAGGGTAATGGAATTTTATAATTGTTTTATCTACACAAAAGGATTTATTTTTAGGGGATTGTCTGGTATTGGACAGTTTACAAACCATAACTATAGAATAGATACTCTTATGGAGTAGTGAACCTTGAAAATACTTGTATTCCTTTGGATGTTGTATTGCTTTGTTTTCAGAAAAATGAAAATTATTTTTTTGAAGAAAATGTTTGTTTCAAATGATATGAAACTTAAAATATATGAAACCTAAAAGACATGATATCTCTAATTCACCCCATCCACCTCTTAGTGATACATTGATCTAGATTGGGCTACTTTAGAATCTATTTCCTAGGATCATGGGTCTATTTAAGGTTTTTGATAGAATCAATCCAGTGGAATACCTCTTATTAATTCCTCAGAGAAACCATGTTATTCATTATGTACAATACTTTTATAAGCATCATAGATATAAACATAATACTTCCCACATTGTCAGTTTCAATGATGTCAAGATAGATTCAGATGTATCATTCTATGAATAACCATTTTTTATTGTGGATTGAAGTGAGTAGATCGCATATAAAAATGTGGAACCTCTAGTAAATGTGTTTGTGGTTATATGAATATATCTATGAGCATAAGTGGGAATGATAAGCTGGTATGTAGGTCTTGTAGATAGAGATTTTAATCATAGATTCACCACAATACATTATAGGGATAGGTTACTATATGGTGGGATGGTAGTTATAACATTTTTTATCTTAAGGTATGAATTCAATTTAACATTACCCAAAACTCATGATTTTTTATTTCATTAGAATGTTTGGGGTGTTATAAGAGATTAGGGTTCAAATTTTAAAAGAATGACTTAGTATTGAGACTTCTGTATAGATTAAAAAATCCACCACACGCGTGATGGTGTTGTACCGAGTACTCGATATGCCCAAGTGAAAGGATAGGTTCTATATGGGACATTAGGTTTCCAGTACCCTTATAACGGGTTCATGGTGGGTACTAAGTACCCAGTGTATGTCGAGTGAGTGCATGGTGGGTACATAGTTAGTTTTTAATTTTTTTGATAGTATTAACTAAATATTTTATATTAATTGGAATACTAAACCCCCTCGTTTTCATCCTAAAATAGCTATACGACTCTCCCTCTCTTCTATCTATTATACACTTCCTAATATTTGATTTCCCATTTCCTAGAATGATCTGAGTTTCATCTATCCCTAGATAAAGTTATGGGTAATTATAACCCTCCTCTGTCAACTATTAATTATTTTTATATATTTAGATAAATTTCTTGAAAGATATTCCTAATTTCATGGCAAATGGTTTTTTAAAAAATTCTATACAATTCAAATCATATGGAGATATCTGATGTGAATTACTCTATTAATACAAGGTAGTTGGACCCATATTTCCTATCACGTTTTAAATGGCATATCATGTAACTTATGGTATTTGGGAATCACTAAATTGTATTATGTGTTTTATAAAAAAATAAATTTCATTTCTAAACTCTTATGGGGAAAATGAGAAAATTTTATGCCATGTATTATCACTTGTCCATTTTTCATAGTCTCCAAGGACATTGATACACCTGAAAACTATATATAAATTATGAAAACATAACATGGGTCTTTATTGTGGTACCTAATCATGTCCATGAAAATCAACAGCACACCGTATACTACCTCATATGTTGAGGAAGCTTGAATTAGACTTATTCCTATGTTTCTTTTCCCTTACTTTATCACCTTCCATGACTAGAATAAAATAATTCACCTTAAATTATTGATTACAGATACCTTAAAAACTTATATGATTTTATTTATTAATAAAGCTTATCTTTCAAGTATATATAAAAATGATTAATCATTCAAATATGGTTTATTTTTAGTTATGTTTCGACCAAACTAAAAGATAGTCTAGACCTTATCATGGTAGTTCCTCCTCTACATTTTTCATTATATTAATGGTATGTTGTATACCCAAAAATGATTACTCTCTAATGAATCGTTCACATTATAAACCTTACAAGGTAGTAATTCATCATCCATGATGTCATGAGTTAGTGATAGATCATTCATATGTGAGGTGATTACTAGTGATGCATATTTCATCACGAAATGAATATTTCACCACCAATTTTTTGATAGGCATACATTGTTCACTGATATAATCTGAAAGTGGCAAATCATCTACCCATATTATTTACTATCACCCTTCATTCCCCAATGTTATATATGGTTAATAACTCATTCACAATGGATTATCAAATGGGGATGATATATTGATCACCCCTAAGGTGTATTTAGACCACAGGTGCATCATCCAATTATAGAACTAAATGAAATATGTATGGTTTCATACGGTCTATTTTTTAGGAACTCCATAACTTTTTGATATATTTATTTACTTTATTTATTACCATTTCATGCTAGTAATTCACTTTTATTTACTAGAACTATTTACGGACACTGTTAGTAATTGCCTACTAAGTTGTACTTACACCCTACTAGGTACATTGGTACCCATAATGAAATCATGGTTATAGGAATAGGTAAGTGAAATGAAACTATATTTGAAGGGTGATTAGGGGGTTCTTGTTTGGAATCAAGAGATGGAACATGGTGGAGACTTAACACATCGTGTTGTTGTAGTCTCTATTATTTTGATTATTTTTTTATATGTTTCAGATGATCGGCCCACAACTATAACCTCTTTTATTGTATATATGTTTGACATTATAGTACTATAAATTTTATTATGGCCTGTTTTGATTAATTACGCATGGTTTTACCATATCTATAATGACCACATCACACTATTTATTATGATTAATTTTATCGCCTACACCATTATTATATATTGATATTTTTACCATGGGTGTAGAATCTACATGATCATAAATAGACCCCTAATACTACAAAATAGCATCTAGTATATATATATAGGTGTTATTGAGATCATGCAGAACCTCTGGTGTGATTACCATTCGGGCATGCCACTCTATATTTTCACAGTTCCGAAACTTTTGATTTTCTCACAAATTATTCATTCTTTCGATGCATTTCCATGTAATATTTTCTCTTAATTTTATTTTTAATCTTTCCATTTCCCTTATATTTATTTATTTTAGAATCCTTTATTTCTTTATCATCGTAAATGATTATATGTTCATCTTTCTAGAACATATGTCTAAACATGTTCATATATTGTTATGATTTTTGTTTCCAATGGACATGTGTTGAAACCTCTTCTCATAGATAAAAAAATATTTTCTCTTTGTTATAAAAAATAAAATAATTTTTATTGTAGTATTTTTATTTATTATATTGTAAAATATTATTATGGGTTCCCTATGTTTTATATTTTTCTTTTTGAATTATAATACACAAAATGCCAAATTATATTCTAAAATATGGTAACATTTTTACATTGACTAATATATAGTACCAAATTATTTTTATAATATTGAATATCTGTATATAAAAAGAAAAACATAGAATTTATATATCACGAACCATAAATTTATCCACATCACCATTCCATGGTAATAAATTAATTTAAATCCATTTGAAAAAGATTCTTTATTTAGGCCTAAGATTAATAAATTTATATCTTTTATAAATAGATAAAAATAGTCTAACTATGACATTATAATTTCTAAATTATTTATAATATTTTATAACTATGTAAAGCTAAAAAAATATAATTATAGTTATAGATATATCACATTTGAAAACTATACTAAATTCATCATAAATTCAAGATATTCTATCATGAAATTTTCTATCTTAACACCTCTAACTATATCATAAATCATAGTAATGAAATTTTGATGGACTAGAGAAGCACAAATTGGGTAAGAAATATTAAATGCTAATGATATTGGTACCCATATTTTGAATTTAAAAACCTTCTTCATCAAATATACATAATTTTCATACATATACTGATCAATCAGTCACCTATAACTGATCTCCCCACTATGGATCTTTGAAAAATCTTTAAACATAGGCCTCTATATAATATATTATAATGATAATAAATTTATATAAAATAGAACCTCATTGATCATAAAATATTTAAAATTTTCATATATAAATTTATAATGTTATAATATATTTTGTTGTGCATAAAAAAATCAACTATGGTAAAATTGTATGGTCATCTACTTTTTAGATATAAAAATTTGCCAATTTTGTGCCATTGATTTAAAAATATCAGGATTGCCTTATTTAGTTCCTACATTAATGATTATTATTAGTCTTATTTTAGAGTTTTTAGTATTTATATTGAGACATAAGTTACATTTTTCTACCAAAGTCAATCACCTATGATATTTTACATTCACGTTTAAATAAATAATGTATCACCAAATATTATGTTCCTGTTTTTAATATCCATATAATAACTTACATCATAAATGACTATTTTTTCAAAGATATGAGAATAATATTTTTCATTCATAAAAATTGGGTTCGATTATCTTGATATTCTATAATTTGATACTTGAAAGGATTAAGAAAATTTTATAAAACTGACATAATCTACCTTTCACACTGAAAAATCACTATAAGGATTAGAAAAAATAAATGGTATGATGATTATTTGTATTTAACAATTCCCATATTTTATTAATTTTCCAAAATATTTCAGAATAAAACCCATTATTGATTATATCAATAAGTTTATTTTTATTTTTTGATATATCAAAGACATATATCACCCATTTGTGAATAATATATATGATTACAGTGTCTTACATATATGTGTTTTTCTCATGAGTTATTTTTTGATAATTTTAATGTTCAATAGGACTTTTATTAGTAAAAATATTTTTATTGAAATCATATATGACTCCAAAAACCATGACTGTGTGATTTTTCAGTGATAATTATTTAAAAAAACATCCAAATTATATATATTCAGCTTCTAAAGTGAAGTGTGATGCAAACTTTTTCATCTAATATGTAAATAAAATTATTGATTATCCAATTAAATGATAAGTTGAAGATATAATAATTTTAAACAATCTATATCCTATTTCGTATAATTTTGAATAACTTTTAATTGAAAAACTACATTGATAAGGATAGAATAATATTTGATTAGATGTTTCCTTTGAATGTTATGAAAATATTTTACTGGATTTAAAATGGTGTTATTTTATATTTTCTAAAAAAAATTGAAATACATGTAGATACCATGGTATCTAGTTGGTTCATAATTATTTAAAGTGGGATACTAATCATGCATATATAAATGTTTCATCAACTTCTTTTCCAGATTCATAAAGATCATTATTTCTAAATGTATCTACCAGAGTACTAATACAAGTCTCATTTTCATATTAAAATAATTTTAACAATTATATGATTTGATTATGTTGAGAAAAACTAATTCCATATGGTTTTTGATAATTTTTTAAACCGTAAAATAATTTATTTTCATCCATTATTTTCATCTAAAATTTAATTTTAATATGTTTTTAAATATATTTACAACTGACTTTTCACTAGATCTAAAAAAATTATTTACATATAAATTTTTTATAAATTTATACTGAAATGTGTTCGTGATAATTTCTATTTTATCTTTAATTACTTTTATGAAGTTATTTTCAATAATAAATTCAAAAAATGTATAAATAGGTTCTTGGATCTTGTTTCATTCAAAAAAGAGCCTTGGTATTTTTATAAACAAAAATTGAATTTTATTAATTTTTTATAAAATGAGGTACTTAAATAAAAAATTATTCCAAAACATTACCATTTAGGAAGATACTATTGACATCCATTTAAAATAAAAAGAAATGTATAAGAGATAGAATGTATAGTAATATTTATATATACTCTAGTTTTAAACCAATAAATATTTAATTTAAAATTTATACACTATAATTGATTATAACCATTATAAAAATATCTTTTATTATTCTATACAATGGTTCCACTCTCTTTACATTTATTTTACAAGACACATTTAGTTACAATTGTACCTAGACAAAAAACGAAAGTTTTTTCATTCAAACTAATTAATTTATGTTTTCATAGACATTTCCAAAATATTAATTAATTAAGGCATCATATAATATTTTAGGTTCCAATTTAGAGAGAAATGAAAGACATCTACAATTATTATTAAAGAAACATCTAGATTTCATTATTGGAATAATATTAAAAATAATATTCTTAATTGGAAATACATTAAAAATATTTTGTTTCCAATCAAAACGGTCATCTATTTTACTTGTACATGATTGTTACCATAAATAATATTTTCTTCCAGTTCACTAAAATCATATATTTTTGTTTCAACCATCATATTTTGCTAAAATAGGGGGAGTTTTAAAAATAACAATTTAATCACATCAATAACCCATATTTTTATAAATTGATTTTATAAAAGGATCAATTTCATTAAACTTCACAAATAACATTTCTTCAATCTATGGTTATTTCATTAATACAATACTATACCTAATTTTATTAGAGAAAGTATAAAATATTAAATTATTAAATTTAAATTAAATTAATATAAGATTATCTTTATTATTTTAAATAAAACTAGTCTTCTCAATACAATGAAGTAAATAACTTTTTTCCCTTTTGTTCCATAATTTTTATGGAATTTTCATTAAAACCAGATGATGAGAAATATAATTTATGTTATAACATGTTTTATTCACAATTATAACTAAAAATATATTTTGCAACATAGTATTCAAAAAATATATATTGTGATATCTCTTAAGGAGATCTATTTTTTCTTTCAAAAAAGATTTAAATTTAAATATGAGATTGGAAACATAAGGAAATTTATTACATTCATCCACAAGGAAATAAATATTTTGATTTCCTCTAATATTGTTATTTTTAGGGTGTCCAAATAGATCTATATAAAACATATATAGTTGTATATACCTATTGGTAAAATTTTTATTTCTTTTTTCCATTCTTTTTGAAAATAATTACTGTATTTTGAAGGATTCATCAATAGCTCATAAATATCATTTATAATTTATTTCTTTTAAATATTAAATAGGGTATATATATTACAGTTTCAAAATATTCTACACCAAATCTAATTATATTGCAATATTTATCTATGAAAATGATTCTTATAGAAGGTAAAGTCCTCTAAATCTATTATATAGAAATTATCATATAAATTTTTTAATTATATGTGAAATCCTAGTGGTATAGTTATGAAATATTTATCATTCCAAAATCAAATGGAGAACCTTCATCACATAGTTAGATTATACTATTACGGTGGTGATTATGTACTAAATCAAGAAAAAAATTAATATATCACCATGTGTAGATATATCATCTAAATCTATAATCCATAGTTCCTCCTTATATTTTAAAATATGATATCATCCATCCACTTTCACCATTTTCAAAAAGATATAATTTTATCCTATCTTGTCTCCAGAGAAACGGTTACACATGTAAAAAATATTTCTTCTACTTTTCCATGAAACAATATCCAAAAAAAATATTTATCTAGAGATGTTGGAACCCAAATTCCTTTCGGTATGGAAATATTATTAAATAATTCTTTTCAAACTTGGAATCTCTAAATCAACTTATGTTAAAGTTAAATAATGCAACCATTAATATAAGATTTATTTATATCAAAATGGTATGGATTTCTTATAGGGAATTTACTTCACTAGTTTTATCTAATTTGATTGTTAGTTCATAATAGTGAGATTACATAAATAAAGTAATTTTTATTGAAAATGTGGCCTTCATGATGGAAAATATACCACTCTATACATATACATCAATGTATTTTATAAATATATATTATTTTCATGATTTCTATGAACTAAAATAACGTTTGATAGATTATTAATTAGGCTTTAAATTTTGGATTATGTTTTATAAATTTTTTGATAATATATAAAAATTAAAATAAAAAGCTTCCATTAATTTTAGAGTATAGTTTAAAAATAAATTCATTAATATTATTAGGAGTTTAATTTGGATTGTCTGTTTTTCATTGTTTCATTTTCATGGGAACTTTATAATCATTCCATATATTAATTAATTTCATCAATTGATAAAAATTTTCTTCTTTATCAATAAATGAATTAAAATATTTTAATGGCATATTTGTTAAATCATGACTAACCATGGTTATAAAATAAATTTCATCTTTTGTAATATCAGCTATAACTCCTATAATTTTCCTTATATCATCACTATTAGAACAAATTCTAGAGGACGAATATTCTCTTTCACCCTATCTATATATAGCGTTCACAAACTTATATTAATTATATGTCATTTGTAATTCTTGATTCATTATATTTCATATTTTTTCTACAATATTAAATTTTGATATGGTTGGTTACCTACATTCATTTAAAATAAAACCATATAACTCATTTATTTCATCTATTATCTAGGAACATTGATTTTTTTTATTTATTTCATTTTTATTTTTCTTGTTTTGAGGTTCTCTCCTTTAAAACATACATCCCATCAATTTACAAAGTTTTGTAAACTAATACTCTCCATATTGTATGTCGCTAACATATGTATGGTGTTTTTTTATAGTAAAAGAAACTCCATTCTTATTATTTTTCTCCTCAAATTCATCTCATTAAAAATGATGTTCATATCGATCAATGTTCTGATATTCTTATTAACATTGAGATCTATAGTATTCATATTATCCGCTAAATAAAATTGTTTATATTATAATTAACTCTTTACAATATCAATGATATTCTCAATTTTATTTTTTTAGTTATATCCATTTCAACCAAAGATGATACCTATTAAAAAATATCTTAAATATCATATATATTTTTACTACATTCTCTCAACATAAAAACATAAAAACATGATATTAATCTTGAAACATGGATATTCTTGTTTCTAGAACATTAGGTACTCAAAAATTTGTATCCTCCAACTTCTTCATATTCTATTGTCCATATCACTAAATATGGGTATATATATTCCTTTTCTTTGCACACAATATATTATTTCCAACCATTATCATTAACATATAATCTAATTTCTGAACATACCTGAAATGTTTTGTATCCTTCTTATGATTATTATATTATCTAACCAATAAAACATAATTATCAACTCTACTATTGATTATATATTTGTTCACTATATTTTTTCAATAATGATAATTCGTTATATCAAAAACTATTGTCCAGTTCTGATCAATACCTTTAAGAGTTATTACTCATAGATTACAAACCACAAAAAAATATCTATTATAAGTTCCTATAAAAAATATTGAGGATATCCCTTATTATTAATATTTTACCAAAAGAACACCTTAAAAATGGAGTCATTAAAGTACTAAAAAATATTGAAATATTAATTCATTTAATTTTAACATAATTTAGATGGATAAAAAATGTAAATAGAAACTATTAAAAAGTTGATGAAATAATAGAATAAATTTGGAATTTAAATTATATAAAAAATTTAAATTATATAATTGTAATAAATTAAATGAAGAATAAAATATTTAATGAACTAAAATCATGTTTTTTTAAAAATATAATTAATAAAAAATATTATTATGTGGTATATCTAAGTTCTTATCCCTAGTACTTATTATATATTGATCAAAAGAGGAAAGAGGATCAACATCAAGATCGAGATACACCATAATCTAAGACAGAAACTATTTCAAAAACTATTTATTGTTGTAATGTAACAAATCCTATATTTTCATTTATTTTTTTAGATTATTATATGTATTATATTAAAAGCAAGGCTCAGAGACAGTGTGAGATTCTAAGGCTCGATGTCCTCATAATTAGTTTTTGAAATATGTAAAATATATTAAATTTACACACGTTTAGTTTTCCTAAAAAATTTATTAAATTATAAATGGAGGCTCTGATCATAAAAATGAGGCCTTCATTGATTTTAGATTATAGTTTATACCATAGGTTCGAGATAAACTTGGATAACATCGGACGATTGAGTTGATCTCTATTGTGGGAGGACATTTATATAAATTAATAAAATTTATTTAATTAATTAATTAAATACCCAGAAAAATTAAATTCATGATATAAACAATCTTATAGTTAATTTTTAGGGTTATCAGCATAACCATAGAAATCAAGATGAGCCATCGGAGAGTGTTGAAGGAGGTGCTAATGGAATGTGATGATCAGATCGTGGATCATCGATCTATGTGTGACAGGGCTTGGGGATCCCGCCAATAGAAACGAGATAGAAACATTCTTCACTACAAATTTTTCTACATCAAGGTATGATGATGTTTTATTTATATTATTTCCTATTCGTTTATTTTTATGATGAACCCAAATCAAACTACCAATAAATTGATACACATATTAGTTATATTATGTGTATGATTTTATATACATGTATTATTAGGAGATTTTTTTATTTATATTCTGTTCTTTATTGATTTTTCTGATGAAAAAAATCATGGCTAACCGAACACTGATGATTTTCATTCCTCGTTTCATTATTATTTGATTTCTAAAACCGTTCATCCTGGGTTCTTCACCGGTTTTCATTTGACTGGTGGTTCGATGAAATATAGTATAATTAATCATTGCAACCCCATTTCACGGTAAAACAGATTGAAATCATAGATATAGGTTTATAATTGACGATAGATCGAGACATGTATGCAACAACATTGGATCGATAATAGATTAGAGGTGTTAGCGAGTGGGTTTTGGAAGAACAACAGAGGTGTAGCTTCGAGTAGTGATTTTTGGAAAACCAGAAGTAGAAATCTGGCCACCGGGGATGGTATGGTCGGTCAAGACCTTGATCTAGGGTTCATGGGCTTGTTTGATGGAGGATTAAAAGAATATATCTATGTTATAAAGCTTCCATAGTATGTATCAAATCCCGCATTACATGGCATGTTTATCATGTTAATAGATCAAGTGGGACCCCCTAGTGTGGTGCTAGGGTTTCCATGAGAAGATAAACATCACATGGTGTGAAACCACTATCAAAAGGCATGTAACCCTTTCATGGAAGCTCGACATGTACCCAGGAAGGTACATGGACCTGGGCATAAGAATGGATATCGATACAAATGTTTGGACCACATAGGATGGAAAATTATGTAAGAAGAGATTTTTTATGAGTGTTGTCTTTTGTTGTCAAAAAGGATAAATCAATTCAATTGGTAAAGGATCTAAAAAATATGTTGATGATTTTCTGATTTTTATTTCACAAAATATCATTAGTTTTTTGGAATACTTGTGATGCAATATTTTTGAAGGAAAGGGGGTGAGAAGAGGCTTCCAAAAAAAATTAAGAATGATTAGAATTAAAGATATTACTGGAAGAAAAGGAAGTTTCAATACATTCCTCAGAAATTCTGATGATTCTAAAAGTGATTGATTAAATTATATATATCACAATAGATAAGGTTCACAGTAAAATAATTATTTTTTCAAATAATTCAAATGATAGTGAAGTATCATGAGTGTTCTTTCCAAATTTGATTTTTATGTGTGTGTAGTTTCCTAATGTTGGAAAAACATTTGGGCCACAAAATCATGAGTTTTTGTGGAAAATGAAGGAGGTTTCTCAAAGGAATTCTAGAAGTACAGTTCATAGACCATGAAGGATAGTTCAAAGACCACATAGGAGGTATGAGGAATGGATAAGGACGTTCGGTATAAAAATAATTATGTGAATCATGGTATATGAACCATATAGGAGAAACATTTAGTAGGTGGATCCCAATTCACAAGAGGCATACATTTCATGGGAGGTCAAACATTCATGTAAAAGGTTGTCCTTCATGAAATGTAGGTTGTGATTTAGGCCTCCTCAAAGGAAGAATGGTGGTATGTGGGACGTTTATGGAAAATGGTTCAAGTGACGTGCATAGTACGTGGTGAAGACTGTACCAAAATGAAACATTGGGTAAATCAAATTAGTGAGATTTGTTTAAGTATTTTCCTATATAGAGGATCTTATTACCTTCATTAAGTAAGATAGATTTTCATAAGATAACATCTTCACATCGAGTAATAATTTGGAAGTCTAGACGAGTTTAAGAGGGAGAATTCTGCAAAGGGAAGTAGTTAGTGCAGGAGAGATTCAATATAAGATGAGGTATTTTGTGAAAAAAAAATATTTCACGGAAGAGGAGACATTCCTTGAAATAATAAGCCATCCGTAGAGTATGTGTGGTTTATGGAGAATCATCGGTACATTGAAGAAGAGGCGGTTTGCGAAGCACTCACACTATACAGTGCAATTCAATTTTCGAATGTTATAAGTAGTTCATGGAGAAAGTAGGATGGTTCATGGATGATGAAAGAAATATTCTACCATTTCTTGGTCATAATGAGATGAATTGTTTTGAGTGATCAAATTTTTCAGATTTGATCAAGAATCACCAAAAGAGTGAATTGCATCATTTTCACTAGAAGAAGAACACACACTATTGGCTTGTTTTCAAAGTGTGACATGAGTGTAAAGGAACATCATACTCTTTGTATTCCACTTTAAATAATTGTTTTCTAGTGGATTTTGTGGAATTGGTTTGTTTCCCAACCACACCCTGGATGTAGCTTCACTTGGGTAACAGTCCTTGTAAATTTTTGTGTTCCTATAGATGTGTCTTCAAATTGTGTTCAGTAGGGAAGGATGTCACTAATAGGATGAGAAATTTGTTTCAAAATAAAGAAACATAAAAGAAGAAAACATATCACTGATTCAACCACCCCCTATCAGTGATACCTGAATCCTAACTGGGAAGCATCAACAAAGATAGAGCTACCTGGACTTGTACACAACCATGAGTACATAGGCTCAGACACACTATGTACTCTGTAATATAAATAGAAATGGGCACAGAATGTGATACATGGGTAGTACCCATTGCTAATGGGACATATTTTGTACTACCAGTACAGACCATGTACTTATTCAAAATTTATTAGATCCCTTTTCCTCTTCATCTTTGACAATTTTGGTTAGGGAACATTCTTGTGATCCATTCCTCAAGGGTTAGTATTGATTCATGTCCAATACGTAGGACGATGATCCATTTTGTGGGGATTCTTGGATAGAGTATTTGGAATCACCCTGTGAAGCCCAGAGTGAGATCCACAGTCAATAAATTTTCCCGTGTTGGAGTTTCTTAGTATCATAATGACCAACCCTACGTGGTCTTCAATCCTCTAATTTGTGGGTTATTCAACATTTAGTAATATGTGTACCCATTGGCCTTGTGTTTAATCTTCATCTTTGTATCATTTTATTCATACCTATATAATATACTTCTTATGGAGAGACCTAATGAGTAGTACATATTATATGTACTCCATCAATACAATGTAACTCATGGAGCTTCTTTTCTAAACAAGTTTTATGTGGAACCTTCTGGCAGAATTCCTAGACTGTCATTACATTTGTGACATTACATTGAGACTATGGGTGTTTATTGATTTTATCTAGTTATACATCTAATATTTTCTGTATCCATATACCCTTGATGATTTTACTATTATTATCGATGTTATATGCTTAGTGTTTTTAGGATGTGTTACTATGTACTTTTATACACACCCCTACAAGGGCTTTTCCAAAATGTTCCATGTCATATTAAGATGATTGTCCATTTAATAGTGTCCTAGAGGGTCCTCAACCAGGAATATCAAAGTAATCCAGATAGACTTTGGTGTGTTCTTATAGTTTCATATGGTCGTAGACCAATATTACAAGTTCACGATGGAACTATATTCATATTCATTGTGGTGGCATTGTATTTGGACATTTTTCTTTCTAGTACATGTTTTCTTACTCTGATGGTGGGATTTAGATTTATGAATTCATCATTTTCCAGTTGTTTTATATTTCATCATTTTATGGGCTTAGATATGTTTTTTTAGGTACATTAAGATAAGGAAACCAAAGTGAGTGATACACCGACTCGGTGATAGCCGATAGCCCCTAGCCTATGGGAGGTGGGATTGGGGTTGGCACGACATGGGTCCCATTAGGATGGGTGGTGACATAGTTGTATCAGAGATAGGTTATACAATAGAAACAGAGTCTGTGGGATTGGTTATAGGGATCAATGTTATGCCTTTTCAGTTTATATTTTAGGACAAGGACTCCAATGCTGGTGCGGCGGCCAAAATATTCTTCCCCCAGGACTTGGATCACCTAAATTTTGAATTGATACATGTATGAATTGGTTGTAATATGAACATTGGTGCATGAATAATATAGTAATGGGTTGTGGTTTTCATTCCCTTATTGAATTATCTCTCCAAATTTACTTATTAAATGTGGTACATATTGTTTATTCAAGGATGCACTACGACATATAATAGCTAGGATTCAGCATGAGGATCATGAGGATAATCCCCTTTGTTATGAGGATTCAATACAGAGACCTATCCTGAATTTTTTATTTCTAGGTGATGCACCAGTTATACTAAAACTATTTGATAAGCATATGGTACCCATAGTACTTGTAGATAAGTTTTGTAGGCTAAGAATGCTTCATGAGTTTTAGTGATAGAAACCCCTCAGGTTTCATGGTGAGCCTGAACCATAGGCTACTGAGGACTATCTTGAGTTTTTAATATGTTTTTTACATGTTTTCATGACACCATCATATCATATGTAGTTCTTGGAAACAATACTTCTCCTTGGACATGTAGGATGATTGTGACATTTAGAAAAGTAGTTGTACGACAAGGCGACTCTATCATGGTTATATTTTTAGTTCCTTTTCATAGAGTAGTTCTCTATAGGTAATTTGAGGGATGTTCTCATCTATGAGAAATTATATATCTTCACAAAGAAAGTAAGATAGTGGAGGAGTATTTAGTGTGGTTCACCAACCCCTCTAAGTACACATTGGATATCATTTTGATCGATTCATCTGATCAAGGATCTTAGAGAGAGGATGAAATAGAGAAATCTAAGATATTATTATACCTGAATGAGTTACTAACTATTCTATAATGCTTGAGCATTCCTGGTGGTTGAGAGTTTCTTGGACGAGTAGATACAATTATTTCTTTCTAGTAGTGGGAACACAGGAGTATATACTTTCACAATAGTGATATGATGCCTGAAACAGGGACTTGTACAAATGACAAATTTAAAAAGGTGATCACAGGATAGTGTGTCTATGGTGTAGGGATCACATGATGTGTATATTCATTGAATGTAGAGGTAGTTCTATTCTTGTTATGTCAGGGGACATCTTGCATGGGATCGTCTAACCCACCGTATGACAGACAGATAGATAGTGGATGGACCACCTAAGTAGAGGAAGAAACTGGAGCAGATAGATACAGAAGTTGTACAACATGGAATAGGTGATGAGAGAGTAGTTTTAGGTTGTATAAATATTTCATTACTACAAACACAACCCACTAGTGGTCCACTATAGGATTAGGGAGCATGGGTATAGGGAAGATTGTTACTATAGGTGGTCGACGCTTAAGAACTAGAGGCTCCATGGATGATATGAGTTACACTCTATATCTTTTATACCATAAATTCAATATTGAAAGCCATGGGTTTGATACATTAAATTATTTCAACTTATCTGCTTTGATACATAGAAGTTCTAGTTAAGCATTTATCTCGACCATTATGCGTGGAGACAATTACTAGAGATTACTCTTTGATCACACACATATGCCGATAGTGTGACCTAAATCTTGGTGGTGAGTGATTTTATTGGGATATCTTGGTAGTATTAATTAGGGTATGGACTAATTATCAATAGTTAATTCATAGGTAGACTATTTCAGGCGGTGGATATGGTGTTCCTGTTTTGCTAGGACTAGGTTTCCTATGTGGATGAAAAGTAATCATAGGCGACACAAGATTGACTGAGGGATAGTAGGTTGTAGTAGATTTATCATCATTTGGATATTTAACCCCTTGGTATATTCGATTCTATGATTTTTTTAGTTCCCTTATGTGGGGATGGAGTATGATGATGTCTTTCCTAAGGATGTTCAAGTCTTAAATCCCCACTATGAGATTGAATTATTCATTTATTCACACCATAGGATAACCCTGATATCTGTACTAGCATTTCATAGGGCAAGCATATAGCTATGAAAGCTGAGGGTGTAGTTGGAGGACTTTCCGATGCAAGAATTTTTTAGATTTGTTGTTTCACCCTAGTTCGCCCATGTATTATTTGTGAAAGAGAATGGGAGATTGAGGCTATGTGCACATTAATGTCTCCTAAACCAGGTAATTGTAAAAAAAAATCCACTATCAGGGATCGATGACCTATTTGATAAGTTGATTGTGGCATGATTGTTCTTAGAGATTGACCTCAGATTAGGCTATCACTAGATTTGAGTATTGGATGAGGATATACCAAATAAGTCATTCAGATGTCACAATGGTCACTATGAGTACTTGGTGATACCCTTAAGTGTGAAAAACTCCCCAACTGTGTTCATGGGACTCATGAACTAGTTATTTCATTATTTCTTATACAGGTTCCTGGTAGTCTTTATTGATGATATCCTATTGTAATCAGCATCTGAGGATGACCACATAAGAAACATAAGATATTTTTGGACATAATATGATAGAACCACCTCTATTGGAATCTCTCAAAGTTCCACTTATGGATTAAATAGCTCCCCTTTATGGGGCTTTTGATATTAGTAGATGAAGTTTTATAATACTTTGTGAAGGTTGAGGTAATTTTAGCATGAGATCCACCCATGATTATAACTGAGGTGTGGAGATTCATTTGGTTGGAAGTCTACTATCGGATATTCATACTTTATTTCTCCAGAATATCATCTCCCTTGAAAAAGTTTACATGAAAATGGAATCTTTTTGTGTAAATAGAGTGGTTCAAGTAGGATTTCCTATAGTTAAGACAGATATTCAAGAGTGCTCCCATCTTGAGATTTCTAGAGGAGGGTTTCAAGTACATAGTATTTTTGGGATACATCACGGACTGGAATTGGTTGTGCTCTGATACAGACACATGCAGTGATTTCATATGGTTCTTATAATTTTAGATATAATATTAAAATCTACATGACCCATGATCTTATGTTAGTAGAGTTAGTCTCCACACTAAAGATTTGGAGGAACTAACTTATGGGTGAGTGGTTTATCTTCTAACTTGACTGAAAGAGACTCAAGTATATCTCTACTCGGAAGGATATTAAATTGAGATAGAGTGGCTGAATAGAGCTCCTCCGGGATTATGACTTCAAGATTGTTTATTCTCCTCATATGGGTAATGTGGTGGACAATTATCTTAGTAGGTGATCTTATTCATAATTTTTGAGAGAGGTATTAGAACATTTGGCCGCATTCCAGTTATTCTTTATGGATGGAGATGGAGCATCTTACCTTCAGTTGATGATTGTTACCCCTCCTCTTATACAATGATGTAGGGAGGCACAACATGGGGATACCAATTTTAAGACCATATCTACTCATATATCTACTAGACAAGATCCTGATGGATTTTATGTAGGTGGGGAGTTTGTCATTATTTTTGTAAGATGCATGATGGTACCAATGACATTAAGGGAGGAGGTTCTGAGAGAGTTTCAAAGAACTCCATTAGTAGTTAATTTAAGTATATGAAAGATATATCAGGACATCTGACATTAGTTTTAGTATCTAGGGATAAAGAAGTGATTTGTAGATTTTGTCTCCTGATACCTTACTTTTCAGAAAATGAAGGATGGGAACTATGTTTTTGTGGGTTTATCTCAACCCCTTGAGGTTCCAAAGTGGAATTGGTTTAGGATATCCATGGAATTTTTTACATGTTTACCATGTACATCCTAGAGAAATGATTTCAACTGGGTGTTCATAGATTGGAACACCATGTCACCCCACTTCCTAGTTATCCAGAGAAGAGTTTGGTACAGAGCTTGGGATGACTCTATCTGTAAGAGGTAGTCTGACTCAATGGAGTTCCCTTTTCAATTTTTTTAGTGATTCTCAGTTCACATATCAGTTATGTATGATATTTCATGAGTATTTTGTGACTCGTATATGTTTACAGACATCTTTCCACCCTATAGTGATGGCTAGAATTAGTAAACCATTCATGTTCTGGAGGATATGGTGTGAGCATTCAAGATGGACTTTGGTTATAGTTGGGAGGACCTCCTACCATTGGTGTAGTTTTCATAAAATAATATATATCATTCCATCATAGGTATGGAACCATTACAGGCCTTGTATAGGTGACCCTATAGTACTGCACTATGTTGGACCGACACAGGAGATTCATTCTAGATGAAATGATGTGATCCACTATAGACAAGAAATGTATCATCTGGGATCGCATGAAGAATGTATTGAGCCATAAAAAGTAATATGTGGACCAATTAATGATTCATTTGGAGTTAAAACATGGATTCAATGTGTTCCTATAGGATTCACTTATATGTGTGTAATGTCCCAAACTAGGATCCACTAAATAGTGCCTCAAGATGGTGGGTCCGATGGTCTCAATCATGCCTCCCTATATGCCAGAGGCTTCTGAATAGTAGCGAGGGTCTTGGGTGGTATAGTGGGGATACAAAACCGTCATGATCATAGTAAATTAGTGGCATCTCAAGTAAATTAATAATAATAATCATAATATAAATCCAAGATAGTAGATAAAAAACATTAAGCCTATAATAATAAATAACACAAAAGTACTGTCATATACAATATAATGATGATGCCATATATCTAGGAAATATGGTAGGAAACACATGGTAGTATGCATCCAATATAATACTTGTATAAAATGAAGAAACAGAAAAAAAAAATCAGTATCTCTATGATGCATCATGTGCCAAACTCGATCTTGTGCTACCCTATAAGTAACCATAATCAATAAAGCATCATAATGTATACACTTGACCTAGTACCTACCTATATCCATTAAGTCTATTTGGGTACCCAACAACATCCCAAACAGGGTGTGATATGAAACTCAGTAGGCCACCACCAATGGTGTCTATAACATTTCCATTCTTCATATACAAGCTAATGTAGATTAAAATATATAACATGTAGAAAAATTGTAATGGAAAATAGTCATCTGTAAAAGTGATTGTATATAGTATACCAACTATAATCAAACACCCCTAGAAAGGGAGAACAATAATAAATCCACCATAGTCACAGGCTATCAATAAACAATATAAAAATATCCATAATGACCATGTCATGTAATCAATTTTATAACATCCACAATGACCAATTCTGTGTAATCTAGTGTCAGACCACAAAGGTCTGAATCCATGATACAAAATACCAAGTCATACTCATCGAGTTTAGGGATTATCTCTATGGAAACTCAGAAGTGAATTGGGTGGTGCCCTAGGAGCATGTCCCCAGATCATGACCAATGAGATTCCAATAAACCCAGATCCCAGGGGTAGTAATACCCATGGGATCCTATGAAATCAGGATACACGGAGTAGAAATTTCAACGACATCCACTACTATAATCATGATCCATGGAGTATAAATTTAAATGAAATCCTATTATTTAGGTTCAAAGTAGAAGAAATCTCATGGGCATCCACTTCTATAATAAATTCATCATCTTATAATCATTCATACTCTATTTCATAATCATAAATGAGTAATGGGTATATCCAAACCAATCAAAAAATTACATATAATCCATTTTACAATATTAATCAAATATTATCAAATGAAAAAAAAGGAATAGACCTTCTCCTATCATTCATTAAATTCTTATTCAATTCATTAAGGCTCCAAAAAATTTGTAGAGATTACACTCACCCAACTAGGTACTTCAATAAGGGGAAGATATGTGGACACAACCCAAAGGTTTTATAGGTTGAGTTGAAAAACCTCCAACCATACAAAGGCACTAGTATGCAACCCTCATATAATCTAGTTCATTAAAATCAAGCATTCAATTAATTTTTGGGGAAATGCTCGAATATTTGGCATGCAGGAAAATAGTACCCAGACATATAAAACAATAAAATTTTTGGAAATATATAAACTACCTAAAATACACCCATGGTAGAAAAACCACTCAATATCGACTCCAAACTCGATCAATATTTGAAGAAATCAGAATAATCAATGATTAGATTGGAAATAGGAAATATCTTATTTCACCAAATAACTTCGTCGATATGAGGACAAGAAAATACATTTATAAGAGGATTATAGAATATACTAGCGTGAATCCAATATGATGAACAATTTTTGATTTCGAGTCTAAATGGAGAATATACACCAAATTCTAACACAAGGACTATAAAGTGCTCCCAAAATCAAGGGGATATCTTCTAGAAGGAGTAGGAAAAATAGATCATGGTTATTAGAAAAAAAAATATGGTAAAAATGTAATTTCCCATATTTTAACTGGACGACACATTTTGGTCGCATGGTTGTCCAAACCATAGGCAAAATGTTCAACTCTCACTTCTATGATAGGGAACCAACACATTTCATGAACATGGTTGGGAGAACCATGCAAAAAATGTTCCATAAGCCACTATCCCAGGTCACCCCTCACACAGTCATGGGAGATTTTTATATAAACTATGTGCTGACCGTGTGTTTAGAATCTGCAAAACATTTCTTATCTCCATGGATACATGCTTTCCTCAAACTGTGCAGCCTCTTAATACCTTCTGAAATGCCTTTCAGGGTTAGTAATAACTATGTGGACTAGGTCACACAGTGTACACTAACCAAGCACCCTAGTTTCTTTTTCCAAAAATTGTGCCTCTAGGCTCTGAGGGGGCCTCAGAAACCCTTAAAATACTTGTGACCTCATTAATCATACAAATTAGGTCAAAAGGAATTAAAATTAAATTAAAAATATTTATACTTCATGGAAACCTAGGATATTAAAATATTTTCTCCTTAAATAAATTCTTCCTTGAAATTACCTTCCAAGGTTGAAAAATGATTTTATGAGAATAAATCCACCCATTGAGCACATACATCAACCTCTCACTCCCTTGTATCATATTGTACACGGCCATGATACCACGACACTCATACTAAAAGAACTGACCATCCATAGAGATCCTTCATTCTTCTATCAACGATTCTCATAGGATGATCCAAGAAGGATGCATCTACCTATAGATCTACCTCATCCAAATGAATAGTTTGATATGGATCTGAATGATAATAGTGTAGCTATGATACATGGAATACATCATGAAATTATCTTAACATATAAGTAACTTTAACTGATTGTGTACTAGCCTAACCCTCCCTAGAATCATGAACGGACCAACATTTCATGGTTAAATCTTACCCAATCTCATAATTTGTCTATGTCCTAGCCTTGGTGTGATATGTAAAGAGAATCGATGCATGAACTTTAGACCTAGAGGTTATCTATAGTGATTGAAATAAGATTTATATATAGACTATATAGTTTCCATCCACTTTTTTATTAAATAGACCTACCCCAAAGTCACCTCCATGAGACACGATCTGAGAAGCAAAACCTCTACTACCTCTAGCCATCACAATGGTGATCAGCATGGTCTACCATAAAACAGCTCCTAAGGTTCCATTTGTATAGTTTATTGATAGCTATTTTTGTTGGTGAATTCAACTAGGGGTATATGCCTCTCCCAAGAGGTCAAAAAATCAAGGAAGTATTCTCTATGAATGTTCTGAAAAACATGTATAATGTGATATGACTTCCATCAGTATGAGGTTGGTATGTCATACTCAAAATCACCTTCATACCCAATTCCCTATATAATCTTTTCTGTAAATGAGATGAAAACCAATCGTACCTATCTGATATAATGGTTTTAAGAACCCCATGAAGGTGCAAAATCACATGGATATAAAGTCTCCCAAGATCATCAACTAAGAAGGTATCCTTTATTAGCCTAAAATTTGTGTCCTTCATGAGCCTGCACACAACTACCCATATTTCATCACCTAATCATGGTGACCGTAATAACCTGGTAATGAAATCCATCATAACATAATCATGTTTCCACTCCGGAATGGACAACAAGTTTAAAATCCCAGCTAGTCACTTTTTTTCCGCATTCACTTGATGACAGCTAGAAAACCTTGAGATAAATCTAGATACCTCTCATTTCATTCCAGACCACTAGTATTGATGATGTAATTCATAATATATCTTGGTAATTTCGGGTATTACTGTCCTTGTTTAGGGATGAAACACCCACATCACCTCCTTGTGCATGTCTTCTGGAACACAAAAATAACCATGAATATGTAGAATTTTATCCTCTCCCATACTCTATCTAGGATGTGGGTTCTCACCTTCCACTCTCTCCCATAGGACTAGACTCTATGAATTTTATTGCTGCCTCACCCTCATTCTATCCAGAATAGTGGAAGTCACTACTATGGAAGCGAGAAAAGTCTTTCCATGGACATATTAGACCTCCATGTGTATATCTGAAAACAAATCCATTATCCTCCACTCTCTAATGGCCCTCTAAATTACATTTTTTAAGTCTTGATGCTCAGTGAATCAACTAATAAATTTCAATCTCCACACATGTAGGAAATCATGAAGTCAAAGTACTAAAGGTATTCAACCCACCTTGATCCTAAGGTTGAAGTCACTCATTGTAAATACGTACATGAGGTTTTTGTGTTCTTTTCACACCACAAAATGATCTCCTTGTATGTAGTCCCTCTAAGAACGCATGGCATGTACCATAGCGGCTGACTCAAGATCATTCGTTGGGTGGTTCCTCTCATATGGCATTAGCTGATAAGACCTTTACACCATGGCTCGCCCATTCTATATCATAAATACTCCTATCCCAATACATAATGAATCACAATACATGATGTATCTCCTTCCCGAATCAATCATAATTTGGACTGGTATAGAATATAGTTTCCCTTTCTTCTCCTAAAATTATATCTCACATGTATCTGACCATAAAAACTTCACACCCTTCTCTATCATGCCCATAATAGGTTCTTCTAAGAATGTGAATTCCTATATGAAATTCTTATAATATCAATCTATCCCCAAGAAATATCAAGTATCATATATTTTCATTGAATGATGATAGGAAACTACAGCTCTCAACATATCTGGGTTAACTACTACTGCTGTATTTGAGAAAATGTTACCCCTGAAGTCAATCATATCCATCCAAAGTGGCCCTTTGTGAGAATAGAATATACATGATTAACTCTTATTGTATCCAATACGATATGAAGATATTTAGTCACTCTAATTGCAAGAATACACCATAATATCATCCATGAATACCACCATAAACAAATCTATATATGGAAAAAACCTCCAATTCCATGAAAACTACATGAGTATTCATTAGACCAAATGACATAATCAGATGCCAATATATATCATACCTACAAAATAAGTTGTACGAGGTATGTCTAAAGGTCCAGAATGTACCTGGTTATAACCTAGAATCAAATAAATCGTTGATAATACCCAATCACCTCATTCTGGTTGAATATATCGTAAATCTATGGTAAGGGATACCAATTCCTACCCATAAACTGGATCAATTTCTAATAATCCATTCATAGACTGAGGGTTTCATCATCCTTTTCATAAGAAATGACTAGATAACCTCATGGGGAGGTATTGGGTCACATAAACACATTTTCCACCACATCCTATAGTTTTCTCTTGATCTCCTACAACTTAGACATATACATCCTATATGGATAAATGGATACAATTGTATCTCCCAAAACAATCTCTATAGAGAACCTCGCATCTCGCTCTAGAAGAAACCAGAAAGGACACCCAGGAAAGCATCCCTAAAATGATCAACCACTAGAGGGAAATATTCCTAACCCATTCTATGATCATCCAGATATAAACAATAAATCAAGGATGTCATCCCACCCTTCCCAAAATGCTTATGTTCGTCTCTCCAGTATGGACATCCCATTCACCCATGTAAATAAACACTATTCCCTATGGTGAGGTTATGGTCACCCTCTGGTGATAAAAATTAACATGTTCATGATAAGAAAATATTCGGTACATCCCGAGTATGAAATAAAATCCTCTAATCTCATAGGAAAAAAATGGTTCCACCAAAAGTGGCATCCACCTATCTCAACGGGAACTGCATGAACTTTCATACAAACTCTATTATGATCTCAAAAATAGTATCAAAATTCATAAAGCTTTCATAAACCTGAAAAATGAACCTAAGGCTCTCCACAATAGGTACAGATAATAAATTTTTTGAAGCAGCTGTATCAAAAAGAGAAGATACAAGAGTAGAGGATACAAAGATCATACCTCTCACCATAGATAGTTCGACGCTCTACTCCTAAAGTGTTGGATGTATAGAATATATATGACATGAACCATGGACCTTTGAAACAATCTCACTACCTAGAGGAGGCCCACTCTGTTGTCGTGGAACAACCACTATCAAGATTCCTTGGCCATGAATACCACCTTGACCTAAATGATCGACAATACTCTGGCACCCATATTAATGTGAACCTATAAATATTTCTCATAAATCCATAGTCAAACTCAATCCCATTCCAATAAATACTGGAGGTATGGTCTTATATAATCTCTTTACGTTGTCCATGTTACAACATCCTCATCACTTAATTGGGTCTCTATCACATTGGTTCATTAGGTATCCCCACCACCCACACTAATGGAAGAGGAAACAAATGTCATGACTAACATCTTGGTTGGTACTCCCCTCATGAGAAGTCTCAAAATGGAACATTATGCTAGAAGACACTACACCACTGGGTCGAG
The DNA here is from genome assembly GCA_963277665.1 of Viscum album. Lineage (NCBI taxonomy): Eukaryota > Viridiplantae > Streptophyta > Magnoliopsida > Santalales > Viscaceae > Viscum > Viscum album. The sequence goes on along the minus strand of OY728121.1, from coordinate 1,032,597,364 downwards.
AGGCTGAACTACCCTACTCTGCCTCCGAAGCTTCCCTTAGCTTTCGTTTGGTAATAATCGCTTGATTCAGTATCTCTATAATATAAGTTAGCTGAATTTTTTTTACCTCTGATGGAATAACATACTAGATACCTTCATTAAATTGAATCTCCCTCAATGGCACGTCAACATGATTAATCAAGGAAAATCACTGATTATCTATGAAGCATTCTGAATACTCCTTAATGGTCATCTCTCTCTGCTCCTAATGCATAAATTCACTATCCCTTTCATCTCTCAATGTATCAGGAAATAATTAATAACAAAACCTTGATTTTAAATCCCTCAAAACATGATCTCAAATCACATCATCCTAGTTCAAAATATCCAACCATTTCTTAGATGATCCACACAGAATATAAGTTTCGAGCTTCAATCTATGCTCATGTGGCGCATCTAGATGCTCAAATATCGATATAACTCTCCAAAGTCATAACTATATAGAATATGGACCTCCAACCCCTAAAAATAATGGGTATATGATACTGTTGAAACACACATATTTAATCTACCATAGAGGAGTAATGCTATTGGTATCCTAGAATGGTCTGTATAAATAATATGGAACTCTCGTAGAATATTGAATCAACACCCATAATAGGAATGATGGGAAGTTCAGTAATTCGCACTAGTGGAGGTTCTATGGGTGGATCAGGACCCAACACCTCCATAGTATTGTCATTGAAACCCTCATAGAACCTGAATTGGGGGATTTAAGGATTCAATTATCTATAATTCCAAACAAAGTCCTTATAAAATAACCAATTAGAGAACATGTCACAAATATAAAATCATAGGAAACATTTACTCCTTCAAATAAACAAGTCACACCCCGCTACCTACTCCATAATCTAGTACGAGGTAATTAGAACAATTTTATAAAACTCTATAGATTCTACCTATTTCCCACTCTAAAGTGAGGTATGGTCCAAGTTCTCTGTTTCATAGCATGGGCCCTACTATATAGATTTTATAGTGAAAATAAAAAATGCATTTATTGGTGACCATTCAATATCAAAATTTCAATATCATTAACATTCATATATATATTTCAATTATCTATAAATGTTTGAACAAAATGGATTACCACATAGGATCCATAAGGTCCCATACACCCTATAAACTATTTTTTCACCTATCTAATCCAACCCATAACTTGTTCTACTCCATGAATCTACATGCCAAAATTGACAGTTTAGGGTCTCTTCTATTGCCTTTGTAAGAAAACAATTTTTAGGTTATGATGGGAACTATAAGTTTCAATTTATGTTTATCAATTTCTAGTAAGAATGATAACTGATAAAAATTCTATATCACAAGGAACATGTAATATATGGTATGTAGTCAAGTACTGTATCCTATATGGAATGGAATATGAGTGTCTTGTAAATCCTGTAGGGTTCCTAAAATGATGCATCTAATGGGATACCCAATATCATTGGGATACAGTAAAATCCATAATCAAGATGAACATCAAAAATTGAGTTTTTTATCTAATAGTGGACTCAAATAAAAAGTAATAGGAAAAATATAGAAAAACATGTCCCATTCTAAAAAAAATTTAATTCAAGTTACATGTGTAATATACTCCCATGAACAACTCACTAGAAAACCTCATTTCCTTCCTAATCCCCTATCAACCAATACCAAACTGTAAGGAAACTAGAAAATAGAGCACTCTAATACCACTTTGTAACATCCCAACATGGGATCCACTAAATGGTCCTCGAGCTAGTCTCTCACACGGCCTAATTCACCCCCCTCCTACACCAGAGGATATCAACTAGAAGTGATGGTTTAAGGTGGTGCAGTGAGGAGACATTACCCTCATGATTATAGTAACACAGTAGTATTTCATGTAAATGAATTAGTGGAAGCATAACATAAATAAAATAAATCATATAAACATCTTGAATATTGTAACAATAAATAATACAACTGTAATTCAATATACAATATGATGATTAATGTCATGTCTCTATATAATATGACATATAATACAAGGTAGTATGCATCCAATAAAACACATGTATCAAAAGAAAAAAAAGGAAAAAATGAACTATATCCAGATAGAATCATGATTTAATCTCGGTCTTGGGCTCCCCTTCTCCAAATAATAATCATTTGAGCATCATAAATTAGGTTCTTGCCCTGATCCCTACCTATATCAAGGAAGCATGTCCAAGTATCCAAAATAATTCTAAACATGGTGTTAGATAACACTCAAAGCGCCACACCAATTATGTCTATAACATATCCAATCAATGTATACCAACTAAAGAAGTTCGAAATATATAACAAGAATAATAGTAAAAAAGGTAAAGATTCAAATCCAGAAGTAAAACTACCCAATCTATCAACTATAATTAGACATCCCTATAATGGGTCAACTATAATCAAGCCACCATAATCATAGGATATTTTTAAATCAACGAAAAATATCCACAATGGATATGCCTTTTAATAATGTGTACAACATCCACAATGCCCTAGCTGGGTAATCCAGTGTCAGAGCACAAAGGGATAGATCCAATGTAAAAATGACCAAGGCATTATGGTCGAGTTTGTGGACCATCTTGATGGAATCATGGTAATGACTTGCATGGAGTCCTAGGATCATTTTCATTGAGCATGTCCAAATTGAGTACAATCAGGCTAGATCCTAGGGGTAGAAATTCCTTTGGTATCGTATGGAGTAAGGATCCAAGTAGTATGCATGTTTGTGGAATAAACATCCATAATCAAGATCCATGGAGAATAAGTTTTCATTTCATTCTATGGAATGAGGATCTAGGGTGTAGAAAGGTCCTTGGCATACACTACCGTAATCAATTCATCATCTCATAATCATTTTTAGTTCTTTTCATAATCATAGAAAAATAAAGAGTTCATCCAACCCATTAAACAATTCCCATGTAAGCCACTTGACCATTTTAATCATATGTCATAACATACAATGGAGGCATAAACCTTCCCCTATCATTCATTAAATTCTCATTCAATTAATTTAGGCTCCAAAAACAAGTGTTGATGTTGCATAAAATAATTTGAGACTAATAATAAGTTATTATAAAAAATTACTTGTTTCATAATGTAAATAAGTAAAAATATATTTTAATAATATGAAAAGATTAAAAATTTAAATTTAAAAAATATTTATAATTAATATAACAATATTTATCATCAAGGAATATTAATTTAAATAAAGATAGTAAAAAATAAATTAGAATTATAATGACACTCTTAAAATGAATATTTATTAAATATTTTTTCTATTACTTAACATTATAAGTCAATACATAAAAATATTTTATATAAAATTTCATATCTTTTAATAAATGATTTTTAAAACTAAAATTATTTTCAGAGATGGTTATGTGGTTACATTTTAGTATTGAATTTTGATTATGATATAATAATTTGTATTAATAAATATTAAAAACCTAAATATAATAAGGTTATGTTGAACATAAATAAAAATAATTAAAGGTAATATATATTTATAAACATAAATAAATATATTTCTTAATTAAAAATTATGGTATAATAACTATTTATATAAAATTATAACTATAAACAATTGGGTTTATTTATATCAATCTTTTTATAGCTTTTTCAATTTATAGTTATTTTTATTTTATTGTATTGAATAAATAATATAATCTTATTAATATTATTGTTATTTGTTTTATTATAATTAATAAATATATGATTTTTAAGATAATTATAAATATATATATATATATATGATTAATATTAATTAATAATTATATATAAATATGAAATTATTAAAATTCAAATTATAAGTTATAAAAAATTATGATATTTATGATTAATAAGTAAAAATTAAAGTTTTATAAAAAACCAAAATGATATTAAAATAAAAAGAAATCAATTGGTAAAAAATGGAAATAAAATATTAAAAGAGTTTGGATAATGAATTTTATGGGGTAGGAAACAATGGGATTCACACCAAGAGAGGTCAAAGTTGAAGCTGAGGGATTCATTTCAGGAGCTCAACATCAGAACAAGGCTCAGATCGAGCATGGTAGAGGTAAGTCGAGTGTGAGTCAGAGACTAAATAGGGTGGATTTAAGCATGACTGAGTTTTTAGAGTGTCTATTGAGTGGTCAAAGGAAATCTTGAACCGATTTGTTGATTTAGAAATCATTTTGGGTTTCAATCATGTATGAGGTGAGAGATGTTAATCATCCTCCGGCATCATGTAGTTTGGATCTGTATAAAGGTGTTTATTTATTTATTTTTTTAGTTGTCCAAATCTAATTTCTAGATTTATTTTTTGGTGTATTAACTATTTTATTCATCATTTTCCCTCAATTTCATCAACTATTGCTATTGGGTATCCTATTTTGATCCCTTTTTGAATTCTTCTTCTCACAATTTCATTTGAAACACATGTATTAAATTGATATCATTTTTGAATACCAACTTTGTCAACAATTTCTCTAGGAATTTTTTCAATTCATTTAAGCATCATTAACTTTTCTTAAAGGAATTAGAATAAAAAAAATTATATATATATATTAGTTGTCTATTTCAAATGTTTCCACCACATTCATATGAAAATTGACCATATCATATTTGTTTTATGCTTTAATCAACATTTTTAAACATCAATAAAACATAAAAAAATATATAATTTGATCTGTTATCATCTTAGTAAACGCCAATTTGAGAATTAAAAATAATCAAAAAATTTAATAATATATATATATATATATATGTATATATATTATGTCTTTCTGAGTGAATAATTACAATGTGTATTGAGGTTCTACGGAAATTCCATAGCTGCTTCATTTATTTTTGTTTCAATCTTGGAAGGAATGAGAGACAACAATAGATATAGAGAATGAGTGAGTTCTGCAAAGATGAGAATGAAGAAGAAATATGCCAATAAAATTTGTAAGGTACTCTATTATTTCAAGACTTCTGTTTTACTTATTTTCAACTATTATATATTTTAAGTTTGTTCAATATGTAATTTTCATGAATATCTTATGAGAGAAAATATTTTTTTTAATTTTTATTTGTTTGTGTATGATAAATAATGTCATTACCGATTAAAATTTTTTATTATAAAAATTTTCTATGGGAAATAATTATTTTCAATTAATTATATATTTAAGTTATATGTTAATTATTGATTATTAATTTCAATATGAATTTATGTGATGTGATGAAAGTTATATTTTTTTTGAAAATTTCCAATATTATTTATTTATATGTATAAACTTAATAATGTAAGGGACTAATTATTTGTATTATTATTATTATGTTTGATTTTACTTTAAAATAATTATTTTTTTATTTTAAAAATATTAAATTTTTATTTAAGGGATTGCATTATTTGTTTTCAAATTCATATTTATTTAATGTTTTTATTTAAACGGTCATTATTTTTATAACATATGTTTAGATTTAATCAAAACTACATATATATATATATATATACAGACACACACACAAATATATATATATATATATATTCTATAAAGTTTTTTAAAATTAAAAAAAAAATATATTAATCATTTTAAAATAAATTATTTTATTTTTATTCAATGTTTTTGAATTTTACGAAATAAAAAATTTATCAATGTTTAATTTTGAAGCCATTGTTTTAGTTTAGATAGTTGAATTTATTAATTTTATTTTTCTTTTTCATAAGGTATATTTTTTATGTGGGTGTTAGGAATATTAGTGGAAATGGTCGTATATGATAATTGCATATGAAAATTCATGAATTTTAATAAAAGAAACTATTAAATTTCAAATAAGTATTTAATTTATACATATATTCTTTGAATGTAAGAATATAAAGGGAACGATTATTTAAAAAATTATCTAAAAAATAATTTGAAATCTATTTAATTGTTTGTTTAAATAATTTTCAAAGTAATTATACTTTAAATTTATTTTATAAAATATGGAAATATCCTACAAAATTTATGAAAATATGTTTCATCAATGTTTGAATAAATAAAATTATTTTCTTTTAGGAAAATAATTTATATATGTTCTCAAATGTTTTAATGGATTGAGATTGAGAAAAAAGGATCTTAAAAATGTTTTCATAAAAATAATATCCTAAATATAGTCATTAGGTGGGAGAATAAAGAATGGTGAGTGAACACATGACCTCATAGAATTTTGTCCCATAAGTGTTATTTCTTTTGGCCATATGTTTTTTCATAGGATATTCCCAGTATCAAAACAATCCATAATGAAATTATTATTTTCGAAAGGATTTTTAAGGATAAGTATAAGTGTTTTCAAAGAAATATTTTTTAAATGATTTTTTTGAAAAATAATATAAGAAAGGTATTTTTATATATCAAATAATTATATTTTATATAATGTATTTTTAAAGAGTTTTTAGAAGAGTTTTTATTAATGGATTTATAGGGGTTATAAAACTTCTTACTGGGCAATTTAATTTTCATCCCTTTATTTTAAAAAAAATTTCACAGGAATTATAGATGTTTAAAGAATGGAATCATTTATTAAGTATATAGCACACTCATAGAGAATGAGATATTTTTTTCATTCAACTCTGAAAATATGTAGGTTCCTATAAAATTCTCTAGAACCTAGAATGGAAAATATTTTTGGTTGTATTAAGTGTTTTTTATTTTTCTTGTCTCTTTTTAAAAAAAATTAACATTGTTTTTTGTTTAGAACCCGGAATCATGGGTTTGGGTCATTATAGGTGATCACATACACACCCAATGGGGTGGTACAATAAGGGGAAGAGATGTGCGCAATCCCCATTGGTGGTATGTTTTTAGGTAAATGACCTACAACCATTAAAAGTAACTAATAAGAAATCCACATAGGTTCTAATTCATTCAATTAAATAATTAAATTGATTTTAGGTTCAACCTCAGAATGTTCAGCGTACGGTATAATGAAAACAGAACATATAAAACATAAAAAATTGAGGTAATGTTATAGAATACCTAGTGTATACCCTTGGTAGAACACCCATATAGTATTGAATCCTAAATTGATCCATATTGGAAGAAAATGGATGAACAGATGATTACCCTATAAATATGGAAAATTGGAATGAACCAAGACAGCTTTTTTTAAACAAATACAAATGAATAACAACCCAAGAAGAATATAGAACATAGCAGTGTATATCTAATGAGATGAATGGTCTATGATTAATATTTGAGATGTAGAATCCACACCAAACCCAACTTCAAGTCTTGAAATTTTCTCCCATAACTAAGGTGATGTCCTCTAGAAGTAGAAGGGAAAATAGCTTTTGGTTTTAATAAAATATAATGGAAGAAAGTTAATTTCCAACATTATAACTGGGATAGATGGTTTGGATTCATGGTTGTACAAACCATGCACCAACTGTGTTCCCATCATGACCTTAACAGGGAACCCACATGGTTTGTGTTCATTGTATGGAAAACCATGCACAAATTATGACATAACACACTGTCCCCAATCACCCATCACACGGTCATGGTTCATGCTTAGAAAAATTGTGAGCAAAATATTCATTTAGAAAAAGATAAAAATTACAGGTGCCCACACACAGGAATCTAGCCAGGGTTGTATGGTTTCCTCAAACTGTGTAGCCTCCTTCTACCTTCTGAAATACCTCTCATGGCTCTATGGCCTAGGTCACACACTCTCTACTAACAGTACACCATAGTTTCATTTTTTAGAAAATTGACCCTTCGGACTCCCAACAATCATTGGACACCCATGAAATACATGTCACCTCTTTAGTAATTAAAATTAGGTCAAAACCAAGTCATTAAACTAAAATTAAATAGATTTATACTGCAAGAAAATAATGGATCTTCTAACATGTATTAAAGTGATTTGGATTGGGTGTAAATATGACTCTGAGATTAATTATAAATTTCCTTATACTATATTGAGTTTTCTAGGTGGAGTACGTCTTACCTCTATTACCATAGTTAGACCGGGTGCACAACTTCTTTTGGGTGTCACAACTGAGGAGGTATGTGCACAATCTTCCACATGTTATCAATTGGGGAGATCTGGACATCAATAATGGATATACCTCTGTTGAGTACCCCATATATATTTATGATTGGTAAAAGAGGGTACTTATTGGGAGATCTATTACCCTAGTGTGCCTAGTGGAAGCATGAGAATCTCCTGGAGGGAACCTCAACATGGAAGACACAGATATGTGAGAAGTAACCATATCTCCTTATATAGCCTTTTTTGGATTTAATGGATTTAAATACTAACAAGGGGATGAATCTAATGACTGTTATTCATTAAGTTATAGTTCTACAATATTATATGGATTATTTTCAGAGATAAACATAGATACAGTGTGAGATTTTGTAGCCTGTGGTACCAAAAATTAATTTTTGAAATATTTTAAATATATTAAGGGAGAACATATGTAGTTTTCCTAAAAAGATAGAATAACTTATAAAAGGATTATCTGCTCAAAATTCCTAGGAATTGGGTGATTTTAGAGCTTTTTTTACCATATATGCAATATAAACATGCAATTCATCGGACGTTCGGGTTGAGCACAGTCCTGGGTGGACATTTAAATAAATTAATAGATTAAATTAATTTAATAAATTAATTTATCTAACATATGAAATTAATTATATATATGCTCTTATGATGAATTTTTAGTTTTATCCTCATAACCCAACAAATAGAGATGAGCCATTGGAGATGGATGTAGGAGATTTCTTTTCCAAGCGACAATAGGATTGTGGATCATCGATCGGTGTGAAATAGAGCTCGAGGATCTTACCAATAAAACAAGAAAAAATCTATCATCTCCTAAAATAGATCCAAATATAGGTAGAATGATTTTTACTTGTATTCTTTTAATTTATTTATTTCTATGATGAACACAAATCAATCATCCAACTGATCAATTCACGGATTAGTCATATTTTGGTATGGGTTCATCTGTAGGTATTATTGGAAGGATTTTTTTTCCTATTTGGATCTTAATTTTTTATTCTAATGTTAATTGATTGATCCCAACTAAATATTTCTTAGGTTCATTCCACTTTGCGTGTTTCTTAAATTTTTCCCATCGTTCATCATGTGTTCATTATTTGTGTTCATTTGAATGGTGGTTCGAAGAAATATTAGATATTCAATAATTGTTCCCTACATTCAGGGAGAAATAGATTGATATCATAGATCTAGTTTTGGTATTGATGATTGTTCAAGATATGGTAGAGAATGTGTTGGACCAGGACCAGATCAGCAGAAATCATCTGTGGGTTTTTCACAATCAACAGAGGTGTTGGTTCGTGTAGTGACTTCTAGAAAACAGAAATCTAGAATCTAGCTATCAATGATGGAAAGGCCAATCAAACCTCGGATCTGAGTTTCATGGGTGCACTTGAAGATATCCAAAAAAAGTCCATAATGACCTATTAACATTTCACATGATCTATGAAATCCCACATTATATAGTGTGTATTATGGTTTTAGACACTATATGGAACACCCTGGTGCTGTTCTGGGGTTTCCATGAGAAGATAAATATACCACGAAATGTGGTCTCTACCAAAAAGCATGTGAACCTTGATTTGAAGATCAAAATGTAACTAGGAAGGTACATGATGTGTTCATGGGCATGGATATCCATAAATTAACATAGCCAACTAGACACATGCACGAACAAGAGTATACAGGCTCGTACATGGAATATACTCAAGCACATACAAAAACATGGGTACGGGTCATGATACCCTAGTAAGAGCTGATGCTGATGGGATATACCATTCACATCTGGTATATTATGTGTACTCCATATAATAAGGCTTAGATATGTTGTACTATTTAGTATGAACAGATTTCATAAGGGATAATTCTCGTGATCTGTTCACTAAGGTTTAGTATATAATGGAATCTTACACATAGGATTGTAAACCCTTCAAGGGGACTTCTTTGATGGAGTTGTTGGAATCCCTCCATGAGTCCTATAGTGAGATACCTTATAATTATATTTTCCCTGGGTGGATTTTCATGGTATCATTATAATAGACACTATGGGTGCATCGATCCTCAACTTTACAGGTTATTTGAGACTGAGTTATTGGTAAACCCTATGGCCTTATGTATGATCCTAATATGTGTATCGTTTTATTTAGAAATCAATTATATACTTCTAATGCAAGGACATGATGACATGTACATTTTATATATACTCCACCACTGTTATCCAACGTGTGGATTATTTTCTCTTGGATGAGTGTTATGTGGAACCTTCAACTAGGATTCCATTTCTAACATTGTGATTGTAACATTACCTAGATACTATTGGTCTTTATTGATTACATCTAGAAATTATTATTATATGAGTTGTAGGAATATACCGTTGGTGAGATGACTATTACTCTTGATGTAATATGCTTAGTGATTTAGGGGTGCCCTACTGGATAATTTTATAGTCTCTCCCGCATTGGATTTTTATGCATGTGTCATGTGATATAAATACGATCAAAATATTGATAGATTCCTAGATAGACTAGGTCTGGGTGGAGCATAGTGATCTAGATAGAAAATGATTTGTTCCTACGGTTTCATATGAAAGTAGTCCCCTTATACACTTTCAACTTGGACTTGTTTTCAGATGCATTGTGGTGGGATTTTAGTTGTGAATTTTTATTTCTAGTACTTGTTTTCATACTCTGATGGTGGGATTTCTATGTATTTATTCATGGTTTATCTGTTGTTTTACATTTTATCATTTTATGGTCTTGGAGATGTGTGTGTGTGTTTGTGTGTAAATTATGACAATGCCTCTCATGTGAGTGATATGTCTGCTCGGTGCTAGTGGCCATCCCCTGACATATTGGAGGTGTTCATAGGACAGTCACTCCATGGGCCCCATGGTTATGGGTCATGAAAAGTAAGTTAACATCCTTGGAACTTCTATGATAATCATGATCGATAGTAACCAAGACATTACCATGGGACTTCATCAATAAAAAAATTGTTATAAAGAAATATGATTACAAAATAGATATTTTAATCGTGTATAATGAAATAAATAAACAAATGTGACACAAAAATTAACCATAATCTAGAAGTATGTTCATAACTCTCCAAATCATTTAGATCATGATTATATTTTCAAAAATCTATTCCAAAAAAATCCATACACACTATTTATAGGTCTCTCGAAAAGAGAATGTTATAACCTCCCCATTTTGAATCCTAGATTCTAGCTAGAATTCAATGGATCTCTCATAATTTCACAATCTTCTTATGAATTTTGAAATAATTATGAAAGCATTTAGGGTAAATCCATCCATTTACCTAGCTTTGGAGTAACATAATATTGTTATAATTTTTCAAAGTCAACAACTTTTTATGTTAAAATGATAATTAGATGGTATTATTATTTGGATTGAGGGTAGTCAAAATGGGCAGTTTCATTATATAATAAATGTCATCTAAAAAAACATAATGTAAAAAAAAGTAAAATAAATTAAGTATACTGTGATTTTAGAAAATAAAGGAATCAAAATAAGTAATTTTAAAAAAATTATTCAACATGATTATCATGAACAAATATTAATAATCTTAATGTCTTTCTCTATTTCCTTTTCCCCTATCATTTTCCTCACGACCCCAATCATCTAACGTAATATTTTCATCAAAATTGTATCCCTTTTAAATATTTATATTTGTTTATCCGTATTAAATTTGTAAATTCATATATGACTAGATATAATGTGACTAATTAGATACAAAATAATTCATTTTCCATCCTCAAACACATTACACCGATTAGAAATAATGAAATAATAAGTATCTAATATGATAAAAATATATATTAATTAAATAAAAAAATAGAACCTAGAATATTGGACAGAATGTTTTATCAATACTGATTCACACTAAACATAATTTTAGGTAAATAAATATATTCTGTATTCAATGGAAAATTTGAAACTTTATTTTAATCCCTTAGAAAATAAACCTTTAAACATTAAAATATAGAATTATCAAAATACCCATAAGGAAACATGGGAATATTTGAATATTAAAAAAATAGTTCTCTACATGACACAAGCCTTCAAAACTTTTCATTCTTGAAAATTAATTTTATATTATATAAAATAAAATCAAAACAAGATAATAATAAAAACCTTCAAAAATAATTATTCAATATTCAAATCATCATGAATAAATATATAAAAATATAATAGAATTGAATATTCCAATTTTGTTTGGGATTATCATTTATAAGTAAATTTCTCCAAAACATCTAATTACCCAAAAGTCACATACTAATGATGTAAATCTTCAAAAAAACTTTTATCATTGATTAGGAATTTAAGTAAAGTTTCATACAAATATCACATTTTCTTTAAAATTGAGATCGTTTTAATTGAATTATGTCAATCATCATGGATGTACATCCAATTTTTTGAAACATAGAAATCATTATTAATTTTTCCCAGTGGAAAAAGAAGTAACAAATGATAAGAAAATTCAAAAACAAAATCTTTTACCTCAATGGATTAAAAATCATTAGAGATAACTTACTTCCCTTTCAAAATATATATTTCCCCCACCTCAATGATACTCATATAAAAGCATTATTACCTATTGTGAACTATAATGTAATACATTAAAAATATATAAATGTTTTTTATACTCTATAAAGAATTCACATGATTTTGAATTATCTAAATGTGTTTTATAGTACTCTACTATATTTTTATCCTAGAGATAGTTGACTCAAAAATATCAACTAAATATAATGGTAAAAACTTTTAACCGTCTACCACCTTATATGGTTCCATTCTAATATAATTTTGAAAAATTGTAATATTATTAAACTCCACCAAGAGGAAATACTCAACTGAGAATCGACCAAAGTACAACATGCAATCTATCAACATATCCTCTTTGGTTTAAATTGTAACCATAGTTTGACCATCCATATAAGCATAAAATATTATACTCAGAAAAAAAAGTATAACAAATTTTCATTGTAATCCTTTATATATATATTAAAAATTAATCAAGAATCATTGTCATTTATAATGTTCCATTGTACTCTATAGAACCTCACTGCTTCCTCCACATTACGCATGGTCAAATTTTCCATTAGAATATCCTCTTTGATTTATAATTTTTTAGATGAATTTTTTAATTTTTCTATAATAACCCACATAAAATTTTAAAATATTAGAGTATAAGGTAATCCTATAACAAATTACAGGGGATCATATTTTCGTTTCTAATATAAAATACTCAGTGTTTATAACAAAACAACTTGAATTATATTCTTATCCTTTACATACTAATAGATAATTCCATGATAAATAAAACATATTAGAACAGTATTTCTTTTAGGGAACTAGTATTTAATCTCCAATTCACAATACATATTCTCTATACCTTTAAGTAATAATAAGGATAAGAAATGAAAATCTCCATGAACATCTCCTTGTATATCCTAGGGAACATAAAATAATCCTTTAAATTGAGGTTTATGATCTTCACTATCCTTCTATCCTACTAAAGCATCTCTAAAAAATAGTACAATCTCTCTACACCTCAATATTACGGTCACTAAGATGAGACTAAATCACACTTTTCCACACAAAAAATATTATTAAAACAACATATCATATATTGAAGCAATGTATATACAATTACCTTATAGAGAAAAAATTTTCATGTTGCCACATAATTTTCAACTATTCCATTTAATCTTGAGAAACATCACTGAAGTACCATTTACACAAAGCGTCAGAGAACACATTTCCATTTTTGGGTTATATGTGATCTTAATATCATAGTCTAGAATGAATTATAACCATATTATTTATATAAAATTTCAATACATTTAAGGAATAATATACTTCAAACTCTTTGGGTGTGGGAAAATGATGAATAATTCACCATTTAAATAATATCTCAAAACATTTAAACCAAATACTATAATTTAGATATCTATAGAATGGATAAAATAGTTATGTTCATGATGATATAACTATCTAGAACATTATACAATAACTTTTTTTCTTGTATTAATATATATCTTAAACCATGATGTGAGACATCATAATAGGCCTCAAGTAGTATATCTTCCACTAATAACAGAACACTATGTTTACTATATAATTTATCGTTCAAAATTTAATAATTTACTTTAAACTTCTCAATATACTCAAAAATTGACCCTTTATATTAAATTGTGGCAGTTATGTCTCTATTCTAAAATATTGAAAAAATATATAATTGAAAGTCAAAGTGATGATGTTTTGTACCCCAGATACACTATTTCATGAATTATAATCTAATAAGACCTCAATCCTAGTTGGATCAAAAAATATATCACATTTACCAATATCATTACCAGGGAGGCTGTTAGGACTACTCAGTTATGATATTATTCCCATGGAATTATAATAGTTGGGTGAATCAAGGATTGAAACCAATTCAATCCATTCATACATAACCCTCACCAATTTTTAGAAATTGTCCCCCATTATAAGAAAACTTTTGAAAATATCAATCCATTAAATACATTTATACAAAAAATAATGAAGCATAAATAAGATTCATTTTTCATTGCAACCATTAAAAAGTAATTTTTTCCTTCACTTATAATGAAGTGTAGGTCGATCACATAGAGAAGTGTTGTGTAACATAATGAATACCTTATATTCTATCAAAAACAATATTGGGTTATTATAATTTTTAATAAAAAATAGTGATGAGTTGTGTGAGAAGAATATTAAAATATGGTTTTTTTATATGGTGAACTACTATTTATAGTGAATGGAAAATAAATTATATTTCCTAATGAATGATTTAAAAAAATCTTGGAAATAGGTATTTTAATATATGATAAAATATTTGGGATATATTACTATGTAGACTATAATATATATTAATAATTTTTTTTAAAAAAAGTAATGTCTTAAATCACAAATATTACACTTCATAGAAATATAAACCATCTATGATAAACTATTCAACCTTATACTGAGTTTCTTTTATCATTTTTCTAGTAATAATAATCCCAAAAGTGATAAAAAGTTATCATAACAACATTTTATTAGGATAGTCCTTCATCCAACATAATAATTCTCCTTCTCAAAAACATTTATACTAATTTTCTCAAAAAAAGTATTTAATGAGTAATTTCTTGAGAAGGGACGTATTATCATAGTTTAAAATATTTATGTTTTACTACGTTTTAAATTTTTAATCATGTGAAATAATATTATAATTTAATGAGAAACTTCAAGAAATGGTGATCAACAATAAGGCACTTGTTTTTCATGGTTATGTTAATGTAAAATCATCAATGTTAAAATTACGTCTTAATTTTTTTAATGTTTGATATTGGGTCTAGAATTCATTTGTGGCCCTTAAAATATTGAAATTTAGTTTTAGATATTTTTTATTAAAAACAAAATACACCACACCCTGGTGAAAACTATTCTAGCCCTAGTGTGCTCCTACATAAAATAGTAATGGGAAAATGGATTATTAAGCCATTTTGGAGGATACGAGGAGGTAAAAATTCCCCAAGTGTGGGAAACATGCCCAGGTGGAAGCTGTTTTAAGTTATCATGTTCAAGAACACTGCATCCATGGATAGGCTATGTTGGAGGGTATCATAATGTTTTGGATGGAATAGAATTGATGAAATGGCCATATTTCTTCTAAGATCATGGGAAAATCAATGTGGAAATGTATGTGGATTAAATATAGGGGTTAAAATGATTTTATTAATCATTTAAACCCATTATGAATTGAATCACCCCTACTCATGTTGACTCTTTTGATCTTGATGAATCTCATATTCTCCTTGGAAGATCCTAATAAACCTCTCTTTACATTGATATTGCTGCATTGGTTGGTATTTATTCTTCATTATCCCCTTGATAATTTTTTTTGAAGAAATGAAACATGGAATACATAGGTTTTTATTATTGATTCAGAATCATATGAGCCATAACTATCTTCCCATGATGTTATCTAAGAGAAATAGAGTTTCTCTTTCATTTAAAAAATTTTGAATATTGTCAATCATGGTGTTAAACATTGGTTAATTGATTGGTGTGCCCATAGATTGATTCATCCTTGAGAATCATTCGAGAACCCATATCATGTTGAATTGGAACCAATAATTTGATTTCATGGTATGCATTTTTTTTGTGAGAACAAGATTTGGGTGATGATTCCCTTGATGAACCATGAAATTGACTTCGAAAACATTGGGGTAGGAAGTTTCTTACCTTGTAGAGGGCTTGTATATTATGATACCATGATATGATATTGTGTGTTGATATACATAGACCATGATTGAGTTTTATTGCATGTGTCTTATTATGTTTCCCATGATACCATGTTTGATTTTTGAACACATGTGTGTGCGTATGTTACATGTGAGACCCATGCTTGAGTTTCATCACATGTGTGTGTTTGGTATTATCTCTTACTCTTTATTTGTTATTTTGTACATCTGTGTGATATATCATATTTAAATGTGATTCCTTTGGAATTTGAAAAGTTATAGTTGCTCTTTTAAGGGTACCAACGTGACTAGTGGACCCATCCTGGATCAGTAGACCTAGAGGGGGAGTGTCTTCAGACACTTCATGTAACGTGATGACATGACCGAGATAGAATATGGGGAATGATGTCCATGTGGAATGACTGGGGGGAATGATGGCCTTTTGTATCTTATTATGGAATGTCCATGATATTCCTTATTTTTACTTTCTGTTATATGTATTACTTATAGTGATTCATTTCTTGTAGAACCATGATTTAGGTGTTCAGATTAATATGTGAACCCATTTTGGTATGATGGCCCATTGGAGGGGAAACTGATGACATGAAAATGGCATTGGATGGATCAAATACATATCTTCTAACTTTGGATTAGTCCATGCCTGGAAATTTAGAATCCTTTAGCTGTATTCCAATGTGGTAGAAAGATATACATTTGTGATGTTCATATGTGTATACATCAAACATTTCAAGTGGGAATTACCATCATCTGAGGATATCACTAACCTCTATAGAGTGGAGTTTAGTGGTCCTAATAATGACCACCATCTGTACGGGGATTGCATCATTCCTTTAATATAGAATGCGGATACATTAATAAAAAGTGAATGTTCAAAACTAATGTTGGGACTTGGGTCATGTCTTTTGACAAGGCATGATAGAATCTTAACCTAGTTGTGGCTATATGATATTTTTCAAGAACTTATTGTTGAAACTATTTTTTGACATATGTTATGACAATATTTATATCATGGAGCTGAAGTAGGTACGGAAAAATATTTTTGGAATCTTCCTTAGCACAGGACTACCTGGTACATATTTTAATTTCATTGATTTTGTGTCTACCTATTATCATCACATACAATCTCATGCATGTGAACACATGTTAGGATACATTGATAGTGTCATGCTGGGTTTATAATCACACATTTCATGGGAAACTTGATACATGCATATAATTCATGCTTAGTGATACAGAAATGGGTAACACCCAAGAAACAAAGAACTGGGAGATAAATCATAGTGAATTGAGGTGGTACCTGGATGGACTCCGGAGTGATATTTTATTATTATATTTACTTTCTTATAAAGTTTGTACTCTTATTGGGATGACTACTTTATTTTCCACTAGTTTACTATTTTTCATTCTTTGATATATTTCCCATTAATTTGATATATAATTGAATATTATTATTCTATGGTCTTATCATTTATTCTTGTATGTATTGATATTGAGAACATAGATTCCCCACTGATGTAATTTAGACCCTATCTTATAGTCAACATCCTCTTTCATATAGTGAAGTGTGAATGAGTTCATGTGTCACACAGATATAGATTCAATGATTTTTCTGGAGGCATTAAAAAATCATATCAATGTATATTTTCCATGTTTATATGTTATTAAATATATTTTGTGCAGTGTTAAAAAGAATTTATATTGTGTGGGACACCGGTAGGGGTGTTACATGTGTCCATTTCCATCACATGTGTAAAAAATATCTATATTACCATCATTGGGGATAATGTTACATCTATGGTTTTATAGTTTTATGTCATTCCTAATTAAATTGATCGATTATGTTTTAATGGGAATTATGTATGATCATGCCTCATTATTAGGAACATTGGATCACATTCCATATACATAATTATTGTGTGATGCATAATAGTTCATTAATTTAATTTACTGATTGTGATATCGATTTAGGATAGACCAATATTCTCTATTGTTTGATATATAAATATTCTATTCTATTAATATATGTCATTTTTGGAATTAATTAGTTGAAAATAATAATGTATTTATTATATGTGTGTCTGTCTGTGAGATTGTATTTATCGTCAAGGTACAGAGCACTTGGATTTAACAATGGGTAGTGTTATGAGGGATAATATCGATTTAATGGGTATCCACTTAGGATAAAAAAAATTATGACCCCATACATATATCAAAATCTATGTTAATGGATTAAGGTTCCTAAAAAAAATTTATCATTATAGAAGTATTCTTCCATAGATATTTTGGAATAAACCACTTTTTAGTGTAGGCCAAAATGATTTTGCAAGGGATGATCATTTACACTAGCTCTAAATATATAAAGTAAATCTCCCACACCCATTCTAGTGGGATAGGATGAAGGTTCACATCAACTAGTTTTTTTAAAAATATTTTATGTTCTTGGTGGAGGATTTTCCAAGAATATTCTACTTCATAATTTTGAAAAGTATTAATATGTTGAAAAAGTTGTTATGAAATTTTCATGATTTCAAATGAAACATTAGTATTTTTTCTATTAATATTTCTTATGAGAAGTTTTATGAAAATATTTTAGTAGAGAATTTAATTTCTTGGGTTAGATAATGTTTATTTTGAGCCCAATGTTTATTTTTCAAAAATAAAAATTTCTATAAGTATACATGGTATAATAATTTCTTTCCAAATTTTTATATCTATTATTGATATTTTTATTCTCATCTCACATTTTGAATTAATTTCATATGATTATTTTGGATTTGGATGGTGTCAAGATGAACATTTTGAAGATGTGTCGTGAAAATAAAAAAAAATTCTTTTCAAAAATTTTGTTTTATGTGAAAAATGGATATTTAATAAAAGTGTATACATTATAATATCTGGGATTGTTATGTATGATATATGACAGAAATATCTAATTCTATAAACCTAAAATATATTTGAGAATGAAATATGGTGACCAATAGTCTAAATACACTATAAAATGTAATGTTTAAGGATGGGTCCTTGCAGTTAGTATTAGATTAAAGGTTTAGATAACTTTGAACATTAGGATGTTATTTTATAATAAGTTAAAAGTACTATATAACTAAAATGGTACGTATGTTATGGATAATTATGGTTATTTTTCATAAATTTGTGGATTTATTGTGGAAAATATCTTAGTATTTATCCTCATAAAATCATTTATTTTAATTGATATAAACACACTAACTATTTCATGTTTTAGAAAATGGATAGATCAAGTAGGAACCAAATTAACGATGGACCTGGAGGAAATTTTTTTGGTTGTATGAACAAGTTTGACATTTAAATAAGAACTGTAGTAAAAAAATTTAGGGTTGTTCTTAACTAGCTATCGTGAGTTATGATTGAAAATATGAACATAGGTCAGTTTCTTAACACACCAAATTTGATAAAAATGGAGTCGCATAATGTTTAAGAGATAAATATCATAATGTTAAAAATATTCAATATAATATGTGTAATAAATGAGGGGAGAATCACCTTGGGGATTTATTTGGTGATTTGAAATATATTTAATATGTGGTGGGGTTAATTGAGTATAAAGAAATAATCTTCTAAGGAGAAAGGAAGTGTTCAATGATCACTAAAAAGATGAATAATGATTTTCCCAAGGAAACAATTGAATGTTTTAAATGTGGTGAGTATGGGAATTATTCAAATCAATGTCTTGGGGGAAAATACCATGAATGGTATGAGAAAGACCATACAAATGAATGTTTAAGAATACCTAATGCCATTATTTTTGAATAAGAGGAGAATAAAAATGACTTATGAAAGGTATGGATTATATCATAGACTATGTTTTGATACTTTTCAATATTATAACATGAATCACATTTTTGTTTCTATGGAGGAAGTATTAAAAAATAATATGGAATAACATGGTTAATGGATTATAAATAATTATGAATGATTAAGGTGTCTATATATAAGGATTATTTATTTATGATGTAGTGGTATATTTAATGATGATCATATGTTCAAAGGCTTACACCCCCTTTTTGAGGTTTAATGTGATTGGAAAAAATTGGGAGACATTTATTGAGTTTTGGAAGATGTTTTAGGTATATATATAACCCTTATGTTTGACATGTGAAAAGGTTATTTGAGGGAGAATGAAATTTTCATTTTGTGGAAATTATTTTAAAGGTATTGATAGAATCTTGGGATTATATGGTATTTTATGGTTATGGTTTTTTTTTAATATTTTCAACATATTTCTTGGAAAATTATAAGAATTATATAGTTTTACAGAAAAAGAAAAACCATAGACCAGGTGACAACCCCTCGAATCCTGCAAGGCCACAAGTGTTAAACCCACAACCACAGGTCTATAAGGGTTCACCACCTACCACTAGCCAAAATTATGTCCTAGTTAGTTTAAAATTAAAAATAAATATTGAGTTGATGTTGACAACCATGAGACTGATATGTGATTTTTGGATTAAGTTAATTTCTAAAGAATTTAACTATATTTTTGGGAATGTTATGTGATTAAGGTAAATAAAACCTTGTGATATTTTATTTTATTTTTAAAATTATAATTATGTTTTCGAAGAATATATTATTTTAATGTGGATTTATGGTGAAATATTTTATTTATTGAAATAATTAACATATTTGGTGATTATATGATTAGGGAATATGCATTTTTAGTATGGGACTTTATGAGTTATTATAGTAATTTCAAGAAAAGTGATGTAATAATATGTGATAAAATATTTATTATCTTTGGGTTCTAATCTTATTCATGGATATATTTAATAAATTTAAGTATAGATATTTATAGAGTGATTTAGTTTTGAATTTGGGTATTACGGTTAAATTTTTGAGATTAATATATAATGTGTTCATATAATGGTTTATTAATTATGGGAATAATATTACTTGGAATTATAAATTCTTTTCTATTTAATTCATACAGATTATTGAAGTAGATTTTTTCCTTATATTGAAGTGTATGATCTAATGGAAGTTGATTGTGATTCTTCTAGCATAAATAATTCATATTTAGTGCTCATAATTTGGAGAAAAAAATTAGATTCTGGTAAAACTTTTTAGAGGATGAAATTGTACTTGAAAAGTAATCATGATTATTTGTTATTTATAATATATCTAAAAGTAATTCGTTAATTAAATTGAAACAGATCTTGAAAAAAATGTTATCTTATAACCATTATTTTCGTTAAATCGATGGTCTCTTCACCCGTTAAAGATTTATGATTTTGTGGTCATTAAGTATCTCTTAACCATGTTCTTTATCACTATCTATCCATATTTGGGAATTATTCTTCTCTTACATGCCAATTTTTTCACTTATTTCTATTTTAGTCCTATTTGGAATCCCTGTTGTGTGTTATTCCAGATGATCAAAGCACTCCCCATTTTCCTTATTTTTAAGAGGATATTTTATTAACACTTTTTATGATGTGGGATGTCATAAAATGGATGTTAAAATGCTGAAACATTGGTCATCAATCCTGAGTTAAAACTTTTAGGATCTAATTTATTAAAAGGTGGAGAATTTAGTATCTCGATATTCTAAAATAAAGACTATGTTCGATAGCATGCAATATACTCAACAACAAGCTGAAACAAACCCACAAATATTATAATTTAAATATGACCATTATAACATATATGTTAATGTAGAGAGTATGAAATTTATTAACTAAATTATTAAATATATAATAAGTAGATAATAAATTAAGTTTTATTGATTAATTCTTAATAAATTTACAGTCAAATTTTAGTAATGTCATTTTATTCTTCAAAAAAGGATTATATTCCTTAGTATAGGAAAATAATTATAATTGATTTCCTAATCCTTGAGAAATATTATTTAATATAAATTACATAATTTTTGAGTCATCGTATCAAAATATTCTTTGGGTGAAATTTATATTTTTTTCTAAAATGATTGATTTTTCAGTGAATAGTAAAAATACTGATTTTTATAAAACTATCATTTTATTTTTATGTAAAATTTCCATGATGATTTTAATTTTATATAAAATTAAAATAATTCATATTTAATTATTTATAGTCTAATTAAATCCACTTAAATTGTTATGATACCATATTTTGGTATAATTACATTTTTGGGCTAAAAACACATTTTTCAAAAAATCTTTCTCTGTTTCATTTTGTGTATTCATTTTAAAAATAATCTCTAAAAATTCAATAAATTTAATTGTAAAAAATGGATTCCATATTTATAATCATGAGGTCCAAATTTTTTAAATATATTACTTTTATTTTTGGACCACATGAATACTGAACTTTTTAATTTCTGTTACCACGGTAAAGGGTGGGATGAGAAATTAGGATTAAATATAAAATGATAAAAACTAATAATGGACCTAAAAATTTCATTCATAAGAATATAAAATTATTATATGTGGAATTTTGTTTTCATTTGGACATGATTTGAACCCTTTATATTATTTTATTTTAATAAAATTTAAAAATATCATTCTTGTTATTTTATTATCTTTAATTTTTACCATAGAGATAAACATTGGATATAATCAGTTATAAATATTGATTATAAAGTTAAATGTTCTTTATATCATGATTTATTTTTGAATAAATAATTACCATAAAATCATACACAACATAGATACATTAATTAATCATTTAATATAAAAAGATAATAACTTATTTGGAAAATGTTGAAAATAATATTATTTGATATAATATTTTGATTTACTACATTTCTAGAAAATATGATATAACAGAGAGGTGTTTATGCATTATGTTCATATTAATTATTTATTTTGATGTTATTAAAGTCAGGTTAAATAATATTTTTCTATTTATGGGAATTTTTAAATTTTACAGTAACATTATTAACCCTTAAAGGGATGAAAACAATAATATTACAGTAATTGTTAAAAGGTTTTATGAAGGGTTAAAAAAGATAGAGGTAAAATTTGATCCATACTTGTCCAAATTTTATTTGATGAGAATATTTTAAATCATACTAATATTATCTTTTTTATCTATTTTAAAATCCAAAATAATTTATATTTATTTCAAATTTTTAGAAATTCCAAGAGTGCCCCTCCCCTCTCTTATAAAAGGGAACATGTTCTTCTCATTTCATCACAATTCAAAAACATTGTGGTATAGCTAATCCCTATCAAAATCCCCTCTAAAAATTCCTTTCCATTTTATAGAGGCCTTATTTTAGATATAATACCAACCTTTAAGGTATTGTGGTATTAATAAAATATATTTTATAAAGAACGAATATAAATAATGTTTATGATGAGTCAGACTAAATTTAAGGGAATTTGCTTTAATGTTTTTGTTAAAACTCTCTTATTCTTCCATATATATATAAAATTATTTTATGGATTTATTTATAATGAAATAAAAAAATTAGAAAATACATTTTTGGACTCTTTTGAATTTCTTTTAATGTTTTTTTAAAGTAATATTTTTTCAAAATGTTTTTATGTTCTTTAAAAACTGATAAAAGTATTTCATTTTAATTTTATCATATAATATTACAATTAATTTTACCACCATCACAACCATTATTTTATATTTTAATTCCGTTAAAATATTCCTTGTATTTTTAAAAATAACCTTCTTTCCTTGTCTTTTGGTTTTTTCAAAAAGGGGTTTGAAATAGAATTGATATTTCAATATACAGAAATGTTTTCTTACTGGTGAAATGAATATTTTAATGCTGAAAGATTTTTTTTATTCATTCATGGTTCATTGGAATTGCTTATGATGAAATGAGGTTACATTATAATCTATTTTCTGGTGAAACTATTATATCTCTTCAATGCATTGGGTAAATAGATGGAGTTAACTGATTAGGTTTATCTTAAGAGATTATGGGAATGTTATGTGATAGTTATTCCAATTTTTACTATGATGGTTAGTTTATTTGTAACCATTGTGGTTATTATTTGTATAACCATGAAGGTTGTCCAATTTTTAAGAGTGGTATGAAAATGAATTCTAAAGTTACCTATATGATCTATCTAGGCTTGCTATGGGTATTTATGGAAACCTTTTTATTTCAAAAGGTAAAGTAATGTGTATTCTACATCAAAAGGAAGAAAAGTATAACTTTGTGAAAAATTTGTTATGATTTTTTAATGATTTCCAAGAAACCATTAAGATGTTTATTTTCCCTTTAAGATTTACTATGAATTATTTTGTGAATATCATTTGGTAGTGAAGTTTATTTTTTGGTTAATAATTTTATTTATGATCCCAAATTTCATTTTGAAAAAGGAACATTTCAATAAGTAATAATGGAAAAATGGTTTATTTATTTTTTATGTCCCTCATTGAGATTTTTCTTCACATCCCATGTCTTAAATTTCATTTTATATGATTATTAGGTAAAATGATAACATCAAGTTGAAATTGTGAAGATGTGTCCTGAAAAGAGGACATCTTAATTTTAGATATTTTGGTTTTATGTAAAAATAGACAATTAATAGAAGTGTACACATTATAGAATATTATTTCTATGTAATATATATAACCTAAATTTATAAAAATATTATCCTAAAAGATCATTGGTCATGAAAAAGTTGATATATAGTCTAACTACAGTATAATATGTAATGATTATGGGTGGTTCCTTACAACTAGAGTGACACATAGCCTCATGAAAGCCTCTGTATAATGAAGAGGTTGCCAAATAGCATTTAGGTCCTAAATCCCATTTCTGAGGATACTATACCCACCATATCAGTAAATAAAATCATAAATAATATAAAAATAGAGAAATAATAAAAATTTCCAAAATAATGTCATGAAAATAATATAATAGAATACAACATAAAACATTAAGGAATCCCATAGTGGTATGTATGAAAATAGTACCATCGTGATGGTAAACTAAATAAGACCCCATGACATCACTCTAGATTCAATCCTTTTACCGCATCTGACGACCATGATTTGTCTCATAGCTACTTGTCATTAGATCCATTCCCTGTACAACATCATTGATCGTGAAGTATGTACACAAATTGTGATGCATGTGTATAGTGTGAGTATAAACCTAGGTTTAAACCCCCAATATAAACTAAATAAGACTGCGCATGCATAAGGGATTATTCCATAATTATTGAAAAATGTGAATGAAAAAATATACTCAATGGTCATGTGCTAAAAAAGATACTAAAAAACGATAACCCTTCCTACTCCAGATCCATACTAGATATATAGTCAAAGAATAATACATGAACTATATTAAACCAAAAGGTATTCATGTGTATCCCACAACCATAAATAGGTTGAGAGTTTGTCATCACATATCCCAAGATGTACCAAAATTCCAATCATCGGTTAAAACCCTACACTTTTTAATAATATCTCCATGTTTCCATCTTAAGGATATCCACATGGCCCACTGTGATGTTGGTCATTGTAAGGAACACCGCATGCCCCACCCCAGTGGCCATTATCCTTAAAAAAGGAATTTCCTAGCAAAAATGTATGAGATATGTGGATTTTCACATCACCCATGTAAAGATTTGTCCAATATCATCCTGTAGGCTAAGGATTATAAATTCCCACACATGGTCTAATCCCATGTTAGAAAAAATGTGCATGATATGAACCATCCCATAAAATGTCCATATTTAGTAGGCTCGTTCAGGTCATCATGCTCCCCTCAAAGGGTTTATATAAATAAAATTGATTTAATTGATCATTCGGATACGTGATAAAAGGTTCCACGGTCTATGAAACACCACATGTAAAACATTTCATAGTAAGGAATAACAAGTCATACCATGAACATTCATCAAGAGGCTACATAAGGCCATCATGACCCTAATGCATGCCATAATGCTATCAGGACCTATCATTTATCTCGATCGTGTAATAATATTTCATGTAGTTGATGAACGTGTTCCCTATCTATGAAAATTGATCCACAATGGGTACACATTCATCTTTGAAACCATGTACAAAAAAATCACCTTGAACATTCCAAATACATATTTCGGAAACATTGATTATTATATAGACCCAGAACATAGAATATCAATAGTAAGATATAATATCCAAACCCAAAAATTTTATCAAACTCAAACATGGGTCTCAGAGGATATGCATGGAAACACATGTGATAAAACATCAAACCTAGTCTTCCAGGCTACAAATTCACACACATGGGATCAACCACAAACATGGTATAAGTATATCAAAAAAATATCATTATAACATCATATACATTCCTTATACATGGTATCGAACATCATAATTAATGGATATCAGCGTCAATGATAATTTTTGTTAGGAGTGTAATCACTTGATCCATGATCACAAACCAAATATATATTATTTACCCAAAACAACTCCTAGAACTGGTTATATTCAATCATTATATGGATTATAGAATGAGTCTCAATAAAGACTCAAAATAAATTTATAAAAAACACTTACCCAATGTTCAACGTCATGAATGATAGTGTTGAAAATCTGTTTAAGGAAGGAGAAAATTTATTGCTCATGGATTGTGAAAAGAGAAGATTTACGAGGACTATACGAGTTTGAGTCAATGAGAAAGACCTATTCATTCCATTTTTTGATTATTCCTAAAATATTGAGTATGGAGAATAACAATAATTTTGACCAACCAAATAATCATTCTCAATTAAAAGAGTGGTTTCCCAAGGTCGTCTAATCGATATATGGAATTTAACTTGATTGAGAGAAATAACATGAGAAGTATGGGAAATTTTATTAATAGTTGTCTAAAATAATTAATAAATGAATTTAAAACCCCAAATTTAATATAAATTCATTTCCGATTTTATTTGACCCTGATTAGAGAATAAATGTTATAGTTTTGTAAATTTCAAAACTAACCCAACCATTACCATATCCTCTACCATGTCCTTGGAATGGTCATGTTTTCAAAGAAAATTCCAGTGTGAAGAGGCTTCCACTAGGGAACGTTTCCCACATGCATGTGGTGTTCCCCTCACCATTACCTCTAAAATCTCTTGAAAATATGGTTTTACTTTAATGTTTTATAGATGATCACACCTAATCCCAAACAATATGCACTAGGGAATGATGTTGTCCCTTTTAAAACAAAAACATTCAAGAACCACATTTAAGATACCAACATACTCCAAGGAATTCCATATGAAATATTCCACCTTTATAAGGTCCAAAAGAATCACTTAAGTCATTCTAGAAATTATATTAACCACTAAATCCAACAGTGTTATACTTCTCCCCATATAAGGACTTCTCATCCCTAAGAAGTATGTCTGTAGTCAACTTAGGATAAGTTGGTCCATTGTACCCAAACATCAAAAACATGATTTCAAGTATCATAATGGACCCGTCAATACTCTATAAGCTCCGAAAATGTGGCATTGTCTTCCTCATTAAAAATTTAATTATTTAGTCAATGATCCACACCAGGAGTTCCATGAATGATTATTCTAGTTCCAACTCAAAATCCTTATATTCTATAACATGGAAGGGATTAAGAATTTAAAAACCAAGGTAAGGTAAGTGGAACAAATCATATATACATTAGTTATACTTGGGAATACCCAAATGGTTAGTCACCTCCCCTATACATTTGATGATCTTGGATGGTATGAAAAATATCATAGTTATCATTCCATTCTTTAGAATACATCAATTCCCTAACCAAGGATTCATCCTAATGAAATCCTGGTCACCCAATTTGAACTCCAAAGGACTCCTCTTATAGACAAAATAATATCTCGTCTTTTCTGAGAAGTAACCATCCACATTCAGTTCAACTTCACTATATACAAATCCTCCCGTAGTAGGATTGTCCACATAATAGGTACCTCACATTCCAAGCATTCCGACATCACCACACAATTTGGGGCTATATGTTGGCTCACCTTCACCCAGTATACTAATAAAGAAATGATAAATGATGGTTAAAAGTCCTCAAACCATGATCCTCCATCATATCCATAAGATATCCGTCCATCAAACCGATCAAACTGATCAAAATCCTTTCATCAAGTGAAGGAAACTCTCATGTTCCTACATCTGTGACATTTTCTTACTGAGGTCATCTGAAATGAAATTTCCTTTTCACTGAGAATAATTTATCTCAAAGTCGAATATTTGTATATACTGCAACCAATTCCTTTAATTTACATTAAAATACCATTGCGAGAAGAAATATTAGAGGCTCTTGTGGTTAGTGTAAATAAAAAACCTCTCACTAAAAAGATAATATCATAAAAAAATATAGAATGGACCACTACTACCAAATCCAATTTATGCATCTGTTAAATCCACCAATGGTGTTATAGCTAACGTGACCCATCGGAAACTACCTGATATCTATACAATACACCATGTATCCAATACTAGGCATTAAAAGGGTAAAATGGGGTTTTATTCAATATTTTCTTCATCTCTAGAAACACCTACCCACAATAAACAATCCACTCCAACATCACACCATTCTTTGTAATCTTTTTCCTTACCACTGAAAATTGGGAGAAGTTCTATATTTACAGACTGTAATGTCTAACTAAAAAGGATGATCTTTATCTGAAAATAATTATTTGGATGGGTCCAACTTAACCCCACCTTTATCTTCTTTGGGTCCATTGAAATACCTCCCTCAAATATCACATGCCCAAATAATCTCACTTGTGAAATCCAAAAGTGAAAAATCAATAGTTTGGAATAAAGATGAAATGCTTGAAGTGTACCCAATAAAATATTATGGGTTCCTAACATGAAAGTATGAAGAAATAGAGTACATCATGATTCCATCCATGAATAAAAATAAAAAATATTCTTGAAATTAAAGGAGAATTCAAGTCTTGAGATCAATGAAATATTCTATAAAAATTGTTAAACCAAAAGGTATGAAAATATACATATACAGTATGTTCCTACTAATAAATGTTGTCTTGTAAATGTCCTCATATTTTACCAAAAGATGGTGCTAGATTGACTATAATTCAGTCTTGGAGAACATTTTTTCTCCCCAAAATTAGAAGACTCATTGATCCATGTAGATCGATATTGATTCTTCATGGTTACATAGTCCAACATCTGGTAGTTTTCACACAACCAAAGAATACTATTCTTCTTCTTTGTGAATAACAATAAGAACCCCAAGGAAATGTTCTCAATCTGATAAAATCCTTCAACTCCAAATGGTTGAGATATAAATTGAGTTCCCTTAAATTAGATAGCACCAGATGATATTGGGGAATCAATATTAGTTACTCTTATTACATTAGTTACATCACTAAGTAAATTTTTATCTTAGGAGGGATTCCTAAAAAGTCATCTAGAAAGACAACCTGAAATAGGCCCACCACCAAAGGAATGGAATAGTCTATCGTTGGATCTTCCATGATATCCAAACATTCTAAATATGTTATAACTCTGAAAAAAAAGGCTATTAATCTGAAATAACTATGTTTTGCTAATTAATATCTTCACACATTTTAACATTTTCCAGTTTAAATCAACTCAGAAGGAACTCCAGGAAGAAGTTTTTTTGATGTTCTTTCAAGTAAAATCATCACATCTCCCTTCCTTTTTTATGAAACCCCACACCTTATAGCAGGTCCTTAAATTATAGAGGTAGCTTACATCACTCTATGATGCTCTACAGTCTTCACTAGTTATAATATTTTATTAGTGATATCAAACCATAACTCATTATCCCAAATTATTTGGTTCTTTGGAAGGATGGTGGATGATGGAATTAAAATCCCAAAGAATAATCAACTATATTCTTGGAAAATCTTCCACCTAGAACAAAAAATATTTAAAAGAAAACTAGTTGAAGTGAACCTTCAACTTATCCCACTAGAATGGGTGTTGGAGATTTATCTTACATGTCTGGTGCTAGTACATATCTTCATCCCGTGCGGAACCATTTTTTTCTACACTACCAAGATGTGTATTCCAACATCTCTATGGATGAATTCATATATAATGATACAAATAATTTTTTATTCACCATAATACATTAACATAGATTCTGATATATCTATGGGATCAAAAAAATTTATCCTAAGTGCAAACCCATTACACCGGTATTATCCCTCATAACACTACACATTGATAAATCCAAGTGATCTGTACATTAACTATAAATTCAATCACATATATATATATAATAACAACACAATTATTTTCAACTAATTAATGCCAAAAATGATTTATCACAATAGCATAGAATATTTATATATCAAACAATAGAGAATACAGGTCTATCATAAATAGATATCACAATCAATTAATTAAATTAATGAACTATTATGCATCACACAATAAATATAAATATGGAATGTGAACCTATGTTCCTAATAATGATTCATGATAAAACATAATTCCTATTAAAACATAATGGATCAATTTAATTAGGAATAACATAAAACTATTAAACCATAGATGTAACAATAGACCCAATGATGGTAATATAGAGGGTTATTTACACATTTTATGGGAATGGACACATGTAACTCCCCTACCTGAGTCCCACACAACGTAAATCCTTTTTGTCCTTGAAAAAAATATAGTTAATAAAATTGAAAGATGGAATATCTAAATTGATATTATTTTTAATTCTTCCCGAAAAATAAGTGAAACTATGTCGGTGTGACACATGAACTCATTCACACCTCCCTATATGAAAGAGGATGTTGACAACAAGCTAGGGTCTTAATTGCATCAGTGTGGAAACTATGATCTAAATATCAATACATATAAGCATAAATGATAAGACCATTGAGGAATAATATACACTTATATATAGAATGAATGTGAAATATATCAAAGAATGAAAAATAATAGACTAAGGGAAAATAAATTAGTTTTTCAAATAAGTGTACAAAGATTATAAGAATGTAAATATAACAATACAATATAACTCCAGAGTCCATCCAAGTATCACCTCTGTTCACCATGAATTATCTCTTAGCTATTTGTTTCTTGGGTGTTACCCTTTCCTGTATCCTTTAGCATAAAGTGTATGCATGCATCATGTTTCCCATGCAATGTGTGATTATAAACCCAATAGGACACTATCGATGTATCCTAACATTTGTGAACATGCATGAGATTGTATGTGATGATAATAGGTAAAAACAGAAGCAATGACCTACAATTATGTATCGGGTAGTCATGTGCTAACCAAGCATCCAAAAACCTTTTTCCATACCTACTTAAGCTCCATGTTATATATATTGTCATAAATGAAGTCGTAAACTAGTTTCAACCATAAGGTCTTGAAAAATATCATATAGTTAGAACTATGTTAAGATTCTATCATTCCACACCAAAATACATGCCCCACGTCCCAATATTATTTATAAACAAACACTTATCATTATTTTATCCATGTTCTACATTCAAGTAATTCTTCAAACCCCACACAGATGGTGGTCATTATGAGGACCAAAACACTCCATTGTATAGAGGTTAGTGATATCCTTAGATGATGGTAATTTTCACCTAAAATGAATGACGTATGCATAGATGAACATCACCAATGTTTATGTTTCTACCATATCAGACAATAGCTAAAGGACTCCAAATTTCCATGCATGGCCTAATCCCAAGTTATCAGATTGGTATTTGATCCATACCATACAATTTTTACGTCATCATTTTCCCCTGTAATGGTCCATCGTACCAAAATGGATTCGCATATTAATCTGAAAACCTAAATCATGGTTCTACGAGAAATGAAACACTATAAGTAATAAATATAATAGAAAGTAAAAATAAAGAATATCATGAACATTCCATAATAAGATACCAAAGGCCATCATTAACCTCGGTCATTCCACAAGGCCATCATGCCCCATATTCTATCATGGTCATGTTATCATGTTACATGTAGTGTCTAAAGACACTCCCCCTCTAGGTCTAATGATCCAGGACGGGTCCACCAGTAACTTTGGTACCATGAAAAGAAAAACAATAACTTTTCAAATACCAATGAAATCACATTTAAATATGAGATATCAAACAGATGCACAAAAAAACAAATAAAGAGTAAGGGATAATACAAAAACACATACATGTGATCAAACTCAAGCATGGGTCTCATAGGTAACATACACACACATGTGTTCAAAAATCTTACATGGTATCATAGGAAACATAATGACACACATGAAATAAAAATCAATCCTAATCTATGTATATCAAAAAACAATATCATATCATGGTAGAATCATATGCATGTCCTCTATATGGTAAGAAACATCATACACCACGTTTTTCAATATCAATTTCATGGTTCTTCAAGGGAATCATCACCCAAATCATGTTCTCACAAAAATAATTCATTCCATGAAATCAAATAATTGGTTCCAATTCATCATGATTAGGGTTCCATAATGATTCTCAAGGGAGAATCAATATATGGGTAGGACAAAAAATTAACCAATGTTTAACACCATCAACGACAATATTCAAAATTGGTTGAAGGAATGAGAGACTCTATTGCTCTTAGATAACATCAAGGGAAGATAGTGAAGGCTCCTATGATTCTGAATAAATTATAAAGACCTATGTATTCCATGTTTCATTTCTTCACAAAACATTATGAAGGATATAATTATGAATAAAGACCAACCAATTCAATAATATCGATGTATGGAGAGGTTTCTCAGGTTCTTCCAAGGAAAATATGAGATTCATCAAGATAAAAGGAGTCAACATGAGTAGGGGTTATTAAATTAATAAGGGTTTAAAATGATTAATAAAATAATTTCAATCCCTATATTTAATTCACATACATTTCCACATTGATTTTCCGAAGAACATATAATAAATATGGCCATTTCAGCCATTTTTATTCCATCCCAAACATCACCATACCCTCCACCATATCATATCAATGGATGTGGTGTTCATGAACATGCTAACAAAAAAGATCTTCTACCCAGTCATGTTTTCCAAAATTAGAAGGTTTTTACCTCATCATATCCTCCAATATGGCTTAATAATCCATTTTCCCATTACTATTTTACGTAGGACCACACTAGGGCCATAATAGTTTTCACCAGGGTGTTGTGTATTCTGTTCTGAACAAAATACCTCTAAAACTCATTTTTAATATTTTAATGTCCACCAATGAATTCTAGACCCAACATCAAACCTTAAAACAAAATTAATACATCAATTATGACATGAATTATTTTACAATAACATAACCACAAAAAATAAAAGTCTTACAGTTGATCACAATTTCATGTTGTCTCTAACAAAATGATTATATTTTTTCACTTGATAAAAAATTTAAACGACAGTTAAACATTAAAATGTTAAACTCTGATAAACCTTTCATTCTCAAGAAATCACTCATTCCATACTTTTTTTTGAGAAATTAAGTATAAATGATTTTGAGGTGGAGCATTATTATGTTGGATGAAGGAATATCCTAATAAAATGATGGTTCACTAACTTTTTATCACTTTTAGGTTTAATATCACTAGAAAAAAGATAAAATCAACTCAGTAGAAGGTTGAATATTTCAACATAGATGGTTTACAATACTTTTAAGAGAAATATTAGTGATTTAAGACATCACTTTTTAAAAAAAATTAATAATATATATTATATTCTACATAAACATTTATCCAAATTATTTTATCATATATTAAAATACATATTTCAATGTTGTTTTTTTTAAATCATTCATTGGGTGATATAATTTATTTTCCTATTACTACAAATATTATTTCACCATATAAAAAGACCATAGTTTAATATTCTGCTCACACATCTCATCAATAGTTTTTTAATAAAACTTCAAATAACCCAGTATAGTTTTTCAGAGAATATAGAGTATTCCTTATGGTACACAACACTTCTCTATGTGATCAACCTGCTCTTCTTTACTAGTGGGGGAAAAATAATTTTTAATGGTTGTAATGACCAATGAAATCTATATATGCTTCAAAATTTTTTTACAAATGTATTCAAGGTATTGATATTTTGAAATTTTTTCTTATAATTGGGGACAATTTCTAAATATTGGTGAGGGTTATGTATGAAAGGTTTGAATTGGTTTCAAACCATGATTCACCCAACTCTTACAATGCCATGGGAATCACATTATAACCCAGTAGTCCCAATGGTATCCTTGGTAATGATATTGGTAAATTAAGGAAGGATCTATTATAGCATGTATACTTATAGAAACATTCATTTTTAAAAAATAAACTTTGGGCTCAAAACACACATTTTATAACAAAGAAATTAAATTCTCTACAAAAAATATTTTCATAAAACATTTCAAAAGAAATATTAATGGAAATAAATACTTATGTTTTATTTTGAATCATGAAAAATTCATAATAATGTTTCTATCAAATTAATACTTTTCAAACTTATGAAGTATCATATAGTTTCATTTACGTTGTGAAATCATAATACTTACATAAAAACTCCTATATAAGGCTTAGATAAATCATGTAGGAAACTAGGGGAATAATTTTAATATTAAAATTACAAAAGGGATGAACTTCACAGTTACGCATGGAATAACCACCATGATTACAAAGAAAATAACTATCATAGTTACAATTGGAATAACCATCATAGTATATTCCCATAATCTCTTTCAAGAACCCTAATCGGCTAACCCCATCCCGTTACCCAATTCATTGGAGAGATATAATGGGATCAAAAACTCAAAGTTTATAACTGAACAATGATTCATCTTAAATGAATCCAAATAAACATAACATAATATATAAAACATTTCATTATAAAAACATTTTTTACACCCATAAAAAAATTCTGAGATACAGAAATATCCATTCCATTTTAAAAACCATTTTGAAAATAACAAGAACCTATTGAATGAGTATTTTTTAATAAATCATGAATGTTTATAAGGGATTTAAAATATCAATTAATAGTTATGGTGGAGATAAAATTCATTTTAACTGTATATATTAAAATATAACATTTCTTTTTTATTATAGTTATGATTTTCAAAACAGTACATAAAAATATTCCTATTGAAAACCTCGGAAATAAGGTCAAATGATCCATAAAATATACATTACAATTATTCTATATACATTTAAAAACATTAATAAATTAATTTTGAAAATGAGGGTAAGGTAGAAAATTTTGTTTCTAAGTGGAACTTCAAAACAAATATTATTAAAATAATATCCCTTACCTTGAGTCATACTCATCACGTACATTCTTAAACATCCTCTTCTTGGGAAAATATCCTTGTATTAATACCTTATTCCCTATAAGGTTGGTATTAATCCTAAAATTAAACCTCTAAGGAGTGGGTATAGATGTTAGGATGGTATTTCATCAAGTATTTTCTCAAAAAATAGTTTTTTAAGTGTAAATAAATTAGAAGATGAGGTTCTCATTTATAAGAGAGAAGATGGCCACTTTGTAATTTCATAAAATATTAAATTAATTTAAATTAACATTGATGTTTACATCAATTGAAATTAATATTACATGAAAATAATAATAGGATGAGTCAAAATCCTCTCATTCAATAAAACTTGGAAAATTTTGGATCACATTTTACCATTAACATTTTTTTCACCCTTCATTAACCATTTTGTTAATTAACGTAACATTTTATTCCCTTTAAAAGTTAGAAATGATAATATAAAAAGACAAAACAACCCATAAATAGACCATAGTGAAATTTTTTATTCACAATACTTTCATTTTTCTAAGTCCTATAATTTTCATGATTTTTAAATCATTAAATAAAATATTATTTATTATGTAAATCATTAAATTCAATTTTATAACTATTCATTTACTTTAATTATAACAAAATGAAGAAAAATAAATTAATTATAAAATAATGAATCAAAACCTATCTAATATGTCATATTTTTCTAAAAAATCAAAGAGCATAGATATTCCTTCAAATAATTTTATTTTTAAAATTTTTAAATTCATTTTTTACATTTCTGTTAGTTGAATTGTTACAAAAACAATGTTTTTTATGTTTTTAAGGTAATTATTTCTTCAATAATAATTAAATAAAAATTACCATTATAAAAAATAATTAAAATTTAAAATGAATATTTTCAACATAACATATGCTCTGTTTATTCCTATGATAAAAAAATTAAAGATAATAAAACAAAAAGAATGACAATTTTTACTTTTATTTATATAAAATCATATAAATGAATAAAATCATGCCCAAATGGGAAAAAATCCATATATTATAATTTCAGGTCATTGTGGATGAGATATACTCATCCAATAAAATTAAATAATATTTTAGGATCGATCATTAGTACTTTTCATTTTATTTTTAACCATAATTACCTGTTTTACCCTTTAGCGGCGTAACAAAGATTACAAAGTTTACTATTCATAGTGCCTAAAAAGAAAAGGGAAGTATTTTAAAAAAAATAGAACTTTTGATTAAAAATAAAGAATATATTTTTATAGAATATATTTTTATAATATTTATATATTAATTTAAATATAAATGTATAAAACACAATGACAAACTGTCTTTAGAAAAATGTGTTTTATGCCCAAAAATGTACTTATACCAAAATCAGGTACAATGATTATTCAAATCATTTAAAATATATTATATCAAATTAAATAAGACATGTGTTACTTTTAGATCAAATTAAAATAATCATGATTCATTTTAATTAAAATAAAATGACAGTGTTGCAAAGAGCCATATTTTTTATTAATCAATGAGAATCAATATTTTTAGAAAAATACCAAAATTTCACCCAAAGATAATTTTGATATGACTACCAAAAATATGATATAATTTTTTTCAAATAAAATTCATAAAGTTCTAAGAAATTAATTATGTTAATTTTCTTTCAAAAAACATTGAATGCTATTTTGGAACAAAACATATTGTGGAAAAATAAATTGACTTTACTTAAAATTGAGTGCTTATTTCTTAAGAAATAATCAATACATATGTATTAATTGTAAAATTTATATTATTTCATAGTTATGTTATAGTTTTTCATGCCTTCCAATTAAAATGAGAGTTCATAATGGTCATATTTAATTAATAATATTTAGTGGTTTGTTTATGATCGGTGTTTCATATCATGTACGCTATCAAACAAAGTCATTGTTTTAAAATCTCACGATATTACACCAACAACAATTCGGTGATTCTAGTCGGGTAATTACCTCTATAATAGTAAATTAATGTATATATCCCATTAAAATAAATATCCATTAACAAAAAATTTCCCAAGAATCATATCCATGTCTAAATAGTTCTCATGAAATATATTCAGGAATAATAAAATTTTCAGTAAACTATATTTAACTATATAATGTGGAGTGTAATCCTTCAAATGTTATGATATTAAAATCTTAAAGGGAAGAAATGAAGTCAACTTCCTCTTCGCTTTTACTCTATTGATTTAGAGAGAGAAATAAGTTTTTGATAAATTTCCTCAGGATTCCAAGATTCCCCTATATATTTCTAAATTTTCATTACATTAATGACATGATAGTTTTCTGGTAATTATACTCATTCCAGAATAGCCTTAATAACTATTCCTATAACCAAACATTCATGAAACAAATTACATAGAATAAATAATTTTTTACAATAGAATTAGTGTATATTTCGAATCTTTTGGAGTCCTCTTATCTTGGACTGTTTATTCTTTTTATCTCTAACAATATAGGTCTACCTTGATTGAATTTCTTATACTGGAAAAAAAATCCTTTGAAAAATTTATTAGTAATAGGGAAGTAGATTGTATATAGATGAATTTCATCAAACAAATTTAGGGATGCATCACATTAACAACCTTCAATACCAAGCCATTTCTCTATGAAAAACTCAAAACCTCACCTTCTGCAAACATCCAACCAGCGAATAGAAAATCTCTAGTAGAAGTTGTAAACTAGTCCATTTTTTGGTTTAAAAAACATCAATAACTCAACCTAAAATATATTAAATCCACTTTAAAAACTACATAATATGAATGTAAAATAGCATAAAATGTTTTATTTTATCCTAAAATTGATATGAAAATGAACATGGAAAAAATTTCAAATACATCCACATAAAATTATCCCACACACTAAATATTTATTTTCCTCAATAAATCAATACTTATCATCCGTAAATAATGAAAAATATGCTCAATGTTATTTCATTCCACATTCAAATGATATTTTTTTTGAGAATATGGTACCCTACATGAAACTAAACTGATATAAAATTGGTTATCACTCTCTTAAACAATCGGTTCTAATAAGGAAAACATTCCATTTTAAATTAATGATAAAATCTGAAACATTTTAATGAAATTGAATTTTTTACTCATTTATGTTGTTTTACTTAATGAAATTCAACTTCTCACACCAAATTTCAATTCACGCACACACTTAATAAGTTATCCCAAAACTCTTTTAAAATTTTAAATTAATTCAATAATCCCATTAAGGTTAAATGAGAAATATTAAATACAAAAATAAATAAAATAAATTTAAATAACTATACCATATATTCACTTAAATAAAAATAAAAAAAAAGTATGTTTCCTTATATTTAAGTGTTTATATTTAAATAAAAAAATCAATATAACATTAAAATTTCATTCCCTTAAAAAATTCAAGATTCAATTAAAATGAAAAAAATCAAGATCCCATTAATATAAAATTTTATAGAAGAAATATATAAAAACGAATTTTCTAGAAAGAAAACCATTGAGGAAATGAAAATATTGACCACTGATTAGAATAATAAAACAATCTTTATTTAAAGATAAACAAATTGATTTACTTTTGATCAAATGGGTAATAACTAGATTTTATGGAAAAAAATGAATGAAAATAATTGATGCAATTCCAAAAAATCCAGTTTAGCACATGAAAATGTCCCTTCCCCCACACTCAAACACAAGAAATTTTCCCCCATATTTAATTCCAAATTATATGAGGCAATTAAACAATTCAATCATTAAAGAGTAATCATATATTATTTATTCACATGAAAATCCAAAAATTTAAAACTATTCTAATTTAATCCATATAATAATTTAATCAGTTTTAACTGAACCTTAAACATTTTATTAAATAGATTGAAAATAATTTTATCACAAAATATTATCATTTTCCAAAAAAAAATTATCTAAAAATTCATATGAGGTTTTAATTTAAGAAAAAAATTATAAACAAACAAAAATGTCTCATAATATTTCTAAATTCAAATCACATAACACTTATCAAAATCCGTAAACAATAACTTATATTTCCATTCATTTTCATTGAATTTAAAGTTTATATTAAATTTTAAAAAAACATGAGTATAATAATAAAATAAAATTTAATTTGTAAATTTATCAAAAAATAATGTAAACATACACATAAAAAAATTGTAAAATAGATCCATATAATATATATTGAATGAAAACCATGTAAAAACACTCGTATTTTACTTGGTTTAACTACAATAGGCCGTATTTGAAGTGTATACACAGAAAATTAATTTGGTGTATTTAAATCCTTGTTAGGATCACTGTTCAGTGGATAAAATAATTTAGACTATGGTCACACTATGTTAAGGTTTAATTCCCTTACAAGAATGTTTAGGGATGACACGGTAGCACAGAAGCCCACGTAACCACCTTCCAGTCCAACCCGGGTGCATCATGTGGCCTCAAGAATGACTTTCAATATGCTTGAGACTTCCAAAGAGTAGAAATATTCTATGAAAAATATGGTGGTACAATACTCTTGTATCTTAACAAGTAATAAAATAAATTATAGAGACATTACATGAGATATAGGGAAACGATTTATGGCTGCTTTTTTGGATGGTGATCTCACGTTCCAATAGGGTTTCCTCCCTCTCGCCTCCTTCTTCATTGATTTCTTTGACGCCTATTCATATCTATGATTCAATTTCCTGAGATGATTATGAATCATTGTGATAAAACCCCATCTTGGCTTATCAAAAAAATACTCCGGTGGTTTGGGTTTTTTAGTGGTAGCGGTGACCAGAGACTTCTTCTCGCAGGATCGATCAACCTAATCTGCTCTTACTACACAGAACGTTGTCTTATACCTCTTATAGGGATGGTACGAAGGTGTTTGTGGTGGCTTGGGATGGTGCTGGGTGATTTGTTCTATGTCGATGTCTCGTGACTGCTGGATTCGTTTGTCGCTATGGTTTCTAGTTGAATCGAATGATCTGGCGGAAGTTTGGTGTTCCATCCTCAATGGTGTCCTCTTCTACTGGTTAGTGGTCCTTTTAGTGGTCCTTCAATCTGTCCCTCATGTTTATGCATTTTTGGCTCATTGGTCTCTTCTCCATGTTGGTGGGTCCGATGATATTGGTTCATGATCTAGCTGAAGGTAGCCCTTCCTCGATTAGGTCTACCCTCTCCAAACTCTGCACTAGCCTCTAGTTTCTTCTCACCAAGCCTGGTCAGCATGGTGCGATGGATCATGGTGTGGTTTTGGGATGGTGTTTTTTGAGCGGTGGTTGTCGATTCATGAGGTGCGAACTAGAAGTTGATGTTCGAGTTGATACTTTGTTATGTGTATCTGCTCGCTGTTGATGATTCTTGATGGAAGAGGTGCTCGTGGATTGTCTGTTCATAATGGTGATTGTGGTTTTAGAGGATACATTTTTGTGTCTTTCTGATTTGGAATTGTGATTTCATTGATCGTTTTCCTGGTTCTTTCCGGCACAGAGGTAGGTATGCTGATGGATGGTTCGTAGGGTGTGCAGCTCGAGATGGTTTGTCTTCTGTAATGTTATGTGATGATTTTGTTCTGTTTTTTAATTTGAATTGGTTGGTAGTTTGCTGGGTTGCCTGGGTTGTTTGGTGCTAATTTTGAATTTGGTATGATGTATGATCTGTGGCAGCTGTGAGGTTCCCAATGAGCCATAAAAGTGGGTTTTATTAAAAATGAAAAAAATAGATTGGCATGGAAAACAAGGAATTATACCAATAAACTTACCATCAATACCAAATATACATCAATGTTCTATAACATAATGTTCTCATATTGATCAAATATATATATATATATATATATTTATACCATCCATTGGGTAAATCAAAAACAAAAATAAAAAAGAAAAATATTGGTACATACTTATCTACAAAACCTAAGTTAATTTTTTATCCTACATCTTAATATCAAACCAGATACTCTTGAAAGATTCCATAGATAACATGTGACCTAAAAATAAAACAAAGGGTATTTCCATACACACCAAGGAACCAATAAAAAATGTGATTAGAAAACATACTAATTATCCACCAATATGTCCCTTATCTACTCCATTATATTTTTTAATGAATGTATATGATATTAAAAGACAACAAATATGCAGTAATATTTAGTCATAATATGCTAACCAGACCACCATGACACATGAAAATAACTACATTGACTAATTCTAAAAGCATAATTCACCTCATACTAGATGACTTAATCCATAAAATATCACTCATGGTATGATCCCAAAAGTGACTCGCTGCGCTTTCCTGCTCACTCAAGGATGATCCTCATAACATAGTGTCGACCTCTACCCAATCACTCGGGTTAGGACCCAAAAAATGAGACTAAACCAACACTCTATCACTCTAGGTAAGGTCCCATAATCGATTCTTGACCAATACACTCTCATTTTGGTTAAGTTCCCACAACAGAGTCTCGACCAGTACCTTTTAACTCGATGTAAGTTCCCATGGATAATTACATCAATATTCACATCTAAAAAACAAGTTGATTCAATGAATTTCCACACACTAAACCTCTACATCTCAACATCACATGTCCTAAACCAATCAAGCGTCCACATTCATTCCCAACCCAATCATATATTGACATAGTAAATATTTAATTCTCATGCTCTCATCTTTCCATATGTCCATACCTGACACTCCAATAATGAAAAACCCATTAATAGTTCATACATAACCATCCTTAATCAATCACACCATGTTTGGTTATCAAAAAAATCTATAGCTAGCCCATTCTAGTGATGATCCCATTCCTAAATGTCATCATCTAACTTCCATTCCCCATGAACTATCCATACATTTTCAACTCATCACACTATAGAACTCTCAAGAAATATAAAAACACATAGGGCCATGAGGAACTCACATAAACACCAAAAACAATATAAATATACAAAGGACATTCTCCAATATTCATCCATGAATTAAGACCACAAGAGATACAAGGGTAGACCCAAATGGTCTACTCATATACACATCTATGATGGGCCACTCAAGGCATTCCTATTTAATCCATACAAGAGAACTCTCAAAAGATCATGCCATATTGTAATCCATTCCCTATATCAGAGACCAGGATTCAACAAAAAGGAATCATATCACCATTATCCATCTCCCAAAAATGTAGTTCCACTATCCAGGGTTAGACATATAACCCCACCACAACATTCCCATATTAAACACCAACTAATACCACCACCTAAGGACTCACTGATCGAAAATCATCTTTCCATTCCCCTGAGACTTATCCCAAGACACGCATGACCCATTTCACAAATGAAATCACTATAAGGGTTTATCAAGATTAACTAAATATAATTTCCAATTATTTCATTATCTTTGGGAAACTATAGATCCACCCAACCATAATTGAATATTATAATCTATTTCTATAGTTCTCTAACATTGTTTTCTACACATAATGGAATTCTCTCAAGACCTACCAGACCAAAAAAACATAAACCCCTATAGTTCCCATGCATAAACAAATATAGTTAATAATTAAAGGGACCACCTAACTTAATATAACATTAAACCCCTTCCTTGGTAGTTTTTAGAAAACCTTGAATATGATTGGACTAAGCCTCGTCAATATCATGAGCCCTTATCTTTTTATGAAAGCTAGTAAATATTAATTATAAACATTTATACTTATTTATTAAATATAATCGAAACATTCTTTGTCATTAATAACTAATTGTCCATATTTACATGGTAAAATCCTTAAGATAATACTTTCCAATGACTCATGGCATGGCCCAAACACTCATATGAAAAAAATTCCGCATGATAGACACTCAATAAATCTCCTGTATAAATCAAATCAAAAAAACACCTACGAAAATCACTGAGGGACATTTTTTATCATAATAGAATGAAACTAGGGGTATTAATCATATTTTAAAATCATTAATCACTGCATCATGATGCCCATCTATTCAGATATGATTCCACCATGGTCTGCTGAAATCATACTAAATAACAAACACGATATGAAATCATTAGATGACAAAAAATGGGAAGAACCGAATATGAATAAAGGGTTGATTTACCATTAACTCTATAAAAAAATTTTTCCATATCACATCTGAATAATGGATGGAATGGTGGAAAAAAGATATGAGAGGAGGGTCTCCCTCCCCTGGTTTTAATCATTTGAGGAGAATCCTTCAAAGGGTATGAAATGTGTGTTCTGTAAATTACCCACTACCCCTTTGTAAAAAATAAAATAAAAAAGGAGATCCATTATATTGTGACTAAG
Source organism: Viscum album (assembly GCA_963277665.1). Taxonomy (NCBI): domain Eukaryota; kingdom Viridiplantae; phylum Streptophyta; class Magnoliopsida; order Santalales; family Viscaceae; genus Viscum; species Viscum album. The sequence continues at coordinate 1,032,553,464 of OY728121.1, read as the reverse complement.
GGGGTCATGGTGAAACACCCCCACTTATGGGGACCTGATAACGAGTGAGAATATAGTTCATGGTGAAAAATAAAACCCCATGTAAGAACCAATAAAACTCAATTAGGTATTATAGAACACCTTGGCCTCTAGAGTGATATCCTAGAACTTAGTATTCTATTTATATGTTTCCTTTTCACCATTCTAAGGGAACCTCATTGAAACATCATCTGTTACACACTGCAAAAACCATCACCCCAATAACACAAGTTGTAATGTCCTAGAATATTCTGTATAATTTTTTTTTATTATATGGAATTTTTCAAGATCGCGAAATCTGACGGAGCACGATTCTGAGGCCCAGAGTGCCCGGAATGATCCGTCGATGTTTTGTTAAGCGTAAATTAACGCACGTAAGAAGTTTTCCTGAAAAATTGGAATAAATCTTAAACAGTTACTCAGATCATAAATATGAGGGCATCGTTGCGCTCAGGATGGCGGTTTTACCCTAGGCGTGACTTAATTTTTGTCGGCGCGGGCCTCCTGTGAGAAAATCCAAAAATGGCATAACCGTAAATAAAATAATAAAATAATGTTATTTTATTTTTCAAATACTTATAACTCACAAATGGTAGCTCGTATTAAAAATTTGTGATGACCGTTGAACTCATAAGGGTTTTCTTTCTTTAGGCAGATACTAACATTGGACGGTGTCGGCCACCAGTGAAAGATAGTTTTTGGTCGTAAATAAAATAATTAAGTGAAATTTATTTTATTGTAAAATCCATATCTTTTAAATAGTAACTTGGATTTGAAATATGAGAGTATTTTTGGGTTTATTGGGGCGTGTTTCAATTAGATAGATCCTAACCTCGACCGGTGCGGGTCGAGGGTGACTATTAATAATTTTCCGAACTTTTATTCAAGTACGTTCAGTAAACATGCAAGAAACATTTTGTAACATTTAAACTATTGCTCGAAATTGAAATCCAATGACACCATTGAACTCGCAGCACCGATATTCACTTAAGGATACTATAACCACAATGGAAGTTGTTTGAGGGTGAAAGTCTGTTTTCGTGTTTTTCATGGAAATGAAAATAAAATAATGAAAAAAAAATTTACTTTATTTTAACCTCCAAATTGAATTCTTAGAGGTGGGGAATCCCCTAGGAATCCTCCCATTTAATTGTGCCAATGTGAATTAAATGGATTGACCTTTCAATTCTATGTAACTGCGATGTTGGAAAATTAGGAAAGTTCCTAATTAATGGGCCTCCATTTATCCAATGAACATTGCACACCCTTACCCTTTCCTATTTATATGGTGTTTGGGGAGAGGTGTTGGCCCGGATTTGCCAAGAAATGATGTGCTGACAATGTGTAGTGACGCCAAACCCATCGAGGATGGAGCCAGTACCAGTGGGAGGTGACAAGCGACACTGAAACCCCAAACTAGAGATCGACAAATGAGTGACGTCGTTGGAGGATAGTTGTGGGGGATGATGAATGCCTAAACTTCCTCAAATGCAGGCGCTATCCACCAAACATGAGGTAGGGGGTTATTTCATTTGTGCATTTTTGCTTTTCCTTTTCCCCATTCCTGAATTTATATGAAGAACACGGGTCAACAGACTAACGGGTTGACCCGTGATTCGTTCGTCTTAGTGGGAGGATATTGTGGGGTATCTTGTAGGGGTGTGTTTTAAATTGATCAATTTTAATTTTACTCTCACATTGAATCACCTACCTTGAGCCACTTGCTACCACTCTAACACTAAGGGTACGGTCCAAACAAACATGGCCCTACCCCTTCACAAATATTATGGTTCTTTTTTTCGTTCTTCGTGATGGAAGTGGACGGCGACCAACACCGGGGAAGTTCAAAAATGGCATCCAGAACCACGGTAGACCACGACAATGGTGGTGGTGCAACCACGGCGCAAGAGAAGAACCACGGCCCGACGACCGAGGCGGTGGACCGAAGGTGGCCGACTGAGCAGTCCGCGGAACCATAGGCGGTGCGACCGCACACCGCCATCAGAGCAAGGGGTCACAGCCCGCCTGGATGTGGTGGATGGAGGAGGGTGGCCGGCCGAGCCGGCTTCGGATGGGGTTCGACACAATGTGATGCGGGAAGGAAAGGGACCCAGCCGTTTCGGCCGGCGAGATGAACAGGGCAGGACCCTCGTAGGTCCCACATGTAGCTGGCGACTGAATGGTCGAAGTCCATTCCATGATTTGGGCGGGGGTTTCATGTCTCCCCCCTGCATGCGGCTAGTCCATGTCGCCCAAGGCGGGCCGGGTCGGGTTGGGCCGGGTCGGACTGGACCCGGACCAGCTTCGACCCATTTTCGATCTTTTGTCCATAACTTTGGCACCATGCGTCCGTTGGACGAACCGCCTACGACGCTGTAAACCTTGGAGAGAGACAGTCCTTTTGGTATTCCCCACTTCATTTTTGGATAAATTTGGTGTACGATCGGGTTGGATCGATCAAGAATCCAATTGGACCCTTGGGACTAAAAGGCTAATAACTTATAGACTGGGCGTCCATTTGATGCACCGTCTATTGCATTGAGACCCATATGATGTGGCAGTCCTTTGAGATACTTATTTGTGGGACTTAATGGCATTTGGAGTATCGACCTGTTGCTTGAGGATCGGACCCTCCTTGAATCAAGTGTGCTTAGTGCGGGAACTCGATAGATAGTTGTAACGTGAGAAAAGGATCTTATGTGGGTCTGTGATTTGGGATCCCTCGTGGGTCTGTGTTTGAGGGTCCCATATGGATCCTCTCTTGGAATCCATGCGGGACTACACTAGGATCCTTTGTAGGTCTGTTGTACTAGGATCATGTGTGGGTTCGATGATGTACTAGGATCCTGTGTGGGTCTCATAAAGTATCAGGATCTTATGTGGGTCTAATGATGTATGAGGATCCTGTGTGGGTCTGATAATGTACTAGGATATTATGTGGTTATGATGATGTACTAGGATCCTGTGTGGGTCTGATAATGTACTAGGATCTTGTGTGGGTATTATTATGTACAAGGATCCTGTGTGGGTCTGATGTCGGACAAGGATCCTGTGTGGGTCTGACGATGTACTACAATCCTGAATGGGTCTGATGATGATTTAGGATCCTTCATGGGTCTTCCTATTAATGTATTAAGATGATTCCGTAGTTATGATCATATTTACTACCGTACCTTATTTATACCTGGTGTGAGGTGAGACCTTACATTAGTGTTGATACCTTTATGGTATTCTTCTGCGTGGCGTACCTGTGTGGTACTTACCTTTGTGGTGATACCTTTCTGGTATTCCTATGTGTGGCGTACCTATTTGGTACATACCTTCATGGTGATACCATTGTGGTATTATTCTATGTGGCGTACATGTGTGGTACTTCTAGATTCGTGGTGTTACTTGTGTGGTACTTCTACCTTCGTGGTGTTATATTCATGGTGTTACCTGTGTGGTACTTATACCTGTGTGGTACTTCTAATTTTGTGGTGTTACATGTGTGGTACTTCTATCTATGTGGTACTTACCTACGTGGTGTTACCATCATGGTATTACTTCCTTTTTGGAACAGTTGAGCTTTTGGGTTTTGAGTTGGACCTTGTGTTTCCTCATGAATCATATGGGTATACGTTATAACTTGGGTGTATATATGGGCATATACCTAATTAGGGTTGTCAGATGTTTACATGATTTGTGGTATATCCATTTTGGGTTTTGTGAGACCTTCGAGGGTCTAGAGGTCCCTACTAAATATCGTTATACTCACCCCTGCACGGGCGATGCCCGCACCTTATTGTGTTTGGTGAACATGACGGACAACGCTAACTGAGGACAAGGGTACCAGGACTGGAGGTATCTCAGAGGTGGAACTTAGATGAGGCGTACCATAGGGATGACGATTCGAGAGTTGTACCTACCCTTCAGGTAGGATCCTTGGCGGTTGATCACATGAGCTATTCTAGTTTACTTGTACTTTTAAGTTTCTTGTACTTTCCAGTTGGGATTTTATTCTGGCCCCTTTTACTTACTGTACTTACTCTATTTAAAATTCAGTTTACTCATGTTCGTATCTGGCTATGTGCATGGTTTCGTGTGTTTACAAGATATAAATGAAATACCTTCCCAGTTTTAGGGAATACACCTTTAGGTGCTAGTCACCAGCCCCTTGCCTATGGAAGGCGAGCTTGGGGTAGTCACGGCTTGGGCCCCGGGGGACGGGTCGTGAAAATTTGGTATCAGAGGAGTCGGTTCTACCATATAACATAGGACTATGATATTATCAACAGCAATAGTCTTAAGTGTAGTGAGTCTGGTTATCAGTTTATGGAATTCAGAGTTGGTGCGGCGGCTGACATATCCATACACTAGGACCCTGACTTTTGAGTTTTGACTCAGTGCATGAAAACACTGATTATGTGTGTGGTTCGAGAATTATTCTTGTGTTTTCCTGAGTCATCTCACCAGGTATAACTTAATGACATTGGAACAATTGTTCCTTATCAGGATGCCACTGCGTAGATAGCCAACTAGGATTCCCGAGAGAGTACACGATGACGGCCCACCGAGCAACGAGGCTCCGGTGCAGGGCCCTCTTACTATGTTGGCACCTTCGGGTGGTGTACCAGAAGCACCACCACCTTTTGGGTAGAAGATACCACCAGCTGCACTGGCAGACGGTGCACGCCGACTGAGCACGTTGAAAGAGTTCCAGTGGCAGAGGCCTCCAAGGTTTCGAGGTGAGACAGATTCCTAGGTGTAGAATAAATTTATAGTGTTACAAAAGTAGGTTAGAATTTTTCCTGATTTTAAAATTTATCATGATGAAATAATAATGATTAAGATCTATTTATGTGTTCTATATATAAAGAATTTAATGATTAAGTTATTATAGGAGACACATAGTTCATCATTCTCTATTAATCCCAGAAGTATGAAGATGTATAGATATTTGAAATATAATTTTTTGTGGGATGGCATGAAGAGAGATATGACATAGTTTTTAACTTAGATCTTGGTATTTCAGTAAGTTAAGGTTGAGAGTAAAAATTACAAGGGTATATTACATCCATTAGCAATACCATAATGGAAATGGTAAGACATCAAAATGGGTTTTGTCATTGGACTCCTCAAAACATCTAAAGGATCTAATGTTATATAGGTTTTGGTCGATCGCCTTACAAATTCCTCATTGATTGTCACTATTAGAGAATATTTATATATAGATTATCTTTCCATGAAATAAATTAATGAAGTTGTAAGGTTTCATGGAGAACCATATTCCATTGTGTCTGATCGGGATGAAAGGTTTATCTCAAATTTATAAGGAAGTCTTTAACAAGATCTTGATACATAGTTGAGTTTTTGAACTACGTATCACCGTCAAATAAATGGTTAGTCTAAGTGAAAAAAATATAACTAAATGGGAAATATTGAGATATTTTTATTTTTATTTTAATGATAATTGGGAACAACATTTTCCTCTATTTGTGTTTTCAAATAACAATATCTTTAACTCAAGCATTCAAATGGATTCCTATAAATCCATATATTGAAATAAATTTATAAATCTAACATATTGGAATTTAGTTGGAGAAAAGGCAATGTGAATTTATTTATCATGTAGATTATATAAAAAAATTATAAAAATATGATTATGGTGTGTTTTATGGTCAGTTACTATATAACTGATGTGAAAAATAGTGTTACCAAATTTATCACATTGGTTATATAATAACCAATGTGATAAAGTGGATTTTTCACATCGATTACACAATAATTGATGTTGAGAATCAATATTGATTACTTTACTATGTCAGTTATTATATAACCAAAATTATGTAACATTTAAAATTTTATAAATTTTATGTTTCAATCATTTATTTGTTATTCAATATCATTAAATTAGGTACGTTTCTCTCACGATGAAACCCTAGCCCTCATTTCTTGAATCTAGAAGACTCAAATCTCTTATTTATATCTTCATATATCCTCAGGTTTCATTATCCCCACATTAGATATACTCATCTCTCAATTAATCCTTTGACATAAGTCCTCTCTTTCAGTCATTTAATGCCATGTATTCCCTAACATTAATTTTTTTCAATTCCATGGTCTCAAATCTGACATTACAATTTCAAAAAAACCTTACATTTGGTCAGCCTCATCATTCCAAATTCAAATATAGATCTTCTCATTGAAAATATCATATTAACACAAACATATACCATATTTTTCCATTGATTGATGCCAAAATATGTGTTGATTTCATTATATCTTAATGTTCTATATTAGATCATAAATTTCTATAATATATCATAGTTTAAGTTTGTTTATAGTATATAGAAAGGAATTTTCAATGAATTGTTTAACATATGTTTATACTGTATCACATCTTAAACTTCTATATTAAATCTCTTAATGTTTCTTATTTTGATGATTCTTGTGAATCATTCATTTTTTATGCATACATTACCATGTATATGGATAAATTTCAATTAGTGTTATGTATTTATTAGTGACTTACTAGTCTTAAAATGTAATATATACATGCATTTTAATTTTCATAAAATTTAATATAAAATATCATATAATTAATGAGAATTCATATCAAAACTTTTATTTTGATTTGATAATAATATTATCTTGAAAAATAATATATTATATATGAAGTCTTCATATAATGAGTTACGATCAATATAATCTTGGCATTATTGGTTCATACACTATAGGAATTGTCAATTGGTTCATTTATATATCTTTTTTATATTCTGATAGTTATGAGATAGGTTTTGACTCTATTTGGAAAAATTAACCCATTTGGTACCAAATATAATAGATATTTATGTGAAGTCTATCCCCATTCATACTTTAAGATACATTAGTTTTTAAATTTAGTGGATTATCCCAATATATATGTAGATTTTTTTCTATGTTATATTTTCATGGAATTACACATGCATCACATGACATTCACACTAAAATATTTTTTCTCCACAGAAATTTGGATTCATGTTGTATCAATTGAAGTAGACTGGAAAATCTATAATATTGGTTATTAGTGTGTTACATTCAAATAAAACTTGTTTTCATAGAATACATGGTACTTAATAGGCCTTTCACAAATTTCATAATACATTGCGAATAAATAATATTTAATATTAATTCATTATATATATATATACTAAATTATATATTCATAATTTTTAATTTGAACCCTACTATATGATTATATTATATCATGAATTAATGTCTCTTCTAATATTATTTTTATTTTAAATGCAAAACAATATGTAAATAATCTGATGATAAATATTCAAATCAGAATAGAAAACGGACATTTGATTTGGATCGTATTCAATAATATTCAACTTCATATTTCATCTATTTCCATTTAGAAGAAAATTTAAAATATAGAATGGTATAACTATATTGTCTTTTTAAAATGGGATCTATGAATTTCTTCTTATTTTTTATCGATAATATTTAAACTTATATTACATTATTGTTTAGAACATATAATTATACTTTTCAAATATGCATATTTTCTTAAAATTAAAAAAAATAAATTCAAATTATGAAATATTTAATATAAATTTACTTTGTTTTCTATTTTATTGATGTATAATAATTAAAATTTAAATTAAATTTCCTCTCCAATATTGTTAAATTTTTACAAATTATATTAAGAAATATTGAAATTCATATAGAAATATTTTATTGATTAATTATACCAGAAGCGTGTCTTCTTGATTATAATTAAAATAATTTAGTTTTTCCACCTCTTACTCGCTTTCATCACAACTATATTTTTTATAATATATTTTTTTTATATTTTGTTATAAATAATAATGAGTCTATGTTGTATTACATAAATTTTCATAAGTGATTATCATGAGGAATATTTTGAAACTTTTTTGGAATTTGATAAACAGAATGTTCCAAACAACAAAATGTTTTCTACGCATGCCTAAAACATTTAAATATGAATAAGTTTAAAAGAAGATAAAACAAATATAATTTAATTTTCCATTGTTTAAATCCATGTTATTGCCCCTGGATTTTAATGTTGAAAATGGGATGAATTTTAGATATATTAATGATGATTATTTTAAAGATGATAACTTCGATCATATTGAAGAAAATATTTTTTTCAAATTGATGTATTGGAAATTAACACAGAACAGACAATTGAACATATATATAGTGATCTTGAAAAATAGTGTATCTGAGTTTTTTGGAATTTATGGTTATATCGATGGTGTTATGATAGGTTAACATGAAGGTGAAACATAGATGGAGTGAAAATAGTTTTATAGAGTTTCTACAATTGTTGAATGATATTTTTCTAAATATAATTATATTATAGATTCACATTATGATTTGTAGAAAATACTTTGCCTGATGGGATTAGGGTACAAAAAATACATGCATTCCCAAATTTCTATGTTTTATATAGGAACGAATGAAAATTTCTTTCATGGTCTCCTAAATGTAGAACATCAAAGTATAGGTTGAAAGAAAAATCATAGGCTGATTTAGTAATTATAAAGTCTCCTTCCAAGTAATTTTGGTAGATGACTATAATTCCTTATTTGAACCTTTTAATTGAAAATTATAATGATTCATAAAGTTTAATATGGCATGAAGATAAGAATATATTTGATAAAAAATTATGGAATCTAGGTAATTGCCCATAGTGGAATAAAATTGATCAATAGTTTTCTACATTTGAGGATGAATTTTGAAATCCTAGACATGTAATGTTCACAAATAGAATAAATCCACTTCAGAGATTTAGTAGCACACGTAGTTCAGGGATTTTTTTATTGGTAACTAAAAATTATCTTCTAAAATTGGTATGAATAGAAAATATATCATGATTAGATTAATGATCTCTAGACCAAAAATACCCAGAAATGATATTGTTGTTTTCTTATCAACATTAATTGGTAATTTGAAACTTTTTTGGGAGGAGTGTATTGGGGATTATGATTTTTATAAAATGGAATATTTTTTGTGGAAAGAAATGATTGTTTTCACTATAAATGACTTCCCAACATATGAAAATTTTCTCGTATACATTGATAAGGGGCATAATGCTTCTTCATTTTATGAACAATAGTCTTCATATTATCAACTAAATAATGGGAGAAAATTTGTACCCGTGTGTAATAAGAAGTTATTTTATATAGATCACAATTATATAAGATTAAAAATTCATTCAACAGCTCATAAAATTTTGATATTCCTCCAAAAACATTATCCACTGATTAGTATTTTGAAAGGGTGAAAACCATTGATTTTTCATTCAGAAAGAATCATAAATAATATAATGATAATGATATTTTGAATAAATTGTCAATGTTCATTGAGTTTTCATATTGGATATATCATGCGGTCAAACATAACATTGAATTCATGCACTCAGAGAAGACTATATGTGATATATTGATTAGAACGTTGTGAGATATTACAGGAAATAATAAAGATGGAATGAATTCAATATTGGACTTAATCTCAATAGGACTACATTTGGAGTTAGTTCCCACTACTGATAGAAGTTGAACATTCCTACCCCCATCATTTCATACATTATCCAAGTGTGAGAAAATTATCATTTTTAGTGTCTTCGTTATATCAAAAGTGATGAATGGTTTTTCATTAAATGTAAAAAAAATGTGTCTCTAAGGGATTTTATGTTAATAGGTATTAAATCTAATGATTGTCATGTCATGCTCAACGACTCCTAGTTTCATTGCATGGAATATTTCCCATCTGTATCAAAATGACTAATATGAAGGTATATTATTTTTTCAATTCAATTTTTAAAATGGTGATTGATCTGAATACTTTGAATAATTTAGATAACTATGTGGTTTCTATACTTTTTCATTTCTAAATTTATTTTCCTCCATCTTTTTTTGATATCATGGTGTATTTAATGGTTCATTTGGTGTGACAAATAAATATTTTTGGGCGAGTATATCAAGGATGGAAGTATCCTTTTGAATTTTTTATGAAGATATTGAAAGGGTAAGTTAATAATCATTTTTGAATTGAATCTTCCATTATTGATAAGTATATTTCTAATGATATTTGGGAGTTTTCTACAATATACTTGTCTATAGTGAAACACATTAGTTTACCTAAATCTCTCCATGAATGAGCTAGTTATGGGGGAAAGGGGATGCAAGGAATGAATTTAAATCGTTGATAGGTCAATAGATAAATATGGTATATTTATGCATCATGAATAACATAGATTATGTGAAACCATATAAAATGTGATATTTTTAGTTTAGTTTAAATTTTTATGTTAATTTTTTAGTTTTTATTTACATTAGTATGTTATAGTTGGTTTTTTATATTTTTTTACTCATTGTTTGTTTCATTGATTTGTAGGATAATGAAATATCAATCATATTATCCCCCACATTCTTTGGGAGATGATTAAACTCATACTTATGGGAGGAACATACACATGATCATGTTGACGGGCCTCATCCTTTTTTGAAAGAAGCATAAACATTCGTGGGGCTAAAGAAGAGTGCGACGGCCGATAAATGTGGAAGCACACATTTACCCAAATTATCTATTTCCCATAGCCAAGACTAGAGGATACCAATATACTTTGATGATCATTATATTATAATAGGTAAAAAATAAAAACAATTCATGACTTTTATAGCATTTACGGCTAAAATAATATTTAGTATTTTGATTGATGATTAGAGAATTGTTGAAAATTTGAAAATATTTCACATGTTTCATACCTATTTGGTAAGCCCATTTATTATTATTTTACTTATCTTGAAATATTTATAGTAATATATTATTTAACCCTTATTATTAGATGAAATATGGTATAACTAATACTAGAAGAGTTAGGAGGAAATGTTTATCATTGTCTTCTTGGAGATGGGGGCATTTTCAATCAACCCTCACATTAGATTTAATTTTTTTCAGATATAACATCATAATACATGTGAAATATATCCATTTATAGATGAGGATACATGGAAATAATTTGTTATAAGTAGTAGTCTATATAAATTTTTGATAAGTGTAGTGTTTCCTCTTAAAAGTTTTTTTATTAATGTCTTTAATAAAGATTTATTTATTCTTAATTTACATAAATTGTTGATATTTCATTGGTATTTCCAATCTATAAATGTATACCGTCATTTATTATCTATGATAGGGTATACATTTTTGTAAGATAAAATGACAGAGAAACATTTTCAAACACTAAGAGTCATGTCTTCAGGCTCTGTAGACGTTGACCCCCCCCCCCCCCCCCCTTATGAGACAAGAAAAAAAGAAGAGGAATCAGATGAAAAAAATGATAACAACTTAGGAAATACTCGAGGGTTGTAGGTGAGATGATTGTAATATGTTTAAATTATTTATTTATTTATGTTAAAAAATTATTTATATATCATGATTCATTATAGTCTATTCAAATAAATCCTATAGGACTATCTTGGTTAATATATCATACCTGGGAACTTTATAGTTGAATGTAAGAATGATATTTTCTCTATAAAATTTGGAAATCTCAAACACTCGGGTTTTGTACAAGGAAACTCGGCATGTGTGTTGATGAAAATACATTCCCACATTCTGATTATTCTCGAATGGAGTGTGTGTAAGAGTTAGTGTCACATAACCAACTAGTTGTACTTTTATTACATGAATATTTAATATTTTTAAATATTAAACATCCTTTTACATATTGTTCATTGTTCTGCATGACTATAGTGTAATAATGTTCTGGAGTATTTTTCACATTGACATGGTCATAGATGTTCCCCGCTATAATGAGAACCATGAAGTTATATGAAAATATTCTTAAATATAGTTCATCATATTGATGAAATACTATAATGGGACCCATAGTGTATATACCATCACCTGCGAGTACTTGTAAGCATATGACACATCCTCTCATGATGTTTGTACATGGTAATCCTTATGATGGGAGATTATGAGAACCGACCCACCAGTAGTAATTATGTATGTTTTAGATTCATCGGGTATTCCTATAATTGAGCATGTGTAATGATCCGTAGACATTAATATTATCATTAATACGTGTCACAACTCACATACATTGATTTACAGATGAAAATTGTCACACAGATAGTTGGCGAGAAGTAGGGTCCGTCATGAGTGGATTTTTATTAATGGATATGTCGAGGAGGTATTTTTACCTTACTTTTATCAAAGATGATATCTCATCCCAATGATTAAAATAGAAACGTCACGCAAACATCCATGTCCATGGTGTAACAACAAGGTTATTTTATGTAGTCAAAGAACGACGTATCAAGAACAAAGGTTGGTGAAACTATTATGAAACCTTCTTGATGAGATATTGAGACAAAGGGATTATATTAAATAGTGAGCATTCATATGTGGATATATTTTTTGAGACTTTATGTTCTTTTTCTTTTTGTCTTTAACAAGTTTCTAGACAGTACTCTTAGACTTTAGGCAAGCCTTCCTAATGCTAATGAGAATGAATCCTAGAGTGCCACACACTATGTGTTTTTTGTGGTCTCAACTAAATTATATTTGAATTTAATTGATGAAATAAATATTATTATCAATCCAATGGAATAATTTTATTCAAGTTAAAATGATCTCCCAAATTAAACAAATATTTATTCATTGTATTGTGAGTAAAATATATTTATTTATTTTATTGAACATTTAATAAATATATATTTACATGTTTGTAAATAAAATAATTATTTATGAGAATAAATTATTTATTTATTTATTCGGGTTTTCAATAAATGGATGTACAGTTCGAGTAGACCAGGGCCGATCAAGTAGTAAATTAATTATTTTCAATACAATAAATAATTATTTGGCTTATTGGAACAAGTTAAAATAATAATAACGCTGTTATTATTTTGTGATGAAAAATATTATTTATAATTAAGTTTTGCGCAAGTTGTAAAACCATAAATAATGATGTGGTATTTTTATTAAAATAATGGGTTTTTTAAAAGGTTATGAATGTATTTAATTTCTATTAAGCAATTAAATATTGTAACCAAAGCCACATGCCGATAAATAAACATGTATATCTATTGTACCATTCACTGAACTGCATGCCTAGTAAATTGAGAATTGTTTAATTAAACAATTTCTCTCTCAAATCCTCTTCATGAACCTCTTAATAATGAGAGATGTTCTTCAAGACCTAAGAACGAGCGTTAAAAAACGACTGATACAAGACACTTGCATCTCTACGGTACCACTTAGAGAAAGAGTGGTGTCGATTGGAGGCCATCGGACCACATGTGGATCACTGCTAGGGAGATTCTAGTTTGGATCCTTGCTAGAAAAACGAGACAATCTGGAAGGGTCATTCCGGATGATCAATGTCATCAACGATGAGTGTACGGAAGATCCGTGTATTCTTTTCTTAATGAATTTAATGAATTTAATTTTAAATGATGTGAAAGATCTTATCTAATGGTTTTATGCCACTTCCTTATTTATCTAAATAATTGATTTTATTCTGTGGAGACTGGCATTCATCATCATATTGATCCCAAAATAATCATTGATCATGGAAAAAATTAAATTTGGGCTCCATCCCAACCATGCTTACACTACACCTGGATCCTACAAGTAATATCAGAGTGGTTAAATGATAGTTTATAATTATTTAAATAATTTGTTGATTATTTACTACTTAATAATTTGGTTTTTTAATTCAAGATAATAGTTATGAAAATATGAATATCCAGATCTATTACTCCTATTTCATTTCTGGTTCACCTTACAAAAATGATCTTTTTAAATTTTGATTAAAATAAAACAGAGCATCTCACCCATAGGTTCCAATGGTTCCTATCTATACAACACCAAAATACATGATGTGCAGTTGGATTCACATGCCCTATATCAAGGTTCAATGCATCGGGACCAGTCCTCCAAACCGATCCATGTCATTGTAGTTTGTCTAAGTCTTAACTCCTCTATGTGGTGACCAGGAACAGGTGTCACATGGTTTCCGGATTACATGTCATGTGGACCACTAGACACAACATGTAGTCCCTTTGGGTTAGGGTTGGATTGTGTAACTTATACACAGCTTTCTCAGCTGGAGACCGTGTAGCGCGGATACAACACAATGTGTGGACCACTAGACACAATGTGTACTCTGAGGATATTCGAAGTACATATATAGGTCGTATCCTTGGGTGCATAATTCAGATGGATGGAAAATGATAGTACATGTTGTATAGTAGGAACTAAATTCCATGTACTCATCCTAATATTGTAGATTTATTAAAATTTATTATTATATTATACAAATCTTTGAGACGTATACCGTGGTCCAGGTGTAAATCTAGGGCATAACACATGATAGGTGTTATGTATATATATGTGTGTTTAATTTAACATCTTTGTAATGTACATTCCTACTCATTGGGTCATTATGAATGGGAATTCATCAGGTTTCCTCTAAAGTACAAGTTACATACAGCGATATTTTTAAATGAATCTATTGGTTTAAAATTATGATGGATGAGAATCTCATGGTAATTCCGAAAAAAGGATTATGATAAAATTATTGATTAATTAAAGATGATAATTGATTGATTCAAGCATGATTTATCTTAAAAAATAGTGATTAATTAATTGAATACTATTTTTATTAAATGTGTAACTCGTTCCATGTATGTGAGTGATCATGAGATAGACCGAGACCATTGTATGTGATTGGTTTCATTTTAATTAAATTAATTGTTGACAAGTGATCCATCTCTCCTCATTAACATATAGGGCATGCGTACCCATGGATTATTTTATGTAAACCCACCTTTTTACCCCTCACCTTCATGTGAGTTTAAAAGAATATGTAATTGATGGAAGTCCCAAGATAATGGAGATAGTTCAAGATGGAGCTGAGACGAAACCAATCCCAAGAGATAAAGAGGTGGACATGTGGAAAGCTGTAAACACATACCCAAAAGGTTCAAGGTGTTTCTCACCTAGGTCAGAGTTATTTTATCAACTTCTAGATAAACTAACCATTAGAAAAGTTCAGGATCATTCCCTTTTCTTTGATTTATTTCAATCAGTTGAATGGTTTATCATTATGCATGTGTCATCATGATCACATATTTATTGAATTAAACAAGCATGCAAGATGGAACTAAAATAAACCTGGATTATGCGTAAATGTTATCAAGAAATTGATAATAAATTAATTAAGTTCCACTTAATATTAATAATAATGTGATAATGATAATAATAAATTCACGCATAAGAGATAAAATCCTTCAAATAAAATATTAAGTCAGACCAAGCCTTCAGTTACTTGATAATGGGAGGAACTCAATAAAACTATGTGTTTTACCAACCCTTATTGGGGCACATACTTTTATATAGGAATCCCTTATGAACGGTTTTAGGTTGACATAACCATATTAAATCAAGAGGAGTATCCCTTGATGGACATGGTGTAATATTGGAGGCCAGAGTTGAGGAAAACCAAAATTTCACGATTGGGGAGTCCACTAAACAGATCAAGGAGCTACAAGCCCACAATTGGAAATGACCTGCATACCTAAATTCCCTAAAATATCTTGACCAACCCTTATTGGGGTAATGAGAAGTGGAATATGAATCCTTTCCAAAACAATGTCATGGAAACTGGATATTCCATGTTCAATAGTGAGGTCCATTGGGACTTGATAACATAGTGGGAGACTTAATAAAATTAATTTATTATTTCTCATAAAATGTAATCAAGAAATTACTAATGATCTGCTCCTTTAATTTTAGTATAAAACGAAAAACTCTTAAACCATAGTATCCCTATGATAAATTCTGGATAAAGACAACATCATCACCAGCATTAACTTTCAATAATGGTTTAGATTCCATCAGGTTATTATACGCCCTGAATGGATGTCATATGTGTGGGATTCATCATTACCTATTCTTCCTTCCCAACAGGTGAGTGATGAATACTTCTTGGTCTATGAGAATCATATGAATGATGTGGTTGATGTTCAATGTTTGATGTTATCATCAATATCTAGTGATCTCATTAAGTCTCATGAAAACATGGATTCCTATATCAAGCTCAAGCACCCCCGTGGTCTTCATGAGGAGAGAGAAAGACAAGAATTATTTGTGATCTACAAGTAACTCCTTCATAGTAATCTTAGAGAGGGTTCCCCAGATGTTCCTCAAATAGTAATGATCATTGGATACACTAAGCTCATGGAGGTTCTAGGGTTTAAACTCCCTGAAGAACTGGGTACCGATCTTATTCTTGCATGACTCCCTCATAACTTCTCCTTATTTTTTGTGAATTTCAATATGAAAAAAATTGATAAGTCTCTATTTGATCTTCCTATCCTCATTCACCATGTGGACAAAGATATGAAGCCTTCTTCCCTTATTTTGAATAAGAGTAAAGGGAAGTTGAAGAGCTTTAATCTCAATGATTCTTCACGCCACTCCTTGAAAATGAAGATCAAAGTGGCGGAATGGGGATAGGAAGATGTTTATTTCACATGTGTCAAAGAGGTACATTGGAAGAAGAACTGCACCCATCATAAGAAGCAAGGGGGAATCTTCTAGTGCGTCTGTTATTGAATGTAATCTATTTTTTTCTACAAATTGGGTATTAGAAACAACATGTGGTTCTCACATATGTATCCAAATATAGGAACCGTGTAGATTTAGGAAGATTGACCGAGGGGAGGTAGATATATGAGTAGCCAATGGATCCAGACTCGCTATTGTAGCTGTTATGGAATACCACCTCACATTGAAAATTGGTATGATCTTGGTGTTAAAGGGTTTTTATTATGTGTCTTCTACTTATAAAAACATTATTTCTATATCTAGATTAGATACAAATGGATTTTTTCATGTTTTCAAATGAATGTTTCTTCCTTTACAATGATAGAATTTTTTTTCTATGTACATTTATACAATTTTCATTACATGTTGGATTACACAAACCAAGTAATGGATATTGATAACAAAGATAATTCACATGACTAATACCACACCCAACATTGGCATCACTTTCTAGGTTATGAAAACATGAAATGATTGGCAATGTTATATCAAGTGGGATATTTAGATTCTTTCAAACTAAAACCACGTGGCATATGTCATGCATGTTTACAAGGAAAAATGACCAATGCCCCATTTAGTAGGAAAGTTTAAAGGGCTAAAGAGCTTCATGAATTGGTTCATACCGGTGTATGTGGACCATTTCCAGTTGACGTAAGAGGAGGGTACTCATACTTCATAACTTCTACTGATGATTTTATTAGATATGGATATATCTACTTAATGAGGTATAAGTCAGATTCTTTTGATAAGTTCAAAGAATACAAGAATGAAGTTGAGAACTATCTTGGTAAAAAGATTAAGAAACTATGCTCTGACTGAGGTCTAGAATATCTTGACCAAGACTTCATTGGTTACATATGGGAGTTTGGGATCCTATCCCCACTCACCACTCCTTACACACCCTTGTGGGATGGTTTGAGCGAAAGGAGGAACCTCACCTTTCTGGACATGGTGATATAAATTATGAGCCATGCGAGTCTTCCATTATCCTTTTGGGGATATGAGTTTCAAATAGAAGTGCATATACTAGACCAAGTACCAACTAAATCGATAAATGGTATTCCATATCAGTTTCGGAGTGGAAATGAATCCATGTTATCTAATTTACATGTGTGGGGAAGCAATGTGTTTCTTAATTCCTCTTCAGGTAAAAAACTTTCACCCTGAGGCACATTTTGTGCCTTTATAGGATACCCCATGGAAACAAGGTAATAATACCTATACAACCCCACATACAAAAGGTTTATAGATGCAACAGACACCATATTTTATGAGAAGGATAACATCTCCAAAAGAGATAGTGGGAGTGATATAGACTTCAATGAAGGCGAGTTTGAAGGTACACAATAGTTGGTACAGGAACATATTCCAAAAATCCCCTTGGATGAAAGAAATATTCATAAGAGACAAGAACTTCATTAGAGTACAAGAGAGGTTAGAGAACCAGAATGGTATGATTTCCTAGTTACAAAGGATGGTGACTCATTATTATTTGATAATAACGATCCTATACCCTATAAAGAAGTAGTATGCGGCACATATGTTTCCAAGTTTCAAGAATCCATGAATTATGAAATGGATTCCATGTACCAAAACATTGTATGTATTTTGGTAGATCCTCATGTTGATGTAAATACTGTTGTTTTCAAATGGGTATTCAATAAGAAACTGTACATGGAAGAAAAAGTCAGTACCTTCAAGGCCCGGCAGTTTGAAAAAGGGTTCAAGCAGCGTCAAGGAATTGACTATGTCAAAAAAAATTCACCAGTTTCAATGCTAAAATCCACCAGAAATATATTGTCCATTGTAGCTTACCATGACTATAATATTTGTCCAATGGATTCCAAAATAGCCTTCCCTAACATGAACCTTTAGGAAGATGCCTATATGCCACAACCTGAAGGGTTTATGACTCCAAAGGATGCCAGTATGATATGAAAGTTGCAGAAATCCATTAATGGATTAATTTAAGCAACCAGGTCATGGAAAATTCATTTTGATGAAGACATAAAGAAATTTGGTTATATCTAGAACAAATTTTATCCTTGTGTCTAAAAATTGTTTAGTGGGAGTGCATCTATTTTTCAAATAGTATATGTTGATGACATATTACTTATTGTAAATGAGATAAGAGACTTCTAGTCTATTAAGGGATGTTTAATCAATTATTCTCCATGAAGGAATGGGGTTAGGGAACATATATTATTATGATAAAGAACCATTGTAATGGATCCAAGAGAATGTTGGGCCTACGTCAAAGTATATACATTGATAATAATCTGAAGATATTTACTATGGAACAATCCAAGAGGGGATTGTTTCTAGAATCACATGGTATTCATCATTCCAAGAAAATGTGTCCTCAGAAAAATGAGGAAAGAAATATAATGGAAAAGAATACATATGCATTAGTGATTGGGTCTGTCATGTATGCCATGTTACATACTAGGCTGGGTTTAACCTACTCATTGAGTTGTTTAGGAAAATATCTAGCTAACCCAGGTGACCTCCATTGGATGGTAGTTAAGACTATTCTAAATTAACTGAGGAGTTTTAAGGATATGCTTATAGATTATGGATGAGATTAGAAACTAGTCATCAGAGGATATGTAGATTCTAGTTTCTAGACTGATCAAGATGAAATGAAGTTGAAAAAGGGATACATATTCACTTTGAATGGAGGTACAGTGAGCTAGAAGAGAACAAAGAAAATTTTGTTCACCGATTCAACAACAGATTCTAACTATATTACAGCTTCTATGGTAGGTAATGAAGTTGTTTGGATGTGATTCTTCATCCAGGATCTGGATGTGATACTGAGCATTAAAAATCCCATCACACTATATTTTGATAATAATGCTGTGGGGGATATCAAAAAATATAGGAGGTCAGATCAACGGACGAAGCACATACTTCAGAAGTATCATCTCTTGAGAGATTTTTCTCAGAGATGTGAAGCTGAAGGGAGTTTTATTTCCATGGAAGACAACGTGGAGGACCCCTTGACTAAGGCCTTGACTCAGCAGAAACATGGTCATTATTGAGGTCTAGCAGACCGAATGACGTAGGTAGTTGACTCTAGTACAAGTGGGAGTTTTTAAGAGTTTTTGTATTAGAACCAACTGGTTGTACATTGATTACATGAATATTTAATATATTTAAATATTAAACATCTTATTATATATTTTTCATTGTTCTTCATGACTATAGCATAATAATTTCCTGGAGTATTCATCGCCTAGACATGGTCATAGTAGTTCCCCACTATGATGACAACATTGAAGTGCTATGAAAATATTCTTAAGTATAGTATTGTTGTGAGATGACATACTATAGTGGGACATATAGTTTAAAGATAACTAGTTGTGAGTACTCATAAACAGATGAGACTTCCTCTCATGAATTTCATCCTTGGTAATCTCCAAGATAGGATATTATGAGAACAGACCAGCCATTAATAATTCTGCATGTTTTGGTGTCATCAGATATTCTTATCTATGAGAGTGTGTATTGATCCATAGTATTTAATATTATCATTAATATGTGTCATGACTCGCACACAGTGATTTACTGACAAAAATCGTCACCCAGACAATTGGTGAGAACTAGGGTACATTGGGTGCATAACGAGTGGTATGTTATTAATGAATAAGTCGAGGAAGGATTTGTCCCTTCCATTTATGGAATTTGATATCTCGGCCCTTTGATTGAAATAGAACCATCGTGAGAAATTCCCATCCATGATGTAATGATGAGTTTATTTCAGGTCGTCAAATAACTATGTGTCAAGAAAAAATGTTGATAACACTTTCATGAAACCTTCATGATGAGATATTGATACAAAAGGATAGCGAGCATTCATATGTGGATGTCATTGTTGCAACTTTAAGTTCATTCTCTTGGGTTTCGTGACCTATTTTTATATACTACTCTGGTTCATCAGGCAAAGATGCCTAATTCCAACAAGAAATAATACTATAGGGTCACACACTAATTATTTTGGTGGTCTTGGTTAAATTATATTTGTATTTAATAGATTAAATAAAAATTACTCTCAAGACCCTGGAATAATTTTATTCAATTAAAATGATCCCATAAATTAAATAAATATTTATTCATCGGATTGTGAGTAAAATATATATATTTATTTTTTTGATCATTTAAAAAATATTTATTTACTAGTTTTTAAATAAAATATTTATTTAAGAGAAAAATTTATTTATTTATTTATTTTGGTCTTCATTAAATGGATGTAGAGTTCGAGCAGACCAAGGATGGTATGGTAGTAAAGTAATTATTTTCAAGACAGAAAATAAGTATTTGAATAGTTGGTACAAGTTAAAATAATAATAATGCAGCTATTATTTTGGGACATGTAATTTTATTTATAATTCTGTTTTTCCATAGGTTGACACACCACAAATAATGAAAAGTTATTATTAATAACAGAATGGGTCTTCTCTAAGGTTATGAATGTATTTAATTTAGGTTACACAATTAAATATTGTAACCAAATCCCCATACCGATTAATAGACACGTACAACTATAATGCCATGCACTAAACTGAACACTCAATAAATTGATAATTTTTGAATTAAACAATTTCTCTCTCAAATCATCTTCCCTCCACTCTCAAGATTCAGAGACGTTCCACAATACCAAAAAACAAGCCATCAAGAATTACTAACAAAATAAGCTCACGTATCTATGCTAGAAACTAGAGAAAGACTGATGTCGATCAGAGGACATCAGATCGTGTGTGGATCACCATTTGAGGGATTCTAGTTTGGATCCTCGCAAGCGCAATGAGACAATCTGGAAGGGTCATTCCAGATGATTAGCATCATTAATTAAGAGAGTACTACAAATCCAGGTATTCTTTTCTTTATGAAATTAATTAAATAAATTATAAACATTGGAATATGATGTTCAATATATTTTTATCATGTACTAAATCACGTTAAAAATAAAAAAATGACATCAGAATGTACTTTTTGCACAAGATAATTCATATATCTCTCCTCAAAAAATTATATAACAAATATTTCATATGTTCTGGACACATATTTCATGACCTTGGAATGCCACACCCAGTTTTTCATCTATATCTTAGTTTCTAGTTTTTTGGGAATATTAGTCATTCACTTTTGTTCCGGGTGTGATGAGGTTCAAATGTTGAAGTTTTTATGTCTTATTTCTATCCCATGAATGATCCAATATTATTTTGGAGTTCCCGGAGAAAACATTTTATTTTGGTCTTAACAGTGTTCTACGCACAGTTGGCGCACGGTTTGGATGACAGTGTGACTAAACCCAAGTAAATGTGTGGCAAGTGGTTTTTTTGGGAAGAATCTACAGCACGATCTGTTCATGGTAGGAAAAACCATGTGGGTTTGACATGCAATCATTATTTTCTTGGGTAGTGGCTATCGCATAGTTGGCACACAGTTTGGTAAACCATGTAACCAAAGCATGTGAGTTTCCCATATATAAAATTTCCGGAAATCCCATGTATTCCCCTTTTGGAATTTTAACCCATAACACGTATCATCTCCCTTCATAGTTCATATGAAAATATGTGGCTCTCCCCTCTTTCTCTCCATGATTCACCATTCCTCCTTTTGTGGACATATAGGGTTTCTTTATGGTTATGGGCTATATCTTCAAAGTATTTCCCCTCCTCTCATCTCCCTATTCTTCTTTATTTCATTTTCTCTTGTGCTTTTCTTCTCATTTGGTCATGTTGGCCTAGGGTTTGTTTTCCCATTGATTTATGTTGCGGGTTTTGTATGTTTAGGTTTTGTCTTCATAGATCATGGATTTTTGAACCATCGTGGTGTTATTTTGGGTGGCCATTTTTGTAGCGCCAAGTGATAGAGGTTGGATTCCCTTATCCCATGACTTTTATATTTTAAGATTCATTGGATTCATGAATTTATCATATTATTTGATTATTAGTTTGTGATATGTGATCCTTGAAATATTTATTTTAAGTGAAAAGTATATATTTATCCTTTGTTTAGGTTTAAATAGATTTTTTTTGTTAAATGTTTCACACCAAGTGTTCGGTTAAATGCCGGATTGGCTTTTGTATGTGTTTTTTTTTTGACATGTAAATCATGTTTATTCCATGAAAATATATTTTATATATGATAAATAATGATTTAGGTTCCTTAATTTGGTGTTTAAAGGTAGTTTTTGCTTAAATGGAAATGTGTATTTTGTTTTCAAATGTAAGATCGATTTTGATGATCATTAATGGCCCATTTGTAATAATTATAAGAATGGATTTGGTTTTAAAGTGTGATGTGAATATTTCAAATGTTTTTTGAAAATGATTTATAATGGGAAAATGGTGTTTTTACATCATTTTTGAAAGGTGGATTTGGTTCTCTTCAAAATGATGGTTTTGTGAAAAATGATTAAAGGCATGTTTG
Source organism: Viscum album (assembly GCA_963277665.1). Taxonomy (NCBI): domain Eukaryota; kingdom Viridiplantae; phylum Streptophyta; class Magnoliopsida; order Santalales; family Viscaceae; genus Viscum; species Viscum album. The sequence continues at coordinate 1,032,530,391 of OY728121.1, read as the reverse complement.
GTAATATTTTGAAAATAGTGGAAGTGTTTATTATGAAAACCTATAATGGATGATTCTCATTCCTTTTTTTATGTTTGAGGGATTGGATTTCCTTGTTGTGGATTATTTTTTATCCATCATGAAAATTAGAGATCCTTGGTATATACTCCTTGAGTTCTATTCATTCTATGGAATGTGAATCGACCCTTGAGTTTACTTGGGAAGGGGCCTGTTGTTGAATTATTATTATATACGCATGTGATTGCATTCTCAGTTGGAATCATTTGACTCGCCCCCATTAAATGTGATACAAGGGAACCTGGAATGGTGAGATAATATTCTTAGAATTATTGATGCATTGGATAGTATACTCACAAGCATGTGGAAAACAACATGGGGTTATATTGAGTTTTATTGCTATGGTATTTTCCCCTCAGTCTGTCCTGAGTTAGGGTGGTTGTGAGTATTTAGGGTTCTTTTAATTCATTATGTGAGGCATAATTTTGCGAATGGGTCTCATTTATTTGTATGTTTTGGATTTTTCATGATCTCCTAGATTCACCCATGGTTATTGGCACATAGCTACTTGCTTTAATGAATGGGATACTTGGTTTCTATTGTATGTTTATTTTCATTTCCCTCATTATATGATCATTATATTTCTCTCATGTGTGGTTCCTTTTATTTAAATTGATTTTTCATCTTACAAAGTTTTATTAAAAAAGTTATTAAAGTAAATGTGTGTATATTATCTTATTCCATTTGAAAATTAATGAAACACTTTCCCACTTGAATATGTTAATGTCTAACTACAAGAAACAAACCTGGTATTGAAATGAAGTAGGGAAATGTTCTATATTTTGTATAAAGTAAAACGTGTAGAAAATTTTACTTTTGTATATTTTATTTCAAATGTAATGCTGGTGTTTATTTATTTTAAAGTAATTTTATTGGGAATAGATTTATTCATGCTTACCTACTGAGTGTTAATACTATTGCCTATAGTTTCTTCTTATTTTTATGCTTTAGTATAGGTTTCATATTAAGTATGATCTCCATTGGAAATGGTTGATCTTTGTGTTGGAGAGTGACCTGTGGCGTCATATGGAGATAGTGTTGTTGTCTTGTTTAGTTTTCCTAATATATATTTTTTGTACCTTTCAGCATTATGTAAAAGATGTCCAGTTTGGTATTTTTTATGTGAAGGAATGTTTGGTTTCTTTCTATAGTTTAGGATACTTAATTATTCTTTGGATAAGTAATTTGCTTTGTGTACACTTTTGATACCTATCATAGTTTTCTAGTCTGTGGGGATTGAGAATGCCCTTCGGTCCATACAACAGATTGCGTTGGGTGACCAGTTTAGGATTTATCATGGTTGGTTCATGAAAAAATGGTATCTGAGATGGTCGGCTCTTGGGGGACCTTGCATTTTAGTGTGCCCTCTGTTACTTGGGGACGTCATGGTTGATGGAGTAATAATTGTAAGATCTTCAGAGGTAGTAATGGGAAGGGAATCATGAACCCTCACTCATTCTGATCCTCGGGGTTCCATGGGAATTCTTGTTCTTATAGTTTCATGGTATTTTTGGATTGTTTAGTGTATGAGATATGAAAAAGGTAGTTGGGATAGTGGTCTCTGTAAGCTCACTGGTCCTAGAAAGCAATATGAAGCTGAGGTCATGGTCCTAGAAGGCTCCCAATGATGGTTGTGTTTTTTGTAGATGGAAGCCAACCATATGGCCGAGTCACCCATCAACACTAGTTTCCCCCTTGTGAGTTTCATTATGTATTTTTTGATTATGAATTTTTTTTTGAAACCCATTGTGTTCGAATTGTGAAAATGGGGTTTTAGTGGTAATGGTTGGATTTTGGAAGGTAAGGAAAAAGGATTTTCAGAATAAACCTTATGGAAGACATTAAAACCAGTAATTTTTATAAAATGATATCTTGGGGTAAAATGGAAATTATTTAATGATATTGGATGTTTATAATAAAAAGATTGATTTTATGAGAAATGGTTCCTTGAAAGTGGATGTTTATTTTGTAATTTATTACAAATGGAAATGATTGTTCTTTTCATCAAATGGTTTTGATGGAATGATATTTTATGGGCTCCTAGAAGGTGTTTTGAATGAAACAAATTAATTTTTTTGATGAAAATTAATGGGATTTTGTTTTCGATCAGGGAAGAATGGATTAAAACATGAAATCTAAAAAATGGTTTTTGGACTTGGTGGTTTGTGATCCTTTAGATGGTTCATGATTTTTGAATTGGGTTCAATGATTTTTCTAGGAAAATGAGGATGTTTTGTTTCTTACATTGGTGTTCTCATAGATCCTCACATGCCTGGTTTCATATGGAAATGTTAATGGGTGCCAAATATGGCATGGTTGATGGGTTGCTGGGAAGGTACGAGAATGTGGAAGTGAGTAAGACTCTAAGGGATTCCATTAGTGACTGGTCAAGACACCGATTGTTTTTAAATAAAAAATGTTTTTAAAAGGAAATTTTTTATGTTAATACTGGATTTTTTCCTATGTTCAAAGTTTTCACATGTGTGGGGATTGTTGTTGAGGATTTTGTTTATTATTTGTCCTTGATTAGTTATGGGACTTCTTTTTTCTATCGATTTCCCGCATAGAGATTCCATTGATGATTGTGGAATGCCAACTTGTGATTATCCATTAATTAGATTTCCAGTTAATGAAACTAGGGACTCTATTCATGAGTTTAGAAGAAAAATTCACCTCTTTTTTATAGTCGAATGGATCCTCTTTTATATGGATGAGTGGATACTAATGATCAAAAAGAACATTAGCCTCATTGAGTTTCCAGAGTCTTTGATGGTTAATCTTGATATTTTCATGCTCTAAGGTTCTCTGTGGATGTGGAGGAAGTTCATGCCTTGAAAAAATCATTGTAAGGATCTTACGTGGGAGTTATTGAAGGGTACATTCATCTTTCTGTATTTTTTAGAGGATGAAAGGGTGATAAAGGGGATGGAAATGCATTGTTTGTAGCAAGTTGATAGATAAGTGTTGTAGTATTGCTGTCATTTTATGGACCTAGTTATTTATCTTTTGAAGAATTTCATAAATTATCCCATGAAAGATCAACGTTTTGAGGTTGGGATTCATCCGGATCTGCAGTCCAAGGTGTTAGAGTTCAATCTAACCTCTCTTTCCATCATGGTGAGGGAATAATTTTAGGGTGAAGTTGTGATGTTGGGAGTGCATGAGGTAGTCCTCCCAGGATGCAGTAATAGAAATTCTGGTAATGTTGTAGGAAAGAAGCTTAATGCTATTTGAGCTGGTATGGAATCATAAGTCCTTGGAATCTTTCATCCACCTCATTTGGGAAAGATATTCAAATGTATTATCAGTATGGAAAGTCTGGTAAAAAGAAGTTATCATTTCCAAGAACTCCAAAACCTATTCATGCTTGTGGTCCCTTGGATCCCTTTCAGAGGTTTTTTGGGGCTATTTCTAGAAATCATAATGGGGACAATTCTTAGAATTTAAGTTATAATGGGTATTAATTTAATGTTAATTTTTTGTGATATTACCTCAGTGTAAGGGTAATTTTTTTGTGGTGTTTGTGATGATTGTGTACTGTTTTTTCAAAATGTAATGGAATGTTTTGAGCCTTTTAAGAAAATCCTCTTTTCAATAAGACTGTGATTTTAATTACCAGAATTCTATATTTACTTTTTATTTAATAGGTCAATGCATGTTACTCATTAGGATTATCAATTCCCTACTGTGATGCAACAAATTCTTTAAACATCAGTTATCCATCCATAGGCCTTATAATGAAGTTTTCGAGTGGTCAAGAGGCCGTAGAGGGTGTTGGGAGTGTTTTCTCGGTTCCTGTTTGCTATATTATGAAGTTGATGGTTTAGGTGCTCTTGTTGTGTCCTTCTTATCCTTGGTTGTTAGGCCGACATGGAATTGTTTTTCATGGACTTTATGGGAAATCCCATTGTTGGATCAAATTGAATTAGTGTTTCATCTGTGATAGTTATTTCTTAATGGTGGGGTGATCAAATGTGTGCCTCAATGTTTTTTCTCACAAGACGTTGTTGGCTTCTTTTTGTTTCATAATAGTGGGGATCCCATTACAACCTCCCATTCTATTTGTGTTTCTTGTGTTCTCTTCATTTTGGGTGAGCATTGTGATTCATGGGAGTGCGGCTGATGGTCTTATTTTGGAATGTTTGTATGTTGTGTCTTGGCCTTTCCTGTTGATTTTTTAGAAATCATTGTGGTTTATTGTTCTGTTTTGGGAAAGAGGCATAAGTTCATTTGGTAGTGGATGAGATGTTCCTGGTTCAAGATGTTGGGTAATGTGGTTTTGGAATCCATATTTATTGATCAATCAACTAGAAAGTGTTTTGGATTTTTGGTGGATGAAAGAATTAATGGTTGGAAGAATTTTCACACATGATTTTTCATCTCTATCTTCTGTTCCAGTTCATTGGAAATCTCAGCCTTTATCTCATGTTTCGGGTGTGATGGGGGTAAAATGTTTATGTGTTTCTTTGTCCATTTTTTTCCTATGGATGTTCCTCAGCTATTTTGGGAGTTGATGAAAAAAATTGGGATTTTTGGTACGGTAGTGGCCGACATACGATTGGAACATGGTTCGGTAGACCGTGCAGTCGAAACTCGGTAATTGTGTGGTAGGATGGAGTTTCAGGAAGAACCTACCACACTGTGGGTTCATGATACGTGAAACCTTGTGGGTTGGTCATGTGGTCATTTTTCTCTCAGAAAGTAGATACCACATAGTTGTCACATGGTTTGGTAAAATGTACTGCCAAATTTTGTGAGTTTCCCATATCTAAAAATTCATGAAATTCTCAATTTTCCCCTTTTAGGATTTTAACCCAAATTTCCTCTCTTACCCCTATCCTAATTCGTATGACCCTAAGGGGATCTCCCCCTTTCTCTCCAATATTCCCCTTTCTCCTTTGGTGTATATCTAGGGTTTCTTCAAGGTTCCATGATAGATCATAAAGGTATTTCTCCACCTCTCTTATCCCTCTTCCTCTTTAATTCATTTTCTCCTGTGGTTTTCTTCTCCCTTGGACATGTCAACATATTATTTGGTTTCACATTGATTTATTTTGTGGTTTCCATTAATTTAGGGTTCCTTATAATAGGTATTGGATTTTGGAACTCTGATGGGGTGATTTCAAGTGTGTTTTGTTGAAGCGCCAAGCGATTGAGGTAGGTTCCCTTTGAACATGACTTTATAATTAATGATTCAATGGTTTTAAGAATTTCACCTCTTAAATGATTATTAGTTAATAATATGTGATCCTTGGAAATTTTATTTTGTGTTCAAAGTAGATATTTATCCCTTATTTAATGTTAATTGTAATTTTTTTGTTAATTTTTTCAAACAAAGTGATCGGTTAAATGATCATTTGGATTATTCATGTGTTTTTGTAAAATCAAAAACATGGTTTTCCCATGAGAATATATTTTTGACATTATAAATGATGATTTGGGTTCCTTTATGGAATTTTTAAATATAGTTTTGGTTTTAATGTAAAATTGTATTTCGTTTTCAAATGTGGTTTGGATGGTGATGATGGTTAATGGTCCGTTTGGAATTTTTATAAGAATGGTTTTGGCTTGAAAGTGTTATTTGAATGTTTCGAAATTGTTTTGTAAATGATTCTGAAGGAGAAAATTATGTGTTTGCACACTTTTTTAATGGTTTATTTGGTTCTCTTTAAAATTATGGTTTTGTGAAAAAATCATAGAGGCGTGTTTGGTAATTTTTTGAAAAGTTTGGAACTGTTTGTTATGAAAAGCTCCAGTAGGTGATTCTCATTCATTTTTTATGTTTGATGGATGGTATTTTCACACCGTGGAATCATTGTGATCTATAATGATAATTAGATATCCGCGTTAAAGATTCATAGAGTTCTATTCTTTCTATGGAATTTGAATCGACCATTGGGGTGACTCGGGGTGAGGAATGTTTTTGAATTATTATTATATATGCATGTGGTTGGATGATTAGTTTGTATTGGTTGGTTCACCACCTTTAACCATGAGACATGTGATTCTATCATTGTGAGAGAATTTATTGAGAACGATTGATGCATAATCTAGGTTACGCACTATCTATTGACCTATAGCATGGTGATATATTGAGTCTTATTACTATAGAATATATCCCTTGGTCTGTCTTGAGTTATAGTGGTGGGGAGTATTTAGTGTTCTTTGATTTCATTGTGATAGGCAAGATTCTAGGGATGGGTCTCATGTATTTTTATGTTCTGGATTATTCATGATCTTTTAGGTTTACCCATGTCTGTTGGCACTTATCCGCTTATCGTAACGACTAATATAATTGGATACTCTTGTATGTTTATTTCCATTTCCCTCCTTATATGATCATTATAGTGCTCTCATGTGTGGTTCCTTTCTTGGAATGTGGTGTTTTTGATTCGAAGGGTTTATGAAAAGTGTTTTTAAATAAAAATTATTTTATATTATGTTGTACCATTTGAAAATGAAAGAATCGGTTTCCCCTGAAAAATGTTAATGTATCACTATTGGATCTAAACCGGGTTTTCAAATAAAGTCGGGTAATGGACTGCAGTATTTTTTCAAGTAAGATGTGTATAAAAGATTACATTTATATATTGTATTAAAAACATGAAGTTTTTTTCTTTTATTTTAAAGGAATTTCATTGGGAACAAATTTATCCTTGATTAGCAACTATGTTTTAATACTCACTCTTATTGTTTCCCCTTTTATTAGCCTTTTGAGTATGTTTTAGCTTTAGTTTAACCGCCTTGGGTGATGATTGGTCTTTATTTTTGGGAGGGACCCACGGGGTCACATGGATATCATGTATTTGTCTTGTTCGGTTGGTTATAATGTATAGTTGTTGTACCTTTATGACCTATATAAAACATTTCTAATTGGGTATTGTTTATGTATCAGGATATTTGGTATCATTCTACTGTTCTGGTTATTTAATTTTTCTTGGTTGAAATCATTCCCCTTTTGTACTTTGTTGATGCTCGAACTCAGTTTCCACCTCATGGGGATCGGGAATGCCCTTTGGGAAATTCCATAGATCGGATCGGGTGACCAGTTCAGGGTTGACCCAAGTTGCTTTATGACATGGAGAAATAACTATCTTATGAGGAATAACTGGTGTAGATTCATTATCTTATATATAAATTTCTATGAAATAAGATCACTCACCAGGTCAATGTTTTGTAAAGAAACCACAAGTTTGATGAAGCTGCATCAGAATCTGAGGATGTAATGAGGAAATAGTATACTCAGTTATATACATCAAAGTGATGAATTTCAAGGGAAAAATCATTTTATGGGTGGTATAATTCAACACCCTACGATTTTAGGTTTTATCTCTTTGAAAAAATTTAATTTCTTCAAAACCTCAAGCTACACACAATATCGATTGTTAACGAACTATGAAAACTATAAATATTATTATTTAAACATGAATTTAATTACCTAAATGTTGACATTTTTGGTATAAATATGAATAAACACATTTAAAATATTAAATATAATTGTTTTATATAAATAAAACATATTGATAAAAATGTACTAAATTTTTTGTTAGGACATTAATTGTTTCAAAAATAATATTTACTAAAAACAATGTTCTTATTTAATTTTATGAAAAAATAATTCACTTATTTGTTTAATATTTTAGTAAATTTATTTTAATAAATAAACATTATTTTTTAAATCATTATGTCTAAATTGTCATATGGTGAATATTTTGGATTTTCTAAAAAGTTATTTTTTAATGAATACATAAAAAAATAGTTTTAGTAAAAACTCCTTTCAATGTAAAGAATGAATAAAAATAATTTTGTTTTAAAATGGTTTTGAAAGTAAAATTATTTCAATTATATATTTATTAATTCTATTTAGTTCATTTTAATTAATTTTATAATGATTTTTATGATGAAAATTTTTAAAAATTGGAACATCTTATCTTTTAAAAAACCACTTTCTCATCGCGTCTATAGGCCTATTTTTAAATTAAATTTTTACTCATATAATAATTCAATTAATGAAAATGGATTATATATATTTAATAAAAATAATTTATATAATATAACAATTTAAACATAATTTTTTGTCAAATAAATAGTAAAAATTGTAAAAAATAATTATCACAATTAAGGATAAAATAGGTTTACCAGGTGATTAAACTAAAAATATAATGCTCAAACTAAAAAATAAATTTTTTAAACACCCATTTTTTGGATATATTTAAACATTATCTCCTTTAATATTCAATAATAGCCAAATATTTATCCATTTTTAATGTGAAAAATGTTAGGACACTTTAATATGTTCAAAAATTCCATTTTTGTCTCCACTCCCATTTATAAAAGCTCATCACCTCTCCTCTCCCCTTCACACTTCCAAACCCATTTTTTGTGAAAATAAATTCCCAAATTTATTCAATAATTGCCTATACAGTTCATTTATTCCTATTTATATTATTAAAACCTTATAAGAAGTCATTAGATATAATCCTAGGAAGGTTCTCTGAAGAGGAGGTAAAATTAGTAAACTTTTGTTTTTGTTTTATTTCTTTTTCCACCTCATCGGAATATTTTTCAAATATGATAATGAAAAAACAATTATATCTCCCATATAATAATATTTTATTATTTTAACGTAATAATCAACATCAATCTCAACCTCCATAAAATTGGAAATGAAACTGTCGATTATGTGTATGGAGGGCTACCACCTTGCGAACTGATGTAATTTTTTTTCCATCACCACATATGAAATATGGATATAATGATGGACATAATGTTTAAATATTTTATTTAAGATATTATTATTCTTATGATTTATATCATCACATATACCCTTATACTTTACATTCCTTTATAATAGAATAACTTCGCTCGTGTGTACGGAAGACTACCATCTCACAAAGCGATGTGATTTATTCTTTACGTACTCTTTACATATAAGGTAATAAGGACAGTTTAACATTAAAATATTAGATATATATGAAATAAAATTATTATATAACATTAATATATTATTTAAATTTATTTCTATCAGACCAATTATAAAATTCAATCCTCGTTCATGCGTACATATGGGCCACCGTCCCCTTGAAAAATCCATTTCATTTTCAATATCTATCATTTATGGAATACTATAAATATATATATACTTAATATATATTATTTTTATTTCATTTTTAAAATTATGAATATTATTGAACCATGATCAATTTAATAGGAACAGAAATTTAAAATCAAAACATAAATGAAAAACAAATCAGTTATTACCTGAATCATAATTTTAACAAGGAATTATTTTTAAACAGGTGATAAAAGGTCATATGTAAATTATATATGGTATTATAAAAATTATTATGGTTCTTTAATAGATTTAAAATAAATTTATATTTATTATAAAATATTTTTGACTATGTACAAAGGAATTCTGGACTTTAGGGTAAGGAATTTTTGTCTCAATTTTTATTCTTTGAGACATTTGATATGTTCTGCATCTATCTTCTTTCATGAGGTGTGAATGAATCACCTTTGAAAGTAATACCTTGATTTTATGTATTATTATGATATTTTAGGTTCATTATTTTTTTTCAATTTAGGTGTAATATGATTCAATGACACCAATGTGAAATGATTTTTATGACACAATATCATCCTTTATCGAGGTTATTTATGTTTCTGCATCTGAAGATGAAATTATATAATCCATATCTAAAGAAAATAATGAATCTTTTTTCAACTATTTTTATATCCTGATAATACATTTTTTACCTTTATTTTCCTCTATTTATGTTTTCAATTGTTTAAAAGAATTGTTTCGATAAAAATAAACATCATTTCCCACTTTGATCAAAAACCCTTTTTATTCATTGTCTATCTTTTCAAAAACATGTTTTGATGGAATTTTTCAATATTTTAAAAATATTATTTAAAAAATTTACACCTAATTTAATTATAAAAAAAATTAAATTAATCATTGTTTCATTTTTAGTATGAGGTTCTTTTTAATTGTATCAGTAATAAGAATTGATTCTTTTTTTGATATGAACAACATGACTATTATATCTTGCCTCTATGAATGGCCATTGCATTATATCTTCAATTATTTGTTTCAAAATATATTTTAATGGAAAATGTTTTTGACAATTAGTTATGTATTTTTTTAATAAATATGTAGTTTTTAAAGTGAGATGGGTATTTTCCTCAATAAATATTCCAAGTGATCTTTCAAAAACTTTTCCCATATATGATGATATCCATTGAATTTACTTATAATTTATAGGGGATATAATCCAAATATACCATTGTTATTCCTTATTGTTCCCCTTCTCTCCTCCTGGAATCATTTTCTCTCTCTCGGTGACCTGGGTTCATCTTCCCATCACCTTCGTCTTCTCCGTGTTTCTTCTTCTTTGGTCCTGTTTTCTTCTTTCTCTCTAGTGACAGTGGTTCGTTCTTCCTTGAATAGATGATCTATTCTTTGGTCTTCCTTGAATCGATGACATCTTCATCGGTCTCCCTCAAATAGATGACATCTTATTCGAACTTCTTCGTATCGATGAGATCATATGCCTGGGTTGCCTCATTTCTCCTTTGATGGTCCCCTATTTTACACCTCGTTGATGATGCCTTCGTTCAGAGCCCTCGGTCGCTTGAACCATTACTCTAACCCAACGTTCCACTGCACCTATCCAGGTCAGATCTAGAGTTGGGGTTACAAATGGGTTTTTGGATTTGTGTTTTGACGACCGTCAATGTTCCAGGAATGAGATCATCGACGTTGGCTTTGGTTTTTTGGTTTTCTTCTTCATGATTTCATTGAAAGTGGTTTTCCAATTTTTGGTTCAGGTTTGGTTTCGACATCGACAATGGGTTTCTTCTCGGTGGAAACAATGATTACTACTCCATGCCGATGATGGTATCTGATGGTTTCATTAAACGGTGATTCTGGTGGTGCTCTATGGGGAAAACGTCGGTCTTCTTAGCGATACCGGGGGTCTGCAGTGGTACAACGATCTGATGGCTTCAGTGTCAGTGTGTGTGCATCTCGATGTGTTACTGCTTCGGCATGATGATGATTTACTACGTTCTGATTTCCAAATTTTGAAATTGTTGTTTCATTGGAGGTATGGTTGAGTCTATGCGGGTTTTTTTTGCATGTTGGTATCTTTTGAATTTTGAAAAAACTTTGCATCAGACAGTCAAGGCACAATGCATGGTAGTGTTTTTAATTTGAAATTTGTCTCTGTAATGGGTGTTATGCGGTTGTGTCTGGATGCTGGAATGGTTTTGTAGGTTTGTAGGTTCCCACTTACCCTTTATGTGGACGTTCAATAAAATTATAACAAAATGGATTGTGGATATTGTGGAACATGTAAGTATGGCTTTCATTATGTGATGGGTGGTACCTATGTCTTACTCAAATTCATTACATAATGATTGATATATAATCAGATAAACATTACTATAATAGGGAATGCACCAAGATCAGTAAGGGACATTTTCCACTACGATAGTCATGAGAGTGAACCTTGACTACTATGACGATTTGGGGAGTGGAACCTTTCCACTATGATGTTCTTTTTAGTGATCCTTGAATACTATGGAGATTATTTATATTATGCTTTTGTGTATTCCATAATTCTATGTCTTTTGTCAAATTTATGCTCTCATTGACCATGTTAATTTATTTACTTATGATACAAGTCTTCTAAAAATAAAAAATTTATTCAAAGACTCAATATTATGATCTTTGATATATTGTGTATGGTAATTAATTCACCAAAACTTTTATGGTATGTATTTTCGTAATTAAATTCAAATTATTTGATAGATAACGTTTCATGCAATACTGAGCTTAAAGGAACCATGATATACTATTAAATATTAACATGACTATTTGAATAGTAATATGACTATTTTGAATACTAATCTGGCCATTAAAATAATACCCTCACCAATGAAAGTATAAATATAAATTTTGGTATCTCATAAATGAAAATACGATATATTTATATCATGTAATAAGTAAATAAATGTTTACAAATGATAAATTATGTTTTGGTATTTTTATGCAATGTAAATTTTTAATTATAATTTTAAAAGAAAGTTTATTTTCAAAATATAAATTTATAAATTAATATTTTATTCATTATAATTATAATAATGATTTATGAGACCAAAATTAATTTTTCAAATTGTCATAAAATTGGTTATAACATTAAAATCAGATTTTTTTTATTAAATGATGATTTTATTTGAAAATAAAATTTCTCATATTTATAAATAATCATAAAATGGGGTCTATGTTTTAATCTTAATGTCAATAAATGATTAAAGTGATTTTTTAGGATTTTTCTATAATAGTTTATTTTTCAATGAATGGTAAAATATATAAATTTTCAGTATTTAACATTTTAAGTTAAATACATGATTTTTTGAGTCATTGATGATATAAGAACCCATTATTTAGAACTCACATGTTGTAGTTTCCATAGTTAGTCATAATAATAAAAACTTCTTATAGTCTTAAGAAAAAATAACAAATAAATGAGTAAAGTCATAAAAAGACCCCTATCCTCCCCTATAAATACCACCCTTTACCACCCCTTCTCCTCACACTTTATAAGATTTGAATCTTGAATAAATTATGCTGAATTCCAGTACAAAGACTCTTCCCCGTGTCCAATAATATATGGGATTACCAAAAGTGTAATGACCTGACCCCGATTTCTCGAATCTGGGGTATTATTTTATTACATTATTGACATTACAAGAAAGTTTTATCTGCATGGACTGAATAGTTTAGTAGTTTTGGAAGACAATATACATACATAAGTTTGAGATTACAACTTGAAATGGAATACATTATATAAGATCCATTAGTAACCCCCTTAACTAAGATATTATCCCTACAAGTCATTCATAATACACTTCTTCGCATCCTCAGGAAATATAAAACATAAGAATGGGGTGAGCTCAGATTCTTAGTAAGGGTAAATAATACAAAGGAATTAATCATAAACATAGATAGCGGGCATGATGTATAACTAAAAACACACTCCTTTAAAAATAAATTTTTCCATAATATAGAAGGAATAAAAAATGATTAAATAATGACATAAAACATAACCATGGATATTATACTAGTCGAGTAATCACATGGACTATCAATCTCTAGTTTCATAATGATGGAATGCATAATTTCGGACATCATAATAATATCATCAAGGCCTCAACAATGTCTTCATACATAATGGTTAAGAACCCATTCTAGTTTGTCTCATGAGACCAAATGATTCATCAAGGGGCTACGGTGGGCCCCACCCATCACATAATAAGTCCAATTCATTGCTAATATTAATGGGGATAAACATAAACAACATATAAATTCATATTAAAACTATCATGTGAAATGTAATTAACTTTCCCCAATAATTAAATAGAAACACTAACCATTCAATGTAATATGGTGAATGCTATCAAGATAGCACATGCACAGTCAAACTAATCATAAAATATTCAATAAAATAAGGTTGATGATATCATAAAATATTAATACCAATTAAACTTAAGACTAAATCAGAGTGTTGAAATAGTCTAAAATACTCATTTAGAATCATCGATTAATTCTTGAGATAAATAACATTTTACTTTGAAAACAAGAGTTCTTTTGGAAAAATATTTTCATAAAACCAGAAGTGAATTAATGCATTTCTTCCAAAATAAAATGAGATATTTTATAAAATCAAAGGTGGATAAAATCATAATATATATTGAATTTAAAAATAGGTAAGAATTCGAGTAGTTCATTTGAAAAAGGATTATTTATCAGGAATCAGTTTTTAAAGATCCTTTGAAAACATGTTACTCTCCATAAAATAAATAAGGATAATGTTTGGTACACATGTATATAAAATTAACACAAAATTCATGATGATTTAACAATAATAGTTAATAATTTCTTTTAGGTATGTATATAATAAGAGTTACCTGAATGAAAATGGAGGTTCGGGTAAAAAACTCTTACCTTATGTTTGAACGTGTTTTGCACTTGAACATATCATCCTGAATTATCTAATTAAATCCCTTAATTAATTCATTCATAACCCTAAATGATTTTTTTTCATTATAGATTTATTAAGTTTATTTATTTCTTTATTGATAAGTTATATGATTTATTTCCATCATTACGGAGTGTTCATTTCCTTGATTTCATGATCGGTTCACTTGATTACAACTGAGGGAGTTCATTTAAAATTGGTATAATTATCCCGAATTGGAATTGTATATTTTAATGAGAATAAATAGTTTTAAATGTTATATATATATATACATATATAATTTAGTTATAGATTTTTTGGATTAATCAATAGATGATACATTTAGTGATAATCATTTAGATTAATACGGTGGTTATTGATCATAACGAACTAATTTTGTATTATCTATTTGTATTATGTAAATATGTTATATCCATAAAATTAAAAACGTTTTAGTATTCATTTTAAAATCTATTTCAACGATTAAAATGGTTTAATGAATAGCCTTTGATAATAAATTTAATAACAAAACATCGGTGTCCATGAAGGTTGTAAATCGGCACTTCCCAGACTATGAGTTCTTTTTTAAATTAATAAAAGAGAGAGAGTAAGGAGATTGATGATGGTTATTCCATTAAAATGATATAATTATACTATATAAATGATACTAGAGTTATCATGATCATTTCAATGGATGATTTTATTATAGAAAAGACAATGAAAATAATATGAAGTGAAATAAAATGAAAAAGGTAGAGGGTTTACCTGTTGAAATATCCTCTTACATAACCTCCTTATGGTAATGTATTTTGGTCTATTGGAAGGACCATGATCTCCTGGACATCGTGGGTATAGGATGAGAAATATTATTTGGGAAGACCCTTGAGAAGATTAAAGTCTTAGAGGAGTGAGGAGAAGAGGGGGTGAGGGTGGCTTTTATTGTGGAGGATATGGGTGATTATTGAATATCTTATTCATTATTTTATTCTTTTTCTCAAGGCAATAAATAGTGTTTATTATTGTGAAACAAATAGTAATAATCACATTTTATTTCAAACCATGGGTTCTTACATCGTCCATTAGTCACCTATGACTCAATAAATCATGTATTTATCATTTATTTTTAATTGTCGTATTTTACGATTCACTGAAAATTCAGGTATCTTAGAAAAATCGCACAAAAAATCCACAACTATGTTTCAATGTATAGAATTAAAAAATGGACTCAATTTAATCAAATTAATTTTCTAAACATGTGAAATTTAATTTTCAAATATAATAATTATTTACTACAAAAATAAATATATTAAATTTAAAACTGATTTTATAATAATTTCAGAAATTAACTGAGGTCTCATAAAATTATACTAAAATCTAATTAATAAAATTATTTATTTTGGAATAAATTTTATGAAAATTAATTTTATTTTAAATATACTTATTAATTTAAAATTTTAATTAAATATTTATTACTCACAAAATATCAACACTTGATTATAAATTTTTAAAATATTCACCCTAATTTATAAGCTACCTTAATATTATTTCTACTTACATGGGTTTGTTTACTCTTCATAAGGGTCATATTTCTATTCATAAGGGTACATTACTATTCAAAAGGGTAATGTTACTATTCAAAAAAATGCAATTTGACCCTATCATGCGCTAACTATCTTACCGATCACAACTATGTATGTCCATTTTTCGAAATTCAAAACAAAAAAGTGGAAAAGTTATGTCTAACTATTCGGTTTTAACTATCTTCTATAATAACTAATTGTTTGTTTCATAGAGACTAATTTATGCATATGTTCTATATTAAATTTATTTATAATTCCGTGGGGTTTTACATTCTTCCCCCCTTAAAAAAAATCCATCCTCAAAATTACCAGAATGTTACCTCATAAAAAGATTTGGGTAGTTCTTCATCATAAGCTGCTCAGGCTCCAATGTTGCCTCCTCAATCTTATGATTTTTACAAAGTAACATTACAAGCTATGTCATCTGATTCCTCAACACCTATTTTTTTAGTGTCTAGAATCTATATAGTCTCCTGACAAGAAGATAAGTTGTGTTCAAATTCAATACCATTAAAAGTGCATACATGTGTTGGGTTTGTCATGTACTTACATCATAGTGAGATGTGGAACACATTGTGTAATTTATAATTTCGAAGTGGCATTTCAAAATGATAAGCCACTTCTCTAACTCTCTCCAAAACTTCAAAAGGACCAATTTACCTAGGTCTTAGTTTCCATTTCTTCCAAAATCATATAACACTCTTCCATGGATATACTTTCAAGAAAACATGATCTTCCACGAGAAATTACAAATCCTTCCTTTGATTATCAGCATATCTCTTTTTCATTAATTGAGCTAATTTGATATGGTTTTGAATATTTTTTACATTTTTTTGTTTCCTCTACATGTTGTGGACCTATAGGAATTCTTTCACAAACTTCATCCCAACATGTCATTGTACGAAATCTCTTTCCATACAATGAAATATATGATTCCATTTGAATACATGAATAGAAAATATTATTGTATTAAAACACCACCAAGGGTAAATAATGATTCCACATACCTTGAAAATAAAGTGAAAATGATCTCTACATGTCTTATAATTTTTTGATTGTCCTTTCTAATTTCCCATAAGTTTGAGGGTGATAAGCAGTACTCAATCAAATCTTAGTATTCAAATATTTATCAATACTTTTCCTTTTTTCTGTAAATCATGGATCATGATTAGAAATAATTGAGAGAGTCTCTTCATGTAGTCTCACAAATTCATTAATATAAAGTCATGTAAGGTGCTCCAGTGGAAAATCCTCCCTTATATAGAAGAAGTGTGATAATTTGGTAATTTAATCCACAATCACCCATATTACATCATTCTTATTTGTTGTTTTATGTAATATATTGAAAAAGTTCAAATTTATATCATCCTATTTCCATTTAGGAATTCTAATTGGTTGCATGACTCATATAGGATATTGTCTTTCAGCCTTCACTTGTTGACAGACTAAACATCTTGATACATAATCAGCAATTTCCTGCTTCATGTTGTCCCACTAAAACTTTTCCTTAAAATATATACACATATTAGTGCTTCCATGGTGTATATAGAAATTTTAATGGGGTGAATCATCCAATAACTCCATTTTTAGCTCAAGGATAGAGGGAACAAATAACCTCCTCACTGATTTCAGAATTCAGTCCTCACACATGAAGTCATCCAACTTCCCATCATTCACAAATTTAATTTTCTTTTGAATATACTCATCATCAAACTATGAAATTTTAATTCTTTCAATTAAATATGTCTGGGAAACCAATTGAAAAATAGTGATGTTCACCCTTCCTTAACAATTCCCTTATCCATACTCACTAAATCCATGTACATTGGACCCCTGTCTATTCTCATTTTGTTTAAAACTCCATGATCAATCCTTCTCAATGCATCAGCTACCATATTTTCCATTCTGGAGTGGTAGTTTATAGAAAAATCGTAATACTTGAGTAGCTCAGGGAATCACCTTTTCCTCATACTGATTTCTTTTTTGTGAGAAGATATATTTTAATCTATTATGATCCATATATATCTCGCATCTTTTTCCACTGAGATAGTGTGTCCATATCATCATAGAAAATGTCATAGCTTCTAACTCAATATCATGAATTGAATAGTTCTATTCATGATTCTTTAACTACCTCGATGCGTAGACAATAACTCTATCATTCGACATAACGACACACCTGAGTCTTTTCATTGATACATCACTATAGATCATAAATCCACCATTACCCAATGGTAGAGTTAGGATCAGAGCATTCACTAATCTCCTCTTCAATTATTCAAAACATTCTTCACATACTCATTTCCATATGAACATAACCCCTTTATGACTAATATTGGTTAACAAGTTGGATAATCTTGTGATGTTCTGATGGAAACACTAATAATATCCTACAAAACCAATAAACTATCTACCTAGATAATGTTCATTGGTGCAGGTCATTCATGAACTACCTTTTTATTAATAGGATTCACTAAATTACATCCATAAAGACAATATGAATAAAAACCGTTTAAAGACATAATTCACACTTTCTGAACTTCCCATATAATTCATTTCTTCTAAGAGTCTTCAGAATGATACAAAAGCGATTATTATGATGTTCATAGATTTTGGAGTATACTGAGATATCAATAATAAATACCATAAAAAAGTAATCAATATATTCCTTGAAAACTCTATTCATTAGATCAATGAAAATATAGGGTGCATTAGTCTATCCAAAATGCATTACTGAAAACTCGTAATGCCCATACCTGGTTCAAAATGCTGTTTTTGGAATATCTTCCTTCCTCACTTGCATTTGGTGACATCCAGATCGAAGGACAATATTCAAAAAATATTGGATGCATGAAGTTGATCAAATAAATCATCAATGTGAGGAATGGGATACAATTTCTTTATCACAATAGCATTGATATCCCTATAGTCAATGCACAGTCTCATAGATCCATCCTTCTTAGTGATGAAAAGAAAATGGGATCCACAAGGAGAAACACTAGGGTAGATAAATTCTATATCACTCAATTCCTCTAGTTTTATCTTCAGTTATACTAACTCCACAGTCTCTATTCAATAAGGAGTCTTTGATTTAGGCCATTCACCATGAATTAAATCTATAGAAAACTAAATTTCCCACTCCCGACGATGTCCAAGTAATTCCTCTGGGAATATGTCAATGTATTCTTGCAAAATAGGTACGTCCTTAATTTCAAGATTTCATTCCTCACCAATAGATATATTTTTATCTTCCTCCCCAATAATTGTATTTAGTAGAACTACTGGGGGTGGATCAAGATAATAATTAAATGGAGATGTTTATAATCTAATGATAAGGGACTCTACATAATTCAAAAAAATTGTAACCTCCTTTTTCATGCAATAGATTATCTCAACATCGTTTAAAAGAAAATTCATACCCAGAATTATATCAAATTCAATCATGGGTATGATGATAAGTGCTGTAAGAAAAGTATATTTGTGTTTCATAAGGGGGAATGGTTGACACATCTTTGTTTCAATGATACCTCTTTGAGTAGTTTTTATTGAAAAATACTTTATTGAATCAAATTGGAAAAGTCTAATTTTATTTGAAATCTAGGAAGATGTAATAGAATGCGATGTTCCAGAATCAAATAAAGCATTTTCTAAGTTTGAGGGAATAATTAAATTACCTTCCACCACATCATTAAAAACTTGAACCTCATCAATTGTGATTTCATAAGCATGGAATTTCTCCCTTTTCCTTCTTTAGGGAATGTTTACTTGATGTTTTGGAAAATAATTTTCATAATATCCGATACTATTGGAATTGTAGAAATGAAAATTGTTGGCTTAATTATTTCCCTTACAATCACGGGATTGGTGGCCTTTTCCACCACAATTAGATCAAACACCCATTCCCTTTAGGAAAGTACATGGGTATTTCTTCCCATGATTATCAAATCATGGAAAATAAATTCTTACCTTATTCCCCTCTTTGTTATTTCCTTTTATAGAGTGGTCAACAACCCTCTTATTCTCTTTCATTCCTTTAAATTCATACGACTTAGATAATTATTTTTCAATCTTGATAGCACATAAGACTATATATTCGTATGATCCAAAACATTGGGAGGCTAGTTCCATTTAGATGAATGTTATTAAACCATAAAATAGTTGATCAATACTGATCCTTGGATTACATATGTAGTCCCTGGAATGCCTTTCTGACATTGTGAAGTTAGTTTCATACTTTGCAACATTCTCATTCTTTTTTTTCCTCATATTCAGAAACTACCTTTCTATGTCCTCTCATTGTTCACGAGGAATGTATTTTTCTAAGAATATTTCCTTCAAATCCCTCCGTTACATATTTCAAATATATTCCAGCTCCTTTTTTGTTTTGAATCAATGACCACCATTGATCATAATGTCTTGGTAGATGATAAACTTCCATGACAACATTCTATCTTTTATTACTTCCCAAAGTGACAAATATATTTTCAAAGGGAATTATCCACTACTCAGCCTTGAATGGGTTTGTAGTCCCATTAAATGATGGAGGCTATTTTTGTATATGAAGATCTAACATATCTCCTCCACATTGTGGATCAAGATTCTCTATATGGGTAAGTTTATTGTTCATAACCTGAGTCAGTTGTCCCAGTATAGTTATAAGTTACACAGTACCAGTCTCAGCTCAGGAACTAACATCATTATCTTGAATATGAGGTAAATCCCTACATGGTATACATGCAGTCATGAAGTTTAAATTCCTTCCACTATGTTCCATTTCATAATAATGGCATACACTAGATCAGGTTATGATCCATAATGTGTAATCTTAACTATTAAAATACTTAACCTAAATTGAAATCTTTCGCGTAGATAATCTAGTAATCATAATCATGATTTGTTGGAGGAAAAAAAATAATTTTAAATCCTTCATAATGGATTGTAATGGAAATGTGAATTATCATATGCATATCCCCTCAAAGTGTTAAACCAAGTGTACAGTAAGGTCGGTTATCATGTACTTGGTTACCCTGAGTCAAGCCCAGAACACCTTATTGGTGTTGTTATTTTTAGGTGCATCTGTGCTAGAACCACATCCAATTTTTTTATCTAGAGAAGGATATATTTCTAGGAATATCCACATAATATAATCCTTAGAAAAAAATTGTGGATGTTCTTATATTATTATCCTCAAAGACTGCCATAGGGATTTTTTCCCTAAAATACATTTCATATATCTAGCTTCCATGTATTATACTAACCTTCCTTTGATACGAAATGTAAAAACCCCGACACCAATTTCCCAGTGATGGTGCATTAATTTATTACATTGGTATTATTACAAGAAATTATCATCCCAAATAACCAAATGTTTTAGTAGTTTTGAAATACCAGATACTTATATAAGTTCAACATTACAACTTGAAATGAAATACAATGTAGAATATTCATTAGTAACTCCCGTAACTCACAGATTATCCCTGCAAGTCATTCATAATACACTTATTCACATCCTTAGAAAATACAAAACCTAAGAAAGGGGTGATCTCATATGCTCAGTAATGATAAATAATATAGAGGATGTAATCATAAACCTAAACACTAGTCATGATGAATAACTAAAAACACACGCCTTTAAAAATAATCTTGAGCATAATATGGAAAAAATAAAAAACTGACTAAATAATTCCATAAAAAATTAAAAAGTGCATGTGATTTTGAACTAAGTGTGCTAAAATCATCAATAAATCACCTTTGACTCAATAAATCATGTTTTTAGCATTTATCGTTTATCGTCATATTTTTCTATTTACTAAAATTTCATTCATTTTAGAGAACTTTTCAAAATTCACCGTAACCATTTTTAAATATTTAAAATTAAAATATAGAATCCATTTAATCAAAATAATTTCCTAAATATGTGAAATTTAATTTTTAAATAAAATCAATATTTACTTGAAAATTACAGATTTTATATTTAAAACTAATTTTATAATACTTTCATAAATTAACTGAGGTCTCATAAAATTATCCTAAAATCATAGGACAAAAAAATATTTATTTAGGAATAGATTTTATGAAACTGAATTTAATAATTTAATTTTATTATTATATATTTATTACTCACAAAAATATCAACATTTCTTTATTAATTATTAAAATATTCACTCCCACTTATAAGGTGCCTAAATTTTATTTCTACATACATCAGTGATGTTACTTATCATAATGGTCATATTAATATTCATAAGGGTACATTTATAATCATAAGGGTCATTTAATATTCACTAAAAATTTATGTTGATCCTATCAGACTCTAAATAGCTTTGTGATCACAACCGTGTATGTCCGTTTTTTGAAATTCAAAACATAGAAGTGGAAACATTATGTCTAATGGAAAGGTTATTACTATCTTCTATAATAAAAATGTGTTTATTTCACAATGACTCAGTGTTTCATGAAGTCTATATTAAATTTATTTTTAATTCTTTGGGGTGATAAAAAATACCAAATCCAGGTGTCTTAAGGAGGTTCCTAAGGAGATGATATTCAAGAGGTAAAATCCTCCATTGTTTTTTAATTTCATTTCTTTTATTATCTTATCCTCCCCTCCCCTGTGCATAGTGGAATGGTAAATCACATAACCTATATATACAATATTTTTATTGTTCTAATGGATTATACATCAACAAATCCCTTATCATATCCTTTTCATTAAAAAATTATATCATCATCCGTGATGTGTCGATTCACTGTCTTCTTGGAAAACACATTTTATTTTTCCATTACATCCTTGAAGGATGGTCATAAAAGAATAATTATTGTTAAATAAGATTTTAATATACATATTATAGGTTATATAAGGTTTTGTAACCAATATATATAAATGTAATGTAAAATTAAAAGACCCAAGTTTGTGGTGGTCATAAAAAGAACCAAAATAAATTAAGAAATTTTCATTAATATTTTATTTAATGAAACATCTTCATACCATATAAAAATATATATTAGACCATTTAAAATTTTTTAAGTTCATTAATACTAAATCGTTTCACTTTTTTAAATGTTATTCCCATTTTACAAGAACTCACATATTTATACTCAATGGAACTGACCATGAAACCATGAAACGAATGCTCTCAAAACAATTAAATTAATAATTATAAGTCATAGAAATGACCATAAATAAACTACATAAAATTATAAAAAATTAAATATATGTTGAATTTGTTCTAAATCATGTAATAGTTAGTCTAATTTTATTATCCAAGACATTATTTACAAGTGTATAATGCTTTCAGACGTAAGGTAAAGGTTTCTCATATCACTTTTACTTCTTTGAGATATACTCCACATTCAACCATTTTTTGATATGTGTGGGGTACATTATTCCCTTAAATATATCGTATCATGAAACTATTTATCTTCTGGTCATTAAATGTTTTATTTAAAGAACATTCATTTTATGGTGTTTAAGGTTTTACTGATTAAAAAGTGGTAAGGGAATTATTAACCAAATTTTTTATTCTTTAGGTAAAAATTCAACTCCAATAATTATGTCATCCTAGGATTATGTGAGAAATGAATAATTATTACATTATGTTGAATTTCACCTTTTTTATGTGTATTCATAGCTTATACACCTAAATGATTCATTTGTTTAATTCTCACAATTTCTTTTAAAAATACTCCTTTAAATGATTCATTTTTCAAAATTTTGAAGGAATGGTTTTTAACTTATAAGACACCATCAAAATTTTTATCTTTCATGATGCCTTAATTTATTGAGGAATCCTTTAAAATATTACAATGTTATCTTTAAATAAAAAGTTTTCATTTATAATTGTGTATCTTTATAAAAAATTATATTAAAGTAAGGTGGTATTTCAATCAAGAATTTATTAATGACTTTGTTAGAGTATGTTCATCTATGTCAACACCCTTGGTTGGATCTTATGATTAATTGAATTTTTTCACATACGATACCATCTAACATATTTTATTGAATTTATTATGATCATTTTGAATGTGGTTGTGCTATTTTGATACCCTTCATCATATTACACAAGATAGATTATGATTATATTTATTGTTTGGGAAAGTTATTTCATTTGTTAGTTTTAATATGAATGTATATGTTCATAATGATTCAACCATTTAATATGATTAATTCATTAAACTTAGTATGTGATATGTGGGGCCCTCTATATCCCCTCTATGCATTAATAGGTCTCATGAGACAATCTAGTTTGGGTATCTGCTGATGTCTTACCCGTTTATGTATGGTGTCTTGGCCGAAGCCTTAAAGGTATTGTTATGATGTCCCGTATTATGAATTCCATAATTATGAGATTAGTTATTTATAGTACATATGATTATTCTACTATTATAATATAAATGGTTAGGTTTCATTCACTTTTTATTATTTATATGGGATTATTTCATCATCTTTTATTTCTTCCATATTATGATCAAGATTATGTATTTATTGTAACTCCTAGACCCCAGAATCCCAAAGTCGATGCATTATTTTAAAACATTAGATTGATTACAATTAATCAAGTCCAGAAGGGCCAATAAGTTTAGTAGTCTTAGAAAATAGATTTCATACTTGAGTATCACATTACACATTCAAACATAAAACACAACATAAACAATATGTTGAGAACACCGTTATTCCCCAAGATTAACCCTGCAAATCAAACAAAATACACTTCTTTGAATCCTAGGAAAACAAAACATAAGAAAGTGGTGATCTCAGATGATCAGTAAGGCTAAATAATTAAGAAGAATCTATGAACTTCTAAGGAAATATGTGTAATAAAAACAACATACTTTTAAACATAAACTTGTACATAATATAAAGAAAATAAATCAAACATTTCCATATAACCATGTACATGGGTATTCTACTGGTCTAATAGTCACATGTAATAATTAATTTCATTATGAGGGAATTCCTAACGTCGGACATCGTTACCACATATTCAAGGCCTCATGCCAAGACTACAAATAAAATTTTTTTCTAGGCCTTGTGCCAAGACACTAGTCTGTCTCATGAGACCTACTAATGCATCAAAGAGCTATAGTGGGATTCACCCTTAATTTACTAAGTCCACAACATTCTCATATAAAAATGTTGAAATATAACATAAACATTCGTATTAAAACTAGAATATAAAATGACATACTTCTACCATAAACCATGAATTGTATAAAAATAGCGCATCCACTGTCAAAAATATCATAATTCATTCAGTAAAATATGGAATATTTTATTATAGTAAATCAACATCAATTAAAAATAATATCCAGTAAAGGATGTTGGCATAGTTGAAAATGATCAGTAAAACTCTTTGAGAGAAAATCCTTTTTGTGAAATCATTTAATGGTCACACATTTATAAAGGAGTAATTTGAAAGAGATTTTTGAATCAAAGTTTCCCATACATCTTTGAATCTTTTAAAAATAATTATCATTTTAAAACATTCTTGTCCATATAAATAAATCCTCAAAATCATTTTGAAAACATAGAAATTAATTAAAATGATTTAGAAAGATAAATCTTTAAAACATTTAAAATGATGATCTAGTTAAATAGAACATCCCATAAAACCATACAATATTCTTTTGGAAAACATTTTTATTAAATATGTGTATCAATGATAAATATTTCCCAGTAAATACTTACACATAAAAAATCTTGGTAAATAATGAGATTGAGGAAATAACCCTTACCGTGTACTTTCCTTTAGTAGAGGGTACGTTTAACCTTCTGTATAATGACAACAGTATGTTTTTAAATTATACCAGAACCATATTAATATTTATTATGTCATACATGATTCATTTATGAATTTATACTACCATTTAATTATAATTTCCATGTTAAATTAACATTTCGTGTAATAATCGATTTCTTTATCATAAATGCTTTAACTGGTTATTCATGATCATATCACGTAGATAATGATTTAAATACTTCCAGAATATAAAAACAGATTTAAATATCAAATATATTTAGAATATAAATATTTATAATAGATAGATATATGAAATGGAAAACACTGTTTATGGAGACAGTAGGGCGTACGTACGCATAAACGGTGTTTCCATTTTCATATCGTATTTAAGGGAAGTAATTGAATGAGATATATGTAAATATATATATATATATATCTATATATCTATATTTCCAGCAGCATATTATTTCAAATATTAAATACTTATTAATAATATACATTTTTATAATCATCGTTGAATGGTGAATGTAGAAATGAATCTCATTACGTCATGGAGAAGGTAAGTCGTGCATACGTACGAGCGACGATATCATTATATTGAGGGTGAAATCGTATATAATTGGATGGTATATTATATATAAATAATAATTAACAAGTTATATTTATTATTTACATAAATTATACGATTTATTATACTCATCCAAATAATTAATTGTTGAATAACAAACTACACCACAACCTGGAGACAGTAAGCCGTACGTACGCACGTATGATGACTTTGTTATTCATATGATGGATAGAATAATGAATATGGTTGTACAATAATAATAAAAACATTACAGTATGTATAAGTTACTAGATTTATTATTTTGATATGGAAATAACAGAGAAAGAGAATGTGGAAGAAGAAATGAACTTTGAATGAGGTGATAGAATAATTTCCTCTTCTTTGGGAGTTTCCTTTTTATTTGATCAAAAGGGCTCCTTATGTTGTATTTATGCTCAAGGGAATGCCTCTAGGTTTAATTTAAGGAATATTTGAGGAGATTTTTTCAGGTTTTGGTTGATCCCAATGGTGTCAGAAGTGTGATTTTGAGAGAAGGGGACGTACCCTTTTATAAGAGAGATGAGGGTCACTTTTGGAAATGTTTGAAATATTATTTTATTATAAAATCATTTTTAGTTTTTAATGGATCCAAATTGATTTTTTTCTAAGATAATGTGGTTATGTGTCAAAATCCCCTCAACCAATAGTTTATATACAAGTTCATGTCACCATATTTACCCTATATTTTAGATGTAACTCTTAGTTAAGTAGTATAACTTTTACCGTATCCACTTGTATTATTATAATAAATGGTTAATAAACATACTATAAAAATCCTATAGAACCCCAAGTGGTTCTTTATTGATATATCTAAAATTATATAAGTACTTTGGGAGAATTTGTTTTTATATTATACGAATTAATAATGTATTATTTTTTTTAAAAACTCATTTATTTCAATTTTAACACTATTTCGTATTTTGTTTCTGTTAAAGTCGTAAAAATTTTATCACATCAAAAGAAAATATTTAATCAACACTAAAATGTCATATTAACCTAGAAATTTAGTGGATGGAATAGAAACACTCAATTTACATATATTTTTATATTTATAATAACAATTATTTTAATCTTTCTTAGATAAATTAATTACGGCATCACCATTGTGTCATAAATAAATTTAATTATTTAATATCTCAAAATTATAAATGAAATAACATTATGTAGAAAATATTTTTATCTTTATAATGAATATTTATTGTCCAAATTATCTTTTGTATAACCCAAAATTAAAAATGGTTTAGTTATTAATCTTTGAATTTAACACTTTTAACTCTTCCTTAAATAAAATAATAAAAAATGGCCTAATCTATTCCAAGTGCACTAAAAGGATAATATTTAATTCCTAAGGTTGTTTTTGGTCGAAATAAACTAATCCAATAGAATTAGGACATGTGTTTGGGTAATTATAAAATCATTTTTACCTTTAATTACCCTATTTAGTTTTAACCGTTGTAAATAAAAGTCAAAATTTACTATTCACCAAAATTATATTTATCTTATTGAACAAAATTTTACTTACTTATGTCAACTGTGTCTCTCTAATTTTTGAAATTCAATTCACAGAATTGGTAGAATTATGTTTGATGCAAATTTGAAAATGTTCCTAGAAGGTAGGTAAAAGTCGTTAAAAAGTTCAATAAAATTTTATACATCTAATGTTATTATTAAATGACACCAATGAATTAAATTGAACTTATATAAGTATTATATATCAATTTTGACTTAAAATTATTTTGAATAAAATAAATAATTATTTAAATAAAATGTTATTTTTATACAACAACGCAGTGTTTGTCACTATTCATCACAAATTGAACGTTCTCATAAAAATAACAAAAATTGTAATTCCATGACCCCAGTTACCTAGATTCAGTGCATTAATACATAAAATTGGCATGATACAAGGAAATAATGTCCTAAAAGACTGGTCAGTTTATTAGCTGTGTAAGTACTAGATACATTCATAAATTTTACGTTAAATTATAAAATTAAAAACAACAACCACATTGTCTTAATTAACCACAGTCATATCCCATTGACTATCTCTGCAATTCAGTCATAATATACCTCTTCGCATCCTGGAAAAAATAAGACATAGAAGGGGTGATCTCAGATTCTTTGTAAGGATAACAATATAGCGAAAACTTTCATAAATAATCATAAACATTTTAAGGTAATGTATAAGACTAAAACATAAGTTTTTTAAACATAAACTTCAGCATAATATGGAAATGATAGATCAAATAATTCCATTTAATTATTCACATGGATATTCTACTAGTCGAATAATCACATGCAATATCAATAGCCAATTTCATAATGATGGAATGCATAATGGACGACTTCAAAACCACATAGTCAAGGCCTTGTGCCAAGACTACAAAGAAGATTTGGTCATGGCCTTATGCCGAGACACTATTTTGTCTCATTAGACTGACCGATGCATCGAGAAGCTACAGCGGGCTACACATATCACTTACTAAGTCCAATGTATTCCTCATATGAAAATTTTGAAACATAGCATAAACATTCGTAATAAAACTAGCATACGAAATGTTAATACATTAACCATAAACCATGAATGGTATAAAAATAGCACATCCACAGTCAAATATATCACTAAACCTTCAATACAATATGGAAGATTTTTATAATAGTAAATCAACATCAAACAGGTGTAAAATCCATTAAAGGATGTTGAAATAGATAAAACCAAAAATATTTGAGAGAAATATCAGTTTCTTTTTTTTTTGAAATCATTTTAAGCCACATAATTATGATATAAAACATTTATTTTGGAAAAATTATTATAAGCTTTTATGGGAAGCTTCGACGATTTTATAATGGCAGAAAATAGTCCCACCTGTTGTATATGTTAAAAAAAGATATTCTTACCTTAATTTTTTCAAAAAGGTCATAAAGTACCTTCTTTGGAAAACGATAAAAATGATTCCTTTAAAAGTTTCACAACCCGCCTCCCCTGGCCATGAACCTTGTCATCTGACTCCATGGGTCTCCTATAATAACATGGTTGCCTTCCCATCACACCATAGGCTATTAAACACTAGGGTCGCTTATCAGACTAATGATTGTAACCATAGGCCAACACATGTTTTTTTAGTGTGTTTTGTCCTCACTCACACACACCCTATGAAACTTCCCAGTAGTTCACCCATCCTGATCACTACTCCAAGCCAATCATGGTTAACTATATAGTTCTAATCAGGTAGGCTCTCAAAAAGAAAGGTGCACCTTGTTTACATGGGTAGTAACATTTAGCCTTTTTAAGCCTCACATTTTCAGGGGTGTTACATTGTCCACCCCATTAAAGCACAACGCCCTCATTTTGGACCCCAAGCCTCAAACCCAGGAAGTGCCTGAGAACTCCCGGCTGGGTATTGGCTCTAATACCATTTGTCACGACCCACCTCCCTGGGCCATGAACCTTATCATTTGACACCATGGTTCTCTTGTAATACCATGGTTGCCTTCCCATCACACCATAGGCTATTACTCACTAGGGTCACTAATCAGACTAATGACTATCCCCACAGGCCAACACATGTTCTTTTAGTGTTTTTCTGTCCTCACTCACACACGCCATGGGAAACATCCCAGAAGGTCACCCATCCTGATCAGTACTCCAGACCAATCATGCTTAAAAATGGAGTTCGAATCAGGTAGGCTCCAGAAAAGAAAGTTGCACCTTTTTGACATTTTTAGTAACATTTTCCCTTTCATACTACATCGTTCCCTTGAGGAGACCTCGTCAATCATGTCACGAAATCCATCGCGACGTCGTTCCATTTCCACTCAATAATGGATAACTTTTGTAGAAGCCCTGCTGGTCGTTGATGCTCCCCCTTCACCTGATGACAGGTGGAACACCTCATGACGAACCCATCAACATCCCTCTTCATACCTGGCCACCAATACTGACAGTGTAGATCACGATACATCTAGGTGATGTCAGGATGAACTGCCCAAACTGAGGAATAAAAATCCTGCATCATCTCCTCACGTATATCTGCTGGCACCCATACGCGTCCCTGGAAATGCAAGATCTCATCCTCACCTATGGTCCATTCTGGAAGAGGGTCCTCCCTCGACACACTTTCCCTTAGGACTAGGCCCTCATAATCGGATAGCTTCCTCATTCGAACTCGGTAAAGAAGCGTATAGGTAACAACTACAGAATATAGAAAAGTCTTCCCATGTCTATCGTGCACCTCCCAATGTATCTCAGAGAGTAGATTCATAAGCTTCCACTTACTGCAGGACACCTGAACTGCCTGTATCTGAGTCCTCATGCTCAGTGCATAATCCACTGCATTGCCTTTTCCAGACGTATAGGCAATCTCAAAGTCAAAAGACCGAAGATACTCAACCCACCTTTGATGTCTTAAATTTAAATCACGCTGAGTGAAAATGTAATTGAGACATTTGTGGTCGGTGAAAACCACAAAATGCTCTCCCAGAAGGTAATGTCTCCAATATCATAAGGTATGAAAAAATGCCACCAACGCGAGATCGTGCGTCAGGTATTTCCTCCCATGTGGCCTACACTACCAAGACCCGTATGCAATTACTCCATCTCCCTGCATAAGTACAACTCCCAGACCGATACGTGAAGCATCAAAGTACCCGGTATAGCTCTTTCTCAGCTCTGGAAACACTAGTATCAGAGCTGAAGTCAACCTCCCTTTCAGCTCCTAAAAGTCTGTCTCACATGAAACTAACCATAAGAACTTCACACCCTTCTTGGTCAGACACGTCAGTGGTGCTGCTAATTGTGAGGAGTCTTGAATGAAGAATCTGTATTATCCAGATAGACATAGAAAAATCTTCACCTCAAATACGTTCTTTGGATGCTCCCAGGAAACTACTGCTCTCACTTTTTCTGGGTCTACTAATACTCATGACTCTAAGATAACATGACCTAGGAAGTGAATCTGATCCATACAAAAGTGGAATTTTGAGAGCCTCGCATATAACTAATACTCTCTTAGTGTACTCAGAACGATCTTAATATTTGTGGCATGGTCGTGTAGAGTGTGAGATTACACCAATATATCTTCCACAAAGATAGCCATGAAATAATCCAAGTATGGATGCAACACTCGGTTCATCAGTTCCATAAAAACAGCAGGCACATTCATGAGACCGAATGACATAACCAAATACGCATATAGACCATACCTGATCTGGAAGGCTGGAAGAGGTATATCAGCTGTTCTAACGCATAACTAATGATAATCGGACCTCAAGTCAATCTTCGAGAACACCTGGGCTTCTCGAAGCTGAACAAAGAGATCATCAGTGCTCAGTAAAGTATATCGGTTCTTGACTGTCAACTGTTTCAACTTCCGATAGTCCACACAAAGCCTGAGAGTATCGTCTGCCTTCATTGAAAAATGATAGGCAAACCCCAAGGAGAAGAGATGGGTTGGATGAAACCCTTTCTCTATAGCTCCTCCAACTCTTTCTTAAGCTCCTCCAACTTAGGTGTAGCCCTCCTATAAGGAGGAATGGACACTGGTGCCTCTCCTAGAACAAGCTCAATCGAAAAGTCCACCTCTCGCTCTAGAGGGATACCGTAAAAGTCCTCTAGAAAGACATCCATGAAAAGATCCACCACTGGAGGAAATTATAACTGTGATGTCCCCTGATCATCCAAATACAGACTGGCAATCTAGGTTGTAACTCCTCATAGCCCTATATGCTCTGGTCCCACTCTGCTTGCATGGACATCCCAATCTCCCTTATGAAGAAATGATACGCCCTCTGGTGATATGAAAATCACCCTGTGGCGATAACAGTCGAAAACGTTCTAAAAGGGAAATAGCATTCCATCCCGAGAATGACATCATAGCGGGTCATCTCTAGGACATAGAGATCCCAAAGGAAGTGACACCTAGAAACCTAAAGAGGGCACTCCTTTCACTGATGTACACTAACGGTTCTAGTCCCCAACGAAGTGTCTAACATCATGATATCAGCTGAAGAAAAGATACAGAGCCCAAGGCTCTCCATAACAGCAACAGAGACAATGCTATGGGGAGCCCCTGTATCGAAAGGAGCTGAAGATAAAACTAAGGCAACTAGGATCTTACCTCAAACTGTAGATGTTCTGGGATCCGGCTTCGGCTGGGTCTGCTCCACTGCAAAGGTCTAACCTGATCCCCGACCCTGTGACCCCTGCCCGACCACTCTGAGCTGAACCACTCTATTATCCCTGAATGGATGGCGACTGACCACCACAGCCACGACCTCCACCTCAGCCTAAATGGCCGGAAGAACTCCAGTTCCCAGACTGGTGTGAAACTGGAGAATCTACTCTTGTACAAGGAGTCATAGATGAACCCTGGTCACCAGCTTCTGGTGAGAAGATCTAACAGAAGCGTTGAAGGTGACCCATCATGCCGCAAGATTGGCACTCCACTGGTACCATACGACCTGGCTACCAGAATATGCATCCCTCCTACTCGGGAGGTCCGCATAATCCTTATAAAACCCTCTCGGAACTGTGCATCAGCACCTGTGTCCGGGATGACGGCTGGTCCCAATACTGGCACAACAGGAGGACGTCTCGGTGGCATGACTCACCACGGGCAAGCGCACACCTTAGATTAAGATTATCCAGGACTAAAAACTATAATTGTAAGAAGGGAATAGGAGAAAAAAATCATTTACATTTTATAAAAAATGAAAACAAGGCGTGTATAAAGACTACACAGAGTGTTCCCTTAAGTCATTTACATGGGTGTTTACTTCTCCCTAAACATTTCGTGTAACACCCCAACACACAGTGTGTACCTGAATCATTTTCCCCTGCCCGAGTCCTTCTACAGGGTTAGGCCACATGGCTCTCCTAAGACAAAACTACATGGTCTGTTCAAGGTAGACACAGCATGTACTCAACAAGATTCACCAGGCCCGTGTTGTTAGCGACATGGCATGTGTACCCAGGTCAAACTACATGGCATGTTCTAGATGGACACGGAGTATACTATGAAGTCCCAACCAAACTGTGTGGTTAGCTACACGGATGACACTATACGGTGTGTTCTAGGTGGACACGGCATGTATGAGAAAATATAACACTGACCCATGTTATTAGTTACAAAGCTAGGTACCTAGGATAGACTACACACCATGTTCAAACCTGACACAGTGTGTGTAAGAAGAGACTCCACCGACCCGTGTTGTTAGCTACATGGACAGGTATCTAAGATTACACTACACGACGTGCATAACCAGTACACAGCATGTTCCCATGAGATTTTCCCTATCTCGTGTCTCTGCCCACATGGTTGATGACATGGTAACAGACTACATGGCGTGTACATAAAGTACACAGAGTGTACTTAAAAAAAATTGTTTCTTCCCGAATATAAGAACACACTACGTGTAGTCAAAACTACATGGCGTGTATTATGGGTTTTTCCAGATAGTAAGCCTCAAAAACATGTCTGGTACCCACTGAAATGTACACTGAAAGTGCCCAATTCTGATCCGTGAGGGCCCATACTCCACGCGAATCAAAGTTTGAAATATTTAACAAGTTACAACATGATAAAAAAATCAATGATCCACTAGATTCCGGTCCATGAGGGCCCATAACACCTCAAGAACCAATGTTTGGCATTCATTCAGGAAAAACCACACACTATCAGTTCTCTAACAAGAAGCATATATTTTTATCAAGGCATCTATCACAACAGCATGCATATTCTACACAACATCTATCATAACAACATGCAATTGCTAATGCATCCTAGATGACATGGCAGGAATGCATGACATGTGATTTCTAACAAGTGCCTATATGATGCATGAGATGGAATACCCTCATCTCATCAGGTGGCGACTGAAATACAAACTAACAATGTCAACGATAACAGCACCAAACATTTGAATCACCCAACGGGGAAATCAAACCAACCATAAAATTACAAACCATAAAAATTGAAATTATTGAGGTAAATTAGTTTTTCCATGTACACAGGTTAGCTACTCTTGGGAACAATTTATTATTAATTATCTATTATGTCTTATCCCTGGCTAAAGGCCCAAAACAGTAAGTCAAGAGAAAAGAAACCCTCCGATACCAATTTTGTAATGTCCCAATTCAGGAAGCCACCCAGATGCGCCCCATACCCAGTTGGTCACATGGCCTTAAGCACATTTCCCTAAATGGAAGAGGCTGCCTACTAGCAGTGAGGGCATTGGGTGTGATAGTGGGTAAACTATGCCTTCATTGGAAGAGTACATAGAAGAAGAAAACAACATACAACAACAGAAGTAGTAATAATCCATTAAGAAATAAATAGAGGAAGACTAAAAGGAATAA
Organism: Viscum album; assembly: GCA_963277665.1. Classification (NCBI taxonomy): domain Eukaryota; kingdom Viridiplantae; phylum Streptophyta; class Magnoliopsida; order Santalales; family Viscaceae; genus Viscum; species Viscum album. The sequence continues at coordinate 1,032,496,021 of OY728121.1, read as the reverse complement.
AATGGTGCCACATATATATATATATATGATGAACGATACATATATGTCTAGGAAAGTAGCCAAACAAACCACAATGTTGGAATACAACAGTAGAATCCAAAGTACAAAAGAAAATAGATATATAGCTGCTCAGCATCACACGCCTATGCTTGGTCCCATGATCTCCATCTACAAAGCATCAAGTACCTGATGTGGAAGGGTGCTTTCCCTTGTCTATACCTACAATAATGTAATATGTTTGGGTCCAAAAGCCTGACCCAAACAGGGTGTGGGACTAAATCCCAGTAGGAAACCACCTGAAGATCTGTGCCTAATAGTCAGTGAATATATGGAAAGTAAAAGTACAGAAAATAGTAAACAGGAAAGTACTCAGCAGTAAACAATCCACAGTCCAAAATATCAAGCAACAGCTAATCAAAGTAGATAACACAAATAGGTAACCCTCTGGGAAGTACTCACAGCCTATCCCCTCTAGTCCTACCTAGAATAAGCAAGCAACCCTCTGGGAAGCACATACAGCCTCACCCCTCTGGTTCAACTAAAATATAAACTCTCTGGGGAAGCACTCACCATCAATTCCCCCTATAGTCTCGTATCAGTACTAATGGTGCTCTAGGGAAGCACTTATGTCACATTCCCTTTGTGGCCCGCGTCGAGGAACTATAGACTCTCTGATGAAGCACTCAACGTCAATTCCCCTTGTGGTATCGCATCATAAGTTATAAAGACACTCTGGAGAAGCCCATACATCCATTCTCCATATGGTCTACTACACTAGGTTCTCACAGCCCTGTGTAAGTCAGAAAGTATCGTACCGCGTAACGGCCATAGTGAACCTTAAGAACTACTTGGATAGCATTCTACAGCATAACAATATGTTAGAAAAGAACACCATCTTGCAATACTAGGCATGGAAACTGGCTATTGCCTAACAGGAAAAACAAGACCAAATGGTCAAAAACCAGAAAAACATGCATGTGAAATACATCCAAAGCACTGAAAAATACCCTATTCACAATTAATAACCTCTACTTAGGCATACAAGAAAAGAAGGTAAACAACAGGGGAAAAATAGTAAACACGCAATACCCCGTTCAAGGGTATTGGTGGAATTTTCATGTAATACTCAAAGACTTTCTACAGAAAGGCACAAACCACTAACCTTGGGGTTAGGATTTCGATTTACTTGAACCAAGAGGCTTGAATCTCTATATAACATCGTAGATATATGAAAAAAAATAAAATTTTCAACCCACGATATCATAGAAAAGAGGAGGAATCATGAAACAAGGTTCCAGCAGAAGAGAGAACTCACCGATGAGATTCAAACTCAATCGACGGAGTTCGATTCGGAGAATGGACAGAGGTTACGGGGTTCGTCAAAGATCTGAAGCTGCTTGGTGGTCTCGGATGGATGGAACCTAAAAGAAGACGGTTCTGGGGATTAGACGTGACCCCAGTCCGATTAATGAAAAAAGAAAATACATGGAGTGTACTTTTGAAGTACAAGGCGTGTACTCGTGTTTTCCGTACTCTGCTTTATCCGGCCTCCAAACACCCCTACACGGTCGTGTGTATAGCCTCTACATGGCTAGAACACAGCCATTAGCAGCATGGAAGTACACGACGGGTACTCATAAAGTACACAACCTGTACTTTAAAAATTTCCAGAAACTCCACTTTTATAAAAAACTCCACAAAAAGGAAAAACATAAATAGAAATAAGATCTAGGTTCTTACAAGCATCCCCCCTTAAAGAAATTTGTCCCAGAATTTCCCTAGAAAGGCGTAGAAGAAGAATCCCTCCACAGCTTCATCCACTAAGAACGTACATTGGCCTCCCTCTCCCAAGTCTCGTCTTGTACTCGCCTGTGCTGCCATAGCACCCGTACTAGAGGAACAGACTATCCATGGAGAACCTTCATACTTCGATCAATGATCTAGATAGGATGCTCCCAAAAATATGCATCCACCTTCAACTCAACCTTCTCAGGTTGAAATATAGGAGATGGGTCTAAAAAGAAACATCGAAGCTGAGAAACGTGGAAGACGTTGTGCATAGCCCGGTACCTTTGAGGTAACTGCAACCGATAGGTAACCGGCCCAACACTCTCCAACACTGCAAACGGCCCAACGTATCCTGGTGAAATCTTACCATGTATTATAATCCACTTGTGTCCCAACCTCAGTGTGACACATATAAAAATATGATCCCTGACCTCGAACTCTAGAGGTCGTCTCTGCTGATCAACATAAGATTTTTGGCGAGACTGTGTAGTAGCCATCCTTTTCTGAATCAACTCTATCTACTCTGTGGTCCTCTGGACAAGATGAGGTGCCTGCGTAGCTGTCTCTCCTGCTGCCATCCAACACAAGGGTGATTGGGATGGCCTACCATACAAAACCTCATAAGGTTCCATCTAAATAGTTTCTTGAAAACTATTATTGTATGAAAACTCCACAAGAGGTATGTGTCTCTCCCAAGAACCTCAAAAATCTAGAATGCATGCTTAGATAATGTCCTCAAGCACCTGAATTGTACGCTTGGACTAGAAATCTTTCTGGGGATGGTATGTTGTACTCAAAAATACATGTGTACCCAAAGCATTCTAAAGCCCCTTCTAGACCCGAGAAGTAAAATGAGCATCCTTGTCTGAAACAATGGAGTTCAGAACTCCATGTAGAAGTACAATCTCTCGGATGCAAAACTGTCCCAACTGATCAACACTAAAGGTCTCCTTGATTGGAAAGAAGTGGGAAACCTTCGAGAGTCTATCAATGACAACCCATACTGTGTCATTCCCTCGAGGCGACCTCGACAACCTGGTCACAAAATCTATCACGACATCATTCCATTTCCACTCTAGAATGGGTAACTATTGTAGATGCCCTACTGGTCACTGATGATCTCCCTTCACCTGCTAATAGGTGGAACACCTCATGATGAACCCTACAACATCCCTCTTCATACCTGGACACCAATATTGATAGCGTAGATCACGATCCATCTTTGTGACGCCAGGATGAACTTTCCAAACTGAGGAATGAAAATCCTGCATCATCTCCTTGAATATATCTGATAGAACCCATACGGGTCCCTAGAAACGAAAGATCTCATCCTCGCCTATGGTCCATCCGGGAATAGGATCCTTTCCTGACACACTTTCCCGTAGGACTAGGCCCTCAGAATATGATAGCTTCCTCATTCGAACTCTGTCAATAAGCGTAGAGGTAACAGCTACAGAAGATAGAAAACTATGCCTCTGTCTGTCGTGAACCACCAAATGCATCTCAGAGAATAGATCCATAAGCTTCCACTCAATACTAGACTCCTGAACTGCGTATATCTGAGTCCTCCTGCTCAATGCATTAGCCACTGCATTTCCTTTCCTATGCGTATAGGCAAGCTCAATGTCAAAAGTCTAAAGATACTCAACCCACTTTCGTTGTCTTAAATTTAGATCACACTGAGTGAAAATGTACATGAGACTTTTTTGGTCAGTGAAAACAACAAAATGATCTCCCATAGGGTAATGTCTCCAACAACGCAAGGCATGAACAACTACCGCCAACTCAAGATCGTGTGTCAGGTAATTCCTCCCATGTGCCCTCAACTGCCGAGAATCGTACACAACGACTCCATCTCCCTGCATAAGCATAGCTCCCAGCCCGATACATGATGAATCATAGTACATGGTAGAGCTCTTGCTCGGCTCTGGAAACACTAGTATCAGAGCTGAATTCAAACTCCCTTTCATCTCTTGAAAGGCTGACTCACAAGAATCTGACCATAATAACTTCACACCCTTCTTGGTTAGACTCTTCAGTGGTGTTGTAAGCATGAGAAGTCCTGAATGATGGATCTGTAGTATCCATCGATCCCTAGAAAATTCCGCACTCCAAAGACATTCTTCGGCTTCTCCTAGGAAACTACCGCTCTCACTTTCTATGGGTCTACTGATACTCTTGACTCTGAGATAACATGACCCAAGAAGTGAATTTGATCCACCCAAAAGTGGCATTTTGAGATCTTAGCATATAACTGATGCCCTCTCAGTGTACTTATAATGATCTCAAGATGTGTGGCATGGTCGTGTTGAGTGTGACAGTACACCAAGATATTTTCCACAGAGACAACCATGAAATAATCCAAGTATGTATGGAACACTCGGTTCATCAGTGCCATGAAAACTATAGGCGCATTCGTGAGACCGAATGGCATAACCAAATACTCATATAGATCATACCTACTCCGGAAGGCTGTAAAAGGTATATCAACTAGTCTAATGCGTAACTGATGATAATCGGACCTCAAGTCAATCTTCAAGAATACCTAGGCTCCTCGAAGCTGATCAAAGAGATCATCAATCCTCAGTAAAGGATATTGGTTCTTGACTGTCAACTGGTTCCACTTCTGATAGTCCACACAAATCCTGAGAGTGTCGTCTTCCTTATTTTCAAAAAGGACAGGAGAACCCCAAGGAGAAGTACGGGGTCGGATGAAACCCTTTTCCTGCATCTCCTATAACTCTTTGTTGAGATCCTACAATTCAGTTGTAGCCATCCTATAAGGAGGAAAGGACATCGTTTCCACTACTAGAACAAACTCAATCGATAATTCCACCTCTCTCTCTAGAGGAAAACCTGAAAATTCATCTGGAAAGACATCCCTGAAACGATCCACCATTGGAGGGAAGTCTAACTACAATGTCCCGTAATCATCCAGATACAGACTAGCAATCTAGGTTGTAGCTCCACCTAGCCCATGATGCTCTGGTCCTGGTCTACTCTCATGGACATCCCATTCTACCTTATGAAGAAACGATACACCCTCTGGTGATATGAAACTCACCCTATGGTGTTAACAGTCGAGAACTTCCTAAAAGGGAACTAACCAGTCCATCATGAGAATGACGTCATAGCCGGCCATCTCTAGGACATAGATATCCCAAAGGAAGTGACACCCTGCAACCTCAAGAGGGTACTCCTTGCACTGACATACACTAACCGTTCGAGTCCCCAATTGAGTTTGTATCGTTAAGATATCGATAGATGAAAAGATACAGATCCCAAGGCTCTCCATAACAACAATAGAGACAAAGTTATGGGAAGCCCCTATATTCAAAAAAGATGAAGATAAAACTAAGGCAACTAGGATCATACCTCGAACTATAGAAGGTTCGAGATCCTGCTTCGGCATGGTCTTCTCCACTACAATGGTCTGACCTACTCCCTGGCCCTATGACCCTTCCTGACCACTCTGAGCTGAACCACTCTGATGTCACTGAATGAATAGTGAATGACCACCATGGCCACAACCTCCACCTCATCTTGAACGGCCAGAAGAACTCCAGTTCTCAGACTGGTGAGAAACTGGTGGAGCTGCTCATGTACGTGGAGTCATAGATGAACCCTGGTTACCGGCTGCTGGTGAGAAGATCTAGCAGAAGCATTGAATGTGACCCATCTTGACACAAGATCAGAACTCCTCTGGTATCATACCACCTCGCTACCAAAAGATGAATCCCGCCTACTCGGGAGGTCCGCATAATCCTTAAAAAACCCTCTCAGAATTGTGCATCAGCACCTGTGTCCGGGATGACGGCTGGTGCCAATACTGGCACAACATGAGGACGTCTCGGTGGCATGACTCACCAAGGGCAAGCGCACACCTTAGATTAAGATTATCTAGGACGAAAAACTATAATTGTAAGAAGGTAATAGGAGAAACAAATCATTAAAGTTTTATTAAACATGAAAACACGGCGTGTATAAAGACTACAGGGCATTTTCCAATAAGACATTTACATAGGCGTGTACTTCTGCCTAAACTGGTCATGTAAAACCCCAACACATGGTAGGTTCTCAAAACACACGGCGTGTACCTGAATCCTTTTCCCCTGCCAGAGTCCTTCTACATGGTTAGGCCATATGGATCTCCTAAGAAAAACCTACATGGCGTGTTCAAGGTAGACACAGTGTGTACTCAACAAGCTTCACCTGGCCCGTGTTGTTAGTGACACGGCCTGTGTACCCAGGTCACACTACACGGCGTGTTCCAGATAGACACATCGTGTACTAAGAAGTCCAAACCAAACCGTGCGGTTAGCTACATAGTTGGCTACATGGCTGAAAATACATGATGTGTTCCAGGTGGAGATGGCATGTATGAGAAAAGATAACATTGACCCGTGTTGTTAGTGACATGACCGAGTACCTGGGATAGACTACACGGTGTGTTCGAAACTGACACGACATGTGTAATAAAAAACTACACCGACCTTTTTTGTTAGATACACGGTCGGGTATCTAAGATTACACTACACGGCGTGCATAAACGGTACACGACGTGTACCCACTAGATTTTCCCTATCATGTGTCTCTTCCCACACGACCTATGACACGGTAAGAGACTACATGACGTTTACATAAAGTATAAGAAGTGTTCTTAAGAAAAAATGTTTCTTCCTGAACAAAAGAACACATAACGTGTAGTCAAAACTACATGGCATGTATTCTGGGTTTTTCTGGACAGTAAGCCTCAGAATCTACTTCGGAGCTCAAAAAACACTGAAACGAACACTGAAAGTGCCAAATTCCGATCCGTGAGGGCCCATACTCCCTGAGAATCAATGTTTGGAATCTTTAAAAAGTTACAACAAGATAAAAAAATCAATTATCCACCAAATTCTGGTCCATGAGGGCCCATAACACCTCAAAAACCAATGTTTGGTGTTTATTCAGGAAAAACCTTACACTATAAGTGCTCTAACAAGAAGAAGTTGTTTTTATCAAGGAATATATCATAATAGCATTAATATTCTACAAAACATCTATCACAACAACATTCAATCACTAATGCATCCTAGATGACATTGCAGGATTGCATGACATGTGATTTCTAGCAAGTGGCTATATGATGCATGAGATGGCATGCCTTCATCTCATCGGGTTGAGACTGAAATAGAACCTCAATAATGTCAATGATGACAACACAAAACATGTTAATCACCCAATGGTGAAATCAAACCGACCGTAAAATTGAAAACCATAAAAATTGCAATTATCGATGTAAATCAGCTTTTCACGGTACACATGTTAGCTACTATCGGGCACCGTTTATTACTAATTACATATTTCATCATATCCCTGGCTAAAGGCCCAAAACAGTAAGTCAAGAGAAATGAAACCCTTTGATACCACTTTGTAGTGTCCTAGTTCCAGAAGCCACCTAGAGGTGCCCCGTACCCGATTGGTCACATGGCCTCAAGAGCATTTCCCTGAATTCCAAATCCTGCAGACTAGCAGTGAGGGCCTTGGGTGTGATAGTGGGGAAATTATTCCCTCATTGGTAGAGTACACAGTGGAAGTAAACAATATACAACATCGGAAGCAGTAATAATCCACACAGAAATAAACAACGGAAGACTGAAAGGAATAAACAGGAGTGCACACACGCACACAGATATATATATATCTGTGTGATTCACGATACATATATGTCTAGGAAAGAATCCAAACAAACCACAATGCTGGAATACAACATTACAATCCAATGTACAAAAGAAAACAGATAAACAGCTCCTCAGCATCGTAAGCCTAAGCTTGGTCCCATGCTCGCCAGCTCCACAACATCAAGTACCTGAAGTAGTAGGGTGCTTCCCCTTGTCTATACCTACAATAATGTAATCTGTTTGTGACCAAAAGCATGACACAAATAGAGTGTGGGACTTAATCCTTGTAGGCAGCCACCCGAAGATCTATGCCTAACAGTCAGTGAATATATGGTAGGTAAAAGTAGAGAAAACAGTAAATAGGAAAGTACTCAGAATTAAACAATCCACATACCAAAATATCTAGCAACAACTAATCAAAGTAGATAACATAAACAGGTAACCCTTTGGGAAGTACTCACAGCCTATCCCATCTGGTCCTACCTAGAAGAAGCAAGCAACCCTATGGGAAGCACAGACAGTCTCACCCCTCTGGTTCAGAAAAAATATAGACTCTATAGGGAAGCAATCACTATCAATTCCCCCTATAGTCTCGTATCGGAACTAAAGGTGCTCTAGGGAAGCACTTACGTCACATTACCTCTTTGGACCACGTCGAGGAACTACAGACTCTCGGAGGAAGCACTCAACGTCAATTCTCCCTGTGGTCTCACATTGTAAATTATAAAGAAACTCTGGAGAATCCATTACGTCCATTCTCCCTATGGTATACCACACTAGGCTCTCACAACCCTGTGTAAGTCAGTAAGTATCGTATCACGTAACGGCCAAAGTGAATGTTAAAAACTACTTGGGTATCATTCTGCAGCATAACAGTATGTCAGAAAAGAAAACCATCCTACAATACTAGGCATGGAAACTGGCAATAGCCTAACAGGGAAAACCCAACCAAACGGTCATAAACAGGCAAAACATGCATGGGAAATACATGCAAAGCACTAAAAAATACCCTATTCACAAAAAATAACCTCTACATAGGCATATAAGCAAAGAAAATAACAACAGGGGAAAATAGTTTACATGAAACACCTCGTTCATGGGTATTGGTGGAATTTGCACATAATACTGAAACACTTTCTACAGAAAGGCACAAACCACCATCCTTGGGATTAAGAGATCAATATACTTGAACCACGAAGCTTGAATCTCCTTATAACGTTTTAGATCTACAAAAACCCATAAAATTTTCAATCCATGATATCTTGGAAAATAGTAGGAATCATGAAACGATGTTCCAGCAGAAGAAGGAACTCACCGATTTGATTCCAACGTAGTCGACAGAGTTTGATTCAGAGAACGGACGAAGGCTCAGGGGTTTGTCAAAGATCCATGGATACTTGATGCTCTTGGATGTACATAACCTAAAAGAAGACAGTTCTGGGTATTATACGCGACCCTGGTCCGTTTAATGAAAAAAATACATGGCATGTACTTTTGGAGTACATGGCGTGTACTCTCCTTTGTCGTGCACCGCTTTAGGCGGCCTCCAAAGACCCCTAGACGGTCGTGTGTGTAGCCCCTACATGGTCATCACACGGCCTTTAGCATCATGGACATACACGGTGTGTACTCATAAATTACAAGGCGTGTACTTAAAATTTTTTCAGAAACTCCCCTTTTCTCAAAAACTCCATAAAAAGGAAAAACATACCTGGAAAGAAGATCTGGGTTCTTACACAAAGAATTGAATGTCAAATAAGGGTATAAATGACTTTAAACCATATTATATGAAATAGTAAACATGTTTTTAAATACATTTTCGAGAAACATTGATGTGTATGATAAAGAAGTTCCATTAGATACTTAAGTGAAAACAACCTCAAATATTAAAGAGATTGTGAAATTTACTCTTACCATGTACTTTTCCTTGATCGAGGGAAGGTTAACCTCATTTATAATAGTTAAATCATTTTTATTAAATTATACAAGAACCATATACATAAATATGATATCATATATGATGTTCTAATATTTCCTTGTTAATAATATTTTAGTATTATCGTCATTTCAGGTGTTTACTGGTTCATTTTTCTTTATATGTTTTGTCACATAAGACATGTTTTTTATGGATATGATTTATTTGATTCAAATCCATAATAATATTATGTTCTTAAAAATTATTTTTAATCATAATATGAAAATTATTCTTGAATGGTTACGATGGGGAAATGAATCTCATCGTGTTCGTGGAGATGGTAATCTGTACGTACGAACGACCGACAACATCATTCTTTTCATATTAAAATCGTATGTAAATAGATGGAATATCATATATAAAAAATAATTAACATGTTATATTTATTATTTAAATCAATTATACATCATTATTATACCCATCCAAAAATAATGTATTGAATAACAACTACACCACGACTTGGAGATGGTAAGTCGTACATATGCACGTATGGTGACTTTTTCATCATATGATGGATAGAATAATGAATATGGTTTTAACATTTTTTATAATAATGTCACAGTATATAGAAGATACAAGAGTTATTATTTTAGAATCTAAACAACAAAGAAAGAGGAAGTGGAATAAGAAAAGGACTTAAAAGAGGCGATGAAATATTTACCTCTTCTTTGGGTTCTTCGTTTTGATTTGATCAAAAGGGCTCCTTAGTTAGTATTTTTGACCAAAGGAATGCCTCTAGGATGAAGGTAGCATAGTTTAGAGGATATTTGGGCAGGGTTTGGCTGATTGAAATGGATTTGAAGGTGTGAATTTGAGAGAAGGGGAAGTGCCCTTTTATAAGAGGGGTGAGGGGTACCTTAGGAAAAGATTGAAATATTATTTTATAATAAAATAATTTTCGTTTTCTAATTGCTCAAAAATGATTTATTTCGAGGATAAAGTGGGTATGGGTTGAAAACCTCTCAATCAATTGGATTTACATAAGTTTAGGTGACCATATAAACCATATCTTATAGATTTAGCTCATAGTTAAATAGTTTTACATTTACCATGTCTCTTTGTATTTTTAAATTATATTGTTAATAAACCTATTATAAAATTACTAGAGAATCCTAAGTGGTTCGTTATTGATTTATATAACCTTATCTAAGTCCTTTGGCAGATCCTTAGATTTTTAGGAATATAATATCAATTAATAATATTGTATTTGTTTTAAAATTGATTTTATGTCAATTTTGACACTATTTAGTAATTGATTTTTGTTAAAGTACAAAAAACTTTATTACTTCGAATTAAATTAAATTAATCAATCCTACCAAGTCATATTAACCTATAAAATTCTTGGAGTTCATCGAAAGTCTCAATTTAGATTTATTTGGATATTTATAATATCAATTATTTTAATCTTTCATTAATTGGGTAATTATTGCATCATCATTCTGTCATAACTAAATTTAATTATTTAATGTCTCAAAATTATAAATAAAATACCATTATGTAGGAAATATTTTTATATTTCTAATGAATATTTATAGTTGAATTTATGATATTTATAACACTATATTAAAAATGGTTTTGTTTTTAATATTTGAATTTAACACTTTTAACTCTTCTTTAAATAAAATAATAATAAATGTCCTAATCTAATCCAAGTGGACCTAAAGAAACATATTTTATTTCTAAGGTTGTTTTTGGTCGAAATACAATTAACCAATAGAATTAGGATATGTGTTAGGGTAATAATAATATCATTTTTACCTTTAATTACCCTATTTACTTTTAACTATGGTAAATAAAAGTTAAAAGTTATTATTCACCAAAAATTATTTTCATATTATTGAACCAAATTTTACTTACTCATATCAACTGTGTCTCTCGGATTTCTGAAATTCAATTCACAGAAGTTATAAAATTATGTTTTATACAAATTTTAAAATGCTCCAAGGAGGCGGGAAAAAGACATTAAAATGTTCAATAAAATTATATATATCTAATTTTTTTATAAAAATGACTCCAATGAATTAAATTTAACAAATATTGGTAGTATGTATCTATTTTGAAAAAAAATAAATTTAAATAATATAAATAATTATTTGATAAAAATTTGATTTTAAACAATAAAGCAATGTTTTTCACTATTTTCAAAATTTTATTTTTTTCAGAAAAATAACAAAAATAAACCCTAAGATAATTTTGATTTTCCAAATTCAGAAATGAATTCCATTTTGAAAAATAAAATTTCCAAAATTTCCAAAATTGGGTATTACTATTCATAACGGCTATTTTGGTTGGTCGTGGTGTGTTAAAACATCACGTTGCGTACAACGCAAGCTATTGTATTATTCAAAGGGGATATACCATGGAAACTTGGGGTGTTACATTCTCCCCTCCTTCAAATAATTTCATCCTCGAAATTTCTAGAATATTACTGTATAAAAAGATTCAGGTGGTTCTTCATCATAAGTTCCTCGGGTTACCACATTGCATCTTAGATCTTATGATTTCTCCATAGAACATTTATCAGATTAGTCGTCCAGTTTCTCAACAATTGTTCTCTTTTATCAAGAATCTTGACAGGATCTTCACAAGAAGAAAGATCAGGTTCTAGCTCAATTACATCATAGGTGAGTACATGCATTGAGTCAGGCATGTATTTTCTCAACAGTGATAGGTAGAACACATAATGAACTTTGGAGAGACTTGACAGCATTTCCAAACGGTAAGGTACAACCCTAATTCGTTGTAGAATTTCGAAAGGTCTGATGTACCTTGGACTCAATTAACCCTTCTTAAAGAAACGTATATCACCCTTATAGGGAAATACTTTCAAGAAAACATGATCTCCTACTTGAAATTACAAATCATTCCTTCTGTTATCATCATATATCTTTTTCCTACTTCGAGCTGCTTTGATGTGGGTTTGGATAACCTATACCTTTTCCATTGTTCCTTGAAATGTTCTGGGCCGACGAGTTTTATTTCACTAACATCATCGCAACAAGTTTGTGTGCGATATCTCTTTCCATATAATTCTTCATATGGTTCCATCTAAATTTTTAAATGGAAGATATTGTTATAGGAAAATTCTACTATAGTTAAATATTGATCCCACATACCTTCAAAGTCAAGTGAGAAATATCTCAACATGTCTTCTAAGGTTTGAATTGTTCGTTCTAATTGTCCATCGGTTTGAGGGTGGTAGGCAGTACTCAAACGATGTTCAGTATCTAAGGCCTTCTGAAGACTTTTCCAGAATCATGATGTAAAATGGGGATCATGATCAGAAGCAATCGATAAGGGTACTCCATGAAGTCTTACAACTTCATTAATATATTGTATTTCTAAACATTCATGTTGTAAATCTTCTCTTATAGCAAGAAAATTAGCTGACTATGTAAGACGATCAAAAACGCCCCATATTGCATCATTCCTTCTAGGATTCATTGGTATCCCCATGACAAAGTCCATCGTAATATCATCCCATTTCCACCCTGGTATGGGAAGTGGTTTCATGACTCCACTAGGATGTTGTCTTCCAGTATTCACTTATTGAAAAAACATACATATTGACACATAATCATCAATCCCCCTCTTCATGATATCCCACCAAAAAATTTCCTTCAAATCTCTATACATCTTGGTGCTACTAGGGTGTATATAGAAATTGGAGCTGTGGGAATCGTCCAACAATTCCCTTTTTAGATCTAGTATATTGGAAACACAAATTCTCTTCCCAAATTTCAAAATTCCATATTCATATATGAAGTCACTCAATCTCTCATCATTCATAGCTTTAATCTTCTTTTGAAACTCCTCATCATCACTTTGAGATCTTTTTATCCTTTCTAATAAAGATGGTTTGGAAACCATTTGAAAAAGTATCAATGTTTCACCTTCGACGACTATTCTCGTATCCATCTTTACTATATCTATGAATATAGGATCCCTTTCCACTCTCATCTTGTTCAAAACTCCATGATCCTTTTTTCTCACAGCATCTTCCACCTTATTTGCCTTCCCTGGGAGGTAGTGTATATTGAAATCATAATACTTGAGTAGTTCAAGCAATCGCCTTTCCTCGTGTTCATTTCTTTCTGTGAGAAAATATAATTCAAACCCGTTTGATCGGTATATATCTCACATTTTTTACCATAGATATCGTGTCTCCAAATCTTCAAAGAAACGATTACAGCTGCTAACTCAAGATCATGATTGAGATAGTTTTGTTCATGAATTTTTAGCTGTCATGATGCATAGGCAATAACTCTGCCATTCTTTATAAAGACACAACCAAGTCCTTTCTTTGAAGCATCACTACAAATAACAAACCCATCATTCCCCGATAGTAGATTAAATACAGGAGAACTGACTAATATCCTGTTTAGTTCTTCAAAACATTCTTCACACAATTTTTTCCAAACAAATTTAACCCCGTTATGTGTGAGCTTGGTTAATGTGTTAGCCAATCAGGAAAAATTTTGGATGAAACATCGATAATAACCTGCTAACCCAATAAAACTATGTACCTCAGTTATACATGTCAGCGCTGGCCATTTTTGGATTTCCTTTGTCTAAGAAGGATCAATATAGATTCTGTCCTTAGAGACAATATGGCCATGAAAAGAAATATCCTGAAGCCGGAATTCACAATTGCTAAACATCCCATTTAATTCATTTCTTCGAAGAGTCTTTAGGATAATGTTCAAGTGATTTTCATGATCTTCGTAGATTTTGGAGTATACGAAGATATCATCAATAAATACCACTACATATTCATCAATATTTTCCTTGAAAACTCTGTTCATTAGATCCATGAAAATAGAGGGTTCATTAGTCATCCCAAAAGTCATTACGGTAAACTCATAATGACCATACGTGGTGAGAAATGTTGTATTTGGAATGTCTTCCTTCTTCACACACAACTGATGATATCCAGATCGAAGGTCATTCTTTGAAACATATTGAGCTCCTTGAAGTTGGTCGAATAAATCATGAATGCGGGGTAGATGATACTTATTCTTTATTGTTATAGCATTTCTCTCCATGTAGTCAATGCACAAACTCATATATATTTCTTTCTTCTTAACAAAAAGAACAAGTGGTCCAAATGGATAAACACTAGGGTGAATAAATCGCTTATTACTCAATTCATCTAGTTTTTTCTTTAGTTCCACTAATTCCACAGTGTCCATTCTATAATGGGTCTATGATATGGGCATTGAACCTTGAATTAAATCAATGGAAAACTCAATTTCTCTTTCTAGATGACTTCCAGGTAAATTCTATAGAAACACATAATCATATTCTTGTACAATAGGTATGTCCTCTATTTGAACATTCCTTTCCTCAACCATAGTTTTTTCATTCTCTTCCTCCCTGACAATTGAATTCAGTAGAGCTACTGGGGGTGGATGTTGATAAGAAAAATATAGCGATGTTTCTTCTCTAATTATAAGGTACTCCTTATCATCATTGAAAATTGTAACCTCCTTCCTCTTAAATAAATTTTCGCATCATGGTCTGAAATGAAATCCATACTGGGGATTATATCAAATTCTATCATGGGTATGCCGATAAGATCAGAAGATAAATAACATTTATATGACTTAATGGGAACTGATTCAAAAAACTACGTTGCAATGATACATACCTTAATAGTTTTGACTAACTACTCCCTTGTTAAATCAAATTGGAAATATATAATTTTCTTAGAAAACTAGGAAGATATGAAACAATGCGATGATACAGAATCAAATAAATAATTGGATAAACATAAGAAAACCATTAAATTAACTGCCACCACATCTTTCATAGCTTCAACCTCAGCAGTAGTGATCACATAATCTTGGCCTTGATTCCTCAGCCTTTTCTATGATATGTTTCCTTGGTTCTTAGTAAATTCATTTGAATAATACCCTCGTTCTCTAAAATTGTAGATTCAACATTTACAGCCTCTTTCTTCCCCTTGAAATCATGATCTTGGTGTCATTTTTCACCACCCATGTAATAGACAACCATTCCATTCAAGCACGTACCATGGTGTTTCTTCCCACATTTACTGTAGGATAGATATTCAACTTTTCCCTTCTTCCCCTAATTTCCATTTCCATAGTGTTTAGAAAATATCTTCTTCTCTTTCTTTTCTTTAAAGTCATAAGACATAGCGAATTATTTTTCTGTCTTGATAGAACATGAGACAATATCTTCGTACAATGAGAAGTATTGTGACACAAATTCTCGACAGAGAAATGATTTTAACCCATCAAGGAATCGATCAATCTTACTCCTTGGGTTACGTATATAATCTATTGCATGCCTTTCTAACCTTGTAATGTTAGCCTCAAATTTTGCAACATTATCATCCTTTTTTTGCCTTAGACTCACAAATTGACTTTCTATATTCACTTGATGGTCACGAGGAAAGTATTTTTCTAAGAAAAGTTCTTTAAATGCCCTCCATTCCATGTTTTTTACTTCTTCATCTTCGTTTGTGTATTGAATTAATGACAACCATTGATCTGCATAACCTGTGAGGAGATAAACTTCCATGACATCATTTTCACTTTCATTACTCCCCAAAGCAAGAAATATTTTTTATAAGGAACATATCCATTTCTCAGCTACAAATGGATTTATAGTCCCATTGAATTTAGGTGGTTGGTGCCTCATGAAGCGGTCTAACATTTATCCTCCATGTTGTGGATCAGGGTACTCTATACGGGTAATGTTATTATTCATAACCTGAACGAGTTGTCCTAGTATGGTGATAAGCTGATCAGCACCAGTTGAATCACCATCTCCACTATAATTATCTTGAGTAGGATGGAAATAACTACATGGATTATGTTCATTGATATGGTTTCTATTCCTTACACTATACGCCATTTATAAACAATGGCATACACTAGATTAGTTTATGAATTTCAATACATAATTCCAAACTTATAAAACAATTAACATAAATTGAGAAGTTTATGGATATAATCCATAATCATAAAAATGTTTTTTTGAGGAATTATATACCCATAAATCCTTAATAATGGTTCTTAATGAAAATGTGAATTATCCTAATCATATCTACTGGGATTGTCGTAACCAATAGGGCAACAAGGCCCGTTGTCGTATACCAGGATACCCCAGGTCAAGCCCGAAACTCCTTGTCGGATTTTTCACTCCTAGTTACATCTAGGCCAGAGCCACCTCTACCTGATCATATCTAGAAATGGATGTATTGCCTATAAAATTCAAAAAATCTCTACATTACCAAGATTCTAGGAAGTTCTTCTATACTAATCCTCAAAGTCTATCTTAGGGTATTGTGCTCTAATCAGAGCTTATCTAAATCTAGTTTCCAAGGTTTTTACTAGACTTTCTCTGATACCAACTGTAATGCCCTGACCCCAGTTACCCAGAGTCGGTGCATTATTACATTACATTGGCATGATATAAGGAAATAATGTCTTGAAAGACCGATCAGTTTAGTGGCTTTGGAAGTACTAGATACATTCATAAATTTTACATTACATTATAAAATGACAAACAACAACAAAATTGAGTTCATTAACCACAGTCATATCCCATAGACTATACCTGTAGGTAATTCATAATATACCTCTTCACATCCTGGGAAAAATTAAACATAAAAAGGGGTGAGTTCAGATGTTCAGTAAGGATAACAATATAGAGAAAACTTTCATAAATAAGCATAAACATTTTAAAGAAATTTATAAGACTAAAACATAAGAAATTTAAACAGAAACTTCATAATAATATGGAAATGATTGATAAAATAATGCCATTAACTTATTCACATAGATATTCTACCAGTCTAATAGTCACATGCAATATCAATAGCCTATTTTATAATGATGGAATGCATAATCCTAGACTTCATAACCACATAGTCAAGGCCTTTTGCCAAGACTACAAATAAGATTTTGTTAAGGACTTGTTCCAAGACACTAGTTTGTCTCATGAGACCTACTGATGCATTGAGGAGATATAGAGAGCACCTCCCATCACTTACTAAGTCCAATGCATTCCTCATATGAAAAGGTTGAAACATAGAATAAACATTCGTATTAAAACTATAATAGGAAATGTTAATACATTAACCATTGACAATGAATGGTATAAAAATAACACATCCATAGTCAAAAATATCACAAAACCATCAATACAATATGGACGCTTTTTATCATAGTAAATCAACTTCAAATAATTTTAAAATCCATCAAAGGATGTTGATAGAGAAGAAATCAAAAATATTTGAGAGAAATATCACTTTCATTTTTTTGAAATCTTTTAAAGTCACATAATTATAAAATAAAACATTTAATTTGAGCATATTATTATAAGCCTTTAAGGGAATCTTAGACGATGTTATAATGGAGGAAAATAGCCGCACCCACCGTATAAGTTAAAAAAAAGACATTCTTACCTTAATTTTGTCGAAAATGTCATAATGTACCTTGTTTAGAAAAAGACAGAAATATTCATTTCAAAATATATAAGGTCAAATAATGAAATAAATGACTTTAAACCATATTATATGAAATATTAAAAATGTTTTGGAATACATTTTCAATAAAAACATGGATGTGGATGATAATGACGTCCAAGTAGATACTTAGGTAAAAACAACCTCAGATAATAAAGAGATTGTGAAATTAACCCTTACCTTTTACTTTTCCTTGGTTGAGGGTAGGTTAACCTCCTATATAATAGTTTAATTATAGTTATTAAATTATACAAGAACCATATACATAAATATGATATCATATATGATCTTCTAATATTGCTTTGTTACTTATATTTTAGTATTATCATCATTTTAGGTGTTAACTGATTCATTTTCCTTTATATGTTTTGTTACATAAGACATGTCTGTTATGGATAGGATGTATTTGATTCATATATAGAATGATATTATGTTCTTAACAATTATTTTTAATCATCAAATGAAAATTATTCTTTAATTGTTACGATGGGTAAATGAATCTCATCGCGTTCATGGAGACTGTAATCTGTACGTACACATGAGTGACAATATCATTCTTTCCATATTAAAATCGTATGTAAATAGATTTTATATCATATATACAGAATAATTAACATGTTATATTTATTATTTATATCAATTATACATCATTATTATACCCATCCAAAAAAATGTATTGAATAACAACTACACCACGACGTGGAGACGGTAAGCCGTACGTATTCATGTATGGTGACTTTTTTCATCATATGATGGATAGAATAATGAATATGGTTATACCATTTTTATAATAACATCATATTATATATAATATAATGGATTTATTATTTTATAATGGGAAAAACAAAGAAAGTGGATGTGGAAGAAGAAAAGAACTAGAAAGAGGTGATGAAATATTTACCTCTTCTTCGGGTTCTTCCTTTTGATTTGATCAAAAGGGCTCCATAGGATGGCTTTATAACCATAGTAAGCCCTATAGGATGAATAGAGGATAGTTGATAGCATATTTGGGAAGGGTTTGGCCGAGCCAAAGGACTTTGAAGGTGTGAATTTGAGAGAGGGGGATGTGCCCATTTATAAGAGGGGTGCGGGGAACCTTAGGAAAAGATTGAAATATTATTTTGTAATAAAATCATTTTCGGTTATTAATGGCTCCAAAATGGTTTATTTCGAGGATAAAGTGGGTATGGGTCTAAAACCTATCAACCAATAGGTTTGAGACAGGTTTTGGTCACCATATTAACCTTATCTTTGAGATTTAACTCTTAGTTAAGTAGTTTGACATTTACCATGTCTCTTTGTATTTTTATATTATATTGTTAATAAACTCACTATAAACATTCAAGATAACCCCAAGTGGTTCATTATTGATTTATATATCCTTATAGAAGTCCTTTTTTTGATCCTTAGATTTTTAGGAATATAATATCAATTAATAATATAGTATTTGTTTTAAACAATTATTTATGTCAATTTTTACACTATTCAGTAATTGATTTTTGTTAAAGTCCAAAAAACATAATTACATAGAAATAAATTCATTTAATCAATATTAAAAGGTCATATTATCCTATAAAATTCATTAAATTCATCAAAAGTCACAATTTTTATTTATTTGGTTATTTATAATATCAATTATTTTAATCTTTCATTAATAGGGTAATTACATCATCATCATTGTGTCATAACTAAATATAATTATTTAATATCTAAAAATTATAAATAAAATACCATTATATAAGAAATATTTTTATATTTATAATTAATATTTATAGTAGAAATTATCTTATTTATAACTCTATATTAAAAATGTAATAATTATTAAACATTGAATTTAATACTTCTAACTCTTCTTTAAATAAAATAATAATAAATTCCCTAATCTAAACCAAGTGGACCTAAAAGATCATATATTATTCCTAAGGCTGTTTTTGGTCGAAATAAACTTATCCAATAGAATTAGTACATGTTTTAGTGTAATAATAATATCATTTTTTCTTTAATTACCCTATTTACTTTTAACAGTGGTAAATAAAAGTTAAAAGTTACTATTCACCAAACATTATTTTCATCTTATTGAACCACATTTTACTTACTGATATCAACTGTTTTTCTTGGATTTTTGAAATTTAATTCATAGAAGTGGTAAAATTACATTTTATGCAAATTTGCAAATGCTCCTAGGAGGTGGGTAAAAGACGGTAAAAAGTTCAATAAAATTTTTTGCATCTAATTTTATTATAAAAATGACTCCAACAAATTATAGTGAACTAATATTGGTATTATGTATCTATTTTTACTTAAAATAAATTTAAATAAAATAAATTATTATTTAAATAAGAAGTTAGTTTTAAACAATAACGCAATGTTCTTCACTATTCAAAAAAATTGAATGCTTTGAGAAAAATACCAAAACATCACCCAAAGTTAATTTCGATATTATGAATTCAAAAATGAAGTCCATTTTGAAAAATAAAATTTATAAAATTTTTAAAAGTGGGGATTACTATTCAAAATGTCTAGTTTGGTTGGTCGTGGTGTGTTAAGACATCAAGTTGCGTACAATGCCAACTATTGTATTATTCAAAGGAAAAACATACCGTGGAAGCTTGGGGTGTTAAAGAAATTCACCCTAAGATAATTTTTATCTTATGTATTAAAAAATTAATTCTATTTTAACAAATTCAAAACATATAAGTTGCATTAATTAATTTAAAATTAATATCCATTGTCAAAACAAAAAAGCAGGGTTTTAAAAATTAAAAATTATCAAAATATTGGCAGGTGCTAATGTTAAATTTAAATGTGAAATTACATAAAATGACCTAAATTGTATTAAATGATAAAAATATTATCTAATTATACTTCCAAAACATTCAAATTCATAATTTACCACTATAAATTATTTCGATTAAAAAGTTTTTTTCAATTAAAATTTAGTATTTTTCAATATTCACCAAAATATGAAAGTTATCAGAAATGTACCAATTATTTATCCCAACTAAATTTTTATGTACCACTTCTAAAAAAATTAATTTAAATAAATTTAATATATAAAGGTTTCAAACATTGGTTTTAAAAATTGATCACCATTAAATGGTGGTAAAATTGTATTTTTTTGAAAAATACTTCTTTTATCTGGAAAAATGAATTTGTTCTAATATTATGTCTAAGAAACACATAATATGGATTCTAAAATTATATTCATTATATAAAATTCAAAATTTAGTTAATACTATTCATAACAACTTTTTTAACGTCTAGTTTGGTAAGTCGTGATGCGCTTGAACTAAATATTGCGTGTAGCGCAAGATATTGAATTACTATGAAGGGATAATGTACTATGGAATATTGGTGTGTTACATTCTCCCCTACTTTAATAAATTATGTCTTCGCAATTTCAAATTCTTCTTCAAAAATAAAATCTTAAAAATAGAAAAATACCTTTGCAGAAACCCCACATCGGAAATTGGGTTAATAAAATTTATTCTTAATAAGATGGAAAGGGTAATGAAAAAGTCACCACCAAATTATGATCTTGATTAGGAGAACATTGGTCGAAATTAGAGACACATAATTGGAGGAAAAAACTAAAATATTTGTAGGAAGTGATCGAGGTCATCAATCACAAACAAGTGTAAAATTGAGGGCCTCAAATTCATCAATCTATGATGATTTAAAATATCATCAGTTCAAGAAGACATAAGGTATTAGTATAAAACATTTTTTGTTTTAAGACCAAATCCCTAAAGTTTAATAATTAATTTATTCATAAAATAAAAGGAAAAAATATATACTTGATAAGTATAGTTTCATCCTTCAACTAATTCCTACCACAAACTCATCATTCACTCCGAATGATAATAGAATTCAAAAATATTATATTTACCCAAATGGTATAAGGTTCTAAAAAATGAATTTCTAATATATTTTTTGGACTATTTAAAAAACTAAATTATAAAAACCAGGAAATCATGTAGGCCAGTGGTAGGTAATTCACCCTTATCACCCTTCGGTTTCGGGTTCAAGTCTCACGGCCTTGTCGGACGCAACGGGTTGTCGCCCGACCTCCGGGTTGTCCTTCTTATAATAATACAAAAAATAAAATTAAGAAATTCTTTATCCATAACAATAGTATCCAAGGTCAATATTAATCTATTCCAACATTTAAACTTATCTAAAATACTTATGTCCAAACTCACAGTCCAAAATTTATAAGGAAGTTACACACAATGAATATCTTTTTTCCATGTTATAACATGTGAATACCTTCATCAGGTATTCTATTAAAACAATTTAACACCCTGAATTACCATAAAACCATATTGATTACATTCATTCTCCCTTATTCCTTATAGAATACTGGATATATTCCTTATATCCAAAAAATTTGTAAACTCCAACAATGATGGAATAAACAAATAATTAATTAGTTTCAAAGTAGTCAAGAATATCGAATATAATTTATCCAAGTCAATCATATCTTTTTCCAAAATCACTACCTCATAACCATATTAAGGTTTATATTTCCTACAACCATGTATTTTCCAAAAAAGTTTAATATGCTATTGAGTCGCTTTTTTAGAACCATATAATCTCAAATCCTCAATCAAATATTACTACAATAAAATAATTATTTATTTCCATAATTTATATAACCAGTACATCGTTGATACAACACTAAAATGAAATAATTATTTAATAACAACATATGAACACTAGTCATTCCTCTTCATCTCTGGAAGTATCATAACTTGATTATTATCCAATAGCATCATTTGGGGAATACACTAATGATTTGGAAATTTATTCACATAGTGTCCCAACTCCTTATAAATGAAGCATTGTACATTTGAAACCTTTTTATTACCCTTAAAATCACATACATGGTGTCCTTTTCCTCCATACTTATAACTAACTCTCATTACATTCAAGAATTTACCAAGGTGATTCTCTCCATAGTTATCACATGTGGGAAAATTTTTATTTCCCTTATTCCCTTTATCCATCTTTCTCTCTACCATCCTTTTCTTCTCTGGCTTCATTTCAAATCCATATGACCCAGAGAATTCTTTATTGTTCTTATTAACACATGATACTATTTCTTCATATGATGAGAATACATGAGAGACTATTTCCCTTATAAATGTTATCTAAAGTCTAAGAAATATTTGATACTTCTTACTCTTTGGATCATACATATTGCTGGAGTTTTCATTGCTTCTACTGAGCATAATTTCTGTATGATGACATACACTAGGTTAGATCATGTCATAATGTATAATCCAAAAAATAGAAAAATTCTCAACACTAATTGAAGATTTTCACACATATAGTATCATAGTCATAAATATAGTTTGTTTTCTAACATATTTACTCACAAATCATTCATAATGATTTGTAAAGAAAAATTGAATTATACTAAGCATATACCCTGGGAGTGTCATAACCAAGAGTGCAGCAAGGCCCGTTATCGTGTACCAGGATACCCAGGGTCAAGCCCGAAACTCCTTTTCAGAGTTTTCACTCCTAATTATATCTGTGTCATAGCCACCTTTACTTGCTCGTATCGAGACAAGGATATGTTTCTTGGAAAATCTAAAAATCTCTACATTACCAAAATTCTAAGAAGTTCTTCTATACTAATTCTAAAAGTTTTATCTTAGGGTAATGTTCTCTAATCAGAGTTTCCCTAAATCTAGTTTCCAAGGATTGTACTAAACTTCTTCTTATACCAACTATAATGCCCCAACCCTAGAAGCCCAGAGTCAGTGCATTATTTTAATACATTTTCATGATTACAAGGAATCAAGTCCCAAAGGACTAATCAGTTTAGTAGTCTTGGAAAATAGATTACACACATGAATGTTAAATTAGACATTAAAAAATAAAACACAACATAAATAATATATTGAAAAATCCATTATTCCCCTAGCTTAACCCTGCATATGAAACATAATACACTTCTTGGAATCCAAGGAAAACAAAATATAAGAAAGGGGTGAGCTCATATTCTCAGTAAAGTTAAAAAATTTAGCGGAAGCTATAAACTTTTAAAGAAAGATGTTTAATAAAAACAACATCCTTTTAAACACAAACATGTACATAATATGGAGAAAATAAACAAAAAATCACCATATAAACATGAACATTGATATTATACTAGTAGAATAATCACATGTAATAATTAATTTCATAATGAGGGAATGCCTAACACCGGACATCCTTACCACATAGTGAAGGCCTCATACCAAGACTACAAATAAAATTTTTGTCAACACCTTGTGCCAAGACACTAGTTTGTCTCATGAGACATACTAATTAATTGAGGAGATATAGTAGGCTCCACCCTTCACTTACTAATTCCACTTCATTCCTCATATGAAAATGTTGAAACATAACATAAACATTCGTATTAAAACTAGAAAATTAAATATGAATACTCCAACTATAAACCATGAATGGTATAAAAATTGCACATCCACAGTAAAACATATCATAACTCATTCAATACAATATTGAAGATTTTATTATAGTAAATCAACGTTTATCAATAATAATATCCAGTAAAGGATGTTGACATAGATGAAAATGATCAGTAAATCTCTTTGAGAGAAATATCCCTTTTTGTAAAATCATTTAAAGGTCACACATTTATATAAAAGTAATTTAAAAGAGATTTTTGAATCCAAATGTCCCATACCACTTTGAACCATTTGAAAATAATTATCATTTCAAAAAATTCAGGTTCTTATAAATAAATCCTTAATATCATTTTGAAAACATGGACATTAATTAAACTGATTTAGAAAGACAAATCATTAAAAAATTTAAAATGATGATCTAGTTAAATAGACCCTCCCACAAACACATAAAAGATTATTTTTTAAAACATTTTTATGAAATATGGGCATCAATGTTAAATATTTTCTGGTAAATACTTTAACATTAACAATCTCGAATAATAATGATATTGAGGAAATAACTCTTACCTTGTACTTTCCTTTAGTCGATGGTACATTAATCCTCCTGTATAATGACCATAGAATGTTATTAAATTATACCAGAACCATATTAATATTTATTATATCATACATGATTAATTTATAAATTTATACTACCATTTAATAATAATATCCATGTTGAATTAGCATTTTGGGTAATAATTGCTTTCATGATCATATGTGTGTAACTTATTATTCTTGATCATATCACTTAGATCACGATTACAATACTTCTATAATATAAAACATGATTTTTATATCATATATATTTAGTGTATGAATATTTATAGTAGATAGATATATGAAATGGAAAACACCGTTTATGGATATTGTAGGTCGTACGTACGTATAAACATTGTATCCGTTTTCATATCGTATTGAAGGGAAGTAGTGAATGAGATATATGTAAATACATACATACATACATAAATATATATATATATATCCATAAGCATTATTATGTCATATATTAAATACTTATTAATAATATTCATTTTTATAATCATCATTCAATGGTGAATGTGGAAATGAATCTCATCGCGTCGTGGAGACGGTAAGTTGTATGTACGCATGAGCGATGATATCATTCAATTGATGGTGAAATGGTATATAATTGGATAGTATATAATATATAAATAAACATTAACATGTTATATTTATAATTTACATAAATAATAATCTTTATTATACTCATCCAAATAATGAATTGTTGAATAACAAACTACACCACAACGTGGAGACGGTAAGTCGTACATACGCTCGTATGGTGACATTGTTATTCATGGGATGGATAGAATACTGAATATGGTTGTACCATATTTATAATAACATCAAATTATGTAGAATCTACTGGATTTATTATTTTGGTATGGAAATAACATAGAAATAGAATGTGTAAGAAGAAAAGAACTTTGAAAGAGGTGATAAAATAATTACCTCTTCTTTGGTTGTTTCCTTTTGATTGGAAAAAAGGGATCCTTAGGTTGGATTTATTCTCAAGAGAAGGCCTCTAGTTTTATTTGAGGGATTTGGGAGGATATTTGGTCTGGTTTTTGCCAAGAAAAATGGCTTTGGAGGTGTGATTTTGAGAGAAGGGGAAGTACCCTTTTATAAGAGAGGTAAGGGTTACTTTAGGAAATGTTAGAAATATTATTTTTCTATAAAATCATTTTCAGTTTCTAATGGATCCAAATTGATTTATTTCGAAGCTAAGGTGGGCATGTGTCTAGCTCATCTCAACATATAGGTTTTAGACAACTTTTGGTCACCATATTATCCCTATATTTTAGATTTTACTCTTTGTTAAATAGTTTAACTCTTACCATGTCAACTTGTATTATTATAAAAAATGGTTAATAAACGTACTATAAAAATAAATGAGAACCCCAAGTGGTAAATTATAGATATATATAACATTATATATGTACATTGACCGAACCTTATTTTTTTAGAAATATTATATCAATTAATAATGTAGTATTTTTTTGAAAAATTCATTTATTTCAATTTGGACAATATTTGGTATTTTATTTTTGATAAAGTCATTAAAATTTATCACTTCAAAAAAATTATTTAATCAACCCTAAAATTTCATATTATCCAAGAAATTTCGTGGATGGCCAAAAAATCCTCAATTTACATTTATTTTTATATTTATAATATCAAGTATTTTAATCTTTCATTGATAAAGTAATTACTCCATCACCGTTGTGTCACAAATAAATTTGATTATTTAATATCTAAAAATTATAAATAAAATTAAATTATTCATGAATTTTTTTTATCTTTCTAATTAATGTTTATAGTCGAATTTATCTTATGTATAACCCAATATTAAAAATGGTTTAGTTGTTAAACATTGAATTTAACACTTTTAACACTTCTTTAAATAAAATAATAATAAATGTCCTAATCTAATCCAAGTGTACCAAAAGGATAATATTTAATTCATAAGGTTGGTTTTGGTCGAAATAAACATATCCAATAGAATTAGGATATGTGTCAGAGTAATTATAATATCATTTTTACCTTTAATTACCCTATTTACTTTCTACTGTGGTAAATAAAAGTCAGAAGTCACTATTCACCATAAATTATTTTCATCTTATTGAACCACATTTTATTTTCTGATTTCAACCGTGTCTCTCGAATTTTTTAAATTCAATTCACTGAAGCGGTAAATTTATTGTATATGCAAACTTGAAAATGTGCCTAGAAGGTATGTAAAAGACGTTGAACAGTTCAACAAAATTCTATAAATCTAATTTCATTATAAAATGAATCCAATGAATTTCATTGAAATTATATAGGTATTGTATATATATTTTTATGTAAAAAAATGTGAATAAAATAAATAATTGTTTAAATAAAAAAAGTTGGTTTTACACAATAACACAGTGTTTTTCACTATTCATAAAAATTGAATGTTTTCAGAAAAATACCAAAAATTCGCCCTAAGCTAATTTTTATTTTCTGAGTTAAAAAATGAATTCTATTTTACCAAATTCAGATCATAAAAGATTCATTAATTTATTTAAAACTAATTCCTGTTGTCAAAACCAGAAAGCAGGTTTTTAAAAAGTGATAACTATCAAAAGATTGACATGTGTTTATGTCAAATTTAAATGTGAAATTACTTATAATGACCTAAATTGTATTAAATGATAAAAATATAATCTAATTATACTTTCAAACCATTCAAATGGATAATTTAACACCATAATGGTTTTTGATTAAAAAAGTTGTTTTCAATTAAAATTTAGTATTTTTCACTATTCATCACAATATCAAAGTTATCAACAAAGTACCAAATATTTATCCAAACAAAATTTTATGTCCTTCTTCTAATAAAGAATTTAATTTCATTAAATTTAATATATATATGTGTCAAATATTGTTTTAAAAAATTATTCGCCACTAAAAGGTGGTAAAATTTCATTTTTTTGAAAAATACTTCTTTTATATGAAAAAATGAATTTTTTCTTATATTATATTTAATAAACACATAATATGGATTCTAAAATTATATGGTGTATATAAAATTCAAAATTCATTTAATACTATTCCTAACCACTTTTTGAACGACTAGTTTGGTAAGTTGTGGTGTGCTCAAACTCAGTGTTGCATGTAACGCAAGTTATTGAATTACTTTGAAGAGATAATGTACTATGAAATCTTGGGGTGTTACATTAATGGAATGTGTTTTTAGTTATTAGCCTTTTCTTATTGTTTATATTTATTTATGAGAGAATTTGTTTTATTCTTTCCCTTACTGAGCATCTGATCTCACCCTTTGCTTATGTTTTATTTTTTTCCATGGATATTAAGATATATATTATAATTGAAATGTGGGGTAATCTAGGTGAATAGGGGTGTTTCCAATGGATTTACTATGTTTTATTTCATTTAATGTTGTAATTTAAGACTTATGTTTGTATTTAGATTTCTAAATCTACTAAACTATTTGGTTCTTTTGGGATGTTATCTCTATTACTTAGTAACAATGTAATAAAGTAACCACTAACTCTTCGCTATTGGGGATGGTATCTTTACAGTTTTTATCAAAGGTTGATTAGTAGAAACATGGGAAACTATATTTAAGAAAACATAGATTAGTGAAATATAACCCTACAATTGAATTTGAGAATATTCCCAAGGTAACCAAGATTATTATTTTTAGATTAGTCACACATAAATTTTTTAAGTGTTTCACTAGTTTCAAAATTTGATAATCTAATCTAGTGTATGCCAATTTTTAGAAACAGAGCATAGTGGAAGGAGTGGAAACCATATCAATGCATGTATTCCTTGTAGGGATCTCACTCTTATGTTATATAATGATGTTTGATCTGGAGATGCAATTGGAACTGGACATATTATAAGTATACCGAGGAAAACTGACTCATGTTATGAGTAATAACCTTGCTTTCATAGAACATACAGATCCACAATGTGGTGTAACAATGTTGGAACACTTCATGTGACAAAACCAACCATCATTCAATTGGGCTATAACCCCATTTGTAGCTGAGCAATGAATAAGTTCCTTATAAAAGATATTTCTTACATTTTAAAGTATCAAAAAGGATAAGGTTACCATGGATGTTTATAGTATCTTCAGAGATGCATATCAATGGTGGCCATTAATTTAAAACTGAAAGGAGGGAGAAGAAATTTCAAATATAGAATGGACCTATTTCAAGGGGATTTGATTGGAAAAATATTTCCCTCATGGATAGTTAGTGGATATCAAGAGGCAGTTCTTGAGTCTGAGAATGAAAGATGATGAAAATCTTGAAATGTATAAATCCATCATTACAAGGTTAGAAATCCATTTTTGTAACTACATACATAATCCAAAGAGAACGATTGAGCATTTCATTTTGGTCTTAAGACAATTTTAATAAGGGAAGTAATCTCCAAAAATTTCTCATCATACGAGGGTATATTATCATATGCTATTGTGCTGAAGAAAGGATTTTCCAAGCTATATGGCTTAGAAGGGAAGAAATATAAGAAATGTTTTTTGAGTACTCTGGAAAAGGAATTACAAAAAAGGGAAGAAAGGAAGTATAGAAAATACAACTTGAAATATGTGTGGAATGAAACATAATGGGGTGTACCTATTGGGAATGGGATTTTGTTACAAGTGTGAAGACAAAGGCCACCAATCCCATGATTCCAATGGAATAAAAGAATTATTCAATTCATAATTCTTCATCTGTAAGGATATGGGACACTATTTACATGATTTTCCATGATCTCAAGAAATATAACCCAGAAAAGGCCATGGGAACAAGACCATGCTTATGCAGTCACAACATTATAGTTTGAAAATCATAATGTTAGGGTGGAAGGTACTTTAATCATACCATAAAGTTTAGCTAAGGATCTATTTGATTCCAGATCATCGAATTACCTTATATCATCCCATTTTTCTATAAACATTAGATATTTCTGAATCAACTTAAAAAGGTAATTTTCTATCAAATCTCATAGTTGAAACCTTATTGTAATTAATATGTGTCGAGAACTTTCTATTATGAAAAATAAACGTGCTATAATTTCTTATTTTATTAACATAATTAAGGTAAATTTTGATATAATCCTTGGAATAGAATTGATTTCAAACAATATTTAAAAAAAAGTATTACAAATTGAAGAAAATTTTGATTTATGATGAATATATGGTGTTTATCATCTTTAGAGGGGAGAATTCATCATCTAATTCATATCTTTATCCGCCCATAGAATATTTTATAAATGATATTCTAGGAGAAGAATACTAGATAAATACAACTGATGAATATTTTTATCTTCAAATTTAGGATGTACCTATTGTATAGGAATAATTTTATGTATTTCTGGAGGAATTACCTAGACATCCTCTAGATAAGGAAGATGATTTTTCTATTGATTTAATCCCTTAAGAAAGACCTATACACAGACACACTATATAATGATCACAGTAGAGTTAATAGTGTTAAAGAAACAACTAGAAGAATTGATTGGAAAGGGATTTATATTCCCTAGTGTATTGCCTTAGAGAGCTCCTGGTAATTTTGTTAATAATAATGACTGATTTATGAGTCATCTCATTGAATATAGGTGATCAATGTTATTATGAAAAATAAAAATTATCATCTACCACATATTGATGAATTATTTTCCCAACATCACGGAGCTCATTATCTTTGAAAGATTTATCTTCCTTCTATATATCATAAATTGATTATAAAGAAGGAAGATATTCCAAATACATCATATCGAACAAGGTATGGACATTATGAGTCAATAGAAATTCCATTTTTGATTACTAATACACCCTCTCTTTTTATGGATCTAATGAACATAGTATTCATGGAATAAATTGATAATTTTTTTTTTGTTTTTATTGATGATATCTTGTTGTACTCCAAAATCTATGAGAACCATGAGAACCAATTACAAATATTTTCATGAGATTCTTATAAAAATAGATATGTGGTTAGTTTAGAATATTTGAATGCTGGATTAAAATAGCTTTGTTTCTTTCCCAGACTATGTCTAATGATGGAATCTAAATTGTTCCACATCAGAAAAATGTTTTCTACGAACGACCTGCACTAATGTACATAACTGAGGTACTTAGTTTCCTTGGTTTTTCAGGTTACTATCGGGATTTCGTTTAGAATTTTTCCCAATTAGCAATAATGTTAACCAATACTACTCATAAAGGGGCTAAGATTATCTAGATAATGGAATGTGCAGAATTTTTTGAATAATTGAATAGTATATTAGTGAATTCTATGATCATGACTCTACCATCGAGAAATGGTATTTGTGATTTATAGTGATTCATCTAAGAAAGTCCTTGGTTTTATCTTTATGAAAAAATGATAGAGTTATTTTCAATGCATCAAGGCAATTAAAAAATCAAGAATAGAAATATACAACTCATAATAATGAGTTATAATCTATAATAATTTCTTTGAATATATAGAGAAATTATCTATATAGTAAAATATGTGAGATTTATACCGTTCACAAGATTTTTAAATATATATTCTTAAAAAAACTCAACAAGAGGCATAGGTGACAGATCAGGCTACACTATAATTATTATAGTTCAATACACTATCACCCAGGGAAGGAAAATAAGGTTGAAAATGAATTGATCATGAATGATGATGGGGTTCTAAAGAAAATAAGGATTTATAGGATTCATGTGCACATAGATCTGGTAAATATGGATATGGAAGTTATCAAAGAAGTTGAATCGTCCCTATATTTTCAAATGATTTCGAAACCATATTTATTTGAAAAATAAAAGTTTCTTAATCTAACGATGAGAACATTCAAAATACAATTAAAGCTATGAATGATGGGAAATTTTTAGACTTCATATTTTTGTAACGACCCAACCCCATTATCTCAGAGTCGTGTGATACTTTATTATATTAGCATGATTAAAAGGAATCGAATACCAAAGGACCAAATAGTTTAATATTTTTTGAAAACTATATTACATATATGACACCCATTTACATTGGGAAATAGAAAATAAATCATCATACATAATAAAATGAAATTAAATACATCCCAGAAATCTCATTCAATTATTTCATCATTATATCCTAATGAAATTAATGGTGATCTAAATTCTATGTAAGGTTATTTACATCCAAATTAATAAATAATTCATATTAATAATCATTATATAATTGTAAAATGAACTAGACACACTTTCCATTTAGAAATTTTGATAAGGCATAATCAATATAGAAAGGTAGATAACTAAAAACATACCATTTAATCAATAATATGATAATGAAACATAACAATTAATATTATTACTAATCTAATAATCACATGGATTAATAATAACTAAATTCACAGTGATGGAATTCATAATTATTTATATCTAAATCATACTATAAAGGCATCATGCCAATAATCTAATACATTCAACACTTCATTCTAATAATCTAATAATATCAAGGATTTGTGTCATGAATCTAATAATATCAAAAATTTATGATAGGAATATAATAATTTTATGTATTAATACCAAGAATCTAATAATTTCAATGATTTTTTCTAGGAATATAATACTGTCAAAGAACCATTCCAAGACTCTTATACTTTCAAGGCTTCATGCGATGAATCTAATACTATCAAGGCTTCATACCACGAATCTAATATTGTAAAGGTGAACATCATATGTAAAAATGGTATAAAAATTAATATATAATAATATCAATTTAATGGGAATAGGTATATAGAAAATTATCATAATTAAGTGACCCTCTCAAGATATTATTAAAAGTCAAAAAAAACAGTTTTATTGTAAATATAATATTTACCACTTATTAATTTTGAAGTAAACAACCATTGGATGAGATAATTGAAAGTAAACTCTTAAATACGATGAATATAAAAGGATTAATGATATAATTAATAAAAATGTTAAGTAGGTACACCACAAAAAAATAAATAAGTGGTGATAACGGTGTATGCCTCATGGAGGAAAAAGTGAGAAAATAATCCCTTACAACTGTGGTTACATTTTAATAGAACACCCAATAAATAACAGTCATAAAATGAATCATTAAAATAAAACATAGATAAAATAATTAATGATATAACATATCATATTGGGTACTATAAAAACCACACGAAACAAATTGGTGGTATTTATGGTGTATGCCTCAATGAAAATTAAAGTGAGACAAGAATATCTTACAAATATGGTATCATTGGAATAAAAAATCCCAAAAATAATATTCATCAAATGAAAATTTTAAATACCATTAAAATAAAAAGTTTCATAATGTAATATTTTAAATTGGGCGTTAGATACACCACAAAAAAGAAATAGGTGTTGGTTATGGCGTATACCTCACGAAAGTAAACGTGAGACAAGAATCCCCTTCCTTGTGTCCAACTTGTCACATGGGTCTTTCTCTTCCTGAATAATAAACATATGTTAATTATTTTCATTATTTATATACTTTTAAATTTTATTATTACTTTTACATCACTTATTACAACATTTTATACAACTACTTAAACAATTATGTTTACGTCTTGTGTTTTGAACAAATGGTTCGTTATATATAAATATACAGAATTATAATCTTGAAATAATTATCATATTTATACATAATTTATACTTTTAAAACCAATCATGAAATATGGTTATGAAAACTGAACCAACGATACAATCATGGAGAGGGTAGGTTGTACATACGCATGAGTAATGTTTCCATTTTTCAAGGATCATTATGGAAAGTGGGTATCAATATATCATTTAGTAAAGATACTTTTTTCATAAATACCATGATATTTGAGCATATTTACTTCCATACATAATTCTTGTGATGTAAAAGGAATCTCATCACGTCGAGGAGGCAGAAGTCCACACGACCACGAACAACGTTATAACTTTTTTTAGTGTGTGAAAAGTGTATTAAATAAAAGTATATATTATATTTATAGAAAGGAAATTATGTAATTAATATCATATATATTTCAATTGTGTCACATATTTTTGATTAAACCCCTCCGTAAAACATTCCATGTAATGTGTTAAGGTATCACATTGCTTTGAAGAGGCGGTAGTCCACATGTCCACAAACGAAGTTATCATATTTACACCAAACGGAACAAAAAAAGGTATGTGTAACATAAAAATCCAGAATCATAGAGAAAAAATCAATAAATATATATCATATAAAATTAATTTTTCCATCATAATTCCCAACCATGAAAGGTGGAAAATGAAAAATGAACGATATCGTTTTGCGAGACGATAGTTCGTCGTACACGAACAGTATGTTTGTTACCCATTTGATGGATGTTTATGAAGTTTTAGGTCAAAAAATTAAAATGAAAACATTTAATTATATTTATTAAACTGATTTTGTTATATAATCATGTAATAATAATAAATTAATGTGTGTTGAAACAAATAAAACATAAATGCACATTGAAGAATGTTACCTCTTTTTTAGGTAACACCTTTTGGTTTACCCGAAAGAGTGTCCTTGGTTTTCAATATTACCAAGGTCAGAATTATTTGTTTTTAAGGATTTTTTGAGACTATTTTTGTAGATTTTTTATGAGCTCAAGTTTCTTGAGAGGTGTGATTAATGGGAAGAGTGAATTCTATTTTATAATAGAGGAGTGGCATTTTTGTAAATACCAAAAGTTTTAAACTATTGGGAGGTCTCCCATTCCTCATGTTCTTAAAAAATGAAAAAATAATCGATTAAATAGTAATTATGGTTTATAAAAACCTCAAACACACAAAAATAAGTGTATTTATATAATTTTGTTACTTAAGTTCTATGTTTCCCCAATTTTATCATTTTGGTTTTTATTAAAGTAACTTGTTTTATAACATAAGTAATTAATTGATTATGACTAAATTAAATTTAGATTTTATTGAAAATATAGTCCCAATGAATTCTAAATATTATATATAATTTAAAAAATTCATGTCCCATGTGTGTTGAAAATTAATTTTAAAAAAAGAAAAAGTAACACGCAAAGATACTACTTTAACCTGGACCGTGCTAACTATGTTTTTAATATCTATGGATTATTATGTAAATTATAAAATTACAATTGGTCCCTAAATAAACCACATTTTATATTTATTGACACTTATGTTTCACTTTGAATACTGTAGAGACCCGAAGCCTGACGTACATGGACTTTACATTACATTTGCGGAATACTTAGTACATAACAAAAACACACACACAAGGATCGTAATAGTTTAGTGTCTTTGGAAACTCGGAACGTAATCTTCTAATCGTGGTGAAAGATCTTCAATATCTTCCATAAAGATCTTCCCCTTTTTTTACCTAAAACCTTTCTTTATATCCTGGGGAAAAGAAAACATAAAAGGGTGAGCTCAAATGCTCAGTAAGGGTAAACAAAAGAAAATCAATCACATCATATTCATAAGAACATAACTTTTGGAAATCTTAACCTGCAAAAGAGAGCATAATTTCATAACATGGGGTAAATCATGGTAGTGAAATGTAATCACAATAATCATAACTTAAAACATGAAACTTTGTGGCATTCACACATAATCATAGAGAATCATTTCTTGTTAGTCAAGACTCATTGCCAAGACTATCTTAGTGGACAAAGTCCCTTTCTGAATCGAGTAACCCTCGTTTCAGTCCTGTTTCACTGAACCGGTATAACCTACCGTTCCAGCCCTGTCTATCTCATGAGATATAAAATCTTTACCCAATGAATTGGAGGGAGATATAGGTCCCACCCATCTTATAATGAATCCTTCCTTATGTGTGCCACATAATCATAAACCATACATCATAGCGTAATCCACGTAATAAAAATGGGATTCTTAAACAACATAACATCATAAAACAATTCATATAAGATTAAGGAATTCATAAAAATATTTCCATCACAACATAATCAAATCCATGTAATAACAGGGATAAAAACAGAACCCTTTTATTATCTTAGATGGAAAATAATTTTGATAAAATACTTGAACTCCATTCTTGAGGAAAATATCCTTTCTACTTCAAAAACATTTTTCCTTTCATAACATGTCATACAACTTTAAAATAAAAGAAGTTGATGAAAAATAAACTTGAAAACTTGTAAAGGAAGCTTCTTGGAAATAATGTTTTAAAAATCCATTCATTCTGTATAAGTTAAAAAAACATTCTTCTCGTACTTTTGTCGGAAAAGTCAAAAAATACCTCGTACGAAAAATGACAAAATATTCCTTTCATATCTTTTAATAAAAACTCACCGAAGGGTAAAATTGGATTTAAAAAAATTTAGGTGGATGGAAATAATATTACATGTTGAGGAAACATGGATTTGGATGATAAAATACACCTCAGTAAATACCAAAGTATAAACAATCTCGGATAAAAAATGAGATTGTGATATTTCCCTTACCTTAGGTCCGATTTTCTTTGTACGTGTCCGAAGCTCCTGTATAATGGTTTAAATAATGTTATTGACTTATTCCAGAGTCATACATATTGATATGATATCATATATGTTCATATTCTTAGCTTCTTGTTAGTAATATTTCATTGTTACTTGTTACTCGGGTCTTTATTGCCTTTTGTTCTTATGCGTGTTTTGTCGAATAAATTCTTATTCTTATTTTAAGGTTATAGATACCTTATATCCAGAATGGTATTAGTGTAACATATATCATATTTATTCATTCAATTCATTTATATAATTACTATGTAATGATGATCATGTAGAACGAGTCGCATCACATCGTGGAGACGGTATTCCGTACGTACGCACGAGTGATGATATCGTTCCTATGATCGTGGAATTGTATTGGAGTATATATATATATTATTTCAGTATCAATATTACTTAATAATAATCATAAATAGTTACTCATTACACCATTATACCCATCCTTGTAATGTGATGGTGGAAAATAGATTACACCACGGCGTGGAGACGGTATTCCGTACGTACGCACGCGCGGTGATTTCCTTTTTCCGTAGGATGGATAGAAGGTTAATTAGAGTTGTTTCATATTTATAATAACATATAAGTATATAAGAAATACTTATGTTATTACTTTATCATGAAACAACTAAAGAAGAAGAATTTGAAGAAGAAAGAAATTGAAAAAGATCGGTAATGGATATTACCTCTTTTTGACGCGCCTTTTCTTAGCCTCCACTTAAAGAACTAAGGATGGTCTTTGAAGAAGACCAGGACCTCTATGATGATACTAGGGAAGTGGATAAGGGATTTTGGCAGGGGTTGGCCGAGCTTGAGTGCTCAAATTGGTGTGAGGAGGAGGGGGAGGAGGTGCCCTTTTATAAGGGAGGAGAGGGGCACCTTAGGAATATCTCAAAATATTATTTTATATTAAAGTCAAAATCGGTTTATAATGGTTCCAAAGGGTCTTATTTAGAAGAAAAAGTTGGGATGGGTAGAAATCCTATCAACCAATAGGATTTAGACAAGTTTAGGGTATTATTTTAACCTTATCAATTAGATTTAACTCTAAGTTAAATAATTTAACTTTTACCGTGTCTTTTTGTTTTCTTTCACTATATGGTTAATACACTTACTATAACATGCCAAAAGAACCCCAAATTGTTTATTATTAATATATATATCCTTATCTATGTCATTTGGCCGAACCTTATATTTTTAGGAATAAAATAACAATTAATAATATAATATTTGATTTAAAAACTATTTTGTGTCAATTTTGACACTATTTGATATATGATTTTTCTGAAAGTCATAAAAGAATTATATGATCTAACCAAGTTGATTAAATCAACACTAATATATCATAGTAACCGTTAAAATTAGTGGAATTCGTAAAAAGTCTCAAATTACATTTATTTTGGTATTTATAATATCAATTATGTCAATATTTCATTAATAAGATAATTACTGCATCATCGTTGTGTCATAAATAAATTACATTATTTGATGTCTAAAAATTACAAATAAAATACTATCATGTAGGAAATCTTTTTAGCTTTCTAATGAATATTTACAATCGAATTTATCTTATGTACAACCCTATATTAAAAATGTTTTAGTAAATAAACATTGATTTTGACTCTTTTAACACTTCTTTGAATTAAATAATAATAAATGTCCTAATCAAATCCAAGTGGGCCTAAATGGTCATATTTTATTCCTAATCTTGTTTTTGGTCGAATTACACTTGTCCAATAGAATTAGGACATGTGTTAGGGTAATAATAATATCATTTTTACCCTTAATTACCCTATTTACTTTTAACCGTGGTAAATAAAAGTAACAAGTTACTATTCACCAAAAATTATTTTCATCTCATTGAACCACATTTTACTTACTGACATCAACCGCTTCTCTCGGATTTTTGAAATTCCATTCACAGAAGCGGTAAAATTAAGATTTATGAAGAAATTAATTTTTTTTTTAACTACCACTTAGTAGTTTCACTATTCATCAAAAATTGATGTTTTTCAGAACAATGCCAAAATTTCATCCTAAGCTATATTTCATATTCCGAATTCAAAAATTAAGTCTATTTTACCAAATTCATATCATAGAAGTTGCATTAATTAATTTTATAATTAAATCCCGCTGTTAAAACAAAGAGCGTGTTTTTAAGAAACAATATCTATCAAAAGATTGACACTTGATTATGTCTGGTTTAAATGTGAAATTACAACCAATGACCAACATTGTATTAAATTGTAAATATAGATTCTAAATATACTTTAAAACCACTCAAATTAATAAATTATCACTATTAATTATTTCGATTAAAAAATTTGTTTTTAATTATAATTTAGTAATTTTCACTATTCATCAGAATATGAAAGTTATCCGAAAAGTACCAAAATTTTACCTTAGGCTAAATTCGATACTCCGAATCCAAAAATGATGTTCATTTTGAAAAATAAAATTTACAGAATTTTAAAAAGTGTTTATTACTATTCATAATTGCTAGTTTTAATAATATTTTAATAGAATATCGTTGTTTAGTGAAACTCGGTATTGCGTACTACACACGCTATCGAGGAAGGTC
Source organism: Viscum album (assembly GCA_963277665.1). Classification (NCBI taxonomy): domain Eukaryota; kingdom Viridiplantae; phylum Streptophyta; class Magnoliopsida; order Santalales; family Viscaceae; genus Viscum; species Viscum album. Next base: position 1,032,457,026 of record OY728121.1, on the reverse strand, counting down.
GTGATTGCGTGTAATGCAAGGAAAGTCAAGGATGTGTGTTGTGCAAGCTCCTTTTTGTGTTGCGTACAACACAAGACATTAGTGAAATTAAAAAGAATATTTTTCATAAAATCTTGGGTTGTTACATTCTACCCCCCTTAAAATGAATTTCGCCCTCGAAATTCGTCGGGGTTATAAATGGTTTACTACTTGAAAGTTTCTTTAATATAAACCCACATCGTAAAAAGGAATACCAAAACCAATCTTTAAAAACAAAAGTATGAAACGTAACAGTTACCCAAATAAACTAATCACTGGGTTTCCACATAGGTGAAAATATGGATATGGAAGAGAAATCTTACCATCATGTTCTGATGGAGAGTGGTAGAGAACATGGCTATGGAAAAGCCAGTAATCACAAAGCCATAAATTTGTGACGATCTAAGGTACCATTGATTCATCAGATATAAGATCACTAGGACAACATTTTTGGTTTTCAAGATCGTTTCCCTAATGTTAAAGAATTTGAATTAGAATAAATACTTACTTTATGTTGGTACAACCTCACTGTTGTTCGTGCCTTTAACAATTTCCACTTCATCTCTTAAATAAAGGAAGTTGAATTTGTTATTCGTGAAGTGTTAGCAGATCATGTGATAGAATGACGGGTCATTCCATCTGTCTCAAACAAAAGGTTAGCAATAAAATTATATACATAAGTCGATCTATAGTGAGATTAATCATATATGGTTCCTAAAATGGACTTATACTTCATATATCATAGAGCTTAATATAATAAAACTAGTTTCTACTAAACATGGACTTCATGTAGGCCAGTGGTAGGCGATAAAGGCCAGTCGCACTTCGGTTGTGGGTTCGATTCTCTCAGCCTTGTCCGACGCGATGGGCTGTCGCTCGTCCTGCAGGTTGTCCTTTTTCTAAAACTATATTACTATAACATCCCATCAATAATATCGAAAAAAAATTCTATCCTTAAACAATACTAACTTATGTCCAACATAATCCATTCCAATCTTTAGGCTTATCCATAATACTGCAGTCCACTCTCATAACATAGTGAAAACGATTACCATGGATTTAATACTTTCGTTAATCCCCATATATCATAAGATATGTCATGTTGGTCACCTTCCAAACATTCAAAGTCCTTAATCATGGATTCTCTTGAATACCTTAGTGAAAACATGAATGCAGTTAAAAGTTAACACCTTCCACATACCAAAATCCTCAAAATTCTATATACTCAAACCATGATATCACTTAGTCCTTATATCAATCATGAGCTCATGAATACTGTTAAACATTTAATTTTCTCCTCATCCCTTCATTATGCGCATATCATCTACATTCCAAAAATATCTGAATAACCTTTCATGGATACTTGTAACATTAATCATACACTTTCAAAACTCAAGGAAAGTCAACAGTGTAACAATCCTTAGATGTCTCTTTATTCCATAGTACCATGAGATTACTTATACAACATTACACATGATAAACATGTAATCATTCCACTACATTCTTAAACCATTGACCGAGCTTCAACAATTCTGTCATCTCAAATATCATTTGTAGTCTCTTCATCATCATCAACATAAATACTACCCATATGAATATACTGATTCTCTTCATTAGACTTTACCTTAGGGCATTGGTTTGCATAATGCCCGTACATTCCACATTTAAAACATTTAACCATTGTTGATGTCGTAGCAATACCATTATCCTCATCCCTGGTGTTGACTGAACCTTTTCCTTTGCACTTACTGTCTTTGTGTCCTTCTTTTCCACACCCAAAGCATCTTCCAGTTCCCTTGAAACATTCTCCTTGATGCCTCTTCCCACATGATTTACATAGGGGAAATTGAACTTTCTTTCCTCTATGATCATCATGAAACTCCATCTTTCTCTTATTAGCCGAGTCAGGAAACTTACCAAATTTTACTTTATTGATCATATTATGAGATTTCTGATTCGGCATAATAATGATGTTTGGACTTCCAAATCCCATTTCCTTATGAAGAATATCATTCCATTGTCCATCATATCCTCCATTATCGTGAATCATCTTGTGTCTAGCCATTTTCTAAAACCCAAAAAAAAGAATAGTGTGAGAGGAAAAAATCATGCTAGGGAAACCAATATAATAAAGTTGGAGTATCCTCAATATCTAACATCTTAGGTTAAATTCTATGATCGTTACCGTAGTTCTGGGACTGTATCCTATACTTATACTTATCCTTAGGGACATCCCTAGACATACCGTAGAAATATCTCTAGGGATCTCACTAACGTTTTCGCATCCTAGTTTCCAAAGGTTGACTAAACCTTTACTCTGATACCAACTGTAGAGACCCGAAGCCTGACGTACATGGACTTTACATTACATTTGCGGAATACTTAGTACATAACAAAAACACACACACAAGGATCGTAATAGTTTAGTGTCTTTGGAAACTCGGAACGTAATCTTCTAATCGTGGTGAAAGATCTTCAATATCTTCCATAAAGATCTTCCCCTTTTTTACCTAAAACCTTTCTTTATATCCTGGGGAAAAGAAAACATAAAAGGGTGAGCTCAAATGCTCAGTAAGGGTAAACAAAATAAAATCAATCACATCATATTCATAAGAACATAACTTTTGGAAATCATAACCTGCAAAAGAGAGCATAATTTCATAACATGGGGTAAATCATGGTAGTGAAATGTAATCACAATAATCATAACTTAAAACATGAAACTTTGTGGCATTCACACATAATCATAGAGAATCATTTCTTGTTAGTCAAGACTCATTGCCAAGACTATCTTAGTGGACAAAGTCCCTTTCTGAATCGAGTAACCCTCGTTTCAGTCCTGTTTCACTGAACCGGTATAACCTACCATTCCAGCCCTGTCTATCTCATGAGATATAAAATCTTTACCCAATGCATTGGAGGGAGATATAGGTCCCACCCATCTTATAATGAATCCTTTCTTATGTGTGCCACATAATCATAAACCATACATCATAGCGTAATCCACGTAATAAAAATGGGATTCTTAAAAAACATGACATCATAAAACAATTCATATAAGATTAAGGAATTCATAAAAATATTTCCATCACAACATAATCAAATCCATGTAATAATAGGGATAAAAACAGAACCCTTTTATTATCTTAGATGGAAAATAATTTTGATAAAATACTTGAACTCCATTCTTGAGGAAAATATCCTTTCTACTTCAAAAACATTTTTCCTTTCATAACATGTCATACGACTTTAAAATAAAAGAAGTTGATGAAAAATAAACTTGAAAACTTGTAAAGGAAGCTTCTTGGAAATAATGTTTTAAAAATCCATTCATTCTGTATAAGTTAAAAAAACATTCTTCTCGTACTTTTGTCGGAAAAGTCAAAAAATACCTCGTACGAAAAACGACAAAATATTCCTTTCATATCTTTTACTAAAAACTCACCGAAGGGTAAAATTGGATTTAAAAAATTTTAGGTGGATGGAAATAATATTACATGTTGAGGAAACATGGATTTGGATGATAAAATACACCTCAGTAAATACCAAAGTATAAACAATCTCGGATAAAAAATGAGATTGTGATATTTCCCTTACCTTAGGTCCAATTTGCTTTGTACGTGTCCGAAGATCCTGTATAATGGTTTAAATAATGTTATTGACTTATTCTAGAGTCATACATATTGATATGATATCATATATGTTCATATTCTTAGCTTCTTGTTAGTAATATTTCATTGTTACTTGTTACTCGGGTCTTTATTGCCTTTTGTTCTTATGCGTGTTTTGTCGAATAAATTCTTATTCTTATTTTAAGGTTATAGATACCTTATATCCAGAATGGTATTAGTGTAACATATATCATATTTATTCATTCAATTCATTTATATAATTACTATGTAATGATGATCATGTAGAACGAGTCGCATCACATCGTGGAGACGGTATTCCGTACGTACGCACGAGTGATGATATCGTTCCTATGATCGTGGAATTGTATTGGAGTATATATATATATTATTTCAGTATCAATATTACTTAATAATAATCATAAATAGTTACTCATTACACCATTATACCCATCCTTGTAATGTGATGGTGGAAAATAGATTACACCACGGCGTGGAGACGGTATTCCGTACGTACGCACGCGCGGTGATTTCCTTTTTCCGTAGGATGGATAGAAGGTTAATTAGAGTTGTTTCATATTTATAATAACATATCAGTATATAAGAAATACTTATGTTATTAGTTTATCATGAAACAACTAAAGAATAAGAATTTGAAGAAGAAAGAAATTGAAAAAGATCGGTAATGGATATTACCTCTTTTTGACGCGCCTTTTCTTAGCCTCCACTTAAAGAACTAAGGATGGTCTTTGAAGAAGACCAGGACCTCTATGATGATAATAGGGAAGTGGAGAAGGTATTTTGGCAGGGGTTGGCCGAGCTTGAGTGCTCAAATTGGTGTGAGGAGGAGGGGGAGGAGGTGCCCTTTTATAAGGAAGGAGAGGGGCACCTTAGGAATATCTCAAAATATTATTTTATATTAAAGTCAAAATCGGTTTATAATGGTTTCAAAGGGTCTTATTTCGAAGCAAAAGTGGGGATGGGTCGAAATCCTATCAACCAATAGGATTTAGACAAGTTTATGGTATTATTTTAACCTTATCAATTAGATTTAACTCTAAGTTAAATAATTTAACTTTTACCGTGTCTTTTTGTTTTCTTTCACTATATGGTTAATAGACTTACTATAACATGCCAAACGAACCCCAAATTGTTTATTATTAATATATATATCCTTATCTATGTCATTTGGCCGAACCTTAGATTTTTAGGAATAAAATAACAATTAATAATATAATATTTGATTTAAAAACTATTTTGTGTCAATTTTGACACTATTTGATATATGATTTTTCTGAAAGTCATAAAAGAATTATTTGATCTAACCAAGTTTATTAAATCAACACTAATATATCATAGTAATCTTTAAAATTTTTGGAATTCATAAAAAGTCTCAAATTACATTTATTTGGGTATTTATAATATCAATTATGTCAATATTTCATTAATAAGATAATTACTGCATCATCTTTGTGTCATAAATAAATTACATTATTTGATGTCTAAAAATTACAAATAAAATCCCATCATGTAGGAAATCTTTTTAGCTTTCTAATGAATATTTACAATCGAATTTATCTTATGTAAAACCCTATATTAAAAATGTTTTAGTAAATAAACGTTGATTTTGACTCTTTTAACTCTTCTTTGAATTAAATAATAATAAATGTCCTAATCTAATCCAAGTGGGCCTAAATGGTCATATTTTATTCCTAATCTTGTTTTTGGTCGAATTACACTTGTCCAATAGAATTAGGACATGTGTTAGGGTAATAATAATATCATTTTTACCCTTAATTACCCTATTTACTTTTAACCGTGGTAAATAAAAGTAAAAAGTTACTATTCACCAAAAATTATTTTCATCTCATTGAACCACATTTTACTTACTGACATCAACCGTGTCTCTCGGATTTTTGAAATTCCATTCACAGAAGCGGTAAAATTAAGATTTATGAAGAAATTAATTTTTTTTTAACTACCACTTAGTAGTTTCACTATTCATCAAAAATTGATGTTTTTCAGAACAATGCCAAAATTTCATCCTAAGCTATATTTCATATTCCGAATTCAAAAATGAATTCTATTTTACCAAATTCATATCATAGAATTTGCATTAATTAATTTTATAATTAAATCCCGCTGTTAAAACAAAGAGCGTGTTTTTAAGAAACAATATCTATCAAAAGATTGACACTTGATTATGTCTGGTTTAAATGTGAAATTACAACCAATGACCAAAATTGTATTAAATTGTAAAAATATATTCTAAATATACTTTAAAACCACTCAAATTAATAAATTATCACTATTAATTATTTCGATTAAAAAATTTGTTTTTAATTATAATTTAGTAATTTTCACTATTCATCAGAATATGAAAGTTATCCGAAAAGTACCAAAATTTCACCTTAGGCTAAATTCGATACTCCGAATCCAAAAATGATGTTCATTTTGAAAAATAAAATTTACAGAATTTTAAAAAGTGTTTATTACTATTCATAATTGCTAGTTTTAATAATATTTTAATAGAATATCGTTGTTTAGTGAAACTCGGTATTGCGTACTACACACGCTATCGAGGAAGGTCGTGATTGCGTGTAATGCAAGGCAAGTCAAGGATGTGTGTTGTTCAAGCTCCTTTTTGTGTTGCGTACAACACAAAACATTAGTGAAATTAAAAAGAATATTTTTCATAAAATCTGGGGTTGTTACAAATACTACTGTATTTTTATTAATTTTAAATCATTTAATAAAATATCATTTTCTATAATATAACATTAATGTCAAAGTTGACATTATGTATTTAATTTTAATTAAAAAAATATCAAAAAATATTATAATTAAAATATATTAAGTAAAAAATTTTGTATCATGATATATTTATCTAAAAAATGATGGAACATAATAATTCAATAAATTTACTTTACATTTAATGTTTTTAGCATCATTTATCTTATTTAATTTTTAATTAAACAATCCATGTTTTAATGTTTGTTACGTGTTGAATTAAATTATATGATATCCAAATTTTATTTTTAAATTATAATTATAAAAAACCTCATTTAGTTTTAAATTTAATTTTTACGATAGAAAATATATATCTTATTCCAAACTGTATAGCTTTATAAATGTTAAAGGTATGGAGGGTTCCTTTTTTGTCTTTTTCATTACTTAACTTATTTTATGTGTCACTTGCATATAAATGTGTCCCAATAGCTCATAAAATTAGAACCAATAATGGGTATGGTTGAAATATTTTCATCCAATGGATTTTAGACAAGTGTCTAGGTTATTTTGGCCCTTAAATTTAAGGTTTAGTCCCTCATTAAGCTTACTTTTACCATATTCAGTATAATTAATTTTAATTATCTTTACTAATATTTATTTTCCAAAAACTAAGTTAATATTATTTCACTATAAAAATTATACTTATTACATCCATTTATTTCCATTTTTAAAAATTCATTTCATAGAAGTGGAAAAATTAAATTTAAGGATAAACCAACACACACGTCAAAAATGCAAGTTCTTATAGTGAAAATGTTCAAATATTAATTAAGTATTTATATATAAATTAAATATAAAAACAAATCCAATGAACATACCTTGATGAATAGATATATATTTGATCTTTTTTTTACTTTAAAACAAATTTCTAATTTAATTAAGCATTAGTAATTATTTAAATTAAAAGGCAGTTTTTAAATAAAATTAAATATTTTCATTATTCATCAAAAATTAAAACTTCTCAGAAAAGATGAAAAATTCATGTTAATCTAATTTTATTATTATGAATCCAAAAATTAATTTTATTTTGACAAATTAAATTAAAAAATGTATAAAATTTTATCCTTAAAATATGTGTTCCATAAAAAGATAGTAAAACCTCGTATTAAGTGTAACACAAGTTAACTCAGTTTTTTGTGTAGTGTAAGCTTAAAATAGTGTTTCATATAAAGATATATACCAGAAAGTAATTATTCTAAAATTAAAATATTGTAATATCTTGGGGGGTCAAATTCCCCCCCCCCCACCATAATTAAATTGTGTCCTCACAATTGAATCTTAATCTTGTTAATCTTTAGTTTAACAGTTGAAAATACTATTGTTAGAAAAACCTGCATCGTATATAGGGTGGAAACACATTTTATTAATAAGAGGGAAAATATAACGAAATGTTTGACAATAAATTAGGATTTTGAATATGAGAATATTAGTTAAAATCATTACATAGAAGTGAAATCAAAATTTTAGGATCTGATGGAGAGTGATAGAGAACATGTTCAGCTGAAGTTGATGACCACAATGTCATAAATAAGAGTTATGAAAAATGTCATTAACATCATAAAAAATAATGATAATATGACAGCATTTTAATTTCAAGACTATTTTCCTACACTTGATAAATTCTTCCACACTATAACAATATAAGAAAAAATATGTTTCAATAATATTTTCCTTTGATTACACCTTGAACTATTTCCAATTCATCTCTTAGAATAATATGTTATGTATAGGGAAGTAATATATTAATCTCTAAAACCTTATCCAATGTTAAACATAAATAATTTAATAAATGGTTAACCTTATGACCTTACTATGTATTATGATCTAAAATATTAGAATCACTTCCAAAATAGTTAGTATTATCTAATTTACTTTACCCATATCAATCATAATTATATAAACCATGGAAACATATTAACGTATATATTTCCCTCAACCATGTGTTTTAGAAAAATTTTAACTTTCTACAGAATAAAATTTCATGGTACCATTCAACCTATAATCTCAAATCCTTTCAAAAAGTAGTACAGTACAATTCCCATATATTCTATAATTAATATAACCAATACATCATTGATAAAATGATCTAATGATATTATCATTTAATCCAAACATAATCACATTAATCATTTCTCTTCTTCTCTGGTAGTATCATAATCATGACCATGATCCATTTTCCTATTTTGGTGTATATTACTCTAACACTTGAGACATTGATTTGTGTAGAGTCTTATCTCCTTGAAGTTCAATCATTGTATATTGGTAACATTTTCATTATTCATTCAAGCAGAAGAATGGTGGAATTTTCTCCACACTTGTATAATACTCCCATTAGTTATATGTAAGTACCATATTGATTATTTCAAAAAAAAATTACATGTGGGAAAATATTTCATTCCCTTCTTCCCTTTATATTCAATTTTACCAGCTATCCATTTTTTCTCAATCTTCCCTCTCAAATCCATAATACATAGATAATTTTTCATTTGTGTCATTAGAATATGATACTATGTAACCATATGATGTGAATTCTTATGATACTAGTTCCCTCCATAACAAATCACTTTCTACAATAAAATAAATGATCATTCATACTGTTTGTATCATCCCCATTGTTGAGGTTCATAGTATTTATGCTCTGCACCATTTCTAAATAATTATTTTGTATAAATTATATCTTAACATGTATTTTACAAAATCTAGTGAAATACATGACATAAATTAAAAACTTTATGCCCAGATAATCTCATAATCATAAACATAATTTCATTGGGTTTTTATTCTATACATATCATCAAATTTAATCATAGTATAATGTTCTATAATCTCTTTTTTCATAAATATAGTATCCAAGGTGTCTACTAAACTTACATTGATACTAAATACAATTCCCTAACCCCATAAGCCCGGATCTAGTGTCTTACATCATTAAATCTGCATGATTACAATGAATAAAATCCAAAAGGACCAAACATTTTAGCAATTTTGGAATGTAATATAACATAACTGATTCCAATATTACATTGGTAAATATAAAATAAAACATGATACATAATAAAATTAAATAAATTGGATCCTTGAATGATTATTCAAGGATTTATTCTTCATATCCTGGGGATATGAAACAAAATAAGAGTGACACAAAATTCTCAATAAGATTGAGTATAGTAGAATTAATCATGAATCAATTTAAATAATAAATATAGAAACATAAATGAAACTGGATACACTTTCCATTTAGACAACTGGATAAGACATAATCAATATAAAATGCTGGATAACTGAAACAAATGACATTAAATCAATAGTCTGAGAATAAAACATATCCATGGATATTATAACTAATATAATAATAAAATATATTAATAATAACTGAATTCAAAATTATGGAATACATAATTATGGATATATAAAACAAATCATCAAGTCTTTTTGCCAATAATCTAATACTTTCAGGGCTTCATGCCAAGATTTCAATACAGTCAAGGATTCATGCCATGAAACTAATACTATCAAGGATTCATGATATGAATATAATACATTGAAGTCTTCATTCCAGGAATATAATACATTGAAGGATTCATTCCATTAATCTAACACTATCAGTGATTAATAAAAATAATCTAATACTTTTAAGGCTTCTTTCCAAAAATCTAATACTTTCAAGGCTCTGTACCATGAATCTAATGATTTAAATTGAACACCATATATAAAAATGGTATATGGTTTATAAAATAATAATATCCTTTTCATGGGAATACAGATATAAAAAATTATCATAATTATGTGACTGGTTCAATAAAAAGTCTTCAATCACAAAAGAAAGTGACATTGCAAAGATGATTTTTACCACCTGGTAATTTTCAATTAAAACACCTTTTGATGAGATAATTGAAAGTAAATTAATAAATACCAGGAACCTAAAAGATTCATTATTTAAAATATAAAAAGGGGTATTTGGTACCCCACACAAAATAAATATGTTTTTAATATGTGGTATTCCTCTGGAAGAAAATGTGAGACAAGAATCCCTTAAATTTATGGTAACATTTAAATTCAAACATCAAAATATAATAGTCATCAAATGAATAAATGAAAAACAATTGAGATAAAATAATTCATGATGTAATATATCAAATAGGATAGTATATACACCAAAAAAATAAATAAGAAGTGATTATGGAATAAGCCTCGTTAAAGTAAAAGTGAGACAAGAATCTCTAACAATTATGGTATCATTTGAATAAAAAACATAAAAAATAATATACATAAAATGAAAATATTAAATAAGTTGAATATAAAATAAATCATGATATAATATATAATATGGGGAATTAGATACACCATAGAAAATAAATTAGTGGTTATTATGGTGTATACCTCACGAAAGTAAAAGTGAGAGAAGAATCTGTTACCATGAGTCCCATTTGTAATGTGTGACTTTAACTTCATTAAAAATAAATATATATTCATTATTTATGTGATTAATTACATTTTTAAATTTAATTATTTCATTCACTACAATTATTAAATTTTTTTATAGAACTACTCAAACAATTATGTTTATGTTGGGTGTTTTGACCAAATTTGGTTCATGTGTTAAAAATGACACTGGTAGGTCAACTATGGTCAATGGTTTCATTATATAAAAATATAAAAAATGATAATAATGAAATAATTTTCATATTTATATATAAATTATACGTTTAAAACCAATCTTGAAATAAGGTTATAAAAAATTAACTAATATTACAATCATGTAGACTGTAGGTCGTACATACACATAAGTAACATTCCTATTTTTCAATTATCATTATAGAAAGAAGGAAATTAACATTATATAATTACAAAATTATCATTATTTCATAAATAAAATTTCATTTTATCATATATACTTATACATATAATCTGGTGATGTAAAAGGAATCACATCATGTCGAGAAAGTGGTAGTCCACACATCCATGAACGATGTTATCAATTTTTTGTGTTTGTAAAAAGGGTAATAAAATAATGATATATTTTATTTACAAAAAGTTAATTATGTCATGAATATCATATAGTTTTTTTTTAATTCATATATTTTTAATTAAACACATCCATAATGTATTTCATGTAATGTGTGAAAGTATCACATCTCTTTGAGGAGGCGATAGTCCACACAAACACAAACAAAATTATCATATTTACACAAATGGATCACATAATGGTGTGTTATATATATATTACAGGTAATAAAGACATAATAATTAACATTGATATCATATATAAACAATGTTTCCATCATAATTCCCATCCATGAATTGTGGTAATTGAAAAACGAACGATATTGTTTCACAAGGTGGTGGTCTGTTATACACAAATGGTTAGTTCCTTACCAATTTGAAGTATGTTTCCATTGTTTTAGGTATAACAATAAACAAAAAATCATTTAAGTATATTTATTATACTAATTTTATTATATAAACATTTACTAATAACAAAATTAGGGTTTGAGAAATAAATAAAATGTAAATGCACATTGAAGAATGTTACCACTTTTTCAGGTAACTCCTTTTGGTTTAAACCAAAGGGATTCCTTGGTTTTATTTATTCCCAAGGTTAGGATTATATGTTTAGGGGAGGTATTTGGAAATACTATTTGGGAACACTTTTTTATGGTCAAAAGTTAATTTATAGGTGTGAGGAATGGGAAGACTGACTACATTTTTATAATGGAGGGGAAGTGGAATTCTTGTAAATACCAAAAGGTATACACTATTGGGATGTCTCCCTTAACTATTGTGCCTCCAAACTAGAAAAATAATTAATTAAATGTTAATTATGGTCTATAAAAATCTAAATAACATAGAAATATGTCTATTTTTATAATTTTGTTCCTTAACTTCTACATTTCCCAAATTTTATCATTTTGGTTTTTAATAAAGTTACAATTTTTATAACCTAAGTAATTTAAAAAATAAGACTAAATAAAATTTATATTTATTATAAATTATATAAACAAAATATTTTAAATTTTATATCTAATTTAAAAAATATATATCTCATCTGTGATGTAAATTAATTTTAAAACAAACACATGTAACGCGCAAAAACACTATTTTAACCAAGACAATGCTAACAGTTTTTTACTATATATGGTTAAATATGTAAATTATAAAAGATAACTCCATCCATGAATTGACCATATTTGAAATTTAATAACACTTAAAATTATATTTGAACAATACATTATATCTATTAATTTTGAATCTTTACTAAAATATTATTTTTGGTAAAACTGCAGTAATGTAAATTTGGACATTATATATTTAATTTGAATTTTAAAATATTAAAACATTATTAGAATTAAAATATATTCAGGCCAAATATTTGTAACATGAAATATTTATGTAAAAAATAATTGAACACAATTATTCATTAAATTTATTTTACTATTAATGTTTTAGTATCTTTTATCTTTTTTAATTATTAACTAAATAATCCATGAGTTAGAATTTTTTTAGAGTTTAATGTAATTATAAAGTCTAAAAATATAATAATTAAATTATAATTATAATTAAACTAATATAAATTGAAAAATAATTTGTATAATTTAATCTATGTATATTCTTCCCTATTCTAAAGATTTATAAATGTTAAAGGTAAGTAAGGTTCTTTTTTTGTCTTTTTCCTTACATAATGGGTCACTTTCAAGAACATGTCTCCAAATAAATCTTATAATTATAAAAAAGATGGGATATGGTAAAAATATATTCATGCAATGGATTTTGGACAAGGTTTAGGTCATTTTGGATCATATGTTTAAGGATTACTCCACTGTTAAGCTTAATTTTAACTTAATCGTTGTAATTTTTTGACTTAATTTTAATTTTATTTTTGTTCAAACACTAATTTGATATTATTAGAATATATATATTATATTAATTACAATTTTTTATTTCCATTTTTCCAAATTCAATTCACATAAATATAAAAAAATAAAATTAAAGGTACTCTCATAGATATGTAGAGAAAGTGTCTTGTTGAAATGAAAATGTCAAAAGTTCATCAAGTATTTATATCTAAATTAAAATTTAAAATGATTAAAATGAACTAAATTGGATTAATAAATCTATAAATTATCTATTTTATAATTTATAAAAATTAAAAATATAATTTAACATTAATAATTATTTAAATAAAAAAGTCTGTTTTTTTTTACTAAAATGCTTTATTTTTCACTATTCATCAGAAAATTATACTTCTCAGAAAAATACCAAAAATTTACCCTAAAATAATTTTTCCTATATGAATTAAAAAATTAATTTTTTTTACAAATTCTCTTTATAGGTGTTTAAAACATTAATTTTAAAATAGGTGTTACATTAAAAGGAAGTAAATCTTAGTCTTATATGTAACGCAAGTTAACTCTATGTTGTGTGTAGCATAATCATAACATTGTGTAGAGAAAAAATAAACCTAGAAACAAAATAAAATTAATTCACAATTGAAAATAATGTAATGTATTAGGGTGTTACATTATCCTCTCCTTAATTAAATTATGTCCTCACAATTTAAACTTGATATCTATAATCTAGAGATTCATACATGAATTTTTTTGGAAACACCACATCATAAATTGGGTTAATAACCCAAATTACTAATTATAGGGAAGATAAACTATTAGGGTCACAAAAAATAGGACTTATAATAGGATACCATTAGTGAAAACTTGTATATGGAAAAGAAATTAAACATTAAGGATCTGATGAAGGGCGATAGAGAACAAGTTCAGATGAAAGTTGATGACCAAAAATTCATAAATAAGAGTTATGAAAAAGGTCATTGATATTATCCAAAATGATGATGATAGGACATTGAGTTTTTTTCCATACTGTGTTCCTATAGTTCATAAATTCTTTCACACTATAATAATATTAGTAAATTTACATTTCAATAATATTTTCCTTTGATTATGCCTTGAACTATTTCCACTCCATCTCTAAGCATAAGATGCATCATATAATGAAATAATATATCTATATAAAAAAATTATCCAACATTCAACAAAAACCATTTTATAAATGATTAAACTTATAGACCTACCAAGTATTATGATCCAAAACATTAGAATAAATTCTAAGATAGTTAGTTGTATCTAATTTACTATTTCCATATCAATCATCTTTATCTAAACATCACAAAAATATTAAGAGATAGATTTCCCTTAACCATGTCTCTTCTAAAAAGTTCAAATTTCTATAGAATCAAATTTCTTGGGACCATTCAACATATAATCTCAAATCCATAACAAAAGGTTCTATAGTAATATCCTCATATATTCCATAATTCTTATAACCAGTATATCATTAATAAAATGCTCAAATGGAATAATTATTTAATAAAAACCTAAGAAAATTAATCATTACTCTTCTTTGGTGGAAGTATCATAATCTTGATCATGATACATTAGCCTCTTTTGGGTGTATTATTTTAACACATGAGACATTGATTTGGGTAGTGTCATATATCCTTATAGTTGAGACATTGTGCACTAGGGTCATTTTTTTATCCATAAAATCACAAGAATTGTGTCCTTTATTTCCAAAATTTAAAAAAAACTCTCATTCCTTTTAATAAAGTTCCAGGGTGATTATTTCTAAAAAATTTACATGTGGGAAAATATTTATTTACCTAATTACCTTTATCCATCCTTTTCCCAACTATCCTACTTTTCACATACTTCCCTCTAAATCCATAATACATAGATAATTATTTCTATATATCATTATAACATCATACTATGTCCCCAAATGATGAATATTCCTAGGAGACTAGTTCCCTTTGAAATATTTTTAGGACGATAAAAGAAATAATCATTCTTACTCTTTGGATCCTGTGCATTGGTGAGGTTCACATTCATTCAGCTAAGTGCCATTTATATATGATGATATATATTAAATTATATCTTATCCTAAATAATCCAAAAACTAGTGAAATACATAACATAAACTAAACAATTTATGTGTAGCTAATATTATAATCACAAACACGGTTTCCTTGGGTTGTTCCTTAATATATATCCTAAATTTATATCATAGTATTTTTTTCTCTAATATATGTTTTCCTAAATCTAGTTTACAAGTTTTCTACTAAACATCCTTTGATACCAACTGTAATTCCACAACTCCAAAATACATGAGCCAGTGCCTCACATTATTAAATTTTCCTGATTATATGAAATAAAACCTCAAAGAACTGAACAGTTTAGTAGTTTTGGAAAACAATACTAAATAAATGATACCCATTTTACTTTTTTAAATTGAAAATAAAACATGATACATAATAAAATGAAATTAAATTCATCCTTGAAAAATCATTCAAATATTTATTATTCATATATTAGAAAAAGGAAAAAAAATAAGGGTGAGCTCAAATGCTCATTAAGGGTATGTACAGTGGAAGTATTCATGAATCAATAATACTAATAAATAAGTAAAGGTAAAAGAAATTTTACACACTTTGAATTTAAAAAACTAGATGAGTAATAATCAATATAGTAAAATATATTTCTGAAACACATTAAATTTAATCATTTTTCTGAGAAAGAAACATAACTAGGGATATTATAAATAATTGAATAATCACATGGGTTAAAAATAACTAAATTAATAATGATGCAATACAAATTAATGGATATCTAAAACATACCATCGGGTCTTCATGCCAAGAATATAATACTTTCAATTCATTATTCCAAGAATCTAATACTCTCAAGGTTTCATTCCATGAATCAACTACTATCAGGGCTTCATAAAAAGAATATAATACTTTCATAGTTTATTCCAAGAATATAATTCTTTCAAGTCGTTGTTCCATGAATATAATATTGGTAAGGATTAATTCAAATAATCTAATACTTTTAGGTCTTCATTGAAATAATATAATATTGTCCATGATTTACGCCATGAATTTATGATTTTTAAAGTGAACGCCATTTGTAGAAATGATATAATGTCTAGGAAATAAAAATATACATTGTATGGGAGTATGTATATAAAAAATGATCATAATGATGTTATTGTTTCAAGAGAAAGTAATCAATCACAAAAGAAAGTGATATCAAAAAGATAACTTTTACCAATTGGTAATTTTCACGTAAAACCCACATAGATGAGATAACTCAATATAAAACCATAAATAACATGAAGACAAAAGTATTCATTATAAAATATATCAAAAGGGATAGTAGGTACACTATATAAAATAATTAAGTGGGGAAAATAGTTTATGCCTCATGGAAGAAAAAGTGAGATAAGAATCCCTTACAATCGTAGTAAAATTTGAATCGATGACCGAAAAAATTATAGTCATCTTGGGTAGTAGATACACCACACAAATTAAATATGTGGTGATTATGGAGTATGCCTCAGGAAAGTAAAAGTGAGACAAAAATTCCATAAAACTATGGTAACATTTGAATAAAAACCACCAAAAATAATAGTCCTCAAATGTGACATTTAAATATCATGAATATAAAATAATTCATGTTATAATATATCAAATGGTGTAGTAGATACACTACAAAAGAGAAATAAGTGTTGATTTTTGCATATACCTCATGAAAGTAAATTTGAGATAGGAATCCCTTTCCTTGAGTCCAACTTATCATCGGTGTCTTTATATTACTAAATAATAAACTTATGCTAGTTATATAATTTCTTATTAATCTTTTTGAATTTTATTATTTAATTTAATTTACTTACTATAAATCTTTATACAACTACTTATGAAATTAATTTTACGTCATCTGTTTTGAACAAATCTGTTTCATGTGTTAAAAAGGACTTTAGTAGGTCGATGATATTCAAAGAGTTAACTATATGAACATATCCAAAATTATAATAATGAAATAATTATCATATTTACTCAACAATTATAATTATAAAACCATTCAATGGATATGTTTATGAAAAATGAACCATCATTACAATCATGGATATGTTATGTGGTATGTACGCATGAGTAATGTTCCCATTTTTTAATGATCATTATGGAAAGAAGGTAAGTAACATTATTTCTCTCCATGATGATAATTATTTCATAAATAGAATTTTATTTAATAATATACGCTTATATATATAATTATTGTGATTTAAAAGGAATCACCTCGCGTTAGGGAGGTGGTAGTCCACACATCCACGAACGAATTTATCATTTTTTGTGTGGGTTATAAATAAAATGATATATTTTATTTATATATATATAATTATTTAATTAATGTAATATATATTTCATTTATTTAACATATTTTTAATTAAAACCATCCTTTATTTATTCTATGTAATGTGTGAACGTATCACATCACTTTGAGGAGGAGGCATTCCACACATCCTCAAATAACATTATTTCAGTTACACAAAATGAAACACAAAAAGTTTTGTGTTATATAAAAATTAAATAAGTATAAATAAATAATAAATATCTTAAATATCATATATAAAAATATTTAATCATAATTACCAAACCATGATATGTGGTAGATGAAAACGAATGACATTTCTTCGCGAGGGGGTTGCTCTTCACACATGAATGGTAAGTTTGTTTACCATTGGATGGAACTGTGTGTAAATGTAGGTCAAAATTTTAAAATAAAAAAATTTCCGAAAATTTATGATACTTATTTTATTATAAAAAAATCTAATAATAAGAAATTATTGAGCAGAGAAACAAATAAAATATAAATTCACATTGATGAAAGTTACCTTTTTGTTTGCACCAAAGCGATTGCATGGTTTTATTTCTTCCCATGTTTATTATTCTATGTTTAATCGGGGGATTTTGGGATACTATTTTTTCTTATTTTTTATGACACAATAGGTCTTTATAGGTGTGAGTAATGGAAGAGTGAATTACTTTTTATAATGGTGGGGGAGTACCATTATTGTAAATACAAAAAGGTATACACTATTGGGAGATCTCTCTTACCTCATGTGGCTCAAAAAATGGACAAAAAATATAAAATTTGGATTATTTTCCATATAGACCTTCAACCCACAAAAATAAATTCAATTTTTTATTTTTGTAACTTAACATCTAGGTTTCCCCAATTTTATCATTTTGGTTTTTATTAAAGTAACTAGTTTTCTAAATTAATAATTTTACCATTAGATCTGAATTAAAGTGAGATTTATTAGAAAATATATACCCACTTAATTACAAATGTTATATATAATTTTAAAAAAAATCCCATTTTTTGAAAATTAATTTTAAAACAAGCACATGTAACGCGCAAAAACACTAATTTAACCCGGACCATGCTAATAATGTTTTTACTATATATGGGTCAATATATAAATATAAAAGGTCAATTATGATATGACTGGAAAATATTTTATATTTACCAAAACTTAAAATTCACTTGGAATAATATATGATTTTTATTAATTTTCAATCATTTAATAATATTTCTTTTAATGTAAAATAACATTAACGTCAATTTTGACATTATTTAATTAATTTTAATTTAAAAATATCAAAACATCCTTTAAATTAAAATATATTAATTCCACATCTATGTAACATGATATATTTATCTACCAAAAATAAGTTAACATTATAATAAATTAAATTAAATTTACTTTTAATGTTTTTATCATCATTTATATTTTTAGTTGTTAACTATATAATCCATATGTTAGCATTTTCTTAAGCATTTAACGTAATTATATCATCTATGAAAATTATAGTGAAATAAAAATGATAAAAAAGCTCATTTATATTTAAAAATAATGTTTATAAATGGAACTATATATCTTCTTCCATACTCTAAAGCTTTGTAAAATTTAATGGTAAGGAATGTTCCTTTTTTGTATTTTTCTTTATTTTACTTATTATATGGTTCTTTTTTAGGATCATGTACCAAAATAACTCATAAAATTGAAACAAATTGGGGATATGTTCTAAAATTATTCATCAAATGTATTTTTGATATGTTTATAGGTCATTTTGGATCTTAATTTTAGGCTTTAGTCACATATTAAGATTAATTATACATTAATCACTATAATTAATTTTAATTACTTTAACTATTATTTTTGGTCAAAAACTTAATTGAACTTATTAGAATATATATATTATACTTATTTGAGTTGGGTGTATCTATTTTTCAAATTTCAATTAACATAACTAGAATAATTAAATTTAAATCTAATCCCGCCAATTTATCGAGAAAGCGGGTTTCTAAAGTGAAAATTCTCAAAATATCTAAATTAAATTTAAAAATCACTCAAATGACATACATTTTATTAATAAATATATAATTTACCTATTTTGACATTAAAAAAACTTAAAATATAATTTATCATTAATAATTATTTAAACGAAAAGACGGGTTTTAACTAAAATGCGTTCTTTTTCACTATTCATCAAAAAATCAAATCTCATACAAATACTAAATATTCACCGTAAGATAATTTTTAACATAAGAATTAAAAAAATTAGTTTATTTTTACAAATAATATTTATAAAAGTGATAACATTTATTTTTAAAATACGTGCACCATTAAATGGTAGTAAAACCTGGTCTTGTATGTAATATAAGTAAACTCTATGTTTTGTGTTGCATAATCATAACATGGAGTTGCGTATAAATCAATATAGTAACAAAATAACCATTATTATAAAATTAAAATATTTTAAATTATTGTGGTGTAGCAATATGAAGATAAAATTTTGAAATTTGGGAAGAGGTGTTGTGTTCCTTCTATAAGTGAGCTAAAAAGGGAATTAATGGATGATTCTCATAGATTGAATATTTATATAGACCTTGGTAGAACCAATATTAATATATATATTTGAAGGAAAATATTGTTTGGGGTAATATGAAGTATAAAATTGTTCATTATGTATCAAGTTGTTTAGTTTTTCAACATGTGAAGGTTGAAAGAAAAAATCCTAGAGGAGTCATGGAACCTCTACATCTTCCTACATGAAAACATGATGAAATTACTATTGAGTTTCTCATTACATTACAAAAGACACCAAGAAATAATAATGCAATATTGATAATTGTTGATCTATTTACCAAATATTAACATTTTCTCTCTATAGAGGAGGATTTTCCAATGGAGTACCTTGTAGGACTCTATATTAATGAAGTTGTAATAATCCATGGTGCACCTCTATCAATTTTGTCTGATTAAGATACCACTTTTATATCAAAATTAAGGAAGAGTATTTAGAAGGATATAGATAATGTGCTTCATTTAAATACTTAGTATCACCCAAAAACTAAAAGATAATATGAGAGGAAAATTCAAATATTATAAGGCATACTGAAATCATACTCACACGACTTAAAAGTTGTGTGGAATTATTATTTACCATTGGTAGATTTTTCATAAAATAATAGTTTCCATTCAAGTAATCAAATAGATATATATTAAGCATTATATGGAATGAGATTTCTTAAAACAACTTGTTTGGATGAATTTGGTGAGAGGATACTTATAGGCTCGGAACTTATTGATGAAATAAAGATAATGTTAAAGACTATTTAGGCTCATATTAAAGAAAAAAAATTAGGAGAAGACTTATGTTGGAAATCAGAGAAAGGATTTAGAGTTTCAGGTGGGAAATCATGTCTTTCTGAAAGTTTCTCCATTGAAGGGTTTCATGAGGTTCAATATGAATGGTAAATTGATCCACAGTTACATCACACCATATGAAATTATAAAATGAATTGGAGCTATGGATTATCGTTTGATGATCCCACCTAGCCTTTCTAAAGTACACGATGTATTCTACATCTCTTTTTTAGGGAAGTACATGGGAGACCCAACGCATGCACTCACCTATGAAAAGTAGAACTGTAACATAGTTTGTCTTATAGATAAGAGACTATCAAGATTCTTGACACTATTGAGAAATTATTGAGAAATTGGATGACGTATGTGGTAAAAGTTCTTTGGAGAAACAATTAAATGGGAAAAGTGGTGTGGGATCCTAAGAATGTTTTGATTAAGAACCACCCTCATCTATTTAGAATGAAATAGTATGAAAAAATATAGAATGAAATTTTATAGAGGGAATAATATGACACCTCAATATTTTATGGTATTTATATTATTAAATAATTTTAATTTATTCAATATCTTATGTTGCAAGAAACGCAGAGCTTAAACTAACATTGATATACTATTAAATATTAAAATGACCATTGTAATAGTAATGTGACCATTAGGAATAACAATCTTCTCATTAGAATAATAACATCACCTATAAATTATAAATAAAATTTTGAAATCTCACAATATAAAATATGATATATTTATATCATGGAATAAGTAAATAAATGGTTTAAAAACATTTAATTAAGTGTTGGTATTTTTGTGAAACATAAATGTTCATTGAAAATTTTAATATTAGCATAATGATTTAAAATAAAATTTATTTCCATAAAATATACTAATTCATTAATATTTTTTTGCATTATAATTATAACATAATTTTATGAGACCATATTTACTTTTTTAAAATGTCATCAAATTGGTTATAATATTAAAATTTTTATTTTTTGAATAAATGGTGATTCTGTTTGAAAATTAAATTTATCATATTTAGAAAATTATTTTCATAAAATTGGTTCCATTTTTTATATATAAAAGTCTAAAAATGGGTTGGGTGATTTTTTGGATTTTTCTAAAATAGTTGAATGTTTTTAGGAATCGTGAAATACAATAATTTACGATATTTAACAATACAAGTTAAATACATGAGTTTTGAGTCATTTATGATGTACAAACTCATTATTTTCAACTCACATGCACATGTTAGCATGAATAGTCATAATAATCAACACTATTGATAGTCTGGAGCTAAAATAATAAATAAAATAATGAAAAAAAACCCATCTCCCCCTATAAATAACTCTCATCACCGACCCTTCTCCTCAGACCATATAATCCTTGAATATTATTCAAATTATTCCACTTTCTCTTCCCAATCCTGTTACCCAAGTCGAAGACCTGATGTTCTTACCAAATGACCAAATTCCAGTGTCAAAAGTAGCTTCCCAAGGAGATGATATTCAAGAGGTAAAATCCTCTTTATTTCTCTTTTAATTTTTTTTATTTTCTTATACTCTCCTCACCTACTATATAAAATGTGAAATTGAGACTCCAATATCATATATATACTATAATATTATTTTTTTAATTAATTATTCATCATAAAATCCCTTTTCCTTTATTTTTTTAAATATGAAAACATCGTCTGTGATGTGTCAATTCACCACCTTCATGGGTAATGAGTTTAAATGTTCTATTACCACCTCCAAGGCTGGTCATAAAAAACCATTTTGGTTAAATAAGTTATTAATATACATAATATAAGTTATATCATATTCTGGAACCAATATATATATATGTATAACATTAAAAAAAATGACACAAGTATGTGATGGCCGTAAAAAGAAACAAAATATATTAAGACATTTTCATCAACATTTTATCAAATGATTCATAATCATATCAAATAACCAAATTAAATATGATACCATTTAATATTATATATATTCATTAATACTAAATAATATCACATCTCGAGAATTTGTTCCCAGTTTACAAGAACTCACATATTTATACTCAAGGGAACTGACCATAAAACAATGAAACAAATGCTCCTGAAACAATGAACTTAATCATTAAAACTCATCGAAGTAGCCATAAATGAACTAAATAAATTTATAATAAATAAAATATATGTTGAATATTTTATTAATTAATTAATTAAACTAATTTTATTATCTTGGACATTAAGTACAAGTTTAGAATGCTTTCGTGCATAAGACAATGGTTTCTCATCTCACTTTTACTTATGAGACATATATTCCTTATTCAACCCATATTTATAGTGTGTGGTGTAAAATCTATCATATAATATATCATATCATGAATCTAATTATCTTCATGTAATCATATAATTCATTTTATTATCATTAATTTTTTGGATCATACAATTTGACGGATTACAAAGTAGTAAGATAGTTATTAACCCAATTTTACATTCTTTTTTATAAACATATACTCCATTGATTATGTCATGGTATGATTATGTGTGAAATTAATTTTTATTAAATTATTTTATATTTCCACTTTATTTATATTTACATACTTCTAATACACATCATAAATTCTTTTTTTAACACTCACACTTTCTTTTAAAAATATCATTTAAATGTTTATTTTTTCAAAATTTAAAAGGAATATATTTTTACTAATATGATGTAAGTATATTTTCCCACTTTTAGGATAACATAATATATTCAAGAATACATTACAAGTTTAAAAGTTAATTTTCAATCAAAATGTTTTCTTTTATAATTGTGCAACATTTTAAAAAATTGATTTCATAGTAATGTGGTATTTATATGAAGAAATTATTGATGAGTTTATTAGAGTACTTTAATCTATGTCATCTCCCTTTGTTAGATCTAATAATTAACTATTTTTTATCTCTTATGATACTACCTACCATATTTTATTGAATTTTTTATGATCAATTTGCCTATGCATGTTCTATTTTTATACCATACATCATATTAAAATCGATCGTTTATTATTATGATTACTATCTAGGGAAACTTATTTCATATGATAGTTTCAATATGAATTTATATGTTGATTATGTTCCATCCCATTTATATAGGGAATTAATCTGACTAATTAAGTGATATGTGGGGCCCATTATATCCCCTTAATGCATCTGTAGGTCTCATGAGACAAACCAGTTTAGAAATTGCTTAATGTCTTACCCGATTATGTATGGTGTCTTGGCCGAATCCTTTACAGTATGTTTATGATGTCCAGTATGATGAATTACCTTGTTATGATATTAGTTATTGATAATCCATGTTGTTATTTGACTAGTAGAATATCCACAGTTAATTTTTATTCTCATGTGATTATTTATATGGAAATATTTTATCATCTTTTATTTCTTCCATATTATGCTAATGATTTTGTTTTCTTAGAATGTGTTTTTAGTTATTCATTGTTCCTTATTGTTTATGTTTACTTATGATATCTCCCAATCAATTCATACCCTTAATGAGAATCTAAGGTCACCTCTCTCTTATGATTTATTTTTCCCCAGATTCCAGGATGTATATTATGATTGACATGAAGGAATAATCTTAGAGAATAGGGGTGTTTCCAATGGAGTTACTATTTTTCTATTCATTTCACATTGTAATGTATGACTTGTGTCAATTCCTAGTTTTCTTAAACTAATACACTATTTATACCTTTGTGATGCGATCGCTTGTACTTAGTAACAATGTAATAATGTAACCAAAAACATTGGGCAGCTGGTGATGGGTTCTTTTCAGTTTTCATATGTTATGCCACTACAAGAAAATTGGCCCATAGTGGTTGTTATTTTTTGATTTGGTGGTAGTTTAAACCACCACCTCATAGTTCTATGACAGTTTCAAAAAACCTCCTATAAAGTTGGTGTTGGTATCTAACACGCTTATGTTCCTTCCATTTAGTGGGGGTTTCATGTAAGTGTCACATAATGTATATTTTGAGCTGATTTTCATCATTTTAGCGATGGGTTTTCATCCAAAGAAATGGTGGGGATTTAGAAGCATTTTTAACTGCTCCTAAATCATAACATTTTTACCAAAAATCCACCGCTATAACGAATAATACCACTAGAAAATAACAGTGTGTAATATTTAGCGATAGTTGTGACCTCCTCCAAATAAAAAAATACCATCATATAAAAAAGGTTTAAAACTCCTTGAAAAATATTCCATATTTAACGGAGGTTTAAACAACCGCTATGTGATGATGTACAAAAAATCGAACTGCAGAATTTGTAGCCCCATAAAACCCCTATAAAAAATCCACATAGCAAATCATTCCACCATACAAAATCACTCAATATTTTATAAACAGGGCATGACCTGTGATGTAAATGGACCAAAACAAATCATCCATTATCCATGGATTTTCCTTGAAAACCAATGAAATCCGTTTTAAAAACAATTTATAAATGGGGCCGAAATCTATATTTTATTCATTCTTGGACATTATTTTAAATCCTAAAAACCCATTCTTTATAAAACACTCACATTAATTTTAAAATTACATTTCAAAACCAATTTCTATAATTACCACATTAAATTGAAATTCCATTTATGGAAAACCATATATTAAAAACAATATTTAAAAACAAAACCTATTACTATTTGTAAACCAACTTAAACCACCTAGAAAACCACAAATAGGTCCATCCACCTTTTTATAACCCTTCTTTGTCACACATCATCTCATCCCAAAGGACTCTCCCACTCATAGTGCTCATTAATCCTCAACCAACATATATGAGGGTGTTTCTCACAAATCCTAATCCATAAAGTCTTCTCACCAATTTTTTTGTTGGTCTTAATCCTCTCATACATATCAAACTGGACTTAGTGAAACCATTAAAGGATACCCACATCATGTCACATATCACTATACCACCTGAAAACTATTTTAAACTTTTACAGTTCCTAATAACCATGGTGACATGGTCTACGGATGATTATAGTAAACTATAGTGCTAAAGAGAACTTATTCTGAGCTTAAGAGGCCCAAAATAATCCTATATACTTATCTATATATTTATTAAACCCTATTAATATATACAGTTCCCTAAAACATGAATGAAGGCATGTAATCAAATATAAAAGACTATATTAATTTACATGAACCATAACATTCCACCATACAGTTATTCCAAAATCATGATATAAATGGTTTCATCCTCTTCAAACATGAAAAATCATGAAAATGTCATATCAATAATCTATACAAAAAATGATACAATAAGAACCCCACTCTTCCCATATTATTCCAAGAGATCAAAGACACCCCTAATCACTAGACAATTATAAAATTTTTTCGTCACCCTCTCCATCTTTGTGTCTACTAAATGTTACTGGAACATGCAAGACCATTATATTGACAATTAAACAATTTTTTATATTTTTATTTAAACATAGAACCAATAAATTTTGTGAACAAAATGATTTTGAATTTGTATGATTTACCTGATCACCATCAGTCATCTATGAAATATCAAAAAGGAAAGATTCATTCATCTTCTAATATGAATCAACCAATGCTTTCTACAAGCAGGTATATGAGTCTCTTGTTCCTGAATTTTTATTTTAATAGAAAAAGACTCCCTCTGATCATATTTGGGTAGGGTGTGACTAAAACTAGGAGTAGATGCAACTACAATATATGATGGCCTACTAATGAACTCAGATGGTAACAGTCCCAAACTCATCCAGCACACTCGACCAAGATGCTCATTCCTGAAGACTTTACCAACTGGGTCATCCTGGGAGATTTAGAAGAATTGTTTAGTATTATCATCCCATGGTTCATTAATTTTTACCAATAAATAATATATCAGTCATATTTGAGTTACGATATATTAATATAGTGACAAATGATAACAAGTTATTATAATGAAAAAATAATTCACACCCCACCTGCTTTTCCAAAATCAATAACATAACTCCCATCCGATTTTTTATGAACATCCATCCACAATTTTTTTCAATATAACTGGTGTCCTAAATAATGTGACTACATTAAATAAGGATAAAAAAATAATTTAATATATATATATATAACACATAGTACTATCTTATAATTATTTAAATTAAATAAAATATTACTAGAGTCGATCGGTTTATGGAAAAACTCTTTTACCCTATAGTGTGAGGGATGATTTTCTTAGCTCGAATCGAAGCATTATTATTTGAAACATACTGAAATAAATAACATATAATTTAATCGTAATTTATAAAATTTCATCTTTTTGTCACACACATGTATAAATATAAAATGAGATTAATATAATAATATATATTAAAATACCATGTGCTTCCCATTATGATGGATATCAACAAAAACATTCCATTACTCTCTAGGTACCCCATTGGGTACCTTTTCGTATGGTTTTTGGGTGATCAATAAAGTATCATTGAATTTATTCTATAATCTCAATTTAAAATCTATTGATTTCTTAACCATGTTTTTCAATGTACACATTCATGTTATAAGATCAAAAATGGGAAAGTGGAAAAAATATTTTTAATTATATTCATTTTGAATGTATTATAATTTAATAATATAATGACAATAAATTACCCCATAATATATTAAAATTTAATTAATCTGTGAATAAAAAAATCATTTTTCTAAGATGAAGGCATATGCCTCTAATCATCATTCGAAACCAAAAGGGTAATCGGCTCATCCACTAGATTGCCTAGAATATTTCCAAATAATATTGTAGTTTCATCTGTAGAGACCCTATAGCAATCAAATGGGACAACTAGCTTTATTCTGTTCAAATTACATACATCAGAACATTTTATATTTTTCTTCGTAGTAGAATTGTTTCCATCAAATTTGAAAAAATAGTTAGTTGTATAAAAAATTTCAATAAAATTTTTCAAAATAATATTTGTACCTATAACCATCACCCTCCAATATCCCCAAGAAGAACCAGGAGTGGTGACCTTCTCCCCCACTGTTAAGGTAGCTGAATGGGGATGTGTTGGCTGAGATATTTATTGGATGCTGATGGAGGTCGTGAGATCTAGTGTAGGGTGCATGAAGAGGGAATCTCATATGTTTTAGGGAGGGGGGATTATGGATCATCATCTATTGGTATCATTGAGGGAACATTGACTGAGATACGACTAGCATCAATATGACACTTCCTCCTTGGAATTCCTATGATTTTATCGAATCAAATTAACTAAAGAACATATATTTCAAAATATAATTGAGAAAAAAATAGAAATGATAAAAGATGCACAATAGTGACAGACAAAATATACATAAATATGATAATTAATGACTACACAAATGACATAATTGATTGATAAATGAATTGATGACTACACATACAATAATTTCTGCTTCAAACATGTCATTTTACAACTCCATCATTACTTCATCTAACACATCAACCCGTTCAAGACTAATATTTTCAATTTTATGATGGCAGAATAAATTTTTTTCTTGATGTTAATGGGATTCAATATTATAGGTAAAATCATCCACTTCATCACCCATAGCATACAAGTATCTTTGTTTTACGTGAGAAAATATACTCCACAGATCATCCATGAAATATTCCACATAATATATCATTATCAATTATGATGATAAGATATAAAGACCATTTAATTCAGGCTCACAAATATCTATCAAGCGAGAGAAGTTCACTGAAGTAAATTTCAAGGAATCTCTTTTAACACCCCTAATAATATGGAACAAATTTCATTTAAATAAAACAACTGAAAAATGAACGTGATAGTTAAATTTGATATTATTATTCATCTTTACACAATATATCATTTCATAAAAGTTAAATATACCACTATTCTATGTTTTCATACCCTCTTTTCAATCAACTGTATGAAATATAAATCCATTCACATTATAAGCGTCGAAATTTCTCGGCTGTTTTAGAGGACCTCAAGCAATAATCATAAAAACTATGGACAAATCATCTCGAGTATCAATATTCATGATCTAAAAAAAGTAATATACATTATTAGAGTTAAAAAATTATATGTATCGACCTAATATCACTATTTATTTCAATTTTTATGAACTTATACATCAATAAAACCATTCTACTAGATCCTTATTAACATATTTTGTTATATGTTTATTATTTCATGATTGGACTCGCATTCATATCTTTATTTGTATCCTCAACTCTTCAATGAATGGATATTAAATTTTACTATTTATCAGCACATATCTATGAGCCTATAATAATTTTATTTCTTTCAATGTAACATTTGAGCTCCTCCAAACTGATCGGCCAATAGCTGGAATGATTATTTATTTTCCATGTAGTTGAAATTGAGTCAATGTGCTATCAACACATCCAACATGACTGAATCTTGTCTCAATATCATCCATGTATCCAAAAAAGGTAACACAATCCTCTACCAAAAATCCATCAGAAATAGAGCCTTTGTGATGATCTTTATTTTTCACGTATGGTTCCAAATTCCCATGATATCTATGAAAAAACATAATTGTGTATTTAATGAAGTGTATAGAATTTTTTACTTAAATTAAAAACACATAAATAAATTACATATCCATTGGTTACCTCTATCGATAATGTACAGGGACTCTTAATTTAGCTTCCTCAACCAAATGCATAGTTAAATGCATTATGAAAGGATAAACGATGGAGTAAATGTCATATTTGTTTCACAAAGTGTCAATAGGATATGATTTAGCTCACTTATGGACCAATTGTTTATCTGTCCAAGTTACCAAAGTAACCAGACCTAAATGATTCTCTCGTGGATTGTTAAGGTATGTAATGATTATTTTTCCATTAAGATGTAATATATATGGATGAGAAGTGTGGGTTTCGATATTTAGTACAATAATAAATTTTAGTTAATATTTGGAATAAAGATGATAAAAATAGTGAGAATCCTAAGGATAAGTCAAGGTATAAGAAAATGTCCAGGAATCTTGGTGAAGGATAATGTGAGTGGTTTTTAAGAAATTATATCCCAATATGGATACTACAATGGGATGTGGCTCTGGAAGAGTTATACCTAGGGATAATAACTCTAAAATGGGTGCATTAATCTGGTCTCAATAATCAGCTAGTGAACAATAATGGGACTTTCTTCACACCTAGTTTGACACTCCTAGGGTAAATGTCTTCTAAAATCACAAACTCTTTACAAATCATTATGAAGTATTTGAATAATGTCCATAAACGAACTATGTTAATACAAGGTATCATAGAAGGTTTCATAAATTATACATCCAAATTGTCTGTTTTCTTGATTATGTGGTTCCACACTATGATAATTATTTCGTACACTATTCTATTTTATTTTGGTCAATATATGTAGACCAAAGGAACCGTGTTAATTATGAGTGAAATTGATAATGAAATTATTATCCTCCTAAAAAACCAAACACTATGGGAACTATAATTTATAGTATTATTATTATTCTTAAAAAAATTCCCATGCTATGAATCATGTTGAACATCCAATTGAGAAAAGGAGGAAACAACATTATATTGAGACCGTCATGAGGGAACATCCACCTTCTTTTAGTGGTTCCACTAATTCACTAGTTTTTGGGTAATGGATCAATACTAATGAAAAGATATTTTATTTTATATAGCGTTTGGATCATAAAAAAGTAATTTTGGTTTTCTATCATTTGGAAGTAAAAGCAGATCAATAGTAAACTCTTATCAAGAATATGGGGTAATATAAAGAAATTGACTCCATTCATTCGGATGAGTTTAAGAAATCCTTTTCAGAAATCAATTTTCTCATATTATTTATATGAAAATGGAGAAGTAATTTATTGTTCTAAAATAGAAGGATGGTGAATCCATAGGTATCTATGAGGAATATTTTAATAGAATTGTGAGTTATCCTTCTGGTATTCTTATCTAACCTAAAAGTAAGGTTTATCAATTCATTTGTATCTTAAAATTAATTCTTTGAAGGGAAATTTCTATAAGTGATATTGGTATATATGATTAAATAATTCATTTTGATATAATGGTTGAAATTGTGATTGGATTTTCCCATCAATTGAACTTTTTTTATAATAAAATAAAGATAGAAGTCAAGATAAAATCTAAAAACCATATAGAAATGAATATGAGGTTTTATTTATGCTCAATGTGTGGATGGAAACATAGAGGAAATTGTATTAATTGGTCTGAAAAAAAATTATGTGTGGAAAGGATGCTCATCAAGAAGCTTAATGTCAATGTTATGTGAATAAATTATCCAATAATGAAAAAAAGATGATTCACCATAGAATGTACCACCCACACTCTAGTACTTCAAATGCAAGGAGTCTTTGAATTATTTTAATCAATTCCCTAATCCAAGGGCTAATGGGGACAATAATCCACAAAAACCTCTAAAGGGAAAGGAAATATGGGAAGTATTAAGCAATCAAAATAGATAAAGTAAATCTTGATAATTATGACACACTTATCCTCCCCTCGTTAGTCGAGGGATTCATTTTGGAGTTTGTATGAATATTCCCTATAAAAATATTATTATTCAACCATTAGTAATTTTTTTGTGATTCATAGAATTTATTGCATCCCTCTACATGGGTTCTAGAATAATAAAATTGTATTTGATATTATATTACTATAGGTATGAACCCAAGATACCAATAGAAATGTCTTTGACAAATCTAAAACCTTATTTAAGGAATAAGGGGTGAACTATGTTTTGTAAGAATATATGTATCCATGTAATATTAACTTAAGAGTTATGAATAACTTCATTGGATTATGAATTTATATTTGATCATAAAATAAAATTCATATACACCCCTTTTAGATTTTATGTGATGTGTTTTTATCGAGATCAATGGTTTTTTTAGATAAATTTATGTCAATACAACACTTGTATTAAATATATGTTTTAGTGAAAAAGTTATTTTAGGAGGAATTCATTTACATTTTGTGGACATATGATTAAAGGTATTGGTAACATTTAGTTTTTATCTTGACTTTTTTGTTGAGGTAATTAAGGGTCATCTCAATTTGATAACGTTTTAGCAATTGTATTAATATAGTTTTGGAAAAAGGATAACATGCATGCTGACTAACACCTGTAGCATTCTGCAAGGTAATGGGGCTTGAACCCATAAGTTAAGGGAGAGAGGGGTATAATGACTACCACTAAAGTATGTGACATATTACTTATGGTGGGACAACATGAAGAGGTATATTTTTGAGTATGAATCTATATTTATATTATTATAGCAATTTAAGGCTTAGAGGAAAAAGTCTAAGGGGATTTTACAACCATTACCTATACTAGAATGGAAATGGTAAAATATCACCATGAATTTTGTTATCAGACTCCAAATAAATTAGAAATAGAATAATTTTATATGGGATGTAGTTGATCACATCCAATATTTAGTAAAATTAATCACTATGAGATAATATTTCTCTCTAGATCATGTTTCCATTATATACATTAAATAAGTGGTAAGGATTCATGGGGTACCACACTCTATTATACCTGAACAGGCTATGGGGTTTACCTCAAAGTTCTAGGAAATTCCTTATTAAGTTCCAGCTATAGAGCTCAGTTTTATCACTTCATATCATCTATAGACATATTTTAAGTTTTATAGAAGAATCCAAACCCTTATGAAAATTCTTAGATCCATTTATATGGATTTCAAAGGTTGTTGGGGTAAACATATTCCTCTAGTAATATTTTATTTCAACAATAGCTTTCATTCAAGAATTCAAATGACCCATTTTGAAATCCTATATAGATGGAAGTATAGAAATCCAATGTGATGGGTTGAGGTAAGACAAATAATGTTATTAAAACCTGAGCTAGATATGGAAGTGGCATAGAATGTAATATCCATTCAATAGTATATTACAGAATCTAAGAGTTGATAGAAATTTTTTGATGACAATCAACATCATGATATGGAATTTTAGGTTATTAAAAAGGTTTTCTGATGGATTTTCTCATAGAATAAGGTTTTGATATTCTTAAATAAAAGAAATCAATTTCCTAGTTATATTGGACCTCTGATATTAATAATCATATCTGGATGGTATCGTAATGATTGGAGCTTCCACCAAACCACTATCTAGTCCATGATGTGTTCCATGTATATATCCCAAGGAAGTACATACCTAATAAATCACATGTACTGAACTCGGAGGTTTTAGTACTAGAAAATGACCTTCCCTATGAATAAAAATTCGTGGAGAATATGGATAGTAGAGATAAATTTCTATGAATCAATACCAATCACATAACCAATGTTTTATTGGAAATTCATCAATTTAAAGAGGATATGTGGAAACCTGAGGAAATGATGAGGTAAAAGTATCATCATTTTTTGTATCAGAATGATGAATTTTGAGGGATAAATTCATTTTAAGGTGGTATAATGTAACACCTTGAGTTTTTATGAAATACTTTTTTGAATAAATTTAATTTCATTGAGAGCTTGTGTTAAAAGCAATGTTGAGTATTAACGAACCATGATATATAAATAATGTTATTTTTTAAACTTAACCATTATATCATAACCGATAAATTTTATTGTATGAATAAGACTAACCCAATTTCTAAAAATAAATATAAATTTTTTACATAGAGAAAATATATTTATAAATAATTACTTAGTTTTTTAGTAATATTTTTATATGTTTCAAAAATACTTTTTCTCAAAAAATAATTTTTATTTATTTCAATGAACATATATTAAAATTTATTTTTTTAACAATTAAAAACATTATTGAATAAAATTAATTTTATTTTTGTAATAAAAATATCAAGTTTATCAAATGGTGATTTTTTGATAATTTTCTGAAAATATCAATTTTCTAATGAATACTAAAAATTAATGGTTTTCATTAAAAACTATGTTTTCTTTTAAAGAATTTATAAAGTTAAATATTGTTTATAAATAATTTAAAAGAGATAATAGTTAAAATATTTTGTTATTATACCTATTTATTTCATTTTAATCATCTTCATGTTGTCTTTTTATGTTAAAACATTCTATACTTATGAAAATTTTCTGTTTGTAAAACCATTTTTCATAGCTTCTGAGAGATTAATGTCAAATTGAATTTTTCCAAAATTATGAATTGAATTTGGAAAAATGTATTAAATAATTATAATCAAAATATATAATATTATATGATAATTTCAACATATATTTTTTTAAAACAAATAGTAAAAACACTAAAAATTAATTACGATAGTTAAGGTTACAACAGGTTTATCAGGGGCTAAACTAAATTTATAACGAGTAAAATGACCTATAAATTTGTACATGTCACATTTTATGACAATATTTAAACCTTATATACTCAAATGTTTTATAAAGATCCATTTTCGTGACATGTGACATTTTTAATACATGTTTACACATTTTTCTTTTCAAAAATTCAAAATGTGTCCTCTCCCCCACATACAAAAGGGCACCCCCTCTAATCTCATATTCACACTTAAAAAACTCATTGGTTCGTAAAATCACTAAAAAATTCATTCTTTACTTACCTAACAATATTCTAGAGGCATTATTTTGTTCAGTAATCCCTCTTAAAAAGATTTTTGGTGCTAACCTAATGACATTGTCTAAATAAATGGTATTATTATTAACCAAGTATTTTTATTTTATTTATTCTTCCACCTCCTTCAAATATTCATCAAAAATTATGATATAACAAAACCATTATATACCATATAAATATATTTTATTATTTTAATGTAATAACCTATATCCATCACCAATTCCATTAAATGGGAAACGAAATTGTCGATCACGTTTGTGGAGGACTACGACCTCACAAACCGATGTAATTCATTTTCAATCACTGTCTATCAAGAATGGTTACAATGATGGACATAAATATTATATGTGATATTAATATCGTATTTATACTTATGAATTTATAATAAAACATATAAATTATTAATTTAGGGTCTATGGGAATACGACAACGTCATGCGCGTGTGTGGAGAATGTTAGGTCCAAAAGGGGCCTAGATACCCTGAGAGGGGGGTAAATCAGGGTATGGATATTATTTTCAAAATTACTCATGCCCCACTATATTGTGACCTATTTATTACAATGGCCACTTTTTTCACTAATGTTTTAATGATCATCTTATTCTATCCTTCTTTATCTGATGATAATTCTTTGAATTAAATGTAGGAAGGAAAGCACAAGTATGTAGTCATTTTTACTCAGTAGTCTCAAGATATAAAATAAGTTGGTAAAAAACTCTTAGAGTTTTTTAAAATTTGAATTAATTTGTTTCTACCCACTTATATAAGTTGTCTTGCGATTTGGTCTTAACGGTAAAGGTATCATGTTCTTGGGAAACATGACGTCAAATAATTAATCATTTCCTTCATTTTATTTATTATTATCCATGATATTTTTTACATTGACATTACCTATAGATTTATTTCATTATGAGTTTAATTATTAAATGAAATTTGTTAAAAATTTATTATCTTTACATATTTATTTTTCCTTATCTATTTATTTGAATGGAATGTGTTTCCAGTTATTTACCTATCCATATTTTTAGAAACTTCCTTCTCAGTTTATTGATTATGCGGCATGTGTATTTAGTTATTATGTTTCACTATTCATTATTCACATTGATTCATTGTCTCTTCCATTATACATTAACCTTACTTATCATTTGATCTCACCCTTATTATTTTTACTTTCCCCAGAAATCCATGAAGTGTACTAAGGAAGATACCCATTGATATTCTACATGGGAATATAGTTTTCCTCAAAAGAAAAAAATATTATAATTAGTGTATTCATTATAAAAATACTCATGTATGTATCTGGTCTACCAATTCTACTAAACTCTTTGGTCCTTTGTGATATAATTCCTTATATTCATGCTAATGTAATGGTTGTATACACAGGATTTTGGCTTACTGGGGCCAAGTTACTACATTTGGTAGGAAGTTTAGTATTAACCTTGGGAACAAAATTTTTGAAACAATACATTAAGGAACACAACCATTTGGTTTAGTATGTGTAAAAAAAATTATTTAAGGAATAATTCCATTAAATTTTATGTAAATAAGTTTAAATTTAAGGATAACCCTTAGGGTTTATATAATCTTTGAATTTATTTTATTATAGGTATTAATATTATTGGGAATACCAAATAAAACATATTATATAACATTTTTAGATAAAATATTTCATCAATGTTGAATATATTTATGTTTCTTTAGGATTATTATCTCATTTTTGGATAATAGTAATATGGTGTTAGAAAAAGGATAACATGAACATCGGATGACAACCCATAATGTCTGTTAAGGCCACAGGGTTTGACCCCAAAACCGAAGGGTGATAAAGGTGAAACACCTACCACTAACCTACGTTAAGTCTTAGTTAGTGTGAAATTTTTTAAGTTAAATTATTTAATGGATAATGGATATTTTTATTTTTGGAAAATTTAATTTATCAAATACATTACCTTGGAAATAGAAAATGATTTGGTGATCAAGTGATTAATAGCATTTCAAAAGATGTTCACAATTTTGGGAACCATATATGAACAAGGTAAATAGAATAATATGAGATTTTATTTGAGAAGTAAAAGTTGAATTATATTTTTTAATAATGTATGTTTTTTCTGTGGACTTATTGTGATTCAGGTAATTTTTTGGAAACGGTTAGCCTATATTAGAGATTATGTGGTTTATGAAATTAATTTTTTTCTATAAGACATTAAATGTGATTATTGAAATTTAGTAGACTTTGTGATCAAATACTTTCGATTTTTAGATTTCAATCATAGTCTAGAATATTATTCCGAAAAATTGTTATTTTATGAATGATTTATGTTGAAATTTGGCTATTAATATTGAATTTTGGAGATTAAAGATGATTTTCATCATATAAAGGTTTGTTATTTTGGGGGGATTATGTTATCTTTTCCTAACCATTTTGGTTTTGGTTAACATATTAAGATAGGAGGAATATATATTTATAATTTTTGGCTTTTTTATCCATATAAATTGATTCTAATTCTTCAATCATGAATAAATATGATCGTAAATACTCATTGTTTGGGAAAAAAGATGAGTTTGTGCTAGAAATTGATTAAAGGGTGAAACTCTGTTTGTCAGGTATGTATGTTTCCTTATGTTCTCAGTCAATGAAGTAAATGAATTCCTTAACTCTAGGAAAATTATTTTTGAATAAAAATGTTTTTGTTTTAATTTTCATACTAATAAATAAATGTACCGTTTAACCCATCATATATTTATGGGCTTTAAATGGTAGATTTCTGATCACTATGTTCTCTTTCATTCTCCATCAGAACGTGATAGTTAGATTTCTCATCCATTTCCATGTTTTTACTAATATTCTTGTATTAATAATCTT
The DNA here is from genome assembly GCA_963277665.1 of Viscum album. Taxonomy (NCBI): domain Eukaryota; kingdom Viridiplantae; phylum Streptophyta; class Magnoliopsida; order Santalales; family Viscaceae; genus Viscum; species Viscum album. Next base: position 1,032,419,569 of record OY728121.1, on the reverse strand, counting down.
AGTTTTTTGGTGACCTTTCATTTCCTTTTCCCTATTATTATGAAGATGTTTGTTTAACCATATTTATGATGTGTGTTTTTCAACAATTTTCTATTTTCAATTATCAATCCTTAGACTACTGAGATCAAGATTAAATTGTGACGACACAATTAAATTAAGGTGGGGAAAATTTAGATCCCAAGACTTTAAAAATTATTTTTTTTTTTAATAAATATAAGTTTTTTTCTAGATTTCTTTATATACGACACCATATTAAGCATATGCTACACACAACAATGAGTTGGTTTTCATTACCTGCAAGGCTGCGTTTTACTAACAACAATATAGTATTTAATGTAATAGGATATAACCTAGTTGTTATGTTAGTGGTGATAAACAATATTAACTAACATATCAAAATATATAGTTTAATTCATAGGATAAAAATTAATTAGAAATGAATATAGAAACCAACTGAATATAAAGGAAATGTTTCTTATAAAGAACTATTTTTATGCCCATAAAGTCATTTTTATCTAGAATATTAAATGAATTAAAATTAGTGAATGATATTAATGTAATATATATTCAATAAAATATTTTTTTTCATTAAAATAAAACATTTAATACCCTTAAGATAAGGACAAACACAATTTTATATATATAAACCTATATTTTCCGAAATTAGTTTTTATGACCTTTTAATAGAAACCTTATTTTAAATTTACTTTTTGTCACTTTTATATATTCTATTTGAAAAAAAAAACTTCTTTTCTTGAAGAAGAATATAAAAATTTACTCTTTTTTTATTTTGGTTAATTTTATGATAAGTTTCATGTTTGGACTAATAGTGATAAAATATTTCATTTTAGTAGAAAACATATTTTTTTCTAAACAATTTATAGTTTAAAATTATATTTTTAAATTTTTTTAAAGTATAATTAGTTATATTTATTATCAATTCATCAAATATAGGACATTAGTGTGAATTTCACATTTAATAAGGATATAAAAACGTTTCAATATTTTGAATTTTTTACTTGAAAAACTTATTTTCCCATTCCATTGATGAGATTAATTTTAAATTAATTAATACAACCTCTGTGTTTTGAATTTTGAAAAATGGATTCCATATTTTTAATTAGTGCATCCAAATTATGTAAATATATTATTTTTATTTTTTATTAATATAACACCCCAATAATTATTGTTATGTATCTTCTTAAATAATTTTAATTCCTTAGATGGCTTATAATGCTTGAAACACTTAGACTCTATAAAACAACACTTCGTTTTTTATAAGATATAGTTATAACCAAGTCATTAAGAATGATTTTTGGCTTCTCTTATTTGAATTTCAAAAAAACACATACATGGTTGCATTCAGTAGGTTATTTAAGTCTAATAGGATAAACATAATTTTTAGTGAACTGTAACTTACTATTATGAATTGTACTGTTACCCTTATGAATAGAAACCTCACCCATTAAAGTATAAATAAAATTTAGGCACTTTATAAATGAAGTTGAATATTTTAAAAATTAATAAATATTTTTGTGAGAATAAAATATTTAATTAAAATTTTATATTTATTATATTTATTTTAAATAAATTAATTTTTATAAATATTTTCCTAAATAAATATTTTTTTTCCTATAATTTTTGGATAATCTATAGTGACCTTAGATAATTTTAAAAACTTATTTTTGAGAAAATTGAGATATTAATTAAAAAATAATTTTAAAATATCTAGGAAATTATATTCACAAAATGGTTTACATTTTTTGATTCTACACATTGAAAAATGATGAGGGAGAATTTTTTGTAGTTTTCCGATATACAAAGATTTTGAGTGAATAGTGAAATACCGTAATTTTCAAAATATGCTAAAAAAATGAATTTATACATCATGATTTAGTCATGGCAGATGTAAATGGACATTGGCTCTAACTGACATGTAGTTATTGCTATTTTTGGTAACACTAATCAATATTATTTCTTGTCTTGAGAAAATTAAAAAAATAATGAATAAAATTTTGAAAATCACTCCTCTCCTCCACTATAAAAACCACCCCTCACTCCATATTATCCTCACTCCTCTAAGACATGAAGCCTCTCAATGTTCTTCTAAAATACTCTTCCCTAGTCCATCCCCACATCCAGGATCCCTTGGTCTTTCCAAAATACCAAACCCCTTTCTCTTAAAGAGGTTCTCAGTGAGGTTATTTCATGAGGTAAATACTCATCTTTTTCATTTAATTTCATCTCAATTTATCTTCTTTTCTTATTCTCTCCCAACCTCCTATGTCCAAATGATCATGATAACTCCATTATAATATATATAATATAATTATATCATTATAATGGAATATGAATCACTAATCTTCTTACTCTCTCAAATTTATTTTATAAACAAAATCATTATTCAAGAGGTTCCAATTTATAACCTTCATGGACGACGAAGCTTCATTCATCAAATTCTTCTTCAAAGATATTCATGAAACAATTTTAATGGTTGAGAAAGATTTTTAAATTAATAAAATAAACCTTTTTATGTTCTGGAAATGAAATATTTTCATAATACTAAATGATAAAAAAATAAGTATGTTATGATCAATAACTGCCAGAATAATATAAACGATTATCACTAAATGATTTATCTAATGATTCATCATCATACCGTGTACCCAAATGATATGTATATATATATATATATATTAGTAATTACACTTTTTTATATTCATTAATAATATGTAAATTGAATTCTAGAAAATTATATCCATTCTACATTAACTTTTATACACATACACAAGTATGTATATCATGAAAAATAAGGAACAAAATGCTCTCGAGCGATAAATGTGTATCATATAACTCATCCAAAAGGCCATAAATGAAGATAATAAAACTATAATAAGTCAAATGCATGTATATAGGTTATGAATTAGTGAATTGTTGTATTTAATCTAATTATTCAGGACCTTAAGATCAAGTGAAAGACACATTCGGGCATAAGGTAAGGGGTTTCTCATCACACTTTTATTGTCATGATATTTCCATTGTTCGCCTCTTATTTATTATATGTGGTGTATTTATACTAACATTTGGTATTTAATATCATGATAATATTTATATTCATGTTATTTAATGATTCATTTTATGATTATTAAATTGTTTTCATATGGTTCGATTGATTAAAATGTGGTATGGGAATTTGTCTCAATTTCCATTTCATTGAGACTTACATAGTATTGTGCACCTAAAAATTATTATGTGGTGTATCTAATACCCATTTTAGAACACATTTAATTTGAAATTATATTTATATTAAATATCCATAATCTTGTATCATTGAAATGATTATTGTCGAATCTATTTACCATTTTTCATATGGTGTCTATTTTGGATGTTTTTTTAACTGGGGGATTATTAATGAATTTGTATCCTCTACTCAATACGAATATTTATAAGGAATATTTTTCTTGAATTAAATCTATTTTTGAAGAATGATTTAAAATTTTAGTGACAGGCGGGGCCTGCTATATCCCCTTGATGCATCGACAGGTCTCATGAGACAAAATAGTTGGTGATAGACCCTTCGAGTTTGTTTCCAAAACATATTCAGATGGGTTAATACCCATAGACTTAAACATTATCAAAAGTATGATGGTTCATGTTCTAAATACATTAATTCCAATTAATAATCAATCTATATATTTATAAATAAATTATTACATTCCATGAGGTTTTCATTATGAAAAAATCAATGAATGCATTTTCATTCACAGTTTAATGATGGTGTGTGTTTTTAAATTATTCACCAAGCCATATTTATTATATCTAATTTATTATGATTAAATTATTGTTGTTTCATGCTTCCAATATATATAAATCTTACTGATCATTTGATCTTATCCCTTTCATTTCTTTTCATTCCTTAGGTTATGAATAAGATATCATTTATTGAGTTTTCAAGGATGAAGTTTATTAGATTTTGTTATGTACTATATGTTGTTTTCTTCTCCCAATGTAAATGGGTTCCATATTTGTGTCTAGTTTCTTCATTACTACTAAACTAATTAGTCCATCAGTATTTTATTCCTTGTAATCATTCCAATTTATTAAAATAATGCACCAGATCTGGGGTTCTAGGGTTAAGGCATTACTATTCGTATTAGAGGAAGTTCAATAGATACCATAGGAAAATGATTTAGAAAAATTATATTGGGGAGAAAAAAACTAAGATAGAATTTGAGGATATGTATAGAATAAAATCCAATATTATCTTTAAGGTATTTATTATGTGTTTATTCATAGAAATAAATCTCTTTTTGGATACTACAAGTGGATGTTGTTATGGTATTGATGTACCTAAGAGTAACAACTCCAACAAGCTATTCTAGGCTTAACATAGGGTATCCTAGTACACGACAATGGGATATACAGTTCACTTGGTTTGACACTCCCAAGGCATATGCATTGGAGAATTCACATTTTTTTACAAACCATTAATAATGATTTAAAAGTGAATAGAAATCAGGTTTATGATCATGAGACTAGATGTGCATAAATTTTCATATTATGTTAAGTTTTTTTCTAGTTAGAAATTATTCATTATGATTTATAACATAATTTAGAGTATTCCATTGTTTAGTGATGGTTCCTAGTGTAAAAGGGAATCAATGCCCATGGGAAATGTAGGAATTTCCCAACTTATAAATTCAACACAATTAGTGATGCAGTTGAGTCTATCATGACCATATTAGGATAACATACTTAGTTTGTGATGAATAACTATGCTACAACTATGTTGGATCATTTATTGTAATAGAATCCCCCATTTTATAGTGGGACTATTAATTTAGTGGTAACTGACAAGTGGATTAAGTCCGAGGAAAAGATATTTCTAGCTGTAATATGAAATGAAAATGAAAAGGTAGTATGGGTAGTATATTGTCTCAAGGGAGATTATGATAAATGGTGGTCCTTGATCCAGAATACCAAAGAGAAAGATGAAATAAAAGAAATGGAATGGATAAATTTTAAGGATGTATTCTTTGACAAATATTTCCCTCATGATCAATGGACTTAACTGAAGAAAAAATTTTGTATCTTAAAACAAAGGGAAGAAGAGTGTGTTTTGGAGTATGAGGACACTTCCAAAATAATAGCTAGGTATGTTATAGATTACATATATTATTCATAAGATAATATTGATCATTTCTTAGAGGGTCTTAATCCATGTCTTCTAAGGGCACTGGATTCTAAAACATTTTCATCATATAATGAAATAATATTAAGTTCCATCAAAATAGAGAAATAATTTTCTAGATTGAATTTTTTCAAGGTAAATCAATAGAAGAAGAGGTATTCTAATAATTATGGAAAAGATGAATCTCCAGAGAAGAATAAATGAACAAATAAATTCCCATTATGTAAGAACTGTTGACAGAACCATCTTGGAAAATGATTGAAAGGAATGTGATATTTTTATAAGTATGGAGAAAAGGATCACTAAAATAATTAATGCAAGGGTAAGGGACAAATAAATGATTTTCATAGCTATAATTGTAGGGAGATGGGACACTATACAAATTATTCTCCTAAACATCAAGGAAACTTTCCTCAACAAAGGCCATGGGAGAAAGGTTAAGATTATGTGATGACAACTGTAGAGGGTGAAGTTTATAATATTGTGGTGGAAAGTACTTTAATAATTTAATTTAATTTATCCAATGTTTTTTAAGATTTTGGATCGTCTCATTGTTTTATATATTCCTAGTTTTCCAGGAAACTTATACATTTCCAATTTGATTTAATAAAGGATTTATCAGTCAAAACTCCTAAGGGAAGTATCATTGTAGTAAAGATGTGCCAGTCAATCCCCTTTGTAACACATAAACATACTTTACATGGTGACCTTATTATAATACCTATGATCAATTTATGATGTGAATTTCAATTTTAAGAAAAAGGAAGTTACAATTTTTGATAAAGACGTAGAATCCCTTATCTTTAGAGTAGAAACATCATCATCTGGTTCTTATCAAGATCCACCTTCAGTATCTCTTCTAAATGAAATTCTTGGGGGGAATATAAAAAAAATGTATGGATCTTCAAATTAAATATGTACCTATTGTTCAAAAATACGTTGATGTATTTCCAGAGGATTTACTTGTACATCCTCCAGAGTGGGATGTAGAGTTATCTATTGATTTAATTCATGGTGAAAGACCTATATGAAATACTCACTATGGAATGGAAATTGTGGAATTAATAGAGCTCAAGAAACAACTAGAAGAAATAAATGACAACATATTTATTCTCCCTATTGTTTCCCCATTTTAATCCCATATTCTCTTTGTCAAGAAGAAATATGGATCCATGAGGTTTTTCATTGATTATAAAGAAATCAATATTATTTAAATAAATAACAAGTATACTCTACCTCATTTTGATGATCTATTTAATCAGCTTCACAGAGCTTGATATTTTTTGATAATTGACCTTCGGTCTGGATATTATCAGTTGTGTGTGAGAAAGGAAGATATTCCAAAGAAATCATTTTGAACTAGGTATTGGAATTATGAGTTTACTTTAAATCCATTTGGACTGAATAATTCACCATCCATTTTCATGGACCAAATTAATAGTGTTTTAAAATAATAACATGATAATTTTTTGTGGTATTTAATGATTATATATTGATATATTAAAAAATCTATGAGGACCATGAGAGCCACTTGTGGGTGGTTCTAGATACTCTTAGAGGAAAAGAGATATATATTAAGTTTAGTAAAGGTTAATTCTAGCTTCAAGCAGTCTCTTTTCTTGTCCATAATGTCTCTAAGGATAGAATCTTGGTTGATCCTGTAAAGAAAAAGGCCATCCAATAATTTCTTACTCCAATGAACATAACCGACGTATGTAGTTTTATTGGCATAGTAGGTTACTATTAGTGTTTCGTATAGAATTTTTCATGATTGGCTAACCCACTAACCAATCTCACACGTAGAAAGGTTATGTCCATTTGGACAAAATAATGTATAGAATGTTTTCAATAATTGAAAATAATATTACTTAATGCTCAAATTTTGACTCTTCCTTCTAGAGATAATGTGTTTGTGATATACAGTGATTCATCAAAGAATGGAATGGGTTGTTTCCTTATGAAAAATGATAAATTTACTACTTATGCATCAAGGCAATTGAATACTCATGAACAAATTTATCCAAGTCATGATCATGAGTTAGTAGCAGTAATCTTTTCTCTAAAAATATAGAGACACTATCTATATGGTGAAAGATGTGACATATATACAGATGAAAAGAGTTTGAAATACATTTTTAAATATAAAGGTCACAACATGAGGAAAATAATATGGGGTGAGTTACTCAAATATTATTATTGTTCAATAAACTACCACCCAGGAAAGGAAAATAAGGTGGAAGGTGCATTAAGTAGGAGAGATCATGGACTTCTGACCCAAATGAGGATTGAGAGATATCCTATATTCATGGATCTAGTAAAGATGTAAATGGGAATTTTTAAGGAGGAGGAAACATTAATCATTTTTCAAATGATTCATAAACCATATTTACTAATGAAGATAAAAATATCTCAATTTGATGATGATAATCTAAAAAAGAAAATAGATGTTATTAAGGACTAAAGTTTAGAAAACTTCATGTCGGATGATGGAGTTCTGAAATTTGTAAAGAGGTTGTGTGATCAATCAATAACTAAGATAAAAAAGAAACAATTAGATTATGCTCATATCTAAAATTTATCTATACACCTTGGTATCATGATGATGTATAGATATCTAAAGGAATATTTTTTGAGGGATAACATGATGCAAAAAATTTCTGATTATGTGTCCATGTTTCTAGTTTCCCATCATGTTAAGTCCAAGAGACAACATCCTAGAGGATTCATGAAACCTTTAACTATTTCTATGTGGAAGTGGGATGACGTTATGATGGAATTTGTCACAGGACTATCAAGGAAACCTTGATGGAATGATGTAATAGGGGTAATTGTCAATCATCCAAAAAATCAGAACATTTCCATACAATAAGAGAAGATTTAACACTTGAGATCCCAAAAAGACTCTATATTAATGAAGTTGTAAGACTTCATGGTGCACCTCTATCGATTGTGTGATCAATATCCCTAATTTAGATCAAAATTGTGGAAAAAAATAGAAGTCTTTGGATACTGAGCTTCATATCAGTAATCCTTATCACCCCCAAACTGAAAGATAATCTCAAAGGACTATCCAAACACTAGAAGACATGTGGATATAATGCTCACATGACTTTAAAGCTATATGGGATCAATACATACCATTTGTGGATTTTTCCAATAATAATATTTTCCACTCTAGTATTCAAATCGCACCATTAGAAGCATTATATGAAGGATATTTATAACTCCAACTTGTTGAGACTATGTTGGTGAGAGGAAACTTATAAGCCCAAAACTTATGGAAGAGACACCAAGAAATGTAATAACAATTCAAGACTATATTAAAGAATCCAAAAGTAGGAAAAAGTCTTTTGATGACAACTGTGGAAGGGATTGATAATTCCAAGTGGGATATCATGTATTTCTAATGGTATCTCCATGCATGTGTGTCTTAAGGTTTGGTAAGAAAGGGAAATGGAGCCCTAGGTACCTTGGACCATTTGAAATTATGGAAAGAATATGAGTTGTGTCCTACCATTTAGTGATGTCGCGATGTCTATCCAAAGTCCATGATGTGTTCAACATATCATTATTAAATAAGTACATTCCAAACCCAACGCATGTACTCTCCTATGAGGAAATAGACCTTGAACCTGATTTTTCATACTGTGAAGAGCCTTTTATGATTCTCGACACAGGAGAGAATGTATTGAGAAATATGAGAACTTGACTGGTAAAGGTTGTTTGGAGAAACCATAAAATGTAGGAATCAATGTGTTAACATGAGTATGTCATGAAGAGGAACCACCCATAACTTTTTATAGGGCTATATACATGAAACATTTCTAGGAAAAAATTCTCGAATGAGGGAAAAATAGAAAACCCCAATATTTCATTGTATGTTTATTCTTAAACAATTTAAATTCATTATATATCTTATAATTCGTGAAACACTGAGTATTTTTGAAACAACTAATCTTTATTTATTAGATATTTTTATAATCTATCCTTCAAGCATAATTTTGTCGCTTCAGTGATTAGAATTTCGAAAAACTGACATACATGGTTCTGTTCAGTAGGTTATTTAGAGTCTGAAAGGATTAACATAATTTCTAGGGAATAATAACTTACTCATATGAATATTATTGTTATCCTTATGAAAATTATTGTACCCTTATTAATATAAACCTCACCTATTAAAGTATATATAAAATTTAGGCACCCTATAAATGAATGTGAATATTTTAAAAATTAATAATTAAGTGTTGGTATTTTTGTGAGCAATAAATATTGAATAAAAAATTTATAATTGATAAATTTATTTAAAAGAAAATTTATTTTTATAAAATTTATTCTTAAATCATGATTTTTAATGTCCTATGATTTTAGGATAATCTAATGTGACCATAGATAATTTTCAAAACATATTTTCAAGAAATGGTGATTTAAAATAAAAATTAAATTTCTCATAACTAGAAAATAATTTTCATAAAATGGAGTTCATTTTTTTACTCTAAACATTTATAAATAGTTTGGGTAAATTTTTTGTATTTTTATGACATACTTGAATTTTTAGAGAATGGTAAAATTCGATAAATTACAAAATATGCTAAATAAATGATTTTCTGGATCATGCTTGAGTCATGGCTGATGTAAATTTCCATTGTTTCGATATCACATGAAAGTATTAGTGTTTTTTGTCACAATAATCAATAATATTTCTTTTCATCGTAAAAATAATAAAATAATGAAAAAAATATTGAGAAATCACTCCTCTCCTCCACTATAAAAACCACCTATCACTCCCTCTTCTCCTCACTCCTCTAATCCTTGAAGCTTCTCAAAGTTCTTACCAAATAATATTACCAAGACTCTCTCCACATCTAGGGGCCCTTGGTCATTCTAAAAGTCCAAAACCCTTTCCCTTATAGAGGTTATCAAGGAGGTTATTCCAAGAGGTATTCCCTCTTCCTTTTTCATTTAATTTCATTTCAATTTGTATTCTTTTCTTATTCTCTATTTACTTACTCTATCCAAATGATCATGATAACTCTAGTATCATCTATATAATGGAATTATATAATGTTAATGTAAGATTAATCATCAATCTCATTAGTCTCTCTATTTTATTTTATTAATGAAATCATCGTCTGGGAGGTTCTAATTTACAACCTTCAGGGACGACAATGTTTCATTCTTCAAATTATTCTTTAAAACTATTCATGAAACCATTTAAATGGTTGAAAAATATTTTAAAATGTATAATATAAAAAAATTTACTTTCTTGAATTAACATATTTAGATAATACTAAATGATAAAATGAAATGACTTCGTTATGATCAATAACCTCCATAATAATCTAAACGATTATCATTAAATGAATTGTCTAATGATTAAGATAATACCATGTAACCAAATGATATATATAAAAATTCAAAATTATGTATGTTAATTAATAATCTATAAATTCAATTCTGTATAATTATATCCATTCCACATGAACTTTTATACACATACACAAGTATGTCGATCAGGAAAACCAAAGAAGTAAACACTCTTGAACGATAAATTTTTATTTTATAACTCATCCAAAAGGACATAATTGAACATAATAAAATTATAATAAATCAAAAACATGTATATAATATTATTAATTAATGAATTAATTGATTTAATAATATTATTCTTGGATATTAAGATCAAGTGAAGAACACACTTGGGCATAAGGAAATGGGTGTCTCATCTCACTTCTATTTCCATGATATTTCCATTGTTCACCACATATTTCTTGAATGTGGTGTATTTATATGACAATTTGGTATAGAATATCATGATTCACTTTAAATTCATGGTATTTAAATTTTAGTTTTATGATTACAAATTTTTATTCATACGATTCTATTGATTACAATGTGTAAGGGACTTTGTCTCAATTTCCATTTCATTGAGAGTTACTTAGTATTATGCACATAATAATTCTTATGTGCTATATATACTGCCCTTTTGAGATCATTATTCATTTTAAATTATATTTCTATTAAATATCTGTATTCTTGTATCATGTATGTGATTATTTTCTTAGCCAAAAACCGTTTTATATGCGATGTTTATTTTGATTGTGGTTTTAACTAGGGAAATATTGGTGAATCTGTATCCTCTACTTAATACTGATATTTATAAGGAATATTATTCTGGAATTAAATCTATGTATGGAGATTTATTTTTCCTTGAAGTGATGTTTGGGTCCCACTATATCCCCTCGATGCATCGACAGGTCTCGGGATACAAAATAGTTTGTGACAAACCCTTCAAGTTTTTTTCCAAAACATAATTAAATGGATTTCTACCTAAAGACATAAATTGTCTTGGTGGTATGATGATTCATGTTCCAGATACATGACATCAAAAAAAGAATCATTATATTTATTTATAATTCCATTATTAATTTCAATGATTTTTTCAAAATAAAAAAATATACATATGCATTTTAATTCTCATTTTATTAATGGCGTGTGTTTTTCAATTATTCGTCATGCCATATTTATTATGTCTAATTGATTATGACTCAATTATTATTGTTTAAAAATTCCACTATATGTAATACATTCATATAATTTGAGATCACACTTTTAATTTTTTTTCCTTAACCATGTTATGAAGAAGAGATCATTTATTGAGTTTTTAAGGATGTAGTTTATTAGCTTTTATTATGTATTATATGTTGTGTTCATCTCCCAATATAAAATGGGTTCCATGTATGTCTCTATTTTACTCAATACTACTAAACTGGTCAGTCCTTTGGGATTAAATTCCTTGTAATCATTCCAATGTAATAAAATAATGCACCATCTTCGGGCTTCTGGGGTTGGGGCGTTGCAGACAATTTGAATAGTAACTTTAGTATTTGTTTAAATTACCATGGTTAAGGGTAAATCAGGTAATTAATGTTAAAAATATTATTAAAAATATTATAAAACTACCCCAAAACATATCTTAATTTGATTATATGAGTTATTTTCTGCCCAAATCATTCTTGGGATGATTTTATGGCCTCTTTGAGCAACATTAATGACTTTAATCATTTTTTATTATTTTATTCTAAGTGATGTCCAATTTGTCACACTCAGGTTCTTAAAATGTATTATATTTTTTATATATGGTAATTAATAAGATATATTATACTATAAATAGTCATTAGAAATATAAAATATTTATATTCATCATGAAAATTTATTTATAATTTGTAGATAATAAATAATTAAATTAATGGAATGCACATTGATGGTGCAGTAATTGTTTAATTAGTGGACATATCAAATAAATTTTATTAAAAATATGAAAATAAATATATTTTTATATAAATAATGTCATTAAAAAAATTCACAGATGACCTAGATATGTTAGGGATGTATTTAAAAAATTTTATAATTTATCTTGTGGATTGATAATTTTTAAAAACTCAAGAAATGAATTGTGTAAAAATTGACATTAATGATATTTGAAAATAAATAATATTTTATTAAATGATATAAAATTAATAAAATATAAAAAATAGAAGAATTATGGGTATAATGATTAAAATTTCATCCATTATAAATTTATCATTACTTTGGCATTTTATAGTAACTATATTAACCCTTACATATTAAAAATCAAAGTTGTCTCGGTAAGTCTTAAAGGGTTTAACTAAGGGTTAATGAAAAACGATAAGGGTAATAATGTAACCTAAAATTATCTAAAAAATTTTAGATGAGAGGACTTAGATGAATACTAATCTTATATTCGAAATATATCATTATTGAGCCATTTTTAGTAGAAAATAAATTTATATTATTTTAATATTTTGAGAGTTTCCAAAAGTACCCCTAACCTCTAAGGGAACCTCATCTCTCACTTCCTCACACAATATTGATCCTTCTATATCGACCAAAACCTACCAAAATAATCTCAAAACTTCCCTACACTAATCCTGAAATAATATATTTGGTCATAAATTCATCCAAGTATTTCTTTTGGTATTAACAAAAAAGAGTTACCCAAAAACAAGGTAATATTCTTCAATGATCGCGTCAGTTTTATTTCTTTCCAAAATCCTTCATTTATCATTATTAAATTATTATATAATTAAATTGTTATCATAAATATATTGAGATGTTGTTATTTTATGGGTTAACCTAAACCTGGAAAAATTTCCATCAAATGGTTATGGAATTTACCATTCGTGTAAGGAGAATTATCTCCTTGCAAAATATTGTCTTTCATTTTTCCTTTACTACCTCTCATGGTTGGTAATTATGATAGACATGATATTTTTATATTCTATATATGAAATATATATTATCATAATACTAATTAAATTGTTCTATAACATATACCTTCATTCTTTTTATTTAGTGTAGATATGATAACATCATTTGTGGAAGTGTGGACTACCGCCTCCTTATTGTGATTTGATTCATTCACACTATACATGGAACATATAAAGAATGGTTTCCATAAAAATATGTGATATATATGACATAGATAATATACTGTAATTATAATTTGCATACATATCATTTACATTTCATACTTTTAATACGGCATAGAAATGAAAGCACTGTTCATGCGTACGTACGGCCTACCATCTCCCTGAATGATGCATTCCTTTTTCTCTCTCAAATTTTTATGGATTATCATAAATATAAATATGTATAATAGATATTATTTTTAAATCATGTTATAAGTTATAGATATTATTAAATCTTGATCTAAGTAATTGGGACAACAAATAACAAGTCAAAACATACTCGAGAAACAAGGCAATTAACACGCAAAAAAGTTAAAATAGTGAATGATTATTAAAAAACATGTAATAAAATAATATAATAAGATCACATATGATATAATAAATTTGAATAATTTTATGATATAAATTAATAAGATACTTTAAACCATTATATAGTAGGTTGAAGCACGTATAACTAAAAAGGAAGTTTGACGTAAGGTATTTTTGTCTCACTTTTATTTATGTTAGACACATGTTGTATACACTGCATATTTATTCTGCATGGTGTATATACTACCCATTAATTTATTTTATGAGTCTTATTATGAATATTATCGTATGTTAAAATCCATATAATTTTATTTAATTCATGGGGAAAATGATTCTATATATTATAATGTTTTAAGTGGTTATTTCACAATCTCATCATTATTTGGGATGGTTTTTGTTTAAGTCTACAATGGGGAATATTTCTATTCCATGTTAGTTTTTTTAATTTGTTTTTAAAAATGTTTTTTTATATTCTCTAATAATTGTTTAATGTCATTTTTACCCATTTTATAATTATTAAAAAAATTATTTAAAATTAATATTCCTATAATTTTCTAGAAGAAGTTAATTTTCTTTCAAAAGTAAAAGGAATTATTTTTAACTTATACGGCATGAACAGATTTTCCTAACGTAACGACACCATAATTTTTTGAAACTAAATTTAAATGTTTACAAGGTTATTTTCAATGAAAATATTTTCTTTAATAAATGCACAACCTTTTTTATAAATGATTACATAGTTGTATGGATTTTCTCATATCTCTTTTACTTATGTGATATATAAACCTTATTCACCACTTATTTATTGTCTGTGGTGTATGTATAATAAAAATTGATTTATCTTATCATAAATCCCATTATCATCATGGTATTAAAATGATTAAATTTTTTATGGTACTCTTTTATTTGAAAACTTTTTCTTAGAATCAATTATTTTGTAATAACCCGGTTCTTATTTTTGAGGTATGAGCTTCTTCTTTTATCTTTTCCTTAAGTATTTTTGAGAAAATATGGAAAATGGGGAAAAATCCTAATTTTTGGATCTACAAGCTGTGTACTTTTCCACATGCCGTGTACTTTTCCACACACTGTGTACTTTTGGCCGTGTGGGATGGGTACACTGGGAATGTATCCATGTCGATGACGAAGGGTTTAGGAACTTACTACACACCGTGTAGTAGTACTTTACATGCCGTGTAGTCTGTCGGCAGGCCTAAATGGTAAGGCGGTGGAGTAGCCGCCAGCTGGGCGATAGTACACACCATGTACTCGGGAGTACATGTCGTGTACTCATGTCGACAGATGAACATTGTGGCGGTGCCTCCAGAGGAACAGTTAAATGAATGGAGTACACACCGTGTACTTGGAAGTACACGCCCTGTACTTTGTTTTTTCGGCTTAAAACAGGCAGTAGCCTCCTCATTTGGAAGAGGAGGCATTTGACCCATTTTGGAGCCAAAGGAGGAGGCCGAACCTTTGAAAATCCGCCAAGTGTTCATCTGGAATCTATTTCCGCCTCGGACGATCTCGTTGGAACCGCGTGGGTAAGCCCTTTCATCTTCTTAATCCATTATTACCAATTATTTCTCGAGGGAATGTTATTTATGTTTTAATGGGTTTTCTTCTTCATCAGATCAACGTCATTATTGGGCGTTTCTTGGATCAGCGTTCGTGTATAATGCTCATTGGCATATAAGGTTGGTTTCTTGGTGTAAATTTCTAACTGTCATGCATTTTTGTGCATTTTCGTGCCACAAACCCATGTTGGGGTGTCGTGTGGCTGAGGCTGTTGCTATATTTAATGCCAAGAATTGCATATGTGATAAAATTGTGATAATAAAATGATGGTTGGGATCGTTTCTTGGATCCGGAACCACCCTGGGGGTGTGTTCCACTGTTTAGCCATTTAGCCAGGATAGCTGAGGGTATGCCTTTAATGTAGTAATTTTAGAATTCCCTTAAGAGGAATTTCTTGTTTACTGAATTTTTATATGTTGGCATGGCCCGGTTACCTGTTTAGCCTGAGGGCATTGTTGTGATTAGCCTGTGGGAACTGTACTATTTAGCATCTGGGCAGTAGTTATTTCGTCCTGGGGGAAACATCTTCTGTGCCTGTGGGAAGCTGATTTGGTGCCCGTGGGCGACACTACCGATGCCTGAGGGCAAACTCTGTTATTCCGGAGGGCAGATTCTTGTGTTGGATACTCGTTACCCAAGGGTAGGAGTTTACGTCTCTGAGGACACTATTTATTTACATAGAAATGAACTGTGGTGATTTCTTATATTAAATAGATTAAATGAATATTAAAAATGGCAATATAACTGGTAGTTTGTTACTTTTGAGTACTGATTACTTAATTGCATTTTACCACTGCACACTATTGTTGCATGTTAGCACGCAGTTGGGCACGAGCCTTTGGTGGGTTCCTACTGAGATATATTTCTCACACCCTGATTGGGTCATTCTTTTCGGCCCAAATAGATTACATTGATGAAGGTGTAGATAGGGGGAAGAGTCCCTATACAGGTACTTGACTGTTGCTGAGTAGTAGGAGGGCATGGGACTAAGCCTAGGCTCGCGATGTCGCTGCAACCTTTTTTTGCTTTTTTTTGTTGTAATCTGCATTTTGATATATTGTATTAATGTATAACATGTTCTGGCTGTTTTCTTAGAACTTGATACATGTAGCATCATTGGTTATCTATTGTTGGATATATCCACTGCTGTTGTTATTTTAGTTGTGTATGGTTTACTAGTTTCGCTGTCGTTCTATGTTTATTTTGTATTCCGCTATGCTACACTTTGACAAATGAGGGCATAGTTTCCCCACTATCAGACCTGGGCCCTCGCTTCTAGTCGGCAGCCTCTAGCGTTTGGGTAAATGCGCTTGAGGTCACGTGGCGAACCGGACTCGGGGAACCCGTTGCGTGGCACCTGGGTTCAGGACGTTACAAAGTGGTATCAAAGAGGATCTTTTCTTTGATTTAATATTTGGAGTCGTAGTTAGGGATAGGACGAACGGTAGTTGGTAATAAGTTGTGCTCGGGCATGGCTAACCTGTGTACATGGAAAATCCAATCTACCTCATATTTTTCAATTCTTTGATTTTGCAAATTTTACAGTTGATATGTTTTCACCGTTGGGTGACGCACTTTGAGATTGTGCAGTTTATATTTTATCTATGGGTTCTATTTAGTTGCAACCCAGTGAGATGAGGGTATGTCGTCTCATGCATCATATAGTCACACGCTAGAAATCACATTCCATGCATAGTTTCCATGCCATGTAGGTGAATTAGAAATTCGCATGTTGTTGTGATATTTGTTGTGCTAGAAAGTCATGGTGTTGTGATAACTTCTTGATAAATACCTGCTCTGTGATAGGGTATTCTTTATGTGAGCTTGTTTATAGAATGGACGCCAAACTTTTGTTTTTGGGGAGTATGGGCCCCCATTGACCGGAATTTGGTGGATCATTGACTGTTTATTGGTTATAAAACACATGAGATGTCAAACTTTGATTCGTGGGGTGTATGGGCCCCCACGGGTCAGAATTTGACACTTAGGTGTTGGTTTCAGTATTTCTGGGTTCCGGGGAAGTTTCTAAGGCAAACTGTCCGGAAACCCAGTATACATTCCATGTAGTATTTTTATACACGTTGTGTATGTTCTTCTATTTGGGAAGAAAAATGAACTTTTTGAGTACACACCGTGTAGTCTCTTCCTGTGTCACAAACCATGTGGGCGGCGACATGGGGTAGGGAAAGGCTTGGGTAAAACATGTCGTGTACCGAATGTACATGTCGTGTAGTGTGACCTGGAGTTTGGCTGTGTAACTAACAACATGGGTCGGTGAACTCCTTGATAGAACACGTCGTGTCAATGATGGACACGTCATGTAATGTGACCTAAGGACTCGGCCGTGTAACTAACAACACGGGCTGGTGTCACCTCTCCTTGAACACGTCGTGTACCCGTGGGACACGCCGTGTAGTCTTGTCCGAGGACAGACCGTGTGGTGTTAGCCGTGTGGATGGAAAATGGGATGTTGTACACGCCGTGTACGGGTGTAACACGCTGTGTAGTGTCAAGCCGAGTAGTCGGCCGTGTCACAGACGACACGGGCAGTTGGAAAATAACACCGTATACGCCATGTAGATATTATACAAGCCATGTATTTTTTGTTCAATGGAAGCTATGTGGCTTAGTCGTGTGCAAGGACCTAGGCAGGGGAAGGGAAGTCAAGTACATGTCGTGTAGACAGTATACACGCCGTGTAGTCTTGCTTTGAAAATTTTGAAATGCCTTCTTCCTCTTGTTCCTTTTGTGGTTCCATCGTTTCAGTCTTAATAATCTTGAATCTGAGGCATTCTTTTGACCTTGTAGTGTCATGCCGCCTAGAAGACCATGAGTTGTTCTCCAGGAGAGCAGCGATGATTATACTTCGGAGATGGTGGGCCATGGGCTACCAGTTGATCCTCCAGCAGATCCAGATGTGGCGCCAGCTGCTATACCGAACACAAGCACGGAGGTGCAGTTCTGTGAATGCTTTATGCAGTTCATGCAGACCTTTCAGGGAACACCGCAGGCTGCCACATCTATGGCCGAGCTGAAGCATATCTTTCAGCAGCAGCATCCATCTACGTTTTCAGGGGATGGTGGACCACATGTTGCAGAATCTTTTCTAGGATCAATGCAGACTATTTTCGAGCATCTTGAGATGCCTCCAGGGCATAGGGTCAATCTCGTGACTTACAGGCTACGTGATTCTGCCAATAGGTGGTGGGATGATACCACCAAGTCAGAGCATCACAGAGACATGGCATGGGATGATTTTCAGGAAGTCTTCTATGAATTATTCTTTCCTAAGACGCTGAGGGAAGATAGAGCTCGAGATTTCATGAATCTGCAGCAGGGTGCTATGTCGGTGATGGACTATTCTGCTCATTTTAAGGAGCTTCAGCGTTTTTCACCCGTGCTGGTGGGTTATGAGATGTTGAGAGCTAGACGTTTTGAGGATGGCCTTCGGTATGACATCCGAGCACTGGTGATTGTTTTCAGGTTTCCTTCAGTACACGATATTGTGAACCAGGCGCTGATTACTGAGATGAACCTGCGGGAATCGAGTGGTGTGGGCCAGGGCGGTTCGGCACCAGTTACTGGTACTATTTCTATTGGCAAAAGGAAGAGACAGATGGAATTATCTTAGGGTAGTAGTACCAGTCAGAAGAATGCTTCAGGTGTCCAGGTTATATGCTACCAGTGTGGTAGAGAGGGGCACAAGAGACCACAGGGTCCATGAGACCTAGTAGAGGGCTGAGATTGCGGCAAGATGGGTCATCTGCAGCGCTTTTGTAGGGCATTTCCACCAGTGGCTAGTGAGAGGGGTTCTGTGCAGACTCCGCATGCGGGAGCAGGACCAGTGGATTCTTACCAGTCAAGGAACTGGAATACGTCAGGGCATACAGGCAGAGATGGTGGTCATGGTCATGGTAGCCAGACTCCAGGATCACAGAGGCAGTAGGGTGGGACAGCTCAAGGTAGTCAGGCTATGTCGCTGGGTCGCAGCATTGGGCAGGCATATGCAGTGCAACATACCCAGCAGGAGTAAGATCCTGGACCTTCTACAGTCAAGAGTACTATTCTAGTAGCTTCTGTTTTATCTTCAGTGCTTTTTGATATGGGTGCTACACATAGTTTCATATCTGTACCCATTTGGAGAGCCTTGGGCTCTGTGTTTCTACTACTTCCGATACCATGACGCAAGACACTCTGTTGGGGACTAGGACGGCTGGTGTGCGTCAGTGCAAGGAGTTCCCCCTTGACATTGGTGGGTGTCACTTTCTTTGGGACCTCTATGTCTTAGAGATGATGAGATATGACATCATTCTCAGGATGGACTGGTCGGTTCACTATCGAGCCTTTGTAGACTGCATTCATCGTAGGGTGCATTTCACGTCACCAGAGGGCGGAGAGTTTCTATACAAGGGTGAGTGGGATGTTCAGGAGAGTAGAGATGGACCAGAGCATCATGGGAGAGGTGGAGTCACAGTCTAGATTGCGAGTTTGTATCTGGATGATTAGGGGACTTGTTAGACAGATTTCCCTCCAGTTTTTTATCATTTCAGGGATGTCTTCTCGAACGACTTTTCGGGTCTACCTCCTGTGCGAGAGGTGGATTTCTTTATTGAGCTAGTGCCAGGATCAGCACCGGTGTCCATTCATCCTTATAGGATGGCCACGCCTGAGTTGCAGGAGCTCAAGAGGTAGTTAGAGGAGTTGTAGGAAAAGGGCTTTATCCGACTCAGTAATTCTCCTTGGGGTTCTCTAGTCCTTTTTTCAAAGAAGGCAGATGGAACCCTTAGACTTTGCATGGATTATCGGAAGCTGAACCAGTTGATGGTTAAGAAATGATATCCTTTGCTGAGGATAGATGATCTGTTTGATCAGCTTCGTGGAGCACGAGTGTTCTCAAATATTGACTTGAGATTGGGATATCATCAGCTGTGCTTGAGACCATCGGATATGCCGCTTACAGCTTTTCGGAGCAGATATGGTCTGTATGAGTACTTGGTTATGCTGTTCGGACTCATGAACGTGCCAGCAGTTTTCATGGCTCCGATGAATCGTGTGTTTCATCCATATCTTGATTCTTTTGTGGTTGTATTTTTGGACAACATCTTGGTGTACTCTCACACTCAACACGACAATGCCACCCATCTTGAGATCGTATTGAGTACACTGAGAGAGCATCATCTATATAATAAGCTCTCGAAGTTCCACTTTTGGATGGACCAGATTCACTTCCTGGGTCACATCATCTCAGAGGCAGGAGTTGCAGTAGACCTAGAGAAGGTGAGAGCAGTAGTTTCCTGGGAGCAGCCTAAGAAAGTTTTTGATATACGGAGTTTATTAGGGCTGGATGGTTACTACATATGCTTCATACATGACTTCTTTCGCTTAGAAGCATCACTGACAGGACTGACTAAGAAGGGTGTGAAGTTCGTTTGGTCAGAAGCGTGCGAGACATCTTTTCAGGACCTGAAAGGAAGGTTGACATCAGCACTGATCCCGATACTCCCAAATCAGGGGAAGAGCAATACAGTTTACTGTGATCCATCAGGGATTGGGCTGGGAGCAGTTTTGATGCAGGGCGACCGAGTTGTTGCGTACGGGTCTCGAAAGTTGAGGCCACATGAGAGGAATTACCCGACGCATGATCTCAAGTTGGCTGAAGGTGTTCATGCATTGCGCTGTTGGAGATATTATCTGCTGGGAGATGATTTTGTGGTTTTTACTGACCACAAAAGCCTCAAGTATATCATTACTCAGTGTGACTTGAACTTGAGGCAGAGGATGTGGGCTGAGTACCTATAGTCCTTCGATTTTGAGCTTTCCCACACACCTGGAAAAGGTAATGGAGTAGCTGATGCACTGAGTAGGAAGACTCAGATACAGGCAGTGCAAGAGGCCAGTGGTGAGTGGGAGGTCATGGACTTGTTCTCTAAGATGCATATGGAGGTGCACGACAGTTAGGGGAAAACTTATCTTTCCTCTTTAGCTGTGACTTCTACCCTACTGGACAGAGTGAGGATGAGACATCAATCTGATTCAGAAGGCCTAGTTCTACGGGATTCGGTAGCAAGTGGGGACCCTCTTCCTAGTTGTACGATAGGCAGTGACGAGGTTTTTCATTTCCAGGGATGAGTGTGGGTTCCTGGGGATATATGCGAGGAGCTGATGCGGGAGTTTCATGCTTCGTCTAGGGAAGTTCATCCTGGGGTTACCAAGATGTACCGAGACTTGAGACGTCAGTACTGGTGGTTGGGTATGAAGAGAGATGTAGCTAGGATTGTTATGAGATGTTCCACCTATCAGCAGGTGAAGGCAGAGCATCAGAGACCAGCTGGATTGTTACAGTAGTTACCCATTCCAAAGTGGAAATGGGATGATGTCGTGATGGATTTCGTGACGGGATTGTCGAGGTCGCCTCGAGGAAATGACAGCGTGTGGGTTGTTGTGGGTATACTCAGGAAAGTATCTCACTTCCTACCGATCAAGGATACCTTCGGTGTGGATGAGCTCAGAAGTCTGTATATCCGAGAGATCATACGTCTTCATGGGGTCCCTTGTTCTATAGTTTCTGATAGAGATGCCTGCTTTACGTCTCGTTTCTGATAGAGTTTTCAGAGGGAACTGGGTACACAGGTGCTTCTGAGCACAACATACCACCCTCAGACCGATGACCAGTCAGAGCGTACGATACAGGTTCTTAATTACATGTTTCATGCATGCATCCTAGACTTTGGGAGCTCTTGGGAGAAGCATATACCCTTATTCGAGTTTGCCTATAACAATAGTTTTCAGGAGACTATTGAGATGAAACCTTACGAGGCTTTATATGGTAGGCCATGTCAATCACCTTTGTGCTGGTAAGAGGCAGGTGAGGCAGCTTTACTAGGACCATGTCTCATGCAGGAGACATCTGAGCATGTCCAGTTGATTCAGAAGTGGATGGCTACCGTGTAGTCTCGTCAGAAGTCTTATGTTGATCGTCGCAGATGACCTTTGGAGTTCATGGTCGGGGATCAGGTTTTTCTACATGTTTCTCCGAGGTTGGGACACAAGAGGATTAGGAGACAGGGTAAGCTTTCACCGAGGTATGTGGGGACATTCGAGATTCTGGGGAGAGTCGGGCTGGTTGCCTATCGGTTGCGGTTACCGCAGCGGTACCGAGCCATGCACGACGTCTTCCACGTGTCTCAATTGTGTCGCTATCATTCAGACATGTCTCACATATTCCCGCCTGAGGAGGTCGAGCTGGAAGCTGATGCATCCTTTGACGAGCAGCCGATTCGTATCGTTGACAGGAGCACGAAGGTTCTCTGAGGCCGGTCAGTTCCTCTTCGTACGGGTGCTATGGCAGTATGGTCGAGTGTAGGATGAGACCTAGGAGTGGGAGACCGACATACATGCTTAGCGGCCAGAGATGTTCTGAGCTTTATCTTCGCCACCCTGGGAAGGGAAATTCAGGGACGAATTTCTATAAGGGGGGAAGTTTGTAAGAACCCGGTTCTTATTTTTGAGGTATGGGCTTCTTCTTTTCACTTTTCCTTAAGTGGTTTTGAGAAAATATGGAAAATGGGGAAAAATACTATTTTTTGGAACTACACACCGTGTACTTTTCCACACGTTGTGTACTTTTGGTCGTGTGGGATGGGTACACGGGGTGTGTAGCCATGTCAGTGACGAAGGGTGTAGGAACCGACTACACGCCGTGTAGTAGTACTTTACACGCCGTGTAGTTAGTCGGCAGGCCTAAATAGTAAGGAGGCGGAGTAGCCTCCAGCTGGGCGACAGTACACGCCGTGTACTCGGGAGTACATGTCGTGTACTCCTGTCGACGGATGAACAGTGTGGCGGTGCTGCCAGAGGAACAGTTAAATGAAGGGAGTACATGCCGTGTACTTCGAAGTACACACCGTGTACTTTGTTTTTTCGGCTTAAAACAGGCAGTAGCCTCCTCATTTGGCAGAGGAGGCGTTTGACCCATTTTGGAGCCAAAGGAGGAGGCCGAACCTTTGAATATCTGCCGAGTGTTTGTATGGAATCCATTTTCGCCTTAGACGATCTCGTTGGAACCGAGAGGGTAAGACCTTTCTTCTCCTTAAGTCGTTCTTACTAATTCTTCCATGAGGGAAATTTATTTACGTTTGAATAGGTTTTCTTCTTTGTCAGATCTACATTGTTTTTCGGCGTTTCTTGGATCGGTGCTCTTTTATAACGCTCATTGGCGTATAAGGTAGGTGGCTTGGTGTAAATTTCCAATTGTCGTGCTTTTTTGTGTGTTTTCGTGCCACGAACCCATGTTGGGGTGTCGTGTGGCTGAGTCCGTTGCTATATTTTATTCCTAGAATTACATAGGTGATTAAATTTTGATAATAAAATGCTGGTTGGGATCGTTGCTTGGATCCGGAACCACCCCGGGGGTGTGTTCCACTGTTTATCCGCTTGGCCAGGATACCCAAGGGAATGCCTTTAATGTAGTAATAGTAGAATTTCCTTGAAATCAGTTTCTTGTTTACTGCATTTTGATATGTTGGGCATGGCCCGGTTACCTGTTTATCCTGAGGGCATTGTTGTGATTAGCATGTGGGCACTGTACTATTTAGCCTATGGGCAGTAGTTATTTCGGCTTGAGGGAAACTTCTTCCGTGCCTTTGGGCAGCTGGTTCTGTGCCTGTGGGAAACACTACCTACACCTAAGGGCAAACTCTGTTATGCCTGAGGGAAGATTCTTGTGTTTGATACTCGTTACCCGAGGGTAAGAGTTTTCATGTCTGAGGACACTAGTTGTTTACTTAGAAATGCACTGTGGTGATTTCTTATATTAAATGGATTAAATGAATATTAAAAATGGAAATATAACTGGTAGTTTGTTACTTTCGAGTACTGATTACTTTATTTCATTTTACCACTGCACACTATTATTGCATATTAGCACGCAATTGGGCACGGGCCTTTGGTGGGTGCCTACTGAGATATATTTCTCACACCCTGTTTGGGTCATGATTTTAGGCCCAAACATATTACGTTGCTGCAGGTGTAAATAGGGGAAAGAGTCCCTATACAGGTACTTGAATGTTGCTGAGGAGTAGGAGGGCATGGGACCGAGGCTAGGCTCGTGATGCCACGGCCAGCTATTTTTGCTTTGTTTTTTTGTAGTCTGCATTTTGATGTACTGTATTAATATATAACATGTTCTGGCTGTTATCTTAGAACTTGAGACATGTAGCGTCATTGTTTATCTATTGTTGGATATATCCACTGCTGTTGTTATTTCAGTTGTGTATGGTTTACTACTTCCGTTGTCGTTCTATGTTTATTTTGTATTCCGCTGCACTACAATTTGAAAAATGAGGGCGCAGTTTCCCCACTATCAGACATAGGCCCTCGCTACTAGTCGGCAGCCTCTAGCGTTTGGGAAAATGCTCTTGAAGTCACATGGCGAACCGGGCTCGGGGCACCCGTTGCGTGGCACCCGAGTCCGGGACGTTACATATTTGATATATGAAAAAAGCTTTAGACAGGAATGACATGGGTTGGGGACCATTTAAATTATGTGCCTCAATGCATCGGTGGTCTCATGAAACAAAATAAGTTCAAGAAAAACCCAATCTAGTTTTTTCAAGTAGAATAAATGGGTTTCTACACATATATTTAAACTTTCATGAGATTTGGTGTTGAAGTTATTGGTATCATGTTCCTAGGAAACATGAAGTCCAATAATTAAGAATTTCCTTCATTTCAATTATTATTATTCATGTGATTTCTTTACTTTAACATTATCAATGAATGAAATTATTTCTCAGTTTATTAATTAAATGGAATGTTTTTTCAGTTTCTTAGATTTCCATATTGATTTTTCCATATATTGTTATTTTAATGGAATGTGTTTCTAGTTATTTACCATGGAATATTATTTACAAACTTCCTTATCAGTTTATTGATTACATGTAATTTTTCTTTGGTCATTATGTTTCCATATTGATTATTCTCTTGATTCATTATTGATTCCACTTAACATGAATATTACTAGGCATTTGAGCTCACCCTTATTATGTGTCATTTCTATAGGAATCCAAGAAGTGTAATATGAAATATACACAATGACATGCTATGTGGGAATAAAGTTATCCTCAAAAGAAATAAATTATGTTATAATTAGTGTATTCATTATAATATAATACTCATGTATGTATCTGGTTTACCAACGCTACTAAACTCTTTGGTTCTTTGGGATTTGATTCCTTCTAATCATTTCCAAGTAATGGTAGTAGACACCATCTCTGGGATTACTAGGGTCTGGTCGCAATAATATAAACATTATTTTTCATTCAATATCCCATAAAATTCGATTTCTCAGGGGGGGATAGTCATTACATTGTCTATCACATTCCACAATAACATAGTTCCTTTGAGTTCTATCCATAGACCAAAACCAAAAATCATAGTGTGAGAAACACTAATCATGGTTAGAAAAACATCATCAAGGGAAATTACTTATAAAAATTCAATTCAGAACACAATAGGTTTTATCCAAGGTTGTTGATGATGTTCAACAAAATAATAGGATTATATCCAATACATAGACATAGATATAGTGTTCTTACTACGGTTTTCTCATCCTAATTTCTAAAGGTTAAATAAACCATGTTCGGATACCAACTATAACGGAATATACCATTAAAACCTAGATATTACATCCCAAATGGAGGAATATTCATTACATAATATAAAAAAACAACTCCAGAACCATATAGGTTTTGTTTCTTTGGAAACTAGGAAACATAAAAAACTAATTCAAAAAACATTTATATTATATCTTGTTTATTCCCTTATAACTAAAACCTGTTTTGAATCATAATATATAATATATTTATAGATACAAGGGAAAAACATAAGAAAAGAGTGAGATCATATTCTCAATAAGGGTAATCAATAAGTATATGGGAATAATAATTTGAAAATAAATTTTACATATTATATCTTTTATATCAAAGATCATGATATTTTTTCATGGAATAAATCATAAAAGTTTATAAGGAATCAAATAATATATTCCATAAGTGCATAACATAATACATGAAATTTTGGAATACACATAATAATAGAAAATAAATTCCATATTAATCGAGACTCACTTCAAAGTCCATCATAGTGGACAAATTACCTTACCGATCCGAGTTCACTCCTTGTTCTATCCATGTATTATTAAACTAGGTTTACTACCCATTACCATCCTGTGTATCTCATGAGATATAAATATTTACCCAATACAAGGAAGGGAGATATAGGATCCCACCCATCCAACAATGAAGACCATATATATTTCTTCTATAATAAAATAAATCATTCATCATATCAGAACCCATGGAAACAAATGGGTTTTTTAAACATCATTAAATCATAACATAACCCAGGGAAAGAAATGGTTTTCATAAATATCATTACATATAAATATAAACCAACCATCAGAATAATAGGGATAGTACCCTTGAAAAATATCCACATTAAAACATACGTAACATTAAATAATGTTATCATAAATGGAAAATAATCCTGAGATATCACTTGAAAATAATTCTTGAGGAAAATATCCTTTTTCTATGAAAAAGTTTTCTTTTATTAAAATGTCATTCGATTTTAAAATAAAACAATTTAAATGAAAATAACCTTATAATATTATAATATAATCTTAAAGGAATTAAGGAATCATGAAAGCGAAAAAAACTCTTAATTCCTTATAAGTTTGAAAATATTCCTCTCATACTTTTTACAGAAAATTCAAAAAGTACCTCCTTAAGAAAATGACAAAAAATCTATTTCAAAACATTTAGTAAAAATTCACACATGTTTGAAAATGACATTAATGATTGTAGAAGAATATTAAAAATATTTTTTAAAACTTTTTTATGAAAAAATGGCATTGAAGATAAATATTCCCCAATAGATACTTACATATAAACAATCACAAATAAAATGAGATATTGAATTTAACCCTTAGTGAAGGTATGATTCCCTTAAAACATATCCAAAACTCATGTATAATGGTTTAAATAATGTTATTAATTTATTCCAAAACTATATTCATATATATGATATCATATGATATCTTTTTATATCTTCATATCACTTGTTTGTTAGTAATATTTCTTTATTATCCATCTTTTCAGTGTTAACTGCTTCATTTTCTTATGCATGTTTTGTCATATAAGTCTCAGTTCTTATGAATAGGATATAGTTCAGTAATTTATAGAATGATATTAAATTAATATATATAATATTTATTCATTATATACATTTATATAATCATTCATGAATGGTGAGAATGTAAAATGAATGGAAACTCATCGTGAAGACAGTAGGTTGTACATTGGCACAACGATTATATCATTCCCTTAATGATGTGATATTAATGAACTGGGTAGTATATATTTTTTTGTTAAATTAATTTAATTTTATAATTATTATATATATGAAAATTATTTCCATCATTATACCTATCTAAATTAATCAATTATGAAAAACATATTACATCGTTGTGTGGAGACAGTAAGTCTTATGCACGCATGGGCGGTGCTTTGGTTTTTTGTAGGACGGATAAGTGGTGGAAATTTTTTTTCACATAATATTTATAAAATCTAATAATATATTTGATAATAAATTTATTTCTTTATTATGGATGAAACATATGAATATGATGTAGAATAAAAAAATATTCTTAATAGAGACTGTAAAGAAGACTACTTCTTCTTTGAAGAACTTCCTTCAGATCTCTTCTTAAGACACTAGGGTTGGTCTTTTGAGAATACCAAAACCTATACAATGTTTATATGGAATTTAATAATATAAAATGTAAATTATCGTTGAGGTTGAAGGATAAATTTTATGTGAATAAGTTATAGAGAATGTTCCCTCATATAATTGAGTTGAGGGGCACATTTAAAATTTCTAAGAATATTAATTTATAACATATTCAATATCAATTCAAGAACCTCCAAAATTATAATTATTATAATCTAAGATTATATAAAGTTATAATATCATCAAAAAATATATTTTAAAAAATTTTTGTTATTAATTTAAACCTTATAATTTTAATTAACCATTTTTTAACCTATATAAATTTTAACAAAGGTAACAAAAATTTTCAACATTAAAAGGTTTTAATTTTTACTTATGTAATGTCAATTAGACTATAAATGAAAAATTTATAACATTTTAGACCATATTATAATTATTTTTTATTTTTAATATGTTTTATGATTTTAAAATAATTTAATAAAATAGAATCTTAATAAAATATCATTAGTGTCAACATTAACAGTATTCATTATGTGGACTTTTAAAAATATCAAGATAAAAAGTTATGTCATAAAAAAATAATTTATTATATACCTAATGGGTCAATTTTTTCTAGAAAGTTATTTTACCACATTAATCATCTCAAATTATATTTATTTTAATATTTTTAATAACATTTATTTGATATTTCAATTAATAAAATAATTATTACATCAGCATTATGTAATTATTTAATATAATAATTTGTTAACTAATAATTAAAAATAGAGTTCCATGATGAAGATAGATATTATATATTTCCTAATAATATTTTTATTATAATATATCTTTTTGGTAAACCTATATTAGAAATGAAATATTCTTTAAAACATGAATGTGACATCTTTGAATTTTTATTAAATAAAATATTATAAATATCATAACCTCATATAAGTGGCCCAAAAATTCAAAAATAAATTTATATCATGAAAATATGTCTATTAAGTTTAAAAAATACATTTATATTCATTCATAATGTACCTTTTTCCCATGTGGACTCATAAGTGATATTTAAGACAGAGAAAGTGACATTTTGTGACATTCTATTATTTATATATTATATAAGTCATTTTCACAGAAAGGTTTGAACTAAGAATATTAATTTTGAACCTTATGTGTTAAGGGTAAAATAATTTTCATAAAATATCATGTTCCCAAGTGTTAGGGTCATTTTATAGTCCTTATTATTCTATTTTTAACTTAAATTGCCTAATTTACTATTTTCCATAGTGACAAAGTTTACCAAGGGTACTATTCTTATTGGTCAAAATTAAGAACAAACTATTCAAAAACCATAATACTTTAAAACATGAAATATTTTTATAAAAAGTTATTGTATAAAATACTTTTCAAAAACCATAATTATAAAATTTTAAATTAAAATGAACTAATTAAAATTTAAAAAAATATAAAACATAATTATACCTTATAATACTTTAAATGAAAATATAGTTTTCAATAAAAATCAGTATTTCAGCTATTCCTTAAAAAATAAATGTTTTTAGAAAATTAAAAAATATATAATTTTGACATTATAAATTCAAAAATAAATTTCATTTTTTCTAATCCATATTAAATAACTTCTGAAAAATAATATTCACTCATACAAGAAATAAAGACTCGTTTTTTGAAGAAAATGTTTTTTTGAAGAATGAATTGATTTTACAAAAATGTGTGATTATTTCAAAGAACTTATTAATATTGAGTTGGACCTTTATTTGTATTTAATAAATTAGTTATTCATTTTTATTCTTGTCAATTTAACAGATAGGTTATTTTATACTAATAGTATCTCATAATTTGTTTAAACTCATGGTTTCATGCAACGCAAGCTATTGAATAATTAAAAATATTTATAGAGAAATATTTCATAAAACTATGTCAATGTTACAAATAATCTCTATAGGGATAATTATGGAATATATACTAATCATAATACAATAAATTATGTATTCAAAAATAATGACATCAACATTCAGTAATGAATATGGTAGAGATTATCAAAGAATATGGAAGTTAAATCCACTATTACCAATAAAATAATATAAATGTGAAAGATGACCTAAGTAGAAAAGATCCTCAACATTATAACATATGATAATTAAAATGGATATAAGCTTTTAGATGTTGAAATTTTGGAAATTGGAATCATAAAAAAAGTTATAATATCCTACCATTCTCAAATGATTACTCAACCACCTATCTCGAGGAATATTACGGATTATCAAAGGGGTTATGTTAAGGAAAAAAACAAGGTGTATTTAATAGTTTTTGGGAAATTATTTGAATTAAAAATTTGATAAATATAGAGGTTTAATATTTAGGACATGGTTAGGTGTACCATTTGATCCTACGATAAAAAAAAGACATATTATATGATGTGTAAAACTCAACATTATCTATCTATATAGGAAGCACAAAGATGTATAAATATCATCAATATCAATTTTAATGTGAGATAATAAATAAGGATATTGTTGAATATACATCAAATTTCATGGTATTCCATCAAGTTAATTCAAAATGAAAAATTATAATAGGATGGCACAACCATTACCATACTTACATGTAAATAGGAGAACATCACCATGGATTCTTTCACTTGTTATCCAAATATATATAATAGAACCAATTTCATATGTGTTGTAATGGATCATACTACAAATACTACCAACTTAATCATTGTTCAAAATTCTTCCCACTTAATATAATTTTGAATATATACATTAAATAAGAGATGAGACTTCGTAGAACAATACTATTGATTATGTATAATCAATAATTAATATTCACATTAAGGTTTTGGAGGAGTATTCAAAATTAATTATACATGGACATGAAATTATTATGAAATATTACCTTCATTTAAATATTCAATATAAAAGGAACATTCAAATCAAGATAAATATTCTCATGGTCTACTATATGTACTGTAAAGAAGGTTGGAATCAACATCTTCCTCTAGTCTTGTTCTCATGAAAGTAGCTTTCTGTGACTAATCTATATAGATCATTATGAATCCATATAATGGAATAATTTAAAAAATCTATCATGTTGGGATAAATTCGTGGAATGTAAGCTATTAGAACAAAAACTGGTTGAAGAGATAATTAGATAAGGTCTAAGACATTCTACAATACATCAGAGTAAATAATATTAAACAGAATAGATATGTTGACAGTAGTCGACAAGACTATGAGCATAAGTTTGGAATAATTTTCTCCTTCATTTATCTTCATGGAAGAGATTAACTAAGTTTTTAAATTGGGTAATTATGTGTCTGAGATATATTTTTTCCTTTGAGATTCTTAATCTCATTGGAGTTGTGGCCTATCGACTTTACCATTCACTATATAACAACCCACATTGTTATGGATAGGTAAAATTATGGGAAGATTGAAGGATTTACTGGGACATCTATATGAGGTATTTCACATTTTTGGATGTTAATATAGTGGGTATGCCCTTATATTTATCTCATAGCCTTCTCTTTCCCTTGGTGGAATCTTTTTCTGTACTTGTATGTTCTTCATGACTTTTATTGCAATGCGAAATCACGATAAAGGATTTATATCATTGTTTTTATAATCATGGTTTCTCTCACCTTTTCCATAATTTATATTGGTTGTTACCTAAATCAAGGCTTTTCTATGTAATCTGATTTCTTTTAACTAGGGTCAAATATTCTAGAGTTCCTTGGTCAAGGGAGTCTTATGATTTTTTAATGAGGTGTGTTGTGTCTAATCATATCTGTATGGTTTATGAATTATTTTTTTATCATTTGATATGTGATCTCACCACTTGTATGAGATAGAAAATTAATTATAATTAAAAAATATTAATCTATATAAGTAAAATGAATGTTTCTTGGTCTGTGATGGACCCTACAACACTATCTGCATTCCTCAATCACTGATAATTGATGGACTGGTCATAAACATGTATTATGTGATATATAGGAATAAATATTCATGAATATATTATAGAAGACCTTGGGATAGGTTCTCTTATTCCACTATGGGTAGGTGAGGGATATATATTTTGGATGGTTATCTTATGTATATACCATTTAGATACATGGGATACCTTAGGGCCTCTTAGATAGGTTATTTTTTTGTGGGGTGAGTGTTACCCCTCCACGGATATGTGTGTATGGATCTATGAGGTGAATCTATAGAAAGGACTTATATATGGTTTCAGTGATAGAAGAATAATTGAGATTAAATTTAGAGACGAGATAGATATTATGACATCCCCATGTATTTAAAATATATGGTGTTTTTAAGTGTGACCAATTAGCTCATTATGCTAATATGGCTTTGATGAGGGTTGTGATCTCCATCAAAAGATTGGATTTGATCTTAAAAATTCTGAATGTGATAAATAAACCCATTCGGGTTTTCTAGGCCTTGATGTGATATAGAGAATCAGAGTATGTTCCCCAATCATATGTTAAACCTGTAGAGGATTAGAACAAGAGGTAAAACATTGTTGTATTATAGTATAAATGTGGTATGTAGAATAGGTTGTGTGCTTGAGAGACCAAAATAGGAAGTTTATATTAGGTTTAGGTGATTGGTTATCCAATATGACCCTTATGAGATATGTTTGATAGTTTATATGGTGATATCAATGCGGGTATATTAACTCCCAATGATATGATATAGTGATATTTGGGAAAACTATTTATCCCCTTGATGAGATGATATAATAATATGCAAAATTCTCTTATCCCCATGCTAAGATGATACAATGATATTCATGTGGGTCGATTATCCATGCTCCCCCAATGATTATGATATATAGTGATATTCAGGGTGGGTTTTAGTCTCTATGAGTTTTTGTGATATATATTGGTATCTAGGTTTGGTTTCAATCATCTCAAGGAAGTATGATATATAGTGGTATCTGAGGTGGGAACTAATACTCCAAAGATGTTATAATTTATTGTGTAATCTATAGTGTGTGTTAATCCCCCTAAGACTTTATGATATATGGTGATATCAGTGTTTGGAACTAATCCCACCAATATTTTATTATATATATTGATATCCAATGTGGTTTTTAATCCCCAGAAGACTTTCTGAATTGTGGTGGTATCTGGGGCGGGTGGTATTTCCCTCAAGACTTTATAAAATAAAATGGTAATTTGGTTAGGTGTCATTCCCTCTAAGACTTTATAATATATGGTGGTATCAAGGTTGGGTGATAATCCCACTGATACTTTATGATATATGATGGTATTATGGAAAGACACTTATCTGACCATTGATATGGTTTTTTGAATTTTTTAGAAACATCTTGACATTGACAAAAGTAGGTATGGTCCCAATAGGGTTACTTGGATAATACCCATGGTCATGATATGTATTTTGTATTCAGTTTCTTATTTATTATTATAACTATATAACATTGTACAAGAACTATATATATTAGATATATTAGGGATACTTTTGGTGGTGGCCTATTGATTTATACTCACATCTTTTTTACTTATCCCAAATACTTTGGTTCCTAATAATACCACATTATCACAGGTGCTGGTATAGAAGAGTCCTAGAGGTGTATGGTTTAGATGGATAACTTTGATATATTTAGATGTTTGGATTGGATTAGGACTTAGGATCAGGATTGGTTATTTTATTTTTTGTATATTTTTGTTTTGGTTGCATATGATTTTCATATAGGAGATCATGTTGATGTTTTTCTAACTAGTGTGACATTTTGGATTGTTCCTTTCATTATAGCATGTTGTGTGCATTATTCTATTAGTTAGTTTATCTATAGTTTTACTTTTATTCATATGGATATTATGATGAATGGTTATATGATATTTTTATTATTTTATTACTATAATATGATGGTATTGTCTCTGGTTATTGTAAAGTGTTCCAAGGGATTACTCGATTATGTGCCTTCTATCTTATTTTTTAGAGAATCAAATAATTGATCAAATTAAATATAAAAAGTTTTTTAGAATTATTAGAAATAATTACAATGGTAAATACCTAGTTCTATTCTCTCAATCTCATATTTAGTTCCATCTTGAGGGATATTTTTCAATTGTTATATTTGTTATGTGATTCATTTTAGGGAGTAGTCGCAGGTTAGGATATATAACCTTGGGTGTCTAATCTTGGTTTATCTTTCAATTTCATTATTCTGTATCATTTTTCCTCAAAATTAGTGTTTTTTTAAGATTATATGATTTATTTTAATTATATATAGATCTACTAGAGTTTATCAATAAGTGGAGTTCAACATATTCCATGAAAGTGGTGAATATATTCTTATGAAGGTAAAAATGTTTTTATCCATCGTGTGATAATATACCATGGCTATGGTCGTCTGATAAGTTGCGAATGGAACTACTTATGGTTTTTTATTCATAAGAGATACCTGGGGGAAGTCTTGTGTAGAAAATAATTGGTGTAGCTTGGTGGGTCTTGGATTTATTGATATGTGGGTTGATGGTTTGATGGGAATGATTTTTCATGTTTTGGATAAGGTTTCATGGAATGCGGTGACTAATGTGGTTATTTTAGAAAGTGATGTTTTATCCCATGTGACTAGTGTTGGAGATGATTATAAGGAATTGACTAATGTGGTTCATTTTTTGTGATACATATGGTGTTTATAATTGTCGTTGGTGGTGACAATGGTTCATTGGTGTGATGTGGATGGTGTTATACATTTATATGGGTGGTGGTGGTGGTTTAATGGAGTAATGTCCATGGTTTTGAGCACTACCATAGGTGGAAATGGAGTTTCACTTAGTTGAGGCTATAAGATTTTTTTGATTTTCACTCACTATGGTGGATGAGCTCATTGAAGTTGTACGTACATAGGATAGGGCTCGTGGGGTGGTTTTGCAACTTTTTTATGTCTGTATAATATATAGATTATGAGGCTTAAGGGTGACCGTGTTTCCCATTTTTATAAAGAATGATATATCATAGATTACCTTGGGATCTTTTTGGTGATTGATATCACCCATTGAGAGCCGGGTTCTTGGAATATATGTGGGGTAGTTAGGGATGATGGGTTGGGATTGATAAAGGATGGGTGTCTCTATTCCTTGAGTTATTTTAGGCTGCTGATCCAGCAGTAAATAAAGTATTCAAATTATCATGAGACATGTGAAATGATATGTTGATATTCCTTGTGGGAATCATGGTTGACACTGAATGGTTACATTTTTTATGGTTGGTGTGAGGAATCATATATTAGGTGATTTGGCTGGAAGGATAAGGTATCATTTGGTATAAAAAATTGTGGATGAATTGGTCAACTATGGAACTAGTCAATATAGGAAAAGTCACACTCATAGATGGCTGATAATGATTTGATCGGGTTGAGTGGTGAACTTGATTTCTATTATTTCACTTTGTATGAAATTTTGTTTGTATTGATATTATCTATGGAAATTGTTGTTGGTGTTCAACTACATTCATACTCACAAATTTCATGAGCCCACTAGAACATGTGAAGAAATTATTATTAATGGAATAGGTAAGTGTAAGTTATCATAATTAAGAATATAGTAGTGATGGAAGTGAATATGGTGTCTGGGATAGATGTTTTGGATTTACATAAAGAACATGTGATTTTGTGGTGTCAGATGGGAAGTTTATTTTGATTACCTTTATCTATGTACATATGTGATCAGCATATGGGAGATTCATTTGACCATTCCACGAATGGTAAGGAATTGAAAAAATATATTTTTTAAGGTTCAGTGGTCTGTTTTGGTTGTTCCTATTGTTATGTTATATTAATTTTTATTTAATTATTTTCCTTTATTTTTTTAATTAAATTATTACAAATCTCTGAGGGTATAGTATCACCACTATCACCAATTATACCCTCACTACTAGAAGAAGGTGTTTGTAATATAGTGTGGTGTGTTTGAGGTTTATTATTTCTCTGATCTAGTTACTGTAGATTGATTCGGTTTTCCACCTCAGACACACTAATCTGGTTACTGTAGAATGGTTCAGGTTGAGACATTACACCCTGAACTTGGCTCAGGTATATAATGCATTCCATGTATCCCTATTGAGGAATTATATACTATATACTTAACAGGTAATAAATCCAGATGTGGTATAGTTTGAGAATGATATTCCTTATGAGAAGTCTACTCAGGGTTCCCAACTCAACACTAGAGACTAAACACAAGGGTTGGGCTCATTGTGGGACATAACCCAATACCTTATAGCACGAGCTGACGACAACCATTCACCACCTATATCTGCATTCCTGAAGGCACCCCTCCCTTTCCAGAGGATTCATGGAATGTTAATCCCTAATAAGTTGGGTAAGAATGTATTGACATGGACTTTTCAATATGAAATTTTTTCTTCTCATTAAAATTATGAGTCATTTTTTGATATTTGTTAAAGTATAAATAAACCACATTCTTCTCGTACCAAAAATAGAAGCTATTTTATTTCATCAATATAATTAATTTTAGATTAAGTATAAATACACTCTATATAATTGAAAATAGTTTGAGGGAAAATAAAAATAAATAAATAGGATGGATATAATTTGTAAATTTACAGGGCCATAGTTTCTTAGAAATATAACACTCATGAATAGTATTTTACAGAAAATATAGAAATAAAATTGTAATTTTATAAAGGATATATAGATAACCTTGATAGAATATTAATTGAATTAACAATGATTGATGTATGGGTATTTATATAATGAATAATAATTATATTTTCATTGTAAATATAATAGTTATAGTAGAAATTTGATCATTAGAATTGTAACAAGACTAATAAAATAGAAATATAACAGTTATAATAGTAAAATAATAATTAGGGTAATTAATTAATTAACCTTATTATTAATGT
This sequence comes from Viscum album, assembly GCA_963277665.1. NCBI lineage: Eukaryota > Viridiplantae > Streptophyta > Magnoliopsida > Santalales > Viscaceae > Viscum > Viscum album. The sequence goes on along the minus strand of OY728121.1, from coordinate 1,032,382,307 downwards.
TTTCAAATAATAAATTAAGAAAAAATAAGTATAAGAATACATAAAATAATTATATAATCAATGTATAATTTTGTAATTAAAAATATACATTTCATTGAAACATGTTTTACCATATTTAATAAAATGATAATTTTTATATGATAAATAATTATTAAAATTATTTAATTTATAAAGGGATTTTTAAAAATGGATTTCAGTCTCGGAATAAAAATTTCAAGATTATGTAAGGGTGGAGTTTTGGTATTTTTGATGAATAGTAAAATGCATCGGTGAAAAGTAAAATATCATATAAATATTATATATTATAAAAGTAGCAAGTAAAAAATTAGACTTATATAATTTATATGAATATTATAATAAGACAGTTGATATCATGTCATAATCCCCTAACTAGTGAATCACTAGTTTGATCGCTATTTTATGAAACAATGTTTTATTCCAAAAACTATCTCTCATTCACTTATAAATAAACCTCTCACCACCCCATATCTATTCACACATTAATATTTTTAAATTTCCTAACATATACCAATTTTCCCCCTAAAAATATTGTCTAGGTTGAAGAGGTTTTATTCTCCTAAAATGATCATCTCTTGATGTCCAAAGTTGATTTTCAAATGGTTCGTGACAAAGAGTATAGTAAAATATTTTAGTCATGAACATTCCTTTCTATTCCTATATTTATTATTCAACCACTTTATAATTATGAAAACTATGTTCTATATCATAAAATTATTAATATTAGTCTATTTTAATAGTAATGGAGAAATCATAAAATGAAAAAAAAATAGTTGTTTTTTTAATATCTATTCATGGTCGATATAACCACCTAAAAGGATGTTGTCATTAAAAAACTATTACTACCATCATGTATGGTTATAATACATCATTTTAGGATTAAATATGACTATAATTATTATATTATATTATTAATCATATTATTTAATAGGAAAATAATTATAAAATAAAATAAAATAAATTAAGTTCCTCATAGAAGAAAAACATCGTAAATGAAGAAACTATTATACGCTAACATTTATATCCGTTTAACTATAAATATATTGTAACAACTTTGGATTTTTAGTTACATTTGAGATTTTAAAAGGAAATAAACATCATATAGTTACACTTATGGAGTTATGGAATCATTTGAAAATAACTATTATCATTATAGATAAACCAATGTGATTGTGGAACAATGAAATAAACATCTCTAGGGAAATGAAAATGAACATAATGTTTTAATAAAATTATTATAAATGAACATAAAATAATAATAATAACTGAATGAAACAAGAATTATGTTTTGAATTATGTATTTAATAAATTTAATTTTATTATTCAAGATTTTAGTTGTGTATAATAATCCAAGTGAGGGCTCAATGTAAGAGAACTCTCTAACATTAATTTTCCTTCAAATAATTCTCTCTCTCACGACCAATATTCCCTTTTATACCTTAAACATTTGATATCCCTAATTTTTATATAAAATTGTTCTTAAGGTATACTATTTCATTATCAATTTATTTTTTTGAGGATATTCATGTTTTAAGAATAGCATTTCTAATCTCTTCATTAAATCACACTTGATAGGAAGTAAGTATTCAATTTACTTCTTCCTTTTTTGGTGTAATTATAATTAAGACAATTATTTTTAAAATACCCCTTATTTAAACATAATTTATTATGGTTTATTGTTGGTTTTTAGGAAAACCTAGACGCTTCTTAGAACTATTTTGAATGAGTTCATTTCCAAAAAAAACATCTTCATCCTTTCGTATAATATTACTTCTTAATGAGATATATCTTTATTACCTATGCTTATTTATTCTAATATAAACATCCAATATTTCTTAATCCCTTATTATATTTGGTAAATTTGTGATACATCATGAGATTATGCATTGTGACATGATTGTGTAACACATTTCCTTCTAATGGATTTTTCTCAATGTTATGATTTATTTTTTATGTGAAATGAATATAAATAAAATATTATGATGTGATGGGTGGGACTGAAATTATATAACCTCCCAATATATTATTTAATTATTAAATATCATGTGATGTAAGGTATTATGCACAGGCAGTGAGTTGGTTAAACTAGTTCCCCTTGACTTATGTTTATGAAAAAACATGTTTCATATTTATACAAAATTCTTATGACTGGAATTATTACCATGTCCTTATATTATCCTCTATATCATTCTATAATTATATGTATTTATTTATGAACTTATGAGTTCATGATTCTAAATTATTATCATTAACCCTTGTGTTATCTCACACTCATACTTATCTTGATTATTCTTTTACTAGGGATTTATCTCACCATTTATATTATACATGTCCTCTAGATATCCCATGGAGTTATAGAAGTATAGTGAGATCTAGGAAGTTAAAATGAAGAGGGAAATTAAGGAAAATATTTAGTTTTAATATTTTGAAATAGGTCTCTAAACTCCCAAATACACTAGACCTCTAGATTTATAAGCATGATCAAGTATATTAATATTGAAAATGATGTAATGTTATGTGTTCATGATATGGTTTGTTTTATGTTTAAATCATATGCATTATACCTCTTAGTATACAACCTTAAAATTATTGAAATCACTTTTCTCCCTTTTAAGAGTTATGATACATTGTCAAAATAAGTAAATTAAATGAATAATGAGGAATGAGATATAAGATAAGAAAACTAAAAAATCATACACATAAAAGAATAACTGATCCTAATACATGTATGTAATGTCATACAACCGAAAAAATACAAATGAAACTACATGTAGCAATATAAAATCCTAACTAATGACATTGAATCCCAAATAAATCTTTACTAAAACTATGAACTAGTAATATCCATCCTAATAATCAAATAGCTCATAAATTCCTAAAAAATATATTATATATACATAAGGTAAGAATAAAAAATGTACTTATTATCATCCTCCTCATATCATCTCATGAAAAAAGATAAATAAAATGTACTAAATCCCAATTGATAAACAAATGAAACTAACATTTTACATAAATAGGTAAGCTAAGCTCTCAGCCTCGCCATGGGTATCTAATTAAGTATCTCATATAATAGATAATATAATATCCAATATATTTAAAAGTAAAGGTACCCCACTACCACTTCCCTATTTGTTTTTTTCTCTATCCTGATGTCACACGTCTAGATCCATATCCCTCCAATAAATAATTATATTGACAACACTTGGGAAACTATAACATATCATGAACCCATGTATCACATCATCTCATCATCAATATCCACATCAACACATAGTAAAAAAAGTTATATCTAACATCGACCATTTCTTGTACATCATGTATTATACCTTAATCCACCACAACCTATACACAACATATCTATAATAAACATTAGGATTCTATATTTGAATATATATAAATGTATATGTGTGTGTGTGTGAAAATAACTACAATACATTATATACCTCTACAAACATATATGGGAAGGGTAGCCACTCTTCAAAACAACACATAAAACTATTAGGATAAGAGAGAGGGGAAAGAGGGGGTAGTATTCCATCCATTACTCACCAACATAAATGTTAGGAAAAAGACCCTCTAGATTCCACTGGTGTCAATCTCTCTAATGACATGGGTGGGGTAGTGTATGAAATCACATAACATAGAAATATGTATATATCACAACCATAATATGGGAAACTAACTAGACTTAACATCAACTATTTCTATTGTATCTTGGATAGCTATATTTTTGGTAATAGTGTGTTAACTAGACTCAATTATACAGTACATTTAGATTACCATTTCATATATACAATGAGACATTCATTATGTACACTTACCATTTTAATGTAGACAATTTCACATCCCCTATTAAAAGGTAATTTCCATAGATTGATTATCGTATAAAATTTTTATACAAATATCAGGCTATAATAAGAACATCAAGATACCATGAAATTATTCTTAAATATATTTCGTATTTTCTTGATACATCCTAGTTAATGGACATAGTATATGTCTGACTATAATGTGTTGGGGGATCATAAGAATTGGTACTTATTCTCATGATGTTTTTACCTTGTGATCTCTGGTATGTGATATCATGAGGACAGACCCACTAATGGGAACACCACATGTTTCATGTGTCATTGGTTTGGTTGTTCCTATATATGGTATTATTTATTGGTCTCTAGACTTTAGGACATTATTAATGTGTTCCATTTTATTGTTTACATTGATGCATGGGAAAAAACTACGATAATGAAATTGTGGCATTCCATTTTGTGATGGGTGCATCATTGGCGGTATTAAATTAGTTGAATGATCAAGATATGATTTTTCACTTTCGAGGTGAGGATGTAATATCATGGGCTAGGATGATCATTATGTTAGTACCTTATAAGACCATGGCCATGTAAATTGAGGGTAAATTCGTTGAGAAAGATGAAAAAATAATAAATAAATAATGGGTGAGGACATAAGTGTGCGTCCTGCTTTATGAGTTATCTAAAGAAAAAGAGATTATATAACACAGTGCATGTTCATATGTTGGTTTCCATTGCTATGACTATTTTTTCTCTTTATAGGCCTTGATGGGTTTCTAGACTCCACTATTTGTTTGTGAATACTATTCACTATTATCAAGATAAGGTCCTAGATGAACACACACAATATCGTATTCAATAATCTTCTATATTTTGATGAATATGTATATCGTAAATGGTGGACCCCACCACGGGGTCTGAGTGTTTTCTAGGATATCAATCATCGATATATAACTAAATTCATTATTATTCAAGTAACTAATAGTTGGGTTGAATTTGTTTATTGAATGTACTCATGAGGTATTTAGTGAATACAAGAAATAATATTATTGGAATGAATATTATTTCAATATTCTTGGTTCGTTTAATATTATTGGGGATTACGAGTAATGTTAAATGGCTCAGTTTTATCATGTAATATATTAAATATATATTATAGGTATGTGATAAAATATAATTAATATTTATATGTATTTTATTTCATACTAATTATTATTTTTTACTTATTTAGAGTACATTTAATATACAGGCTCCAGGGAACTCAATGTGAGTATTTTAGCATCCACTATATATAGGATGTGAGAGGATCTCATATATCAAATGTTCACTGTGAGACCTTTATATCCTCTCTCTCTCTCTCTATCTCTCTCCTCTCTCTCTTTCTAGAGAGATATGATCTTGATACAAGTGATCATATCGAGCTCATCTCCGTGTATTGAAAAAACATCTATGGGGTGATCATTAGGATGTCGAAGGCATCATCAGATCACCATTCTAGCACATAGAATTAGATGATAGATGCTCTTAAGGATTTTTAAAGCTTGTGTGGAAGATCTAGAAGGATTATTCATTAGAACCTTCAACCAACAGTCTCCAATGATGAGTGACGGACAAGGGCACTTCAATTTGAACAAGGTACACATTCAGTTTTATTTTTTCAATATATTTAATTCATGTAAGATCCTCAGACCATACATGGAATGGCTCTCTAGATATTAAAATATTCATCATCCCATAATTTAAAAAATTTAGATCCCCGAATGTCATCTCTGAGGATGAAAATTTTTAATTCTGCTAGCAAACGGCTTCCGTTTCATGGCCAAATGCAATCAATTGGTATCAAATGGGTTGCATAAATTATCTAAACAATGAAAAATTAAATTTCATTAAAATTAATTATGGGGTATTAAATCATTTTGAATGGTTCTGACCGCGAGTCGATCCAAGGTCGGATGGGTAATTTATAGTCATCTGAAAAAAACATATCATTTGTGGTTTGATTTCAGGTATCTAAAGACAAAGATATTATATTACACAGTGCATGTTCATAGGTTGGTTTCAGTTTCTATGAGTATTTGTTTTCTCTTTAGAGGCCTTGATTGGTTTCTAGACTCCACTATTAGTTTGTGAATACTATTCACTGTTATCAAGATAAGGTCCTAGATAGTCACACGTAATAGCGTATTCAATAATCTTATATATTTCGGTGAATATGTATATCGTAAATGGTGGGCCCCACCACAGGTTCTGAGTGTTGTCTATGATATCGATCATCGATAAATAAATAAATTCATTATTATTCAAGTAAATAATAGTTGGGTTGAATTTTTTTATTAAAAGTATTCATGAGTTATTTAGTGAATACAAGAAATAATATTATTCGAATGAATATTATTTCAATATTCTAGGTTCGTTTAATATTATTGGGGATTACGAGTCGAGTTAAAAGGATCAGTTTTATCATGTAATATATTAAATATATATTATAGGTATGTGATAAAATATAAATAATATTTATAATTATCTTTTTTCATAATAATTATTTTTTATTACTTATTTGGTGGAAATTAAATATATAGGGTCCAGGGAACTCAATTCCAGTATTTTTGTGTCCACTATATATAGGATGTGAGAGCATATTGCATATAAAATGTTCACTGTGAGACCTTTAGATCCTCTCTCTCTATCTCTCTCTCTCTCCTCTCCCGCTTTCTAGAGAAATATTCTCTTGATAGAAGTGATCATATCGAGATCATCTACATGTATTTAAAGACCATTTATGGGGTGATCATCAGGATATCAAAGGCATCATCTGATTGCCTTTATAGCACATAGAATTAGATGATCGATGCTCCTAAGGATTTTTGAATCTTGTGTGGATGATCTAGAAGGATTATTCATTAGAACCTTCAACCAACTGTCACCAATGGTGAGCGACGGACAAGCACACTTCAATTTGAACAAGGTACACATTCAATTTTATTTTTTTCACTCTATTTAATTCATTTAATATCCTCAGATCATACCGGTAATGGATCTATAGAGATTAAATGTTTCATTATCCTATAATTTAAAAAATTTATATCCCCGTTTGTCATCTCTGAGGATGAAAATTTTTAATTCTTCTAGCCATCGGCTTCTGTTGCATGGCCTGAAGCATTCAATTGGTATCAAAAAGATTGCGTAAATCATCTAAGATATGAAAAATTAAATTTCATTAAAATTAAGTATGGGGTATTAAATCAGTCTAAACGGTTCTGACCGCGATTCGATCCAAGGTCGAATGGGTAATTTATAGTCATCGGAAAAAAATTAGATCATTTGTGGATTGATTTCAGGTATTAAAATTTCAAAAATATATATTTTATATTTGTTACTTATACTCTAACACAGTGCAGGAGAAAGATTATAATATCTAAAAAAATAAACATCTAGTGGTGGAATTGTGGTTGTAATAGTTAGTACATTTTAGCCACCCATTAATTCCACTTGGTTGTGGAAGATCAATTTTATTATTTTATTATAATAATTATTTTTTTGTTTTTAAACAGTATATGTTAATACTTTAAGAATTATTTTTAGGATGAATGTTTATTTATGATATTCCAAACAATTAGAAACATATTTTTGTAAAACAAATTGGGAAGAAAAATGGAAATGTGGAGGGTCCACCCTTTGGCTTATCCTAAACATTGGTTGCCTCCCCTGCAAGCTACATCCCCGTACCAGCACCATCCTCATCATTAGTAGAAGGTATCTCCTCCTCAACAGCGCTCCACCTAGCCACCTCACTTGTATTGAACTACCACTGCAGACCCGACCCCACTGTTGTGGGGCTGCCACCCGCCTCATGACTATTGTCCTGATTGGAAGCCCGCTGCCTCCCTCAAGTCAGTTCCCCCTTCCTCCGGGTGAGATGAACATGTGATCTAGTTCCAAACCTCCCACGAGCTGCCTTGAAATGCCTTCATCCATGTCAGTGGTCCCTCATATGCCTCCCCTAACACCGAAGTAAGCCTAATGATCCACTGGCCACTGTGAACCATTCTCATCCACCAGATCTCACTCCTCTAGTAATCTCCTACACTAGACCAAGCATATCAATCTGATGAACCTGTTAACCATGAATGTCAGCCACCGTGGACTAGCCAGATCCTTCAGATCTGGGGTCAGGCTTCCACTTCTACATGGCTGACCATGGAGTCACCCTATTAATGGACAGGCATCACCATTCCATGGTCCAAATAGATCTGATATGCCAAAAAACAAACTTGGGCAGGTCTACACAACCAGAAATGGATCTAGGAAGACTATTCTGGCCTAGAATGGCCCTTCATGGGATTTACATGGCCTAAATGGGTTTTTTAGGTTTTTTTCTGACTCTCATTAGGCCTACATAGGGTTTTTTCGGCTTGGGTAAATGAAATTTAATTTTTTTTACTAATTTAATTTTTTTATTAACTTAAATTAATTAAAATATACAGTTTTTTATTTAAATTGAAATATTTTAATACCGATATTTAAAAGTAATTTAATTTTGGTCTTAAATTGAATTAACTAGTAATTAAAATTTTCTTATTAAAATAAAATTAATAGAAGACTGAATAAAAAAATAAATTATAAATTGCGACTTCAGTCAACAATTCAAGAAGTTTTGGGTAAATGTGGTTTTCCATTCAAATTTCTACCTTGGACTCTCTATGTAAGGGTGTAGACAAAGCTTGTAGACTATGAGGGGAGTTTTAAAGATCTATTCCACTATAATACTCAAGTGATATAGTACATCAATTCTAGTGTACATATTTCCAGTATTTTGATAAAATAGTGGGAGTCAATTAATGATTTAATTAATTAATCAATAATGTCTAATTAGGTAATCAAGATTAAAAGTAAAATATACTAGATTTTATTTCTGTAGAAAAGGGAATGTAATACAAGAAAATATACACTGTGATAATCTTGGAAAATGTCAATTTCATATATAGTATGATTTTTCAAAGAATAATACAAGAACATTCACACAATACTATGATATGGGAAATTCAATATGTTTGTTTCCCAAAACATGTTAACAAACCTCATGAATATAGGTTGTATAAATTCTTATAGGAGACTCATGTATGATGCATATGATAGTAATTTCAAAAAAAAATTCAACAGAATCATATTTGTTTTTGGATAAATCATCAAGACATGGATGATTGTACATGTTTCCTCATCTTCTAGAAGATTACACAGAGAACGTTAAGTAGGATATAATGTGTTATGATTACTCTGGATATGTGTAAATTGAAAGGCATATCATGATATTTCAAGACATTATTCTTACATATTTTTCAAACAATTATTCCAGTTTTTTATAAGATTTCAAAATGAATAGGATGGATTAAAGACTTTATTACCTTTTAGGTACGGTTCTTGAAGTAAATAATGACATTAAAGAAATATTAATATTTAGTTCTTATTGTGTACAAAGTGAAAAACATGGAGGTAAGTCTAATGAAATGAGAGATTCCAAAGGCACATTCTCAACTTCATTCAATGAAATGAGGTTAGATATTAAAAAGAGTGTTATTTTATTTTCAAACCATTACATAAATCAATGGATGTTCACAATCAATGAACTAAATCGAAGAAGAAAGTAGTCACTTCTTATTTAGTGAATATTTTTCAATATGAACTAATTTTTTAGTTACAATTCATGGTTATTAATTAAAATATGTAAATGATGTATATGTATTGGGATACAGTAACCCTGAAAGTATAGGTACATTTCAAGATGTATGGTGTATTCAAAAAGTGGATGCGAAAGGGTAATTCATAATTCAGTTGTGAGAAGCACATAACATCCAATTTATAAGTTAATGATTCGAGTAGAACATTCATTCAGTATTACCAAAACATTAATCTCACATGTTTGACGAAAAAAAGGAAACATTATTCCAAGTTTAGGAATTAATTTTTTCGTAGTGTTTCATACTCAACCAATAGTTTTTTATACATGAATCATATCCAATACATGGGGAATATAAAATTTAAGACTTATATACCCAGTTGTGGCATGATAATTATTTTTCAACTAAAACTAAAAGTTGATGTCAAGGTTATAACCATTATGGTATTTAGACTCATTGTATGTAAAAACCATAGTTATTATCGATGTATATATATATTTATTTTTAGACAAAGAAACCTTGATAAATAAAGGTATGCTACAAAGCATTCGGAATTAGTTTAGCTAGAGAATACAAACCATTCAAAGGGTAAGCTAATAGAAAATATACTTCATAAAATTCATTTACGTTATTATTAAGGAATGTGAAAGTGAATTATGGAATATTCATGGTAATAATATATGATTTTCTTCAGGCTGTCATGCTAAATAATATCTTCACTAAGAATTCATCAATCATTATTATATAGAAAGGAGTAATTTTTAAATGCACATTACCTTATCCACATCTAGGATATGATGTTAATAAGGAGGATTGATGATGAGACATACATGTTAACATTTATCAACAAAAATGTAGCATGGATAGATTACTAGACACATATTTCCTTATACACGTCATAGATATGATGTATGTTAAGGGACCATCAATGTTGAGACATATATGCTTTGCAGAAACGTCCATTATATTTTAAGACATGATTCCTAAATAATGGAATTATCACATAACAATATTCCAACTCTCAGAAATAATGGCTATAATTTTAATTATCTTATGATGTAAATCCATTATGCCATAAGAATATGTGTTTAGATGCAAAGGGTTAGTTAATAAATAAAAACATTTACATCAATAAAAAATAATGACCTTCAAAGGTAATTATCCTAAATTTTTCTTAGGATATTATATAAATCCCTAACATAGAAAAGTGATAGTCAAGTCATGGACTATATTTGAATATAATGGTGAATATCTCTATTCAAGATAGTGGGATCCATATTGACTTTGGTTTATTCAATGCCTGAGATGCAAAAGTAGTTGTCATAGGAAGAAGTTCCACAAGTGTTTGTGGAAAATAAATATTATAAAGACACATACCATTTAGGAAGGAAAATACCATGGTGATGGTTATATATTCACAGGGTAAAGTGAAACATTATTCAATTAGAATAATAATTCCAACAAGTAGGCGGTATATGGAAATCAGCTAAAATTTACAAGATCAATGAAAATTATACAATGGATTCCATGTTTTAAAGGATAGGGGTAATTATTTAAGATATTGTATTGGGTATTCAATTAAAGTGATACATGTATGGTAAAAGCATGGTACCAATAAGGCTTGATTGGTTATACCAATTCATTATTCCCAAATTCATTAGAAATTTACTTGTAATTTATAATTTATAAGATCATATTATTGAGCATTAGATATAAAGACTACCAATCCTGAACGGTGTCTATACAACATAGCTATAAAGGGATAGTAAAATCATAGAATTCCAATAAGGGTGGAGTTTACTAAAATTAAGTTTTAGATTCAATTAGGAAACAAGATCATAAATTATTAATTTGGAATGAATCTTTTCCATGTGTCTATTAGAGGATAGTGGGAGCACATTTTTATTCCAAATGAAATTTTCTTAACAAAGTATGTAAAATATATATTTGTCTAATAGTTATTTAATACTAAAAATAAAATAAATGCTTCATAAATTGACTTAAATTAGAAACCTATGTTCTTGGGAACATGATCTACTGAGGTAGATCTAATTGTTTCTTAGACATATTCAATTGTACAAATATAGGGATTGCATTGAAAATTAAAGTATAGAAAAATTTCAAAGATAATTTTTTCTAGTTTCACATGGAACAAATTTCACCAAGTATACATAAGATAAGATTAATATGGTTAATTTAATTACTTAAGCTTCTATGGTGGATCAATAACATATTCCATGATATCTGAAAAAATGATATTGCAATCATATACTTTACGGTATAAAACTATCAGTTATTTCTAGGATAACTCTAAGGGAAGTAGGTAGCACTATCCAATTATACTAGAGTACAAGAAGGATATATACTTAGTATGTGGAAATGAAGGGATACTAGTTACGATGGTACAAAAATTATTTTTCCTATAAGTTTAATATGATCTTCTCCTCAATTATTTTTTCTTATTTTCAAAATCCACTTTTGGTTTAATGGGAACCTTAACAAAAACAATCATTTTTCAAATTTCATATCTCAAAATTCAAAATTAAAATAATTCCATTATCATCAGCGAGAACCTCCTCACATAACGCACCCTAACACTAATCAAACCCATCATTAACACTAGTTCTCCAATGAAAACCACCTTCCATAAACCATCATCACCAATTAAAATAAACCATGATAGAACTTGGTGATAACCAACTAGTAGAAGAAGCTCCACAATTAACACTAAGATCAAGCCTGGTAGGGACCCAAGGGTAGAGATGAATCCATCAAAAGTGACACCTCCTAGAACATCATCAACCGCTTGAACTACACATCCCAAAACACCATGAATAACACTTCCCAAGTCTAACTCAAAGAAGAAAGGTGAAATCCTAGGGCCAGAGCATAATAAAAAGCATCGATTGTGTGCCACAACTGTCACCGTGACCACTAAAAAAAATCCTTCAGAACCACCTTCATGAAATTATATCTAGGGAATGATAATTTTTGTAATGTAAGAACCACCAAAAATCCATTCATCCATTCAATACGAGAAACCGGAAACCACATAATGTAACTGGAATACAAAAAACAAAATGCAACCTGAAAGGGAACCACAATGCATTGAAGGAGAAGGAGACGATGAAGAAAACTAGAGAGGGGATTCTAAAATTTAACCCCCCTATAACATCTCAAAAATCCCAAAAACACCATCATTCATGACCAAATATGCGTTCTTGCATAGTGGGTTGGGTAGTATATGTAGAAGAGGAGCGCGATGAGAAAAATGAAGGGATGTGAACCCCCGATGCCACCACCAAACCCCAAATCTCCAAGTTACATTGAGTTCAACTGAAATAGGGTTTATTAGCATTGGATACAGAAGAAAGTGTAATAATCACAATGGTCGAAGCATAAGAATCATAAATGAAACCTAGCATCTCCAGAAAAAATGGAGTTAAAGAAGTATATGGCATCACTAAAAAAATAGAGGAAAATAAGAAGACAATGATGGAGATGAAAATGCACTTGAAGGAAAACCAAGGGGAAGAGAGTGTGGGAATGAGAATCACACCGAATAAAAACCACTCACTGTGAGGGGGACATGGAGGCAGTGAAAGTAATATGAAGGAACCCTAGCATTTGGAGAAACGGGAGACCTGGAGGGTGAGGATTAATTTATTAGGTCAATATGTTATAATATCACAGTCAGGAAAAGGTGATGCCCATGTAAAGGTTAGTCAAGCTAGTGGAAGCCATACCTACAAGTACCATGTCTGTTTTAGCATTGGAGGATGCTAAGAAGTAGTGTATTAAACACAATGATTTGTTCTAGTTCATCTAATTGTACCTTGTAAGTAAATTTTTATCATTATTATAATTTTTATAGGTACTAGCTAATCTAGTAAGTTATGAAAACTTAAAAAAGGAAAATACATGAGGATTATATCTCTTGAGAAGTATTAAATAAGGAGGTGAGGTTTCACATAGAAGAAGTTTTAAATAGAAAAACATGGAATACCAATAAAGTAAAGTTGGGGCTTATTAGAAACATTATCTAAATCATGTTAGAGCTAAAAAGGATTGTTATAAAGCTGGATCAAGTGAAAGTGGAAGTGTTGTAAAACTGGACTCCCTTGACCCACCAAAACAACATGTTTAGATTTCCATCTCATTTATACAATGAGATATTCATGATATACACATAACATTTTTGTGTAGACATTTTTAATTCCACAATTAAATGGTAATTTCCATAGATTAATTTTTATATCAAAAGGATAAAGAATATCCCAGTATATAATGAGAACCTTGAGATACTATGAAATTAATAAAAAATATATATCTTACGGTTTAGATACATCATAATGACTAGACATAATAAGTGTATAACTCTCAGGTGTTGGGGGATCACACGCATTGACACTTCTCCTCAATATGTTTTATCTTGGTGATCTCTAGTAGGTTTTATCATGAGGATAGACCCACCAATAGGAACATCACGTGTTTCAAGTTTTGTTGGTTGTTCCTGTCTATGGAAATGTGAATTGGTCTCTAGACTTGAGGTAATTATCATTTTGTTTCATCTGATTTCATACTTTGATGCAAGGAAAAAACCATGATAATTAAATCATGTCAAGATAGATTGTTTTGGATGCTTCATTGGTAGTATGACATTGGTTAAATGATCAAGTCAATATTTTTTTCTTCTAGGTTGAGGAAGTTATGTCTCAGGATAGGTTGATCATGATGGCAGTACCTTTATAAGACCATGATCATGGATGTCAAGGGTAAATCCATCTATTTAGATCAAAAAATATTTAAAAAAAGGTGATGAAACCAGTTTCTGTCCGGCTTTATGATATATCTAAAGATAAAGAGATTATATTTCATAGTGTCTTTTTATTAGTTGGTTGACGTTTCTATGACAATTCATTATCTCTTTTGGGATCTTGATTGGTTGCTAGACTTTGATCTTGGTCTGTGAATACTATTCACTACTATCAAGATTAGGTCTAAGAGGGTCACACACAATAGCATATTCAAGAATCTACCCTATTTTTGTGAATAAGTATATCAAACATGGTTGGCCCCACCATAGGGTCTGAGTGTTTTCAATATTATTGATCACCTATAAGTAAATAAAATCATTTTTATTCATGTAGAGAATAATTGGGTTGAATTTATTTATTAAAATTATTAATGAGGATTTTAGTGAATATAAGAAATATTATTATTTGAATAAAATATTATTTTAATATTCCATGTTTGTTTAATATTAGCAGGAATTATGAGTCAAGTTAAATTGATCAGTTTTGTCATGTAATATATTTAATTTATGATACAGGTAAGTGATAAAATGTAAATAATATTTATGACATAATTTATTTCTTCATAATTATTATTTATTACTTATTTAGTGGATATTAAATATACAAGGGTCAGGGAACCCAATCTAGGTATTTGAGAATCCACTATATATAAGAGGATATAGTCTCTCTCACATAGACTATTCATGGTGAGATCTTCATAGCCCCTCACTATCATATCTCACTTTCTAGAGATGATACAAATGATCATATTGAGATCATATCTATGAATAAAAGGAACACTGATGTGGTAATTTTTGGGAAAATGAAGTCATCCTCAGATCATATTGTTAGCACCCAGAATTTGAAAATCGATGCTCCTTTGGATTTTTAAATCCTATGGAGATGATCTAGAAGGATTTTGATTTGGATACTTCAATAAATGGTCACTTGAGATGAGTTATGGATAAGAACACTTCAATTTGAATGAGAAACATGTTTTATTTTATTTTATTCTCTCTATTTAATTCATGGAATATTTGAGGGCCATAATGGGGATCACATCAACTGAGATGACAAGCTCCATCATCCTGGAGATGAAAATTTTTAAATCCCCTACCCATCAGCTTCCTCTGCATGCCCCGGTACCTTTAGGATTCCACAACTAAGTACTAGATATCCTATAGTCACACAAAAATTCTAATAAAATATCATTAAATTATTTATATTAAACATTTTATTTTTTACCAAATGAAATCCATACCCTCCATCTATAATCCATCATATTCGAAGTTTCCTTTACATTTATCTTCATTTCATCAAACTATCAAGACACCAACCCCATGGGTTAAATCATTTATTATAATTTTGTAATTCTAGGTACACTTGAACTCATCCTAAGCTACAATAAAAGATGTATAAACCATGAACAACCATATGTGTCATGTAGTGTATAAAGGAATTCATAAACAAGAAACATGATCATACGCCCTAAAAGAAGATTAATTGTTAAGAAAGAATCCCAAATTTTAGCACACCAAATAATGGGAAATACTAGCTTCAACCCATTCCATCAGTTGCAATTCTGTCCCCAACACCACCATGCATATCACCATCCATCTCAACATCATATGAACTGACTATTTCCACGAACTTGGGAATTCTCATCCATTCTCATCAAACCATCAACCATTACATGATTACATCATGTCACATAGAAAATCTCATCATACGGATAAATCACACAAGGTAGTAAGAAAACAATAAAATAGTTAACTGGGAAATAAGGACATAAAACCAAGGCATTCTTCTTTTACAAGAAAAATGGTTCACTCAACCCAAAAAAAATTATATTTAACAAACAAAAAATTATTTTCCATATAGAATTAATCTATTAATTTATCATAGTTTACAACCATGATAATCCAATGGCATCATCTATCAAAAGATAATAAATTGTTAATTAAACATGCTTTGAGTATAATTTTTATTTCCATCCATTGTAAGAATAATGGTAACTATTAAAAAAATTATTATTTAAGAAACAAGAATTATCAATTTTATGTTCTTTATCCAATTTAAAAACATAAAAAACATGTTAATATATATTATATGCAATAGATAACATAAAATTTAGAAAAATAAAAGACAAAATATAAACATGGTAAAAAGACATGAAATCGCTACAAATAAAATCAAATCATATATTTATTTTTTGTTTAATATTATTTTATATGAACTCCACTATTACCCAAATATATAAAGCATTATAACTCTATGATTTCACATAAAAACAAGGAGAATCAATGAATCCCCATACTCAAATAATAATTTCAATGTTCTATGAGAAATAATGGATGATCGAGGTTCTACCACCATCAAAACTAATGGATGGTTCACTATAATCTATCATCTAAAAGACACAATCAACCATGCTCAAATATTAGCCCAAAATAGAGTGTTTGGAATAGAAAATATCCAAAAAATGGACAGATGATGGAGAAAGGTAAGGGGAGGGTTCCTTGAACCAAGGGTGCTTGATTCTCATTAATCCAATGATTATAATTCTTAAAGAGTTGATAAAATGGAGTGAAGGGGGTATAACTAATAATTACCCAGAAGTAACTTCAATAAATGCTATATTAATGTGATAAAATTACCCAACCATTACCCAGATTCATATTAAGAATCTATAAATCGAATGAACATTCAAGAATAGAAGAATTTATTGGTTAATAAAGGAATGATATAATTAAAAATATATTAAAAACCAATCATAACGTTGTATGTGTTTACCCCTTTGAATAGGTAAATATCCACAAATAATTTCAGTTGTTTCATCAATTCAAATTCCATCCTGACTTTCACCATAGACTCCACAATGGCCACCACCATGATCATGGTGGCCTTGAATTCACTAGACCAACATGGCCTCTAGTAAGGTTTTTTTGATGCCGAAAAAAGTCCGTAACTCCCGGAGGAAGTTTCGGAATGACGAAGCGAAGTCATATTCGGAATCAGAGGCCCGATCCGGAGGCCCGGGATGCGGTGCGTGAAATAAAGGAGGATCTGAGCGAAAAATTGTTCTGTGTGCGTAGAATCACCGGGTTTCGTGGAATTGAGCCGATGAGGCACGCAATCTTTGCGCGCCCTGGTTCTGCGCGGTGAGTTTTTTGCACGCCGGCTGCGCTCGCCGTGAAGAATTTTGCGCTCCGCCTGGATTCTGCGTCGGAGGTCGCCTATAAATAGAAGGTGACCCCGAACGGTTTGGGGGTTGAGGAATCCAAAGAGACTCTCATGTGCGCAATTCGGCTCCCCCCGCGCGTAAGATGACTTCTAGGTAATCCATCATTTCGCGCAACCTTGCCCCGGAGTTCGCCTTTGCGCGCAACTCCACCGGCTTCAGTGAATTTTCCCCCTCCCCAGGGTTCCAGCCTTGCGCGCAATCCGTGTCTCATGCGCGCAATACCCTGCCGTGCACGCAAAACCCTACGTGTAGTTCCCTCTCTGCGCGCAATTCCCTTACTCCAATTGTGCTCCATCCCGGTGTTTTGCGCGCAAACCTTCCCTTTTGCACGCAAATCCCCGGACCCCTCACCTTGACGCTCCTTGGCTGCCCCCTACACCGGTACCTGATGTCTCCCCAGCCGGGCATGCGCGCCATGCATTTTTTTCCCATACGGCCTTCCAGGATCGTGCGAAGTAACCTCAAGGTCCCTTGGGTTGTGTTTCCCATTGCGTTGCTTTGCCTTATGCTTCTCCGCATAGGCACGCTAATGGCTATTTCTTCTTCGCATAGCCACGCTAATGTGGACCCCCTGGTGGTTTGCCCTGCGGCCCCCCTTCACTGTGGCATTTCCAATGCCTTCCCTTCCACAAGGGGTAGAGGGCGTTGGGAATGTAAGCCCTAGGGGTGTGGAGCAAACCCACCTCGTCCAAGCTGCAGGACGTTAAACTGCTAAGCACCTCGTCCTTAACACATGACGTTAAACTGTGGTCCAACCCCGTGCTTCGCACACAGGGTCCCCCCAGCTCGGACATTTTTTATGCCACTCTTCTCCACGGGAATGGACTCTTCCTGACATGGAATGATATCCTCATTTTTTGGAGCGGCGTTTGTCCACAGGGGAAGGTCCGCCTCAGAGCGTAAGCCCCGAGCCTTTCTTGCGGATGATTGCACCCGTGCATCTCCGTACTTCCCCCCTGCCAAGGCCAGTGGAGTCCTTTTCCCTACTACGCTTTGTCACACCATAGGCCTCTACCCTGGAGTAAGCCCCGGCACCAAGTGCCGCTAACCACGCGTAAGCCCTTGTTTCCTCTTTGGGCTGCTCAACGGGTAAGCCCCATTCCGCTTCTCACGGACGCACCCTTCGCGACGTGATCGTCTGGTCCCTGCTACCCCTTGTTTCCCACACCGAGCATGAATCACGTGGGATTAGAGTGCGCATCGACCATGAAATCCTCTTATGGGCCGCCCCAGAGCGTAAGCCCCATCCCAGCGAACTACGTGGACTTTGATCCGTGCTAGCGCACGGTACGTAGGAAGCCTCCATGAGGTTCAAGCCCACCACCCGGTCGTACTAACCCCTCCATGTCGGTTCTCTGACCACCCTTGGCCGCCTCAGAGCGTAATACCCAAACCCCTCATCCCGCATGACGTTAAACTATATTATGTCCTTCATGACGTTAAACTGTACTCTGTCCCGCCTGACGTTAAACTGTATTTCGTCCTGCATGACGTTAAACTGTATCCCGTCCTGCATGACGTTAAACAGTATCCCATCCCGCATGACATTAAACTGTATTCCCCCTCTTGGGCCATCTCAGAACGTAAGCCCCATGTCTCACTCCACCATCCATCCTGATCCTTATCCGGGCAGCCACATCCCGGTGAGATCATGCCACCCCATTCCACTCCATGATATCTGGGAAGCCGCCCACGTGATGGCCCCAACATCGGTGTTCCCCTAGGGGTCCTTCAACCCGATCCATCTCCGCAATACGTTAAACTCACGACATACCTCGTGTTAAACATGGAAAGCTGAGGAAAACCTCATATGGTACACATTCCACGCGTTTGATGTGGGATACCTCGGGCTTCCGCGCCCTCGAGAAGCCCTGTGATGAGGGACCAAAGACAGACATGCCAACGACGCCCCAACGTGACCATTCTTCTCACCGAAGGTTGTTGCCCCGACAAGACCCCTTGGAGCATCTTGATGGAAGCTGTGTAATTAACTGGCGTCCATGTAGATATGGCACCGGGAATGGGCTTCACGAACCCGTCTTAAATCTATGAGGGAGACCCGGACTAGGTGATGACCTCCGAGGAGGAATCCACAGAAGGAAGAACCAACATCCCATCATCCCGGTTTCGATCAAGGAGCAGACGTCCCTAAATAAGGAATGGATGTCGCCCGCCTTTGGAAAGCGGGAATGCGGGGTAAAAAGCAGCGCGTCCTCCCCACAGACGGATGTGCGCGCCCTGGCGAAAGCTTCGAAGCAACAAAAATGGTGAACCCGACGTGAATCTCTTCTCCTCAATACGGAGAATGGTAGCCGTCGGGGCGTCGGAATATTAGAATGTCACCAGGTCCGGGTAACCCTCACCGGGACGTGAACCCGCCAGGGGTCGAGGCCGTCAGGACGTTGACTACTCCGTTCTGCGACGTCGTCAGCGTGGATCCCTCTCGCCGACCATGGAAGACGGAATGACGTTGGGCCTTGGTTCTTGATCTCCTTTCCTGTTGATTCTAATGGGTCTGTCTCCCTGCTTCCAAGAATTAGATCACTACATTCGGAGCTCGATCGCCACCAGCCCACCGGCGCAGGGGCAGGGGCAGTACCGACGCGGCTACCCCGCGTGGTCCCACCCATTCCACAGTCTCTCCGACTTCGACCGCCGTAGCAGCCGGGCGCTTGCGCCCCCTCTCCCCGTCAGAAATCATCCAACGAAGGGTGATCAATGACCTGGTTCGTAGGTATGACAAGGAAGGGGTCATCCCCACCAGGGGCATGGCCCGCTTAGATCTAGAGGCGGCTGCGCCTCACCACCATTGCCGCACTCGAGGGCCGTGCAGGGAGCCGCTGCTCCCCACGCCGACGTTCAACCACTTCGGGAGCCTATCCCCGGAGCGCCTTGACACATCCATCCCCTACGCCAATGAGGTGGGGGATGTCCGGGTCCACCCGATCGGCGACTCGTCCCAGGGGTTAATGGCAAGAACCCCCGCCAGGCTGCGTCGACACCGCCGCCCGACTCCCCGAGCCGAGGAGCAGGCAATCTACATGCCCGCACCACCGGTTCTGGCCTATCTGACTCGACGCTAGTGTCGGGCGCGAGCGGGAGAGAATGCTCATCCTGGGGCACTAACGTCAGCAACCACTGTGGCCCGATCCATTGCTGACTCCTATTACCAGATCCACGCACACGTTGAGCAGGGTCAGCCACGTGCCCGACTGGGATCAAAACCCCGACCGCCCTACAGGAAAGTTGGGTCGAATCTCCCAGTCGCGGACACTGGAAATGGCCACTACGGACCATCCTGTGGTAGTGCCGCTCACCACGAAGGCTCATTCCGTGCCACCGATCTGGAAAGCCGAAAGCTTCTCCGCGGCGGCTATGCTCCAGGTATGACTCTTTCTGGCACCCACTGCATGGGGTATAAGGACACTCCCCCTACTTCCGGCCACGAGTATGGAGCTATTGTGTATCCAGTCGCTCACTCACATGGAGGTCCTCCCCATGTCCCTTTTGACATCTATCCCGGTGCTTCTCGCACCCCGGTCTTCATTCCCCTTCGCCCCAGCTCTACTGTGGCCGGGGGACCCCATGACGAAAATCATCCTTACCCTGGGGAGCTACCTAGGGGCAGGAAGGCCGGGCGTCATCGCCGCAGGAGGAATTTCAGGGGAGTCTGGACGGAAATTAGACCAGTCCGTTTCTCGGATTCTAAGGAGGAGTACGACTCGACGATGGAAACTCTCCCCAACCCTTCGAGTTGAGGGAAGGGATGGGGACGTGGCGCATCAGTCTCGTACTTCCCGAATGCGAGATCCGTATGATTCCCTTCCCCCTTCGAAGGTATATCCAGGAGGACGAGGACTTGGCGTACCACCGAGGATCAAGCCCGCAGTTGCCACTGGCCTCCTCAGAAGCACCTCCCACCCCTGTTAGGGAGGGTGAGGAACTTTTCTGGGGACCGACGGAAGAGTCGCGATGCGACACACCCTCGGCGAGCACCGACGCTGTGACAGGAGGCCCATTCGTTGGCCCATCCTATCGCGACGTGGCAGCCATGGCGCGGCCACCCCTGGAGGATGACTCAGGGATCGGCGGCCAATCGGCCTGTTCGCTGTATTCCCCGCCGGCCAGCCCACCACCCTGACATCCTGCCTCGGCGCCATTTCCAATTCCTCGACTTTCCTCGGCAGACGAGCGGGGGTGGCAAGTTCCGGACCTCGAACCGAAGCCGTGGAGCTTCTGGACCATTCTTGCAGTGGGCCACTTCCCTGAGAAGTTTTGTCCAGTCGCAGAATCGGATTTTGATGTGCCAGAGTCACTCACCCCGGGAGAGTTTGAATGCTTCCGCCAGATTCTTCGGGTGACTCACTCCCGCCTCCACCGGTAGCTAGCGCCTTATCCCGGGAACCAAGCGCATCTCGAGAAGATTGGTGAGCAGTGCCGCCGGGTCGACCTAGCAGTACTCCCCGCGATCCGGCACCCCGAGTCACTGGACCACCATGCGGCCCTCCAGCAACAATGCGTCCAAAGTTTTAAAGTACTCCGCAGAGTTATTGAGGAAGCCACCCCCCATGCACACGTCCGCAGATGGGGGCAGTACGCTGCTCTCCTCTTCTGTGTGATCCGCCGATAGCCCGATCCACTGGGTGGCCCTGAGGGGAAGTCGCCAAGGGCAGTGGTAGTCAACATGGCTGACCTCTCGGGTGAGGGAAACGTTTTGGAGCCCCTTGACGGGGACTCACCCCATGAGGACAGGCCACTACTGGACCCATCTGGGAGGATTACTTGCCAACAGAGGAGTCTCCTAGGTCTTCATGTACCCATGGAGGCACTGACACTGGGCCGAAACATCGGCAAGGGTAAAGAGCTCGTCGGGTCTGTCAAACTCGCCGACCCATCTGCCTCAGTGAAGAAGGTAGAAAAAGATCCTGAGAAGGCCATGCTGCGCCAACAGCTAGCTGAGCAAAAGAGTCGGGTTGATGAGCACTTGGTCGAACGCATTGCAGAGCGGCCACCTGACTACGGCGACCCTAGACCAGGACAGCAGGGGCAGGAGCATCTACCCCTTGATGGGATCCCCCCGGGCAACCGTGGCCATGTCATGTTCGCCGACAGGGGAGACACTGAAACCCATGGCAAGAGGGCACGATATGTTTCGTCGAACCCTCCCGAGCGGCGAGACCACCTGGGGGACCCTGCTCAGTTTCCGCCCACCACTCCGAGAGTCGCTCTGCCAGCTGCCCCATGAGCCGATGAGCGCGACTACCATATCGAAGAACCTCGAAACGTGCTTGTGGTTAGAGATCCCCATCAGGACAGGAATCCGCATCCAGATGATCTGATGGAAGTTCTCATCACCCGCTTGGAGGCCCTGGAAACTCGGCAGGTGGCAATCCCACCAGATGGCAAGCCGTACCCAGCATGGGTGGATGACATGCCGGCTCCGCTGGGATTTGGGAGCCCCACTTTTTCTCCCTTTAACGGGACCGAAGACCCGCCACAACACTTGGCCCACTTCAACTCAAGGTGCGGGCCTATGTTAGGGACTCCGGTGCAGCATGAGGCTGCCAAGCCCCGGTGCTTCGTTCAGACACTGGAAGAACCAGCATTCGTCTGGTACAGCCAGCTCCCTATTGGATCTGTGCCTAGCTGGGAGGACATTCGCTGGAAATTCCTCTACCAGTTCAGTTCCACAACCCGGAAGACGAACATTGCAGACCTCTTCAGGTGCAAGCAAAGGCCCGATGAGCGAGTCGCGGACTTCGTCGCCCGGTGGAAGGGGCTCACGTACTCCCTTGACATGCCACTGACTCAGGAGAAATTACTGGCGATGTGTGTGGGGAACGTCAACGCAGAGTTTGTTCCTTCCCTGATAACGCAGAATTACCCTGGAGGGTTCCAGGACTTCTCAGACAAGGATCAACACCTCGAAGAAGCCATGCAACAGGCCGGTCAGGCATGCCTGCTGCCTCCTGTAGTCTCTATAAGGAGAGCTGCCAGAGCCGAGCCTGCTACTCTGGCTCAGATAGAGGCCCCCAGACAGCTAGAGTTGCTGCCGGTGAGGCTAGCTCAGTAGGCTCATAGGGGTCCACCCCCACGGGCACAGCCTCCGGTCCAGCAGCGACCGCCTCAAAATCAGCAGGCACCTCCGCGTAATGCACCGCCACCACCTAGGCGAGGTAATCCGGCTCCGCCTCCTCGGCCTGCTCCTCCGGCCCCTGGCCATGGTCAGCCCCCGAGAGCCCCCTTTCCAGAGAGAAGGAATCGGACCTACTCGTTTGGTGAGGCCCAGGTCTCCGGTTATTTCCGTAGCGCCTTGGAGCAGAGGATCGTGCGGCTGCCTGAGTGCCGGAAGCCAGAAGAGGTGTGTCTCACTGATCACCCTAACTACTTCCCTTATCACCGGATCCTGGGACACACCATCCAGCAATGCTATGTGTTCAAGGACTGGCTCCAAGACCATATTGAAAACAACATAGTCAGGTTGGGCCCAGCCCCGGCACAGGTTGCGGGTGTCTTTGTGGGATCTGATGGCAGTAGTGACAACGGGGATGGGTGGGAACAGGTTTCCGACCGTGGGTCCCGGAAGTATAATGACTGGATGGCCCGCAAGATGGTCGCTCGTGCCCATGGCATCATCTGTGCCCGCCTGAATCATCCAGATCCCTCGGAGTCTGCGAGCGCCGCTTTGGCATCGTCGTCCCAGCCTACTTCTTCCCAGAAGAGCAGGCGGCAGCGTAACAAGAAATAACGCACCCTTCCATTGTCGTCATCTTCTCGCACGCTTGGCGATTTCATGCCCCCGGAAATGGGGATCCCTCCGAGACCCCATCCAGTAGTGGATGACTCCTCGAGTGAAAGCCTGGGGTACGCTTCGGTTAACACCGTAGAGTTGTTAAATCCCTTTTTGGCTCCCGACGATGAGGAGCGCCAGGTGGACCTCCCGGAAATCCGGGGGTACACTTCGGTTAACACCATAGAGTTGTTAAATTCCATTTTTGGCTCCCAACGATGAGGAGTGCCAGGTGGACCACCCCAATGTCCCCAGTCATCGCCAACGTCGACGGAGCCGTGGCTACGTGAATCGCCGAGGCACGGCAGTCGTCACCTCTAGTCAGGTCGTGCATGCTACAGAGACTAGGCAGCAGGCCTGGTACAGAGAGCAGCACTCGCGGCTCCCTCCCCTAGTGACAACAGGTTCGCTTCCACCACCTTTTGTGTTGCTGGATCGGGCGGAACCACCTTGCCCGTGTCACAACCATCCCCGCCCTACCACTGGCCGACTATGGCCTTCCGGTCCTAGCACGACAGTCACCTCCCGGGCTTCAGCTAGTGAACAGTGGGACATGCCTAGTACCAGTCATTCACCGATCCCGCCAGCAGGGCCCGTCATGCCCCCAATCGCGGATCGACCTCCTATAAGCAGAAGCTCGTGTTTGGCGCGAAAGTATGATGTCCTGAAGCATCTGGCCGGCATTCCAACAAGAATTTCCATCCTTGAGGCCCTTCGCATGTCGTCTGAAATGTGTGAGGCGCTCACCGAGGCTCTAAGGAGCCCCCTCTAGTTTGAAATGGAGGTAGCGGCCGCAGAAGCCTTCCACACCGAGGTGATTGAGGACGCCGAATGTCAGGCGGTCATCCCATTCTCTGGTGAAGATGAAGACCCTCCCATACAGGGGAAAATCCGCCCGCTGTACATCACCGGCCAGTTCAATGGCGTGGAAGTCCGTCGCTGTCTTTTCGACATGGGTTCTGGGATTAACTTGATCCCAACTCGTACACTGTGAAAACTGGGGTTGTCCGTGGATGATTTAACTCCCTCTGACCTCAGAATCTAGGGGTATGATAGGACCGAGCAAACTCCACTCGGCAAGATTCGTCTGAAGACCCAGTTCGTCGGCTTAATTTCCAATACTGAATTCATGGTTGTCTCTCAGGACACTGCCTACAATGCATTGATGGGCAGGCCATGGCTCCATCTTCATGTAGCGGTTCCCTCATCATACCATCAGTGCCTCAAATACTCCCTTAAGGGTCGAGTGGGTGTGCTCCAAGGAGATGCGTCTCTTCTTGCCTCTTGTGAAGCTCGTTACCTGAACGATGACTATTACAAGAGCAAGGAAAAGAAAATCTTGGCAGGTGAGGTTGAGCCCGCTGCTGTTGTGAGTGATCCCTGGGCAGGTTTGGATGACGTATATGTCTTCCCAATCCATCGGTTGGAGGCCACGACTCCGGATATGGGAGAGTGCATTGTTGTCTCGGGTACCAGAGAAAGGCATATTTCTAGGTCTAAGTGACGGCGGGAAATCACCTCGTACTCTTACACCAACCAGGCTCAGGTGATCCCCAAGCCTCCTACCCCTGTATGATATCAGGATGTTGGGCTCATGGCAACGGCAGTACGTCATACGTGTCTGTTTTGCTAAGTCGGAATCGACCGGATCAAGACAACGCGTCACCACTGCTTTGATGTCGTAAAGCGTGGCCCCTTGGGCCGAAGGCCGGATGGGATTGGATCAACCGCATTCGTCGCCATGGTCTCTGCGGTGCAAGAGTCTCCCGTCTTGACGACCTCTGCCGCCCAAGCTGGTGCCAGCTCCCCATCAGGGTCGAGCAGCCCCGAGACGGCTCCCCCCGTGGACGATCCTTCCACAAGCGGAGAAGAAGACATGGAAGATGCTCCTCCTGCCTTTGAGGAGGGCGTCTCCACCATGGTCGATGAGCTAGTACAGGTGAACCTCGGTAGCGTGGTGGACCCGAGACCCACATTGGTCAGCGCTCCTATGCCTCTCGAGGAATGGAAATAGTACATAGACTTCCTCAGAAAGCACCGTGATGTGTTTTCCTGGATTTATGACGAGATGTCGGGACTAGATCCCCAGGTAGCCGTCCACTGCCTTGGCCTCCCAGAAAACCATCGTGGGTTCAAGCAGCCTCCCAGAAAAATGCACCCCTTTCATGGTGCCATGGTTGAGGCCGAAGTTGATAAGCTCATTAAGGCCAACTTGGTCAAGGAAGTCCAGTACCCCGGGTGGCTAGCCAACATTGTGCCCGTCAGGAAGAAGAATGGGCAGATCAGGGTCTCCATCGACTTTGGTGATCTTAATCGCCACTGTCTGAAGGATGACTTTCCCCTTCCCGTGACAGAGCTGTTGATCGATGCAACGGCCGGGTTCCAATCCCTCTCCTTCATGGATGGGTACTCTGGGTACAACCAGATCCGGATGGCCCCCGAGGATGTAGAGTTCACTGCCTTCAGGGCCCCCCAGGGCACTTTCTGCTACCGGGTTATGCCCTTCGTCCTGAAGAATGCGGGTGCCACCTATCAACGGGCTATGCACTGCATATTCAAGACGATCCTCGGGACACTGGTGGAGTGATACGTAGATGACCTGGTGGTTAAATCTCGTCAGCGCCGGGACCATCTCAAAGACCTTGAGAAAGTGTTCGGTTTCCTCCGTTCTCACCACTTGAAGATGAACCCGTTGAAGTGTGCCTTTGGGGTCACCTCCGGAAAGTTTCGTGGCTTCATTGTTAGGTATCTAGGTATCGAGATCGACCCCAAGAATATCAAGGCCATCAGTCAGATTCCTCCCCCGAATAATATTCGGGAGCTTCGAGGCCTCCAAAACCACTTAGCCTATATACGCCGATTCATTGCGAATCTGGCCGGCAAGTGTAAGCCCTTTTCTCGACTCATGAAGAAAGGCACTGCCTATGGGAGGGACGAAGAGTTTCAGACCGCTTTTGAGGAAATCAAGCAGTATCTGCTTCAACCTCCAGTCCTGATGCCGCCCGTTCGCGGAAAGCCGCTGGTCCTTTACATGACCGCCCTGGAGTGATCCCTCGGTGCCCTTCTCGCCCAGAAGAACAACGAGGGAATAGAGAATAGCCTCTACTACCTCAGCTGCATGCTCCTCGACACGGAAATTAGATATTCTCCCATCGAGAAGAGCTTCCTGGTGCTCGTATTCTCCGTAAAAAAATTGCGGCACTACTTGCAGCACCACGAGGTACAGCTGGTCTCTCGGGTAGACCCGTTGAAATACATCCTGAGCTGGCCTATGTTGACCGGACGATTGGCGCACTAGGTGGTGATCCTCCAGTAGTTCGACATTAGGTTCGTACCTCAGAAGGTCGTCAAAGGACAGGCGTTGGAAGACTTCTTAGCTTCCCACCTAACCTCTAAGGACCAGCCACTAGATTTGGGCTTTCCTGATAAGGCAATCCTCTCAGTCGATCACGCCACCCCATGCTGGCAGATGCACTTTGACGGCGCCTCCCGAAGCCCTACCGGTAGAAGGCTCAATGATCCTAGGATTAACAGGGTGGGCCTGGGTATCATCTTCATCACCCTGGAGCAATCCGTTCTGCCATATTCATTCTTTTTTTCAGAAGGCTACACCAACAATGATGTAGAATATCATGTCCTCATCACTGGCCTCGAGTTGGCTCTAGAGGTTAACGTACCCCACCTGTATGTAAAG
The DNA here is from genome assembly GCA_963277665.1 of Viscum album. Lineage (NCBI taxonomy): Eukaryota > Viridiplantae > Streptophyta > Magnoliopsida > Santalales > Viscaceae > Viscum > Viscum album. The sequence goes on along the minus strand of OY728121.1, from coordinate 1,032,354,281 downwards.
GGGGACTCTGAGCTAGTCATCAAGCAGGTTAATGGTGACTATGCTGTCAGGAAGCCAGAACTCATGATGTTGCTGGAGTGCACCCTCCATCTAATGGTGAAGTTCCCCTCCAGACCAGATTTCGTTCACGTTCCCCAGTCGCAGAATAGTCTATCAGATGCTTTGGCCAGCCTAGCCGCATCACTCGCGGAGCCCGAACAGGATGACCTAATCATCCACATGGCGCACCGGAGAGTCATTGCTCCAGTTACCCCAGAGGGCGATCGTGGCCCGCGAGTGAACCATATCACCGCTGGTGCCCCTACGTCAGGACCCCCCGGGGCTTCAGGCATGGTGATCGAGACAGTTCCTGACTGGAGGACACCCTTGGTTGAATATCTCCGGCACGGCAATCTTCCTATGGACCGAGAAGAGCGGGAACGAATCCGGCACCGCGCACCGTAGTTCACCCTTCAAAGCGGTCCTAGTTGTGAGCAGCTCCTTTACAGGTGCGGGTTTGACGGTGTTCTCCTCCATTGTCTTCAACGTGTTGAGATCCCACAGGTCATGCAAGAAGTGCACGCTGGTTCCTGTGGCGCCCACCAGGCCGGGTCGAAGTTGTCCCACCAGATTCGGAAGCTGGGATACTTCTGGCCCTCCATGATCCACGACTGCATCGAGTACGCCAAGAGGTGTCATGCGTGCCAAGTTCATGCTAAATTTGTGCACCGGCCACCGGAGCCTCTCCATACTTCTAAGTATTCTTGGCCCTTTGCGGTCTGGGGGTTAGATTTCGTAGGGCCTTACCCGCCGGCGACGGCCCGCCAGTGCCGGTTCATCTTAACCGCTACGGATTTCTTCTCAATGTGGGCAGAGGAAGCCCCGCTCAGGGAATTCAAGGCTGGTTCTATTGCCGACTTCGTGAGCTCCAATATCATCTACCGGTTTGGAATACCTCACGCTATCCTCATGGATAACGGAACCAACTTCCAAGCGGCCGAGCTGAAAATTTTGTACGCCAAGTACAACCTTCACTCTAACCACACCTCCCGCTATCATGCGCAGGCGAATAGACAGATTGAGGCGTTTAACAAAACCCTCTCTTTAATTCTGCAAAAAATGGTTGGTCTGAACAAGAAAAGTTGTCCGGACAAGCTCCCCAATGCCCTCTGGGCTTATAAGACGGCGACTCGCAATTCCACCCAGGTGACTCTGTATTCCCTCGTATACGGAGCTGAGGCCATCCATCCCATCGAGGTCCGGCTACCCTCATTGCGCATAGCAGTCTACGACCAGAAAGCGCCTGATAGAGTTGTCGAGATCCGTCTAGCCGAATTGGAAGCGCTGGATGGAAGTAGGCTTCACGCTTTACATAACTTGTAAAGGCATCAGAGCAGGATGGATCGAGCTTTCGATAAGAAGGTTCGCCTCCGCTCCTTCCTGCATGGTGACTTGGTGTTGGCTCTCAGAGCGCCAATGATTCCCGGCAGGAAACCACCCAAGTTGGAGCCCAAGTGGGAGGGGCCTTTTATTGTCCACAAGGTCTATCCCAATGGTGCGTACTCCCTGGTGACTATGGATGGTGAGTGTATCACTCCTCCCACTAATGCCAGGTTCCTCAAGAAGTACTTTTCCTAGCCAGTATGGTCCTGCATGACCTTAAACTGTATGGTCCTGCATGACCTTAAACTGTATGATCCTGCATGACCTTAAACTGTATGTTCCTGCATGACCTTAAACTGTATGGTCCTGCATGACCTTAAACTGTATGGTCCTGCATGACCTTAAATTGTATGGTCCCGCATGACTCTAAACTGCGCTTTGGTCCAAGTTTTAAGACCTAAAACTAAGATCCTCTCCTCGAGAAGTACTTTGCCTAGCTGGTATGGTCCTGCATAACATTAAACTGTATGGTCTTGCATGACCTTAAACTGTAAGGTCCTGCATGACCTTAAACTGTATGGTCCAGCACGACCTTAAACTACACTCTGCCCTACATCTGGGCTCCATGGTCCGAGCTCTAAGACCTAAAACTAAGATCCTCTTTTGGTTCTTCCCTTTTCATGGTCCGAGTTCTAAGACCTAAAACTAAGATCCTTTTGGTCTGAGTTCTAAGACCTAAAACTAAGATCCTCTTGGTCCGAGTTCTAAGACCTAAAACTAAGATCCTCTTGGTCCGAGCTCTAGGACCTAAAACTAAGATCCATATTTCATCCAACATGACGTTAAACTGTATTGCCAGAACTATGTCTAGCTTGATTCCCATCCTAATGGGATACGTAGGAACGCCTAGACCTTTCGTCTTTGGGTCTAGCTTGAGTTCCATTGTCGCGTCTGTTTTGCCTTTGGGACCTTGACCTCCGGATTGAGCCCTCCTCTATCCAATGGCATTTAAAGACGCATTCAAGAACTACGTGTGGCTTGATTACCATCCTTATGGGATATGTAGGACCGCCTGAACACCTAGATTTCAGGTCCATCCCCATCTCTTAGGAGATCCCACGATCTCCCGGTTCCCAGGGTGTTTGGAATTACGCCCCCTCTTTTGCCCGGGGATCCGCCATCTTTTGGCCGCTCTCAGACTGAGCCCTCTGACCCTTTCCAGTGGTCTGCTGATGTGCTCAGGGTACTCTGGTCTAGGACTTAGAGTTCCAGATTCGACTTAGACAAGTTCCATCCACTTTCCAAGCTTCGTGTTCCCCTTCATTCGGGCCCCCGTCATCCTTCACACCCGGAGGGACCCCCAAGAACAGCCTGGATACAATACCCAAGGGCTCTCCTACCATCATGGGCCAATGCCCCCGAGGGTTTTAGACAACAAATTGATACGAATCCCGCATTGCGAACATGGTCAGCGGTTGATGCTCATTTGTTTGTCCCCATGGCTAACATGACAGGATGATGCTTTGCGAACATGGTCAAGAGTAATCCTCAGTCGTCACGCCAGATTCCCCGGGCCCTGAATGTTGGTGGAATGGTTCATGTCATGTTCCTCCCCACTGTTTCAAGGTGGAATCTCGACACTCCTTGTACTAACCCTCAGTACACCCTCGCACATCAGACAGACCGATCTGCGTAACGGTGTCTCTCGGGGCTCCCGCGATCTGAGCGCTAGAGTATGTGCTTGGGTCTCTTCTTTACGGGTTGTGTGTAGCTTGACCCTCATCCCCATGGAGAACGAGGAGTCGCCCAAACATTGCGTTTCGGGCCCAGCATAGCTGGGAGATAGCATCTCCCCCCCCCTGATTGTTGAACCCTCGTAGGCCCCTTTGGCCCGAGGCTCCTCTCTCGGATGGTCCAAACCATACGACCTTAAACTGTGTTGTTGGTCCAAACCATACGACCTTAAACTATGTTGTTGGTCCAAACCATACGACCTTAAACTGTGTTGTTGGTCCTATCACATGACCCTAAACTGTGACATTATTGTCCTGGCCGCAAGACAAAAAAACGGCACTGCATTGTGATGACCTCGTTGTAGAGGAAATCATGTTGGGTATTGGTCACGTTCCATGCCATTTGTCAATGCCTATCACAGCTTGATTCTTGTGGCGACACCATGGCCTACTACTCTAGGCACGTCGCTTCACCAAAAAAAACCACTCACCTTAAAGGACAAACAAGATTTATCAAATTCCGCTTCTTTTAGTGCAAATGCCACGCCCGCACTCCCCTTTTCCCCTGGCACTGGTATCTTACCATGTCACCTTCCAGAACTACGTATATCTTGATTCTCATCCTTATGAGATATGTAGGAACGCCTGGGGAACTTCCCCGCGGGCCCAGCCTACCTTCATGTTCGGTCCCTCGACTCGAGCATTTCCCCAGAGAGCACATGGTAAGTAGGGCTTAGGTCCTCATTCGCGTCGGGTTTTGTAACCGCATTGCCATGTGTCTGTTTCTCCCCTTTCCCATTCACGGTCCAATCTCTAAGACCTAAAACTAAGATCCTCTCGGTCCAAGCTCTAAGACCTAAAACTAAGATCCTCTCAGTCCATGCTCTAAGACCTAAAACTAAGATCCTCTCGGTCCAAGCTCTAAGACCTAAAACTAAGATCCTCTCGGTCCAAGCTCTAAGACCTAAAACTAAGATCCTCTCAGTCCAATCTCTAAGACCTAAAACTAAGATCCTCTCAGTCCAAGCTCTAAGACCTAAAACTGAGATCCTCTCGGTCCAAGCTCTAAGACCTAAAACTAAGATCCATATTCCGTCCCTCATGACGTTAAAATGTATTCCGTCCCGCATGACATTAAACTTTATTCCGTCCCGCATGACGTTAAACTATATTTCGTCCTGCATGACGTTAAACTGTATTCTGTCACGCATGACGTTAAACTATATTTCGTCCAACATGACGTTAAACTGTGTTTCAAGAACTACGTGTGGCTTGATTCTCATCCTAATGAGATCCGTAGGACCACCTGGACATTTCGTCTTGGGTCCAGCCCCAGGGATTATTGAACCCCATCCTTCCTTATTGTTGGCCCCTCGGCCCGAATTCATGGGAAGTGGTGTAATCGGGACATCTACCCTGAGCAAGTTCGGGATGCCCCATGATAATAATGGGAAGCGGCAGTTCTCTCACCAAAGAGGTCCCGCATGGAAATTGGGACGACCCGTGATCAGGTCGGTATGTCTGCCTAATGCGCCTTCACCATGGTGCCGCAATTTAGGGAGTGTTGGACTCTGTTCTAACAAACCACCACTCCACCTTCCATGCTTTTTGTCCCCCCTTATTCGGATCCTCATTTCCTTTCATATGTGATGGGACCCCCTAACTGTATGGATGCTCAACCTATGGTCCGCCTACTGTCCTGGGCCAACGTTCCGGAGGACTGGTCATGTTTGACGGGACCCCATAACAGTATGGATGACAGACCTATGGTCCGCCTACTGTCCTGGGCCAACGTTCCGGAAAACTGATCGACGATATTTGAGTCGGGCCCCATGTTGCGAATATGGTCAGCGGTCAGCCCTCATTTATTTTCTCCCATTCCAGGCCAGCATGATATGGATGTTGTGTTTCTGCCACGGTTGACAGTTATCCTCCATGTTTGCACCCCATTGGGGTCCGAATTTGGGCAGCGTGATTCACCCTTCCTCTCCATCCCCCTATGTTCGGATAGATTTCAATGCCCCTGGCATCGCCCCGCTCATGTGCTAGAGCACATTGAGAAGTCGACACATCAATTGGACCGGGGTCTCCTCAGAAGTCCAGGCCCAATTTTGGACGCCTGAAGCTTGGTCAATGCCCCACGGTTGAACGAAATGATGGCACGAGCATCTCCTGCTTCTCGCGTTGGGCACAACCCACATGAGCCTAGGGATGAGTTATTATTCGTTTCGAAACTATGGTTGAGCGCGTTAAACCAAGGGTAAAAATGAGTGGATTTGGCCATGAATTGGATTGAGACGATGAGTAGTACAAGCAAAAAATTCATGAGATGGCAAACACAAAGCCCTTAGGGATCAGCGTGCTGAAACAATCTTTCCAGCGCCGCTACCCTTTGGCTGGTAGCCTCCAGGACCACTTCTCACTCTTTGAAGACTCTCTCCTCATTGGCCACCACAGAGCACAGCTCGCCAGCCCTATCTTGTGCCTGCGCCCGCTCGGTTTGAAGTACGGTCATCTGGTGACTCGCCTCCACCAGTTGTTCCAGCGCATCAGCCAGTTGGGCCATCAGTTGCTCCATGAGCTCAGAGCATGTTGCGATGAAGACCTCCTTATCTGCCGCCTGCCCTTCAAGGTGTCGAACTTCCTGCTCCGCCCTTAGCTGCGCTTGAGCACTCGCTGATCCTTCCCGGCACTGGGAAATGTCGTTGCGTCGGTTGCTCTCACGTATCTTCTCGACCATGTAATCACAGACCGTTAGATGAAGACGCTGAGCGTCAGCCCCTCCGGCACACAGGAAGCACAGCCATGTCTTAATTGATCCCATCCGCCTCAGCCAATCCGACTGGGGCTGCCTAAGGAAGTGCTGGATACACTTCCACCCTTTTCTCCGTGTCATCCGGCTCTACTCGGCTGCCTCTGAGTCTGAGTCATCTATCTCCTCAGGGTCAGCGGGTTGGTATATGGGGAAGGCCGCCAGCAGATCGGCAGCAGGATCCGCCCCAGGGATGTCTTCATGAGGGATAGAATCCTCGACATCTGGGAGACCTTCTTCTCTCGCCCCAGCAGCAATGATGCCTCCACCAGCTTCCGACCTCGTCTCAGGAACAGCGCTGCTGATGTCCACCGCCCCATGTTCATCAATTGTTGGGGCCAACTCAGTGCAGAGAGCATGTTCCGAACGAGGTGGTATGTCTTCCGCTGGTCCACTCGCGGACGGCCTGGGCTCCGCATCCTGACGTGCCTCCAGTGTTGAGATCACTGCACAAGGCATACGCTGGTTAGATGAGATCTTTTTCCACCAAGAGCCAATAGTGAAGCATGAGACTTACAGGAATCCAGAGCGTCGGTCCCCAGTGTTTCAGCCACTGCAGGAGCCACCGTAAGGGGATACCTTTCTATTCTTGTTAATTCAATGATGGGTGTCGGATCCCCATCATGTCCCATAGGTTCCTCTCCTCCCTCCTCTAGTAGGGACGCTCGTCCAACACTCAACTTCTCCTGATTAGGATGGGGAAGTGAGTTAGAATTTGGAAAGGAGAATGGATGAATGAGGGAAATGAATGAAGACAGAGAAAAACCTCGAGAATCTTGGTTATTTCGATATCAGAGTCGGCAATCTCGCCGCTCTCTTGGAGACTCCCTTGGTAGGTTGCCCCTTGCAACCCCTCACCTTCGGGCTCTTCTTCTTCATCTTCTCCCTCGACTTCGTCCTCTCTGGTTTCCTCCTCCCCCTCCGGCTCCTCATCATTGTCGCCTTCTCCCGGCGGCATCACTTCCGGATCATGCTCCTGGCCGAGCATCACTTTCACTAGGAAAGTTGGCTCCGCACGCCGCCCTCGTTGGCGTGCGTATGCATCCATGGCCGTCAGATAAGCATTCCGCCGATGGAAGTTTACTCAGTCGGTAATTCGAATGAGCCCGACCTCTGGAAATTGGATCCCGTTTTTCATTATCTTCTGCCAGATGGCTTCGATGCTCAGCGATTGCCGCAGGGTCATCCAGGCCGACCACAGTGCCGGGAGAATTGCGTCTTGGGAAGGTTCGAGCAGATATCTTATCTGCTTCCCCGGAAGTTCCCTGGCCGCCTCATGTGACCCCCCTGCGGGTAACGAGGACGTGGAGGCACCATGTGATGTCCCCACTGCCGAAGTCCCGGCCTGCGCAGGCCTCGCTGCCTGACGCGCCCTTGGTTCCCCCCTTCCGACGGCACCGTGCCTTCTTTCCCGCCGCCCAGTTTCCGCGCGAGTAACCTCGAGTTGTCGGACGTGCTTGCGTAATAGCCCCTCAGGGTACGTAATGGTCCAGTGTTCAGAATATTTGGTTGCTAGGCCGGCATCGACCCTGGTGGGAGGAAGAGTAACGACATCGCCAGAGTCGAAAGTGGTAAACATCAACCACATCTGGCGTCGGACGCATGGATTCTTCTCCTGCCAGACAGCCATGAATACATTCTTCAGCATTCGTTGGAGGCACCCGAACTTCTTGGTGAATCAGGATGGCACGTAAGGCTCGCAGATCACCTTCCCTTCGATCTGAGCCACGAGCACCCCGCCCCGAATGCTCTAAAAGTATTCCTTCTGTTCCAGAGAGCCTCAACTGTTGTCCACCAGCTGGCCGACTGGGGTGGGGAACGGGCTGAAGTTAAATTTGGCATGGTTGCCGATGTGGATCCTCACGCCCTCCTCATTGAGTGTCATCGGCGCCACCCCTGTGATGTTTAGCAAGGACGGTCGCAGACCATTTCCCGGAGGACAGACAGCGTTTGGGAAAGTATACCCGCCGAGATAAGCCGCCACCCAGCCATGGAAGATCTGTAAGGGACCACATACTCTCCGAGGCGACCCCCCTCGTGAGATGCGCCCCAGGATGGTATACAGCTTGGCCAGTATGGGGACGCCCAAGTTGAACCGTTTGTTAGCGGCCATGGATCCCGCCATCACCAGTGTTGCTAGACGGACGCCCATCCTCGCGTCCTGCACCAGTAGGATCCACCCGCTTAAGAAGGCGGCAAGGAACTCGGCATACCGGACGTTCGGGTCCCGGGCCTCAATGACGCGGTAGCCCCATGATTGGTATTGCCCCGCCTCCAGGGTCCTCCAGTATGACCCGTCCTTGCTCCTCTGAGCCGCGTTTGGGCACCGTTTGCCCCGTCCCGGCATCTTGACGGCGGGATCCTTCTCAAGGAACATGCTGAACCAGCCCTTGTAGGTGATGTCCTTCAGGAAGTCCATGACCCCCAGCCTCTCTTTGGCCAGATCCAACAGGTGCTGCGTCAGCATAGGCGTCTGCGACCTGTCTCCCCAGGTGCTGTTTGGCGGAAGGAACTCGTCGTATTGGTAACCCTCCAGTGGGATACCTCCGATGTAGTGAACGTCCCAGATATTGATGCTAACTTCCCCATGATGAAGGTGGAATGTGTTGGTGTCAGGAGACCACCGGGTGAATAGATCCGGTCCAAGTTCAGTCTGGCGGTGGAAGTGGAACTGCGATGTCCATACCGCCTCAAACAAGCCGATATACTACAGTTCGTCCCCGAACTGGTCGCAGGTATGGCGAACCCAGAACGCCCAGGCCCATTCGTTGGTGAATTTTCCCCTGGACCACATGTCCCAATCCTTCAGCCAGCCCTTCGTGTCATCTGTGACGCTCTGACGGAACGTGCTCGCGTAGAGGGCCGGAGAATCCTCTACCACAGGCTCGTCCCCGGTAATGGTCCTAGTCCTCAGGTTCAGGACATATATGTCCATATGTCTAGTTTCCCTGGCAGGATGGCCGTTGTTGGTGATGCTGTAGCGAGGAAGTTCGTCCTCCCGAGCCACCCAAGACCGCGGCGTGTCCACTTCGAAGCCCGGTAGTGGCACCTACTCCAGGATGCCAAAATTCCAGAGTGGGAGGTTGTCCGACAAGGGATACGTCTTCTGGGCCGGAGTCAGCAGATTGAACAAGGTCAGATTGTTGGAGACAATCACCTTGGCTCCATAAACCTCCTCGTTCGCCGCCATTTCTGTCCTACGGGCAGCGGCTTCCCCCTCATCAACTCGGTTTGCAGCCATCTCGAATCTTTCGGGAGTTGGGCGAAATCAGGATGTAGTGTGCAGAATCGGAGGGTTCTGCGCGAAATATGAATGATTTGCGCAAAATCCTGGATATGAGCGCGCAATCGGCATGTGAAGCGCGGAAAAGAGGATTATGCGCACGTCCGTAGGTTTTGCGCGCCCCATCGGAATTTTGCGCGCAACCTGACCAGGGGACTTAGCATTTCGGTGTTTCAGAGTTTCCCTTGGAATCCGAACATTGCGACCTCTCGCCGATCCAATTTCAAGGGGGGCATTTGTTGACGCCGAAAAAAGTCCGTAACTCCCGGAGGAAGTTTCAGAATGACGAAGTGAAGTCATATTCAGAATCAGAGGCTCGATCCGGAGGCCTGGGATGTGGTGCGCGAAATAAAGGAGGATCCGCATTAAAAAATTGTTCTGTGCACGTAGAATCACCAGGTTTCACGGAATTGAGCCGATGAGGCATGCAATCTTTACGCGCCCCGGTTTTGCGCGGTGAGTTTTTTGCGTGCCATCTGCGCTCGACGCGAAGAATTTCGCACGCCGCCTGGATTCCGCGCCGGAGGTCGCCTATAAATAGAAGGTGACCCCGAACGGTTTGGGGGTTGTGGAATCCGAAGCGACTCTCATGCGCGCAATTCGCCTCCCCCCGCGCGCAATATGACTTCCAGGTAATCCCTCATTTCACGAAACCTTGCCCCGGAGTTCGCCTTTGCGCGCAACTCCACCGACTTCAGTGAATTTTCCCCCTCCCCAGGGTTCCAGCCTTGCGCACAATCCATGTCTCATGCGCGCAATGACCTGCCGCGCGCGCAAAACCATGCACGTAGTTCCCTCTCTGCGCGCAATTCCCTTGCTCCAATTGCGCGTTGTCCTACTGTTTTGCGCGCAAACCTTCCCTTTTGCGCACAAAGCCCAGGACCCCTCACATTGACGCTCCTTGGCTGCCCCCTGCACCGGCACCTGATGTCTCCCCTGCCGGGCATGCGCGCCATGCGTTGTTTTCCCTTACGGCTTTCCAGGCTTGTGCGAAGTAACCTCAAGGTCCCTTGAGCCATTTTTCCCGTTGCTTTGCTTTTCCTTATGCTTCTCCGCATTGGCACGCTAACGGCTATTGCTTCTTTGCATAGCCCTGCTAACGTGGACCCCCTGGTGGTTTGCCCTGCGGCCCCCCTTCACTATGGCCTTGCCAATGCCTTCCCTTTCAAAAGGGGTAGAGGGCGTTGGGCATGTAAGCCCTAGGGGTGTGGAGAAAACCCACCACGTCCAAGCTGCAGGACGTTAAACTGCTAAGAACCTCATCCTTAACTCATGACGTTAAACTGTGGTCTGACCCGTGCTTCGCACGCAGGGTCCCCCCAGCTCGGACATTTTTTACGCCACTCGTCTCCACGAGAATGAACTCTTCCTCACATGGAATGAGATCCTCCTTGTCGGAGCAGCGTTTGTCCGCGGGGGAAGGGCCGCCTCAGAGCGTAAGCCCCTAGCCTTTCTTGCGAATGATTGCACCCGTGCATCTCCGTACTTCCCCCCTGCCAAGGCCAGTGGAGCCCTTTTCCCACTGTGCTTTGTCGCACCACGGTCCTCCACCCTGGAGTAAGCCCCGGCACCAAGGGCTGCTAACCACGCGTAAGCCCCTATTTCCTCTTTGGTCCGCTCAACGCGTAAGCCCCATTCCGCTTCTCACGGACGCACCCTTCGCGACGTGATCATCTGGTCCCTGCTGCCTCTTATTTCCCACACCGAGCATGACTCATGTGGGCTTAGAGCGCACATCGACCATGAAATCCTCTTATGGGCCGCCCTAGAGCGTAAGACCCATCCCATCGAACTACGTGGACTTTGATCCGTGCTAGCGCACAGTACGTAGGAAGCCTCCACGAGGTTCAATCCCACCACCCGGTCGTACCGACCCCTCCATGTCGTTTCGCTGACCACCTTGGGCCGCCTTAGAGCATAAGCCCCAAACCCCTCATCCCGCATGACGTTAAACTGTATTCTGTCCCGCATGACGTTAAACTGTATTCCGTCCCGCATGACGTTAAACTGTATCCCATCCCACATGATGTTAAACTGTATCCCATCCCGCATGACATTAAACTGTATCCCGTCCCGCATGACGTTAAACTGTATTCCCCCTCTTGGGCCGTCTCAGAATGTAAGCCCCATGTCTCACTCCACCATCCATCCTGATCCTTATCCGGTCCGCCACATCCCGGTGAGATCATGCCACCCCATCCCACTCCATGATATCTGGGAAGCCGCCCACGTGCTGACCCCAACATCTGTGTTCCCCCTAGGGGTCATTCCACTCGATCCTTCTCCACAATACGTTAAACTCACGACATACCCCGTGTTAAACATGGTAAGCTGAGGAAAACCTTAGATGGTACACATTCCCCGCGTTTGATGTGGGATGCCTCGGGCTTCCGCGCCCTCGAGAAGCCCTTTGATGAGGGACCAAAGACAGACATTCCAACGATGCCCCAACGTGACCATTCTCCTCACCGAAGGTTGCTGCCCCGACAAGTCCCCTTGGAGTGTCTTGATGGAAGCCGCGTAATTAACTAGCATCCATGTAGATATGGAATCGGGAATGGGCTTCATGAACCCGTCTTAAATCTATGAGGGAGACCCGGACTAGGTGATGAGCTCCGAGGAGGAATCCACGGAAGGAAGAAGCGACATCCCATCATCCAGTTTTTGATCAAGGAGCAGACATCCCTGAACAAGGAACAGATGCAGCTCGCCTTTGGAAAGCAGGAATGCGGGGTAACAAGCAGCGCGTCCTCCCCACAGACGGATGTGCGCGCCCCGGCGAAAGCATCAGAGCAACAGGTGTGTTGCATAATTCTCAGAAATTTTACATGGCCACATCCTACACTATAGGCTTTGTGATGTTAATTTGGTCCCAGACCATAGGATCTACACCACCACTACACACCCATATCCATGGCTTGGCATGACCATTTTTCCTAGACGTCTTTACACAGGGGCTTAATAGTGGCCAAAATATCTAGTACCAAACCCTCCACCATAGGAATGGTGACCCTTTGAATGTAAAAAACACCTCTAGAGCCTCTGAAAAACTTCTAAACTCCTTCTCAGAACCAACAAGACTTATCAAAGAAAAAGGGAGGGTTTTAGTAATATGGGACCTCACATCAAATACCTCTCAAGCAATTCTTTCCATCAGAAATTAAAACCAATGATGGGGAAAAGGAAAGGAATAGGGGTCTCCTGAAAACCCACCCTATGAGATCCCTCTCAAGATTCCTACAATCATGGGAGAACAACCACCTAACATAGAATAATAAGGTGTAAATCTATGAAAAACTAGAAACTAGATCCCAAGTACTCTCTTGGGGGTGATACCTCTCAAAAAGAGTATGTCCATAAATGAGTAATCAAATAAGAGCGAATTATATCATAAACCATTTAAATTTGAACATAAAAACATCGTTACAAAAGAATAACTGTGAATCAAATTGGTTAGGATATTGGGTAGGTATCTATGACTCATGATCCCTGGTTATCTCCTCCATTAGACTATATATCCAAGAGAAAGAAACTAAGGTAATTGGATACCTAAATAAACTTTATATTAGTATTCATGAATATCCATTGGAAAATTCTCAAATTTCACATCATCATCAACTTTAATCATTCCCCAATCAATGATGTCAGAGTCATCAAGAAGAAAGTGGTGAATATGTGATGCATGAAAGACATCATAAATCAAGATCCTCTACGGGGGAAGTGTTATCTAGTATCCAATGGATCTAACACATTCCAACACATCAAAAGGCCCAAAAAACCAGGGAGAAATGTTAATCCCATGAACAAAACCTCACTTCCCATAATGAGGATTTACCTTCTAGAATGCATGATATCCATTGTAGAACACCAGATGCCTCCTACTATGGTACGTATTAGACATCTGACAATCATGATCATCTATATCCTATCATGTATCACTTTAACCTTCTATGTCATGCTTTGAACTAGTTATAACATAATAATTTCTAACTCCATGGCCCTAATCCATCACAATGGAGAACAACATCATCATCCACACAAATATTGAAACAGTGTTATACCAATGGTGGAGTGAAAACTATTATTGTATGAAAACTCTAAAAAGGGTAGTTTCCTCGCATAAAAACCTCCGAATTCAATGGAAAATGTGTGAAACATGTATTCAAGAGTCTATATGTTATTCTCTATCGAACTATTATTCAATACCTGAAAAGAAGAGTAAAGGAACAAATGAGAGCTAAAATCATGATGGAGACCTCTCCACACCATGGAGGTGAAACAAAGATCATGATTAGAAATGATAATTGTTAGGACTCCCTGGATCCTCACCACCTCATCTAAATATTTCCTCAATAAAACATCCACTAATCTTGACTCCTTGATCACTTGGAAGTGAGAAAATTGTTTCAAACAATCCACAATCACCCATATAGAATCAAAATCTCCGTGAGTTTGGGTTGAATCAATGATGAATTCCATTTTAATTCCATCCCACTTCTAATAAGGAGTGTCCAATGGTTAGGTAAAATCATCAAGAACATGGTTATTAACCTAAACCTTTTGTTTAAATAAACATCTCAATGTGAATTCTAAAATTGAACACTTTAACCCAAGCCAACAAAACTAACCTCTCAGAGCATGGTGTATATTTTTCACTCTAATATATACTACTAATGGGGATCAATGTAACTCATGGATAACCAACTCACGCATCACCAAAGGAAAAATAATACTAACCTATAAAAACACCTAAGGATGATAATAATCACACCATTAATTATGGGATTCACCAAAGACAACTTGATCTTTCCAAACCTCCACCTCATAATCCCCCATCTAGGACTCCTCAACCTAGTACTCTAATTATGACAACACCATATTTTGAAAAAGGAATAATCTCCCACCAACTTCTTCCATATCATTATGTATCATAGTGATATCTTCTATCACTCTCCAATAATCACTAATACTGTTAACAACACCATTATGTGAATTCCGGTTTAGCACATCAACTACAACATTACCCTTTTGGTGTATAAAAAATCTTAAATTCGTAATCCAATAAAAATACCATCCACCATCAATAACACAATTTTAGGTACACTGTGAGAATATATACCCTATACTCTTTTGATCTATGAAAATCAAAAAGTGTTTACTGATGAGGTTGTTTCACCAAAAATCCATGGTAATCACAACCACTTACAACTCAAGATAATGGGTGGTATAGTTATGTTTATGGTGTATTAACTCTCAAGAATCATACAAAATAACTATTCTAAAGTGCATCATAACACTACACAATCCAAGAAAATATGTTTCACAATAGACTAAAAATTGACTTCCTTATTCTAGAAAAAAAAAAGAACTAGACCACTGACCAACATCTTCTTTAGATACTTGAATGTAGCCTGACTCTAGTCAGTCTACAAGAATGTCTGATCCTTTATAGATAATTATATTATAGGAGTCACAATCTGAGAGAATTCAGGTATGAACGTCCTATAATATCCTACATGACCAAGGGGACTATGCCCCTTTTTCAATAGTCTTGGGGTCTACTAAAGAAACAACTACCAAAATCATCGAAGAATCCAAAGCTAATCTATACTAAGATACAACATTCCACAAGAAAAAAAACATCATGATCCTATGTCTCAAACTTTTAAACCTTCTTGAAAAACTTTTGATGATGAAAATCTCCAAAAAAATTAGAAGATTCTCTACATATTCACCTCAAACATGGAGTACATGTGGATATTTTCAATGAACCCACCATGAATCAGTCCAAAAACTCTCAAAACAATTTATTTATCAGGCCTATGAACATGTATAGAGTGTTTTTTATACCAACCGTCATTATAAAAAACTCATAATGCCCATATAGATAATATAAAGAAGTATTTAGAATATCCTTATACTTCACCTACATCTAATGATATTCTACTCATAAATTGATCTTTGAGAACCATATTTATCCCTTTATTGGAGAAAATAAATCATAAGTCTATGAAACAATTGTAGAGACTCAAATATCTAGATGACGAGGTTGAGTATATACGAAAGCTATCCAGTGAGTGTTCTATCAACCTAGGGTAGTTCATCTCATAATTACGAATCTCAAACCCAAAACCCTGTGGTTTAGAATCACAAGTTGTGGTCCATCAAAGGATTGGGAATCAAGTGTCGTATTCATTCTATGAGAAAGGGTACAAGACATGGCGATGTAACATCAAGGATTTCCAATTCACTTTAATAGTTTGGTACAAGGATTCGAAATCATGGATCATAGTGCTCGGTTTAGAAGTATGATATGGGAAAATCATACCAGGAATGACCTAGAACACACTGAGGTGTTGAGTTATGCCGCTGTGATGTTAGTGCCCACAAGGATCATAAATCCCTTTTTACAGAGTGACACATTTGGTTGATGAAAATGTGCTCAAATGAAGAATCCATGACCATAATTGAATTTTCAAAAAAAAGCTCACATAATTCAGAGTATCCTTTTCAAAGGGCTATGGAAGATTACGGAGATCCATGAAACTCAAAACAGGATGTGTGATTTTTTGGAATTAGTAATATTCAATAATAATTAGAGAAACCTAATGGTTTTCTCACCGCCCAGTGAACATGTTCCCATGGATAGGAGGTGTGAAAAATCCTTACACTAATTTTTTTTCCTAAACCAGGGGGTCTAGTGAGAATATCTTGGATTTTACTAGGGCTACAATTTAGATCCTATGATATTTATTCCATATTTATTCACACCCAAAATTTTTCCTAAACATTAATGATGAATATTTTGGTGAGTGAGGAATTGAATTTTTCTTAGGATTCCATTTATGGGTTTTCAACATGACAAGTTTTTTGTCTCTTTCGCTATCAGTTTAAGGTATTGAGATTTGGATAATTATGTTCTATCATTTAAGGTTGTAAATCATTGACTAATGTGAAGATAGTTTAAGTTCGTGATGCACAAGGAACTAATATGGGGGATGATACACAAGAGTGTAATTAGGATACTTAGGGTCAAGTGTACCCAAACATCCTTCTAAGAGGGGTATGAAAATATTGTAAATCATGGATTAAGGTTCACAGTTTATTAATAATTATATGGGACAATCATATCGAGAATGGATTAGAACACACAGAGGTGTTGGTTTCTACCATGGTGATGTCATGGCTCACAAGGATTGAAAAGGATTTTTAGTGGAGTGATTCATTTGGTTGATGACCATAGGCTCAGATGCAGGAATCGTAGGCATACATGCATAGTCAAAAAAGGTCTCATGAAGCCAGGTACCTTTTTCCATGGTCCATGAATTTTTTTTGAAAACTTGAGGTTCTAGAGTCATGAAGTGTGATAAATGGATTAATGTTCTTAAATATGGTGGAATCACCTTGTATTATAGTATAATAGGGTAAGTATCTCGTGGTATTTTGATAAGGGATGAAAAATGGGTGATGGTATACATAGATTAACATTTTGTAGTAGGGATATACTAGCTTCTGTGTAGTTTAACATCATGTGGTGAGAATATATGCCACAACGTTTGTCATCATGAAGTATGTACATGGGAACCAACATGAAAACTTGTGAAAGACATATTACATTAATAAGAAATGTGTATTTATATATGAATTATGTATCAACCTCTCTCCACCTACCTTCGAGCTCACTAGGGTTCCGCCGGCACTGGCCGTTTCATCAGCCCCTCCCCTTCCTGAGGTGGAGGGAGGCAATGGAATCATCTCACCCTCTATTGCTGGATCTTCCATCTTATTTTCGCCCATCACTGATCTGAGAGTTCTCCCCATTTTCCCTGGTATTGTGCTAGCCCCCAATGTTCCCATCTTTTCTATTGGAGCCCATTTTCTTCTGATTTCCCTCAGGGAGTTTTCTGAAGCTTGTTCCCAGAATAATCAAACCTTGGTTTCTCACTTCAGTCAGAAAATACCTTCAGTTTATTTTGTCGACAGATTCGTCAACTCTCAATTGGTGTTCATCATCACGTGGTAGTTGGCTTGCTTGAATCATGGAAAATGAAGATCCATTTGTCCTTTAATGAAGATCTGGCCCTCATGTGGTCCAGCGGCTCACGCTCAGTCAACAACCTCTGTTTCTTTCTCCTTAGGTGTTCCTTTGATATGAATTTGAAGTGTGACCCATAGACAATGGTTATTTGGGTCTGTATTCTAGTTTTTCTAATCTCCTTCCAAAATCCTTCTATATTTAAAATGCTAGGAAATCTTGTGGGTCGTTTCTTAGTTGCAGATACTAGGAAAAAAGTTGTCTTCCATCCCATTGAACCTCGAATTTGTGTTGAGTTCTACATTTCTAAACCTCCTTTGGTATTCGTTTGGACTGAGATCTAAGGATAATATAGACTCAAATAGCTGGTTGTTTATGATTCGTGGATCCATTATTGTTCTGCATGCTTCCTCCCAGGTCACTCTGCCCAACAATGTCATTGTAGAGGTCTAGCTATGCTAGTTTCGAATTCACACAATGTGGATGGATCGATTCTCAAGGAGGATATCAATGGGAAAAAGATTGATAATTATCAGTAGATCCCTCTACCAATGGGTTATGATCTATCCATTCACGATGCAAGGAAGGTTTTTCCAAACATGAACATTGGTCTAGCATGAAACTTCCATGCAGTGGATCCATTGGGTGTAGGGGAATTGGGGAATCTTTCAATTTCCCAGAAGGAGGTGAGTCTTATGGTTTTCGAGCCATGGGTTGATAATAATTTTTCTCGTTTGAGGTGTTAATTGGGTGTAAGCTAAAATTCAAGGAATGTCCATGGAGGTTCAGGGGAGGATGAGGGTGTATGTGGTGTGTCGAGAAGCTGCTAAAGGAAATATGATTCATTTGTAGATGTTGTAAGATCTGATTGTAATTCTTCTTAAGAGGTCATGATACTAGAAATAGGTAAGGATGGATCTTCCGGTGCTAGTAGTTAGGAACATGAATGGCTGGGGTATTTAGTGGGAGATTAATCTATATAGAGACCAGTGAATTGGTCAAGGCTAATAAGGTCTCTTTAAGGATATTATATTGGTGAGGCCAGAAATCCTCCCTATCAAGATTTTATTGGTAAAGCTGGAGTTTCTGATAATTGTTCTCAGAACCATTTTGCGGTGCTTGGAGAAGGTGAACCTCACCCATCCAATGAAGGGATTTTTGTAGAAGATGGTTATGAAAATGATCATCATACTCTATGTAGGATGGATGAAATAGGTGTGGATATCGATTATGCCTCCGAATATTGGTCCTCGGAGCCCAAGGAATCAGAGCTCATGGAATAGTTCCTTCGATCCTCTTCAAAGAAAGGAAATAACACCCTCATTGATTCAGATGGCTTTATTCAGCATATGCAGAGGCCACGGAGATGGATGGACTACTCCAATATGCCTAGCCCTCCTATTACTAGGTCTTCAAGAAAAGTTAAACCCCCCAAGTGAGTTTGAAATCATGTGTTGAAAACCTAAAGAATAAGTGAAAATAGTCTATTATACATGGGGATCCAGCAGCTGATGAGGTGACTAAAACATGATCAGATGAACCATATAACCCTGGTTTAGTGAATGTTGATATGGAGGCTATTGAGTATGACAATACCCATGAGCCTCTCATGGACTCAAATGAATAAATGTTAGAGGAGTATTTCCTGATCAAGATATAAAAGGAGGATGCACACAGAATGTTTGAAAGACTGTTTAGAGTTGATTTGAATGAAGAACAATCCTCGTTGATTGAAAAACAAAACAAGATATTGACCAGGGGTTTCAATGAGGGGAAAAAATATTGGAGGATCATCTGTGGACTTGGGAAAAAATGGCTTCTCACATTGAGGATCTCATTAATGAAAATCCAGAAATGGAGGTTACCTCCATTGAATGTCGACTTCTTATGGTTAAGAATTCTAATTGCATTAATTATTTCTGGAATTTATTTAAAATTTCTTATGATGTTTGATTATTTTCATTATTTTGAATTTTTTGGATTCCCTCTTTTTCATTAAAAGTGGTTCTGAAAAAAAAATTATTTGTGGTGTATGTACATATGAATCATACATAAAAAACCTTTTATTGATCATCCCTTATAAATTTGGGGTTCTTTTCATCTTTTTGGTTATTTAAGCTGGACCTAGGATTTGAGATTTGGGCATCACTATGTATCATGTGATGGCATTAATAATCCACACATAGTTCTTGAATGGGAAACACTCTATACAGTTATGGCCTTTATGTAGAGGTGTGAATTTATTATGTTGATTGTTTTAATTGGGCCCAGGATCGGGGATATGAGTTTCACTACGTATCCTAGGATGACAGGAATCATTCCACATGTATTTCTTGAGGAACCATGTAGTTTAACATCATGTGGAAAGGATGTAGGATTCCTACTGTGAAAATGTGTATTGTGGCTAGACCCATGGATGAAAATTTTGGCGTTACTATGTACCCCATCGTAATTGGAATCAATGAACATGTAGTTATCAAAACCGAAGATTCCTACGCAAGTATGACCTTCACACATGGATGGTGAATTATTTTAGGTTTATTTGTTGTGACTAGAACTGGGATAGAGGTTTGGGTCTCACTATATATCATGTGATGTCGGGAATCAGGCCACATGTAGTTCTTGAATATATTTTTGGTAGGAGACCAACACCAACCATGCTAGTTGTCTCTAGTGAGGTCCATACGAATGTGAATTTTTATGTCGTATAAGGTAAATCAACCATACATTTTAACATCATGAGACAATGAATCATTGTATACCTTTTAAGGTATTTCATTTAGGAACATGATGAGCCTGTTGTGAGGATCCATTCCTTGTTTGTGTGGTGAATCCCCTACTAAAATCCCTAAGCTCACGTGAGCTATGCTTGGTGTGAGAAAAAGGGAGTGGGAAGGGATCCTCCAACCATAAAGATCCAATTAAGGATATAACATGATCATTTTGTGTCATGTGGTGGCTGGACTAATATATGTTATTGAGGATTCCAGATGTATCACATTAAAAATTATAATCAATCCCTAAGTAGTTCAATAAAACATATGTAGTTTAATGTCGTGTGGAAAAGACATCATCTGTGTATTTTAACATCTTGTAGTAAGAATTTCAGTTGTATAGTTTATTGTCATACAGTAAGGATGAGGATCACCTGATGTGAAAGAAAGGAATATTTTGGTTAGGCCCAAGACTAGAGTCTCGCGAATCACTATGTATCCTATGAGAATAGGAATCAAGTCACACATAATTCTATAAACTAGTTCAGTTTAATGTTGTGTAGTAAGGACATCCTCAATGTAGTTTAGCATCATGTCATAAGGAAATGGGTCGTTTTGAAGTTTAAAGTCTCTCTTCCGGGACTTCAGATGTTGTGTAGGTTAACATATTACTATTATAATGAGAGATGTCATGTATTTTAACATCATTCTACTGGGATGGTCTTGTTCAATTTAACATCATGCAACTAGGATGAGGGACCTCATCCATTTTAATGTCTTGATACTTGGATGATCTTGTGCAGTTTCATGTCATGAAACCAGTATGAGAGACAACATTAATTTAAATGTCTTACTGCTTTGAGGATCTTGTTACGTTTATCGTCATCAAACCAAGATGAGAGACATCATGAATTTTAAATTCTTACGGCCAGGATGATCTTGTGCATTTTATCATCATGAAACCAGGATGATGGATGCTTGATGACATCTAGGCAGTGTGTTTATTGAGAAACATTTCATTGGTGGGTGGTGTGAAAGGCTACTCATTCACTGTGTCTAGCGAGTAATATTCATTGTGGTAGAACTTATGTACTATGTACAGCCCTCTGGCCGCCCTCTGGCCTTCGGCCTCCAGCCCCTCCGACCTCCGCCCTCGGCCCTCCACCCCCTCGTCCCTCCCCACCAGCACCCCGAACACCCCCCCCCCCCCCCCCCCGCACCCCGCCAACCCCCGTCCCCTTCATCTTCGTCCCCTCCCTCGCCGCACCACCACCACCCATCCCCTCCTTCACCATCCCCTCCCTCGCCGCACCAGCTCCGGCTCCAGCTCCCCACCGCTGCATCTCCTCTCCCTCGCAACACCGCCTTCGGCTTCCCTCCCTTCCAGGTTTGTAGCGCAATCAGTTATGACATGGGCTTTCACATACAAAATTATTTTATAAATGGTTCACAAACAATTAATTAGTATTTATTTTAAATATATTTGATATGAAAAATGAAAATGTAATAAGTCTTGTTTAAATGTTTGTTATAGGGATCTTATTATGGATAAGAGTTGGATTGATCTTCCAAATCGAATGTCTAGAGAGTATTTCAATGGAATTATGCAGTTTATTGACTTCACCAGGGGATTTGAAAGTGACTATATTAGTTGTCCATGTAGAAAATGTGATAACAGATATCAATTCACACGAGATACTGTGAGGGAGCACCTATTCTTTAATGTATTTCTGAGATATTATAAGAGTTGGACTCGTCATGGAGAAGAATATGTTCGTTGTGAAAATACGGATACAGTTCAGATGGATGTTGATGCAAGGATGAATGATCCAATGCATGAAATGCTTACTGAAATGGTACGTGGGTTGGATCCTGAAGTCATTGACATCCAGAATCTTGAGACCGGTGAGATAAATCTTTGCTCTGGTGCAGATCGTGATTCGAGGAGGTTTTATGAAGCAATTGATGATGAAAAAATAGAATTATATCCTTGATGTACTTCTTTCAATAAATTGTCATTTATCGTGGAGTTGTTGCAATTTAAGACTTTGAATCATTGGTCAGACACATCATTCTACATGTTGTTGGTGTTATTGAAAAAGGTTCTTCCTGTCGACGCTAAGATTCCTGAGTCGTATTACCATTCTCGTAAGATGACAGAGAACTTAGTTTTTACATATGAGACCATAGATTCATGCACAAACAACTTTATGTTGTTTATAAAGGAAACTTCCCATTTGGATATTTGTATGGTTTGTGGTTCTTGTAGGTGGAAAGAGAACAGGGGAAACCAGACTCATCAAAGTCAGATTGTGATATAGGGTAAACCGATTGCCATAAAGCAAATGCGTTACATTCCCCTTAAACCAAGGTTGAAAAGATTTTTTATGTCATCTAAAGTTTCTAATTTAATGAGATGGAATGCAGAAAGAGTTCATGAAAGTGATATGTTAACCCTCCCGGCAGACTCTCATGCATGGAAGGATTTTGATAAAAGACATCCTGACTTTTCCAAAGATGTTTGTAATGTCCGATAGGGATTGGAAGTAGATGGTTTCAATCCATTAAAGTCTATGGTTGGTGCAACTCATAGCACATGCCATGTGGTGTTGGTTTCGTATAATCTTACTTCGTGGCTTTGTATGAAGCAACAATTTATATTACTTTACACTCTTATTGATGGACTTAAAAGTCTGGGGGATAAGTTTTATGTTTACCTTCATCCATTGATTGATGAGTTGAATGAATTTTGGGGCGACGGTGTGATTACTTATGACTGTGAAATGAATGAAATGTTCAAACTACAGGATTCTTTATTGTGGAAAATCAATGACTTCCCAGCTTATGCAAATTTACCAGGCTGGAGTACGAAAGGAGAATTTTCTTTCCCTTGTTGCAACAAAATTAAAAAATCTATATGGCTTAAGCATTCCAAAAAATGGGCATACATGGGTCAGAGACGTTTTCTCCCCCCTCAACATAGGTTCAGAAAGGACAGAGTGGCATTTGATGGTTCTAGAGAGTTCAGCCCACCACCAAAGATCATGACAGGAGTTTAAATGTTATCACATATTGAGGAAGAAAACATCCACATAGTATATGAAATTCAGGATTTGGTGGCTCCTCCGATACGTAATATTCGAGCTGCGGGTAGGCAGCGCAGTCACAATTGGAAAAAGAAAAGTATTTTTATAGTCTTCCGTATTGGAAAACTAACATGCTGAGGAATAATTTGGATGTCATGCACATTGAAAAAAATGTTTGTGATAACATATTGTGGACCATTTTAGGTGTCAGTGTGAAATCAAAGGACCATGTTAATGCATGCTGTGATTTGGAAGAAATGGGTTTAAGGAAACAGTTTCATTTACAGTTAGCTGAGGGAAACAAGGCATATATGCCTACTGCACAGTATACGATGACTACAAAGGAGAAAGAGACATTTCTTTCCATTTTGAAGATTCTCAAGGTGCCCGATGGTTACTCTTCTAATATTTCAAAGTGTTTGAATCTGAAGATCAAGACATTGCAAGGGTTGAAAATTCATGACAATCACATACTACTTCAGCAGTTGATTCCAATCGCAATTTGTAATTGTTTATCCCCCAATTTTGTTCATCCGTTGATCGAGATGAGCAATTTTTTTAGACAGCTTTGTTTAAGAAATCAACGAATGGGTGATTTAAAAAGTTTACAGGAGCGAATTGTACTTACGCTTTGTCACATTGAGAAACTATTTCCCCCCTCATTTTTCAATGTTATGGTCAACTTGACAGTGCACCTAACTGATGAAGTAATGGCTACTGGTCCAGTGCAATTCAGGTGGATGTATCCTATTGAGCGGTGTTTGAGTACATTGAAACGATTTGTACGCAACAGAGCTCCTCCGGAGGCATCAATAGCCAATGGTTATTTAATGGATGAGTGTACTAATTTTTGTGCAGAATATCTTATGGATGTTGAAACGAAATTAGATAATCCCTCTCGGATTCAGAATGGTCCAGTTGGACAAGGAACCACATATGATATGGACAACATCGATTGGATACAAGCGCATCGATATATCTTGTTCAATACTCCATCAGTTGCACCATTAATGCAGTAAGTATCTTATCACTTTTATTGTTTAACTTTTACATGTTTTTTTGCATAAGTTGATCATTTAAACATTGCGTTATCATTTGCAGAAAACACATTAATGAGATAAAAGAAGAGATGTATCGTGCGACTGAGTTGCAAATTCAATAGTCTCATTATGTGTCATTTCATGATTGGTTCAAGTATTATGTACGCACTTCGGACAGCCTTCCCCGCACTCTGGACAGCCCTCCTGCACCTCGGACAGCCTTCCCCGCACTTCGGACAGCCCTCCCCACACCCCAGATAGCTTTCCCTCACCCTGGACAGGCCCTCCCGCACCCCGGACAGCCCTCCCGCACCCCGGACAGCCTTCCTCGCACTCCGGACAGCCCTCCCCGCACCCCGGACCGCCCTCCCGCACCCCGGACAGCCTTCCCCGCACTCCGGATAGCCCTCCCCGCACCCCGGACAGCCCTCCCGCACCCCAGACAGCCTTCTCGGCACCCCAGACAGGCCCTCCGCACTCCGTACAGCCCCCCCCCCCCCCCCCCGCACCCTGAACAGCCCCGCCCCCGCACCCCAGGCAGCCCTCCCCGCACTCCGGACAGCCCTCCCTGCACCCTAGACAGGCCCTCCCGCACCCCGAAAAGCCTTCCCGCACCCCGGACAGCCTTCCCCGCACTCCAGACAGCCCTCCCCACACTCCTAACATCCCTCTCGCACCCTGGACAGCCTTCCCCGCACCCCGACAGCCCCCCCCCCCCCCCCCCGCACCCCGGACAACCCTCATGCACCCCGAACTGCCTTCCCCGCACTCCGGACAGCCCTCCCCGCACCCCGGACATCCCTCCTGCACCTCGGACAAGCACCCCCCCCCCCCACTCCGTACAGACCCCCCCCCCCCCCCCCGCGCACCGCGGACAGGCCCCCCGCTCCCCGGACAGCCCTCCCCGCACTCCGGACAGCCCTCCCCGCACCCCGGACATGCCCCCCCCACCCCGGACAGCCCCCCGCACCCCGGACATCCCTCCTCGCACTCCGGACAGCCCTCCTCGCACCCCGGATAGCCCTCCCGCACCCCGGACAGCCTTCCCCGCACTCCGGACAGCCCTCCCGACACCCCGGACAGCCCTCCCGCACCCCGGACACGCCCCCTGCACCCCGGACAGCCCCCCCCCCCCCCCCCCCCCGCACCCCGGACAGCCCCCGCGCACCCCGGACAGCCTCCCCGCACCCCTGACATGCCCCCCCCCCCCCAACCCGGACAGCCCCCCCGCACCCCAGACAGCCCTCCCCGCATCCCGGACAGCCCTCCCCGTACTCCGGACAGCCCTCCCCGCACCCCGTACAGCCCCCACGCACCCCGGACAGCCTCCCCGCACCCCGTACAGCCCTCCCCGCACCCCGGACAGCCCTCCCGCACCCCGGACAGCCCGCCCGCACCCCGGACAGCCCTCCCCGTACTCCGAACAGCCCTCCCCGCACCCCGTACAGCCCCCACGCACCCCGGACAGCCTCCCCACACCCCGGACAGCCCTCCCTGCACCCCAGACAGCCCTCTCGCACCCCGGATAGCCCTCACGCACCCCGGACAGCCCTCCTCGCACCCCGGACAGGCCCCCCGCACCCCGGATAGCCCTCAACGCACCCCGGACAGCCCTCCCCGCACCCTGAAAATGCGTTTCAGATAGTGTCATTTTCAGCAACTCGGTGCGCGCTCAAACGACACATTGGGGGGTCAAAACCACCCGAACAACCTCAGAATGCCATGAAACCGTACAACATCAGCCGTTGTGTTATTTTTGGAATGGTCGGGCACACGACACGTCAATCGGAGGTGTCGTTTGACCGCGTTGACCAGAAACGCGTTTCCGGTGTCACAAAACATCAAAAACGGCGTGAGACAGTCGAATTTGGAGAAAACGTGCTCCGAATAACCTGAAACCACCCTAAAACATTAGGAATATTATTCGTGATGTGTAGGAGGAGACGGTGCGCCCATCGGACGTGCGGTGCGCGCGGTACGACCGATTGCGTCGTTTTCAGCAGCTCGGCGCGCGCTAAAACGGCGCGTTGGGGGGTCAAAACCACCCGAACGACCTCAAAATGCCATGAAACTGTATGACATCAGCCGTTGTGTGATTTTTGAAGTGGTCAGGTAGACGGCATGTCAATCGGAGGTGTCTTTTGACCGTGGTGACCGGAAGCGCGTTTCCGGTGTCACAAAACCCCAAAAACAGTGTGAGACGGTCAAATTCGGAGAAAACGTGCTTCGAATGACCTAAAACCACACAAAAACATTAGGAATATTATTCATGACGTGTAAGAGGAGACGACGCGCCCATCGGACGTGCGGTACGCGCGGTACGGCCGATTGTGTCGTTTTCAGCAGCTCAGCGCGCGCTAAAACGGAGCGTTGGGGGGTAAAAACCTTCTGAACGACCTCAGAATACCATGAAACCGTATGACATCATCCATTGTGTGATTTATGGAATGGTCTGGTAGACGACATGTCAATCGGAGGTGTCTTTTGACCGCGGTGACCGGAAACGCGTTTCCGGTGTCATAAAACAGCAAAAACGGCGTGAGACGGTCGAATTCAGAGCAAACTTGCTCTGAATGACCTGAAACCACACAAAAACATTAGGAATAATATTCGTGACGTGTAGGAGGAGATGGAGCGCCCATCGGACGTGCAGTGCGCGCGGTACGGCCGATTGTGTCGTTTTCAGCAGCTCGGCGCGCGCTAAAACGGGGCGTTGGAGGGTCAAAACCACCCGAACGACCTCAGAATGCCGTGAAACCGTACGACATCATCCGCTGTGTGATTTGTGAAATGGTCAGGCAGACCGCACATCAATCGGAGTTGTCGTTTGACCGCGGTGACCGGAAACGCGTTTCCGATGTCATAAAACACCAAAAACGACATGAGACGGTCGAATTTGGAGCAAACGTGCTCCGAATGACCTGAAAACACACGAAAACATTAGTAATATTATTCGTGATGTGTAGGAGGAGGCGGTGCACCCATCGGACATGCGGTGCGCGCGGTACGGCTGATTGTGTCGTTTTCAGCAGCTCGGCGCGCGCTAAAACGGCGTGTTGGGGGGTCAAAACCACCCGAACGACCTCAGAATGCCATAAAACCGTATGAAATCAGCCTTTGTGTGATTTTTGAAATGTTCGGGCAGATATCACTTCAATCGGAGGTGTCGTTTGACCGCAGTGACCGGAAACGCGTTTCCGGTATCATAAAACACCAATAACGGCGTGAGACGGTCGAATTTGGAGAAAACGTGCTCTGAATGACCTGAAACCACACTAAAACATTAGGAATATTATTCTTGACGTGTAAGAGGAGACGGTGCACCCATCGGATGTGCGGTGCGTGCGGTACGGCCGATTGTGTCGTTTTCAGCAGCTCGGCGCGCGCTAAAACGGCGCGTTGGGGAGTCAAAACCACCCGAACGACCTCGAAATGCCCTGAAACCGTATGACATCATCCATTTTGTGAGTTTTGAAATGTTCGGGTAGACGGCACGTCAATCGGAGGTGTCGTTTGACCGCGGTGACCAGAAATGCGTTTCCGGTGTCATAAAACACCAAAAACGGCGTGAGACGGTCGAATTCGGAGAAAACATTCTCCGAATGACCTAAAACCACACAAAAACATTATTAATATTATTCCTGATGTGTAGGAGGAGACGGAGCGCCCATCGGACATGTGGTGTGCGCGGTACGACCTATTGTGTCGTTTTTAGCAGCTCGGCGCGCGCTAAAACGGCGCGTTGGGGGGTCCAAACCAGCCGAACGACCTAAAAATGCCATGAAACCCTACGACATCAGCCATTGTGAGATTTTTAAAATGGTCGGGCAGACGTCACATCAATCGGAGGTGTTGTTTGACCGCGGGGACCGAAAACGCGTTTCTGGTTTCATAAAACACCAAAAACGGTGTGAGACGATCGAATTTGGAGAAAACGTGCTCCGAATAACCTGAAACCACGTGAAAACATTATGAATATTATTCGTGATGTGTAAGAGGAGATGGCGCTCCCATCGGATGTGCAGTGCACGCGGTACGGCCGATTGTGTCGTTTTCAGCAGCTCGGCGCGCGGTAAAACGGCACGTTGGGGGGTCAAAACCACCCGAACAACCTCAAAATGCTAGGAAACCGTACGACATCAGTCATTGTGTGATTTTTAAAATGTTCGGGCAGAAGACACGTCAATCGGAGGTGTCTTTTTACCGTGGTGACCGGAAACACGTTTCTGGTGTCAAAAAACACCAAAAACGGGTTGAGACGGTCGAATTTGGAGAAAACGTGCTCTGAATGACCTGAAACCACACGAAAACATTAGGAATACTATTCGTGACGTTTAATAGGGGACGGTGCACCCATCGGACATGCGGTGTGCGCGGTACGGCCGATTGTGTCGTTTTCAGCAGCTCGGCGCGCGCTAAAACGGCGCGTTGGGGGGTCAAAACCACCCGAACGACCTCAGAATGCCATGAAATTTTACGACATCAGCCATTGTCTGATTTTTGAAATGGTCGGGCAGATGGAATGTCAATTGGAGGTGTCATTTGACCGCGGTGACCTGAAACGCGTTTCCGGTGTTATAAAACACCAAAAACGGCGTGAGACGGTCGAATTCGGAGAAAACGTCCTCCGAATGACCTGAAACCACACTAAAACATTATTAATATTATTCGTGATGTGTAGGAGGAGACGGCGTGCCCATCGGACATGCGGTGCGCACGGTACGGTCGATTGTGTCGTTTTCAGCAGCTCGGCGCGCGCTAAAACGGCGCGTTGGGGGGTCAAAACCACTCGAATGACCTCGGAATGTCAGGAAATCGTACGACATCATCTGTGGTGTGATTTTTGAAATGGTAGGGCAGAAGGCATGTCAATCGGAGGTGTCGTTTGACCGCGGTGACCGGAAACGCGTTTCTGGTGTCATAAAACACCAAAAACGGCGTGAGACGGTCGAATTCGGAGCAAACGTGCTCCGAATGACCTGAAATGATAGCATTTCTTAAATTGGGGGTTTTAAATTATTATATCACCATGATGTGATGTCTGATTTAATTTTATTATATGTATATATTAACTGAATAATTATGTTCAATTTACATTTGTTTTGTTTTGTTGTTTTTTTTCTTATTGTATGGTTATTGAAGCAGAAGATTGAAATAGATGGACCTACTCGGATCGTTGAAGCACATTTATCATTTATGATGAACTTGATGTTTATTCTGTTTGAAATTGTTTTCCATTTTTTATGATTGTTACCTTGTATTATCTCTGATTTTTCACCGTGAAGAAAAAAACACAATTCGTACATTTCATTAAAAAATTGAAAAATATTTTATTTAATAATATATATATATTTCTTTAATATATATATATATATATATATATATATTTATTAAAATATTTAAATCATATTATATATATATATATTTATATTTAAAATATTTTATTTAATATTATATATATATATATATATTTCTTTCAGTATGAATTTTTTTCTAAAAAAAATTTCCCAGTGTAGAGACCGCCAGGCGGTCGCTTAAGGCCGGCATTTCGGCCACATATAGCGACTGCCAATGGCGGTCGCTATTGGCCTACAGTGATGAAGCTGAAGCGACCTCCAATTGCGGTCGCTGAGCGGTCTCTATAGGCCTATAGCGACCCCCAATGGCGGTCGCTAATGGCCAATTTTTTAGTAGTGCTCAAACTAGTGGGTTGGGGTTTTTTTCTAGCTACTTATAGTATCATCTAAATCCTCCCGAGAATTGAAGTTTTGAGGGGTGGAGGTGGTGGTAGATATTCCAAAACCTGACGGGTTGAGTTCACTCGTAGACATCTATTATAGAAGATTCTATTATGAACCATTTGATATGGTGTTGTTGTGATCATGTGGGATATGGGTGTAATGGAATCCCATGAATAGAATAACTCCTTATAGGATGTTTTCTGGTTTACCGCCACTTTGGATTTCATGTCTGAAATTCATTCCAATAAATTTATGGGGCCCAGTTCAAAGATATTTCAGCTATCCTATTCCTCAATTCATGATTTTTCGGGATCTTTAGAGTGGTTAAATTCTATTATAGTGACCAACTGGATCACCTGTTACCCGGTCCCCTAATTTCTCCAGAGTCTATGAAAATATAGTACATTGTATCTGAAGGTTTTTTTTGGTCTAGGGACATTATGTAGTGAAATTTTCCTTATGTTACCCATCCTTAGATACAAACATCTAGTGATGATCAAGAAATTAGTTGGTGGAGGGTTGTTTTGATGTGGAGACAAAAACAATGCAGGCATTTTTCGTTCTCTTCTACTCCTCAGTTCCGGGCCACTGAAAAGGTATCAATATCTAGATAACAATAGAGTGTATTGATGATCTGAAGTTGATACTCATATCCTAGATTTGTGAGATTTCTATCATTCTGTTTTTGTTGAGTATCCCACATATTTTTTTATATATAAGGAATGAACTGCCTTTCTATCTCATCTAGGACCTCATAGTCAAAATTAGTTAGGGTCCAGAACATGGTGGGGAGGATGATTACAGCTAACTCTCTATATATATTAATATCTACCTCCTCTTCATCATACATACACACCTCTATCTGGTAATACCACAGAATACTCTTCTTATGTTTTCCTGTTGACCAGATTGGAGTGATACTAGAAGTTTGTGGGGAAATATATTTCGTTGACCCTGATGTTTTGATCACCTCTCTATAAAAAGGCATCTATGTTTTTAACACCTATCTATATATAGGATTTTGGTTAAGTGGAGTGTTTTAATGTCCATGGGAGATATCACTATGGGGAGGTTGGACAATGTGGCTTTCAGGAGTAGAGTCCCTACGATCCATCACCACACTACCACAAGGAGGAATATCATGGTAATTATCATCTTCTAATTTGGTTGAAGAGTTGACAGAACCTTTGGGTGTTGAGAATATGTATCAAAATTCCTAAAGTACACTAGCATTGAGAATATTATGGGTATGGTCTTCTCTCTTCATCATGGCAGGAATATGCTGACCTTCCCTTTGGAATTTTGCAGAGATATTATCTTAATATATAAAGGATGCTAGAACTTGTTGATAATTGTTTGGTGATTCATGAGAATGAGTCAACTACTAAGAAGCTGCTGTAATATTCCAATAAGCATCCTCATTATTGATAGAAATATGAGCCTATCCCGAGGAATGTTCCATTCTCACTTGGTGAGCCTCAGTCAGGATGAGAATATGAGCCCAATATTGAGCCTTTGGAATATGTCACTAGTATTTCATGGTAGGAATAGGAGTCGACCCTGAGGCATGTTCCGATCTCACTTAGTGAGCCCTGGTTGTAATAGGAATATGAGCATGATCCGAATATGAATTCCACACTGGAATATTCCAAAGGACCTACGGAATGGGAGAAGGGATATGAGACTCCTCCTATATTTCCTCGAAAGTATGTTGATTCATTTGTTCATCGACTGAAGAAAGAATATACACCTGGATTCTGTGATTTTTTGGAATATGCTTGGAAAATTCACTTATAGGAATATGAGCCTATCCCATGGGATCTTTCTTTATCACTTGGTCATACCTAGATAGAATAAGGATATAATCTTGATCCAAGGCCTTTGGAGTATTTCGATGGTCTTCTTCGCAAGGAATATGAGCATGTCCTAAGGAATGATCCCCTCTCACATGGTGAACCCCATCCAGAACGGTGATATGATCCTAATATTGGTCCATTGTAATATGTTTCCAGAATTTTTTGAAATGCATGCTCCCTTTTCCCAAGGCATGTGAAACTCTCACCTCGTGAGCCTCAATTAAAACATGAATATGAGCCTGGTTCGGTGCCTCTCCTTTTCCAATAACATATAGATAATCCTTCTGGGTGGGGTAAAAAAATGTGTACATAACCTCAAGAAACCACTTATTCGTAATGATCAATGTGTTGAGATTCCACGGCTATAGGGATAGGAATATTCACCTATCCCTATATCTATACCAATTATGAAATATTCAAGTGGAGTTCTTCAGTTGTTTCTAAGATGTAAGGGAATGTTAGAATAGTGTGTGCAGGTATATATACCTACAAAATTTTTTTATCCACTATATACTGAAATATATCTTTGATTGATGTGGGGATATGATCCCACTTATGTCCTTCTTACTCCACCATAATATACCAATGGTAATCATGAATGGGGGTATGTATGTGCACCTCCCCCATACCTATTTTAGGAATATGCCCACAGACTTCTTCCGAGTGAGAAGGGACATAATCCTACTCACTGGTTTCTACCAAAATATGTTATAATATATCATTAGCAGGATGGGGGATATGATCCCACTCCTAGATATCCATCACCTTCCCCACCCAATGCTTCCTTCTTATTTCCCATGAGTGATCATCAATGATTGAAGTGTGTTAGGTAGTACCCTCAGCAGATGAGTGATGGTAATAGGTGGGATGGTGCTAGTGAAGAAGGTTGATAAGATCCCACCTTGATAGAACCTAAACCATAAGGGAGCCATATTTGAATCCCTATCCCACCTTCATTACATAATAAAGGTGGTGATTGTCACACTTCATTGATAAGCTCCCTATGTGGTTGGTTGTGGAAATGGGGTCCACTGGCATAGATTTATCTTTCCTTTGACGATCCAGATTCACCAGTTTCAGTACTAGGAGACCCTCACGGGCAGCATCAAGGGTTGGTATTGTACCATGTCGATGGTATTCCTAGACTATTGTGTTCTCCACCTTATATTGATTTTGTCAGGAAAGTGAGGTCATTTTGAGACCCATCATGGTTTCATACATAGAGAACATTCCAAAAAGATTGTTGGATGTTGAAAATATCTTGGATCAAGGTGTTTTTGATAAAATAATTATCTACATTCATGAATAAAACATGGAATAAGGTCACTGATTAGTGTAATATCATTGACATGGTGTGTTCTCAGTCATATATGCATGGTTAACAAGTTTTTCATTTTATTCATGTTTGTCCATTCAGCTCATGTGGTCTTGTCAAAGAGAGGATGGACTTATTTAATGGTAACCCTAGTTATAGAGTATAATATACTAGATTTATGACAAAATTATCATCCTTTTTTATGTAGGTTATTCCAATAAAGTGTCCTAACACGTGGAAAAGGGACCATCCTTGTTATTTGAGGGTTTTATATCAGGACCAATATTTTTTTCATCACATAAGATGAAAATAAAAATTACATGATGTTTGATTAACAAATAATTTGGATATTTGAGAGATTCACATTGGGTGCACCATTTTTGTTTTGATGGGAAATAGATGAACAAGAACACTCACTGGATGAAAATGGTTTGAAATGAACTGGACATTCTATCCTTTTTATGTTTTGAAGGAGATTCAAGGGTTAAATTAGTTCATGTCAGGTTCACCAATTTTGCTTCAATGGGAAGGGGATGAATGATGTGAATTTGGTTTCTCCTGACAATTGAATGTGTGGGGTTCAATTTCATTCACAATCATTGACATTGGGTGACCATTATCACTCTTATCAAAAACATCCTGTAACGACCTGAACATTTTATATAATTTTTGTTTCCTAATTTTTGTGTGTTATTTTACTTTATACTCAACAAAACTATTTCATTTAATGAAATGAGTATAATTAAAATGAGACTATTGGGTTTCGGCTGTTATATGATCGTTGGTCAATATGACCATTGGAAATTATACTCTTAACATTACAATTCTTGTCTATAAACACAAGTGAACTTGGTTAATTAATATAGAAAGAAGATTTGATGGCCTCATCCAATAGTCTTGGGCCGTTCGAAGCCCATCTGATGGAACTTGGGAAGGAGATAGCACCATTGGGATTTTCTCTAGGCCAAACCCAAGATGAACGTCATCGTGTGAAGCTGAAAAAGAATCACATACGGGAGAAGTACAAGCTAATAGAAATCACCACTCGGGAAATGTTGGTCGAGTCGCCCCCAGATTCTATCACCTCAGCACACCATACACTTTGGTCCAATGCTGGTGTGATAAGGGGATATGTAACGAGACCTTAGCTTCTTTATGTAATCCTTTGATATAACTAAAATTGTTATTATGGTAAAGTTTGTAAAATTTCAAATGTCTGGATAAATGGAGGATGTATATTCTTGATGAAGTTTGGAAAAGGAAAAGGGATATTTTAAAATATTTATGTATACCTTAAATAATTAATAATGTGTAATGATTTTCAATAATGGTCTTCTACAGTTGTGTTCAGTAAGAAATTTAGAGTCTAATAAGATCAACATAATTTTTAGTGAATAGAAAATTATGAATAGTAATTTTATGCTTATGAATAGTAATGTGACCAAATAGATTAGTAGCCTCACTTCATAAAGTATTAATCTTGATTAGGTAATGTGATTCAATAAAATATGTAAATAACTGTTTCAGAAATTATTAGTTAAGTATTATTTTTTCTGGTGAATAGTGTTTTTATTTAAAAAATTTAATTATAAATATTTAAAAAATTATTTGCATAAAATGGATTTCATTTTTGAATTCAGCGCATCGATATTAGATTAAGGTGAATTTTTGGTATTTTTCTAAAATAAATGAATTTTCGGTGAATAGTGAAAATACAGTTTTGAGTTTCAGGTGTTTAATGACATCATTAAGAATGTAATAATTATGTAATAATTCTTCTGGACTTATGAATAGTAATATATTCTATGAGGTGTCCCAAGTGGCCAATACCATGGGAAAATACCATGGGAAACCCCATGGTTTTTTCAATACCACCAATGAGGTGTCCCTTGGAAATTAATGCTTTGTCCCCTCACTTCTCCTATAAATACCAAGCCATTTCATCACCCATTTCATTCCAAAATCCTCCATAACGAAGTTATGGTCTAATTACCTCTCAAGTAGTCCTCCCAAGGTTCCCTCAATCCCCCTAAGGTCCCGAAATTCAATCTTTCGAAGTTACTCTTCAAGGTAAGGGACCCTTTCACCCTCCTCTTTTAAGTCATGACTTCCTTTATGTTATGTCTTATAGTTACATTTTTTTATGTCAGATATTGTTCTTCTATGTCTTTAATACTGTCCATTTCATGTACAAATGATGAGATACCCTTTCCTCTCTCATAAATTGATTTTCATAGTTTTTAAGTGACGCCGTTAGGTATCCGAATTTTTCGTCAAATAAATCACATCTTCTCTTTTCTTTCATGTTTCCTTTTCATGTGGTATGTCATTAAAATATCCATACCATATTCTTACCTCCGTGTAATTATATATTTATACTATATACTGAGTTATTTATTATTGGGTTACCCTTTCACCCTCTCATTTTATTATTTTCTAAAACCAAGTTATATAGACATTATGGTGTAGAAATTTCGTCTCAAATTTCTCTCTCTTTCTCTCATGAAATTCCCTTTTTTTATTTATGTGAATACCCAGACCTATTTATTTTATATGTGTGTTTTATATATATACCAAAATGATATATTTTATTCTGGAATTTACATACATATAACCCTAACTCCCTTTCCATAGTTATAATTTACATGATGATCTTGTTTTTAAGCACTTTTGAAACGTCACGATTTTGAAATGAAACCCATTTATTTTTTTATCTATGGGTTATTTATGAAATGTTTGATTATGATATATGTGTCTCACATGAAAATAAATACATATTAATGGTGCTCCCTGATAGCGCTCCAATAAATTGGGTAAATAATTAATCTCTAGAGATGACAAGTTTCACGATATCTTGGTGAATAACCTTGGTAATTTTTATGACACCTTGGGGATGGACCTTGGTGATATGTTCATGAATGTATTAATGAAATTTTGTAGTGACATATTCATGTTTTTCTCAATTTATTTTCATAATGATATTCCTATTCATTCATTTCTCATGTCTTTATGTTTTTATTCAAGTTTGTATTGATATCACAAGTAAACTGATTCCTTGTTTACCCTTATTGGGACTTCTCCTCACCCTTTACTTTGATGTATGTCTCCAGGATATGAGATGTAGTAATTGTACATAGGATGAACATATTATGAAGCCTCACAAGTGGATTAGAATAATTTTTTATGTTTTTTTCATGTTTTATGTCCCTGATTTCCAAGACACTAGGCTTTAAAGATCCTCTGTTTGTTAAATGTAATGAAAAGTTATGAAATAAAAAAATGTGGGATGCTATAGTTGGTATCAAAGGATAGTTTAGTTATTTATGGAAATTAGGATATGAAAACTTTAAGAATTAAACTATAGAAATATAGGAAAACTTCTGGGTATTTTTGTGAGTATTGAGTAAGTGGTTTACCAAAAAAATACATCTCTATCTGGATACGAGCAGGTAGAGGCGGCTCTGGCACAGATGTACATAGGGGAAAAACCCGAAAACACCACTTTGAGCTAGACTAGAATGGGAACTGGTGCACAACAATGGGCCTTTCTGCACTCTTGGTTACGACACTCTCAGGGGATATGTTTGGTTAATCACAAGGTTTTTATGAATCATTATGAAGGAATTATAAATAGATGTAATTGTCTAAGAAGAATTTTTAGTACATATAATCTTTTATAGTTAAAAGATTCATAAATGAAATATGTTTCTCACTAAGGATTTATTCTTCTATAAAATGGTGGGCAATATAAGGAACTGTGAAAATGGTGACCGCAATGGACCATGCACTGACGACACTCCGATGGAAACCGGAATGGAAACATTCATGAAAATGATGAACCAACTAACTCAAGTTATGGGAAATAACTTGAATCAATATGAGAGACCAATATCACTGTGAAGGGAACCACATTTTTTTGAGTCCATTATGCGTCAACAACCAACAACCTTCAGTGTATCGACTGAATCATTGATTTCCGAGCAGTGGGTCATCTCCATTGAGAATATATTTTATGTGTTCCACTGTTAAGAGAAAAAGAAGGTCACCATGGTTGTCTATCACTTAGAAGAAGAAGCTGATCAGTGGTGGGAACTAATTAAAAACATGAGGAAAAGGTGGAAGTTGAAGATATGGAGTGGGATGAGTTCATAGGGATCTTTTTCAGTAATAATTTCCCTCGTTCCATGAGAACAAGAATGGAGAAGGAGTTTCTCAAGCTGAAGTAGAAGGAGAACGAATCTGTCGAAATCTATGAGATGAACTTCACCTGATTTTCATGATATACCTCTAGATTTTTCATGGATTCAAATGGTTAGGTTGACAGATTCTTCAGTGGACTGAGACCTAATCTATGGAATAATCTTTCCAACTAAGACTATGATAGCTATGAAGAGATCGTGAAGAGTGCGATGAAAGTCAAGCTGGAGTTTGGTGAGACGCAGTGGTCTCATAAATGAAATGACAAGAAGAGATCGATGGAGCCAAGATTAGGGAGGAGCTTAGATTAAGGAAGATGAGGAAAGAAAGTACAACTTCCCATGTGTAATAAATGTGGGAATAAGCATTTGGGGAACTTCCTTCTCGGGAGTGGGAAGTTCTACAAGTGTGGTAGAGATGGCCACATTGTGAGGAATTGTCGTAGTGAGGTGAAACCTCAACTTCCAAACACTAACCACAAAGGGAAGATGGTGAAGGCCCTACCTGATTTCCAGTGCATTATGTGTGGACAACGTGAGCACTTTTCCAATCACTTTCCAAATCTGAGGGCAGTGGAGGGGAACCACCATTAGCCTCAACAAAGGCCAAGGGAGAAAGGTCGTGCTTTTTCTATCATGATAGATGATGTTGAAGCTCTAAATGATGTGTTAGCAGGTACTCTTGTTGTCCTCTCAAAACTATCAATTACTATGTTTAATTCTGGTTCTACGCATTCCTTTATTTCCTTCATGTTTGAAAAGAATTTAGATTCAACCCACGATTTTCTAAAAGTAGAGTTATCAGTCAGGACTCCTAGTTGGAATATCTATGCATCGTTAGTGTTTAGAAACTCTAGTATTTACTTTAGTGAGAACAATCTAATCGAAAATCAATTAGTCATTCCAATGATGGAATTCAACACTATACTAGGGAAGGACTGGCTCTCAAAGTATAATGCTATAATCAATTGCAGAATCAAGTAAATATCAGTAGTCTTGAATGGGAAACATATAGTTATATTCCAAGGATAGATATCTCAGCCTGATATTTGTCTAAAAGAACCTTCTATATCCTTATTTATGGAGTTGATAGGTGAAGAAGAAGAAGGAGATGAGATTTTAAAGATATAAAATGTCCCCATCATCCAGGAATACAAGGACGTATTTCCAGAGGAGTTACCTAGACCTCCCCCAGAAAGAGAGGTATATTTCTCCATTGAACTCTTACCCGGATGCCATCCGATATCAAAGACCCCATATAGGATGGAAAATATGTATCTAGAGGAATTAAAGATAAAACTCCAAGAACTTTTGGAGAAGGGGTTTATCCGACCGAGTGTGTCTCCTTAGGGAGCACCTGTTCTCTTTGTGAAGAAAAAGGATGGATCAATGCGGCAATGAATTGATTATAGAGAACTGAATGGGATTACAGTGAAGAAAAAATACCCTCTTCCAAGAATTGATGACTTATTTTACCAACTTCGTGGGGATCAATTCTTCTATATGATTGATCTTCGATCTGTTTATCCTCAATTGAGGCTGAAGAAATAAGGTATTCCAAAAACTTCCTTCCGATCAAGATATGGGCGTTATGATTTTTTTTTGTTATGCCCTTCAAACTGACTAATACACCTTCTATTTTCATGGATTTGATGAGTAGATTCTTTAAGGAATACCTTGATAAATTTTTGGTAGTTTTTATTGATGATATTCTGATATATTCCAAAAGTTGCGAGGAGCATGGGGATCATCTAAGGGATATTTTGCAAACTCTATGAAAGGAGAGGCTTTTTGGGAAGTTTAGAAAATGTGAATTTTGGTTACAAAAATTTTCTTTCTTGGTTCACATTGTAACCAATGAAGGTATCACAGTTGACCCTACAAAGAAAAAAGTTGTTGAGTAGTGGCCTCAACCTACAATAATAACTGAGATTCGTAGTTTTCTTGGATTCCCAATATATTATAAGAGGTTTTTGAAAAACATTTCACAACTTTCTAATCAATTAACCAAGTTAACTCGAAAAGGGGTCAAGTTCATCTAGAAAAAGGAGTGTGAGGACAGTTTCCAAGAGTTGAAGAAGAGATTGGATACTGAACCCATGTTAACTATGCCCTCAAGTAGAGAAGGATTCGTTATTTTTAGTGATGCATCTCTGGAAGGGCTTGGGTGCATCCTCATGAAAAATGAAAAGGTCATTGTTAATGAATCTTGACAGTTGAAGACTCCTGAGCATAATTATCCAACTAATGATCTAGAGTGGGCTGCAATTATTTTTGCTCTAAAGATATAGAGGCACTATCTTTATGGGGAGAAATGTGATATATACACAGACCATCAAAGTTTGAAGTATATTTTCACACAAAATGAATTGAACATGAGACAAAGGATATGGTTGAAACTTTATAAAGACTATGATTGTTCAATTCATTATCACCCTGGAAGAGCAAACAAATTTGATGATGCATTAAGCAGGAAAGACCCAATTGTTCTTTCCATGAACAGGATTCAAAAAGATCATTTGATCAATGACCTAGTAAATCTGGACATGGGAATTATAAGTGAAGGGACATCATCAACCCTAACCCAAAAGATTTATAAGCCATCATTACTAGAAAATATAAATAAAGATCATAAAGAAGATCCTTTTTTACAGAAGAAGTTTGAGGCAGTAAAGTATGGAAGGTTTCCTGAGTTCAATATTGATCCAGAAGGTGTAGTGAAATTTTGTACAGGACTATGTGTTCCATATATTTCGGAAATAAAGAAGGAGATGATGGATGAATCTCATAGCTCTACTTTCTCTATACATCCTGGAATCGCAAAAATTTATAGGGACCTTCGTGATCATTATTAGTGGGATAATTTGAAAAAGGAAATTGTTGACTACACTTCAAGGTGCCTAGTATGTTAGCAAGTGAAGGTAGAGTGACAAATTTCTAAAGGGTTATTGCAACCACTACCCAAACTAGCATGGAAGTGGGACCATATCACTATGGACTTCATCACTAGTCTTCTGATAAATTCCAAAGGAAAAAATGCGATATGGATTATTGTGGACCGTCTCACCAAGACTGCCCATTTTATCTCCATTTGGGATGATTTCTCTCTTGATCAACTTGTCATTATTTACATGCAAGAAGTGGTAATGCTACATGGAGCTCCACTTTCTATCATGTCTGATCGTGATCCATGGTTCACATCAAAATTCTAGAGAAGTATTCAACATGCTCTGAGTAGTGAATTGAATTTCAATATGGCCTATCACCCCCAAACTAATGGCCAATCTGAAAGTAATATTCAAACACTTGAGGACATGTGGAGAACATGCTCAATGGAATTTAATGGTTGATGGTATCAACATCTCCCTTTAGTTGATTTCTCTTAAAACAACATCTTCCACTCTAGAATTCAAATGTAAACCTATGAAGCTCTATATGGGAAGCAATGTAGAACTCCTACTTTTTGGGATGAAGCTGGTGAGAGAAAGTTTATTGGGCCTGATCTTGTGAAAGAGATGACAGAACAAGTACATACCATCCAACAACACATTAAGGTTTCTCAGAGTCGGAAAAATAGCTATGCTGACAACTGTCGAAGGGACATGGAGTTTGATATTGGTGACAAGGACATTCTTTGAATTTCACCTTGTAAGAGATTCATTAGATTTGGGAAGAAAGGGAAGCTCAGCCCTAGGTACATTAGCCCCTATGAAATTCTTGATCGCGTGGGAGCAGTGGCCTATCGGTTTGCACTCCCTCAAAATATAGCACAAGTTCATGATGTCTTCCATGTATCCCTCTTGAGGAAGTACATACCTAACCCTTCACATGTAATAAACCTATAGGTGGTACAACTGGAACATGACCTCACTTATGAGGAGCAGCCGGTGGAGATCTTATATCGTAGATACAAGGTTCTACGCAATAATACTACCCACCTTGTTAAGGTGTTGTAGAGGAAAAAAAATATGAAGAAGCGATGTGGGAAACAGAGGAGTCTATTAGGAAGAAGTACCCACACATTTTCTCTTCTGAGGGTACGAGTTAAAAATTTCGGGGACGAAATTTCTTAAGGGGGGAAGAATGTAATGACCTGAACTTTTTAAATATTTTTTGTTTCCAATTTTTTTTGTGTTATTTTATTTTATACTCAAAAAAACTATTTCATTTAATGAAATGAGTATAATTAAAATGAGACTGTTGGGTTTTGACTGTTATATGATCGTTGGTCAATATGACTGTTGGAAATTAAACACTTAACATTACAATTATTGTCTATAAATACAAGTGATCTTGGTTAATTAATACAGAAAGAATATTCGATGGCCTCATCCAGTCTTCTTGGGACATTCGAATCCCATTTGATGGATCTTGGGAAGGAGGTAGCACCACTGGGCTTTTCTCTAGAACAAACCCATGCCAAACTTCATCATGTGAAGCTAGAAGGGAATCGTCTATGGTAGAAGTTCAAGCTGATAGAAATCACCACTTGGGTAATGATGGTCGAGCCTCCCTCATATTTTATCACCTTAGAACACCTTACACTTAGGTCCAATGCTTGTGTGATAAGGGGCTATGTAACGAGACATTAGCTTCTTTATGTAATCATTTGATATAAATAAAATTGTTATTATGGTAATGTTTTTAAAATTTCTAATATCTGGGTAAATATAGGATGTATATTATTGATGAATTCTAGAAAATGAAAATGGATATTTTAAAATATTTATTTAAACCTTAAATAATTAATAATGTGTACTAATTTTCAAAAATGGTCTTCTATACTTTTGTGCAGTATGATATTTAGAGTCTAATAAGATCAACATAATTTTTGGTGAATAGTAAATTATGAATAGTAATTTTACGCTTATGAATAGTAATGTGACCAAATGGATTAGTAAGCTCATTTAAGGGAGTATTAATATAATTTAGGCACCTTTATTAGGTAATGTGATTCAATAAAATAAGTAAATAATTGTTTCAGAAATTATTAGTTGATTCTTAGTTTTTCCTTTGAATTGTGTTTCTATTTAAAAAATTAAATTAAAAATATTTAGAAAATTATTTTCCTAAAATGGAGGTCATTTTTGAATTCAGATAATTGATATTAGGTTAAGGTGAATTTTTGGGATTTTTTTAAAATAGTTGAATTTTCAGTGAATAGTGAAAATACAGTTTTGAGTTTCGGGTGTTTAATGACATCATTAAGGATGTAATAATTATGTAATCATTCTGGAAGACTTATGAATATTAATATATGATATTAGGTGTCCCAAGTGTCCAATACCATGGGAGAATACCATGGTCAAGACCATGGTTTTTCTAATACCTCTGATGAGGTGTCCCTTGAAAAATAATGCTTTGTCCCCCAACTTCTCCTATAAATACCAAGCCATTTCAGCGTCCATTTCATTTGAAAATCCACCTCAACGAATTTCTGGTGTCTTTACCTCCAAAGGAGTCCTCCCAAGGTTCCTTAAATCCTCCCAATGTCCCGACCTTCATGCTTTCGAAGTTAATCTTCAAGGTAAGGGATCCTTTCACCCTCCTCTTTTAAGTCATGACTTCCTTTATGTTATGTCTTATAGTTCCATTTTTTTATGTAAGGGATTGTTCTTCTATATATTTTCTATAGTCCATTTCATTTCCAAATTATTAGAGACCCGTTCCACTCTCATCAATTGATTTTCAGAATTTTTATGTGATGTTATTAGGCTGCCGAATTTTTCGTAAAAGAAATCACATCTTCTCTTTTATTTCATGTTTCCTTTTCTTGTGGTATGTCATTCAAATATCCATACCATGTTATTATCTCCATTTAATTCTATATTTATTCTTTATAATTATTTATTTATTATTTTGTTACCCTTTCACCCTCTCTTTTTTATTATTTTCTAAAACCAAGTTATATAGCAGTTATGCTAGAGAAATTTCGTCTCCAAATTTCTCTCTCTTTCTCCCATGAAATTCTCTTGTTTTATTTATGTGAATACCTAGACCTATATCGTTTATATGTTTGTTCATATATATATATAAAATGATATATTTTATTCTGTAATTGACATACATTTAACCCTCA
The DNA here is from genome assembly GCA_963277665.1 of Viscum album. Classification (NCBI taxonomy): domain Eukaryota; kingdom Viridiplantae; phylum Streptophyta; class Magnoliopsida; order Santalales; family Viscaceae; genus Viscum; species Viscum album. The sequence continues at coordinate 1,032,311,029 of OY728121.1, read as the reverse complement.
CTCCCTTTCTGTGGGTTATAATTGACATGATGATCTTTTTTAAGCACTTTTGAAACGTCGCGATTTTGAAACAAAACCCATTTCTTTTATTCTCTATGGGTTATTTATGAAATTTTTGATTATGATCTATTTGGATCACATGAAAATAAAGACATATTAAGGGTGTGCCCTGATAGCGCTCCAATTCATTGGTTAAAAAATTAATCTCTAGAGATGACAAGTTTCACGATATCTTGGTGAAAAACCTTGGTAATTTTTATGAAACCTTGGGGATGGACATTGGGGATATGTTCATGAATGTCTAAATGAAATGCTTCAACCACATATTCAATTATGTTTCAATTTGTTTTCATTATGATATTCCTCTTCTTTCATTTCTCATGTCTTTATGTTTTTATTCAAGTTCTTATTGATATCACAAGAAAACTGAGTCCTTGTTTACCCTTACCTGGCCTTCTTCTCACCCTTTACTTTGATGTATGTCTACAAGATATGAGATGCAGTAATTTTACATAAGATGAACATATGATGAAGCCTTACAAGTGGATTAGAATAATGTTTTATGTTGTTTTCATGTTTTATGTCTCTGAATTCCAAGACACTAGGCTTTAAAGATCATGTGTTTGTTAAATGTAATGAAATTTTATGAAATAAAAAAAATTTGGGATGTTATATATCCAATGGTTCCCACATCCATAATTGAGTGCAGACCTTCCTTCCAAAGGTAGGTCGTTAGTTGGGGTTTCAGACCCAATGATTCTTAGGTACATTTATTATTTAGAGGATGGGAGGTCATGCTTATTGGACCCTTTTTAGAGGAAATTATTGTCCACACTAGGACTCTCTTATATATTTAAGATATGTTCCATAATCTCTTCCTAATCAAAATAAGGGAGCGGTTACCCTAACAAAATGATATTAGGTTAACCCATTTTATGTGTAGAATAAGGTGATCTCATTAGTAAATCTGTCTTTATGTATCTGAGGTTCTTCATCAATTTCCCAGTGATGAATATCTACTAATTTGATGAATTCGCATAACTAGGAACTTTGGAATTTACATCCATGTATGGAGGCAGTTAATATTCCAAGGCAGGGATTGATCCATTATGAGGAATCCTACATATCATGTCTATTGTAGGAATAAAAAACCATGTAGTTTATTAAACAAATTCATTTTAACTCCATGATGAAAGGATATATATGTGTGGGAACATAGTCACCAAATATTTGAGCTCAAGCATCAAGGATACATCCTATGTATCCTAGTTGCAGTTGGAATTAGAGTTATCATAGTTCATTCACACCCTTGGGATTGGTCCCATGGTAGATTCACCTGTGTGAGGGATGTGATATCATGCCACTAATTAGGGATTACATACTAAGATTTCCCTATCTTGTATAGATTCATGATGTGAATTATAGGACCATTGAAACTCCCTAATCCCATGTGAACTATGCTTAGTTTGATAAATAAGGGATAACATGTAATGAAACTCACTGGATATGGATGCAGGATTTATGTTTTGGGAAAATTATTAGGAGTGTTTATTATAGATATTGGTCCTCAGAGAGGAGTCCTATGTGACCTGGTTGTAGAAAGAATCATATTTATCATAGTTAAATTGGCTTTTCAGTTTGTCGATGGATGAGGTGGAATGATCAAATCATGGGAATGAATAGGTCCTAATGGTTCAAATGTCAGAGAAATGAAGTGACCTACACCTAAGTGGGTGCCAATTTGAGTTTGGTCTTGTGCCTTAGGGAGGAATCCTATGTATCCTTGTTATGGCATGAATCAGAGGCCACATATTTTTAGGATTTGGGGATTACACACTGATGTCCCCCTTGTATGAATGATATGATCATTGCAACTACCTAATCCAACGTGAGTTATGCTTGGTGTAGGAAACCATGGATGGAAGATAATTAGTTTCATTACTTGTGAATGCTGGAGAAATGTTTTAGGACTATCCTTTGTGATGTTTAATATAGATATCAGGCCTTGGGGAGTTGTCCTATGTATCATGGTTATTGAAAGCATCAGACTTCTTGTAGTTACTTTGATCGTGGGTTACACACTGACATTGACCTTCTATAAAGGAAACTACATATTATGCCTTCTATCAAGGATTACATACTAAAGTTCCCCTATACTGATGATATGATTATTACAACTCCCAAATCCCATGTAAGCTATACACAGTGTAGGAAACAAGGGATAGCTACTATTCAATCTCATTACTTATGGTTGAGGAACTAATGTTGTAGGACTACCCTTGGGATGTTTTAATATGGTCCTCAGGCCTTGGGGAGGAATTATACATATCTGTGTTATGGATGTAATCAGAGTTCTTTTAATTCATTTGACTTGGGCGTACACACTGACTTTTCCCTTCTGATCAAGTCTTACACACTGAGGATGGACAAGGTTATCAAGTCCTAGGATACCCGATTGACATGGCATGTTTTTTTCCTAACATACATTGATTTTATACCCAATATTCCCAAATTGTCTAGTTAAAATGTCAGAGGGTGTCTTCCTGAAATATCCAAAGACAATTCCATGATCATGTTGAATTTTCCTAGGGACGTTGTATAACCTAGATGGAATGTCTAAAGGTTGTCACGTGATCATTTATGACTTATCTTTAGAACATTTCAAGACATGGTTGGATGATTCGGGAAGCCATCACATGATCCTGGATGACATGCTTAGAGGGAATCACATGATTCAACTGACTTTCCCCTATTTCATCACAAAAGAGAGTTGACAAGCTAGGGTATTGAAAGAGTGAATGAAAAATGTCTGGATGGTTATGCAGGATCCAGTATATCATGTATGAAGGTTATCATGAGATCTGGTTTGCATGCCTATAGGGCTTTGTGAGATTCAGTTGACATGTTTGGGTGCTATCACGATACTCATGTGACATGTACTGGCGACACCATATGTGTCTGGAGACATGTTTAAAGAACATAGAAAGGTTGGGATGGTGAGCCATATGGATTCTTGATTCTTGGATTTCATGCACACAGTTCACTTTGTGTATTTCTTTGATATCTATATAGGAATTTTCATGATCCAAATAGTATACCAAAAGAGCATCGTGAGAACGGGACGACTTTTCCTGGTGTTTTCACATGACTTAGGTGGTTCACATACAGCACATGAGGATCATTGTATATGTTCTTTGAATAAGTCTCTCACCATTTAGCCATCATTCCATCATTTAATTTCAAATTACATAGATTTTTTCAGTGTTAGATTGCATTAATTACCATGAGTTCTAGAAGGTATGTTGTATGTTCTTCACATGACCCATCAGAAATCCTTCATGTGATATATGAGTGATCATAGAAAGTGTCTATATATGCCACATGATCACTCCAGTTGTATTCCAGATCATACCTGACAGAAAACATCCATGATCGTGAGATCATCCACTCTGATAAATCTTCTATGATTCCTAGAAACACATGTTCATGGTTACACGGAAAATTTTGTTCATTTTTTATGCTTTGGTTGGGTATTTATAGGCCTCACGGTCCATATTATGTTCCTCTTTATGTGGTGCATATCACGCAAATCATGGATGGACTTAGAAGAGGGATTTGATGTCCAGTGTTTTGTGACTTCCTATTATAGATCATTCTAGGGGCATCATATGATTTTTAGAAACCATAATATCATCCCTTCAACACCTCCTTTAATGGATTATGGCTAATTAAGGGGTATTTACAAATTATGATAACATTCCAATGGACTTTTATATTGTCAGGATGACATGTCTATGTGCCTTCAAGTGACCATGGTTCCTATCAAAAGGCCCTTGTTTGATCATTGGAAACTTGTTTGGCACCCTTCCCAAGATAGGTATGGATTTCTAGGGGGCCTACATGAAATCAAGACATCATGATGAAGGTTTTTGTGAGACTGTTCTATAGAGAGTATAAGTGCATCACATGAGTTTTACAACCGTGAGAGGATCCCACCATCTTCCTTTTTTATTTCATTTTTTTATTTTACAATGGTTTCGGATCTCCGAGGATGTATGAGTTTTTTCAAAGACAATCACTCTACCCATCGGTGATGTGTCATGTGACCAAAAAGAGGTCTTATGGTGAGGTGTGATCATTATTATGGAAAACCCATTTTGTTTTTCTTATCGATTATAAGGGGAGCATGTAGCCTCCTCTACATGTCTAAATCCCTTCACACAATCAGAATAACACACCAGAAGGACTTTTCATGGAGAGGCTAACATGTATCCAAGGGATTAAAGTGTCTTTTGAACCACTGAGGGTGAATCTCATGATGCTTACGGCTACAAGAGTCTCTCTTATTCTCCACTTTTTATTTCATTTGTTTATTTTACAAAGTTTGGGAATATCGGGAGGTTTTATGAATCTTGTTGAATACAATGAATCTAACTATCGGTGATGCATCATGTGACATTTTGGACCGCAAATGGATGCCATATTTTGGACATTTTCCTCTTATTTTCCAAGTATTTTTGGATGGTTTGTCATGCACTTTCCACTTCAATGTTCACTTGACCTGGGGGTGTTTGTCTAGAATCCTCTACATGATTATTAATTTTATGGGGTGACTTCATAATATTAGAAGGAATTTTTCAAAGCGGTTGTGTGATAAATTCCTTAGGTTGTGCGCTTCTTGGGGCCATCTATATGACCTTCCACGGGTCATGTGATCGCGTGTCTCTTAGAAGATCACATGGTCTTTGTGATCATGACAACCTTCTTATTCCTTTTCATTTGTAGGGAAAATAATACACATATTTAGTTATTTCTTCCTTTGTGAATTTTATAATGCTCATTTGGCGGGCATCAACATTGATAATCTCGTGGTTGTTGGATGGTGATGATATTATCCTTATACTGGGGAGATTTGTAGTCCATGTTTCCATCAGGGAAGAACTAGTGAGGTAATTACATTCCTCTAAGTGGGTGATATATCATGGAGCAACAATGATATACCAGTACATCATATGGTAGTTTTGGTGAGTAGGGATAATGATGTACATTAATAGATTTGTTTCCCAATATCTTACATAATAGAGGATAAAGATCAATATCTATTGTCCTAATAGACTTATATAACCACTTACGTTTCCCATGTGGACGAAGGAAGACATCACTATAGACATTGTAATGGGGTTACTCAAGAAACCTAGGAGTCATGATGTTTTTTCGGTTATTATTGATCACCTCATGTGGATGCCGGATTTATGTATTGGTACAACCTTTAGGGATGGTTAATATAGAGATTGGGCCTCATAGAGGATTCCTGTGTAACCTTCTTATAGAAAGAATCGTATTTATTATATTTCAATTGGATTCTCAGTCTACTGATGGATGAGGTGGAATGATCAACCAATGATAATTATCAGGTCTTTATGGTTTAAATGTCAGATACATGAGGGGACTTATACTGAAGTGGGTTCCAATTTGAGTTTCGTATCGTGCCTTAAGAAGGTATCGTATGTATCCCAGTTGTGGAAGGAATAAAATTCCTCGTATTTCAATGAGTTGGGGATTACACATTGGGTTCACCCTTATATGATTGATATAATCAATGTAACTCCATAAGCCCATGTGAGCTATGCTCAGTGTGGGAATCAAGGGATGCAAGATAATTAGTATCATTACTTGTGAATTCTTGACATATGTGTTGGGACATCCCTTTGTGATGATTAATATAGATCTCAGGCCTTGGAGAGTTGTCCTACGTATCATTGTTATAGAATGAATCAGACTTCTTATAGTTCCTTTGATTATGGGTTACACACTAACATTGACATTATATTAAGGATACCAAATATTATTCCTTCGATCAAGAATTACATACTAATGTTTCCCTATATTAATGATATGGTTATTAAAACTCTCTAATACCATGTGAGCTATACCAAGTGTAGAAAAAAAGGGATGGCAACTAATAAATCTCAATACATATGAGTGCGGAAATTATGTGATGGGACTTCCATTGGGATGTTTTAATTTGGTTCTCGGGCCTTAAGGAGGCATCCTACATATCCTGGTTATGGATGTAATCAGAGTTCTCATAGTTCATTTGACTGGGGCATACACACTGATGTTTCCCTTCCAATCAAGGATTACACACTGAAGATGGACAGAGTTATCAAGTAATAGGATTCCTGATTGACCTGGCCTATTTTTGACCAAACATGCATTTATTTTCAACTCAATATGTCGGGATAGTCTACATGAAATGTCAGAGGGTGTCTGCCTGACATGTCCAATGACAATTCAAAGATCCAGTTGACTTTTCATGGGGACATTTCATAACCTAGATGGAATTTCTAAAGGTTGTCACATGATGAAGTTTGACTTATCCTGAGGACATCACAATACATGGTCGGATGATCTTGGAATCCATCACATGATCTTGGATAACATGTTGAGAGGGCATCCCATGATTCAGATTACATGGCGCAGTTTCATCACAAAAACTGGCTGACATGCTAGGGAATTGCTGGGGTCAATGCAACGTATCGGGATGGTGATACATGAACCAATATGAGATGTCTTAAGGACATCATGAGATCTGACTGTCATGCACAGAGGGCATCACAAGATTGATTTGACATGTCTTGGTGCTATCGCGAGACTCATGTGACATGTGCTAGTGCCACCATATGAGTTATGAAACATGTATAAAGGACTCTTCATCATTGGAATGGTGAGACAAGAGGGATTTTTGATACTTGGGTGCCATGAATGGGGTGCACTCTGTGTCTTTCTTTGAAATGTCTATAAGACTTCGCATGATTCAAATAATATACCAAATGAGCATCATGAGATCTGGGAAACATGTACTTGTGTTTTCACATGACATGGGTGGTTCACATGAAGCACATGAGGATTATCATAAATGTTATTTCCATAAATCTCCCATCATTGGGCCTTCATTTCATCCTTTTATTTAAAATTTATTATATTTGTTAGGTGTTAGCTTGCGTTAAGTCTCATGTGTTCTAGAAGGTATGGAGGATGTTCTTCACATGACCCATCAGAAATCCTTCACATGATCTATGAGTGATCATAGAAAGTGTCTATGCATTCCGCATTATCACTTTGTTTTCCATATCATACCTGACAGAGAAAATTCATGGTCATGAGATCATCCACTACGATATATTTACTATGATTCCTAGAAACACTTGTTCAAGGTTACAAGGAAAAGTTTCTGAATTTTTTATTCTTTTTTGGGGGATTTATAGGCCTCATCGCTAAGATTATGATCCTCTTTATGTGGAGCATATCACGAAAATATAGGCTGAACATAGTGGAGGGATTTGATGTTAGGTGTTTTCTGAGTTCCGACTGTAGATCATTCTAAGGGAATCATATGATTTTTAGAAACCATAATATCATCCCTTAAACACATCCATTAATGTATTATGTCCAATTAAGAGGTATTTATAAATCATGCGGGCATGCCAGGGGAGTTTTATATTGTCAGACGAACTTTTCTAAGTGCCATAAAGTGATCATGGTGCCTGTTAAAAGACCATTGTGTGACCTTAGGAATCCTTTTTGGAAACCTTTGTGAGATAAGTATGGATTTCTAGGGGGTCTCATGAAATCAGGACATCATGCTGAAGGGTATTTTGAGACCGGTCTATGGACAGTATAGGTGCATCACGTGAGTTTTACCACTATGAGAGGATCCCACCATCTTCCACTTTATTTCATTTGTTTATTTTAAAAAGGCTGGGGATCTCTCAAGGTTATATGAGTGTTTTCTAATACAATCACTCTACCCATCGGTGATGTTTCATGTGACCAAAAAAGGGTCTTGTGGTGACGCACGAGCATTATCATTGAAAAACCATTTTGTTTGTCTTATTAAGCTGAAGGGGGATCATGTATCCACCTCAACATGTCTGAATCCCTTCGCACGACAAGGATGACACACCACAAGGGTTTCCCATGGAGAGGTGAACATGTCTCCAAGGGCTTGCAGTGTCTTGTGAACCACCAAGGGTGCATCTCATGATTCTTATCACCGCAATAGGCTCTCTCATTCCCCCCTTTTTATTTCCTTTATTTATTATACAATGTTTGGAAATCTCATGAGGTTTTATGAATTGTTTTGACTACAATCACTCAACCTATCAGTGGTGCGTCAATTGATATTTATGACCACAAAAGGATACAATATTTTGGACATTTTCCTCCATTTTCCAATGATTTTTGGATGGTTTTTCGTGTTCCTGCTACCTAAAAATTCACTTGGCTTGGGGGTTCTTGTATAGAGTCCTCTACATGATTATTTATTGTATGGAGTTACTTTATAAGAGTATAAGGAATGTTTCAAATTTTTTGTGTGACATATTCCAGGGGTCCATGCGCTTCTTGTGACCATCTATTAGAGCTTCCATAGGTCATGTGATCGCATGTATCTTAGAGGTTCACATGATCTGTGTGATCATGTCCACCTTCTTATTCCTTTTCATTGTAGGTAAAATAATACACATATTTAGTAATTTCTTCCTTTTTTTAATTTTACAATACTCATTTGGCGAGCATCAGCAACGATAATATGGTGGTTTTTGGGTGGTGATGATATGATCCTTATACAAGGGAGAGTTGTAGTCCATGTTTTCATCAGGGAATAACTAATGAGATAATTCCATAACTATAAGTGGTTGATATATCCTGGAGTGACAAAGATATAAAATTACTTCATATGGTATTTTTGGTGGCTAGGGATAATGAGGTACATTACTAGATTTGTTTCTTTATACCTTCCCTGCTAGAGGATAAAGATCCAGAACCAGTGTCCTAATAGACTTATACAGCCACTTATATTTCCCATGTGGAAGAAGGTTGACATCACTATATACATGGTGATGGGGTTACTCAAGACACCTTGTTTTCATGAAGTTGTTTGGGTCATTATTGATCATCTAATGAAATATTATAATTTATTACTAATTTTTGAGACTCAATCAGTAGAAAATATAGGATAGCTATAAATTCATGAGATTGTGTTCTTACAAAGCATTCCCTTGAGAATTGTATCAGACAGATATGCATATTTTACAACATGGTTTTGGAATGTCTAATAGAAGGCCTTAGGGGTTCATCTAATATTTAGCACAATATATTATCCTTAGACAAACAAAATTTCTGACCATATAATCCATGTATTGGAGTATATACATCAATATTGCATCCTAGACAATCGTATATCATGGTATAATCACCAATATTTGGTTGACTTCACATAAAAAAATATTTTCAAGGCATTGATTCATATATCAAATTATAAGTATCTTTATATTATCCCATGTCATTCAGCACTTTGTTGGAATGAAGGTGGTGAGGCAGTATTTTTCAGGCCCAATATGGTACAGGGGACCTCTGAGAGAGTATAACTGATTCACAAGAGCATCATCATATCTAAGAACAAGAAAAATTCATATATCGACCATAAGAGGAGAGTATTGGGGTTTTCTATCACTAGATTAGTTTTTATAAGAGTGACTCCTTGGTTAGGAAATAAAAATTTTAGGGGGAAAGAAAAGCTATAATCTCACTATGTTGAACTCTTTGAGATAACTGAATGGTTTGGTATAGTGGTGTACCATATGTATCTTTTTTCATGTTTCTGATATATGTACAATGTTCTTCATGTGTCTCAACTTCAAAGGTACATTCCCAATCCCACACATGTCATCATATGTAAGGTTATTGAGTTGGAGCCCGATACATCATAAGTAGAGTGCCTAATGTGGATTTTAGACTAGATCGATAAAGTCCTATGAGGAAAAAAAGTTCTACTAATTCAGATTCTATAGCGGTATGGACAGATCTAGGAAGAGATGTGGGAGTTGGTGGAATATGTTTTGGCTTATTGTCTTAAGTTATTCAAGAAGGATTCCTATATATGCTTCTCAAGGGTGAAAAGTATTTATTCAGGGAGAATGTAATGACCATGTATTTTTTAGGTGCGTTATGAGTTAATTTCATCCTTTAGTCATTTGTTTTTGAGATAAAAATTTTTCAGTCTGATTTTTGTGGGTTTTCAAATGGTTTATGATAGTTTTGGTGGCCTTATTATGGGTGTATGGTTTAACCATGGTTTTCCCAAACTGTACACATTCTCTAGTAAACTATGAAACTTTAGGTAGAGGCACATGGGGTGGTTCACTGTTAACTCCCACGGTTTGAAAAAACATGTGTCCTAAACTAGAATAACATGAAGTAAGCTCTAGTGGCCAGTGGTACGGTCTACACATGATTTAGTAAATTGTGTGTCCAAACTATGAATCTTGTCTAGAATCCCAAAAAGTTTACGCAATTAGTTCATAGTTTGTCAAACTGGGGGGGGAATGTGAATTGTCACGACCCGTCCTCGGGGCCCATGTCGTGACAACCCCAAGACCTCCTTCCATAGGCCGGGGGCTAGCGACTAGCACCAAAGGCGTAATCCCTATAAATAGGGAAGGCATTGTCTTTAAACCTATAACACACACACAGCCTGAACACAGGAAGCCGTATATGCAAATGAAAGTAAACACAAAGTAAAACTGTATAAAAGAGTAAGTGCTAAAAGGTAAGGGGCCAGAAATACAAGCCCAACATTAAAGTACAATAGTAGAAAGGTACACAGCAAATTCTGAGTCGTTCTTCGGGTATCCCACCTGAAGGGTGGGTACATATGGTTTCCTCAGCACCTCTGGTCCATCCGTATGCTCTGAGTACATCTCGCCAAGTGGTCCACCTCTGGGTACTGTCTAGCTCTACATGTCTCTACCTCAATCATTTTTGTCCATCTTCTACATCCAACACAATGTAGTGGAGGCATAGCCCGTGCAGGGGTGAGTATACGATACTCAGTAGGGACCCCGAGACCATCGAAGGTCTCCCAGAATCCATGAAGGATAAACCACAGAAGAAAGATATAATCACGAAGTATCATCCATCTCTACCTAGGTATATTTCCATACATATACCTAAGTCATCAATCACAGTTCGGCTCCAACTCTCGAGCCCAAGCACAACCCAGTCCACACAGGAAAGAAGTTAATCACATCGATGATAATGACTAAAAGTCAAGACTCAGATCACATAGGTATACATCTTTCGTATAGCGATAGAGATGATCATATGTAGTCACTGATTCGTCTAAGCTGTCGGACCCATGTAGGATACTATACCAGCTAAGTAGTCGGACCCACATAGGATACAAGACCAGCTACTCTATCGGAGCCACTCAGGATACAAGAACAGAAGACAAAACTGTCGGACCCACTTAGGATACAAGAACATTATTCATCACTGTCGAACCCATGGAGGATTGCAGTATAGTTTTTATCATCGTCGAACCCATGGAGTATTCCAGTATATTTGTCGTCGTCATCGAACCCATGAAGGATTCTAGTATGACAGTCGTCACAGTCGCAGCCATCTCTAGGGTTCCTGCACACAACACGCTCGATTCCGGGAGGGTCTACTCCTCAAGCCAAGGGGTCGATACATAAACTATCACGAAGTCCTAAGTTGATGTATCCTGATGTTCCATATTGTCAAAAGAAACCCAACACGTCGGAAAGCACGTCAATCGTACGCCCGGTTTGAGAGTTATTGGCTTTTTCGTTCTAGGGGCCCGGTTGGAATTACGCTCATTCCCAAACTCGTCTGTTCTCCAAAGTCATTAAAAACTCACTTAGAGTATCGAAAAAGTACCTATTCGTTGTGAGGATCCCAGTGCCGTAGACGGCACGTCATTTGGACGCGCGATCTAGAAGATATTCGTGTTTAAGCATAACGGGTCCGGCCCGTCAGGCCTAGTGGGCTGGTGGGTCGGCCCAACCCGGTTTTGCAGGTCCGACCCGATTCAGGGGTCGGCCCGGCCTGATGGATCGCGGCCGGGCCCGATGGGGCGCGGCCCGGCCCAGTGGGGTACGGCCCATCCTGGCGTGGCGCGGCCCGGCCCGCGGCTGGTTGTGGCTCGGCCCAGCAGGCCGAGCGGTGTGGGGGGTGCAACCCCCCAGTTTCACGAATTGGCGGCACCGAGCGGCGCCGCCCCTCCTGCCCGGCTGGCCGAAGCCAGCCGGTATTTGTGGGTCACGGTTCATCCGTAGTGTGGCACCCAAAGGCACCGCGGTCTTCCCCACCCAGCCAGCTACGGCCAGCTGGTTCGTCCAGCAGGCGGCCCGTGGATGCGGGCCCCTCCTCCTCCACGCGGCACCTGCGGGTGTCGTGGTTCACCAACCGGCCAACTACAGCCGGCCGGTTCTTCAACCCGAGTGTCCCGTGGATGTGGGCCATGGTTTTCCACCAACCGGCCGGCGCGCGGCTGCCGCCTCTGGTCGCCACCGCCTCCCTTTGCCGCCGCCAAAAATAATCAAGTACCATCGGAGGTTCGTTGGGCCGTGTTTATTCGACTCGCGCCCTCCTCATTAGGCGATACCAAAAGGACGAAGACAAAAAAAGCATTCACCAGAGATAGGAGATAATTTCATTCACTTAAAATTATATCAAACCCCGTACCTTGATTCTGATTCTCGCTTGTCTATGTCGCGGGAAGAGGATTCGAAGATGACGTCGATTCCTTGATGTCAAGACACATCCGAGGAGGAAGTGTAGTCAACGTTCCTTGCAGGAAGAGTCTTCTTCATTGACTCGGAGGGAGAAGAATGAAGAATACGACGGTCTCGGGCCTTGATTTCTTCATTGGGGAGAGTAAATGTTCTTCGTTGAAGAACGATGTTCTTCGTTGAAGAATGATGTTCTTCGTTGAAGAACGATGTTCTTCGTCGAGAGAGGAACACTTTTCTTCTAATTATCCAGATGTTTCTCCATAGAAATATTTACCAAGCAAATATTATAAAAGCTACCCATATTTAATATAATTTCCATGCAATTAAAATTGATTCAAATAAGTGTTTCCACTTAATTAAAGAAGATATTAATTAAATGGGTTCGCATAATCAATGGGTGGAAGGTGGAGATGTTCCACCATAATAAATGAGAGGTGTTGTCAAATTAAATAAAGGGGAGTTAATGGGGAGTTTAAGGGAAGTTAAAGGGTTAGAGGATCGTGTGGTCCCCACCACACATTATCCTCTCATGGGAGGTTACGTGGGTGTGGGCCCCACCTCTAACTCTTCCTTGTAAGAAATAACCACCACTGAACAACAAAATTTTGTACAACAATTTTATTTAATTTAATATAAATCCCCAAAAATTAAATTCTCCTCCTGATCAAATGTAACTACGATAAAGGTCTCATTAAACAAATACTGGTGCTACGAGTTCATCGGTGCCCTCAGACTTCAACCCCCAACAATGTTTCAAAATATAGAAAAACCTGCATGTACGTTTTCTAAACGTACCCGAACAAAACTTCAGAAATTGATTTCAGGCACACCGGGCCTCGGAATCAGGTGCCTTCAGAAACCGCAGACTTGTAAAATTCCAAATTATTTAAGAAAAAAAAATTCTTGAAATTTATGTGTCTTTACATCACTCCCACCTCTGGGCTTTACATCCTGGTAAAGTTATGACACACACTAGGGAAACAAATGGGGGTACGGAGAACGCATCTGAGCCTCTCGCTCCCAAGTTTTCTCCTGGAGGTTCATGTGCTGCTAGCAAATGCGCACCAAAGGAATCGACCGTCCACATAGGACCCACTACTGTTGATCCTCGATCTCCACCGGGACCTCCGTGAATGTTTCCATGTCATCGATGTCCAGCTCCTCGTGGTCGATGATGTTGGATGGGTCGTGCACGTATCTCTTCAGCTGAGATACGTAGAAGATTTCATGCATCCAGTGCAACTGAGGTGAAAGGGCCAGAAGGTAAGCCACCTTTCCTACTATGATAAGGACCTGGAAAGGTCCGATGAAGCACGGAGATAAATTTCCGCCCTGGCCAAATCTCTGTATACCTCATCGATGTGAGACCCATAGGAAGACGTGGTTTCCATCCTCAAACTCCAGTTGTCTCAGTCTCTTATCAGAATAGGGCTTTTGTATTCTCTGTGCAGTCATCATCTACTTCTGGATGATCTTCACCTTCTCCTTCATAGCCTGAATCACTTCTGGTCCTACAAGTGCTGACTCCCCAGGGTCAGTCTAGCACATAGGTGATCTGCAAGGTCAGCCATACAGTGCCTCGTAAGGTGTCATCCCAATGATGGAGTGGAAGCTGTTGTTGTATGCAAACTCCATCAAGGGTAAGTGATCCTCCCTACTGCGACCAAAGTCGAGGAAACATGCACAGAGCATGTCATCGAGAGTCTGAATGGTCCTCTCAGTCTGTCCATCCCTCTAAGGATGGAAGGCGGTGCTCAAGCGAAGATACGTCCCAAAAGCCTCATGTATCCCCTTCAATAGCTGAGAAGTGAAACGAGCATCTCGATCGAATAAAATATTCGATGGCACACTATGAAGCTGTATGATCTCCTGAATGTAGAGGCATCCCAAGCTCTCTACTGAGCCCTTATCTCTAATCAGTAGGAAGTGGGATGACTTGGTGAGTCAGTCTATGATAACCCAGATAGAGTCATGTCCTCGGGATGTACGTGGAAGCCCTGTCACGAAATCCATGGATATCCCATCCCACATCCACTCTGGGACCTCTAAGGGTTGTACCAAGCGTGCTGGTACCTGGTGATCTTCCTTCACTTGCTGACAAGTGAGGCATCGTGAGACAAACTCTACTACATCCTTCTTCATACATGGCCACTAGTGCTATCGTCTGAGGTTCTGATACATCTTCTCCACTCCTAAATGTACCGCTAGATGGGAAGTGTGAAACACCCTCAACACCTCCTCCTATAATAAAATAGGTACCATGGTACATCCTATGAAGAGGATGATGTGATCTATACCTTCAAAACATCCTTCAGGTTCCAACCCTGAGGATATCTAAGCACGTCATGTCTTGCAGTCAGTGTCCCCATGTTGTGCCTCTATGACTCACTGAATAAGTAAGGGAGTGACTGTGAGAGACTGTAGTAAGGCTGCTCCATCTCTATCCACAAAGGATATCTACAACGCGGCTAGCTGCTCTGTCTCCTCTCCCAGTAGCTGAATGCCTGATCTCCAGCCGGGAGCATCTGCTACAACATTCCCCTTCCCATGAGTATAGACTATCTCGAAGTCATAGTCCTAGAGGAACCCGATCCATCGCCACTTTCTCAGGTTCAGGTCCTTCTTGGAGAAGATATACCTGAGACTCTGGTGATCAGTGTAGACTGTAAAGTGCTCACCCATAATATAGTGTTGCCACATCTTCAAGGCAAAGACCACTGCTGCTAACTCTAGGTCATGGGTAGCGTAGTTCTGTTCGTGTTTTCTCAACTACCGTGAACCATATGCGATCACCACTCGCTCCTACATCAGGACACACCCGAGTCTGGCCCCTAATGCATCTCAGTAAACTACGTACCCTACACCCTCCTCCGGAAGCCTCAGAATGGGGGCACTGGTCAACCTATTCCTCAGCTGCTGAAAGCTCTACTGGTATCTCTCTGACCACACAAAGGGTCTCCCCATCTTCATCAAAGCTGAAAGAGGTGCTGCAACTCTAGAGAAGTCTGTCACAAACCTCCAATAGTACCCAGCCAGACCTAGGAAACACCGCACCTCCGTCCCGCTCCTGGGTGGCTTTCACGCAAGTACTGCCTCGATCTTAGCTGGATCCACTTCTACTCCAGCCTCTGAGATGATGTGTCCCAAGAATTGAACCTCTCTAATCAAGAACTGGCACTTCGAGAGCTTACCATAAAGTTGGTGCTCTCATAGTGTGCCCAGTACTACCCCCAAATGGTAGTTGTTCTCCTCCTCAGTAGTCGAGTTAATCAGAATGTCTTCGATGAAGACTACGACAAATCGATCGAGGTAAGGCTGGAAGATCCTGTTCATGAGACTCATTAACACTTTTGGTGTGTTGTTTACGCCGAAGGTCATAACCAAGAACTCTTAGTGGCCATACCTACACCTTAAGGTCGTCTTCTGCACATCCACATCTCGAACTCTGAGCTGGTTATAGCCTGACCTAAGGTCTATCTTCGAGAACCATCATGCCCCCTTGAGCTGATCAAAGAGGTCGTCAATCCTCGGGAGTGGGTACTTGTTATTCACGGTCACCTAATTTAGGTGACGGTAGTCGACACACAGTCACAAGCTCCCATCTGCCTTCTTGGTGAACAAAATCGGAGAAGTCTAGGGTGAAACACTGGGTCAGATAAATTCCTTCCCCTGAAAGTCCTCTAGCTGTACCTGCAGCTCACGAAGCTCGGTGGGAGCCATCTGATATGCTGGAGTAGATATCGGTGTTGTCTCAGGGTACAGGTCAATGTATAAGTCTAACTCTCTACGAGGAGGTAGTCCTGGAACATATTCAAGAAAAACATTCGCATACTGATCCACTACAACATGAAAACTCGGACTCTGCACATCAACCGCTCCGAGGATGAGACTAGAAAACTGGTGTGTGATCAGCTACCCTCTTCTATGAGCAAGTCCATCCTACACTGCAAAGGCTCCCTTCTCGCAGGTGAAGGTGAACCTAGTCCCATCTATGTGGATACACCGCACTTTGCGCCTAATACAGTCAATCTGAGCATGAACTGTGGACAACCAGTCCATTCCCAAGATGACGTCTTAAGGCCTCGACGCCACTACAAGAAGATCCCAGCCAAAGATCTCGCCTCCTAGAGTAAGCTCACACTACAGACACTAGTGCGTAATCATTGAGTCTGATCCGGTAGAAGTTTCTAGCTGTAATGATCAAGCCAACCACTCCATCGGAATCTCCGATCTCCAAACGAGGGCAGCGGAAATAAAATAATGACTCGCTCCTGTGTCAATAAGTACAGCAGTAAGGGTGGAGTAGACACAGATAGTACCTCGCATCATCTTAGGTGCGCCATGGTCATAGGCCTCGACTGCCCGGAGTTGAGCCTGCCCCTGTCTGCCAGCTCCCAGTGGTCGGGGTGGTCCTCCTTGTGGTGGTGGTGGTTGAGCCTCGAAACGTCATCCACCATCCGCTGCTCAGCCAGCTCCTCTTCCTCATCTGCCTGCTCCCAATAGACCACCATGGTTGAACCTCTACCTCTGTTTGAGTGGTCCCTATACCGTCTGCTTCTCATCTTCATGGCAGGTCGGGCAGTCTCGAGCCATATGACCCTGCCTGATGCATGCATAGCACTGCCTTATCCTCTTATAACTTGCTCTGTTCCATGTGCCCCACACATCTGAACCAGTATCCTGAAGTTTCCCACCTGATTTCCTTGTCCTCTTGGACCTCTACGTCAACTGTCTACTGCTGGCTGCGGAAGACTCTGCTACGTGTCGTCCTGCGGTGGGTCTTACCGCTGGTGACTGATCAGTAAGAAAGATCTCCACTAAAAGGGATCGCTCCAGCACCCCTATCTGAATCGGGATACTGTGGGAGATAACTGAAGCTCTGATCTATCGTTTGAGTCCCTGCTCAAAGGTCTGGGCCCTGAATAATGGGTCACGTACCATATCCATGGAATATAGTGAGAGGTCAGTAAACCTCGCGGAGTAATGAGTTACTGTCATTCTGCCCTACTGCAGATGAAGTAACTCCTGAATCCTCACCGCACGAAGGGTGGCTGGAACAAACTCTGAGCGGAAGAGACTCTTGAAGTCCACCCAGAGTAGTGATGTCTCTCCATCACCTGGAGAATCAAGCTCCACCATCTACTTGTTGCTGCATGCAGGAGACTCGCGACAAGGATCACTATAAGGTCAGCTGGTGTCCCTACCAATCTGAAAAACCTGAAGATAGCCTCCAGCCAATCCCCAGCTGCCTATGTGTCAGTCTCTCCCTGGAACCTGGGCGGCCTCTGGCACTGGAACTCGTACAATGCACTCAGGTGGCGTGCACTCTCTACTGCTGGGGCTGGTGGTATCGGTGGCCCAGCGGGTAGTGGTACCGTTGGTTCCTCCATTGTGATGTTTCCCTACACTGAGGCCTCTTCGCTCAGTGGGATACCATCTCATATGTAACTCATAACCCTAGATGGATGCCTTTGTGGTGACATCCTAAAAAGATACAGTTGTTCCACGGTCAAAACAGTATACCTTGTGAGCTGACACAAAGAATTCACAGAGAAAACTTTTCAAAGGAAACACACACGCAATAAGTGTTTTCGTGCACTGAGTCAGAATTCAAAGTTCAGGGTCCTAGTGTATGGATACGTCGGCCGCCGCACCAACACTAGACTCTATGGACTGAAAACCACACTCAATACTCTTAACATTATTGCTTCACAGAAAAGAATGATCAGAGTCCTGAGTTCTGCGGTAGAACCGACTCCTCTGATACCAATTTGTCACGACCCGTCCTTTGGGCCTGTGTCGTGACTACTCCAAGCCCGCCTTCCATAGGCCAGGGGCTGGTAACTAGAACCAAAGGCATAATCCCTATAAAAAGGGAATTCATTGCCTTTAAACCTATAACACACACACAACCTAAACACAAGATGCATTATACACAACTGAAAGTAAAGACAAAGTAAAATTGAATACAAGAGTAATTGTTGAAAGGTAAGGGGCTGGAAATACAATCCCAACAGTAAAGTACCACATCAGAAAGGTAAACAGCAACTACTGAGTCTTCCTCTGGGTATCCCACCTAAAGGGTGGGTACAGATGGTATCCTCAGCACCCCAGGTCCATCCGTCTGCTCCGAGTACGTCTCGCCAAGTGGTCCACCTCCGGGTACCGTCTAGCTCAATAGGTCTCTAACTTGATCAGTATTGTACGTCGTATATATCCAACACAATGTCGTGTGGGCATAGCCTGTGTAGGGGTGAGTATACAATACTCAGTAGGGACCCCAAGACCCCCGAAGGTCTCCCAGAATCCACGAAGGATAAACCAGAGAAGAAAGATTTAATCACGAAGTATCAAATAACTCTACTTAGGTATATTCCCATACATATACCTATTTCATCAATAACAATTCGGCTCCAACTCTCAAGCCCAAGCACAACCAAGTCGACACAGGAAAGAAGTCAATCACATCGCTGATAATGATTGAAAGTCAGGACTCAGCTCACCCAGGTATACATCTTTCATATAGCAATAGAGATGGTCAGATATAGTCACTGATTCATCTAAGCTCTCAGACCAATGTAGGATATTATAACAGCTATTTTGTCAGACCCACATAGGGTACAAGACCAACTACTCTGTCGGACACACTCAGGATACAAGAACAGAAGTCAAAACTATCAGACCCACTTAGGATACAAGAACAGTAATCATCTCTGTCGAACCCACGAAGGATTCCAGTATAGTTGTTGTCATCATTGAACCCATGTAGGATTCCAGTACATTTTTCATCGTCTTCGAACCCACAGAGGATTCCAGTACGATAGTCATCGCAGTCGCAGCCAACTCTAGGGTTCTCGCACACAACACGCTCGATTCTGGGAGGGTCCGCTTCTCGTGCCAAGGGTTCGATACATATAATATCATTAATTACTGATTTGATGTATCCTAAAGTTCTGTCTTGTCAAAATAAACCCAACGCGATAGACGGCGCATCAATCAGATGCCTGGTCTGAGAGTTATTGGATTTTCTGTTCTAGGGGCCTAGTAGTAATTACGCTCATTCCCAAACCTGGACATTTTCCAATGTCTTCCAAACCACACATAGAGTATCTCAAAAGTACCGCTTTGTCATGATGATCACAGTGCCACAGATGGCGCATCAATCGTACATGCGGTCGAGAAGATATTCGCGTTTAAGCATAACGGGTCCGTCCCTTCAGGCCCGGTGGGCTGGCAGGTCGGCCCGACCTGGTTTGGCGGGTCCTACCCGGCTCGGGGGTCATCCCGGCCTGATGGAGCATGGCCCAGCCCAGTGGAGCACAGTGCGGACCGATGGGGTGCGGCCCGGCCTGGCGGGGCACGGCCCGGCCCAGGGTGGAGCGGCCAGCCCCTAGCTGGTCGTGCGGTGCGGAGGGCACGACCCCTCGTTTTCCCAAACCGGTGGGGCCGCCCCTTCTTCCCGGCTAGCTGAAGTCGGCCGGTCTTCCCCGGTGTGAGCGGCCCACACAGGCGGGTCACGGTTCATCCGTAGTGCGGTGCCCAAAGGTTTCGCGGTCTTCCCAGCCCGGCCGGCTATGACCGGCCGGTTCGTCCAGCAGGCAGCCCATGGATGAGGGCTGCTCCTCCTCCACGCGGCACCTGCGGGTTCCGCGGTTCAACAACCCAGCCAGCTACGACCGGCCAGTTCCTCAACCTGAGCAGCCCACGGATGCGGGCCGTGGTTTTCCTCCAAGTAGCTTCCACCTGCGGTCTTTGCCACCTCCAGTCGCCGCCACTCTGTACGCTGCCACCTCCGGTTGCCACCACCTCCCTTTTCCGCTGCCAAAAATAATCAAGTACCATCAGAGGGTCGGTGGGCCATGTTTTTTCGGCACGCGCCCACCGCGTTAGGCGATACGAAAAGGCCGAAGACAAAACAAGCATTCACCAAGGACGGGATATAATTTCATTCACTTAAAATTATATCAAAACCCCTACCTTGATTCTAATGCTCTATTGTCCGTGTCACGGGAAGAGGATTCGAATATGACGTTGATTCGTTGACGTCGAGATGCGTCCGAGGAGGAATTGTAGTAGACGTTCCTCGCAGGCAGAGTCTTCTTCCTTGACGAAAAGGGATAAGAATTAAGAAGACGACAGTCGCGGGCCATGAGTTCTTCGTTGGAGAGAGTAAATGTTCTTCATTGAAGAACAGTGTTCTTCGTCGAGAGAGGAACACCTTTCTTCTAATTCTCCAGAGGTTTCTCCACCAAAATATTTTCCAAGAAAATATTATAAAATCTACCCAAATTTAATAGAATTTCCATTCAATTCAAATTGATTCAAATAACTGGTGTCAATTAATTAAAGAAGATATTAATTAGATGGGTTAGCATAATCAATGGGTGGAAGGTGGAGAGGCGTCACCATAATAAATGAGAGGTGTTGTCAAATTAAATAAAGGGGAGTTAATGGAGATTTTAAGGTAAGTTGAAGGGTTAGGGGCTTGTGTGGGCCCCACCACACATTATCCTATCATGGGAGGTTATGTGGGTGTGGTACCCACCTCTAACTTCCCCTTGTTGGGAATAACCACCACTAAACAATAATATTTTGTACAACAATTTTATTTAATTTAATATAAATCCCCAAAAATTAACTTCTCCTCCTGAGAAAATGCAACTGTGGTAATGGTCCCTTTAAGCGAATACTGGTGATGCGAGTTCATCGGTGCCCTCAGATTTCAATTCCGATCACTGGTTCAAAAGATAGAAAAACCTGCACGTACGTTTACTAAACGTACCTGAAAAAAACTTCAGAAATTGATTCATGGCACACTGGCCCTCGGAATCAGGTGCCGTCAGAAACCGCAGACTCGTAAAATTACAAAGTATTTAAGAAAAAAATTTCCTTGAAATTTCCAGGTCTTTGTATTCATGCGTGAAATTAATGATATGAATCCCTCATTAATAGCAATTTATGGTCGCTTTTAATCTGTTCATCTTTTTATAGGAAGCTCTTCTAATTCATGAGGCTCCTCTAGTCTTACCTAATGAATTCATCTCCTATTAATGTATATTTAGGAAAATCCATTTGGGTTGAACGCCTAAAATTGAGGTATGTAACAAAAACCCAACATTCTTTAGTTTTATCCTTGATCTAACTCTTTTATCTAGTGATGATTCATATATTTGGAATCTCAATTCCTAATCGATGAATTCTAATAAAAACTAATGATATATTATTTATCATTGCTAGATCAGTGTTGGTTTCAAAGTTTCAATGAAATCCTTTTAACCAAATTTAAATTCATCATAAATGGTGGTTTTTTCTGAGTACATTTCCATAATCTGATCCTCTTAAGACTCTCATATTCTTGATACTAAACATGAATATCCTTTCGGTGAATTCTTTTTGTCTCCTTCAACATACCTCATAATTAATTACATTGGAAAATTTTATAAGGTACGTGATTATAAAACCACCCTTCATGACACAAAACCTTCTTGAGTATTCTTTACAAACTTATTTCTTGTTAAACTAGTTAACAAGATAGGAATCCTTAAGGTACTAGTTAGTTTTTCTTGGGTTTAGTACATATTTTATGAATTAATCTTTCATGAACCCTAGACTTCATCATCAACATACTTATGGTAGGAAGTTCTATACCATTTGGGGCTCTGGTATGCATATGTTTCCTTAGTATGTTTCTTATATTGGAATATTTTGATGAATGTTCTTGAATATGGTCATATGTGAGTGTGTGCATACCCCCTGAGACCCTTTTTGATAATTGTTTCCATGGGTTTTCTTGTATCTTGTTTAATCATGTTTGATATTGATCATGTGTATTGTATGTTTCTATAAATTTTTCATGATGATATAATAAGATTTGTTTTATATGTTCTATGTTGTTATGTGTGTAACTATTCCTTTAGATGTATTTTTATTGGTTCTAAGAATAGGTGTACCATCATGACATGATTACTTTTTGATGGGCGAGTGTTCATGAATTATGATGATAGAGATGATGGACCTAAGAATCAGGTAAGGATATGAATATGCCTTGTGGATGTCTTGTGATTCACTTGATGCCTAGTGGATTCCAAATAGCATGTTTACTTGATGACTAGTGGTTATTGAGTAGAACAATCACTCAATGCCTTATAGATACCATGTATCATGATACAATTTATGCCTAGTGGATTTCAATAAGCTTGTTCAGATTATTACATGAGTTGTCAAGAAGTATGTTTACTAGCCTTATGGATAGTTCTTGATTACTTATGATATCATGATATTCTTTCTGGCACAGAGCCGATGTATTTATGTTTTGGGCTCATGTTGGCTGGATTATTACACAGGTTCCTCTTATGTTATTGTTTATTCATGATTACATATTTATTATCCTCATGGAATACACATATTATACCAATGTAGACATATTAAGGACACTTTGGTTGTTTCCGATTTAGTTTTGTTGCTCACACTTTTCATGGGCATATCGATGCACGTGCAGGCTTATGTATAAGGATCTAAGAAGAGGAAAGGATCCCATGGAAGATAGTTGAGGTGTGTATCATAGAGATAGTGGAAGGACTTAGACAAACTTCAAAGGATTTCCATAGTGTTTTATTTATTTATCTACTCTCACTATTACACTTTCTTATATTTCTACACTATGAGCCTATTTATTTCTTATATGACATGTGTTCCATCTAATATTGTTTTCTTCTTCCTTATTTAATCTATGTTATTATATTTTATTTATATAATTGGAAAAAGGATATGATACTAAGGGTATAGTATACCCATTTATAGATTTCATACCCTCATTTCAAGTTAGTATCCTCTTGTAAATAGGGAGACACGCATGAGGTCTTTTTCCTCTCCGGCTCAGACCCAGTTAGTAATTTTGACTATTTCGTAAAAAATCATAATGATGATGTTGATTCTAATTATTTTATAGATATTTAATTATTTAAATATTAATTAAAGTAGTGAAATATTTTTTTTCTGATGATTTATTCAATACCATGTTCAATTTATGGATGGTATGGGTATGTTTTGTGAGAATTGAATCCATGAAGAAGATGATTATGGTAATTTTACTAATAAAAATGAGAAACCTTATAATTACAATTAATTTTTCTTCACCCTTAAACAAAAAATTCAAAACATAAATTGAACTTTAATATCATATATTAACATTATTAATGTCTCGACACTCAACCATGATGAAAATTATGGTGTTCGGACAATATCATTCATATAGTTCGTTGAATCGACTCAAACAATAATATGTTTTACTAATGAATGAGTGACAGTATAGAGTTATATTAGTAATATCATTTAAAATGAAAAATAATGATTATAACAAAAAAATAGTGGAAAATTATATTTAAAATTACTTTATTCGAGGTTTCAATTGAAAAATATTATGAAGAACTTGATACTTTCTTTGATGAATTTGTTCCTTATCAAAAGAGGTTCCTTTGGAAAGAAGGACGTGGTGCCAATTTTTTGGAACAAAGGCTTCCAAACATAGAATAATAATTTAGTATTTTTAGTTTAGTTTGGTTTATAAGATATGAAATAATTCAAAGAGTGGTTTGGTATGGGAAGAGGGTGGGTCCTTTAATAGGCGAATTTTGAATGGCATCACCACAAATACTCATTCTCTAAGGTATATAGCTGTCATTTTACATTAAAAGTGGATCCAAAATAGAAAAATAATGGATATGTGTATTATATCCCCTAAAAATCAATTTATATATATATTTATAGATATTTTAATAGTTTACCCATTAATTTAGCATTTTCACCTCATTTTTCCTTTATTGTGGTCGCTCAATTTTTTCCTCAATAATTTATTTTTTTTCCAAAAAATGAAATTCAACCACTTATGTAATTTCAATTATGCTATTATAAATATTAAATCCATCAAATAAAATCAAATTTATAAAATTTATTTAATTTAATTTTAAAAATGACACTCAAAACACATAAATTTGTTTTTGGAAAACAATATTTCAAGAATAAAAGTTACTCTATTCTTATTTCTCAATAAGTAGTAATAAATAAATTGATGTTAATTTGTTTATTTGAATATAAAAAAATTAAATTAAATAATATACAACAAATATGAAAAATTTATCTTATAAATAAAAATATATAAAATATAATTTAAAAAATAAATTAAAGCATTTTCATTGACCATAAATTAGTAAATTCTTATACCTTATATCTCCTTATTTATTTATTTTGGATGATATATACTTATTTTACCTATCATTACATAAATATTGGCAATCTATTTTATTAAAATGGTAATTTAAGAGTAATAAAGTTAATTTAAAATACATTATATACCCCAAAATCTTCAAAATAATAGATATTCTCAAAAATTAATTAATATATTATTTATTTATTTTATGTAGTTTACATGTAAAATATTTTATGTGTAACACATTATTTAGTTATTACTATAAAATAAACAATATTCCTATTAGTTAAAATTATACCCAATAACCATATATTCAATGAATATATATCTAATGGTCATATATATATTTTTCATGCTACTGTTCCATATACGACCTTAAAAGATTCTCTAAAATTCATTAACCCTATTTGTTTATTTCTCTCTCAAATTTTTTGTTATATTTATAATTTTTCCCTTAATTACATATTTATAATCAGTTTTATGATCTCTATGTAAAACCATGTGGATGAATATTTCATATCTGTCGACTTTTTATTTATTTTTGGTTTTATTGCTCTTTTAATTTTCATAATGATTTTTTATTTTTCATTATCTTAATTCATTAATGTCTACGTTGTGTTATAATATTTTATCCCTATAAAATATATCATGGTTTTTTTGTTTAGGGTTGTTTGTAAATAAATATATTCAAAACATTAGAGTAAAATAGAGAAATGAAGAAAGAGTGCACATTAGTTCATCCCACGAGAGGTGATGTATTTATACAATAGTTAGTTATGTAGTTCTAGTTTAATAACCCTAATCATAAGTAGGTATTTTTATGTCATATAAAACATGGAATTTAATTTTTCCCTATATCCATAAGTAGATACCTGGAGTGGTAAATCCCAAAAGAAAAGAAGAATTCTTACACCCTTAGAAATGGAAAATAAAATGAAGAAATTAAGGGTGAATGTAGAATCAAAAGGGGATCCCTATAGAATTTTTTTATTTCCTACTCCATGTGATATGCATGGTGTTTTTGAGGATGCAATAACATTAAGACTAACTCTTAGAGATCTTCTTCTTCATATGCCACTTACTTAGTGGCCTATTATTTAAACTCCAAAATCATCATCTCTTTGATGGTGAAATCTTATTATTATTTTTCGTAACTCTCTAGTGATAACAATAAAGATAATTAATAAAGGTAAAAGAAAAGTTAGTGAATATGATTTAATGAAAAATTAAAATCAAAATTAAATGATTCAAATGTCAAGTATATCCGCTATAGTTGATTATATGGCATGAATTCATTCATTAATTCCTATGGAAGGGTTTTGAGATCAGAGGGTAGGTATTCAATGAGTTCACATTTGACTTCCACTAGTTCATCCGTTTAGAAAATAGGTGAAAACATAGTATTATTTTAAATCTCAAGGTGGTGGTGGTGGTGTTTTTGTTATTCCTCCCTTTTATCATTCTAATTTAAGAATAAACTATCCATTATTTCAATTTTTCTTTAATATCATCAATGGAAGTTTTTTGAGATAATATTTCCTCATAACCTTGTTAAATTTGGTGCCATTTATTTTTTCCTAATAAATCGATAAAAATCTCAAATAAATATGACTCAGATAGTGCATATATATTTATTTCATAAAATCTTATTGTAAAAAATATTATTTTTCTTATATTTTAAAAAAATATAGAAACAATATATGAAATTGTGATGGAAATAAAATAGTGAATGAAATTCAATATATTCCTAATAATGGGAATAAAAATGATGAGAGAAAAACCCTATCAAATTTTTTTTATTATCAATTAGTATTTTAAATATCCCCAACTATGGAGATTACCATGGGGTTTTTCACAAGAAGTGCCAAAAAACTGATTATCCTAAAATTATTTATATTTTTGGAATTTTTAATACTAATTAAAATTTGGGATCATGAATAAGGGCTTTATATTTTATAAAATGACACAAGAAAGAACACATGGATTAGTGGGAAAATAGAATAATCATAGGAGAGAATTAGATTCCATTATTATTTTATTATGTTTTTTATATTTAAATATATAACCATGTCAATTTAATATGTTTATTACTTCCCTATATTTATGTTTTGGGACCTGATAAATTTTGAATAATTCCCAAACATTCCATGAATCGCCTTCCGTATGGTGAAGATTTAGTGAAAAGTACTCAATAGAGGCATTCTCATTCCCAAAACCTGGATCCTCTATTTTCTATTTACATGTATACTTTACCATATAGATCATATGAAGTGAAATAAAATATATGGGAGGAAAAATATTAGAAATAGTGTGTGGGAAAAGAAAATAATAAGTTAGTAGTGATAAACACTTATCCAAACCCTCTCAAGATCACTGTCAAATTTGAGAAAGAAGATGATCATTGAATAAATAAAATACAAGAACTAAGGATATCATTTTATTCCCCAATTATTTTGGCCCTTGTTTAGTTGACCATTATAATGGAAATTAATAAGATCATTATGGGAGAAGCATGAAGAAACAAAGAGGATAATTATACTATACAAAAATAATGAAAAAAATTACATTAATAAAACTATTCTTCTTAATGTAGTGGCCAAATCATTTTCAATGGGGATAAGGGTGTACATTTATGGGCAATGAGTATATTTGGGGTGTAAAAAATGAGTTCCACCCTAACATGGTTGAAATAGGGATTATTCCATGTAGAATCATTAAATATCCTTCTCTAACTCAAATATTCTCACCCACGATCATCAGTCTCCTTCCATTAATATATGGATGCTACATGGAATAATCTATCAATCCATTCTTATTTTATCCCAGAAAATGGAATAGAAAATATTCCCTATTTTTATAATACATTCATATAGAAACTTATAGATTTATGATATAGACAACATTAGTAGTTTTAAAGAATTATAGGAGTGTAGTGGGGCTTGAGGTTATACTGATGGAAATCGATGATGTGTCTATTTTTTCTTACATGATGTATAAGAACTTGATTCTAATCCAATATTTACTTAGATTTTTAAGCAATAATTAATATTATTGTATTTCTAAAGATATTTTTAGGATTATATATTAATATAATTAGGTTAAAACTCTTATATAATAGACCCACACAATAAAAAGTGGAAACTTCCGCTTCGTATCAATTTTCCCCGCAATAAAAAACAATTAAAATTAAATGAATTTTATTTTCATGAAAAACATTCAAGATTTTATACTTGCCTTCTAAATTTTTCCTACGCATCCATAAGATCTACGAAAAAAATGAAAATGTTGGATGATCTCAAAAAGTTCAGTAAAGAACACATAAAAATAAAGATATAAACTTTCTAATCCTTTTCAAAACCATGATATCATATATAAGAGTATTACATTAACCTAATAAACCTTGAGATAAAACAATTTATTTTTTTGGTGAATAGTGATAATAATTATTTTTATGGAAAATTTCCATTTCACTAAAAGAATTTATAAGGATAATTTTTATTTTAAAATTTTATATAAAATTAATTGAATTATATATCAATTAATCCAATTAATTTCATTGATTTATTTTCATATTTAATTTTTATATAAATGTTTTTAAACTTTTGAACATTTTCTCTTTGGAAAATAGCTTTCTCATCACGTCTGTGAGTTTGATTTTAAATTAAATTTTTTCACTTATGTTAATGTAATTTGGAAAAATCTATTCCATATTTTTAATTTAAATAATTGATATTATCAAATAATTTCAACATAATTTTGATGATACTGAATAGTAAAAACTGTAAAAATTATTTACAAAAGTTAAGATTAAAATTGGTTTACTAGGGGTTGAACTAAAAATATAAGGGTTAAAAATGACCCATAAATTTTCCAACACATATTTACCAGAAATATTTATACCTTATCACTTATAGTATCTATAAGGGTCCTTTTTTAATCCTTTTGGAATGAAAAAAATGTGGGTACATGTTTTCATTTTCAAATAATTACAAGTGTGCCACTCACCTCAATTATAAAAGGCCATCCCCTTTCCTATCCTCATAAAACATCCAAAACAAATTTATTCAGATAATAAATTCTAAAATAAATTACTTAATTACCTAATTCCATCCTATAATCCTTATTTTGGTCAAAAATCCAACCTAAATATCATTTTGGTGCAAACCAAAAGAAGTTGTGAAGAAGAGATTACACCCTTAACTGAGTGTTTTATTTTATTTCTTCCTCTGTATCCATAAATTATTATTAAATAATTATGATATGAAAACATTATACTCTTCTATATACTGATATTTTTTATTATAAGTTCGTGACCTACAACTATCTCATCTTCTATCAAATTGGATAAGAAATCATCTTTTGGGTTTGCGGTGGACTACCACCTCACTAACTGATGTTATTATGTTTCCATATAAAAACTATCACATCTCTATATAATGATGTATTAAATTTTTATATATTATATTTATTATATTAATATACTGACATCATTTTATAAAACATATACCTTCTTACTTTCCATTTTTTGGGAATACGATAATGTCGCTTGTGTGTATGACGGACTACCTCCTCGTGAAGTGATGTGATTATTTCGCGCTTTAGATGGAAGGTAATATGGATGAGATTAATGAAAATATGTGATATATACAATATAAAAATCATTCTTAAATGTGAATATATTATATACATTACTTTTTTTCAATCCTTTAAGAAAATGGAAATAGAATTCATGCATACATACAGCTTACTATCTCTATAAATGTTGTATTTCATTTTCTATCTCTAAATATTATGGATTTCTCTAAAAACACACACAGATATATATATATATATATATATATATATAATATGATATTTATATCATGTTTAAAATTTATTAGATTATATAACCATTATAAAATTACTAGGAACGAAAATAACAAATCAAAACATACCGAAAAAACAAAGCAGTTATTTCCCAAAATGTAACTTTTACATGGAATTGTCAACAAACAGATAATAAAATGTCATAGGAAAGTTAAATATGGAATTATTTATATATATATATATATGTTAATTTAATATATTTATAATAATATTATATTTATTATACAAGAGTTTTTAATGTTTACATTGGATGTCAATACTAAGGTAAGGGATTTTTGTCTCAATTTTCATTCCTTGATACATATGTTATGTTATGCACCTATATTGTTTTATAAAATGTATATATAGACCCTTGGATTTTTAATATAATTTATTTTTTATTATCATGATATTTAAGTTTCATTTAATCTTATTCCTTCATGGTATTTATAATTCAGTGTTACCAAATAGGTAAATATTTTATGGTGCATTGTCATTGTTTATTGGGATTATTTATGATTATGTTTATGATACTAAAATATTATGGTACATATCTCAATAAACTCATGAATTTTATTCTTATATATTAGTTTCATGATAACACATGTTTTTCATTCATTTTACTTTCTTTATATACTTAGTAGTTCAAAATAATGTTTTAAAAAAAATCCTCTATATTTCTCTCTTCAGCCGAAAACCCTTTTTCATAGAAAACCATGTTTTCTAAAAAATATTTCAAAAATATATTAAATAGTATTAAAATGATTTATTAAGAAAATTTTTACCCATGTTTTAATTTTTTACAAAAACCTTTTAAATGATTCTTCATTTCATTTTCCACACAATGCTCGTTTTGTATTTTATGAAAAATGTGAAATGAATCTTTATTTTAACATATATAACATAAATGGAATTCCCCCCAATCATGAACAATAATTAATTTGAATAATCCATTATAATATTCCAAATTTATATTAAAATAAAATTATTTTGAAAAGTTTGTATTTTTTTAAAAGTGTTTTTCAAAGTGGAATGGATATTATCCTCAAGAATTATTTTAAATGATCATTCGAAATTATTTTCAATCTAAGATGCCATCCATTGATGTTACCAATGAATTACTGGGGAATTGATCAAATTATACCATTACTATTCTTTATTTTAATGGTTTATGTTTATGATGGAATTATGTTTATGAAACATATCTCATTTCATATGTTATGATATGTTGAAATGTTTATGAAACCCATCAATTCATGAGTTATAATATGATGAATTATTTATGATGTTTTGTAACCCATAATTATTATTTTCATTATGTGATATTTGGGACCTTTGTATCACTCAAATTCATTGGGTAAATATTTACATCTCCAGAGATAGACAGGACTGGAATAGGGCATAAACATGGTTCGGTAAGAAACTTTGTTTGATTTGATGGTCTAAGGAGTGATCCTTGACTACTATGATGGTCTTGGAAATGAACCCATTACACCATGTTATCCTTGGTAGTTATACTTTACATCTATGGAAATGATTTCCTATGATTATGTTTATTCCATATTTCTATGTATTATTCCAATGTTATACTCTCATGGATCATGTTCTTTGACTTCCTTGTGCTTTATGTATTATAAAATACCAATCATTATGTCATGACTCTATATTTTGATATTTTATATGAAGGTTATGGTTTTAATATGTCATCCTCATGTTCTCATACCCTTATGATCATGTTATGCTTACATATATCCCTTGTTTACCCTTATTAAGCATCTAAGCTCACCCTTTATTATTTCTTGTTTCCCTACATTATAAAGAAATGTATTGTGTATGATATGTTGAAGAAGGGTTTTAGATATGATGAAAATAGTGGTAGATGATGTAGTTCACCAATGAACAATTTCTTTATTTTTTCATGTTTCTAAAGGAACTATACCTTTATGATCCTAAGGTCTGTGTTTGTGTAATGTAATGAATGTTCATTAAAAATTCATGTAATATCTATGTATGAAAATCAAGAGTCACTATAGTTTTTATTAGAGGATATGTTTAGTTAAACTTTGGAAACTAGGATGATAAAACTTTAGTGAAATGCCAAAGTACATATCTAAGGATAAGTCTAAGGATGCATCAAAGTATAGACAAATGTCCTTGAATTTTGGTAAAGGATAGAGAAAGTGGTCTCCATGAAATTACATCCCAATTTGGATACTACAATTAGATGTGGATCTAGCCCAAAGGTACCTAGGGTTGATAACTCCAAAAAGGGTATATTGATCTAGAAACAATCATCACCTGGTGTATGATAATAGGCCTTTTTTCACACCAAATTTAATAGTCTCATGGGATATGCTTTGGAAATTCACAAACTCATTATGAACCATCATAAAGGATTTATATAGAATATGACTATTAATATCTTAGGATAAACCTAACTATTTATAGATTAAGAATAATGTTTCATGATTTAGACATACTATATTTTATTCTTCATGATTAAGTGGTTCTCCACTATAATTTTTTATGTTTACACTATGATTTTTGGTGTTAGTAAATGGATGGAAACCAAAGGATATGTATAAATGATAACTATGACTGGAAATGCAATGATTTTCCTATTGAGCATCCAAACATTATGGGAGATGGAATAATAAATATCATTATTATTACCACACATATTTCTTAATATATGAATCACATTATACTTCCAAATGAACAAAGTAGGTAACAACATTTTGTTGAGTCCTTCATGAGGAAACATCCAACTTCTTTTAGAGGGTATTTTGATCTGTTAGTTGTTCAGTTGTGGATCAGTACCACTAAAAATATATTTTCCATTATCTGGTGTTTGGAACCTGAAAAATACATTCTGTTTGTTTATCATTTTGAAGGAAAATAAGATCAATTATGGTTTATCATCAAGAAAATAGGGGAACATGATGAAATATACTCTATGTATTGGGATGAGTTAAAGAAATTATTTTTTTTAATTAGTAAATTCCTTGTATTATTCAAAATGAATATGGATAATGTGTTCCTTGATATAATGTAAAATTATTATGAATCAATTGGTTCTGATGAGGAATATTTTACAAGACTTTCAAGGTATTATTCTGGTATTGTCATCCAACCTGAATGTATGAATGATTGATTATTCAATGGATTAAAACCAAGTCTCCAAAGGGGATTATCCATAATAAAATTTAGTGGATATGAATAGATTTTTCAATGTGTTAACATGGTAGAAATAGATATTGTATTTAGGCATCAATCACATGGTTTTGATGAAAATAAGAAAATGGAATTCATAGGAAAATATAGAAACCATTGAGAGAATAATATTCTAATTCATTTATTCTCAAAGTGTTGGAAGAAACATGGAATAAATTAGGGGACTAGTAAATTTTTTAAGTGTATAAGAGAAGTTCATCAGGTAATCAAATTCCAAAGTGACGGGAAAAAGTTAGCTAAAGATGAAATTAAATAGAAAGCACTATAGAATTATCCACTCACACTCAAGTGTTTCAAATTAAAGTAGTATGGGAACTATGAAAACCGGTACCAAAATCCGAAGAATAATGATGATGATTGACACGTGCAACATCATAAGATAATGGAAACATGAAAATATCAAGTGATTATTGTTTTTAAAGATGGGTGTGATAATGAAATGGTGAAAGGTACACTTACAATCCACATTGGAGCTACTAATGTCTTATTTGACTCTAGATTTACCCATTATTTCATATCTAAAGAATTTTATAAGTGTATAAATATGTCACCCAAATTATTAGATGTAGAATTAGAAATCCAAAACTAAAAAGGTAAGATGATCACTTCTCAAGTATATGATTCTTCTCTAATTTAATTTTATGATGATTTGATTCCTACAAATCTTATCATTCTTCCTCTTGTTGAATTTGATGTTATCTAAGGCATAGATTTTCATTATCTACATAAATCCAATATCAATTTTATAGGAAGGGATATAAAATTTGATATTCCAAACCAACTTATGATATTATATTAGTTTGATGATTATGATAAACTTTTGATGGAAATAACATATATTTTATGGGTTTTGATTCTAATTCAAGAGGGGTGTTTATCTCTAATGGTTAGGGATAAACTCAACATCGATTACACACTTATTATGTGAGAGGTTTATGATGTATTTAGATAATATTTATCTATCATTTAAATAAAATGTGAAATTTAGTTCTCAATAGAACACATACCTAGTTCCACTCCAATTTTGAAAACTCACTATAGAATGGCCCTAGTTGATATTCAGAAATTGAAAATGACATTCTAGGAGAACCTTGACAAGGGACTCATGGGGTCACCTTTGGGTGAAACTATTATTTTTATTAAAAATAAATATGGATCAATGTGAGTATCCATTCATTTTTGAGAGATGAAAACTATCATGATCAAGAACATCTATCATCTACCCCTTATTGATTCTTTATTTCATCAACTTCACAGAGATCAATATTATTCCAAGATAGACTTTCATTATGGATATAATAAATTAATGTTCAAGAAGAAGGAAATAAATAAGATAGAATTATTTATAAGGAATGAACACTATAAATACATAGTGATTCCATTTGGTCTTACTAATTCCCCTAATATCTTCATAGATATAATGAATTCAGCCATTAAATATTTACTTGATTAGTTTCTGGTAGTCTTTTTAGATGATATTCTTATCTGTTAAAATATTAAGTAAGAGAATGAATATCACTTGATAATTTTACTCTAGACCATAAGGAAAGATAAAATTTATGATAAATTTACAAATTGAGATTTTTGAAACATAAGATTTCATTTTTGGGTCACATAATATCAAGATAGGGTATATCAGTAAATCCATAAAATATGGAGGATATTGAGAATTGTCCTAGGCTAACCGTAATGAGTGAGATATGTATTTTTCTTGCTTTATATATATATTATCAATGATTTGAAGATAATTTATCATGAATATCTAATCCACTCTCCATGTTAACCCAAATGGGATCCAAGTTCCTCTAGACAGATGAATGTGAGGAAAATTTCAATGAACTGAAATGATGGTAAGTTAGGGAACTTTTTCATACATTACCATATAGTGTATAAGGATTTGTAATCTATCATGATTCATATAGAAGAGTATTTGGTTTTTTTCTTATGAAAAAATATATATTTATATCTTATTACTCAGGATAATGGAAGTTTCATGAGGAAAATTACCCAACTCATGATTTGGAGTTAGTTTTAGTAATTTTTTTCATTAAATATACGGAGGAATTATCTTTATGGAGAAAAGTGTGATATATATACCAATCACAAGAGTTTAAAAAATATATTCACATAGAAGTATTTGAATATTATCTAGAGAAGATGGTAAGATATAATTAAATATTATGTCAGCTCAATACATTACCACCCTAGGAAATCGAACAAGGTGGCCAATGCTTTGAGTTGAAAAGATTATAATAGAATATGCCAGATGGGGTACAAAAAAGATCCAATATTTATTTATTTTGAAAGGATATATATATAAATCCATAAGTAAGGGGTGAAATATTATCATACTCAATTGAATGTTCAACCATCTATCCAAGTAAATATTAAATAGGTGAAAGAGGAATATTTAGAGCTACAAAATAAGGTTAGAAATGTTCCTGATTTTAAAAGTTATCATGATGGAATGATAAGGTTTAAGAACCTTGTAATTTATCATCCATATGATATTTGAAGAAGGAGTTGTTAGAGTAATTTCATAGTTCTTCATTCTTTAATCATCATGTATGTATGAAGATGTATAGTGATTTAAAAGAGTATTTCTGGTGGGATATCATGAAGATTGATATTGCAGTGTTTGTTTCTCGGTGATTTCTATGTCAGCAAGTTAAGGTGGGAAGAAAATATTATAAGGGTATGTTACATACATTAACCATACCTAAATGGAAAAGAGAAAACATCACTATGGAATTTTTCATCAGACTCCCCAAAATGTCTAAAGAGGATAATGCTATATGGGTTGTAGTCGGTCACTTAAAAACGCAAGGACACTTCATCGCTATCAAAGAATACATATCTCTTGATAAAATTATCTTAATATACATTAATCATGTGGTAAGGTTTCATAGAGTAATACATTAAATTGTGTCTGATCAGTATTTGAGGTTTACCTCGATGTTCTGGAAAAGACTTCAACAGGATCTGGATATGGAGTTACGTTTCATCCATACATATCATCTTTAGACAGATGATAAGTATAAGAGAACAATTAAAACCGTATAGGATTTTATAAGATCTTTTTCTATGGATTTCAAATGTTGTTTAAATCAACACCTTCCCCTAGTTTAGTTTTTATACAATAATAGATTTCACTCCAGCATTCAAATGGCTCCTTTTGAAGACCTCTATGGAAAGAAGTGTAGAGCTCCAATGTGATGGAATAAAGTTGTATAATGAAATATATTGGGACTTAAGATAGATAAAGTTATGGAATATAAGGTTAGATCCATTCAGAAACACATCTAGGTATCTTATGGTCAGCATAAAGGTTATGCTGAAAATCACTAGTGTGATCTAAAATTGGAAGTTGGTGAAAAAGTGGTTCTAATTATTTCTCCATGTAAAAACGGTAATGAGATTTTGAATAAAGATAAAAAAATCCCTTGGTATACTTTTCGATTTAATGTTTTATGTCATATCAGGATAGTGGCCTATTGGTTATGACTTCCACCAAACCTCTCTCAAGTCATGATGTGTTCCATGTATCTATCATGGGGAAGTGCTTACATAATATATCACATGTACAAAACACAGAGGTCATAAACCTAGAAAATGATATTTCTTATGAGGTAAAGATATTGGAGATTATACATTGTATATTGAAATTTCTATGAAACAAGACCACTCACCTAGGTAATGTTTTGTGGTGAAACCACCAGTTTGAAGAAGCTATGTTGGAATTTGATGAAATGATGAGGCAGAAGTATCCTCATTTTTTTTGATAGAGTGATGAATTTAAAGGGTAAAAATCAATTAAAATGGGTTATAATGTGACACCTTGGGTTTTTATAAATTAATTTTATTTCAAATAAATTAAATTTCATCGATAGCTTGTGTTACACATAACACTGAGTTTTAATGACCAAGACAAACAATTAATATTATAATATAAAAAAGACCATTATATCATAACCATTAATATTTTAAATATCAATAGAAATAATTATTTTGTAAATATTATGTATAATTTTTTAGTATAAATAAAACATATTGATTGAAAAAAGCACTAATTTTTTTGAAAAGTCTTTATATGTTTCGAAAATACTATTTTCTAAAAAAAATCTCATTTATTTTTGTAAATAGTAATATATTTAATATTGATAATTTGGTAAATTTAATTTTATATAATAAATTTAATTTTTTAAATCACCATGTCAAAATCATCTTAGGGTGAATTTTTGGGATTTTTATGAAAAGATTATTTTTTTATGAAAAGTGAAAAATACTGTTTTTTTGGAAAGTAACTTTTTGTTTAATGAATTTATATGGTTCATTTTTTTAAATGAATTGAAAAGTAAGATTAGTTAATTTATATATCAATTATTAAAATTTATTTTATTGTAATCTTTTTCATATTAAATTTTTATATAGAAACTTTTTAAATTTTGAATGTTTTCTCATTGGAAAACTACATTCTCGTCACGTCTACAGGTTTAATTTGTAAATAAATTTTTCCAATTATGTGAATTTCAATTTTCAAAAAAGGATTAAATATTTTTAATAATAATAATTTATATTATATAATAAGTTCCAATTAATTTTTTTTCTATATTTAATATTAAAAAAGGAAAAAATATTTACGAAAGTTAAGGTAAAATGGGTTTATCGGGGGTTAAACTAAAAATATAAGGGTTAAAAATGAACCAAAACATGTAAAACCCCATTTTTGATCATATTTAGACTTTACCTATTCTAGGAACTATAATGGCCCATTTTATATCCATTTTTCATGAGAAAACCCTGTGTACACCTTTTTATTTTCAAAACATTACAAGTGTGCCACTCACCTCACTTACAAGTGGTCACCCCCTATTATCCTCTATTCACACATCTAAAACCCACTATATAAGCTAATAAATGAACAAATTACTTCCTTAATTCCATTCTTCCATCCTTGAAGCCATATTTTTTTCATAAATCCAAACTAATATTCTATTTTGTGAAAAACAAAAGATGTTTTTGGAAGAAGAGGTAACATCCCTAACCGAGAATTTTATTTTATTTCATCATACACATACTTAATATCTTATTAAACTGTGATGATATAGTATCCTAATTATATTAAATATACTGATATGTTTTTATGAAAAGTTTATTTCCTTCAACCATCTCCTCTTCCACTAAATGGGATACTAAAGCATCATTCGTGTGTACGACAGACTGCCACCTTGCGAACCGATGTTATTTGTTTTCCATCACCACCTCCCATGTATAGAATAATAATGGATTAAATGTATATACATGATTTTATTATACTTATGGAATTATTTTATCACATATTCCTTTATATCTTCCATTATGTGGAAATATGATAACATCGTTTGCGTGTACGCCGGACTACTACCTCGCAAAGAGATGTGATTTTTCAGGTGTTCGTAAGGCCTAGCGTCTCCATGGATGATGTATTTCATTTAATACCTATAAATCCTATGGGTTACTATAAAAACATATATACATAATATATATGATATTTATATGATGTTAAACATTGTCTAAATGATTTAACCACAATCAAAGTAAGAGGAACAAAAATAACAAATGAAAACATGCCTAAAAAAGCAGTTATTGCTCGAAATGTGACTTTAACATGGAATTGTTAATAAAAGACTAATGAAAGGTTATAAAAAAATATATGGTTATATAAATATAATTTTTTTATATAATATATTTATAATAAACATATATTTATTATATGGGAGGTTTGAATGTGTACGATATAATTTGAGACTTAAGGTAAGGGATTTATGTCTCAACATTATTTCCTTGAGACATATGTCATATTATGCCCCTATATTCTTTAATGATGTGTATATAAATCCCCTTTTATATGTAATATCAGGAATATGTTTATGATCATAATATTTTATGTTCCATTTAATATTGTTCTTTTATGGGGCATACAATTAAAAGTTACCATAATGGTAAAGATTTTATGTTATAATCTCATAATTTATTGGGATTGGTTATGATTATGTTTCTGATGATAAAATCCTATGATCCATCTATCAATAAATTCATGAACTTTCTTATCTTATGGATATTCAATGAGAATATATGTTTTCCCAATATTCTCATCTCTTTATATACTCAATTCAAAAGAATGTTTTTTTGAAAAATCACATTTATTTCTCTCTTCGGTCGAAAGTTATTTTTCATCCAAAACTATATTTTCGAAAAATGTTTTTAAAATTATTCATACGATTAATTAATGAAATTTTTACACATTTTTTAACTTTTTTAAAAAAATTAAATGAATCTTTATGAGGTGTTTTAAACAATGCATGTTTAAATTTAACTGAAAATGTGAACGGAATCATTATTTTAATGTGTACAGTGTGAAAATAATTCACCGCTATCATGACCAATCATTTATTTTAGGTTTCCTTAATAATATTCCAAGATTATTTTCAAATAAAAAAAATTGAAAATGTTTTATATTTGAAAATGTTGTTTTCAAAGTGGAAAGATTATTTTACATGTGAAATATTTTAATTGATCTTTAAAAATAATTTTCCATCTAAGATGACATCTGTTGATGTTACCTATGTCTTACTAGTGATATTATGAAAGGATACCATTCTTATTATTTCTATGAATAGTTTCTATTTATTATGGAATTATGTTTATGAAACATGTATCTTTTCAAAAGGATATGATATAATGAAATGTTTATGAAACCTGTTTCCTTTCATGGGTTATGATGTGATAAATTTCTTATGATATTGTAACACACATACATATGATTTTCATTATGGGATAGGTGGGACCTATATATCCTACAATTTCATTGGGTAGATATTTATATCTCATGATATATAAGAGAAGGGAATAGGGAGTGAACCTAGTTTAGTAGGGGACTTTCTCTTCTATGATGGTCTTGAGAGTAAACCTTGACTACTTTGATGGTTTGGGAAGTGAAATCATTCCACTGTGATAGCCTTAGTAGTGAGACTTTACTACTAGGGAAATTATTTTCTTTACTTATATATATTACAAAATTATTTGTCTTTTTCTAATCATATTATCTCATTGAATATGTTCTTCAAATTCCTTATGATTAATCCCTTATGAATTACCAATATTTATTCAATGGCTCAAGATTTTGATCTTTGAGATGTAGGGTATGGTTTTAATTTGTTATTCTTGTTTTAATATACCCTTATACACATGTTATAATTATGTATCTCCCTTTTCTACCCTTACGGTGAATTTGAGATCTCCCATTATTATATTTCCTCTCTATAGGTTATGAATATATGTATTCTTTATGATATTTCTAAAAATGGTACTAGATATGAAGAACTTATGGGGAGATGAGGTAGTTCACCTATTAACCAGTTGTTTATATTTCCCTATTTCCAAAGGCACTATACCTCTATGATCCTAAAGCATGTTTTC
This sequence comes from Viscum album, assembly GCA_963277665.1. NCBI lineage: Eukaryota > Viridiplantae > Streptophyta > Magnoliopsida > Santalales > Viscaceae > Viscum > Viscum album. Next base: position 1,032,270,685 of record OY728121.1, on the reverse strand, counting down.
GTCTAATGTAATGAATGTTCATAAAAAATTGATGTAATATCTATGTATGAAAATCCAAGGTCTCTATATAGAACCAACTATGTGATATTTTTTGGAAAAATGAATTATGTTACAATCATGGAGATGGTTGGTTGTATACATGCATGATTAACATTTCCATTTTTCAATGAACATGAAAAAAAGAAGGTAACTATAATTTTAACTTTCAATAATTATTATTATATACTAAGTATCATATTATTTCTTTAAATTTACTTATATATAAAATCCATGTTAGGCAGTGATAAAAAATAAAACAAATTAGTTCGTGAGGCGGAAGTCTGTACGTACACATGAGCGATGTTTTTATGTTTCATTAGATGGTAAAGAATTAAGTGGAATATTTATTTATCATCCTAGAATGAAATTTATATCATATTATTTTACTTTGATCCATTATTATTACCAACTATAATATTTGGTGTTGAAAAATGAAATTCATCATCTCCTGAGCCAGTAGTCAACACATATGCACAAGCGATGTTGTTATTTTTCATTATATAGTTATGTAGATAAAAATTCATTATACCGTAAACAAAAGAAATTTTTATTATCTGATAAATAGTTATTTTTTATATGAAAATGGTTAATAGTGGTTTATAGTGGTAAAAGAAGAAATAAAAAATAAACTTCTCAGTTAAGAACCATACCTCTTCTTCAGACAAACTTCTTAGGCTTATACATAAACCCTTCTTATGTTGGTATTTCGATAAAAAACCTATAAGACATGGGTATTAATGTTAGTAACGTATATGGTTAAGGATTATCTAATATAATTGGTTATATAACTTTTTATAGGGGGATAGATGGGGTGTCCTTTTATAAGTGGTGGAGAGGAAACACATGGATTTATTTTTAAAAATATTAAAATATGTTAATGAATTACTCAATCAAAATGGATAAAAAATGAATCATATTAAAATAAGAGATAATATAGGGGCTACATATTTCCATAAATTATTATTTAGATGAATGTTTAGTTCATTTACACTAATCTTTTATTTTTATCCCTTTTAGACCATTATAGATCTTGTTGTGGAAACAATTTTTTTAGCAATGTTACTATTCAAAATGACCAAAAATTAAAGTGGAAGCATTAAAATATTTGTAAATTATGATTCCAAATATGTATAACATTTTCTAAAATTCATTTTCTAAAATTTCATGGAATTAATTTGAAAAATAACCTGCAACACGCGATGGAAACTGTATTCAAAAAAATTTGTTTTTAATAATAAAAATATTTTTTTATCAAATTTAATTATAATATTGATTAAAATTTAATTGATGATATTATGTTTAATATAAATGAACTAATGAATTTTTAAAACCAATCCAGAATATAATTTGACATTATAAATACTTGAAAAGAAAATATGGTTGTCTTAAAAATTGGCATTTTTAATTATTCCCCCAAAAATCAAATTTTTCATAAAATTCTAAAACAAACACTAAGATAATTTTTAATTTATAACATAAAATATGATACCATATTTTTGAAATTAAAATTATAAATTTTGAGTTTAATATTTTAACTAAATCCATTTAAAAATAAGAATAAAAATCTATCATTTTTTATTTAAAAATTACTAAATATTATTATAATGAATACAACTCTATAAAATCTAATCCATGAGCATTAATAAGGCCTGGAATTGATTTACTATTAACATTGTAACATCTAGGCCTAACTTACTATAAAATAAATAGTAGGACCAGTTTCAATGTAGCCTCAAGTGTGCCTCCTTATATTAAAGAGGCTTCCAACTAGTAGTGAGTGTCTGATAGTGATATGGTGGGGTGACTATACCATATTTTTACTAGAGTAGCATACTATTATATAAAATATAAACAATGAAATACAAAACCAGAAGTAGTAATAATAAATGAAATGTGGTGGAAGATAAATATAATGACTGGATAATAGTGGACAACACCAAATATAAATCTATGCATGCATGTCCAGATAATTACATATATTAGAAGTAAGAGTACTATAGGCAATACAAAACAATAAAATACATGGATAAAAAAATAAAAATACCCAATGGAGATCTCCATGAGAATCCAAATTACTCACTTTGTCTTGTGATCCTAAGATTCAATGTACAATGCATAGCACTAGAAATAAATCATGGACCTGTATATATGAATATCATCCCGGCTACCCCAATGTAATGGCAGCCTGAGTAGGGTGTATATATACTCTATAGGCCACTATCAATAGTTTCTATAGCGTAATTTCGTTCATGAATATAAAATAAGTAGTGTGTATGTATATAAAAAGGTAATGTGGAATTGAAAAAAAAATAACCAAGTTGGGCTCAGGTTCCTCGAGGAAACCTGGCCCGATCATACCTACTTCGGCCTAATCTAGAAATGTCAAAACCATAGGAATCCTGCACAAAATAGATATAGGAAAAGTGATAAAAAAACATAATAAAATTGCTATCATCATATGGATGTAACCTAATTATGTGATTCGGATTGGAAAATCCATCCCTTGTATAACAAATAAATATCACCAGCCTTTATTATAAAATTAAATAACAAAATTGAATAAGAAACATCCTAGGCCCTTCTGAGGTGAACCTTATCAAAGAAACCAAATATCGCACTATGAGTGCCAAAAAATGATCATTATCATTAGAGTATGTAGAATAACAACCATAAATGTCCTTGCCAGTATAACACTCAGTTTATTGTGAGACAACAACCTCTATTTTTGAACCTGGTATCTCACATTGGGTTCTGAGTCTCACTTGAGTCCTAGTTTAGCTGTCTTGCCACCAAGCCCTTCCAAGGTGTCTCTCCTAGGGAACTGATATCGCACATGTTGAGGTAAGAAAAAAAATCCAGTGAACCCCTCCCGGATTACCAATATCGCCCTTAGAATTTTCACAATCCACCAGTGAAGCTTTTCATAAGCACAACGAGCCTGTCATTGACGTTATGTAGAATAAAACCCGAGTATCACTCATAGAAATCATAATGCATTTAATTAATTAAATTAAACAATACAAAGGGATATGTTTGTGAGCATGTCTTAAAATGAAACAAGGATTCCTTAAGAGGTCCACATCCATATTCTATTTTATTTTTGAATAAAAAGGGCCACATACATAAGTAAACCACATCAAGAAGAATGAACACAAAATAAGGCCATGGAACACCCATACCATAAATCCAAGAAATCATAGCACGAATTTTTTAATTGGAATACAGTGAACCTTATCGAAGGGTTTTATTATAAAACATGACATTTTCATTCAAAAAAATCATTTAGTTGCTTATAAAAATTAATTGGATCACAAGGAATAAATAATCCCACCTCAAGGGTGATTTTAAGATAGGTGATCATCACAATTTAATTTATACATAGAAAAAACAACCACAGGGGTGGCTCTAAAAAAGGTAGAAAATAGTTTTAAAGGAAAACTAAACGAACCCACCCTAAAGGGGTTTCTTAGGTTGTGATAATAACCTCAAACCACACAATGAAGTGTCTAAACACATCACAAGGCAGGCTATGCAATTTAATTTAATGAAAAATATTCTTTTAAAGCATCACTAGGTATGTCTGGCATGCGGGAAAGTGGAAATATTTCATAAAGTAGTGAAACTTGAGGTAAAATATATATACCACCTACCGTATACCATAGATGACCCACTCATATAATATTGAGAATTGATTTTTTTTTATTCGATGGAAAACAAGAAACGGACATTCACCCTAAAAATAGGGTGAATTATCTCACACCACGATAACTCAGTAGAGATATAAATAAATAGAGAAGATAGATAGTGGATTAAATCTCTTATAGATATGCATCCAATGAGGCTAGCAGTGCTCCATTCCGAAATTGAACAGAGGGGATAGCTCCATTCCTAGGAGGAGACCAAAGGAGTGCTCTAGAGGAGTGGATAGGCTGTACACCTGGGAGAAGAAAGGATGAGGAGGAGAATATAATAAAATGGGGAAAAGGGGTAATTTTACCCCCTTTATAGAGGTGCAAGCTTTCGCCACAAGGTTTTCCAAACCATGCGCCAACCGTGAAACAGTCAATGTCCATGGAGGGCGGTCACATGGTTCGTGCACATTATTTGGGAAACCATGTGGTTTTCCCTCTATTCAAGACCTACAAGAAGTCTCATGACCATGAGGCCTGGTGTACATGGTTTTCCAAAATAGTTCAACACCCACTCTCCACTGAGTAGGTTGTACAATTTTTACTAAAGTGTATCATTATTTCATACAAACTGTTTGCCCCTATCAGCCTACTACAAATTTGAGATTTCAGATATGACACTCTCAAAACTCATCAGAACATCCCCAACACAACTTGGTGATTCGTCCACATCAAAAAAAGTTAAATTGTTCCAAAACTCAAATTTATATTCTAAAGTTTGGATTGAAAAAACGAACTATCCACCAAACTGTAAAACTCCAATTCCTTTTTAATTTCATCCGGTCCAAAAACAATGGATTTTAAAAACATTACACAGGTATTTAAAAAATTTCTAAACATCCCATGGATAATCATACATGTGTTGCAAAAATCATTTTTATTCTTACATTGTCGGTTCTTCCATACATTTATACAAATCATAAATAGCATTTACTGTGATGTTGATATTATATCATGTATCCTACCTAAAGTATATTATTATGTTGTATTAGTCCATATATGGGTTTATTAATACATGGGAGCTTAGTGTGGTGGTTTAATCAAATATGAGGATGATTTATTCTTCTTCAGGTAATGTGTCGAGTTGGTTATTATAACATGGGTTATTAAAAGTTTTCTTTAATTGAGTGAAACTCTTTCATTTCCCAACATAATCTAATTTGAGATTTAGAATGTGTAGGTTATTTATAACAACATATATTCCATAATATTTTGTTCCTAGTACCATTGGACCAAGGGTTTTTATTTTTTTCCCCATTTCTCACCCATGTTAATCAAATACAGAAGATGGATAAAAAATATTTTATTAGGAATCCCTTTATAATTTTGTTTTTTTTGTATGTGAGCATTTAAATCATAATTTAATTCTATACAACAACTAAAAATTACATTTTAATCATAAAAAATTCCTTGGATTTATTTTAATCACATTAAAACATGAATTTCATTCAAAAAATTCATTTTTAATATAGGCTTAAATCTAAAAGTAATTAAAAAATAAATAAATAATAATATATTTGAAATTAAACAATTTAAATTAGACTCTATGTTTTTATAAAACAAATAAAATGTGATTAATTACAAAATATTAATTAAAATTTGGGGATTTAATATATGAAATTAAATAAAAAATTGTAAAAAATAGGATCATATCACCCGATTATTGTGTAAAAATAAAAAAAACATATTTTGACCATCTTTTGACCTAAGAAACATTTTTAGGCTTTAGTTATAGTATTTTTAAATTTTAACTTTCTTGAAGAATGCTGAAAATAGAGGTGTAGCTTCAAAAATTATACATTTCCATTCAGGTAATAATTTGAGCTTTGTGGGCTATTTTATAAAATCTTGTAGTAAGATCTATGACATTTCATACTATAGCTTCCTCATTCCCCCATTTTTTTCTTTTAAAAATTAGTCTCGAAGGCCTCTGAAATCCCGTTTTAAGTTAGGGTGGCCTAATATTTGACCTATTTTTTCATGTTTTGAGTTCATTGGAGTGGGTATTCTAATCCTTTTATAGTTTGGCTACGATTTAATTCTTGGTTTTATATTTATATTATCATGTTTCTTAGAATGTATTCCTTGGTTTTATATTTATATCATCATGTGTCTTAGTGAATTTCATTCAAAATTATAGTTACTTGAGGGTTTCATAAAGATCTTAGTTTAGAATGGTTATTTTGGATGAAAGTAGGGATTTAATTATAGTTGTGATTTGTTAGTATTGAGTGTAAAAGGTTTATTAAAAGTCCCTATTATTTGAATTATATAATTTTTCTATTGAGGGTTCATGTTTTTGTATTACAATTTTACTGTGCTTTTTTCATTAATACAAATGAAATTTCCAATTAAATAACTAATTATTTGAGTGCCTCATGTGTCAAGGCTTTCCTTGACCCATGTTTTTGGTTATTAAGGGATTGTTTTCCCGTTTTTGTTTATTTATAAAAGTTTTCATTTAATTATTCAATTCTGTGAATATTTTTTATTGTGGATTGATGCGTTCATAGACTTCATATTCCATGTTTCATATGCCTTCTCCCAATTACCATGGATACTTCCTCCTAAGGATGGAATAGGTTGTCATAGGCACTACTTATAGTGGAGATTTAGAGGATAGATTTTTTTGATTCTTTATAATATTTACTCAGTGTTCATCATTTGATAAACCTTAGTGATAGAGATATCAACAATGTATATTTTTTAGAGATTCTATATAAAATTATTTTAAAAAAGGGTAAAGGTTTTGTAATTATTTATTTTTGAATTGATCATGGGTCTTAAAACCATTGTTTTTTATAAGATGGGATTATATCTCTTACAGTATAGGATTTTAGAATATGATTTTAAATTTTTAAAAAGATTCATTAAGGGTTTGAATATTTGGGTTTATAATTTTTCATTAATGAAAAATTGAATTTTTCATTGTACTTTGACTTGAAAATCAATGAAATGGGTTTATTAAATGTTTCCTCTAACTTTTTAGGGGTTTAAATATTCTATGGTTAAGAGAATTGTAACACCCACTTTTTAATAATTATTTAGACAACATATTTTGATGGACATTTTAAGAATATAGGTTATATATTTCAATAATTTTGGGGTTAGTATTGTATCATTAAATAGTTTCATAAAATTATTTTCAAGTATAGGAAATGATTTCCAATTTCCAATATTTATTTTTATTTATCGGAAGTTATTTAAAGTATGTTATTTATTTTAAATTTGTTTTCATTACTTTCTTAAAAAATATTTTTTATTGATTGGATATGAATTTTTAACATAATATTCACAGATACATACACACACACACACAGAGAGATATATATATAATTTCTTGAAGGGGTGTTATAATTATGATTATTATTATTATTATTATGAAGGTAATAGATAAAATGAGAGGAGAAAGTTGATTCTAAATATGGGGATGGTGATTAGTGACCTAAGGAAAGTACTCTCAAAAGAAATCATCATGTTCTAGATGGTTCATCAATATTAAAGAATAAATATTTATTTGATTTTTGTGAATCACATAATCATTGTGACTCAAATACTTAGGAGTTAATGGTGAAATAATGGAAAAATAACTAGTAGGAGGTTGTCAAATCAGGAATAGGTGCGTCCTTCATAAACAATAATTGTATCTCTATGGGATTAATTATAAATAAGGGGAGTATTACCAATGTAAATTCTAATTAGGTTGTAGTTATGAAATGGTTGAAACAATGTTTGTTATCCATTATTTAACATTTCATATTTACCCAAGGTGAGAATTCTTGGAAATTATATAATCTAACTCTGAATACTGAATAGGTTTGGTGTATTATTGAGTTTAAAATGGATTTAAGATGAATAGGATACTATTAGATTGTCTTCCATTTGGATGAACTAATAAAGAAGGCTTGGGGCTTCAATTAAATTACACTCACGACATTTATATTGAAGATAAAATAATGGGTTAATTATTTTCAACCATTTAATGCTAGGAACACTCATTATCAGGTCTAGGTTCACATTATTATGTTGATATGGATCTATTTGAATCCATGACTTTTGTGGAACATTTCCTCCTTGGTTTGTAATCCCATTATATTAGATAAAGAAATTGAAAAACAAGATATTTTCACTATACTAGGGTGTTTTTTGAAGTCGAATTAGAAATTACCATTGTGGAGAAGGTGGTTTTATCAACCATTGAAGATAAACTTTACATACAAATTCAATATGAAAAAACTCCAAAATTTTATAAGAAGTATAAGATCATTGGTCCTTTTATTCTAAATATAGGAGGAAAAGGAATTTTAGTTCTTGTAAACAAACAGATAATTAGGATTCAACTTGATTAAATAAAAATAATTGTAAGTAGTAGGTCTAAAACCCCTCCACATTCAAGTGGGAGATTAAAAGAAAGGATCAAGTGAAACAGAATGACACTGAAGAAACACCCAAGGGTATTGGGACCATACTTTTTGTTTAAAGGCCTAATTATAGGGATGGAAAACCAAACTCTAATGAGATGATTTTGTGAGTAAGCACTGGATATGTTTCTAATTTAAATGAAAAATAAGAACCCATAAGGATGGTCATCATGTCATCAGCTTCCAACAAAGACCCATAGTGAAAATAATTATGGATAGAGATGATCATATCCCTAAATCTATAAAGAAATTATACTGTGATGGGAAGAATTTATGGTTTAGAATTATATATGATGGAAAGGTAGGTAATAAGGGTAGTTAGAAGTAAATCAACTTCCACCAAAGTCCCATAGTTAAAGGCACTATAACTAGTGATGAGAGGGTTCCTAAATTATATAACAATTAGAATATACTTGAATAAATGAGGGTAAGAAATAGGGATATTGAAAATTAAATCCCTTTTACCATGGTTTCACATGGAAAAATTTTCAAGAGATAATCTATTGATGCTTGTAATCCAAAATATGTGACTTAATCAGTTTTCTAAACATGAAGGTGAATCCATTATTTAAAATGATGAAGTGGGGGTGGTTGATAAGGGGGATAAAAATATAGTAAAAATTGGTAATCTAAACTCTCAGAAAAAGGGTAAAGGGAAAACCAAAAAATAAAATTAAGGTGGATAAAAGGGTAATTACCCAAACCAAGGGAAATGCAACTTTGAAATGAGTCTCATTTTGTGAATTTCTAGGGTCTTAATAAAAGAGTGTCTTTTTTTACCCATTTGAAATTTATTTATTAATTCAAATTAAGTGACATGATAGAAACATAAAAATACACTAAATCATTTTAGATTAATATTCAATACATTTCATAATAATAAATTCTTGTGGACCACAAAGGTTTAGTGTCTTTAGAGAAGCGATACACAAGTATATTATTTAATTATAATCTTCATCATCTGAAACACCTTTCTTTTAATAATTTATTAGTCTAGACTTCTCAGACATAGAAACTTCCATAAAAACAAAGGGAAGGAAGACATAAGAAAGGGTGAGGTCAAATTATCATCATGTTTAATTATGATAGGTACAATCATTTGAGGATAAGATGATTATAAGGGTATGATAACATATTTAAATGTATGTTCTCAATGTAAAATATTCACACCCCAAAAACCATATATCATATATATAGATACCTTAGATTTTCGTACATGGATATAACATTTTTCTAGATTAATATTAATTACATTAAACAAACACATTCACAAGGAACATAATAGTTTAGTGCCTTTGGAAACAAGGAACACAATCTTCAATTATGGTGAAATATGTTGAATGGTTCCCACAAATATCTTCCCCTTTAGTACTCATACATAAAACCTTCCTTTATAACTCGTGGAAAGGAAAAAATAAAGTATGACCTTTGATGCTCAGTATGGGTAAACAAAGAAAATATGTAAGCATAACAAGAACATTATGGAATGAGAATATAAGGATAACATTTAAAGATCACAATCCTCATATAAAAGATCATAATCATGAGTCATGTCATAAATATTGTAAGTTCATAAGACATGACTCCTATGGAAATCAAAGAACATGGTTCATGAGAGAATAAGACAAGGAATTTTTGGTATACACATAATAATATAATATCATTTCAAAAATTGTCAAGGATCACTTCCAATATCATTATAGTAGAAAAAATCCTTTATTGTACTGATTTTAATCCGCATTACATCCATGTATTACTATATCGAGTTCACTACTCATTAAATACTTATATTATTATACCAAGATCACTCCTCATTCAAACCATGTCTATCTCAAGAGATATATAAATATTTACCCAATGCATTGTAGGTAGATATGGTTCCCACCTATTACATAATGAAATCATACATATGTGTTCCACAATATTTTAGACATTTATCATATCATAACCCCTGAAATGAAATAGGGGTCATAAACATTTCATCATATCATAACCCATGGAATGAAATGGGTATCATAAAATTTTCATTATATCATTACATATGGAAAAGATACAACTTTACAAATCATTTTATCATAGCATAACCCATGAAAATAAGTGGGTTTCAGAAGAATTTTACCATGGTATAACCCATGTAAGATAAATGGGTTTCATAAACATATTTTCATCTTACACATAAAACATTCCAATAAATAATAAGAATGGTTTCCTTGGATCATATCTCCACTACATCATAAAATATATCCAAGGATTTCATCTTATATGAAGAATTTTTTTAAAGATCTCCTAGTGAATTTCAAAATGAAAATATCCTTTCTTTTAAAATTACATTAATAAAATATTTTCAAAGTGATTTTATTTTAAAATAACATTGTAAAATTATAAAAAAATATTTTAAAATTCATTTAAAACATTTATTTAGGAAAATATACTTTCCACTTTGAACAAAACGTTTTAAAACATAAATCCTTTTGAAATCCATTTTCTTTTAAACTAACCATGAAAACATATAATGTATTCTTTGAGAAACATTTAAAATCATATTAAAATATAAAAAATATTTGAAATCATTTTAAAATATTAGAACACTTCTTGAAATATTTTTATAAAACATGGTTTTGAATGAAAACAGATTTCCGACTGAAGAGAGAAATAAAGTTGGATTTCTATAAAATAATTTTCTTAATTATCATAACTGCCGAATATTGAAAAAATGGTACCATTACTTGAACATATATTGAATAAGTATAGGTGAATAAAATGAATGGGAATTTTTGAGAGATGGATCTTATGGTTTTATCATTGGATGTATAATCATAAACAATCTGGATAGACGATGATATTGTAACAAAAAATTATTACAACTTTGGTAACCTTGAATCACAATCCCCATGAAGAAATAACATAAAATGGAACTTAAAATATAATGAAGATATATAAATTCATGATATTACTTATAAATGGGGCTATATATACACCACATAGAATATATAGGTGGTGAATATACCACGTACCTCACAAAAGTAAAAAGTGAGATGAAAATCACATAACATAAGTCTTGACTCTCATCGTACTCATAAAAAAATCATGTATAATAAATATAAGTTTATTACACATATATAATATAACCATATTCATATTAAATATATATTACCATATTTTATTTAGTGTTGAAAATATATTAAGGGTTTATTAACAATATCATGTTAATGTTTTGTTTCGGGTAATAACCGCTTTGTTTTTCATACATGTTTTGACTTGTTATTATTGGTCCTCTTACATAGATCATGATTTAATAATATAAATAATTATAACCATAATATATATATTTTATTTATTCATATTAATCCATAAAATATAGTGATAGTAAATGAAATACACCGTTCATGGAGACGGTAGGTCCTACATACGCATGAATGTTATTTCTTTTTTCTTATCGTATTGAAAGAAATAAAATTAATTAATATATATATATATATATTATAATTATAGTATAATTTTTTTTCATTTATATCATATTTTTCTAAAAATCCATCATTAATACATTCCATGTAAAGCGTGAATGAATCACATCGCTTTGTGTGGCGGTATTCTGCCGTAAACACGAATATTTCCATTGTACTTCTACAAATTGGAAAGCATGAAAGTATTAATTATACAATAATTAAATAAGAATAAATATATCATATATATAATATATATAAATATTATGTAAATCATTATTCTCAACCTTTAAAGATGGTAATGGAAAAATGAACAACATCGGTCCACGAGATGGTAAACCTATGTACACATGAATGATGATTTTGTTACTCATTTGATGGAAGTGTGTGAAATTTTAGATTATAACCTTAACCTAACAACATCTCTGTATATTTATTATACTTATTTTATTATATAATCATTTTTAAAAATAATTTAAGGGGTTTTAGGAATAAATAAAACAAAAATGCTCGTTAATGAATGTTGCCTCTTCTTTGGAAATCTACTTTCGGTTTTCACCAAAAGACTTCTTTGGTTTTCTTTATGACCAAATTAAGGCTTCAAGGTTAATATGTGGGAATAGGATAAGTTTTTTTGGAAGGTATTTTCTAATCCATATTTCTTGATTGGTGTGAATAATTAGGGAGAGTGAGTGCCCTTTTATAGTTTAGGAGGAGTGGAATCCTTATAAATACTCAAAAGCATTTACTATTGGGAGATCCAGATTAACATAAGCTAATAAAAACTAGTAATTAAAGGTTTTTAGGGATTATATGTTCGATAAAAACATACAACACACATTTATTTTAAAAAATTTCTTTTTTAACTCTTAGGTTTCCTTATTTTACCATTTTGGTTTTTCATTATGTTAACTAGTTTTAAAACCTAAGTAATTTTTTATTTAATAATAAGTTAGGGTGATAATTTTCATGATAATTTGTAATAAATTGTTCTAAATATTATATATATAACTTTATATTATAAATTCTATGTTTGATGGAAATTAACTTTTACACAAGCATGTGTAACACATAAAACACTAATTTAACAGTAACTATGATAACAGAGTTTTTCTATTTAAATGTCCATTTGGTCATTATAATAAAAAAATTAATAAAATAATGTAATATATATTATATTTATTAACATTTAAAAATAACTTTACAGGTGTTATGATTTTTAGTAATTTTAAATCAATAAATAAAATAACATTTATTGTAAAACAACATTAATGTCAATTTTGAAATTATCCATTTAATTTAAATTAAAAAACATCAATACAATAATGTAATTCTTATCCATTAATTTAAAACATGTGTAACATGGTATATTAATCTAAAAATATAATTTTACACAATAATTCTTTCAATTTTATTCAGTTTTAATGTTTTTAGTATAATTTGATTTATTTAATTATTTACTAAATCATTCCTACATGGGAATTTCATAATAATATAATGTAATTATATCATATATAAAAAATTAAAATACATTATTATGATAAAAATATCATTTATATCCCAAAATAATATTTATAACCGAACCCATATAGTATTTTCCATATTCCAAAGATTTATAGAAATTAAAAGGAAGACATGTATATGTTATGTATTTTTATTTACTTAACTTATTATATGAGTCACTTTCATGGAAAAGTGTCCCAAAACCCATAAAATAGGATAATAAGGTCAGAAATGTATAAATACTAGTACTCGCCCATGCGTACGCACGACCATATGGAACAATAGCTATTTTTAAGTATGGTAATTCTATTTATAAAACATGAGAAAAAATATTAATGTTGAATAAATAAAATGTTGGTTCATGATATATATATCGGAGTGAATAAAATATGGAAACATTAATATAGTTCTAAAAATTCCCCACTATATCTAGTTTAGGGTCTTGGCAACAACCATAGGTATGTGATGCTCACTCCGATAAATACCCTTGCAAAACAAAAGAAAACCATTAACTATGAGAAATTAGTACTTTAATTGTCAACAAAAATAAAGGGCATACAATCACAGAGTAGATGATAATAACATGCATGGGGGAAAACTTTATATTGAATGGGAATTACTTGCAGGAAAAAAAAAGATAACCCACCTCCCATTTGATGCCAAGGATTTACCCAATGCTTTTATTTAAACTTCATTGAGAGCATCCAGATCCGATGGTCTGGATATCACCCCATGCTCACGGCGTACTTTTTCTTGCTCTGTCGTCTATATTAAATATTCATTGCATGCAATCAAAATAAGGTAATTTAATGATAATGTAGTTTAAAAGATCAACAAACCTTTATTGAAAGCAAGGCTGCATGTGCAAAGTCAGCATCTTCCAAGTGAATCTTCCTTTGAGTTGAGATACCAACAGTAATGTCTTGCATCAGGATTATAATTATGTGAAAGGGTAGGGGGAAACAGAATTGTAACCGGAGATAAAGCACAATACATACTAGGGATAAAAAACAAATTTTTTATAAGAAGAGCCTACAACTCAAAGAACTCAACCTATCTATTATTAGTAGCAGTAATGTTATCCAGAAGCATCACAGACCTTCTGTTGTTGGGGAAGATGATGCTTCGGTGCAGTGTCATACTGTGTATTGGTGGCCACTACTTGCTACCTTAAAATCCCGACCATCCGGATAGCACGACCCATTTTCCATCTTCATGGGCAGGTTCTCCAAAATGAAACCATTTAAATTAATGGTAAAAACAGACACCTTCAATTACAAATCCCGAAAACATTGTATAGAATCAGTTATAATAAATGAAAAGTCCAATAATTGTCTTTCAATAAGATTTATCAAAAGGAACCCTAATTACAAAGTTAGCAAAGAAGACATATTTCAGTGGAGTAAAAGTATTAAGGATTAAAATCGTGTGACAAAACATGGTTTAGATAAAACTGTAAATTAAATGTTATTTACAGAAACCTTGATATTAAATGGGAAATGTCTTGAATACACAGTATATAGAGATGGAAAACATCAAAAACATTGAAAATAAAGAAGAAACACATACCTAGAAGTTTTCTTATGCAGCAGACAACATAATATCAACGTGGATGTTTGATTTTTCAATGTTGGAAAACACATTGAAAATTTCATTTCCTATGAGCATGAACTATTAGAACATATATATATATATCTGGAAACACACATGTAGTATAAATAAAACATATAAACGGAAACAATACAGCAACATCAATTTATAGATTCAATGTACCAATGTATTTTCATTAAGTTACAATGAAGGAATACAATACACTTACATGGAAGTTGTTAATATAATATTTGAATCTGTATCTAGTGATGCCAATTATAAATACCTCATTTCACATTGTATCTACAGCAGCTATAAAATAAAACTGTTTGGCCTAACAGATGCATGTATTATATACAGTAATGAAAAAATGGAGCCTATCTGCTTCATATAAGTCATGTAGAATGAGAGATAGTAAGAGGCGCACAACTGTATATAGCCAGTAACTCAAAATTATATAGTGATGCCCATTAAAAATACCTCATTTCACATTGAAAATACATAGGGAAGGATGGAATAAATACATGTAGGCATGAAAACATAAATATGTCTGTATGTAAGTACAGAGAGCATAGGGATGAATAGCAGGGGAGGGAAAACAAAGATAATGATGTACTAATTTCCCTTAATAAAGAATGCAAGGCATCCTGCAGTTCTCTTCAGTCACTATTATTTATAAAATAGTGATATCAATCCATTAAAATCTATATAGACTTGAAGGTCGTGTTAATATACGAAAAGACACTAATAGATCCAACAGGAAAAATAAAGTCAATCATGATGTTATTTACAACCAATGATGAAAAGAATACATTAAAAGGATGATATTCTTGTTCATGAATTCAAAAATCTAAGCAGTGATCCATCCCAATATTCCAAACTTGAACAACATGATTAAATCCATCACATTGAGAGATGAAAAGATCAAAAAGATAATCAGTCTTGAAATATGAATAAGCTTACATATGATGTAGTGTAGCATTTCTTGGTACCAACTTCAACTGAAACACCACTTTTTCCATGAAAAACATGTTCTTCAATGCGAACCCATATCCTGAAGTCAATATAACTCACACATCAAAAACAATAGAAAGGGAAAAAACTAGTAAGCCGTTATAATACAATAAATGACTAAAAAAATACAGTATGAATTTTCACATAAAAGTAGTAGTAAAGCGATGATATTTGTGACAGAACCATTGCAATAGGGTGCCAACTTCATCAGAACTGACACTTTCCTAAGAAAAAACATGTTCTTGGATGTGAAACCATCTCGTTAATTTAATAGAAGAAACACAGTGCAAACTATACAAAGGAAAAATTCGTAGTAAGTTTACAGCAGCGAAAAAATGAAGGCTATATAAAGTGCATAAAAACAATATACAGTGGATGCTAATAGACATGAAGGTGATGCTAATATACCAGAAGACTCTAACAGATATAGTAGGATAAATAAAGTGAAACATGATGTTATCTTTAACCAATAATGAAAAGAAGACATTAAAAAGATAAGATTCCTGAAAATGAATTCAAAATTCTAAGCAAAGATCTATCCTAGTTTCTCAAACATGAATAACATGATCAAATCCATCACATTGAGAGATGAAAATGCTCAAATAGATGATCAATCTGGAAAATTGAATAAGCATACATATGATGTAGTTTAGGATTTCTTGGTACCAACTTAAACTAAACCATCAATTTTTACATGAAAAAACATGTTCTTGGATGTGAACCCATGTCCTGACATTGATAGAATTCAGACATCATAAACCATATAAAGGAAAAAATACCAATAATCCGTCATCAAAGAATAAATGAATAAAAAAATTATGAATTTAAACGTAAAATAAGTAGTAAAGTGAAGAAATTTGTGACAGTACCATCACAATCGGGTACCAACATCATCAGAATTTCCACTTTACCAAGAAAAAACCTATTCTTCAATGCGAAACCATCTAATGAAATTAATAGAAGAAACACAACACAAACAATACAATGTTAAAAATAACAGTAAGTTCCCTTCAATGAAAAAATGAATCACAAAATCTAGTATAATAGAATATGTTCCCAGTACTATGATCAGAGTATAGACAATGTATATTCTAAAGACAAATTATTCTTCAAATGTGCATGTAGTCTATGATAAGGCTGTATGCTACAAGTTACAGTTATTTACTATGATAAATCGAATGTAAACCATGCTAATAATGAATGGTCAAAAAATAAAGGGTGATCTGATTAAACATGTGTATTTGGAGTATTTTAATAAGAAAATATATTATGAATGTATCATTACATTTTGATAACCTGCAAAGAATCGAAGATTCATAAAAGGGATAGGTAATGTAGTATTTTTGGAAGAAAGTTAACATGAACTGGTCATCCAGTTCATACCAAAGGAGTTTATTTAATCAAAAGAGGAGCACAAAGAAATATCGAGGTGTAAAGTACATACACCCTCACGAAGCTTTAGAGATAGCCAGATATACAATAAAAGAACAAAATATACTAAATAAGTGATTGGAGCTGTTCAAATCATCATGAGAAATATTCTGCAATCCTAAAGTAGCCATACGAGACACCAAGATCACCAATCCCTTAGTATGTTTCTCAAAAATCCAAGCATGGATCAAATATTTTGAAGGATGTCCCTGAGCATCTGATCATACACTCCTGCATAAAAATAGAGGCATATCAGAAGCAATAGACATAGCAAAATCAGTATAGAAAATCAGAGGAGAATGAAGAAAATACAAGTAGTATGAATCATAAAGGTCCAGATCACCAAACAGCCCATGCAGGTCTTCATAGATGTCCCAAGAAAGCCAAATAAAGCCATGAAACAGAAACCTAATGAGGCAAAGCAGTCCAAGACTACCATAAGAACCAAAAACCAAGAGGAAAGCTGAAAATAACATATCCATCCAGAATATCATGTTCACTATGAGTCTGTAAACATCAAAAAAGAACATTATGAAAGCTCGAAATCAAATATGATAATCTTCAAGGCATTCAAACAGCTTCCAAACAAAAGGATATATAGAATCCAGCATGCAAGACCGGATAAAATCATAACTGACATCATTAGACTGAACATTATATGAACTTTAGTGTACTACTATTTGTTACTAATCGAAATTGTACGGAAAAAAGGTTTTGAACATTATATGATATACAAATTTTTCCTCATGGAAAGTCACCATGAAATGAGATACTAAATAAAACTGTGCGAAAAAACATGAAACTGGAAATTGAAAAATCATATAGTATTGACCAAAATATGTAAGGTTTCTTTGAAACTAGAGTTCAATGAAATGAACCAAAAGAGATTAATATGCATGAGATGTTCTAATCTAAGAAATTCAATTCAAATTTAATAACACCTTAATGAGTCTATACATAATATCTATTCAAATTTTTATAAAACGAAAATATTCTAAATGTATAAATTGAAAATTACCAAAATACATAAATCAATAAATATAGTCTAATTTAACTGATAAACGAATTCTGTTTGTGTCAAGAAACATTGGAATATAAATATATATTTGAAAAATCATTAATCTAAAAAAGGGATAAAGAAATTAAATTTGAAGAACAAATAAAATTACACAAATAAATTCCAATGAAATGGAAATTAGAATTAAAATATCTAAGGGAAGAACCATTTTGTCCACATATTGAAATCACAAAAATAAAATAAAGCTATCCATTCTGCAATGTCTGGAACTGAAAGAAGAGAAAAATATGTAAATGATATTAGGAAAAGAAATCATGTTCCTCTACTATAAATTGAAAAAATCAATAACTCAGTGAAATAAAAATTTTACGGCTGACCAGTTGAAGAAGAAATGACAAGTCAGATTTGTCTGTAGAGAACAGTTAATGATTAATAACTAAAATGATAATCCAGATTTGTATAAAAATGAATTGAAAAGCATTTAGAGAATAATAGATATTTGAACATAATACTGAAAATCATATGGTTCTGCTTAATAAAAAAATGTATTGTCATTGTACTCAATGAACTGAAAACGATTTTTTCTGTCTGACTCAGATATTTAATATTTTAGTAAAAAGCATAAAATACATACGAAAAGGAATGGTAATATCTTTTCATCGTAGAAAAATGAAATGCAGTAAGTATCATTCAGATCAAATAAGGAAAACTAATTTAAATAGTGAAATATTTAAACCTAAATTGCAATACCACATCCATGTCCCAAAATCATAAACAATGGAATCAATAAGATTGAGCCAAGGCAACTGTGGAGGAAAATTAATAGCAATACCACAGCCAGATCTCCCTTGATTTTCCCATTCCTTACACATACCCATGTGCCTAGAAAAAGCACATTGGATTTGTTTCAGAATGAGAGGAAGTGAGATACTTCAGTCATTTGATGTGAATCAACTCAGTGAGCATATATACTACAAAGTCCATTGGAAGCCAAAATTTCAAAACAAATTGCACTATAATTATGGTTTTCACAAAGCGCACAGAGAGTAGATGACACATAAAAGTTAAGTGAATGAAATAGAAAACAAATGTAGATTATAAAAATTATGGGAAATAATAATGAACCAAGTTTTTTTCATTCTTTCATCATAAGTCTATGTTGTACCCTTGCATTTTTATATGTTGAATTAGAATCCACAATTGTATTTGTCCTTGCAGACAACTGTTCATGCATTGTAAAAAAAGTAGTTTAGTATGACTTAATTTGGTTAGCCTGAAATGCACTGTGAAATATTTTAAATTTTTTAATGGTTTATGTAGATGGAACTAACTATTGATACATAGAGATGATAATGGCCTGTGTGTGACTTTGGGTGTGATGTAACATGTTGATAGCGGTTCACTTGTTGGAGTGAACGACATGTTAGTAGATGACATTGAATAGTTTCTAGTAGTTGATGACACTAATAATGTATAAAGTTTAATGAATGAAAATACTAAGAAGATCATAGTTAGTGAAACATTTCCAAGTGGAGTTAATATAGAACTCATAAATTGGTTGTCATTCCTTCATTAGTACCATCTGTTGTATCCTTGCCTCTCTAGATTTCGACGCGTGATTCATTATCAATATTGTTTTCTTTATAGCTTACTGTCATTTTGTGCAATGAAACCAGATAATGCATAGAGTACAGTAATGTGAAGGAAATTTATGGTACAAAGAGAATAACATAATAGGATATAAGATAGAATAATAGAGGTTTATTCGGTTCTTTTAGGGAAAGTAACATCAGAAAACAGAAGATGAAATCAAATATAAACATGGTTAACCAAAATGATGTCGAAATTATTTTGATGGGACATCTAGCAACAGACCACAAAACAGGTTAATTTTTTGTTAACAGTAAATTTAATACGGAGAACTAAATATCATGCTGGATATCGACATGCCTAACCAAAATGGAATTGAAACAAATTACAAATCAAAATGTACAATAGAACATAGTACATGTTCAGTTACCTGTGATGGTAAATATAAAATGAGACAAAACTTATTGAAACTGAAATTTTATAAAATTGAAATGATATAAGAAGAGCAATTCCAAAAAATTTGGATTACCAGTATGCATAAAAGGTCATACCTATACTGCGAAGATGATCAAACAGAACGGCTAATAGAGGAGGTAGTATTCAGTAAGTGGGATCACCTGGAAGTCAAAATCATACAAAATGCATGCAACTATAGTATATTATAACATAAATAAAATTTGAAGCATAGTTGAAAAATATTTGGATTAATAGTATTCATAAAGGATCATACCTTAATGCGAAGATGATGAAAGAGAACAACTACAACAAGAGGTAGTATTGACTAACTGGGATGACCTGCAAGTCATAATGAGACCGAACACAATAAAACTGTACTGTATTAAAACTGATATGATATAAGAAACTCAAGTGGAAGAATTTTGGATTACCAGTACACATAAAAGATCATAGCAGTCTTACGATTTTTACAAAAGAGAACAGCTAACAGAGGAGGTATTATTCAGTATGTTGGATCACCTTCTAGTCCGAATTGAAGGAACCCTGGGGGACGATGAAAATAGAGTCTAGATTTTCCGGGAAGCCTCACTCCATAATATAGTAATCCCAACCAGTAACGACACCCAACAAAACCGGTTGACTGTACATCATCCACAGAGTAACCGAATGTCGAAGAAGACTGGTTACAAACTATTGGGTTACCATGTGGAGGAGATCGACGGTGTCAGGATTTCAAGGGAACCCTAACTCCGAAACTGGTTCATGCGGACCGGTAATGGAAGATGACTAACCCTATTAGTGTATTTTATTAAAGGATAAACCGAATGTCGATGAAGGAGGGTTACAGACGGCTGGCTTACAGGGAGGACCATAAGGAAGGAACCGTAGGTCGACGGAGATGTTGAGCGTGACTGAGGAGAACCCGATTAGGGGAAAGGCTGCGGGTAACGGACGACTGGATTATCGGGAGGAGAAGAACGAAGGAACCCTAGGTCGGGGGAGTGGATGATCGTGACTGAGGAGAACGCGAATAGGGGGGATAGGTTGAGTCGTTGAGTTTTGGGGGAAGGCCCGAACGGGTAGACGTGGAGGAAGGAAATAATGACACCTAATAAAAGTGGTACGTGGAAGAACAAGAGTTGGGAATGTGGCAGATGGAAAGCCAGGATTAGTAGATATAGTAGATGTCCATAAAATGGGTTTTGGACATGTTTTGGGACATTATTACACCTTATATCCTATGTTTAACCACAAAGTAACCTTGTTTTTACTTTAATCATTGTAATTAATTTTAATTGCTTTCATTAATAAATTTAGAAAAAATTAAGATTTATTTATTAGAAATTATAAATTATTATTTTTTCAAATATGTAATCCATTTTTTCGATTAAATTCACATAAGTGGTAGAAATTTATTTAAAATTAATCTCACAGTCGTGACGAGAAAGAGGGTTTTTGAAGCGAAAAATTGATCAAAAGGTTACAACGTTCTTATATTCAATTTCAATATGAAATTGATTCCAATAAACTAAATTGGATTTATATATATATATAATTTAACTTATTATATTTTAATGAAATTTAAAATATAATTTTACACTATAAATAAATTAAATGAAAAGTACATTTTTAATTAAAACTCGGTATTTTTCACTATTCATCAAAAAATTAAACTTCTCAGAAAAATTCCAAAAATTAAACCTATGATAAATTTTACATTACACTTTCAAAAATGGATTATATATTTTCCAATAAATTTTCTCAAAGTGGTAAATTTTAATTTTAAATTATGTGTGTCAAACTTAATTAACCTATCTTTTAGAAAATATAATGTTTTCAAAAAACATTTCTATTTTTTAAAATGATTATTATTTTATTGATAATAAATAGTTAAAAAATAAAAATGTAAAATATATATAATTTCATAATTTATTTAATCCTATTCTTTCCCCCCATTCCAATGACCATGATATAACTATCATATTAAATCATAATATTAATTGTATATTATAGTTTTGCAAAACTCAGTCTTTCATGTTACACCTGATATCGATGAAACTATGTATTGTGTATAACACAGTACAAACATAGAGTTAGGTGTACAACAAGCTAAACATAGTGTATCAATTAGTGCAAGATTAAATTGGTGTTGCGTATAAAACAAGATTAACTTTGTGTAACTTATAATGCAAGACGTCAAATAATGTTAATGTTTTCAAAAATAATAATTCATAAAAACTTAGGGTGTTACATTCTACCATCTTAAAATTAATTTTACCCAATAAATTAACCCTGTTCATCAAATATTTGACACTTATACCTTTTATAGTAACCCACATCATAAAAATTAATTCTAAGCATCTTTTAAAAAGGGAAACTTGGAAACATAATGGTACCCCAATGTAACAAATAACTAGGTTTAAACATATGAGAATATATGTTGAAAGTGAAATCATGGATGTAGAAGAGTAAAATAAAACTCAAATACAAATGGATAGTGATTTAGATCCTTAATCAAAAGAAATTGGGTGATCTAGAGAAAGTTAACCACAATGAAACCATAAATATGTGATGATTTAATGGACCACCTGATTCATTAGAAATGAAGGATATAAAATAACATTTTTTTCAAGATCATATTCATAAAATTGAATTATTTTCATGACAATATATAATTACTTGATTTCATTATATTTCATAAGCACAATCTTTCCCTTGGGTTATGCATTTTTCAATTTACACTTCATCTCTTACTCTAAGAAATTTTGGTGAATTAGTTATGCCTAAAGCACCAAAATATCATAAGATCCATAAACATAATCATAATTAATTTTTTTCTATATTTAGTTATCATCACACAAAAATGGTTTTTACATGTTATCCCATATGGATAAATATTCATATAGTGAAATAATACATTAATCTCTAAAACCACATACAATGTTTAATATAATCCATTTCATAAATGGTTTACCTTTTGACCCTTCCAAATGAATAAAATACGAAACTTTTGAAATAAGGTCACAAAATTTCTCAAATTAATCTTAACATAGATCCCCTATATATCATAAACTACCACTTGATTTTCACATACCAAACATGTGAATACCTTTATCATTTAATCTCTTGAAACATGGTAATAACCTAAATTATATTAAATCTTTATTAAAAACAATATTTCATCCTCACTATCTATAAAGATTTTTGGATATATTCCTTAATTCCAAAAATTTTGAAAACTTTATCAACAATAACAAAAACCACTTTTTCGAAAAATCCATTATCAGTTTTGACATCATAAATACCATCCAAATTTCTTTATTTCAATCCAACATCTATTTATCCAAACTAAACACCATTTTCTCAACATTAAGAACATATTAAGGGTTACCTTACCTTAATCTTGATTATTCCATAAAATATAACCTTATAATTAAATCACTTTTCTAGGACATAAATACCATTAAACATGTTCTTTCAAATCCTTAATGAAAAAATTATATTGAAAAATTAATAATTATTCAATAGAAATATATAACTACTCAAATCCATCCATTTCAATGAAACCATGAAGGTTAATTGTATATATGTCTTACATAGTAAAATGAACAATCCTATTATAAGGTAAAAAGTTTAGGAAAATACCTTATTCAAAAAGAGATAATAATATTACTTTGAAAACATCTGTAAAATAAAAAATGGTTAAAAATTTATTTAGTAAATCATTTTTGGAAAGGGAAAAAACATTTATGAAAACAATTTTTGAAAATAGGGTTTTTAGAAGAAAATAGGTTCTCTGACTAATGAGAGAAATGGAGTCAGGGTTTCTTAAAAATATGTTAAACATTTTGAGTACAAAAGGGTGGGAAATGGTACTATTACTTGAAAAGGGTCATTAATAGCCATAGAAGAATAAAATTAAAGGTTTTATTATGTAATGTACAAATAATTTCCTTTAATTCAAAATCAAGTGTAAACAATCCAAAACATGATGAGATTGTGAAGTAAACCCTTGAAAATACCATAATGTTAAAGTGAGAATCAATCCATGAATGAATTATGTGTCTTGAAGTTCCAAATAATCAAATAACAACTGATAAGGGGGAGTGGTTGAATCAGCTCTTTTACTTTTTATAAGTTTTAATACATTTCCAAACATAACCCCTGCAACCTATTAAGAGATATTTCCTTATCAACATTTATAAAAAAAAATCATGCATTAAAAAGTAGGAAAGTAAGAAAATCACACAAGATTTACATGTTTCAGCATTAGTGTGAGAACCTACATCCTTTCCATATCCACTCATGTGGGTCTATAGAGATTCACTATTAAGAAGAAGTTAATGAAACTTGTTATAACTCCCGTTAAACACCTTTTATCTCCCTATAAGAAATATTATTCTAACTCCTATCAATTTACAATGTTTTATTATAAAATAATTGATCCAAATAAAAGGAAAAAAATACTTTTTTAAAATTTTCTTCTATCTGATTTGGATGGATCTGATTTTCTCATTCTCATGAAGTCAATACAATTCTTCCTTACTCAATATGCACTTCTCTAACTCTTCTTAGAAACTCAATGTGATCTTTCTCAGTCTGATCGACTCAATATAATCTTCTCAATACGATGAACCCATTCTCAATCTACAAAACTGAAACTCTACTCAAATTCTCAACAAGATCTTCTTCAGTCTGATTGACTCAATATGATTCTCCTATCTAGTAAACAAAACATTCTAGTGTCTAATATTCTTCTGAGATCTCAGTCTGGAAATAACTTTCACTTGGATTCTTCAGTGCTCTACCTTTTTTTCTATGAAAATTTTTTCTATTATTGAACACTATTATAAAAAATGGGCATTAACAATGCGGGAATTTATCAGCGCTCTAAAAAATGCTAATAAATGGAATATTTATCAACGATGATAAATTTAACCATTTATCAGCACTTTTTTTGCATCGATAAAGGGAAACTTTATCAAAACATTATTTTTCACACTGATAAATGGTATCCTTTTTTACCACTTTATTCTTATCACTGATAAAGGGTTAAATTTATCAGTGCTTTGTTTTTAGCAATGACAAATATTTATTTCTTCAATGCATTTTTAGCACTGATAAAGGTCCGCACAAATAAAATTAAAAAATTAAATAAATTATAAATAAAAATCAATTTTATTAAAAAAATATTAAAATTTTTATTAATTAAATAATTATTGATAAAAACGAATAAATTGATTATACATTATTATATATTAAACATTTTATTATTTAGATAATTATGATATTTAATTTTATTAAATTGTATGTAATAAATATATAGATATATATTAATGTATATAAATATGATTGATATATTTCAAAATATTTATATGCTTTACATTAAATGGTCATATATTTATTGCATAACGGGTTATAATTAAAAATTAATATGAACTACAAATATTAACTAATTTCAAGTACTCAACATATAATTAAATGTCATTTGATTTTTCAATTTAATATAGAAAAAATCTATGTCACATTGATTTCACATATACATAATTAATTCTTTTTTATATATAATTCACACACGTAAAACATGTCAATTTTTTGAATATTGTTAATGTGTACTTATTCTTTATTTATTCAATTTCACTAATTTAAAACAAATATGCATGCACTTAAAATTAGATATTCATTAATAATGTTAAAAATATATTTGTATAAAGTATTTATAAAAAAATATATTTATAAATGTACATTTACTATATTTATAAAATTATATATTTCTACTTATAAATAAAAAAATTAAAAGTATTTATATAATTATAAATAAATAATTATATATATTTAAATAATTATTAAATTTATCATAAATTTACTTAAATAATGAATATATTTACTATAATCATATTTATATATATTTATTAAATATATATATTTATAATTATATAAATATTTATAAAGATATAAATATTATTTTTTAAAAATATTTATATAATTATAAATAAATAATTATAAAATAATAAAGAATGTATTTAATAATATATATTTACTATATTATATTTATATATATTTTTTAGGTATGTATAAATATTTATTCTTTTTTATTTATAATTATAATTATAAATCATTTAACAACACTTAAATAATAAACGTTGATAAAAGAATCTTTATCAGCCTTTTTCGTGTTAATAAAAATGAAGCTTTATCGGCACTAAAGAAACTTCTTATAAAATGAAAATTTATCCGTTCTATAAGTTTAGCATTGATAAATATAGGTTTTTTCAGTGCTTTTTTAGAGTTGATAAACACCCCACTTTATCCTCACTCAAAAAGTAATGATAAAGAGTTATTTTATCATTTATTAGGTAATAAGAGCTAATAAAAGTGTCCCAATCTAATTAAAAAACCTCTAACCATTTGTGAACCCATCACAATATCAGAATATTTCTAGAGAATCCACCCTCAGTCGGTGCTCTTCTTCAGTGAATCAAAACTCGAATCACACCACTCGACTGCCTCTAAATTCTCAAACATCTCATTCGACATCAGGTGTTTGATTGTAATTAGTGTTTCTGAAGAGGGTATCAAATTTTCTTCAACCTAGTAAGGTAGTCCTTCTAATTTTATTTTTTTATTTTTGGTTTTGTTTTTGATTTCTTCTTTGGTGATTTCATTATTTACAGTCCGGTGATTGAATACTAGTGAGGTAGGCCATCTGATTTTCTCTCTTTCCCATATTGATTCAAATCATCATCGGTTATAGAGAGTTTATTGTTTCTTGACTCAATGGTAACTCATGGAGTCACATGGAGTTGAGTTGGTTGTTTTATTTTGTTTACATTTCCCAAATTTATCGCCTAAAGTTATCATACATATTTTTTATTCTTTATTTTATCAATGTGTTCAATACATGTGGACTTTTAGAAATTGAAACTAGAGCTTCTATTTGTGAGGTATTTGAAGGTAGGGTAAGTTATTTGTTTTATATTATACTACTTCATATCTTATTTTTTCTATTTATCTGGGTTGGTGTGATAATCTAATGTCTGAATGCATCATAGTTTTTTTATTTAAATTTTCTTTCAACTAGTTTTATTTATTTTTTGGGCCAAATAATTCCCATTGTGTTGTTTTTCATGCCCTATTCCTTGTTTCCATCCCTAGGGGGATTGAGATTGTCCCTCAGACACTATCATGATATAGATTGACATTCCACCAACAAAATTTGAAAAATTTATTCAATTTTCAATGGATGCCAACATGGGTTTTCAATCTTACTTTTGAAATATATAAAAAAACATCCCTCACATACATGGATTTTGAAATAAATATCCCATGAATTTCATGAGTGGCCTATAAATGAAGTAAAATTTTAACTAACTAATCATCAATATTTAAATATTTTTCACTGTTAATGTAGAAAATTATTATCATAATTCATCTCTGGAACCTCAAAATATTATGTCATCCACATTGATAAATACTTATAATCTATCCATGAAATTATTCTTTATGTAATGATTTTTATCAACTCCTCATTTTTAAAACTAATGTTTCATTAATAATTTATCTAACCTTCAATACCAAGCTCTTAGTTTTTTTCAATTCATACATCACTTTTTTCAATATTCAAACATTATTATCATATTAAAGAATGAGAAAAATATTTGTTCGTTTGATGTAATTTCTATTCATGTAATCCATTAGTGAATGTTAATTTTATATCTAGTTAGTGTACCTTGAATTTCCTTAGAATGGGTCAGTGTGGTGATATTACATACCATTCTTCTTGAAATTTTTTCAAATATTGATATAACCATAATTTTAAATGTAATAATTCCTTAGGTTTATACATCACTTTCTCTAATATATTTTCATATCTTCAAGTTGATTGGATTAGAGTTTATTATTATTGTTTATCATATTTGAGTTTCATATTACTCTTTAATTCCCTATACTTTTTTTAGGGTATTTAAGAAAGATTTTATGTGGAGTAATTCTTTTCTTAAATTCAATTACCCATTTTATTCAACATACTGAAATTATTTAAAATAATCTAGTGTTGAGATTCCCTTATTAGAATTTTCTATAACTTTAAAATTTGATAATGAATATATTATGTGTATTTATTTATATGTTGTATAAAATTAATCTTTTATGAACCCAATTGAATGGATATGAACAAACAATTGTTGCTCACTAATAATTTGACAACCAAATATGAAGATGGAGTTAAATAGTTCATCAATTTTCCAAGATAGCATGTAAACAACCCTTTTAAAATCCTCTATCCGTGTTTGTGTTGTTGTTATTCAAGAAAAATTATTCTGGAAGAGTTGGAATAAAACTGAAGTCTATTTGGATCCATTGATCAATGTATCCAAAATAATGATTGGTTATTCATCACTCACAAAGCTAATAACAAAAATAAGGATTCTTTGTGCACTTCACTAATGTTGGTTAACTACCACTTAACACAGTATCTGACCTGAACTTCCTGCCTGGAATCTCTGTGATTCTCTCATCCCACACATAGAGAGAAAAAAACTAATTATATTCTTGAAAAAGAGATAAAATTTATAGAATAAGGTAATTAATTAGGTAAAGGTTTTGTGTAAAACACATATGATTGCATAAGAAACATGAGAATCAAAAAATCTGTGAAGGAAAAGTATTCCCACTTGTTTAAATAATGAATAAAATTGCATCTAAGAGAAGTAAAAATGAATGGTTAATGGCTATATGATAGAGATGGTGGCAAGAATGTATAGAATGAGAGCATCATGAGGAAACCAGATAGGAAGTTTAGGTTAGATGTTATGTTAAGCGGTAGTTAACCAACAATAGTTAATTACAAAGAGAATCCTTAGTTTTGTTATTATATTTTTGAGTTATGCACAATCAATCCCTATTTTGGATACATTGATCAGTGGATCCAAATAGATATCAATAACATTAATTTTCTTGTGGTTTCCTAACATAAATATTGTCTTTTAAACAATAATGAAGTGCATATAGAATCCTTATTTTTGTTATTAGCATATATTTGGACCCAAAAAAACCCTTTGTAATGATGTAAAGGTAATGTTACAATATACATTATTTGTTTTAACAAAAAATTATATAATGAAATGTTGATTTAATTTTCCTTATTCCTTGAAGGGATCATTTATTTTAAATGATTAATGTCAACATGTAATTCCATGGAAGTAATAGCAACGTTGCTATCTATGCTCAATCATAGAGGTAATCTTGATGTTATAATCATAAAATCATTTTCCATAGAATTAATTTATTGTTTCATATTTATATTTAATGTATTTATTTTTATTATTACTCACATAATAAAAGTTTTCATATACAGGTGGATTTTTTTTCATGTTAGGGTACTATGTGAAACTTTCATTACACTTATCCCTTAAAACCTTTTCACCCCTACAGTGACGCATTTATCACTTTATTTTAAATTACTTCCACTGCCTTTTTAAGATGAGCAACGATGCCACCTCTACTCAATAACATAGGTAATATTAATGTTTTCACAGTAAAATCATTGTCTATAGAATTAATTTATTATTTCATATTTATTTTTAATTTGTTTTTTTAGTATTAATCACATAATAATTGTTTTCTTATACAGGTGTATTCTATTGTTTGAGTTTAGGTGATCTTTCCAACATTCATGCTTCTTCTCCCTTAAAACCTTTTCACCCCTATAGTGGTGCATTTATCACTTTCTGTAAAATTACCTCCACTTCCTTTGTAGGAAGAGAAAATATTCTACCTCTACTCAATCATATTCTTATTATACATTAGGAAAATGATCTATAAGTCATTTGGGACATGTAGGAGTCAGCATCACCAAAATCTAACACACGGTGTGACTGGTATGACTCTAAGTGTGTCTTTTTATTTAAAATTGTCATCAATTTTATTTAAATGGACAACTGTCCAACTCAAAAACTGAGAAAAAACATTCTAACAGTTTTGATAAATTATGAAAATGATCCAGAATTCATTTGTGATGTGTAGTAATCAGACTCACCTCAATCTGTTACATGATGTGCCCGGTATGACTCAAAGTGTTCGTTATTAGTTTATAATCGAAATTTTAGTTCAAAAAGTGTCTCTCCCTGATAACTTATCAGACACACTGGGAATTTCATGATAATTTTGTAGAATGATTTCTAAGTCATTTGTGACATGTAGAAATCCATTTCACATCAAACCGATACATGATGTGATCAAAATGACTCAAAATTTCATGTTCCTGGTTTAAAATAGTATTTTAGTAAAAAAGACAACTGACATACTCAAAACCAAGCAAACACATTCAGATTGTTTTGATACTTTAGAAAAAAAATCTATAAGTCATTTGGGATGAGTTGGAATCAGTCGTGCCTCAATTTGATGAACAGTGTGACCGGTATGACTACAAGTGCATCTTTTTATTTAAAATAGACATCAATTTTAGTAAAATTAAAACTTTCTCTTAATTTATTTCTTTATATTAATTCTAACATAAGAATTTATTTCTTATATAGGTGTGTTCCTTTTCTCAAGCATGGTGGTTTGTTTGGGAATAGAATGAGTCAGGTCAAGATTAAATGATAAAAGAACATTGATGTTTTTGAATGTGTGTAATAATTTTTATTTATGTAATAGTATGGACCAATGTTTTAAATTACTATAATATAGTGTTTTGTTCTTTTGTTTGTGTTTTAAATTTCATCTCATTTAAATCCTGTATTGGGACTTGTTTTTGTTGATATCTGGTGTGTTT
The DNA here is from genome assembly GCA_963277665.1 of Viscum album. Lineage (NCBI taxonomy): Eukaryota > Viridiplantae > Streptophyta > Magnoliopsida > Santalales > Viscaceae > Viscum > Viscum album. The sequence goes on along the minus strand of OY728121.1, from coordinate 1,032,239,717 downwards.
ATGGTGTTGCGGTGTACTGTAAGAGCACACTGCAGTAGTGTTGCAGTGTGCTGTTACAACACACTAGAGTGTGGCCCTTTATCAGTGATTTTAAAATAGCTCATAGAGGCCACATTTATCATTTCTTTTAAAAGTGTTGATACAGATCTACTTTACTAGTGCTCATAGAAGCACTGATAAACTTTTATTTTATTATCACTCAAAAAGTGTTGATACATGGTTCCTCTAGCGATACTAAATTAATGCACTGATAAATGGTTCCTTTATCAGCGCTTTTAAATGTGATGATAAAAGACCAAGGCTTTTAACCTCACTCATGTAGTCCGTGCTTTTCTAGTGCTGACAAAGGCCATTTCTAGCACTGTTAAAGGCTAGTTTTGTTGTAGTGGAATGATCTGAGAATGTATTTATAGGCTATTAAGAAAATAAAGAGAAGGAAACATGAAAACTTTCCTCTCTTTATTATATTTCAAAACTATAAAAATATCTCACATTTAAAATTCAACATTGACTTCTTCAAACCTTTTCCTATTTCTCTGAGAAGTATGAAAAATTGAATATCAAATTTAACCCCTTTAACTCTTCATGTAACTTTTTCTCCATAATCATATTTCTTAAACTTCCTTTCTTTTCTTCAGTATGATGAAATCTCATCAGCTCATAATGATTAAACTTCCTTGACTTCAGCATCCTATGCTTATTATGATCTACCATTATTTCTCAGCTCATTAAGAATTTTGTTTCTTTCTCATGTAATTATAATGGAATTCCAATTCTGATGGAAATCACATTACGATTATTTTTCTATGATGATGTAAATTACTCAATGATGAATCCACTTGGAAACATTGAACTTCTTAAAACTTCATCAGCTTCATAAATGCTTCTTTTTTCTTAAATATTATTCCTCTGATATATATTTCATAATGATGGAATCCCCATTACCATTGATTCCTCATTATGATCAAGTGTATTTGATGGTAACTCCAGTTAGAAATTTTGAAAATTCTAAAACCTCTATAGATATTACTAATTGAAAAACATTGTCTTCATTTCTGTAACTGACACAACTGTTACGATTCCTCTATTCCATCTAAATATTTTATTGTGATAGTTTTCATGATTTTTTAGAACTTCATGATAAGTAAACAATAAACTAATTTAGATTAGAAATTATTATAACCTTCTAACTCATGAATCAAATTTCATTAACAAACCTTTTCAGTATCTTTAAGACTTAATTACTCCATAGCATTTGTCTTTATAACTCAGAAAAATCCTTATTTCTATGATTATGGAAAAGGAAAACTTCTAGCAAACAACAATGTATGCCACTAGTTATTTTGGATATGATGATCTGAATCTGATGTTGAGGTATCTAATACTCTAATTCAGGTGCTTATCAGTCTAAAAATGTGAGTCCAGAAATTTTTGTCTAGAAAACAACATTCTTAAAGTCAAAACCTTTTCTCCCCCTTTTGGGTTTGAATATTCAGTCACTTTTAACCTTCTTACAAATCTCATTACGATGGATTGGGTCTAATTTATAAGTAACAAAAACATTCTTAAACAAAAAAATCTGTTTTCAACAAATGAAAAATATTTGTTAAAAAAATTTATCACAAAGGTTCTTCAATCACCCCCCTTTTATTTGCTGAAAACCCTCATAAACATCTTTTCCAACTCTCGGAAATTTTTCACTACTCAACTTTGGAAAACAAATAATGTTATTTTGACTTTTATCAAAACATAGCCTTTATCAAAAGATAGTGTCCAAACACCACACTACTTGATGAAGTTATGTTTTTTAAGTAATTCCATCCCTTGGTTGAAGTTAAATTTTACATCCATGTAAAGATAATCTTTCCTCACCTATATCTTCTCCTCTCTCACTTTTCTTTTTTTCTCCCCCATTTTATGACAATCGTAGCTTTAGATTCATAAAATAACGACAAGAAAAAACAACTTTCAAAGTAATTTTTTTTTTACTTTCTCTCCCCTTTGTCAACAAAATATAAATAATAGTTATGGTCTTCCTTATGATATTTAGGAATTCATTGGAGTAGGCTGAACATAAAGTTACAGCCTCAATTGCACAAACATTTCTTTTGTCATTTATTTTGTAAATATATCAGCTATATGATATTTTGATAAAATGTATTCTAGCAAAACATATCCATTGGAAACATTATTTTTTCAAAAGTGAAATTTTATATCAATGTGTATTTATCTTGAATGATGGATATGATTTTTAGAAGATCAATTTCATTTTTATTATCACAAAGTATCTTCAATGGTTTAGAATATTTTTCATTCAAATCTTCCAGATAAACATTAATCCTCCCATGTTGAGTACATGATTGCGTAGCTACAACATATTCATATTAATTTGTCCTTAAATTTACTGAACTTTTTTTCTTACTATGTCAACTCACACAACATTCACTGAAGAAAAATGTTCCTCTTGAGGTTTATTTTCTATCATTAAAATCTACAGCCCAATCAGCATCAGTATAACAATGTAAATTCATCTCATAATTTCTTTTATATAACAACCCATGTGAATTTGTTCCATTTACTTATATCAAATTCCTCTTTTGCTTCAAAACATGTGATTCTTTCCCATTACTTTGATAGCTGGCACACAATGTCATAACATAAACAATATCAATTATTGAAGCTATAAGTTAAAGTAGACATCCTATGATTTTTAAAAAATATTTATGAATCACACTTTTTCTAGATTCATCTTTACTCAATTTTTTTCTCATAGATATAGTACTAGAAACGTCTTTATATTATGTCATCCCAAAATTATTTAACAATTCCCTGGCATAATTTTCTTGAGATAAGAAAATGTATTTTTAATTTTTTTTTTAACTTCTATGACAAGGAATAAAGTTAATTATCCTAACATATACATTGAAAAATTCTTCTTCATTTCCTCAGAAAATGTTTTAAATATATATTCTATTCCCCCAATAAAAATTATATCTTCTACATAAACAATTACAATTAAGGTTTTGGAGTCAACATATTTCACATATAAGTTGTTATCAAATTTTCCTATATAAAAGTCCAATATTATCAAACAAAATCAAGTTTATAATACCAAAAATGTGAGGCTTGTTTCAATCCATACAAGGATTTATTCAATATAAAACCCATTTTTCATCATTATCATGTTGAAAAGCACAATGTTGTTCAATGTAAACCCCTTCCTCAATCTAACCATTTAAGAATGATGACATTTCATTCATCTGATAAATTTTTTAATTTCAATGTGCATACACTGAAATAAACTTTCTAATAGTTTCTAATCTTGAAAATGGGGAAAAATACTCTTCAAAATACACATCTTCTACCTATTCAAAGCTTTTACAAAGAATCCTGACTTTGTTTCTTGAAACATCTCCATGTTCATTTACCTTGTTTTTTAAACCCACATGTTTCTGATAACATTTTTATTTGATGGTCATGAAACAAGTTCTCATGTTTCACTCTTCTCAATCTGGTCCAACTCTTCATTCGTAGAATGCACTCTTTCTTTATGCTTAATTGAATCCGAAACTAATTCTGATTCACCTTTTGAGATAAGTGATGTATAATTTTATAACCTCAACTTTCTTCTTGTATGAATTGGAGCCTTATTATTTCTAATATTTTTTTCAAAATCAATATATTTTTGTAAAGTAGGAAATTTCAAAGTTTCTTACACAACTAAAAATTTCTCATCACATGAATTTTTTGAATCTTGATAAGGATGTTTTGACTTTATTTCACTATTGTTGGAAATATCTTTTTTATCCTCCTCAGCATTCACAATAACATTTTTTAAGGAATTTTGATTTTCAATTACTTTCACATAATATGAGTCCAACAACATTTATAAATGTTTTTTCCAACACTTTTAGCTTCTTCCATTTGGGGAATAACCCATAAAAGTTTCTTCCTTGGCTTTCTCATCAAACTTTCCTAAATCCAGATTTTTTATTTTGATAAAACATATACTTCCAAAAACATTAAAGTATTCCAATGATGGTTTTCTATTATACCACAATTCAAAGGAAGTTATGTTGGTTTCTGGTCTCAACAAAAATCTATTTTGAACATGTACAGCAGTACTAACAGCTTCTCTCCATTATAATTTTGAAAGTTCGTATTCTACTAAATTAATTCTTCCTATTTCCACAAAACATATATTCACTCATTCTACTACTCCATTTTATTGTTGATTATAGGGAGTATTATACTGATGTTTGATACCATACTTTCTCAGATAAGTTTCTAAAGTATTTTTTGTGAATTTGGTACTATTATCTATTCAAAACATCTTTATAGAAACCTTAATTTATTTCTCAACATATTTTCTAATGAATTTGAACATTTAAATAGTCTTTGACTTGTTCTTCATAATGATGGTTTTTTTTATCCCAGTGAAATCATCAATAAAAGTGAAAAAGTACAAAACTCTTTTTGTTTACTGATTTCTCATCGTTCCACACAAATCAGAATGAATAATCTCAAGTGATTTGTTAGATCGAATATCAATTATTTTATGAAATTTTTAGACATATTTCTTTTTTGTAAAGTTACAAAAACATATTATTAACTTCTATTCAATTCTGTAATATTTAAAATGGAATCAAATTTAGAAAAAAAATCATAATTTTCTATCCATGGGTCCCAAGGCGTCAGTGCCACAATTTTTTTCATCTTCATCACTCATGTAATAAGAGTTTTTGAATTCTTCTAATTGGACGAGATTCCCACTGGTTCTTTCTCCTTTAATAATAACTTTTCCATCTTTCACACTTTTGATGATACAAAAATATTTTCTAAAAAAAATTATTTTTCATCATCATAATGTTTACTTATACAAAATATGTTATGTTTTATCCCATCAAAAAATAAAACATCCATAGATTTCAACTTTTCTTATTCAATATCATTCGTTATAATTCCTCTTATTTTTAAGAAACTATAATTACCATAGGTAACTGCTCCTCCATCATAACTTTCAACATGTTTCAACATTTTTATATCACCATTCATACATGAATAACAACCACTATCGAGTATCCATGGTTTGTTCATTTTACTTGCTTTCAAATATGTCTCGACAATAAAAGCTCTTTCCAGAAAATTTTTCTTTTCAACTTATTTTTCTTTTCTATAATAAGAATCTTATTCTCGAAGGAGTGACATAAATATTTTGACGTGATGAAAATCTTGATCACATCTTCCAGAAAAATCTTCTAAAAATTCAAATTGATTTTTTTTGGAAAGTTTTTAACATCTTGAGAATTCACATTCTCAACGTTCTATAAGTTAGGAAAGATGATCATTCTGCTTTAACTATTTATTCAACTTTTATCAAAACCTTATTTTAGGTAAAGATGAGTTGTGACAAAAATTATAAGCCCTATCCCATAGATTCCACAACACTGATAACATCTATCAAATATTTATTTTCTATTCAAGAAAGATCATTCTTTATAGAAACTTCTTTCAACTTTAACATAATCAGGTTGCGGAACTTATTTTCTTTCGAGTGATTTTTATAATTTTGTAGATTTGATAGGTTTATAAAATCCTTTATCTACCCAATATTTTGTAACACCTTTTATAGATCTTAAAATGATAAAAGAATCAGATGAAAAATTAATTTTGGTGAGTGAATATTTTACCTAATTCTCAAATTTAATATTCTCAACAACTTTAAAAGTCTCAAAATTTAATTATAAGGATTAGTTAACGTTTTTATTCATCTTTATCAAGGATTTTCCATACTCAATATGTTTTTATTGAAACTTGTTAACATATTATTATTTAAATATCATCTTATTTCTATGATCTTCAACTAAAATTCCTTATTCTGTAATTGTATGTTTTTAACTTAAGATATCCAGAATTTATTCATCTTCCTACTTGGTGAAATATTTTATTCCTTCAGTAACATCTATAAAATCTTTCTTTATCACTCCAATTTCATTCTAGAAAGAATTTTTTGTTCAATACGTGAAAGAAGTTATATTCTAAGCAGATAGTCTCTATAATATTTTTAACTAGCTTCTTCATTATCTGAGGAATCTTTTGTTTTCTCAACTTTTTCAATTAAGGTTATAAATTTATCTATACTTTAATCTTCATAATAATTTTTTTCAGTTGAGTTCAATTCAAATTTCTTACTCAGTATACTTATTTTCTTTCAGTAAAATTATTCTTGTATTTTTTTATGACTTTTCTTCTTTATCAATTTTTTTCCACTTCTTCCATCAAGGTTTTCCATCAGATTCATCTTGATATTCTCTAAATTTCTTATTAGGGAAATTCATAGAAAAGTGTCTAATTCCACCACACTCAAAACATTTGGGTGGAAGTTTACCTCTATGTTTTCCTCTTCCTCTCTCATAGTTTTTATAGATAAGAGAAATAATATTATCATTCATCACATAATATTCCTTTTCTTCAGACTTAGAAGGATAGAATTCTTTAATATATTGTATTTTAATCATTCTCATAGCTACAAAATAAATTTCACCCATTATATTCTTTTCAAACAATGAATATTTCCTCATTTCATAAGAAAAAAGAAAATTTTTGCAACCGATCAAGAGATATATCATCCTTAACTTATAAAGAGGAAATTTTAGAATCAAACCTGTTAATAAAGTTTCTCATAAATTTCTTCACAATTGTAGAATCTTCTAAGACATCTCTGAATCCTTTGATGTTGCAAATAATTTAACTTACTCTAGTGAAGTATTCATCAATAGTTTCTTCATATCTCATTCCAATGTCTTCAAACTTACACACTATATTTTTATCTTTGCTTCCTTGACTATAGTATTCTCTTTGAAAATAATTTCTAGCTTATCCCATATACTCATTAAATTTTTTAGACCCATCACCTTCTAATAAACATTTTCTAATCATAAAATAAAATTATAATTTCTATCCTTTCCATCAAATTATGTATTTCTCTTGTCAAAAAATTTCATAGGGGTCCTTCTAAATAGGTTGAAACCCAATAGTATCAACACCAACAACTTCTAAGACCAGATATATGAGATAAGGAATCATCCTATTTTTCAATCCATAATAATTTTTTCCATAAAATATAGGAATTCCTATACTTCTGATAGGATTGATATTATCCGTGACAAGGATTCAAAAACAAAACCTCACTCTAATACCAATTGAAGTTCCAAAGTATCGAGTAACAACTAAGAATGGGGGGTTTAATCAATTGTTTTAATTTTTATAAGTTTAAAAACTTTTCAAATCATAACCCCTAAAAAATGTTAAGATTTATTTCCATATCATTTTTTTTGTAAAAAACCATACTTGAAAAATTAGAAAATAAATTAAAGAACACAATATTTACTAGGTTTGGCCTAAATGTGAGAATCTATATCCTTACCATAGCCACTCTTGTGGGTCTATAGAAATTAACTATTAATAATAAGTGAATAAAACTTGTTCCAACTCCTATTATAAACCTTCTATCTCCAGATAAGAAATATTATACTAATTCCCATTAGTTTATAGTGTTTTCTAATAAAAAAATTGATCAAAAAAAGTATAAAAACTTTGTTAAAATAGTTTCACAATTTTTCAGTCCTAATCCTTAGTCCGATTTGGATGGATCTAATTTTATCAATATGATGAAGTCAATATGATTCTTCCATACTCAATCTACACTTCTGAAACTCATCTTAGAAACTCAATATGATATTTCATAGTCTGATTCACTCAATACAATCTTCTCAATATGATGAACCAGTTATTAATCTAAAAAAACTAAAACTCTTCTAAAATTCTCATTTCAGGACTATTGACTCAATACTATTCTCCTGTATGGAAAAAAACCTTCTATGTGTATGATCTTGTTCTGTGATCTCAGTCGAAAAATAAATTTCACTTGAATTATTCAGTACTCCACCTTTTCATCTTACAAAAAAAATTCTATCAATTAATGATTTGATCGAGTATTTATAGGAGACTAAGAAAAGAAAGATTGGAAAACATGAAAACATTCCCTGATTTATTATATTTTATAAATCTGAAAATATATCACATTTAAACATAAACTTTGACTTCTTCAAACCATATCATATTTCTCTGAGATTTATGAAAAATTGAATATCATGTTTGACCACTTCAACTCTTCACATAACTTCTTTTTCATAATCATATTTCTTGAACTTCATGTCTTTTCTCTAGTATGATAAAACCTCCTCACCTCATTACGATGAAACTTCCTCAGCTTCAACTTTCTCTAGATATTACGATCTTCCATTCTTTCTCATCTAATTTTAATTTATGTTTCTTTCTCATATCATTATGATGGAATTCCTATTATGAAGGAAATACAAATAAAATTATTTTTCCATGATGATGGAATGTATTCAACGATGAATCCACTTAGCAACATTAAAAAATTTCAAACTTCATCAGCTTCATACATTCTTATTCTTTCATAAATATTTGTCCTTAGATTAATATTTTATAAAGATGGAATCCCAATTATGATGGATTCCTTTTCAAGATCAAGTGTGTTTCATGATAACTCAATTCAGTAACATTAACATTACTCAAACCTCATCAGCTATTACTCATTGACAAAATTTATCTTGATTTCTGTAACTGATAAATCCATTATAATTCCTCTATTTCATAAAAATATTTTATCAGGATATTTTTCATGAATTTTAGAACTTAATGACCAGAAAATCACCATATGATGTAGATTATAATGTCTGAGAACATTATAACTCTTAACATTACTTTCTTCAACAAACATTTTCAATATCATTACGACTTCTTCATTCAGTAACATATTTCTTTCTAACTCAGAAAATTTTTTCATTATCTAATTATGGAATAGAAAAAGTACCATAAAGATGAAATTTTTGCCTCTGATTCTTTTGGATCCAATGATCTGAATCTAATGTCGATGGATCTGATACTCTCAGTCTGGTGTTTCATCCTAAACACGTGAGTCTAGAAACCTAGGTTTAGAAAAAACCCTTTCTAAAAGTCAAAAACATTTTTCCCCAATTTGAGTTTGATTATTTAGAAACATTCAACCTTCATACAAAACTCATTATTATGGACTGGGTCTACTTTTTGAGTAACAAAAACACTCTTAAACAAAATGTTTAGTTGTCAAAAAATAAAAAAACATTGTTAAATTTTTTTATAAAAATGGTTATTTATGTATCCACATAAATAATGTGTAAATAAATAAATATATTTTAAAAATTTATTAAAAACATAATATTATAATATTAACAACAACAAGGAAGTGATATAACCCAATGAAATGGAATCAAGTTATGTAATTATTTACCACATTGTAACTTTTAATTCAAATCCACATAGAAGAAATAATTAAAATTTAAACTCAAAATACCATGAAGATAAAATAATTCATGATTTAATATATCAAAGTAGGCAGTAGATATAGCACACAAAAGAAGTAAGTGGTGAATATGAAATTTATCTCACAGATGTAAAAAGTGAGATGAAAATCCCTTACCTTGCATTTATTTTTTGGTGAACACCCTCTAAACACTTTTATAATGGTTTTATACAAGTTATTAACTTATAATAGAGCAATAATAATATTTATAATATCATATATTAACTTTTTATAACATCTCATTACCTCTTTGTTAATAGTCTTCCATTATTTTCACTATTTTGGGTGTTAATTGCCGAGTTTTTTAGTATATTTTAACTTGTTATTTTTGTTCCTATTACTTATATAATGATTTAATTATCTACACAATGTAAATAATGATTTAAATTATATATATATTCAGTGTATATGTATTTATAATAATCCTTAATATTTGGAGATTGGAAATTGAATGCATCGTTCATGGAGACAGTGGGTCATACATATGCATGAACGCTACTTCAATTTCTTTGTTATATATAAAAGAATAAAAATTAAATGATATATATGTATATTAAAATAATATTATCATATATATGTAATATATATCATATATTTTCATTAAAATTATCCCTAATATATTCTATGTATAGCATGGACGAATCACATCACTTTGAGGAGGCAGCAGTCCACACGTCCACAAACAATGTTATAATATTTAAAAAAAATGTAATTCAGAAAGGTATTTTAAATATAAAAAATATATAAGCACAAATAAAAAATAAATTTTACATATATTTTTTTTAAAAAAAATCATCACAACGCCCAACCATGAGAGGTGGTAAATGAAAAACGAACGACATCATTTCATGAGGCAGTAGTTCGTTGTATGTGAACAGTAAGTTTGTTACCTTTTTTATAGATGTGTGATAATGTTTAGGTATAACCCTTAAAATAAAAACATCTTAGTATATTTATGATATTGATGTTATTATATGATCATGGAATTAGAATAATTTATGTAGTATAGAATTAAATAAAACTGAAGTGATCGTTGAATAACGTTGCCTCTTATTTGGGAAACTTATTTTGGTTTATACCAAAATACTTACTTGGTTTACTTTTTTCCCAAATTTATGATTCTAGGATGAGGGTATGGATTTTTTTAGGGTTGATTTCCCTTTTATAGTGTAGGAGAAGTGGCATCTTGTAAATATAAATAGGTAAACACTATTGAGATGTCTCCGTTACATCATGTGCATACAATAATGATACAAATTCGATACAAGGGAGGATGAGGTAGAAATATTTCCATCCAATGTATTTTGTAAAAGTTTTTATGTCATTTTGGACCTTAATTTTACGGTTTAGTCCTTTGTTAAGCTAATTTTCCTCTTATTCATTGTAATTAATTTTAATTACTTTCACTAATATTTTTGGCTAAAAACTAAGTTAATATTATTAGAAATTATAAATAATTTTCATTCCAAATACTGAATAAATATTTCCATATTACAATCACATAAGTGGCTAGAATTAATTTAAATTTAATCCCACATGTGGAAAAACAAATAATGGTTTTAATGTAAAAAATGTTAAAAAGTTTGAAATGTTTTTTTATACAATTTTTATGTGAAATTTATTACAATGAACTTAATTGGATTAATTTATTCATAATCTATATAATGTGAATTTAAAACTAATTTAAATTATAAAATATATATATATATAAATAAATTAGAAGAAAAAAAGTTTTGAATTAAAATTCAGTATTTTTTTCACTATTCATTAATAAATGAAACATCACAGAAAAATACTAGAAATTCATCCTAAGATAATTTTTATGTTCCAATTTAAAAAATGTAGTTTATTTTAATATATAAAATTATAAATGTTCCAAAAATTGGATTTAAAATAGGTTCTCTATTTGAAGGTAGTAAAATTACATTTTTAGAAAAATACAATTTTTAAGCATAAAACGTGATATATTCTTATATTTTTCTTATAAAATGTATTGGATGAATAAAAAACAATTATTGTATAATATATATATATATATATTTAATTTATATCATTCACTAATAGTAATTAATTTGATTTATTAGGATACAACACTATTGTGAGCATAAAAACATTTCCTTAATATTCAATTGGATTATATTTTCATTTCTAATTAATTAGTAACCAATGAATTAATATTATATTTTTATAAAACATATATTTTAATAAGTTAGTTAATAATATTCATAACTACTAATTTAACAGCAAGGATAATTCTGATTATATTAAATAATAATATTTTGATAATATATTGTTGTTTGGTAAAACTCAGTCTTGTGTGTAACATAAGATATCGAAGAAAATAATTATTTCATACGATTAATGATAACTCAATATTGCATGAATTGAAAGCAAAAAAATATATTAAATTAATTAAAATATTTAAATATACCATAATGTTTCAAGATTTTATATTCCTTTATATATTTGGTGTTACATGTCATACATGTTATCGAATAAAAATTTACACTTTTTGGATTTTTAGGGTGTTTCATTCTCCCCAACATAATTAATTTTCACCCTCGTGATTTAAAATCAATATTTATAGTAAAATGTTTTTTATTTGGAAATTAATTTGGTGAAAACCCCACATCATAAAGGATTTTATAAATTATTCTCTTATTAAGAGATAATGGTAAGTAAAAAGGTCACATAGAATAAGATATAACTAGGTTTCAATGTAGAGAAAATTAGTGGAAAGTGAAAATATAGTCTTAAAGGAAAATTGTAAATGATTATAGGTTGTGATTTAGGTAATAAATCAGAAAAAATTTAATGATCATTGGAATGTTGAGGGCTCAAATCCATAAATCTATGATGATTTAAAAGACCACCAGTTCAAAAAAATGATGTTATTGGGAACAAATTTTTATTTTAAGATCCTTTTATTAATGTTGAGTAATTCTTTTACGATTTATGTATATAAGTAAATATAATTACTTGATATATTTCTATAAACACAATTTCATACTTTGGTTATGCTTGTATCAAATTCCAATTCGTCCATTACGTCAAGAAAAGGATATCCAAAAATTAACTTTGATGTCTGAAGCATTAAAATACATTTTTAATGGATATTAAGGTCCATAAAAGTGTGATAAGTCTAACTATTTTCTCTAACTATACTCTAATGTCATTATGGTTAATACATTAATCTCTAAATATAAAAATTAACACTTTAAGTTCATTATTAATATTTATTCATCAAACTTTTAACTGAAAATAATTACACATTAACCAGGACATCATGTAGTCTATGGGTAGGTGTAAAACCCTTATTTTCATTCAGTCATGGGTTCAAGCCCCCACTTCCTTATAGGTTTTCCTTCATCTAAAACCATATTAATATAATTTTCAAAATAAAGATGATGTACATCCTTGATATAAGGTTAATCATTAAATAGAGTTCTAACAAAGATTTTTAATAGGCCCCCAACACATAAATACTTCATCAATTTATTTCCAAATAGGTTCTTCCTTGGTCTAGATTATATATTATAGAATAGGGAATTGACTTATGTAATTCCCTCATTCCCCACATTTAAGTAAATGAACTACAAATAGATCCTTAGTATGAGTTTAATATCCTTCCAACATACTCTGCATTTTTTCTCAATAGTTCATTGTTTTATGTTATTATTTACCACACAAAAATGATTTATCTATTCCATTGGGACACTTTCCTAGGTGTCTCCTTCCAAATTTCATTTAGGATGGAAATCGATCCTTCTTTTCTCTATGGCCTCCACCACTGCAGCTCTTAGAAAAATCCATCCTTATCTTTTATGGTGAGTTTGGGAGTTGGTTAAGTTATATGTTATTAATCATATTTTGGGGAAACTAATTTTATATAAACATAATAACTTTCACTCTTAACGACACCTCATTTTTTGGCTAATTTCCACCACATTTTCCCATCATGAATAGTGTTAACATGACCCCTTCGAGTTCCATCCTTTTAGTAAAAACAGAAAGAATAATGTGAGTAATAATAGACATAGTGAGAAAATAATATTATCATTTATAGGATATCTCAATCATGAAACCTTATTTTCAATCTAAAACACCTTAGGTTTATCCTAGGTTATTTTTTTTCATCATAAGTTAAAATCCTTCACAATGATCTGTAAACAAAATTTGAATTATTATAAGCATATCCCATGGGAGTGTCAAACCATATTAGTAGTAAATCCCATTGTCATGTTCCAGGTTATGCTCAAGTCAGGCCCGATGCACCTTTTTGAAGTTTTTACCCCTAGGTACATATGTTTCATAACCACATCCACTTGCAGTATCTAGACAGGGATTTATTTCTATGAATACCCACATAATATCTACCTTACCTAAATTCTAGGATGTTATTCTACACTTATCCTCAAAGCCTATCTGAGAGTTATGTTCCCTAATATAAGTTCCCAAAATCTAATTTTCAAGGTTTATAGTAATATTATTTTGATACCAACTATAATTCCCTAAACTTATAAGTCCAGAGATGGTGTCTACTATCATTACATTGACATTAATATGTAGAATCAAATCCCAAATAATCGAAAAGTTTAGTAGTCTTGGTAATCCAAAGAAATACATGAGTCATGTATTACAAATGAATAAAATAATTACAACATAAGTTTTTCTTTTGAGGATAAATTTATTCCCACTTAGTATATCCTTTTATATATTTCTTAGTATACTTCTTGGATTCCTAGTGAATGGAAAAAAATAAGGGTGATCTCAAATTATCGGTAAGGTTAATTTACAGTGGAAGAAATAATAAGTCAATGAGAATAATCAATATGGAAAGGTAATAACTGAACACACATTCCATATAATCAATAAACTAAGAAGGGAGTGCATAAATAATATAGAAAGGTAAAAAACTAGAAACACGTTCCATTTAAATAACTAGATATGAAATAATCAATATGGAAAGGATAATAACAGAAACACGGGTCATTTAATCAATTAACTATGAATGAAATGAATCCATATATAATGTCAAAGAAAATTATCATGGATAATAATAAATGAATCTAAATTAAGTAAATGAATAATTATTAGACACCATATTTCTCAGGTACATGGTATGTTTACCATCAAGACATTTCATAGGACAGTTTAGCGTACTACTTTTAAGACCTTTCACAAGATAGTTTAGAATGTTCTTGGTTACAAACATGAAGGGTTTGTTCTCAAATGATTTCATCTCATGAGACTACCAATGCATCTTGGTACTTACATTAAATGTTCCCCAACCTCTTTCTTACCTATAAAAAGCATTCCTCATATATCGAGTACTTGATTTAATTCAGGAACAATGTTCCTTATCAAATATCTATATTGAGTAAAGGATACAGATTTATCAGTACTTCCCCTGTCATGAACCAAGATGGAATACCATCCTACTCAACACCCAACCTAGTCCGAGACATGGCCCTAAGGGAGTTTCTGATCCCCACGAGATGGAAACTAGTGTTGGGAATCAAAACACACAAGTGGGAATGATTTAATCCGAGAATAAATAACTAGGATCAACAAAATTAACAGGACAAGCAATCAAACAATCACTGGTCATAAGTAAAAACACAAGCTGGTCCAGTTACCATATACAACAGAAAGGAAACAAAATTGAAATTGAAACAAAGTCAAATTAGACTTCAACACACGAACTTCATGTGACATCAAGGTCTCCTCAAAACATTAGATCAAAAATGCTTCAACAACGAGCACCTAAGCCAGAAAACCTGAACAAAAGATGAACATGGAAAACATATTAGGTCTATCGACACCGAGTGGTATAGGTAGGGTGTGAGAGAGAGATAGATCAGTAGTAAACCACCAAAGAATCGAAATATTTCCTTTCCCAAAATAATTCATTAACACTCATTCCATGTACAATTATAAGAATTGATTTTTCACATTTTTTTAAACAAGAAAACTTTACCGTTTTAAAGGCCAACACACACCACCATCCGTCTTTTAAGAAAACTAGCATTTTTTAATAGAACCCCAAACCAAATAATACAAGTTAAAATTTTCAATGGAAACATATTTAAATGGAAAAAACTTCTAAAGATAATAAACATTAAATGAAATTCAATTTATTTTGGAGTTACGAGCCAAACATACCATATGCTGACGGTAAGTACAAAATTTCCAATGAGCACTAGTCACGGGAACACCCCTAGGCACTAGCTAGGTGTGGGTCCCTAGGTACATCGTATCTCGGTGCAAAAGTAACCAAAATAATAACCTTATCATCCACGATTTACTAGGAG
This sequence comes from Viscum album, assembly GCA_963277665.1. NCBI lineage: Eukaryota > Viridiplantae > Streptophyta > Magnoliopsida > Santalales > Viscaceae > Viscum > Viscum album. The sequence continues at coordinate 1,032,223,973 of OY728121.1, read as the reverse complement.
GGGAAACCTCATTGTCATAGTGGTCTCCAAACATCATCATTATTTAGTTAGTGTTGTCATCATCAATCTAGCTAGGTGAAACAAGGACGAGGCCAGTACTGGATCACTAGCATACTAGTTATGGTCTACCAACCTAGATACTTGGGTTTCCCTTTTGTGCTCAATCAAGTTTCACAAATCACTTAATTATACTTACACAATTTATTAGCAAAAACAAGCATCACATATAAAAAACCATCACTTGGAAATCACAAACCCATTCTTGAAAACTTACACACACTGAAACCTTTACAAATCACTTCAAAACGCATGAGGGGCACCAATTCCACAATAATTTTCTATAAAATCCATTCCACATTTTAGGGAATACATGAAACAATAAAAACATTCCAAATGTGATTTTATGTTTACACACCCAAATACATTTACCAAAAAATTTCCAAATCATTTCTAAAACTATCTCCAAATGTGAAATGAAAAATGGCCCCTTAATCCAAACATTTTTCAAAACACACACACCAAAATTCAAATGGGTATACCCTAGGAGATTCTATTTTAACACAAATCTATAAACCACACAAAGGATTCAACATCATTTAGAAAAAAAATCATTTAGTAAGACAAGGACTTAATAAAACACCAATTTAAAACATTGTTTTCTTCTAAAAACACATCCATGTGTGCACCTAGTGAACCAATGGATGTGAGAACATCAATTTGGAACACCAAACATAAAAGGAGACACTCAAAGAAGATATCCACAAAATCAAAATTTTATTTAAATAAAATCCAACCACCCACGTTATTTAGAGAATGCAAATATTCTCATTGAAATAAAACAACTCTTCCAAAAACATTTTAATTCAATTACCATTATATATAAATTTCAAAAATCTACACACAAAACCAAATTAAAAAACAAATCATACCATCCAAACATAATTAAAGCTAAAAATTTCATAAAAAACTCTAATTTCACTTTCAAAGAACAATGGTATTTCGACAAACACTCTAGGTGCTAAAAACCTAGACATTTCACACAAGTCACATTAAAAACCAACTTTTAGTAAATTCTAGCAACACAAAATCACCATTTACATAAAAATATAGGTATATTATATATGATGATTTAATTTAAAAATTAAATGAAAACACAGAAGTGACCATGGGTTGTTCCATAAAGGAAATAGTCAAAAAGACCTACCTCAACCACGTGCGGATGGTATAAAGCTCCAAGTAGAGTAAGAACTAAGCCTTACGGATGATCTGCACACCCTAGCGACAAGATATCACCCAAAAATTAGTAAACCATAACCCTAGGGTTTGGACAAGAAGAAAACCCCCAAAGAGAAACCCTAGAAACCAAGAGGGGAAGAGAAAGAGGGAAGCTGAGAAGGGGAATCATGAAGAACCCCAAACCATTGGCGATAAATCACCCCAAAGTGGCTTAAAACGATGGAGAATGTGGTTGGGAAGCCTATGGTTGATATCCAACATCTAGGGATTCAAATGGGAGGTGGAATCACTCAAATCAGGTTTTTAGGTTAAAAGTTAATAATCCATTAATGGGCTGTAAGGTTTTTCTACATGGTTTTGTAAACTGTGTAAATGCTACTGGAAAACTTTTGCAACATTGCAGGAAAATGTTCAATGGTTTGGGAAAATTGTAATCAAATTGTGTGACTGGAAAAAATTGACCAAAAACACTTAAATGACACCCCCAAACACAAGGGAATCTTACCCAATAACCCTTGGATGATTAAAACACAATATAGAGACATCATGGGTGTCATAAACTCTCCACCATGAGGATTTCTCCCAATAACAGTCACTATAACCATAAATAGGTCTATAAGAAAACAAAAACCACTAAAACACAAGGACATTAGTTGGAAACTCAACTGAACCTCACCCAAAAGATCTAACATCGAGAAATAAATAAAAGAAAATGAAAACTATCATTGGGGTATGACAATTCTCCCCACCACAAAACATTTCTACCCCTAGAAAGTCACTCATCCAAAACTTAAACAAAACTCAAATCCATTCTCGATCAAAACCAAGAGAAAAAATTAACCTTGGGGTGAATATTCACTCCACAAGTCACACCCAACATATCAAGATGAAATCACAACACAAGAATGAGGATGAGGGGAGAACATGAGAGTGTTCTCCCCACCATTCGAACTCAACTAGTATAGTCAACCATTAAAACATGAACAACACCCTCAGAGCAACCATGAACTAGGTATTTTAATATTTAAAATTTTCAGGAAGCTCGCACTGTTTGGCTACACAGTTTACCAAATCATGTTTCAAACGTGTGCAAGCTACTAGAGAGAATGGGCAGCCCACACGGGTTCTCCGCACGGTTTCAAAATCGTGCACCAGCCATGCCAAATGCCTCTATTTGAAAATGACCCCATGCAACATGGTTACCTGGGAAAGGCGCACGATTTCCAATAACCGTGCACAGGATAAAAATTCACCTAAAACTCCCAATATTTGAAAATGTTTACTATGAATCAACCTGAACTTCCTTTTACTAGCTAGAAACTAGAACCACTGAAATAGGTAACCTTCCACATGAACCAAACCAAAAATACATCAATTATATAAAAACTCAATCATCTCAAAATAATCAATGTTGAAATCTAAAACTAGGATAGGCCTACACAAAGGTAAGAAACACTCAAAGAAGAATGAAAAAAATCAAAATACCACAGTTATATAGACTCATCTACTTGGGTTAAAATAGAATAATTCCATCATTACATATAGAGAAAAAAATGAACTTACAATATCATGAAAACAAGAACTAGACCGAGGTTCCAAACACCATCGACAACTCCTAACTATGTGCGAGCTTCACTCCAATACCTGCAGTTGAGGCTCTGATGGCTGAAGAATCTCCTACCTCACAGTTAGTCACTAGAATCCACCTATCATAACATCTTCTTCAAGTGATTCTTCCTACAAAAATTCTTCAAATAGTCAATGAGAGTCACCGGATTTCCAACCACTTTCATTCTCGAAACCAACTCAACTAGAAATACTTCATCTACTAGCTTCTAGAAATGAATGTCCTTTGAAGAGAAGACTTATAATACCCCCACTAGAGAAAAGGAAACCAGTTACTTGGAATGTTCAACATAGGACTTCCCCATCCACTGGATCTATTGAATACTCATGAACTCTTCCTTTATTTTTTTCTTCACCTCTTCGATTGTGAACCATAGGACAAGGATAGATTCAAACACTTCCCACGTCATCCCAACTCGCATCAATGGAAGGGAAACAAACACTCATTAATCCAAAGTTATACCCATATACTACCCCAAAACAATGAGAAATCCAATGACCTTGAGAGTTCCCAATGGTATGAAGACATTGTATACCACTTCAATCCACACCACTTCCTCTGACGGACCTCGATCATCAAAAAAATATGCCACACCTAAGAAAAATTATAAAATCGGCATGAATCATTGAATTTTTTGGGGACTTTTCTAGGTGACATACTCCAAACAATGAAAACATCACTAATTAATGTCCAACATCAATCCAAAGCACATTCAGAAGGAATATCTCAATAAAAAACAAAATCCTAACAAACCAATCATATATAAAAACAACCAAAACTAACCTTTCCAAAAACCACCATTTCATTTAAAATTCAAAAATACCTTCTACCAAGGCCACTTTCTAAACACAGAAACCCACTTTTCACAAGAAAAAATCCACATTCTAAAACAAAAAACAATTTCTAGAATCAATTGTAAAAATCCAAAACAAGCCTTTGGTTTCAAAACCCCACCTATGGAATCCTATGAACTGCCACATATGTGTTCATCCACTTTAACTTATGTCATCCATAAAAATGTTCCAATGTGTACTTTTCATACATACCCACACATATGTGAATGTTCATAAGGAATACCAATGGTCCCACATTTTATCCCATCATCAAATCCAATAATTTAGCAAATCATCAATCCAAAAAAACTTATTTTAAAACACATTTTACCAATTTTAAAAGCACTTGAAAGATATCATTTTTCATTTTCAAAAACAAGTTTCATTTTAAAAGATTACTCACATAAACCTGTACCAAAATGAAACATTAATCAAGACAAAAAACTAGAATGTGTAACTAGTGTCTATGCCTAAATTGGTGATGTGTTAGTGATCCATGCCCTAAATAATCAATAACACTAGGAGGACCTTGAACCATACACTCGGATTCCTCATGGGTCACTACTCTATGTGGTACCATGACATGAAACCATCTCAGCTTCATTTTCATTTCTCAATCAAAAATAAACCAAGATAATACAAGGACTAAATTCCCAAACTACCCCTGGTAACTATAGTCTCGTCATGAGTGGTGGTGATTAGCCACTAACCCATGGCCTACCTCCTTATCCCCAATAATACTAATCTAAAACTACCAGACACCCCAAATAAGAACTTCTTCCTCTGATACCATTTTTTTATGAACCATGTTTGAATACCATCCTACCTAACACCCGACCTGGTCTGAGACCTGTCGTGATGGATGTTCCTGATCCCCACGGGCTGGAAACTAGTGTCGGGCATCAAAAAACACGAGTGGAAACAATTTAAGCCCAAATTAAAAAAAACAAGATCAACAAAATAAATAGGACAAGAAAATAAATGATCACTGATCATGAATAAAAACAAAAGCTTGTCCAGTTACCAAATATAGTTGAAAAGAAACAAAACTGAAACTGAAAAAAGTCAAACTGGACAGCCACCCATGACCTCCATGTAACCTCAATGTCACCTCCATCCATAGGATCAAACTTTCTCCTAAAAAAATCACCGGATTCAGAAAACCTGAAGAAAACCCGAACCTGTAAAACAACTCGAGTCTGTCGACACTGAGTGGTATAGGTAGGGTGTGAGCTAGATAGCTCAGTAGGAAACCACCAAATAATCCAAATATTACCTTTCCCAAAACAATACATTAACACTAGTTTTAAGTAAAATTATAACAATATATTATTTCTGTTTTATAGAACAAGACAACCTTATCATTTTAAAGGCCAAAAGATGCTTCCATCCATCTTTCAAGAAAACTACCATTTTATAACAAAAACCCAAACCAAATAATATAAGTAATAATTTTTAATTGGAGAAAAGTTAAATGGAAAAAAATTCTAAATATTAAAAAAATTCAAGGAAATGAATTTTCTTTTGGAGTTACCAACAAAACATACCGAATGCCAACGGTTTTTACAAAATATCCAATGAGCACTAGTCATGTGAACTCCCCAAGGAACTAGCTAGCTGTGGGGCCCTAGTACATTATATCACGGTGTAAAAGTAACCATAACCAATAGCCTTCTCATGCACAAGCCAATAGGATGGGAAACCATAATGGACTAGTGGTCCCCAAACATTATCATAGTTTACTTATTATTGTCATCATCAATATTCCTATGTGAAATAGGGATGAGGCCACTGCTGGATCACTAACATACTAGTCCTAGTCTGCCCAACTAGATATATGGGTTTTACTTTTGTTTTCAATCAAGTTTCACAGATTACTTAATACCACTTACATAATTTATCAACCAAACCAAGCATCACATATCATAAACAACCAATTTCACATCACAAACCCATTCTTGAAATCATACACACACTGAAACCCTTACAAATAATTTCAAACCCCATAAGGGATACCACTTCCATAATAATTGTCTAAACAAGCCTTTCCACATATTAGGGAAAACATGATACCCTAAAAACATTCCAAATGGGACGTTATATTTACACACCCAAATACATTTACCAAATCATTTCCAAATCATTTCTAAAACCATGTTCAAGTGTGCAACTCCAAATTTCTCCTTAAGACAAACATTTTCCAAAAAACACACACCAAAATCCAAATGGTCATACCCATAGAGATTCTATTTTTAACCATATATAGAAACCAGAAAAAGGTTCCAACATCATTTCGAAACAAGAGTTATTTAGTAAACCACGGACTTAAGAAAAAACCAATTTAAAAAACCAATTTCATTTGAAAACACATCCATGTGTTCACATAGTGCACCCATGTATGTGACAAGATAAAATGGAACACCAAACATTCAACGGGACACTCAAAAACCATATCCACAAAATCACCAATTTCTTTTAAACCAAATCCAACCTCCCACGTTATTTAGAGAATGAAAATCTTGTCATTAAAATCATAAAACCCTTCCAAAAACCTTTTTAATATATTCACCAAGCTATTTCAATTACCAAAATCTACACACCAAACCAAATTCACAAACAAATCATACCATCCCAACATAATTAAAGCTAAACATTTCATAAAAAACCTCCAATTTTACTTTAAAAGAATAAGGGAATTTCAACAAACACTCTAGGTGCCATAAACCTAGACATTACACACATATCACTTTGAAACACCATTTTTAGTAATTTATACCAACACAAAATTACAATTTACATCAAGATATAGGTATATTAGAGGTGAAAAATACATTTAAAATTTAAATGAAAACACACAAGTGACCATGGGTTGTTCTGGAAAGAAAAAATTTGGAAACACATACCTCAACCATGTGTGGGTGGAATAAAACTCCAAGGAGAGGAAGAACTGAGCCTTATAGATGATCTGCACACCCTAGAAAAAATAAATCACCCAAAAATTATCCAACCTTAAACCTAGGGTTTGGACAAGAAGAAAACACCCAAAGTGAAACCCTAGAAATAAAGATGGGAAGAGAAAAAGGGAAGAGGAGAAGAGGAAACCATGAAGAACCACTAGAATTTGGTGAGAAATATCACAAAAATGGACCAAAATGATGGAGAACGAATGGGGGTACCCTTTGGTCAATATCCAACATCTAATTCTTAAAATAGGGGTGTAATAACTAAAATAACGTGTTTAGGTTAAAAGTTATTAGTCCCATAATGGGCAACACAGCTTTTTAAACAGTGTGAAAATAGTGAGAATGCTAGTGTAGAACATCTGCAACATTGCAGGTTTAAGTTGCATAGTTTGGGAAAACTATGATCAAACTGTGTGACCTGAAATAATTTTCCAAAAACACTTAAATAACACCCCAAACACAAGGGAATCCCACCCAATGACCCTTGAATGATTAAAATAAAATATAATGACACTGTGGGTGTCAAAAACTCTCCACCGTGAAGCTTTCTCTCAATACCATTCACTATAACCATTAATAGATATAGAAGAAAACAAACCCCACTAAAAAACAAATACTTTACTTGGAAACTCAACCCGAACATCAAAAAAATATCTAACATCGAGAAATAAATAAAAACAAATGAAAACCATGGTCAGGGTGTGACATCCCCAGTAATTCAAATAACTTTCAAAGTAAACACCATATGTAAAAATGGTATATGGATTAGGAAATCAACATATCAATGATAAATGATATGGATAATAAGGGGAAATTCAAAGTTCAATGATCATAGGAATTTGAATATTTCAAGGGAACTAGAAAAATGAATCAATGAAATGAATTTCAATATTATCCTTAGTCAAACCAATTAAAAACCATCTAGAGGAAGAATAAAGATGGTATCAATACAACATATCCCAAGTGGAGTAAAAATAATGGTTTCTTTTCATTGATGAATAGAAATATTATAAAAATATATTTTAAAAACAATCTTGAGTAAAATATACTTTTATTATGAAATCCATTTTGAAATTTTTTTCTTCAAAAATTACTTTTAGAAACATTTTATTTAAAAATTAATATTTTAAATTTGAAAAGAAATTCTCTAATAAATGATGATGTGTAATTTCATACATGTCATACAAGGTAAAAATAATAATCCTTTTGTAAGGTAAAAAGGTTAGAAAATTACATTGTCCATAAAATGATAAAATGGTTCATTTGAAAAGATTTGTAAAAGAAAAAATGGTAAAAATTTATTTAATAAATCATTATGGAAAGGTTAAAAACGATTTTGAAATTTTTTTTATAAAATAGGGTTTTTAGAAGAAAATGGGTTCTCTGACTAAAGAGATAAATGAAGTTGGGTTTTCCTAAAAACTATTTCTAAAACATTTTGAGTACCAAAGAGTGGAAAACGATAATATTACATGAAAAGGGTAATGAATATACATTTAATAAGAAAATTAAATTTTTTATTAAATAATGGTCAAATAATTTACTTTAATGTAAATTCAAGTGTATATAATCCCGAACAAAATGATATTATGAATTAAACCCATAAAAATTCCATAATGTTGAAGTGATAATCAATAAATGAATAGATTATGTGTTTCAACTATAAATCCACATAAATCAAGTGAAAATAAAATTATATATTAAAATGTGATAACACACATAATATTGGAATATTAACGGAAACGTGGATGTAACATAACCCAATAAAAAGGAATTGGGTTATGAAATTATTTACCACTTGGTAAATTTTAATTAAAATCCCCTTAGAAGAAATAATTAAAATTGAAACTAAAAAGACAATAAAGATAAAATAATCCATCGTATAATATTCCAAATTTTCAATAGATACACCACATAAAAGAAGTAAGTGGTGAATATGAAATTCATCACACATATGTAAAAAGTGAGATAAAAATATCTTAACTTAAGTTTCATTTTGGTTTAACATTCTTTAAGCTTAATTATAATGTTTTTAAGAGTTTTATTAACTTATATGATAAACCTAATCATATTTATAAAATAATATATTAACTTATTATAATATCTCATTACCCATTTGTTAACAATCATCCATTATTTTCATTATTTTGGGTGTTAATTGCCTTGTTTGCCGAGTATATTTTAACTTGTTATTTTTCTCATATTACATAGATCATGATTTAATAATCTCTATAATTTAAACCATGATTTAAATGTTATATATATTCAGTATATATGTATTTGTAATAATCCATAATATTTTGAGATTGAAAATGGAATGCATCATTCATGGAGATAGTAGGTCGTACGTATGCATGAATGTTACGTCCATTTATTTTTCATATTTAAAATAATGAAAATTAAATGATATGTATGTATATTATAATTCTAGTAACATATCAATGTCATATATTTCACATATTTTTATTAAAAAATATCCATAATTCCATGTATAGCATGAATGAATCACATTGCTTTGAGGAGGCGGTAGTCCTCACGTCCAAAAATGATGTCATTATATTAACACCAAATAGAAAACATAAAGATGTGTTTTATATAAAAATTATTGAATAATAAATAAAACAAAAATAACATATATATCTTTTATAAATAGTTTTCCCATCATAATTATCAACCATAGGAGGTGGTAAAGGAAAAAATGAATGATATTGTTTCATGAAGCAGTAGTTCACCGAACATGAATGGTAAGTTCATTACCCATTTGAAAGAAGTGTGTGTATGTGTAGGTTGACCCCTTAACAAAAAAATAACTTAGTATATTTTTTATATTTACGTTGTCATATAATCATTGAATAAGGGAATTGAAGGAGTAGAGAGTGAAATAAAACTAAAGTGGTTCTTGAATAACGATAACTATTAATATCTGGGTAACTCATTTTGGTTTATACCAAAATACTTTCTTAGTTTTATTTTTTCCCAAATTGATGATTCTAGTATTATGGGAGGGAAGTTGGTAGGGGTGATTTCCATTTTATAGTGCAAGAGGAGTGGAATTGTTGTAAATATAAAAAGGTAAACACTATTGAGAGATCTCCCTTACATAATGCGCCACCAATAATGATCCAAATTAAATACAAGGGAGTATATGATCGAAATATTTCCATAAAATGGATTTATTACAGTTTTTAGGTCATTTTTTCCCTTAAGTTTTAGGATTATTCTTTTGTTAATTTAATTTTTCTCTTGATCGTTGTAATTAATTTTAATTACTTTCACTAATATTTTTGATAAAAAATTAAGTTTAACTTATTATACATTATAAATTATTATTATTAAAAATATAGAATAAATATTTCCAAAATACAATCACATAATTTCATATGTTAATTTAAAATTAATCTCACGGACAGGACAACAATGTGGGTTTTTAATATAAATTTGTAAAAAAGTTTGAAATGTTTTTATTTAAAATTTCAATTTGAAATTGATTATAATAAACATAATTGTATTAATTGATTTATAATTTATATAATTCTAATTTAAAACTAATTTAATGTATATTTTAACATTATAAGTAAATTTGAAAAAAGGCAGTTTTTGAATTAAAATTCAGTAATTTTTCATTATTTTCCAAAAAATTGAAACATCACCGAAAAATACCAAAAAATCACCCTAAGATAATTATCATGTTACAAATTAAAAAATTTAGTTTATTTTGACATAAATATAAATAAAATTTTCAAAAATTATATTTAAAATATGTTTTCCATTAAAAGGAGGAAAAATTACCTTTTTAAAAAAATGCAATTTTTAAGCGTAAAACGGGATTTAGTATTATCTTATGATTGGAAAATCTATTGGATGAATGTGAAAAATATTTTTTTGAATATATAAAATATATATATTTTATTAATATCATTCACTAATAGTAATTAATTTAATTTATTATGATAAAACATATTTATGAGCATCAAAACATTTCCTTTATATTCAATTTGTTTATATTTTCATTTCTAATTAATTGGTAACTGATGAATTAATATTCTATTTTTATAAAGAATACATTTTCATAAGTTATTTAATAATATTCATAATTACTAATTTAACAGCTAGGTTAATTCTTATTATATTAAATAATATTATTATAATAATATATTATTTTTCGGTAAAACTATGTCTTGCGTATAACGTAAGATATCGAAGAAACTCATTATTGCGTGAAATGGAAGATAAATCAGTATTGAATGAATTGAAATATATATAATATATTAAATGATTTAAAATATTTAATATATCATAAAATCTCAAGAGGCTATATTCCTTTCTACGTTTGGGGTTGCATGTCATACAGACTATCGAATAAAAATTTACTCTTTTAGAATTTGTGGGTTGTTACAGCTCAACCTTCTCCATCCACCTAGGGAGCACGAAGATATAGAAAAATCTCCAAGATAACTGTTTGTGGGAAATATAAAACAAGTATATCATGAAATATAAATCATGTTGTCTCGTATGTTAGCAAGTGAAGGAAGAAAAGAAAAATTATAAGGGGATGATGCAACCATTAACCATACCTACATGGAAATTGGAAAATATCACCATCAACTTTGTCACTAGTATCCCAAAGGAATAAAGAAAAAATAATGTCATATGGGTTGTTATATATCATATTAAAAAGAATAATCACTTCATTGTAATTTGATATTACTTCTCACTTGATCAACTTGCAAGGATATACATTAGAGAAGTGGTGATATTGCATGGAACACCACTATCGACTGTATCTGACCAAGAACTGCGATTTAACTCCATGTTATGGAAGAGAATCCAATATTCCATATATACTAAGATGAAACTAAGTATGTATTTTCACCCTAAACCATATTTACAATATGATTTTACTATTCAATCATTATAAGACATGTTAAGAGCATACTCGATAGACTTAAAAGGAGGATGGGATCAACATATTCTTCTAGTTGAGTTCCCATACAATGATAGCTTTTAATAAAGTATAAAAATGCGGATCCTTATGAATCTATTTATGTTAAGAGATATTGAACACCTTCATGTTGAGATGAAGTTGCTGAATTCAAGTTTTTGGGACCTAAAATAGTTATGTAAATAGTTAAAAAGGTCAAGACCATTGAGCAGCACATTAGGACCGGTCAGCGTCAGAAGAAGAGTTATGCTGAAAATAATCAACAAGACATGGATTTTGTGGTTAGGGATTAATTTCTCCTCCATATATCTCTATGTAATATAGTCATGAGTTTTGGTAATAAGTTAAATCTAATCCCTAAGTACATTGTCTCCTTTGATATTCTCGATCACATCAAAGTTGTGGCATATAGACTATTACTCCCACCAACCCTTTCTCACGTACACGATGTATTCAATGTATATATCTTGGGTAATTACATACCAAATCCATCACATGTACTAAATTCAGAGGCAATGAAATGGGAAAAACGATCTCTCTTATGAGGAGTAGTTGGTAAAGATCTTAGACCATAGAGATAAAGTTCTATACTACAAGACAACTCATCTGGTGAAAGTACTATGGTAGAACCATAAATATGAAGAGGGAAGATGGGAACCATAGGAAGCCATAAATTAGTTTCTAATTCTAAATTTTTATGGAAAAATTCCTTAAGGGTGAAAAATGTAGCTCCATGAGTTTACTAGAAAGAAAACTATGTGCGATAGCATATGCAATAAGAAACACCAAGTCCCAACAAACAATGACTGTTTAAATATAATTTTTATAACCAAACCATTAAATTTGATGTTTTTTATAGGTTTAACGGGTTTATGAAATGTATATAAAGGTCAAACTTAATATTAATTTATTGAAAAATTCTTATTAAATAAGCACTCAATTTTTAATAAGGAAATTTTATTCCTAAAAAAATATGTTTTCTTCACAAATGTGTTGTATTGATTTCTGAGAAAATAATATAATTAATATTTGGAACTTTTAGAAATATAATTTTATAAAAAGGATATCATTATTTAAATCAATATATTAAAATTACCTTACAATATTTTTTTTTTCTAAAATGATTACTTTTTCAATGATTTTTGAAAATTTCTGATTTTACAAATACTGCCATTTCTTTTCAATAAATAACATAATTTAAATGTAGAATTATATTTTGGATTTGGTATTAAATTGAAATATTAACCATTTTATTTATATTATTCTAATTAATTTCATTTGAATCAGAAATTTTCATGATTTTCGTATTTGTTTATTTTTATGGTTAAAATGCGGTTTTCTACAAACTATTTTTAATTACAGAAAGTTTATCAATTTTAATAAAATAAAATAACCACTTGTAAGAAAATATTTTAATTAAATTTATATATTATATATCTATTTTTATGAATTTAAATTCATATATTGATTATTTCTCATCATAGAGTTAATATAATATTATTTATTCCTTGAAAATGAATTTTCTTAAAAAACAAACTTTTTATCACGTTCTACGGGTTTAATTTTAAATTAAATTCTACTACATTTATTATGTTTCTATAATATTATGATATCATGTTATTTATGTTATTATTCCATGTGATTACTCATTATCCTTACCTTTTATGATATTCTATTACATCTTTTCCTCAAACATTTTGTTTATTTATCATGTTTATTCCCTTACTGGGATTTTATCTTACCCGTTTATTTTATATATTCCTCAGGTTATCCTATGATGTTTTAGGAGTTAAAATGTATTTAGGAGATCATTTTGGACCATTAAATAAGTATGTTATGTTTTATTTTCCTTTTGATGTATTATGAACATAGTCTTCCAAAGACACTAGGATTCATGATCTTTGGGTTGTACTTATTTTATATTTATGTCTAAAAATCATATAATAATATTTGTAAAAGTCTTGGGTCACTATAAATATTTATTAGATGATTTAGAAGCACTTTATGAACCATAAATAATTATTTGAACATATGTTATAGTGTTGAAATAAACATTCAATTTATGTATCTAAAGTATGTAAGTATTTCACTAGATTCATAAGTATGGGTCTGGGGGAAATTTTTTCAATCATTTCATTGGTCTCCTACTAATGTAATATATTTTATTAACTGAGTCTTTCAAATTGATATCATTATACCATAAAAATAACCTACAGCACCACTTTATTATCATTCCTTTCAAAATGGTATTTCTCATTGTATTATTAATAACCTATAAGTTTCTATTTTTATAATTATATGTTTACCTTGATATATATATTATTCCATAGAATTGGTAAATATTGATAATCCATATATCTATTATTCTTATATGTAAAAATATTTTCATTGTTATTTATGAGGATATTTAGTGAGAATTGTTATATAAATATTTTATTCATTCTCTTCATATAATGGATTCATTGGAATTACTATGTGATGGGTTGGGTCAGAATTATATATCACAACGATGAATCAGCTGGTCTCATGAGACAAACTAGTTGGGTATTTGGTGTGATCGTTGATCATTTATATATGATTTCTTAGCATGATGTTTTGACAGTATGTTTATGATGTCTACAATTATTCATTCCAACACTATGAGATCTATTATTCTAATATATTCATTTATTTATATTTATGTAATTCATTGATATATTATACTCGTAGCTTTATTTGTTATGGAATTTATTTATTCTTGTAATATCATTTATTCCATGATTTTGATTAATATATTCCAGTGTATTCTACCCCTTACTGATCATATAATCTCACCCACTTATATTATTTCTCATTTCCCTAGGTAACCATGAATATTTCTACATGTGACTTATGGATTTGTAAGGTAAAATAATAAATTTCCATGTATTCGGTTGACGTATCTTAAGTTTTCAATGTAATTTAATATTCATTTATGTGCCTCATTTCATAGGGTTTATAGATTTTTGGATTACAGTTGGTGTGAGAGTAAGTTAATGGAAACCATAGGAACTAGATTAATAAAATCATGGTTGGAGAACCTAACTATATGAAAAACCCTTAGGATATTCAATAAATATTTCTATATTATATGAAATAAATTTACAATAAATGCATGGGATTAATATATTATGATTTATAATTCATATTTTTATTCATTTACTAATTAAATATATTCCATTATCTAGAAATGGAACCTAATATAAGGAACAAAAATCATGTCAACAACTATAACCAATGTTGGGATTTCCCTCTAAAGTAAGTCAATGAGACTAGTGTTGGAGTAAAGCATATTATAACTATATTAGTGTAGTTGACTTGAGATACGACCAATAACCTTGATCTTATGGAACAAAATGTTTCTACATAGCATGGTGTAACAATGTTGGAATACTTCATGAGGTAGAAACCTCTGTCCTTCAATGGAACCAAAAATCCACTAGTCGATGAATAATTGATCAAGTCCCTAGAGAAGATATTCTTTACAGTGTTATGTAATGACAATGATGAGGTTTTTATGGAAGTATATCATCTAAAGGGAGATGTTGAAAAATTATGTTCATTTATTCAATACACCAATAAGGAATGGTATAAAGGGAATATGGAATGGAAGTCTTTTAAGGGGGTTTTCTTTGAAAAGTATTGTCCTTATGAATAATGAACTGACATGTAAAGTTAATTCTGAATTTTAGAAAAAAGTAAGAGGATGTTGTTTGTTAGTATAAGGATAACATTAAAAGGATTTAAATATTTGTTATAAATTATGTATATAATCATTAACAAAATATGTTCACTTATTTAATGGGTTGAAGACAAGACTTTTAAGGGAATTATTCTTTCAAATATTTTTCCTCACATGATGGGATCATGGAAAGTGCTATCAAGACTAAGAAGGAATTATCCAAGTATATTATTTTTTAAGGTAAAAAGAAGAAGAATGTTATTGTGGAGAACCATATAGAGAGAAATTTATTGAAGGAAAATAAAGGCAAGGTGGAATTCCTAACATAAAATATCAATGGGAAGAAACACTGAGAGGCTTGCTTGAAGGGAATGGGAGTTTTCTATATGGTCATAGGTAAATACTATCAAACTCGTGAATGAAAAGGAAAAAAGAGAATATTCTAATATCCAATTATTAAATTGAAAGGATATGGGACACCATTCAAACAAATTCCCCAATAATAAGGGTAATAGATCCTAGAAGAGGCCAAAGGAGCATGGTCAAGCTCGTGTAATCACAACAGCACAATTTTAGGTTCCAAATATTGTTATATTAGGTACATTTATTATAAACTCAAAGTTAAATAATACATTATTTGATTATATATCTACACACTATTTTATATCATAAATGTTTTCTAAGAACATTTAATCACCTCCTGATGCATTAAATCAGGATTTGTCAGTTAATACTCCTAAGGGAAATCGTATAGTAAAGAAAGTATATTGGTTTATCTCTATTAAAAAAATTTGGAAGTTATTTATTAAAAAACTTGTTTGTAGTACCAATGGTAATATTAGATATAATACTTGGGATGTATTGGATCTCTAAGTGTAATGTATGAATTTATTGTTGTGATAAGGTCATTACAGTATCTAAGGTTGGAATAGAATACCTTATTTTTAGAAGAGTAAATTCATTTCCTGGTCCTTTCTTAGAACCACCTTCATTGGATCAAAATAATTAAATTCATAGAAATTATTAATCAATAAATGAGAAGGATATAATTAAAATATAGGATATATTTACTATAAGGGTTATATTGATGTATTTTTTGAAGAAAAACATGGATATCCTACTAAATGTGAAGTTGAATTCTCTATTGATCGTATCCCAGTAGAATAATATAAGGCACATTCCTTATACATTACATAATATTTAGTTTTAATAAATAATTTACTTTCACATTGAGGATTATTTTAGGTCTATAGTTTTATATAATTAATACCTAACTATTACATAACATCTTAAATATTAAGAACTATACAATTCTACTCAGTATCCATTTTTTTACAAAATAAATCTCATTAAAATAAAACATGATTTATTTTTCATGATAAAAATCTTAATAAAATTCATCTTTATTTATTCCTTCATCTTACACATCCTTATACCTTATGGATAACATTTCAAAATATTTGGATGTGCATAAAAAGATCAGTAAGGGGTTTAAAATAAGGAATGAAACTTTTAGTCTATGAATATATTAAAATCATGAAAACAAATTCACAAAATCATACTTTTCACCCATAAAATAGAAACTATTTATCTTACCTCATGAAATCATAAGATTCCTTAAAAACTACTAGAAATCATAAATAATAGAGGTAACCTCTGGAATCCATATCATACTTACATTGTAGCTCTCACAACTACATAGAGACTAACCTTCATGGCTATGTTTGAAATACCCATCATAGTATATTGTCTAAATCTCTTACGAGAAACCATGTCATTTAAATTTTTCTCAATACCCAATGAATTGTAGAGATATCAAGGGCTCACCCTCCCACATATCATCAAGGAACCACCCATATACATAATCAATTCCCAATAAACATAACAAAATCATAACACATTAACAATAATAAAGGAAAAAAACATTTCCACATTGAAATCACAAGATATCAATTCTAGATATTGACATAATCAATCCTTTATCAAAATAATTTTCAATACCAAAATAAATGAAAATTAAATATGGATTTTATTTTTCATTTAAGGCATATAGAGGAATCCAAATATCATATAATGGTCATAATATTGGGAAATTTGTTGCCATCGCATACATTAAAAAACATTCCTTTTTTATTTTAGTAAAAGCATTCATGGAAAAGGATTCGTTTCGAAAACCTTTGAATTAAATTAAATGTAAAAGGGTTTAATTATACACCGTATAAAATAAGTTGGTGTATAATATCAAAATATGCCTCAATTAATAGAGATTGAGACAAATTCCCTTATAAATATCATTATGTTAATCAAATTGATCAATTATGTGTATTAAATATAAATTAAAATAAAGAATCTAATAATCGAATATAATATATCCAAAAAAAAATTATCACTTAATCATAGAACGACATAATCAAGAAGTATAATTTTAACCCAAATAATGGATATTACATTAAGAAGTTCCCTTACCTTTGAGTATGACTCACCACTTACAATCGTTATATTCCTGAATAATAAACTTAGGTAAATTTATACTTTCTTTAGAACCTTTTTCAAGTTTATTATTCATTTTTATCACTTATTACCATGTTATAACAATTACATAGTGATTTATGTTCATATCGGATGTTTTGTTGTTATTGGGTACCTGAGTCCATAACGAACTTCGTATGATATCAATAATCCATGTTATCATAAGTAAATCATCTTCAAAATAAAATTGATGACATAATAATAAATTTTAAAGATAAATTATACTTTTTAAATCTAACCCTTCATTTATGGTATGGAAAATTGTCAACTTTATAATCATGGAGATGGTAGGTCGTACGTACACATGAGTAACATTTCCATTTTTCATTTATCATTATGGAAATGAGTTAATTATTATTTTATCTTTCTAGAATGATAATAATAATATTAAAATGATAATAATGATTTAAATATAATTATTATATATCATAAAAGTGGTGTGGTGAAAAAAAATGATTCACATCACTTCGTGGAGGAGATAGTTATCAAGCACACATGAGCAACATTATCATTTTTATGTGCATGGAAGGTAAGAAAAAAAATTAAATATTATTCTCTTAAAATGATAAATATTTAATAAATATCATATAAAAATATTTATTCCATCATTATAACTAGTCTTGATAGACGATAATGGAAGACAAACTATATCGGTTCACGAGGCGGTAGTCCGATGTGCACGCGAATGAAATGTTCATTTATCATTTGATGAAATTGGAGATGTATTTAGGTGATTATATTAACATAATAAAATATCATTATATTTATTATACTGGAGTTATAATTTCATCTTATAATAATAAGAATTAAAGGAAGTGGAAGAAGAAATAAAACAGAAACACATAAAAAACAATACCTCTTCTTCGATTGATCACCTTTGAATAACTCTTTAACACCTCTAAGAAGGATTTTATAACTAATATAAGGCCTCAAGAATGTAAGGAGGGATTATATAAAGGTTTATGGTTAGATATTGTCCAAAAAAATGGTTCTTGAAGTGTTATTATTAGATAAGGTTGGGTACCTTTTATAGGAGAGGGGACGGGCATTCTTGGAAACTCTTAAAAAATTAAATTAATAAAAATTAAATTTTTCAATACAAATGAATCCAAATTGAGTTTTGTATAATATAATATGAGTATTTTTTTAGATCCTATAATCCAATAATTTTTATACTTGTCTTGATTTTATTTTAAACCTTATCTTTTTTTACCCTTAATTATTCTCTTTTATTTTTAATTGTGGTAACAATATTTTAAATATTAAGAGGCTATAAATTTTAATTTTATGGGGTAAATTTCTTTTAATTGGACACTTAATTTACTTTTAGATCTTATCATAGTAACTTTATGATTTTAAAATATTTTTATGGTTTTTAAATAATTTAATAAATTCTTATTTTTATAAAATACCAACTATGTCAATTTTTTCACTATTCATTTCATTGAATTTAAATAAAATCCCAATCGAGATATAACTTCAAAAAAACCATTTAATAGACTTATAAAATTTCATATTAAACAATAAAATTCGTGAATGGCATAAATTATGTCAAATAATATTTATTTTAATATTTATAATATCATTTATTTGATTCTTTAATTAATAAATCTAGTATTGCATTGTCATTATGTCATAATAAAATTTAATTATTTATTTAATAAAAATTTAAATAAATTATAAAGATAATGGTAATATTTTTATATTTATAATGACTATTTATAGTTGAATATATAACTTATATAACCCCATATTAAAATTGTTTTAGTAAGAAGAGACATGATTATGACCTTTGTTCCTTTACTTTAAATTAAATGTTATAAATGTATTAATCACACCCAAATTACTTCCAAAGGCCAAAAGTTTAGCCCAATGATTGTATTGGTTTTCCATAACTCATAAAATAATATTATTATTAGTGTCAGGGTAGTTTTATATTATAATAATATTATTTTGACATTTAATTACCCGATTTACCTTTAATCATGGTAAATAAAATACTAAAGATACAATTCATCAAAAATTATTTTGATCCAATTAGATCAAATTTTTCATAATTATTACAACCATTTATTTAAATTTATGAAAATTTTATTCACAAATGGGACTAGAATTAATTTAATGTTAATCCTGTTGACTAATTGAGGAAACATGTTTTTAAAAAGTAAAAATCATCAAAAGATTGACATGTGTTTATATCAAAATTAAATTTATAGGTACTTATAATGAAAAACATTGGATTAAATTATAAAAAATTAATCCAATTACACTTTAAAACCAATTAAAATTATAATCTAACTATATGAATAAATTAGATGAAAAAATAGTTTTGATTTAAAATGCAATATTTTTCACTACTCATTAAAATATGAAAGTCATTAGAAAAATACCAAAAATTTATCCAAACTACATTTTGATGTCCTAGTTCAAAATTATAAGTTTATTTTGTCAAATAAAACATATAAAAATGTCAAAAAACTATATTTAAAATGGTTTCACCATCAAAAGGTGGAAAAACATCATTTTTTTAAAAAATACTTATTTTATTTGAATAAATTGAATTTGTTCTTATATCATGTTTAGAAAACATATAAGTTGAATTTTAAGCATTAAATTGAATATATTACATATAAATTTCATTAATAAAATCCATAAGTAGTGATTTTATTATTTTATAAACTCACTTATTTAGGTTTAAATAGTTTTTTAGAAAAATTCATCCTTTATATTCAATTGATTATTATTTGATTTCTTAATTAATTTGGTATCCAATGAATAATTATATAAACATCTGTAAACAATATTTTCATAATTAAAATAATATCGTTCATTCCCACCATTCTAACGGCTTTGTGATAACTACAAATTAAAATAACAATATTAATAATATATTATTTTTTGGTATCACTCAGTTTTGTGTGCAACGTAAGATTTATAAGAAACTATTTCGTGTTTTTTTAGTACTCTATCAGACCTAACATACCTTTAAAAGTAAAATTACAATAAAATTAATCAATATTAATATATATGAAAAAAATTTATTCTATAATTACCTGATATATTACATCCTTCCCACCTTTTGGAAATTCTGTCCCCAAAATTTTAAATTTGGGATTGGTAACTAAGGTTTCACTTTTCAAAATTACTTCATTACAATACCACATCAAAAAAATATCCAATAAAAATCCACATTAAATGAAATAAATTGAAGTACAAAGGTCACCCGAGATAACACATACTAATATTCCATGTAGGAAAACATGGGTATGGAAGAAAAACTAACCATCATCTTCTAATGGAGAGTGGTAGAAAACATGATCAAGAGAAAGTTAACAATCAGAAAACCAAAAACTTGTGATGGGTCAAATGGTCTTTGATTTCATAATAGGAAAAGTAAATGGGTAAAATTTTTGTTCTAAGATCTGTTTCATTCAGTTATGGAAGTTTTTTAATACCTATAATATAAATTTGAGGAAATATACTTACTAGGATAGTAGAGTTTCATAAACTAATCGAATTAAACCACAAACTCATATATTTATCTAATTGATGGGTGTTTAGGTTTAATTTTTCACACTTGAATCACTATAATCAACTTCTATAGAATAACATAATCCAAAAAAGATTAAATATCAATTCATATTTTCTTAAAACATTAACAAAAACCAAAATGTTATGAGGAAATAATATACTAACACAAATATAATAAAATTTAAAAGAAGAAAGACTACTTTTAATCTTAAAAATTCAACTGTAATTCCCAAAGTTCAACATAGACCATTCAAAAAATAAATGTCCTTAAAATTAATTAAAATAATCCAATTAAGATTAAAACCCAAAATTTAGAAGGATTTGATCACATATTCTTCCAAGATAAATTTTAACATTTATCTCCAAAGAACATCAACCACTCTTAATGTATTATACCAAAATGTAATTAACCTGATCACATATTCTCAAATATAGGTTAATCATTTCCATAGGTTACCCAAATCACCATAATTCCATAATAAAAAAACATATATTCTTCCAAAATATAAATAATATATTAATCCTCAATTAAAATCCCATATTATTATATTTACCTTAATATTATAAAGTTCCCAAAATAGAAAACATCTTTGGAAATAACATTTCACACTTAATTCCCAAATAATTTTCCTATACCAAGGATATCCATTTAATTGAATATAAGTTCCCAAAATCATCATATTCTTATTCCATTAACTCATTTAACTAAAAAATAAAAGTCATACTAACTAGGGACTTCACAAAGGCCAGTGGTTGGTGATAAAGCCTTTTCGTACTTTATATGTGGGTTTTATCCCACAACCTTGTCCGGCGTGATGGGTTGTTACCCTTCCTGTGGGTTTTTATTTTCCAAAAATTATATAATTTTATAACATTCCCAAAAATGAGATAAAATCTTCATAAATAACCTTAACATATTTTATCCAAAAAGATTATCTCATTCTTTTTATTTTGAAACCCAAAATGTAATAACCCATAATTACCTCAACATCAAATATCATATCAACCCTAATGGTTATCTAAACCTTTTTAATTATTTCCACAAAAGAATATATAATTATTTATCAAAAAACATTTCCACATAACAAATTTCAAGGTTACACATACTAGAAAAAAAAATCTTCCAAAGTAATCCCATTATAAAAAGAGAATTAATACTTATGGACATTTACTGTAACTCTTTAATCCATTATATATAGACTTTTTAAACATTAATAATTATCCATGATATTTTAACCATGATTTTCCATATTATTCTTTAATACTAATTTCCTACAAACAAAAACGTGAATCATGTCTTAAGATTCAACAATGTGAAAACATAAGACAGGAAATAATCCATACATTTCATAGGTCATTTTCAGTTTCCTTATCTTCAATTGGAATGGCCTTAGGTATTTCTAAACATATATTTGTACGATCCTCTTGATCCCATTCTTGAACCTTCTTCGAAGGAAATTTATTTTCATAATGACTATACTCCCCACATTTTAAACATTCAATTGATAACTCATAAAGAACTTATTTCCCTTCCCTAGAGTAAACTGAATGCTTCCTTTTTCCTTGGCAGGTTATTGCTTTATGACCTTAATTACCACATCAATAACACTTTACCATCCCTTTAATACATTTCCTAGGTGTTTATTTCCACATCCTTGAAACATTTTTCGTTGAATATTCTTACCTTTATGATTATTACCTGAACATCCATAGGGATTCATTTATCTCATATGCGATGCATCAAAAAAATCATAAAGGTTCTAGTGGTTAATCTATACTCCCGCTAGTTGGTTTAGAATAAACAACAGATTTCTCATTTCATCTCCCATTTCATTCAGTTTCTTATTCATAGAACCACTGCATTTTCATTCACATCCATTGTTACTTTGGTTCCTTCTGGATCCAGCCATTTACTAAAACCAAAAAGGTTAGTTTGAGTATATTAATAAAATCGTTATATACTATATTATGAGAAAGATAAACACTAAGACATACTTATTCATTTCATATCAAACTCATTCAATTTATCTAAAATAACTATGAATTATTCTATTATTCAAACCATTCTAATTATATATAAAATGTAACTTATTCTTAAATATCACCATAACCTCTAATGTTATCTAAACTGACATTCGATACCAACTATAAGTCCCCATCCTTATACATTACATAATATTGAGTTTTAATCAATAATTTAATTTCACATTGAGTATATTTTCTTGTTGAAAGCTTTAGATAATTATACCATAATTGTTACATAACATTTATAATATTAATAATCAGACACTTCTACTCACAGTCCATTTTTCACAAAATAAAACTCCTTAACATAAAACATGATTTCTTTTTCCTGATAAAAATATTCATAACATTCATTGTATTTCTTCCTTCCACTTACCCATCCTTATACCCTATGGAAAACATGTCAAAAACCTTGGATGAGCACAAAAAGCTTAGTAAGGGATATAAAATAAAGAATAAAACTGTTGGTCTATGAATATTATAAAATCATGAAAACATTTTAAAAAATCATAATTTTCACCCATAAAACATAAACTCTTTATCTTAACACATGAAATAATAATATTCATAAAAAATATCTAGCAATAATAAATCATATAGGTAACATGTGGAATCCATATCATACTTACATTGTAGCTTTCATAAATAAATTGGGAGTAACCTTCGTGGTTATGTTTGGAACACCCATAATAGTATATTCCCTAAATATATTAGGATAAAACTTGTCATTTAACTACATCTCATTACCCAATGAATTGGAGAGATATAACAGTCTCACCCACCCTCAGTATATCATGGAACCACCCGTATACAAAAGCAATTCCCAAGAACCGCAACATAATCATAACACATTAACAAGCATAAAGGAAAAAATTAAAATTTACACATTGAAATCACAAGATATAATTTCAAGATATTTAATAATCAACATCTTCTAAAAATCATTTTTAATAACAAATAAATGAAAAGTTATTATTGAATTTATTTTCATTTTAAGACTTATAAAGGAAGAAAAATATCAAATAATGTTAATGACAGTAGAAAAGTCGATGTCACCGTGTACATTTAAAAAAATCATTTATTAAAATGATTCTTATAAAAAGATTCCATTCAAAAACCTTTGAATTAAATTAAAAGTCAAAGGGGTTAATTATGCACTATATAAAAGATGTTGGGGTATAATAACAAAATTTTCCTCAATGAAAGGATATTGAGATAAAGTACCTTACAAATATCATTTTGTTAATAAAATAGATCAATTATGTGTATTAACTATAAATTCATATAAGGAAGTATAAATAAAAGATAAGATATCAAAAATTAATTTCTGACATAATTATAGCATGACATAATCAAGAAGTAGATGTTTAACCCAAAGAATGGAAATTGGGTTAAGAAGTTCTCTTACCCTAATTCTGAGTCACCACATACAATCGTTATATTCCTGAATAAAAAACATATGTTAATTTATACTCTCCGAAGAACCTATTTCATGTTTAGTATTCCTTTTTTATCACTTATTACCATGTTATAACAATTACATAATTATTTAAGTTCATATCTAATGTTTTGTCATTATTTTGTACTTTAGTCGAAAATGAACTTGGTAAGATGTCAATAGTCCATGTGGTCATATGTCCATCATCTTCATAATAACATTCATGAAATCACAATAACTTTTATATATCAATTATACTTTATAAATCAAACCATTCATTTATGGTATAAAAAATGAACAACGTTATAATCATGGAGACGGAAGGTTGTACGTATGCATGAGTAACGTTTCAATTTTTAATTTATCATTATGGAAATAAGGTAATTTTTATTTTATCTTTCCAGAATGATAATAATATTATTAAAATCATAATAATAAATTACATATAATTATTATATATCATACAAGTGATGTGGTGAATAAAAATGATTTTCATCACTTCGTGAAGGTGATAGAGCACACGTACGTACGAACGATGTTGTCGTTTTTATGTGAATGGAAGGTAAGAACATAATTGAAATATTATTATTTTAAAATGAAAAATCTATCATGAATATCATATATAAACATATATTCCATCATTATAACTAGTCTTGATAGAGGGTATTGAAAAACTAACTATATCGGTTTGTGATACGGTAGTCCTCCGTACACACGAACAAAATGTTCATTTCCTATTAAATGAATTTGGAGACGGATTTATGTGATGAAATTACCATAATAACTTCTCAGTATATATATGATAATGGAGACATTATTTCATCTTATAATTAAAATATTTAAATGAAGTAGAATAAGAAATAAAACAAAAACACTTTAAAAAAAGATACATCTTCTTCAGTTGATCACCTTTGAAGAGTGCCTTAACACCTCTAAGAAGGATTTTTTGCCTAAAATAAGTCCTAAATAAAATGGGTATGGATTATATAAATGGGTTCGGGATATATTTACTTAAAAAAATGGTTATTGAAGTGTTAGTATTAGAGAAGAGTGGGTACCGTTTTATAGGTGAGGGGAGGGGCACCTTGCAAACTCTTAAAATATTAAAATAATATAAATTAATTTTTTTAATCTAATTGACTCCAAATTGAGTTATTTATAATATAAGATGAGTATAGTTTTAAATCCTTTCATCTAATATTTTTTTGACTTGTATTGATTTTATTTAAAACCTAATCTTTTCAGTTTACCCTTAATTATTCTCTTATAATTTTAATTGTGGAAACAATATTTTAAATATTATGAGGCTATAAATTTTACTTGTATGGGGTCAATATCCCATAATTGGACACTTAATTTACTTTTATATCTCATCATATTTACTTTTTTATTTTAAAATATTTTTAGGATTTTTAAATAATTTAATAAATTCTTATTTTTATAAAATAACAACTATGTCAATTTTTACACTATTTATTTCATTGAATTTAATTAAAATCCAAAAAGTGAAATAACTTATAAAAACCCATTTAATAGACTTATAACATGTCATATTCACCTATAAATTCATATATTTCATAAATTATGTCAAATAATGTTTATTATAATATTTATAATATCATTGATTTGATTCTTTAAGTAATAAATTTAATATTACATCATCACTATGTCATTGTAAAATTTAATTATTTATTTAATAAAAAATTTAAATAAATTAAGATGATGTATGTAATATTGTTATATTTATAATAACTATTTTTCATTGAATATATCACTTATATAACCCCGTATTAAAATTTTTTTAGTCAGAATAGACAGGGCTATGACATTTTGGCCTTTACATTAAATTAAATATTATAAATGTCTTAATCACACCAAAGTGGCTTCCAAAAGCCAAAAGTTTGGCCCAAGGATTGTATTTTTCGGACATAACTCATCAAATATGATTAGAACAAGTGTTAGGGTAGTTTTATATTATTATAATATTTTTTTACCTTTAATTAACTAATTTACCATTAACCATAGTAAATAAAATACTAAAGTTACTATTCTCCACAAATTATTTTTATCCAATTAGATCAAATTATTCATACTCATTAAAAAAATGTATTTCCATTTTTTAAAATTCTATTCACAAATTTAACGAAAATTAATTTAAATTTAATCTCGTTGACGGATTGAAGAAACAGGTTTTTAAAAAGTTAAAACCATCACAAGATTGACTTGTGTTTATATCCAAATTAAATGTATAGTTACATACAATTAATAAAATTGGATTAAATGATAAAAACATAATCTAATTACACTTTAAAACCAATTAAAATGATAACGTAACTATATAAATAAATTATACAAAAAAGATGTTTTGAATTAAAATGTAGTATTTTTGACAATTCATTAAAATATGAAATTTATGAGAAAAATACCAAAATATTTATCCAAACTAAATTTTTTTGTCCTGATTAAAAATAAGAAGTATAATTTTTTTCAAATAGAATATATAAAAGTTACAAAAACTAGATTTAAAATGGGTTCTCCATCAAAAGGCGACAAAACTGCATTTTTTAATACTTCTTGTATCCGAAAAAATGGAATTTATTCATATATCTTGTCTTAAAACATATAAGATGAATTTTAAACATTAAATTGAATATATTACATATATATTTAATATATATTTCATTAATAAAATCCATCAAGAGTTATTTTATTATTTTTTTAAACTCACTAATTTTGATTTAAATTGTTTTTTAGAAAAAAAACCTCCATTATATTCAATTGGTTGTTATTTAATTTAGCAATTAATTTGGTTACCAATGAATCATTATATAAACCTTTTTAAACCATATTTTCATAATTCAGTTAATATCATTCATTCCCACTATTCAAAGAGCTTTGTGATAACTACAACTTAAAATAATAATATTAATAATATGTTATTTTTCGTTATAACTCAGTTTTGTGTGCAGCGTAAGATTTCTAAGAAACTCATTGTTGTGTTTAGAGTATGTTATCAGACAAAGAATACATTTTAAAGTAAAATTTATATCTAATACATAAATATTAATATATATTAAGATTTATTATTCTCTAATTACCTAGGATGTTACAAAAAATCATATCAAAACCCCATTATAGAATGGATCTGTTTGAATTTTTGTAAATGAAGAAACAAATACAAGATTTTTGTGATAAAGTATTTATATTCCTTAGTGTTTCACCTTTGGGAGGAACTATATTTTTTTGAAACATAAGTACGGACTTAATATTTTTTTTATCGATTAGATAGAAATCAATATCATTACTTTAAATAATAAGTACCATTTACCTCAGATTGATGATCAGTTTTATCAACTTAAAGGAGCTAAGTACTTCTAAAATATTGATCTTTTTTATGGTTGTCATAAATCAAAAGTCAAGAAGGATGATATAAAAAGTATTTCTTTTGCACAAGGTATTTGTATTATGTGTTCACAATAATTTCCTTTTGGGTTAACAAATGAAACATATATGTTTATGGATCTAATAAATAGAGTATTAATGGATTATATTGATAAATCTTTTATGGTTTTTTGATGATATCTTGATATACTCTTAGTGTTATAAATATCATGAAGACCATTTATGGATTTTCCTCAAGACATTATGTGAGAAGGATCTATATGGGAAATTTAGTAAGTGTGGATTTTGGATTCAAGAAGCTTATTTTCATGTTCATATTGTATCCAATGATGGAATATTAGTGGACCCTACAAAAAAGTCTTTTTAAATAAATTCCCATGCCAATTAATGTAACCGAGATATGTATTTTCCTTAACTTAGCTTGTCACTATCATAGATTTGTTGAAAATTTCACTCCATTAGATAATCTATTAACCAAGTTGACATGTAAAGGGGTAAAATCCATATGGTTTAAATAATTTGAAGAAATACTTGAGGAACTAATGAAGACATTAATCAATGAAATACTATTAAGCTTTCCATCTAGAAAATAATTATTTTTTAAATATAGTGATTCATTGAAGAAAGGACTAGTGTGTGTCCATATGAAAAATAATAAATTTTTTGCTTATGGAAAAATGTAATTAAAGACCCATGAACAAAACTATCCAACTCACGATCATGAGATAGAAGTAGTAATATTTTATTTAAATATATAGATATTTTATATTTATGTTTAATGATGTGACATAAATGTAGATCATAAAAGTTTTGAGTATATATTCTCACAGAAAAAGCTCAACATGAGACAAAGGAGATAACTGAAAGTACTCAAGGATTTTGATAATACAATACACTACCAAAATGGGAAGGAAAACAAGGTATATTATGCATTGATTTGGAAGACTCATGGTGTTTTATTAATGATTAGGATGAAAAAGTATCATATATTTATGGATTAAGTAAATTTGGGAATGGAAATTATTACGGAAAGGGAAACATCATTCCTTTTCCATGTAACTATTCAAACATATTTACTAGGGAAGATAAAGAGGACTCAGCAAGATGAAAAGGGTTTATAAAATAAAATAAAATCCATTAAAGAGGGAAAATTGAAAAACTTAAACAATGAAGATTGTGTGTTAGATTTTGGAATGAAAATATTTGTATCATCGGTGCCAAAGGAAGAGAAGGAATTACTAGATAACTATCATAACTCAAACTTATCTATATACCTTGGTTGTATGGAAATATATATGGATCTAAAAGATCACTTCTTGTGGAAAAACATACAGTGGGAAATTGTAAACTATGTGTCAAGGTTCTTGGTATACCAACAAGTAAAGGTTGAGATAAAAAACATTAAGGGTGTCATAAAATATATACCTATATAAATGTGGAAGTGGGACAATATCACAATGGACTTTGTTACTGGATGACCTAAGAATTCTAATAATAAAGTTGTTATATATATCATTGTGTATTGACTTATAGAGTCTATAAATTTTATATAAATAATATAGGATCTACCCCTTAAATGTATTATGAATTTCCATACCAATAATGTTGTGATAATTCATGGATAACCTTTATCAATTATATCTGAGCATGACCCTAGATTCACATCAAAAAATTAGAGATCCCTTCAAAAGGATTTAGACAACAATATACATTTTTACACCACATATAATCCTCAAATGTGTGGGTAGTCTAAAAGGACCATCTAAACCTTGGAGGACTTATTGAGGTCATGCCCACTTGAATTCCAAGAAACATTAGACCAATACATAACTCTAGTATAATTCTCATAGAATAATTGCTTCCATTAAAGAATTCTAATGACATTATATGAATACTTGTATGGAAAAATGTTTTTGTACTCCAACCTGTTGGGATGAAGTTGGGTAAAGGAGTTCAGTTGGTCTATAAGTCACTGAGGAAATAGCTGAGATGCTGCGAGCAATCCAAAAATCATATCAATACAGCTCAAACAAATTAATTTTTTTTTTATAATTAGATTAAGGACTTGTAATTATAAGTAGAAGATCGTGTCTTCTTGAAAATATCATTATGGAAGGGAGTTATATGGTTTTGAAATAAAGGGAATATAATTTCAAGGTACATTGGGCCATTTGAAATTTTAGAGAGAATTAGTGTTATGGATTATCATTTGTATTTTCCACCCAACCTCTATAAAGTGAATGGCGTTTTCAATGTCTCAATGTTAAGGAAGTATATACCAGACACTACGCATTTACTCACCACCATTAAAATAGAGATAGATCCTAACCTGGCATATAATGAAGAGATATTCTAGATTCATAACACAAGAGAGAAAGATTTACAAGATTAGATAGCCTAGTTGGTGAAATTTCTTTAGAGGAATCACAAGTTAGAAGAAGCAACATGGGAGTTTGATGAAGCAATGAGGATGAATTTCACTCATTTAATCATTTATTAATGCACACCCCAAATTTTGAGGATGAATTATTTTGGGGGGTGTAATATCTGATATCCTACTATAGTAAATAAACATTTCATCAAAAAATGTGGTACAATGAAAATTATATTATTTCACCATAATAGTATAACATAATATAATATACTAGAAAACTAGGAAATTACATTTATAATAAATTCTTAAACTAGTACCATAAAATCATTTAGTAGTAAAATAATTAAAAATTAATAATATGTATATATCAAATAATAATAATATAATTTCACACGTGTGTCTTAGAATAAAAAAAGAATAGTTTTCAAATTTTAGGTGCCAAATGAGTGATTTTGAAATACACTAGTTTTTTATTTAATAATTAAATTTCACATAGATAGATAATTATTATAATAAAAAAGACATCAAATTTTGAATCAACATATCAAAATTATCCAAATGTGAAATTTTCATAATTTTCTGTGGAAGTAGAATTATTAGGTAAAAATTAAATTTTTTTTATGAATATAAAGTGGATATTATGACATCATAATGACTTAAAAATAATTTAACAAGTATCATAAAGTCCTTATCTACAAAAAATGTGTTTATTCAATAAAATAATATATTTTAAAGTAATAAAATTAATTTTTCAGTCCTATAAAAAATATTTTAAAACCTATAGTATATTTTAATATTTTAAAAACAATTCTTTATGGATAAGAATCTTTTAAACATCCATAATAATCTATTTTAAAGTATTTTAGTTATTAAACATTTAAAAAAATCATTCCCTACAAGTCAAATGTATTTGACTAAAACCATGGGAAGTCCAATGGTTTTTTTATTAACCTAGATTCCAAGGCCTGTGTTTTTAATTAATAAAAAATATATCTCATTTCCTATAAATGATCACCCATATTCTCATATATATTCACTATAAAATTCATGAGTAGGGTTATCCTCACATTTTTTCTATTAGGATTCTCTCTATGGAGTTTCTATGGTTTTAAGGTGCTCTTATCGAGATTTAAAAATATGTCTTTCAATGTAAGATTTCTTAATCTTACTCTTTCCTTCTCAATTGTAATATTTTTTTATAATATAATTCAAATTTTTTTCATATAATATTATTCGTTTAAATCCATTGAATTATAATCCATTTTATATATTATAAATGACATATTATTTATTCCCTCTCATTATAGCATTTCTCTAAGACATTGTTATACTCATGTAAGGGTTCACAAACCCTTTTCTTCCAATATTTCTGTAATAATCTCCAATTAATTTTAATTTCAATGTAAAATATTTTTATTTTTATTTTTTATTAATTAATAATCATTTTATCAATGAGGGATCACTATTCTTTTCCATTATATTACCTTTATAAGCCTTTATAATGATCAAAATTTAGTGGAAACCTAAGAGGACAAATCTAAATATAGGAAAAGATCCTAAATTTGTTATAAATTAAAGTGTCTGTGGTTTTCTACAAATGAAATTAATGTATTAATACTATAATTTTATGGAGGATATTACTCAGATGCAACTGGGGGTAATAACCTTGAAAAGGGTTAGTTGGGTATTAACTTGATCTTCACTTGGTGAAAAACAAATGGTTCTAATAGTACACTTAGTTTGACAATCTTCGGGGATATTATTTAGATGATTACCAAGATTATTATGAACCATAATGAAATATTTGAAGATATTTTTACAGTGTTGAAATATACTTTTAAGTTTTTTTATATAAATATTGTAAGTGTTTCACAAGATCCTAATGTGTGGGTATGATGACAATTATTTCTATCATTTTTTTCGTCTCCTGATAATGAAAACTATTATATTCAATGATTCTTTCCTATTGATATCATTCTACCATGAAAGTACCTTACACTACTAGTTTTTTATGATATCATTGAAAATGGTGCTTCCCCTTGTATTTTCAATATCCTGTGGTTTCTAAGTTAATTATTATATATTCACCTAGATAGTTATATTATTACATTGAATGAGGAAATAATAATAAATCATTTATCCAATATTCTTATATGGAAATATATTATAATTATTATGTCTTTGGTTATTAAAGTAACATTATTGTAATGGTTTATGCCCTCCCGGTTCATTACCTTGCCGATTTTGGTTGTTGGAGGTGTTCCAAGGAGGTTCCAGGAGTTTTCATGGGAGTTGGAGGTGTAGAATAGTTGCTACAATAATTACACACCATATAAGTGAATTAAAAATTTTAATTGTTCGTTTCATGAATTTTATAGGGCTAGTTAATGATGTTTATATTTAAAAGGTTAAATAATAAAAATGCAATGTATTTTTTAGCGAAACTAAACCCCTGATCCAGTGCAGTTTTAAAAGTTTTTCCAGCCGAATATTCATTCGTTCAGCCATGTATTATTATTCCACTAATTTTGGGAAAACCCTAAGTTCCTGAAGGAGTTATTAAATCCCTCTTCCTCCCTCTTTGATATATTGGTCCAACTGGTTGTTCCTGGGCAATCTGTGGTTGATTTGTTGTAGGTTCTTCTTTCTTTTTGGGGGTTTTTCATCCATACTTCTCCCAAGGATTCATTTTGTAGATGTTTCTTTGGGTTGGAATGTGTTTTGGGTTGTGTTTGATTGTATTTTTTTGAAATGTAGGTTGATACATGGTTCCTGTAGTGCGGTTGTGGTTTTCAAGCGTTCTTCTTCGCCCTGCAATGCGCAGCGAATCGACAAGATTCTTTGAGGTAGGGATTCCTTCATTTCTTCTTATTGTGTATTATATAGGAGAGGTTTACTTTTTTTTATCAATGTATTATGGTTTTTCCAGACTAATTAATGACAAATAATTGGTTAAATTGAAATTTAAATAGGTTAATGAGGTTTTATTTTCATGCTTTTATAGCTTTGATATTATTTATGATATTGTGGATTGTACGGGCTTGATGCTCCACTAATAATTGTGGACGTTGGGGGGTTTTTTGCGCTAGATATATGTATTGTGACCATTATGACTGTTTTGATTGTTGTGAAATCACCAAAAAATTAATTTGGATAATTACTTATACTTGTATAATGAAATAGTTTCCCCATGATTTTAATTTGTGTGATAACCCCCCAAAAATAAAGTGTAATATGATAAAATCCCCTTTGTAAATCTATAAAATTATATTTATTTGTTGTGATGTATATTTTTTCTTGTGGTACGATGATGTTTGGTTGCAATAGGTTATGGGTGATATGTGGTTTGTTTACGTCCTTTTAGGGCAGCGAGGAGGTGGTTTGTTTGTTTGTGCTTTTGGAGTAGCGATGATGTGGTTTTTTGCCGTAATTTTGGGTTGGCATGAAGGTGGTTTGTTTGGACTTGCTTTTGGGGTGGCGAGGTGGTGGTTTCTTTATATTAGATGCCCAAGTAGTGTTGGAATAAATTAATAATTATTTAATAATAATTGAAATGGCATGGTTTGCTTTGGATTATGGGGTGAAAATGGTTACTGGATAATTAAATGCTGGGTTTTGTGCTTAAACATGGTTGAATAAAAATAATAAAATGAATGGGGTTATTTAAATGATAATTGATTGGGAATGTGAAATGAGGTTTGTGGCTTTGATAAGTGATTTTATGCATTTAGAGGTGCTAGAAAAAGTGACAATGTTGTGAGTTAGTTTATTTGATGGTGAAACCATAGGTTAGGCTTGAGTTTTTTATACTATATATATACTTCTATATTCTTTTGATTTCTATAAGCACCCCACTCATGTCGAGCACTATGTGTCAACACCCGCAGAGTCACACAGGTGTTGTTTTTTCCAACATATGGTGAGGAGTACGGATGTATGGTTACCCGAACTTTCCCATTCTCTCATCCATGAAAGGTAGCTATTGCATAGGTTGTGATTTCCAGAGGTATGTTAGTACATTAGATGGTGGTTTTGATAGCTTTAGTGTCTGTAGGAGAGATATAAAGCACATGTGCTTGTAGGATATATGTGATGGCTGAAGTGTTTTCGGTCAAGACTTGATGGTGATTCTGGGGTGGCCTATAGTGGGGGTCATTCATTGTAGGACAAGGGAATGAGGTTTATGTCATACATGTTCATGATACCCTACTACTCTGGTTATGGTGGTGATTGTGTTGTGTCCTATGTTTTTTCAGGCGAGTTTTGTTGCAGTCTTGCTTGGGGGGTAGTGAGCCCAGGTGTCTTTGGGCGAGGTATGTTGTGAAAATTCTTGTGTGTTGGTGTGGTATACAAAAAATATGGGAGCACCAGGAAATATGACGTTGGGTGTGAGAGTGGTATACCAATGGAAAAGCGATGCGAGGTACCCTTATTGATGTGATTTTTATTGTACTTTATTACTTGGTTTTCATTATTTGGTGAGTGTGCCTTGGTGAGGTTGGGGTGGTTAGTATAGCTTTATAGGTGATTTTTGGTTCTATTGTTTTCTCATAGGTTAATTTGTATACTTCTTTCACATGTTCATGAGAGAATTCAGTTTTTCCTACTAAGTATACCTTTTTTACTCACCCTACATATACAAAACTATTTTCATATTTCCATGAGGATTATTTGGATTGTGATGGGCATTACTAGCTCGGAAATTTGTATGGATGATGTGTCGCTACTTTATCTTACTTTGGGTACTTAATTTGGAGACATTATTTTATATTTATCAATTCTATTTATACATGCATGTGGGATGGTTTTTTGGATTTCTTTTTATATTGTGTATTGGAGTTTCTTGTGGATTATTTATATTATCTCCTAGTCCTATTTATATTATAGAGGGTAATTCATCCCATATATGATATTTTCATACCCTCGGTGCTACTCACCAACCCAGGCCCTACTAGAGGTCGGACTCAGGGTTCATTATCTCTCTCCCTTCTTTACAGTATCTTTGGAGGTAGGGGTCATGATAGAGTGTTATCAAAGGTGATGGTTTAAAGATACGATGGATTTTGTTGTTAGGAACAGTGAGGGTTGCATGGGTTGGTATGGAAACAATTTCACAAGACCTTGGTTTATGACATAGGATAGGGAGACCGGTTATGAAATGTGATTTTAGGGGTCACCATGGTCTAGTGCACAGACTCTGAGATTATTGAATGGTCAAGTGTGATGGACATGCTTCCAGGGTAGAGACCTAGAAAATGTACATTCAATATAATTAATTCTGTTCTTGTTTCAATTGGGTTATTTATGGAATGTTTAAATATATAAAATAATAAATTAAATGAGTTAAAATGAATCTAATTAAAATTACATACTACCCAGGATTAGGAAATCCTTATTTTCCTTTCAGTTAAGGAACTCATTTTTCATTATCATGTGGCTCAAGTAGTTGTGGTTCAACAAGCTGATCTAATTGACCACCTTAGGTTTAATCCGATTGAGGAGGATGATCAGTGGAAGAGGAAATTGTGTTATTTAAAATAATATGATTTGGGAAATTATGAGTTCATTGTTTCAAACTTGAAGATAGATAGCTAGCTAGAAGATCTCGAGATTTCTTTCAGTTTGATGAGGGGACTGATGAAGTAATGGGTGTATTTGTTAGTCAGTCAGATTTGGGGAACTACACTTTAGTGGGGGAAATTGTATCTAGGAGAGTGGAAAGAGGTATAGGTTTTGTGGTTTGACATCCATAACGAGTTCTCGGCAGAGTTCCTTTTTCATATTTCCCCAGATATTTTTCTATATGAGTAGTCTCATGTGAGAATTCATTAGGAGGCACTACATCCTATCCATTATGTAGTAAATCCTTTTGGGTTTCCAATGTATCTAGAGGTTCAGAAGAAGGAAAAGGTGATTGAGTGGATGCACTCAGGAAGAGGTTTTTCATGGGAGGGGAACCATCACGGTTCCTCAAGGTTTAGGTTTTTCATTAGATGGTATCAGGTTCCATGACCTTTGAAGTTTTTACCAGTATAGAGTCAACCTCAATAGCTTCCTTTCCGTCCTTCTAGTAAAATTAGTCTCCATTTTTTGGAAGCTTTATGCCAGTGGTTTTTGGTTGTGGGGTTTTTTGAAATCACCAGAACTATTACCCAGTTGTTTCTTGAGCTCAGTTTGGTGGAGGTGGATAGGTTCAGTGATAGTATCAGCACCAGTTTCCAGTGAGTCTATTTCAGTAGTAGGGGAAGCTGATTTTTTCTCCGTCAAGGGGAGATGGAGCAGGTAGAGGCCGACCTCAAGATGTTCCTTGTGTTCAGGGGCTACAACTCGAGCATGGTTTTGGATGTAGTCATTAGTAGAGATGAAGAGGACTTAGGTGTGGTTAGTTTCACGCAATGGAGGCAGTAGTTCTAGAGGGGCCATAGACCATCAGAGGTACGATCAGTTTTTTTAGTACCCATGTTTGTGTCTTGTTTGATTTAGTAGATTTTCAATCCGTTATTTATACCTATCTAGACCATTCTTTAAGACTATACATCAAGAGGTTTCCCATACCGTTGGTGTTGAATACACCTTTCATAGGCCAGAACATCTTGTTTGATGTGTGTCGAGGGAGTAAACTAATGATGGGGCAGCATCAGTCATATGGGGATCTTTTCTTGCTAAATATGGCCATATAATGTGATCCTTGTAATCGAATGTTTTTAGTCCATACATTCTATTATTGACTTCATCCATATTAGAGTAATTTTTTTAGATGTGGATATCTAGCGTGTGGTTTTCGTTGGTGATCAGAGTTTTTAGGTTGGAAGTCGGTGTATGGATCACCTTCATTCCTTGTTGTCTGGTTTATCAGGGAAATCAGTGGACCCTGGGATAGTGAGGGTCCCCAGGGTTGTTGGGTAGTTCACAGATTGTTTCTCTAATGAGTTTCTCACACTATCTATTTGACATGATGTTGAGTTCGAGATATACTTATAGTCCAGTGCTTCACCGATTTTGATGGCTCCTTATCGGATGAAACCTTCTGAGATTCGAGAGTTGAGGGATCAGGTAGATAATATTATGTGTAGGGGTTTTATCTTTCCACATGTGTCATAATGGGGTGATCTAGTGTTGTTCTAAAGGTAGGGAGATGGTAGTATGAGGCTATGCATAGACTACCGTATGTTGAATCAGGTTATGGTCAAAAACGGTTACCCTCTTCTGAGTATTTTTTATCCTTCCGACCAATTGAGAGGGGCGAGTTGGTTTTCTAAGATTGATCAGCATTTTGGATATCACCATTTGAGGGTAAAGGACAGTGATATTCTAAACACTTCCTTCATATACAGGTATGGGCACTTTGAGTTTGTAGTCATTTCATTCAGTGTTACGAACACACCAGTCATTTTGATGGGGCTTATGAACTCTATATTCGGGGAGTTCCTCGATCGGTTCTTCATCGTATTCATCAATGATATCTTAATCTACTCAATGTCAGAGGAGGATCATGTCGAGCATCTCAGAACGATCTTGTATATTATTCGACGCCACCAACTTTATGGACGGTTTTCCAGTTGTATGTTTTCGACACAAGAGGTACATTATGTAAGGCATGTGGTGTATCAGCAGGGTGTGGAAGTAGGCCCATTGAAGGTTGAAGCTATTTTTTCTTGGGAATCACCCAAGAATGTGGAAAAGTTTCATAGTTTTCTTTGTAACATAGGCTATTTCAGAGTTTTGTACTAGATTTATCTTGATTTTCAGCCCCATTGACAACTTTGAATAGGAAGGAACAAGATTATGTATGGAGTGATAAATGTTAGGTAGCATTCGGTTACCCAAAGGGGAAGTTGGTTAGTGCTCCAGTGATCCAATTTCCTGAGGGAGGGGTGATGTTTGAGGTGTTTGTGACACTTCCTATTTGGGATTGGTATTCTTTCTGATGCAGTAGAAGGAAATGATCTCTTATGGGTCTAGGAAGTTATTTCCCCAAAAGAGTAACTGTTACACCTATGATCTGGAGCTAGAAATGGTTGTGTTTTCACTGAAGTTATGGTGACATTACCTCATGGGGGAACACTTTTTGGTATTTATATATCACAAGAGCTTGAGTTATGTCTTTTCCTAGTGTGATTTAAACTTGCAACAGCGGAGGTGGAAGGATTTTCTTCAGAAATATGATTTTTAGATATCCTATACCTCAAGAAAAGGGAATGTTGTGGCCAACTCTTTGTGAAGGAAGTCGTGGAAGGGTGTTGTTCGAGAGTCTTGGGATGCTTGGATAGCAATGGTGGAGTTGGTAGCCTTGCACCTACATACAAGATTGGATGGTGTTAAAGTGTGTTTTTTTTCAGGTGATGGGGTATTTTTCTCTGATGCAGTAGGTGGAGGAGTCTTGGTGGGGAGACTCATAGGAAAAGGTGAAGCACAGTCATTTTTCCATGGTGATGCTCTAGAGGGATGGTTAGAGGATGGTCATAACCATATGTTGTTTTGTGGGAGGTTTTTTTCTAGATGTAATGCATGATCATGTCCTTCATGAGTTTCATAACTCACCTTTAGCGGTACACCCATGAGTTTCTAAGATGTACCATGGCTTGCGGGTACAGTTTCGGTGGCCTGGGGTGAAATGGAAAGTGGTGGAGTTTGTGGAAAAGTGCATGGGTATCTAGCAAGTAAAGGTTGAGCATCATAATCCTAGTTGTTTTTTGTATCCCTCTGATGTTCTTTAGTGGAAATTGGATGTCATATCAATATATTTTTTCATAGGGTTACCTAGAGATCAGGGATGTTGTGATGTTATCTTAGTGATAGTGGATAGGTTGAAGAAATTGGCCCACTTCTTACCGATCAAGGAGTCTAACGTAGTGGATGCTTTTTCTAAGATGTATGTAGATGTGGTGGTTTAGTCTCACAGTATTATGAGGTCTATTGTCTCGGATCAGGATGCACATTTTACCTAATGAGTCTGGAGAGGACTACAACATGATTTTTCCACTCATTTACGCCTCAACACTGCTTTCCACCATTATATAGATGGGAAGATCGAACAGACAATACATATGTTGGGGGATATGTTCAAGTCATGCATCTTGGAATTTAGTGGATCTTGGGGATGACACTTATATTTCATAGAGTTTTATTATAATAATATATATCAATTTTCCTATAGCATGATTTTTTTGGATTCATTGTATGAAAGACAATTTCATTATCCATTATGTTGGATGATGGTTGGGGATACATCCATTCTTGGTCCCGATGTGGCGCAGATCACAACAGAAAAGGTTCATCTTGTTCATGAGAGGATGAAAAAATGTAAGATCGGCATAAGTCTTATGTTGATCAAAGGAGGATTCCCTTTGAGTTCTAGGTTTGTGACTATGTGTTCTTGATGGTTTCCCATTGATTTGGGTAGTAGAGGTTTGGAAAATTGAGTAATTGTTCTCCTAGGTTTTTTTGATCCTTTAAGGTGTTGGGGAAAGTTGGCAAGGTGGAATAATGGTTGGTAATTCCACCGTGATTGGATAGGATCCATGATGTCTTCCACATATCTCGTCTTAATTTATATCTCCATGATGAATCACATATCATTGACTGGGGAGAGTTGGAAGTCTAGGATGGAGTGACATTCATTGAACATCCAGTAGTGATCCAGGATCACCAAGATAAGGCACTATGTGGATGGATCATTTCTTTGGTTCGTGCGTTGTGGTGGCATGGTGTCCTGGAAAAGAGTACTTGGGAGCAAGAGATGCAGATGTGTGCCTAGTACCTGGAGTTGTTTTTATTTTTTATTTTCTCTGTTTTTATTTTTGATGTGATTTTTGAATCCTTTTGTTTTATGAGATGATCTATTTTCTTTGATTTTTTATGTGTGCGGTGTGATGTGTGATAAATTCCTGACATATGAAAAGGGTAGGACCTGATTCCTAATTGAGATGCATTAACCATGATGCGATTAAACCCATGCAGGAGAGTTAGTGATGCCTAGAGCTAATAATATCTTGACATGGAAGATATAATTTCTTAATTCATGGGTTCGGGGTGGTGTGGTTCATTGGTTGTAGTGGTTGTTGGTTTGGGATGCGAGGAGGTTGATATGGTCATGAAATGGTTGTGTGGTAGTGTAGTTGTGTGATAGGAGGTGTCTTATCATTGTGGTGATGTGGTTGTGTAGTGTGTTTTCGGTCGTTTGGGTTGGTGTGTTTGGTTAGTGGTAGCATTTGAGATATGAAAAGATCCTTGAGAGGTATCTCGTGAGGTGGTGGCTCAGACCCCTTTCCTCCTGGGCATGATTTTGGATTCTTGAGGGTGAGAATC
Organism: Viscum album; assembly: GCA_963277665.1. Classification (NCBI taxonomy): domain Eukaryota; kingdom Viridiplantae; phylum Streptophyta; class Magnoliopsida; order Santalales; family Viscaceae; genus Viscum; species Viscum album. The sequence goes on along the minus strand of OY728121.1, from coordinate 1,032,183,065 downwards.
ATTTTAGAGGTATCTAATTTAATAGTTTTTCCTTTCTGGTATGTTTCATTGTCAGTTTTGGTTGTTGGAGGTGTTTGGGGGAGGTTCCATGAGTTTTTGTGGGAGTTGGAGGTGCAGTAGAGATGTAGTAGAAAATACACATCATTTATGTGTATTAAACATCTTCAAAGTTAGTTTCATGTATTATCTAGGACTAGTTCATGACATGTATATTTTTAGGGTTAAATAATAATAGATGACGTCTTTTTCGACGAAACTGAACCCCGATGATTACATGATGTGATAGGAAATTACACTTCGTGTAAACCCCTGATCCAGTGTTATTTTAAAAGTTCTTTCTAGAAAAATTTTCATTCATATGGCCATGGATTATTCTTCCTCTTAATTTTGGATGAACCCTAGGTTCCTTAAGGATTTATTCAATCCCTCTCCCTCTCTCTTTTATTCTTTGTTCTCGGTGGATGTTTGTGGGAAATCCATGGTTGATCCGTAGTAGGCCATTCTTCCTTTTTGGTAGTTTTTCTTCCATTATTCTCCTATAGATTCTATACAGTGATGTTTCTTTGGTTTTGGGTATGTGTTGGGTTTTTTATGGTCATTGCATGCAGTATAGGTTGATCTGTGGTTCCCATGGTGTGGTTGAGGTTTGTGAGCGTTCTTCTTCACCATGCGGTGTGCAGCGATTCAGCAAGATTCTTTGAGGAAGGGATTCTCTCGTTTATCCTTATTTTGTATCATGTGGGAGGGTTTTTTTTATTTGTCTATGGATTATGATTTTTTTTGTATTAACGAAAGATAAATAATTGGATAAATTGAAATTGAAAGGGGTGAATGAGGTTTGATTTGTATGCTTTTACTGCTTTGATATTATTTTTGATATTATGGATTATATTGGCTTGATGTCTCATTGAAAATTTTGGTCCTTAGTGTATTTTTTCTTTTCTAGATATATGCATTGTTACTTTTTTAAATGTTGTTATTATTGTGATATCATCCAAAAAGGAAATTGGTTAATTACTTATACTTGGACAATGAAATGGTTTCCCCAAGATTTGGGTTTGTGTCATAACACCCCTACAATAAAGTGAAATATGATAAAATCCCCTTTATAAATATGTAAAATGATATTGATGTGTTGTGATGTGTGGTCATTATTTTGGGGTGGTGATGTGTGATTGTAATGGGGTGTGTGTGATATTTGTTTTATTTGGCCGTACTTTTGGGGTGGTGAGGAGGTGGTTTGTTTGTCCGTTCTTTTGAGGTGGAAAGAGTTGGTTTGTTTGGTCATGTTTTGGATGAAGTGAGGATGTGGTTTGTTTGGCCATGCTTTTGGGGTGGTATGTTGGTGGTTTCTTCACGCTGGATGCCCCATTAGTGAAGGAATAAATTAATAATTGTTTAATAATGATTGAAATGACATGGTTTGGTTTGGTTAATGGGATGAAAATGGATAATGGATAATTAAATGGTGGGTTTTGTGGTTAAACATGGTTGATGGTAAATAGTGAAATGAGTGGTGTGATTTAAATGATAATTGGTTGGGAATGTGAAATGAGGATTGTGAATATGTGCTGTTATGCATTTAGATGTGGCAAAAAAAGTGACAGTCTTGTGAGTTGGTTGGTTTGATTATGAACCCATAGGTTGGTATTGAGTGTGTTTGATAATATATATATATATATATATATATTATTGTATATTCTTGTGATTTCTATACTCACCCCACCCATGTTGAGCGCTACGTGCTGACACTCGCATAGTCACATGGGGGTGTTTTGTCGACGTATGTAGAGGAGTAAGGATGGTTGGGTACATGAATTTCCTAAAATATCATCCAATCGAGGTAGGTATTGCACAGGTTGTGATGTAAGGAGGTCTGTTAGTGCATTAGATGGTGGTTATGATAACTTAGGTGTCTGCGGACGATATGAGATATCCTTGGTGTTTGCAGGCGAGACGAGACGACCCATGTGTTTTGGAGCGACATGTGACCATGATTATGGAGCGGCTTCTAGTGGGGGTCATTCATGGTGGGAGGAGGGCATGAGGTTGATGTATAAAATGTTCATAATACCCTACTACTCTAGTTATAACAGTGGTTGTGTTGGGGCTTTGGTGTTTTCGAGTGACATATGTTGTGGTCGTTCTTGTGGGGTGGTGAGCCCTAGTGTCCTCAGGTGAGGTGTGTTGTGACCATGCTTGTGGGGTGGTGTGGTATATAAAATAGATGGGAGTTCTAGGGTGTACAATTTTGGGTGTGGGAGCATCATACTAGTGGGAAACTGATGTGGGTTTCCCTTATAGATGTTATTTTTATTATACAATATTACTTGATTTGTGTTTTTTGGTGAGTGCGCCTTGGTGAGGTTGGGATTGTTAGTATACCTTTATAGGTGTTGTTTGGTTCTTTTGTTTTCTCATAGGTGCATTAGTATGCTTCTTTCACATGTGAATGAGAGACTTGAGTTTGTTTCTACTAAAAATACATGTATTCTCACCCTACATATAAAAAATTATTATCTGGTTTCCAAGAGGATTATGTGGACCATGATTGGAATTACTAATTCAGACCTTTGGATAGCTATCATGTCACTTCTTTAGCATTAACTTGGTTATTTACTTTGGAGAATTTATTGTATATGTATCAGTTCTATTTATACATGCATGTGGGATGGTTTTTGGATTTATTTTATATTGTTCCGTGGAGTTTTTTGTGGATTATTCATCTTATATCCCAATATAATTTATATTATAGAGGGTACTGCCTCCCATATACGATATTTTCAAACCCTCATTGCTAGTCGCCAACCCGGGGCCTACTGGTGGTTGGACTCGGGGGGTCACTATCTCTCTCCCTTCATTACGGTACATTCTGAGGGAGGGGTCATGACAATTATGATATATATATTTTTAGTAATTCTTTTCATATGATGGATACATTATACATGTTATATTGTCATTGGAGCTCTAAATTATATAGATCCTTGATTCATTTGTATGTCTCAGGAGACAAACTAGTTTGGTGTTTTGTGCAATCTTTACTCGTTTATATATGATGTCTTGATACAAGGCCTTGACAGTATATTTATGATATCTAGCATTATAAATTTCATTGCTATGAGATCAATTGTCTTTATTCATGAATTTATTTATCATTAAGTAATTCATGGATATAATATGTTCACAACTTCATTTGTTATGATATTTATTTATTATTGTCATATTATTTATACAATGCTTATATATGATAGCTTTTGTTTTGTGCTACATCTCACTGAGTGTTTGAAATCACCATTTTATATTATTTCTCATTTACTCATAAAACCATAAAGATTAATACGAGTGAATTATGAATTTGCATGGGGAAATAAATTTTCATGTATTTAATTAATGCATCTGACATTTTCAATGTAATATAATGTTCATTTATGTATCTAGTGTCTTGAGATTTCTAAACTACAATATTTGTTTATTGTAATTTATGTATTATGTATCCTTTTAAGAAAATAACCATTGATTCTAGGTTACTAGATTTGGGGTGTTACATGAACTCTCCTATGACTACTCAATCCATTACCACCTTAGGAAAGAAAACAATATGGAAGATTCTCTAAATAAAATGGATATGGAAACCATATCACTAATGAGAATTGAGAAGGATATAATTTTCTCATACCGGAAAAGGATGGACATGGGAATCATGAAGGAAGGAACAGCATTATTCCTTTCTCAAATGATGGTTTAATCAACCCTTCTAGAGAATATAAAGGATGATCAAAAAGATGATGTGTAAATTCAGAAAAAGGTGGAAGCTTTAAGAAAAGGGAAATTCTCAGAGTTAAAATTTATGAAGACAGGGTTTTATGATTTGGTTCATAACTATGTGGACCATAAAATCATGAGATAATGAAATAGATATATAATGATGCACATAAATTGTCCTTCTCCATCCACCTTGGGATCACAAAGATGTATCAATAACTCTGAGAGCACTATTGGTGGGACAATATAAAGAAGAAGATGATGGAATATACATCAAGGTGTTTGGAATGTAAGCAAGTGAAGGTTGGAAGAAAAAATTATAAGTGGATGATGGAACCATTACTCATACCTACATGGTAATGAGAAAACATCACTATAGACTATGTCATTAGTCTCCTAAAGACATCAAGAGGAAATAATGTCATATGGGTTGTGATTGATTGTCTTACAAAGACTGATCACTTCATTTCAATTTGAGAGGATTTCTCATTCTATAAACTTGCAATGATATACATCATAGAGGTGGTGAAGCTGCATGGAACACCACTATCAATTACATCTGACAAAGATATGAAATTTACCTCTAAGTTATGGAAGAGCCTATTACATTCTCTAAATAATAAGTTGAACTTCGGTATGGATTATCACCCAAAAACTAATGTTCAATCTGAGTGGACTATTCAGACACTAGAATACATGTTGAGAGAATACATGATAGACTTTAAAGGAGGATGGGATCAACATCTTCCATTGGTTGAGTTCTCATATAATAATAGTTTTCACTCAATCATACTAGTGGATCCTTATGAAACCCTTTATGGGAAGAGATGCAGGATACCTACATGTTAGGATGAAGTTGATGAACGCAATATGTTGGGACCTGAAATGGTTGAGGAAATGGAAAAAAACGATCAATACCTTTTAGAAACACATCAGGAATACTCATAGTTGATAAAAGAGTTATGTTGACAATCATCGATGTTGAGACTTGAAGTTTGAGGTCAGGGATAAAGTGTTTCTCCAAATATCTCTAGGGAAGAGATTCATGGGATTTTGGAAGAAGGGAAAGCTAATATCTAGGTACATCTTATCCTTTGAGATTCTTAATCACATCATAGTTGTGTCCTATCAACTAGAACTACCACCAACCCTTTCACAAATACACAATGTATTTCATGTATCTCTCTTGAGGAAGTACATACCGTATTTATCACATGTATTGAAGTTAGAGGTGGTAGAGAGGGAAAATGATCTATGTTATGAGGAGTAGATGGGGAAGATTTGGAACCATAGAGATAAAGTTATATACTACAAGACAGCTCATCTAGTCAAAGTACTATGGAAGAACCATAAATAGGAAAAGCCAACATGGGAACCAGAAGAATCCATAAATCATAATTACCCTCACCTATTTTCACCTTATTACGTAATATGAAATTTTGAGGGAAAATTTACTTAAGAGGGAAGAATGTAACACCCTATGTTTAAAAAAAACTATGTTTCATAGTGTTTGCGATATGAAAAAACTAAGCCCAAACAAACCATAGTTATTTAAATATATTTTTTATAAACTACGGTAGGTGCATGGTCCGAAAGACTGTACTTCCAAACCGTGCGGTACGGACAGGTTAAAAAATAAATTATAAATTAAATAATAATAATAATAACATAATTCTAATTAAGCCACAAAGGGGTATCCTCCACCACCCTCTTCCACGCTCCATGTCCACCCCCTTACCCATCCCTGTGATTCACGACCCATGGCCAAAGGAGGATTGACCACACCTCTCCCCCCTTCATTGAACTGATTTTGCACCCGATTTATGGTGTGATCTCCTCCAGTGTGTTTCTCCTCATCTCCTCATTCTTTTTCCCCTATTTCTTTATCAGTGTTTATAAAGACCTAATTTTAAAATATAATTAATATAATTAAAAAATATAAATGTATACAATTATAAATAAATAAAAATGTATGTAATTATTGATATATATGTAAATATTTATATTTATTTATCTTTTTAATTATAAATAAATATATTTATAAATATTTGTATATAATTATAGATATAATTATATAAATCACTGAGATTGAATCTTTCATAGATGGGTATTTTGATCCAGTGAAGGTTTTTGTTGGACCATCAAAGAAAGTGGATAATGGATCCGGATCGGGTGATGTGCATTTGCCTTCTGATGTCGAGAAGGGTTTGATAAGTGTTGAACATGTTTCTCTCTCTATGAAACCAATTAAGTGGAGGATAGATGAGGATTGAAAAAAAAAATTAACGGTTCACTGCGAATGACAGATTCTTAACAGTTCCTCAAAATGATTTGATGCATGCACGCAATCAGATCTCGAGGAATGGTACCCTCACCTTCATTGAAACAAAACCAAAGTCCTTTGAAGATAGGATTAAAGAATGTAAAGATTCCATTATTGTGTGGATTTCTCCATTAACAAGGAACCACTCCAAGAATATTGAATATTTATGGAAGTGGTTTTTATAGGTTTGGGGATTCAACATCTGACACATTATTTCTATCGGTATGGATTTTTTCACATCACTTTTCTATTGCAAGACCTTAAATTAAGGTCCTAGAGTTGTTGTTTTGGGAACCTCAAGCCAGGGGTCCTGAGATTCAAATATTGGGACCCTTGGTTCATTTTTTCCCAGGTTAAGAACATTGTGGCTCAATCCTGGATTTGCATTAAGGGGTTAAAGTAGTTTTTTGGCATCCAGATGTCCTATGGGACATTTCATCGACTGTCGCAACCCCTATTAAGCTTGATAAAATAACTCATTGGCTATATATAGGAACTATTCTCGAGTTATGGTTGAATGTGATCTCATATCAACTCTAGTTGAAATAGTCTTATTGGTTGTTGGAGTGTTTATGTTTTAACCGGAAATTGAGTTTGAATATGTGATGAATTTTTTCTCCAAATACATGTCAACTGAGAATGTTAGGGTAAATTATCGTAGGGGTTTGATGTGTTCTAATTTCAGTAAATATGGGAATCAGGTTGATGACTGTAAATTTAAGATGCTTACTTCGAATGGTGATATCGTTGTAGTGAATGATGGACCAGTGAAAAAGAAGGATGGATTTTGGTGATGGTCTGGGTGTAGTGATGGAGCACCTTTTTTTGTAGCTCATTCCTGTAATCTTTCATTTGCTGATGTGGTTGTTTCCCCTTTTAATTTTGGACATATGAAACTTGGAAATATTGTTGGTGGTGGTGGTGATAGGCGGACCATTTCATACAGGGTTGGTTCAAATGAGGAAAACATTCAGAACATTTCTAATATGGGAAACATGGATATGGTTGTGCAAGTTGATTCCATACACGGTGATATCGCTGTGAAATAGGTGGAGAAAGACGCCCAAGGAGTGGTTCCATTAGCACTTAAGCCCTTTTTGCAGGGGAATAACTTGGCCAATGGGTTCTTAGTGTTGGTATCACCAATCTTGGGAGGTACTGACCCAAATGCAAGTAGTGAGACTTCCCTAGTGGCATCCTCATTTGAAAAATCATAATCCATGGCATTATCTCTCAATGGTAAGAAAATTGTTGTGGATGAAGAGGGATTCCAATTGGTCACCCCTTAAAAATCCAACCATATGAGACTCATCCTAAATCTGGGTAGGGTGCACCTGTTCTATTACAGATGTCTCCCTCGAGTGGGATTGAGAAGGATTTGTTTTCCATTACGGTTGTGACATTTCCTCTATGTGAGAAGGTTCCGTAGGTTTCCCCCTTCAGTAGGAGAGTCCTCCACATCCTTGTAAGATGATATATGTGGGAATTAGGAATTAGGATTGGAAATATCCATCTCACTTTCCTAATTTAATGAAAAATATTTATGATACATTTAGTAAGGTATATGACTTAGAATGCGATGATGAAAGGGTTAAAAATGTCAATTTCAAAACATCCTTGTATGATCTTGAAGGTGAAAGACCGCCTTAGGGTCTTTGGAAGGACATTAATGATTGGTTTGACTCACATGTTAAAGTTATCTTTTCATTAATGGAGCCAGATGTCTTTTCCTATAGGGACTTATTATCTGTCCAGAAATTTCTATCAATCAACATTGAAGAAATCTTTTGGTCCAGCTCAGAGATGGACATTCGAGATCTATCTTGGAATACATGACTTGTTCCTTTCTAGTGGATTCATTTGACCCTTCATTGAATGAGGAGTATGATCCTCCTCAAAGGACTAGGGCATGGTGGAGTGGTCGACATTCAAAAGGTAGGGGTCGGTATCTTTGAAACTTAGGATCTAGAGGGAATTGTAGGAATTAGTCTCATGTGCTCGTTTTTCTTCGATGAGGGCATTTTATTTATTGTTTGACCTCATCACTTCCATGTTCGTCTTCTATTTTTTTAATAAATTATGGGGTCATGAGCTTGGGTCTCGAAGGTCGTGGTCGAGCCGTCTTTGATTAATTTATAAATATATATAATTATAAATATTATAAAAATATTTATTATAATTTTACAATTATTTTAATATATTTATATTTTTTTTATATTTATAATTATAAATAAATATATTTAAAACTATTTATATATAATCAAAAATAAATTTATATAATTATATATATAATTATGTACTTATTATTTAAATATATTTATTATAATTTTATAATTATTTAAATATATATATATATATATATATTTATTTATAATTATAATTATAATTATAATTAAATATATTTAAAATAATTTTATACAATTATAGATATATTTATATAATAATATACCAAGACAGTTTAGTCATGGATTTGAAAACCAAACACATGACCCTGAATTTATAAATAAAAGGAAAACGAACAAGGAATTGGGTCAAACAAGGCATAAAATTCTCACATCAGAAAAAGAGAAGCCAAATTTAGTAAGTGAATCCATGTAAGTCACTCTAGATCCCAAGTTCCTAGGATATCTTTCGATGCCATTTGGATGTCGACCTCTCCGCCATATCTTGGACCTTTATGGAACCTCATATTCTTCATCTAATGATGATTCGAAGAAGTCCTCCAAAGTTGAGAAAATCTAGGATTTCCATGATATATCCTGAAAGTCCAACTCTGGATTGGATCATAATCCATCTTCAATGTTTATTGACAACAACATATAAAATGTTAAATAGTTATTGAAACTAAATACATCCGGCTCCATCATATAAAATATTACTTCACATTGCGGAAAAAATCATTATGTCGCTTCCTTGTTGAGGCCTTCAGCGGGTCTTTTAACTTTTTTGTCCTCTAGATGTATAATACGAGATTTTTTTTACCCGTGCAATATTATGTTCCTTATCTAAGGCTTTCCAAAAGATACATATGTATTTTTCATTAGGTCAGTAAAATGGAGGGCACAAGGTGATGTTTTCTCTCTACTGCCAATGTAAGAGGACTAAGCTATTGAAGGTTGTTTCGGAAAGGAGGGATGATAGAGGTGAATTTTTTAGGTGTGACCCACCCATCTGTGGGAATGGTGTTTGGTCGGCGACAACAGTTATGAGCATGGTGCGCAAGCTGGACGACGATGACCCTGAATTGGACGGCGATAAGCTAGCATATGGATCAAGGACTTACTTAGGAAAGTGATGTTCTAAGGAAGACCTCTTTCTTTTTTCGAGGAGTTCTCAAATCAGGGGGTGGCTTAAGCATTCTTTTCAGGCATTGGATGCCAATGACGAAGGCCTCGCCCGACGACGGGGATGGTGGTCGGAAGTTTATCGGCGATGAGGTGAGCATTCTGGTTTGTGGATTTGGGATCCCGGTGGGCGCCCTGACGGCAGCGCGTCCCTTCGAAGGATGGATAGTGGTGACAGAGGTCCACCACTCGGTGAGGATGACGGTTGGGAGAGCCGGCGACAAGATGAGGAACAATGGTGGAAGACAACGGTGACAGTGGTGACCTCGGGTCGCGATTTTGGGGGAAAGGATCAGGGCGGAAATGACCGAAACGCCCTCAGGATGTGGGGTGTTGGCAGCGACCCCGGGTTGTGTACTGATGTCAGCCTTGAGATAGGGACGAGCGATGTAACATTGTGGGTTACAGCCTGGCGATACTCGGGTGGTGGTGGATTTCGATTTTGAGTGAAGCTGGTCACCAACCCTGAGATGAGGACATGTATGGAACTCTGGATGCGCTTCCATAGGTTGGTGAAGATTGTGTGAGTTGACCTCAGGAATTACAGCAGTGACATCAGTTGATCCGAACAGGTGTCCATGACCCAAGCTGGCAAACCATCCTTGATAATTTGCCGCATTTGGGCTGCGCTTCGTTGGTCCTTTAGGCCATGGTGGAGATGGTCTTCGACCCATTCAAAATTTATGGGCTCCTATGGCTATGTGATAAGGGGGTCTTTTGGCACTTCATTTTATTTTAGGGGTCTGCACCTCATGTATTTGTGTGTGTGCGTTGCCTTTAATTTTTTCAATAAAACTTATGGGGTCATAGTTTTGGGTTATCAAATCCTTGATCTGAACTATTTTAGTATATATATATATATATATATATATATATATTAATATATAAATTTATATAATTATAAATATGATAAATATATTTATTATTTAAATGTATTTATTATAATTTTATATTTATTTAAATACAAATTTATTGATTTGTAATTTTATAAATACTTTTTTAAAAACATTATATGTATTTATAATTTTATAATTATTTTTATTAAAAAAAATGGTCTCAAAAATTAATTGAAATATATTACCTATATATAATTAAAACATATTTTAAAGATTAAAACTTAACAAACAAAAACGAATAAATATTGTTCATACAAGTTACAAACAAATTGGAAATATTACATTTATAGTAAATAAATATTATATATTAGGAGTTTTGAGGTACAATTATAATTAAACACACACATAGACAACTCACACATATGCCAGAAAGGCAAGTCATAACTCTCCCAAGGGGATAGCTCACGCATCAAGTCTTATTTAATAGACAAAGTTATTTTAAAGAATGAATTCATATAAAATTAACTACATGAATGGTAAACACCAACATAAATGAAAGAAATATTAAAAAAATAATTTGAATAACTTAATTATATAAATTTCAATCATTTTAAAAATATTACTACTTAATGAATAAAGTTGAATAAATATGAATCATATAGATTAAAAACATATTTAAAATAATATTGAGTAAAATAAAAATACATATAAAAAACGAATAAATTCCAAAAATATTATATCAAAAATGAAAAATATATACATCAAATGTGAAATATGTACATGTTATAAATATATGTACATCCCACGTACATGTACACATATACCTACACATACAAACATCTATATACGTACAACATCTATATATAAACATACACAAAACACACACACGACATAATAAATACGCATATATGCACATAGAAATTGATATATATATATATATATAAGTTCAAATATCACATATTAATAATACATCATTTATATATATATAATTGTTTGAATTATTAAAAAATATATATTAATATATCATCTCTACTACAAAATAGGGTTTTATCAGTGCTAAAAATGTCTTTATTATCGCTAAAAAACGCTAATAATTGAGATGCTATTAAAAGAGCGTCCTTTTATCAATACTAAAAAAGAGCTTATAAAGACCCATTTTATCAGTACTAAAAAAGTGCTGATAAAATTGTAAATAAATTAAAAAAAAGATCTGCAAACCAAAGGGGGGGGGGCTTTAACAGCATTTGACCCCCCCTTCAACAGTGTTATGGAAGCCCCGCCTGCATGCCCTAAAACCCCCCATGCACGCCTCAGCCCCACCCCAACCCTTTAATAGTGCTAGAACCCCCTTCAATAACCTTTGGCGCACCCCTGCCTCCCGTGGGATTCGAACTCGAGACCTCTCCCATGTGTGCCTGGACACTTTATCACTCCACCATGCTGCTTTGCTATCCATTTAGTGATATATATATATATAGTTATATTTATTCGTATATTAATATATATTTATATTAACATATATATATAGTTATATTAATATTTATTTATTTATTTATTTATTTGTATATTAATATATATTTATCAGATCAGTTTTAAATATATTTATAAAATATGTTTTTTTGTATTTATAAATAAATAAATACATATATACAACACACACACACACACACAAAGATATATATGTGTATGTGTGTCTGTATCTGTAATTATAAATAGACATATTGATATATATTTACATATATTATATATTAATATGTATATACATATGTTAGAATATTTAAATAATATATTTCAGTTTGTTAATACACACACACAAATACACACACACAAACACACACACACACACACACACATTATATAGGTATATAAAAACAAAAATATTTGTATTTGAAATAAAATAGATGTTAGTTTTTATTTAGATAAGCCTTATATATTGAGAAATATATTTTATATGCATATATGTTAAATTCTTCAATTATAAAATTAAATTTTTATGTGTGGATATATAAAAAATATGTATATATTGCTATATATTTTATTATAAATAACAGTACATTATGAAAGACAATAAAATTTCAAATCCATAATACCCATATTAATGTAATCCTTGGGAATAAATTCATTCCCCATTGATAAATGTAAAAAACACCCCCTTAAATAGGGCTGAAAATCCATCGAATGATAAAAAATCGGGGTACCCCGACTAAAACTCTGTTTTGGAGGCCTTATGGGCCTTTTCGGCCTAGAAAAATGTGATGGAGCCTTTATCCTGAGTCATTAGGGCGTAGAGATCGTCACAATCTTTGATTTGATATGTAGTAGATCTCAAACGGACATGCAGATCAAAAGTTATGATCGTTTGAAGTTTGAGTTATGTTTTCAACTTATTTTAGATCTTTTATTGATTTTTTGTTTTTTTGGGTATTGAAATTGTCATTAAATAACAACTAATCTAAAATAATTATAATATTATTAATTAATAATATTTTTTTAATTATTTTATAAGCCATTTTCATTTAATATCTTTGATGTTAAGTGTAAATGTCTATTTATACTTATCTAAAACATATATAAAAAATATATATTATAATTATATCAATATAAATATATAAATATATTATTTTTAATGAAATATATATATTTTAAATACCCCCTTTATCAACTCTAGTAAAAAGAGCGCTGATAAAGACCTCCATTTATCAGTGCTACTAAAAAAGCACTGATAAAGGGGGCCCCTTTAACAGTGCTAAAAAAAGTGATGAAAATGGAGTACTTTTTTCAGTGCTTGTTTTTTGAAATGTTAAAGGGTGGTGTTGCGGAAACCCGTTTTAGTGATAGTACATATATATAATAATTATATACATGCATTTTTTAATTAATGTATATAAATAAACATTATTTTTTTAAAATAAAGAAGACAATTATACATATATTAATAGTATATTTTTTATTAAAAGTTTTTACTGGCACTAAGAAAGGTGGTGATAAATATAAACCTTTATCAGTGATAAAAAATGTACTGATAAAGGGTATACATTTATCAACATTTTATGTTGAGTGCAGATAAAATCCAACATCATGAGGATCATGGAATGAATGGGAATAGAGTGGTTGATGACGAACTTGATGAGGATAGCAGAAGGATCATGATTGCACAAGACCCATTACGAGGAATTGGTGGCCCAATGACAATGGAGCAGACCAAGAGAATGAATGAGGCCTTAAGTGAGTTAATCATGAAATTCCAAGAGGAGGCCCAACAACCATTCTTAGGGGAAACATCCGAGAATATAATTACATTAATTATGGCCCAAACATGCTTTTAAAAACCCAACCCAATGTGTCCCATGAATTTCAAGCCCACCCCACCATGGAATCTTCAAAGTCAAAAGGTGGTGGGATACTTGTCTTTAATTTTCCAAAAGAGTGTTCTACTTGTCTCCTAAAGTCATGGTCAAGTTCCAAAGTTGTCAGAATAATTCTTTAGGATTTTTTACTTTGGAAAACTAAGCATTAGACTAATGTAAAGAGCCACCCCATGTGTGATTCGAATTTCAAGTTTCTTTGGCTATAAATGGCCACTACTTGTACTCTTTTAACATCATGAATGAAGGTAATGTTATTTTTGTGAGTTGTTCTTGACAACTTTGTGTTCTTGTTTAATTATTGACTTATCAAAGGATTTCTCATCCTTTGTAGTGTCTTGTGGCTATAGTTCATAGAGACAAGTTCTCTTTGGGTTCTACATTGACCAGTTCCCACTTCCATCTCATTTTCACTATCTGCACACCACCTTCACTTGTTTTCTTGCGGCGATCCAGGGGCTCAATGCGAGAACATTGTACAAGGTTCCTATGACACTTCCTATTGGGTCTTTCATCACATATCATTTGGTATGAGAACCCATTTACATGAAATCAGGTTCTTTCTTTCTCATCTCTTCTTCTTTCATCAATTCTCTTCAAATCAGGCCGACATCAATTCTAGTACATTTTCTTCTTCACCTATGGGAATCATTTCTTCATTATTTCATACGTAGAGCATATCATTATTTTAGTTGAGAAGATCATATTTCTTCTCCATTTTGAATCATCTAAATCAAAGCTATAAATCGCAAGATACAGTGGGTTCAAATATTGTGACGAATTCTACAATTTTAAAACCACAGAAATCTCACATTGATTCCATTTGATGATTCAAATTATTTCTACTAATACATTTAAATATTGATAAATTCATCTGGTTTGTGCTGAATTTACACAATAAAAAGAGCCAAAAAATTAAAAAAAATAAATGCTCAAAAAAATTCCAATATTTTGAATTCTACGTCCCTTTATCATTCTTCTTCATCTATTTTCTTCCCCTTCACATATTTTTTCATATTTAATCCATTTTTAATTTTATATTTTAATTCTAGTTCTGGATTACCAAATTCCAACGATCCATTATATTTGTTGGAATTAGGTATGAACGTTATAGGAAGAAAGTTGAGTGGTAAAATAAAAGAGTGTTACATTTTGATAAAAGCCAAAATTTAGTAAAACACGAGTGAACAAATTATTTTTGAGTGTAAACATGTGAGGGAGTGTATGAGGTCCATTTTCCCATTATTTTCAATTTTCCCATAGGATTCCTAAATGGCGGAGGTGAGTAACACAAATGAAGCAGACATTAAGTTGTTTATGAGGGCTATACGAGAATAATTCCAAAGGTTTAATGCACTGATGGATGAATTGAAATCCCCTTCTAATTCTAGAGAACCACCATGGAGGTGGGTCGTTGAAGAAGAGGAGGAGTTGTCTAATTTTCATGAGTCACCAATTAAGAGAAATCAACCACCATGGAGTGAATCCAATGATCTTGGAGGAGTAAAGTTGGGGATCACTTCATTCCAAGGTAAGAATGACCCCAAAACATATTTGGAATGGGAAATAAAGGTTGAACATGTTTGTGGTTTTCACACATATTCGGAGGAAAACAAGGTGAAGTTAGAAGCCGTGGAATTCATATACTATTCAAGTATTTGGTGGGACCAACTACAAGTGAGTCGATGATGATGTGGAGAAATACCCATCCACACTTGGGAGGAGATGAAAGTGATAATGTGTGAGAGGTTCATTTATAGCCACTATTATCGTGATTTTTTCCCCAAGTTGTAGGGTTTGAAACAAGGGGCCATCAGTGTTGAGGAGTATCACAAAGAGACGTAGATTATCATGATTCAATCAAATATTTATGATGAGCAAGAGGCCACCATGGAAAGGTCTACGAACAACCTCAACCATGACATTCGAGACATAGTGGATATGCACCACTACTTGGACATGGATGATATACTTCATATGGATACCACAATGGAGAGGCAAGTAAAAGAAATAAGGATGTTCCCTAAATCCTATGGTAAGGATTCAAAAACTTCTTTCAATTTCACAGATTCCAAACCATAAGAGAATGTACGAGAAACGAAAATAGATTCAAAAGAGGTGACCAAACCAAAACCATTCATTCTAGAATACAATGGTAAAATGGAGGGAAATGTTGTTTAAAAAACACGTGATATCAAATGTTTTAAATGTCAATGATTTGGACATATTTCCTCACAATTCCCAAACAAGAGGACAATGATTATTTTGGATGATGGATATTTTCTTACTGCTCGCTCAAGTAAAGATGAAATTCCACCACTTGAGGATGATTCAAATGTGGAAGTAGAGAGCCTCATACATGGAGAAATTCTTGTGGAAAAGCATAGTTTGAGTGCTCAACCCAAAAGAGAACATTATCAAGAGAAAAGGGAGGAATTTTTCATACCATATGCCTCTTCATGGATAAGGTATGTAGTACGATTATTTATGTGGGTAGTTTTAAAAACATGGAAAGTGGTTTGATGGTTGATAAATTGGGATTAGCTACGATTAGGCATCCTAGCACTTATAGACTACAATGGTTAAATAATTGTAGGGATGTCAAAGGGACTAAGAAATCAAAAGTTCAATTTTCTATTGAGAAGTATGAAGATAAGGTTATGTGTGATGTTGTTCCAATTTATTATAGTCATATCTTGTTGGGAAGACCTTGGAAATTTTATATGAGGGTCACACATTATGGATACACCAATCAATATACTTTTTAGTACAATGGGAGGACGGTTAGTCCTACACCATTGAGGCCTTTAAAAGTTTATGAAGACCAAGTGAGGATTGAGAAGATTGTGAGAATAGAGGAAAGTAATAGAGAGAAAAACATATAGAGAATGAGAAGAGTGTAAAAATTAAGAGTGAAAAACGAGTCATGAGTGACATCCAAATAAATGAGGGAAAGAAAACAGTTGAAAATAAGAGTGAAAATAAGAGTGAAAGAAAGAGTGAAAAAAAGAGTAAAAACAATGGTGTTGGGGGGAAAGTGAGATTATTTTCAGGAAAAGGATAGAGAGAGAGAGAGATTTAGAGGGGGAAGAAACTCTCATGATTCTATGAAAGTGATAATGTTTTACAACTAACTCTCTTAACCCATCATTTCCTTCTGCTATTGTATCTCTTTTGTAGGAATTTAGTGATGTGTTTCCAAAGGAAATTCCTGATGTATTACCTCCCTTATGGGGTATTGATCACCACATCAAATTCCTCCAAGGATCTACACTTCACAATCGACCGGCTTATCAGGCTAACCCGGAGGAGACTCGGGAAATCTAACGACAAGTGGAAGAATTTATAAGGAATGAATTTGTACGAGTGAGCTTGAGTCCTTGTGCAGTGCTAGTAATTCTGATCCCAAAAAGTGATGGTAATTTGATAATGTGTGTTTATTGTTGAGCTATCAACAAAATCATGATAAAATATCGTTATCTCATGCCTCATTTGGATGATATTCCTAATTAACTCCATGGTTCATGATTTCTTACTAAAATAGACCTAAGGAGTGGATACCGTCAAATTAGAATGAAACAGGTAGATGAATGGAAAACTGCATTTAATAATATGTTTGGGTTGTATTAATGGATACTTATGTATTTTGGGCTAACTAATTCCCCAAGTATATTCAAGAACTTAATGAATCATGTTTTATGTCCATTAATTAGGAAATTTGTGGTTTTTTATTTTGATGACATCCTTGTTTATTCTCAAATCCTTAATGAACATCATGAACATATGAAACATGTTTTTGAGACTCTTAGGAAAATAGATTGTTTGAAAATGTGGATAAATATACATTTTATTTAAATTTATTTATTTTACTTGGTTTTGTGGTAGGAGATAATGTCATGAGGGTTTATGAATAGAAGGTGAAGGCGATTCAGGAATTTCCAACACCAAATAACGCCAATGAGGTGAGGAGCTTCCATGGACTTGTGTGTTTTTACCAAAGGTTCATGAGGGAATCTTTGATCATTATAGCACCATTGAATGAGTTCCTCAAGGAAGGGGTGAGCTTCAGGTGGGGAAAATATCAAGAATATTTCTTCTCCACACTCAAAGGTATGTTTACAAATTCACCTCTCTTAATTCTACCTTACTTTTCTATTGCTTTTTGAGGTTGAGTGTGATGCCTATGGAATAGGAATTGGGGTTGTTTTTATGAAAGACACTAAGCCTATCGCCTAATTTAGTGAGAATCTTAATGGGGCTGCATTGAACGACATTACCTATGCAAGGAATTGTGTGCCCTCAAAAGAACTTTAGAAAATTGGAAACATTACTTGTGTCCAAGTGAATTTTTGATTCATTCGGATCATAAAACCCTAAAATTTCATAAGTAACACGGAAAGTTGAATAGGAGCCATGCAAGATATCTTGAATTCATTGAAACATTTCATTACATAATTAGTCATAAAAAAGTAACCGATAATGTTGTCATCGATGCTTTGTCTAGGAGATACTCTCTTATTACATCTATGCATGCTGAAATACATGGTTTTGAAATGTTTAAATGCATGTATGAGAAGGATGCTGATTTTTTTTGAAATTTGGTAGTTGTGTGAAAAACATTGGGAAAATGATTTTTACAAACAAGATGTACTTCTTTTTCGGAAAAATTAATTTTGTTTTCTATCTTTCTCCATGTGTGAACTTCTTGTGATATAAACTCATGGTGGTGGATTTATGGGGCATTATGGGGTTGAGAAAACTTTTTCCTTGTTGAGTGAACATTTTTATTGGCCTCACATGCATAGGGATGTGGTTAGTGTTTGTGGAAATTGAAATTTGTGTAAACATGAAAAGTTTAAAGTTCTTCCACATGGCTTATACACCCCTTTTCTCTTTGCTTCTCATCCTTGGGTTGATATTTCAATGGATTTTGTGCTCAGCTTGTCAAGATCACAATCTGGTAAGGATGGAATATTTTTTGTGGTTGGAAGGATTAGTAAAGTGGCTCATTTTATTACATGTTCTAAAACCAATTATTCAAATCATATCATTGATTTTTTTCTAGGGAAATTGTTAGGTTGTATGGATTCCCCATGAGAGTTGTGTGTGATAGGGATGTCAAATTCCTTAGTCACTTCTAGAGGACATTGTAAAAAAACTTGGAACCAAAATTGTTTTCTCCACCACTTCACACCCACAAACAGATGGTCAAACTAAGGTGGTAAATAGAAAACTTTCCACATTGTTGCATGCCATCCTTAAAAAAATTTGAAACATTGGGAAAGATGCTTGCCTCAAATTGAAATTTCTTATAATCGAGTGGTTCACTCCACTACTAATGCTTCTCCGTTTGAAGTTTTGTATGGTTTTAACCCATTAAATCCATTTGATATTTTACATTTTCCTACTAATAAATTTTATAATTTTGAAGGTGTGAAAAAGGAAATGTTTGGGTAGGAATTTGATTCAAAGGTAAAGGCCAACATTGAGCATAAAAATGAACAAGTGGAGAATCATGTCAACAAAGGTCGGCAGAAAATGGTCTTTCAACCTGGTGATTGGGTGTGGGTACATTTGAGGAAGGACAGGTTCCTAGAACAACAAAAATCAAAACATCATCCATGAGGAGATGGTCCATTCCATGTCATGGAGAAGATCAATAATAACGCCTACAAGATTGAGTTACCTGACAGGTATGGAAATGTTAGTGCTACCTTTAATGTTGCAGATCTTTCTCACTTTGAATTTTCAGATTCGAGGACGAATCCTTTTGAGAATGGATGAGATGATGAGGATCATGGCATGAATGGGAATCAAGGGGTTGAATGCAGAATTGACAGGGAGAGTGGAAGGCGAATTATTTCACAAGACCCATTACGAGGAATTGGTGGACCAATGACAAGGGAGGAGACTAAGAGAATAAAGGGGTCCCTAAATGGGTTAATCATGAAATTATAAGAGGAAACCCAACAACCTTTCATGGGGGAAGAATCTGAGCCAATAATTACATTAATTATGGACCAAACGTGCTTTTAAAAACCCAACCCAATGTGTGCTACGAATTTCAAGCCCACCCCACAATGGAATCTTCAAAGTCAAAAGGTGGTGGGCTATTTGTCTTTACATTTCCAAAAGGGTGTGCTACTTGTCTCTATAATTCACGGTCAAGTCCAAAGTTTTCAAAAGCATTCTTTGGTCTTTTTGACTATGGAGAACTAGGCATTAGACTAATGTAAAGAGCCACCACATGTGTGATTCGAATTTCATGTTTCTTTGGATATAAATAGCCACCCCTTGTACTCTTTGAACATCATGAATAAATGTAATGTTATTATGGTGAGTTTTTCTTGAAACCATTGTGTTCTTGCTTAATTCTTGACTTATCAAAGGATTGGTCATCCTTCGTGGTGTCTTGTGGCTAGATCTCATAGAGATAGGTTCTCTTTGGGTTCTACCTTGACCATTTCCCTCTTCCTTCTCATTTTCACTATCTTCACACCACCTTCACTTGTTTTCTTATGGAGATCTGGGTGCTTAATGCATGAAAATTGTACAAGGTTCCTAGGACACTTCTTAGTAGGTCTTGCATCACATATTACAAAACTGTATAAACCATGATTTTTGATAGTTTTTATGTCATAGTGCGGTTAATCCCAATATGAATAATAGTAACAAACTTCATATTCATCACTATTATCTGTCACGTTAAATGTCTTTTTTGCGACGTATGGCATCATAAGTGAAAAAAGTAAATTTTTTCCATTATTTGAGATGGTCGTAAACATTTGAGTTCAAATTTTTAGTTTATTAGTAGTGTAAAAGAATTCATTTTTTATGATTTCTCTGTAGGTCATTTAAAATGACCAACATGGGAGATGATTTAGGAACCATATTATATTCGTATATATTAACCTCGTAAACCATGTTATAGTCTAATATATTAAATAATCATCGTGGGACCACCAGAATAATACTTACCTGAATAAGAAATATTTTTATCCAAAATATATTAAAAAAATTCATATACTGAACATCACAAAAAACTAAATATATGTGATAATAAATGAAAACATGTGATGAATAAATAGCATCAGATAAGATCTGACCGATTTGTGGAAAAATATTTGTTGTAGTCAAAATAAATGAAGCCTTTTAGAAATCAGTGGGATTAGATGGGGGCGATGATCATGGTCACAAAAAAGGCCTAAACACCAAATGAAATGACCCAGATACTTCAGATGTTAAGTCAGTTTTCATGCACGGTCAGTTCAGTTGCTGGATTTATTCATCATAATTACATTTCCAACAAGATTTTGGAGTGGTATGTTGCATACTGGAAATGTATTAATAATTTATATACCATCAAGATGCTAATATAGAGTCAGTGGTTATTTTATTATAAGGATACAGAATACATAAATTATCTACATAAAATCTGATAGTTTAGAAATAAGGAAACTAGATACGTAAATGAACATTAATTATATTTAAAACTTAAGATGCAATAACTAAAAACATGAAAATTTATTTCTCCTTTAAGATCCATAAGTCAAGCTTATTAATATTTATGGTTTTCAGAGGAAATGAGAAATAATATAAAAGAGTGAGTTAAAACACTCAATGAGAGGTAGTGTATAATAGAAGCTATTATATATAAGCATTGAATAAATAATATGTTAGTAATAAATAAATCTCATAAAAAATTATGTTCTAAGCATAATATATCCATGAATTATATAACAATAAAAAATGCATGAATATGAACAATTGATCTTATATTAATGAAATGTCTAAAACTAGAGACCATAAACATACTATCAATGCCTCATGTCAAGACATCATAGATAAATGAGTAAATATTACACCAAACACCTAACTAGTTTATCTCATTAGACCAACAGATACATCTAGGGGTTATATTCTGGGCTCCACCCACCACATAATAAATCCAATGCATCCATAAGGAAGTGCTTATTTACCAAGAATTTATCAATACATTTATATTAAGTATGATATTTATATATATTTCATAAACTAGTTAACCCGATCCATACCCAAAAATCTAAGGGTTAGTTTATAGCAGTGTAAAGAGGGCCACATGCCTAGAGGGCTTGGAGAGGGTTTGGGGTGAGGTAGGCTTAAGGAAAAATTCTCGTATTACAAATGTGCTTCGACGATAGCCTGTACGGGCAGCCAGCCCTTGCAGGTAAACCCACATGGATACAGGTCGGCCCATGGGCTGTTTTAAATTTAAAAAACACATATTATGTGAATGACCACATGCCAATCCATGTTCCAATCTCTGCAATTTACAAAGTTTCCTCATTTACTAGCCACACATGACATTGGTGCCTACATCATCACATGCATCGCCACAATTTCTAAGATCATGCACGCCCGTAGTAATGTATCTCTCCAAACTACAGTCATTCATCTCCATTAATCATCGTCACTCACACACTTCCCTACTTCTAGACCCGACGTAGATCCACATTTACCGTCCTCCACTCTATCATGGAAGAAACACTCCCCCAAACTCGATGCATGTCTCTATCACTCGCCTGGACCTCCCACTACAGGCTCACCATTTCCGCCACTCGCTTCTTCCATCCAAATGACCTGTCAGTCCAAACTCTCTAACACCATAGATGCCTCAAGATCCTTCCTCTAGACTTGTCATCACATCACCCACCCTAGCCTACAACCTCCTAACTCATCTTCATAGTCGCCAGCCTCAGACAGCTGCCTCTAGAATATCCATTTCCCTCACCCACCTCACTCTGCTCCCTCCAGATCTGTTGTTTCCATCACCCGACTTGACCTACCGCCTCCAGAATCACTATCTTCATTTCACTACTTATCCTACCTTCTCCCGACTCCAGAATCGTCAACCCATTTGTTATGTTTTTATTTTTTATATATATTTTTATAATATATTTATATATATCAACATATCATCACATTTTCATTATATGATTTTTTAAAAAAAATATTAATAAACAACATGGGTTGCCCGCGAGCTTACTAGCATCCATTGTGGGGTGGAGCGGGATTGATAAATATACCCGTTTACCATGAGAGATTTTGTGATCTCAAGATAAGATGGGCTTGGACCCGCACAGCCTTAGCCCACCCCTCCCCAACCCATCCGTTTCACATTGTTACATGCAGAACTCTCTCAAAGAGGGAGGAGAGGTCACACGGTTTCTAGGTCCAGGTGCGCGACCGTACGGCTAACCCAGCCATCATGATAGACCCACTTTCAAGGACCCCATGGTTTGAAGAGGTCAGTGCATGGTTTCTACTAATCATATAGTAACTGTGTATGCCCCTTTTCTAGCTGAAACCCCACCATTTTCTATGGAAAACTCCCAATAAATCTCTAGAAAAAAACGACAATAAATAAATAAAATAATAGAGTAGTGTTAGGTTAGAGTGTGAAAGAGAAAGAGGTAGATGAGTTTAGTTTAATTATCAAAGGGGTATGAGTATCATTTTCCAAAATATTAACTGAATTATTACCAGAGATCAAGAAAATTAATAGTATTTATTTTTACGAATTTCAATTGTGTTTGATTAAAAAGAATATATTTTCATTTTACATTTAATGAGAGTAAAAATTTAAAGGTATCATGCAAATATTTTATTCATAGAAAAGTTTAAAAAATTTATTTTATTAATATAAAATATATCTTAGTATTTGAAAACTAACTAATATTTTTAAAAATATTAATATGTTTAAATAAAATATATTAATGATTTTTTTTAATTTATCAATACTTTCTATTAAATTATTGAGTTAGTTTCAAATCTTTAAGATCACATAAAACATTGGGTAAAAATGAAAACTGTTCTTTTTTACTCTTCACCTATAATTCAATTCATTCAAATAATATGAAAAAGCCCCCAAAAGGTAATTTAAATGTCCTTATTCTAAAAATATGATCCTTTTTAATTAAATAAATTTATCAATTTTTTAATTTTGATATTTAAATTATATGAGAAAATTTAATGTTTGGGTAATTATTTTTAAACATACATTATTAAACTTAATAATTACAGAAGATTGATATTTTAAAACAATTATTTATTTTTAATTATTCTTTATTTTATTTTTTTATGTTATTTATCTTATTTATTATAAATAATATTTCGTAGATATTTTACTACTCTCTATGTTACGTTATAATTCAAATAGTAAGATAATTATTACACATCCTATAAAGATGACAAATTTTACTGGGAACAACCAATAAAACACCAAACTCATATTGAAATATTATTTTTATAACTCATAAACAACTTTCTACATTACATATATTGAATGAAACTATACATACACGACATGAATTCTTTCTATTTATGTGAAATTTATCATCTTGCATCATATACCTCCTCTCAAATGAATATGATCTCCCCATGTTAATTTTTTGTTTATTTATTTATAGAAATATGAATTATAAATCACTACCCTTACATATTCCTCATTAACATATTTATCTTATCATTTACATATTTTAATTTCTTATATATTTACATATGAAACATAATTTTATAATTGTTTTTTATTATATTTTTATAAAAATTATTTCAATAATAATTTATTTAATAATATTCTATTACGATGATCATATATATAAATATATATCACAACGTTCATAGCTAATTCTCCAAACAATCTCCCTTACCTCGATCCATTATTGGTTCACCATTTCCCTTTCCTTTACATAAATTCTCACTCATTTATCATTATTTTTCACTCTGATTGCATGGATCTTCTAACTGTATATCGCAAAAACCCAACCCACTTATCTTGAAAGGTGGTGACTGAAAATGATAAGTAGACATAGTTTTTATGGTGAAAAATGGTAATCAGCTCCATGTTCTAAGTATCCCTCCTACTCCCATGGATTAAAATCAAACAACTTTTCCCATTTGATTCCATTACTAGGTAGAAGAACACCAATCATTTTAATATATCTTGATTTTTTAGAAATTTTTATTGGAATTATGAAATGACTTTAATCTAGTTTTTATGATTTTTTAATTGTTTATATTTATAGTTCTTATTAAAACTTATTTCATGATATATTTGATCATTATACACATACTCTTTATTTATATGATTTATTTTTTGTTTTAGGTTTGTTCTTAATAATTTTATCTTGTTATCTCATTCACATGTTTTTATATTTTTTTTTATATTATTTAATATTTTAAAAATTATTATTATATATATTTTATAGATACTGATTTCTTATATATTTTACACATGTGATATGGCATTAACACATGAGTTTTGCACATGGATTATGAATGCAGAATGAACTATCACAGACGAAAGAACATGACGTTTCAGTATTCCCAAAACATGGGTGGTGTCAATTTCTTATATGATTTCAGAAGTTTATATTACATCACAACCCAACACACCATACATAACCACCAATGGAGTAATATTATGTTGACACAAGATATACATTGCTCCAATGCCAACGTATCTAAAAATATCAATCCAACACAATGAACATTGTAGTTCTTGACTTCCCCACCACTATAAAAAATATAAATACTCATCATTCAACACTAATTATCTTATAACAATGACTTCACATAGATTAAATGATTCTTTATGAATGACCTTATATGGGTTCTAAGTTAAATATTTCTTTGTATTTATTTAATTTGTTAAATATTTATATTATTGAATCAATTGGGATGGATATGATTCAAAAATGGATGGTTTCAAACTGCATGACAAAAGAGTATGAGGATGGGGTGAAAGAGTTCATCACGTTTGAAAAAGATCATGTATATGAGCCTTCTAAAATCCTTTTTCTGTGTTTACTCTATTGTTATTCAAGACTAACTAGTCCATAGGAGTTGGAAGAACACTTGAACCATCACAGAATAGATAAAAGTTATAAATTTTGGACTAAACATGAAAAATAACTGAATATAACTTGAGACTGGGATAATAATACATTGTATGGATCATCTTATATGATTACCAGTGTGAAAAATGAGGAAGGCCATATAGAGAATGTTATTATAGGTGTGAATGATTATAAAGATCGTATTGAGAAAATGAAAATGATAGTTGAATAGGAACATCATGATTGTCCAAAATTGTTAGAGAAGTTAAAAAGATGTGAAAAGATGATATTGTATATTGGTTGTACTAAATATACAACATTTTCATCCATATTGAAGCTGTATAATTTAAAATATGGAAACAGAAGGATTGACACTAGTTTTATTTAACTACTTGATCTCTTGAATGATATGATCATAAAATATAATGACATTCCTTTCCAAACATATGATTCTAAATGAATGCTACATTCAATGGGATGTATCTATGAAAGAATACATGCATGTCCAAATGACTGTATTCTTTTTTGAAAGGAACAAAAATCACATAAAAATTTCCAAAAAATTTCCTCTTATCGATACAAGAAAGATGAATCGGGTCCTATGAAAGTATTATAGTACATTCCAATCATCCCAAGGTGTAGGAGACTATATGGAAGTGAGGAGACTATAAGACAATTGATATGACATGTAGATATAATAAATAAAGATGGAAAACTTCATCACTCCATAGACTCTCTTCAATGGAAGAGAATTGATCAAGAATATCATGAATTTGGAAATGAGCTGAGAAACCTTCGTCTTTCACTATCTTCATATGGAGTGAATCCTTTTGGTTTTTAAAGAATCACTTAAAGTAAATGTCTCATTATGTTGGTAAATTTTAACTTTCCACCTTGGTTATATATTAAATGAAAATACATTATGTTATCTTTTCCAATATCAAGACCAAAACAATCTAGTAATGATGTTGATTTTTATTTGGCTATATTGATCAATGATTTCAAATTATTTTGGGATTCAAGTATTACATTGTATGATGTTTACAAAAATGAATATTTCATGTTGAGAACCATGTTGTACGGGATGAAAAAATAACTTTTTTTACTTATGAATTTTTTTCAGGATATAGGATTAAAGGAACTTAAGGGTGACCCATTTTTAAACAAGGTAGAATGTAAATTAGGTTTAAACATTCATTGAAAACTCTTTTTCTAGGAAAATGAATATTTATACCCCTGTGACATAAGTACCCATCTGGGATGACAATATTCGATGGGATTTTAGAAGAATGTACAACACCATCTCCACTAACTAATGATCAACTATTTAAGAAATTAAAATAAATGGAAATTTCTTTTAGTAAACCTTTTTCAAAAAACTTTGCAAAAACTAATTGGAAAATGTGATTAGTTTTTTTTGAATTATCATAATGAAATTTTTTATAAGTCAGAATTTGTTTTGATGTTATGCATGTTAAAAAAATTATGCGATAATGTCATTGACATGTTCATAAATGAACCTAGAAAAAATGTATGGAATTAAGGCCAGGTTGTACATGATTAATATGAGAATAAAGGAAGAGTTGGTGCCACTGAAGAGGGGGAAATGTACTTTTCTTCCTCCAGTTGCTTACACTCTTTATAGAAAATAGAAATATTAGTTTTTCAACTTCTTGAATGATGTAAAGGTTCCATTAGGGTATTCATAAAATATCAAGAATATCATATAAATGGATGATTTAATGTTAAAGTGTCTGAAATCACATCAATTTTATGTTTTTGTGTATGATCTAGTGTTTTTAGATTTATATTTCATTTTCCCCAAGAATTTATTTTATACATTAAACAAGATCTGTTTATTTTTTAAAGCTATATGCAGAAAAGTTATAGATATGATGAAATTTCCAACTATGGAAAAGGAAATTGTTGTCATATTATTTGAATTTGGGATGTTATTCCTACTATCTTTCATTGATATGATGGTTCACTAGATGTTTCACTTGGTAAGATTAATTCAACTATGTAGTCCTACACATTATAGATGGATGTACCCCATTGAATGATATATGAATATTTTGAAAGGGTATGTCAAAAATCAAAGTTGGATAGAAGGTTTTATTTTGGAGAAATATGTTATTGAGGAGGCCATTTAATTCAAAATGAACAACATGCACGATGTGAAAATAATTAGTCTATGAAAATCTCATCACACTAGGTGACTTGTGGGTGAAAGAATTTATAGAATAGATGTTGTCATAATTACTATTACAAAGAAAGAGAAGGCCCACATTTATGTTTTTTTAAAAACGTTTAGAGGTTGCGCCATTTGTTTACACCCAAAAACTAATTCTTATCCATTTGAATACATTACGGTCTAAAATATTTATTTAAAATATGCAAAATCAACAGTTTATAGGATGGTTTCGAGACCATATTTTTGGGGAGTCAACTAAAAATCAAAATTCAATTTCAAAATTAATTTTATGGCTAGCCATAGGACCAAGTTTACTTTTTTTATCTTATAATGGTTATATAATTAATGGTCATATGTTTTATAAAAATGGACATGATGAATACAATACCATGAAAAATAGTTGAGTTACACTTATGGATGAAGAGATTCATGTATCTAGTACCATGGATAAAAAACCAATTTATGTGAATATTGAATACTTTGGAATCATCAAACAAATATGGGAGGTCAATTATACAATATTCAAAGTGTTGCGTTTTCAATGAAAGTGACTTGATACCATGTGTGAAGTTAAAATAGATGAATTGGGATTTGTGAAAGTGGATTTTAGTAAGGAAGGGTATAAATAATAACTATTTATAATGTAATCACAGGTAATACATTTATTTTATGTTCAAGAACCTACAAACCAAAAGTATTTAATTGTTCTGTTTTTTACCAAAATCACTGAAGGGTCAGATGCCAAATCAACTAAGGATAATGATTTCATTGGAATGTTGCAAGAATTTCACATTTGAACTAAAGTAGAAGATATCTTGTATGTCACATGTTACCATAATGAAGTAATTTGGGTACTTGATAGAGGGGTCAAATCTATTCAACCTTTTAAAAAAGAGTTAAATAATCCGGTTATATATTTTTGGTAATATAAATTTAATTACATCATATTATTATCTGTTCACTACTAAGTTTATGTTGACTAAATAAAATGTTCAAAAAAATTTATAGATAATGATTTATTCACATGATGATGATTCCAATCATATGGAACAACAGGTTTCTCAACATGGTAGTGCTCTCAATGCATAGGAACAACAACCTTCTGCACATACTAATGCTACCAATCCATAGGAACAACATATCAATGATGTTTAATCCAAGGAAATGGTATATGGTCAATAACCTATGTCCTAGAAAAATTAGGATCACCATAGCATGATGGTGTTATAAAAAATTATTAAGTTGAGAAACAAAGGCATAAAATTCAAGGTTGGATGGAATGCATGCGTCCAACTAGTTAACCCCAACAAGGCCATGTTCAGTAGTTACATTGGTTTCACCACTCATATGCAAGTGATGATTGATTTAGATTTGTGAAAAAATACATTTCCCATGATTAATAAACTAATTTGGTAAGATATTAGAGTGACATTATAATATAATTTATTAATTTTACTAAAAAATAATAATGAAATGTTGATTTAGTCTTCATTAATCCTTGTAGAGTGCATTCATTGTAGATGAATATTGAATGAAATTTTTATTAATGATCACTATAAAGTCTTAGATAGGATTTTGGAAAATTATTATGAAGTATCATCTCAAAGATGATGAAGGGAAGATACACCTTCCCCCACCATATATGTATACACACTTGATAAACTAACATGTGTGGGATGCATTTATTGGTCATCGTGAGGAGACATATTTTTAGCTACATTGTGACTGGTAAGACATTGCTTGAAAATATGTGCATTAATCACTTTGGTTAAGAGTTTATAATTTATGAAAGAGAAACTGAGTACTAAAAATAAGAAATGAGAAGAAAAGAACAATATACCCCTACCATAAAGTAAGGATGAGGTATGCTTCACTTGAAATTATTGTACATATTTAAATTTACCAAAATAATTTTATGTGACATAAAACAATAACATAATTATGTTCCTTTGTTTATATGAATATTATTGAATTGAAATCCAAAACCACTTCCATCCCACATCATGTTCTCTTGGATTAGTCACATGAAAATAAAGAGGAAATACTAATAGATAAAAACATACAAAAAGTGTGGGAAGCATGATAAGTATGAAAAAATAAAAATTTCTTTTTCTGTAAATTGGTATTACATAATAATGATTAATTATTTATATATATATTTTTATCCAACTTAGACACAATAATCATCATTAAATTTATGTGATGAACAACTACTATTAGTGTCCTTGAAGCAGCCAAAATAGTATGGTTGTTTCATAGGTGTGGTTTTTGGGGTGTCACCCTAAACATATTTTGAGAAACGAAATGAAAAGGGGGATAAATATAAGAAAATGTTAGAGTTTCAACCATGATTATATTCTCTAGAATAAACACTTAATTGATAGTCATTATTTGAAAAAATTATGGGATGTAATAAAATAGAAGAAACAAGACAAGAACAACCACTGCGTGAAGAACCTCCCCATCTTTGAGGCAAGCCATTACCCTCAAAGAGCTGTCTTAGAAGAGGTAATCAATATTTTCATAATTGTTTCCATGAAATGTGAATCGGGAATTTACTGATACCTTTACTATAGTGATATTCTGTAAGGATAAAATGATTGTGATTTATATCTATCAACTCCCACCCAATGACTTGTTACAAGGTGTATTATGTACAATATCCAAGGATATATTCTACACAAAAAACAACTTTCAATGGGTTATGTGAGAGTGGGGATTCATGTATCTCATCGGATGATCATTGCTCTACATATTCCACCTGATGATGTAGATATTCATATGTTTGAGAAATATATTCTAACTTTCATAGAATGATCATTAGATTTGGTAAAAATACATGTCTATAATGAGATATTCATTTCCAATTTATTTTTGTGTGAAAAACCATTAACAATTAATGAAAAAAGTCCTGAAATGATGAATGTTATTACAGTTGGAAAAAGGGACTGGGGATAGATGGAAGTTCAAATCAAAATGATCTAAAGTATCAACTAACCAATAGAAAAGATCTTTATAGAGTACCTTTAACCCACCCATTCAACTTCCCCACTTACTAACATTAAATGTTTATATGGATACAATGTTAGCGAGTGGTGATACAACCATAATTGATTTTTATGAATAGATGTACATAGATTCAATTACAAACTATATTGTTCTTGAGAATGTAAATGAAATCATCAAGCATGAATGGCTAGGATTCTCAGTTGTAAATGTATACATGAGGTTTCTATTCATGGTATGTTTCTCCAATATCCGATCTACTATGTTAATTATAACTAAATATTATTCATAATTTTTGTAGGTGTATATATAAATACTATTTTAAGAGAATAACTTGTGAATAGAAATTTGGACTTGTTATTCATGACATCAATTCTACATAACTATTCTCATTGGAACCAAATAAATATTAAGTAATAGTGAAAAAACTGGACATCATGATTGAAAGATAACATATAGATAAAATATTCTTATTAATACCCATGATGAAGGGCTAAGACTCTACAATTTAATCATAGAGAATATATTTTCATACATTTCATTACCAATTATTTTTTTTAGGAAGCATTAGTTAATCATTACAGTTAATTTGGATACTCCAAATATTTATTTTCTATATTCAATGCATAGATACCCATAAAACCAAACACACATGATGAAATTTATCAATTTTTAATACATACATAAAATATTTTAAAAATAAACTTCAATTTAGAAATTTTATACTATTTTTAATGAAAATTATTCTATAATAGGGTGGTGAATATAGTCAAAATCATGGAATGAGGACTGTCCATGAGCACGAAAATCCTATTAACTTCTGAAAATGGATAAATATTAGGGAATATATAATAAAATTCCACTATAAAAAATATATCAAAAAAATAATTGTTTTTATTAATGTTTATGTAGTTACCGAAACAAAATAATTGTAAATATTGTGGTTATTTTGTTTATAAATTTATGAAATATATTGTATTCCCTAAAAAAATAGAATACCTAAAGTGGTATTTCCTATGATAATTAAAATTTCATTTAAACTATTTAATAATAATTTATTTATTTATTTATTTAGTTATACCAGGACAGTTTAAAGTCCTCATATTCAAAAGATGAAATAGATTTGTTTAGAAATTAAAGGAAAAATACATGGTGTTATATTTTATTTATAAATCATTAATTGGTGACTTCCTATTATTTATTTAGTGAATTTTATCATCATTTTATCTACTTTTATTTCGTTAATTTCACTATAATTTTCATCTAATAGTTATTTTTTTTAATTTTCAAAGAGGTCATGAAGAAGGATGATACACTCATGATGCAATCATGTACTATAATTATGAACTCAATGAAGATGATGGACTCATGATGTTGCACTTTTATTTTTATTCTATAATTCATTCAAAAATTTTGGTTATAAAACAAAAACATTTTTAAATAACCCAAAATGTTGAATGCATTGAAGAATAAAAAGTCATAGTGTGATGTGTAGGAATAAACAACAACTATATCCAATACACGATATTCCAAGTATGACTCCAAGTTTATGTTATTAGTTGAAAATTTAATTTTTATTTCAAAACACATGTTATATAATCAAAATATAGAAAACACATTCATATTATTTAGACACTTTAGGAAAATAATTCATAAGTCATCTGTGACATGTAGGAATTAGTAGCACCACAATCTAATACATGGTGCGCTCGTTATGATAGAGCTAGTAACATGTTTGAAGTCAATCGTTCTCATGTATGAATCAACCATACCTCAATTTTATGCACCAAAATATGATACACAGTGTTCTTGGTATGACTAAAAGTGGATTTTTTTTATTTTATAATTTAAATTTTAGTTCAAAACACACATCAAACACTAAAAACCAATAAAACACATTCAGATTATTTTTTTTAATTTAGAAAAAAAATACACAGGTCATTTATGTTGTGTAGGAATCAACCACACCTCAATCTGATACACTGTGTGTTTGGTATGACTCAAAGTGCATGTTTTTAGTCTAAAATTCACATTTTTGTTCAAAAAATGCATCACATACTCAAAACTAATAAACTGCATTCAAATTGTTTTTATAATTTAGAAAAATGATCCATAAGTCATTTTTGATGTGTTGAAATCATCCAAACCTCAATCTGATACATAGTGTGCCTGGTATGACTCAAAGTATTCGTAATCAGTTTAAAATTTACAATTTACTTGAAAACATATGTCACTCATTGAAAAACTAGTAAACACACTTATATTATCATGATAATTTAGGAAAATAATTCATAAGTCTTTTTTATGTATAGGAATCAGTCTCATATAAAACTGACACACGATGTTAGAAGTTTGACTCAAAGTGAATGTTTCCAGTTTAAATTTACATTTTAGTAAAAAAGAGACATTACAAACTCAAAACTGAGAAAATGTATTAATATTTTATTGATACTTTAATAAAGAAAACCATAATTCATTTATGATGTGAGGGAATCGGCCGCACATCAATATAACACATGGTTTTAATATTATGACTCCAACTATGTCTTTTATTTAAAATTGACATTTTAGTTAAAAACACATGTATCATACTCAAAACTGAGCAAAAAATTTCAGATTATTTTGATACTTTAAAAAAATTATCCATAATTTATTTTTGGTGTATTGGAATCATTTGAACCTAAATCTGATAAATGGTGCCTGATATGACTCAAAGTATCCGTTATGGATTTAAAATTTTCAATTTAGTTCAAAAAATGTGTCACTCAGTGAAAACCAATAAAACACACTCATATTGTCTTGATAATTTATGAAAACAATAAATAAATCATTTTTGATGAATAGTAATAAGTCTAACATCAAACTGACACATGATGGGACTGATATGAATCGCTGCATTTGTTTTCATTTTAAATTGACATTTTAGTAAAAAAGAAACACGAAATACTCAAAATTGAGAAAATGAATTTGGATTGTTTTTATACTTTATGAAAAGAATCCAAAAGTTATTTTTGATGTGTAGGAATCATGTTCATATCAATCTGATGCACATTGTAACCAATGTGACTCCAAACGTTTCTTTTTATTTAAAATTGAAATTTTAATTCAAAACAGAAGTCCCATACTCAAAACCAATAAAATCAATTCATTTTGTTTTAATAATTTATTGAAATTATAAATAAGTCATTTTTGACATGTAGGAATTAGTGTCACCTCAATCTGATACATGGTGTGCCTAGTATTTTTTTTCAAAAATACTAAGGCATAAATATTAAAAAAGAAAGAGGTTACAAGTGTATAAAAGACAGACTCATGTTACAATACTTATCATGAAGATGAAAAAGATCAACAGGTAGATCATTGATCCAAGTAATGTCTTGATTTACTCAATTATTAGTAAGGCCATTTGAAACCATATTTTCTTCACGATTAACATGAGTGATAATGTAATTTATGTCACAAAGCGAGAGGTTTCAATCCACCCAACGGGTAGTAATAGGCCACACATGATGTATCACACCATTCCAAATCACTTGAACAGTGGTTGTCGAATGAATTTCAATCCTGATATTGTTCCAACCATAGATCTTGGAGAAATTAATAACAAGAATCATATTTCATCATTTCGGCCTCCAGAGAAGAGGCAATGTCGCAGCTACCAATAAAGCATCTAAGCATCTGACCAAGGTTATTCTTAAAGATGGCGCCATAACCCACAGGACCTGGATCTCCATTGGAGGCACCATCCACATTTACATTAATCCATCTAGGAAAAGGAGCTCGTCAGAACACATAAAAAGTACAATGAGTTTGGAAAAAGTTTCCATCAATCCATAGACATCACATAATTCCAAAGTCATCAATAGTGTTGTTCCAATATCCATTTTTGCATCGATGTAGAATCACGTATGGAAATAAGGATCTTCATCCAACATACATTATGGCTGAATGGTAATTGTTATGAATAATATAATTTCTATCATACTAGATCACATGATAGATCTCAGCTACCATAGCAAGAAAATGGTTCTTAATTTTCTGTGAACTGTCCATTTCTAAACATATCATTAGTTGGGAGTAGACAGAGTCAAGAATCAACCATCTGTAGTTAAATATATCAAAAATATAGTTCCAAAGAGTAAAATCAGTGTCACAATAAAGAAATAGATTATTAACATCTTCTCTATGTTGGTTGCAGAGTCTACATTTAGAGAAAATTTGAATTTAAAATGATTGAAGGCACCTATCTTTGTGAACTCTATTGTGAGAAAGGCGCCAAATAAGAGTGAATCTTAAAGGATTTATCCAAGGTTTGTTAAAATATTTTAAACCGCCAAAATCACTTTCATAATTACAAAAGTAATGATTATAAAAAAATTGAACTAAGCATACCATTGTGAGTAGGCTGCCAAATTAAAAATTCATCAGTGTTTGAGAAAGGGTAGTTGTCGATGGAAAGCATAATGGTTTTAGGGAGATGATCATTTTGGGAATTTAACATATCTCTAATTGAATAGATTTTATTCTAAGGGGTTGATATAGAGTAATCATTGAGATTAAGGGCATTCCAATCCAATTATCAGACCAGAAATTCATAGAGGAAACCCTGGAAACCCCACATCTAGAATTATTCATAATACTGGAAAAATATTTCATAATGGATGGCCTAATAGAAGAGTTTTGGAAATTCAAATTTCCTTCCTTAAGTTTGTTATGAAATATATTTTTGAAAAAATCAATAGAATCATAATTTTTATAAAGATGGTTCCAAGTGAGTCTGGCTTGAAGGGCCTCATTAAAGTATTTATGATTATTTATTCCAATACCACCCTTTTCAATAGTTTTGCAACAAGTCTACCATGAGAGGATAACAAATTTTCTTTCCAGAGTGCTACCTGTCCAAATAAATTTTTTGATTGAGATATTATTTTTTTGACAAGACCAATAGGCCATTTATAGACCATCATGGAGTAAACCATCTTATAAACAATAGTATAACTGACCAGGCATATTCTTCTTACCATAAGGAGAGATTTACCATTCCATGAAGATAGATGACTAAGAACTTGGTCAATAATTGTAGAAAAGTAACAGGGCATGAGTCTTCCCCAAAAAATGACAACACCAAGATAAATAAAAGGAAAAGATAATTCTTTTTTTCCTAAGTCACTGATAATGTTATATTTCATAGTAGGAGTAATGTTTTTTCCAGAGAAGATACAGGATTTTTTCTAACTAATGGTTTGACCAGAAACCTCTTCACATTGAGATAGAGAATTTTTGAGGCTATGAATGTTTATTTTATCACCTTGTAATAAAAGGATGATATCATTATCATATAACCGGTGAGTGGGAGCATTCAGATTCCTGGAAACATGTATGGTCTTAAGTTTAGTTTTTTCCACAAGATGAGTGAGCAAACGACTAAGATAGTCTTCTACAATAGAGAAAATAATGGAAGAGAGGGGGTCACAATTCCTTACACCTTTGGTGCATTTGAAATATCCCTTGGGAGGGACATTAACAAAAATGAAATTAGAATCTAAGTTGAAAAGGGTTCTGATTGTAGTGATAAGAGAGTCAATAGATCCAAAATCATGAATAACCTTGATTATAAAGCTTCAACACATGGTATTAAAGGATTTTTTAATGTCAAGTTTAATAGTCATATTACCTGATTTGTTAGATTTGTTTAAAGTTTTGACCCACTCATATGCAAGAAAAATGTAGTCTTGTATGGATCTACCCTTAATAAACCAAAATTGGTTCTAGGAGAGAATTTTTTCCATGATGGTTGAAAGTTTATTAGTAATGATTTTAGTGATGATTTTGTAAAGGGTTTTAATGAGAGCAATGGGACTAAACAAATGGATCTCAAAAGAATTGTACACCTTTGGAATCAAGGAACGAAATTGAGAATTTATAGAATGAGGAAGGCCACTATTGGAGAAGAAAGATTTAACAATCTTTCAAATAGTAAATTTAATAACATACCAATAATTTTGAAAGAAACCATTGTTAAACCATTAGGACCTGTAACACAATCAGGATTCAAACTAAGGACATTGTCCTTAATTTCATCATCAAGAGGAATGTTTAAAAGGAAATTGTTATCCTCATCATTGACCCCCATAGGAATGACCTCAAGTAAGATATATTTGTTGTTATTAGGACCATTAAAGATTGATTCAAAGTAAGAGGCAATATGATTATCAATATCATCTTCATTGTCTAAAATATTGTCCCCATCTTGTAAAAAAGTTAGTGGACTGAAAGCTTTCCTGACTCTTGGAAGTGATTTTTAGAACGTAGTATTTCTATCACCATTTGATAAACATTTAATTTTAATGGTATGTTTCCTCATGTTCTCTTTAATGGTGAGAAAATATTTGATTTTAACTGAAGGTTTATTTCCTGAGACGGATCAATGACGAAATCAGAACTAGTGTTATTTTTTTGAAGTTGATTAATATCATCCTCAAGAATAAGGATGTCATTGATAATTTTTTTTGTCTTTAGAACTGCAACATCCTTTGAGAGTCTATTTGTGGTGTTTTAACTTGAAAGTATAAGAAAAGTCATCATTGTAGTGAGACATAGAAGACCATAATTTTTTGATAAGAGTAGTGCAATCAATATCAGAAAACCACACATTGTTAAACATAAAAGGTGGAGAGGGTTTCATAATTTTGATAGCGACAATGAAGAGAATGGGATGGTGGTTAGAGTGCATCTTGTGAAGGGTGGTGCTGGAGATAGTGTCTCATTTGTCTAAATTAGGGACATTCGTGAATGCTCCATCCAACTTGGGGGCAATGACCCTATTGTAATTCCATATATACTAAGTAAATTTTGCACCAGTAAGATTAATTTTAACAAGGTATTTGTCTTCAATAGAGGCTTTAAATCTTTCGTGGAAATACTACCATGAGACAGAGAAATTTTCTCACTTGAGTTAAGAATAGCATTAAAGTCCCCAATTACAAACCAAGGAGTATTAATATTAGTACCTAAATAAGTGAGGTTATTCTAAAGAAGCATCCTATCTTAGTATCTATTATTTGCATAAACAAAAGAGCATAATAAAAGAGTTAAATTAATAATAAAGTCACATGTAAAGACTTTATAAGAAACATAAAAAATATTAATATTTTTTAAAGATAAGTGAGAAGAAATCCAGAGTGATTCAACATAGGATGAGTTTTTGGTTTCACCTATAAATGAATAACCATGCTGGAAAAAATGAGATTACTTAGAGAAAAAATTAATTTTGGGATCATCAAAAGAAAACAACAATAGATTTTGAGTATTAACCATTATTTTTAAAATAGTAAACATGTCAGAGTTGGAAATACCCTGAAAATTCCAAAAAAATATTCATTTAAACCTAAATTTTGGAGTTATAACTCCCTTTTTTTCTGAGCCCTTTTCCCTAGAAGATATTATAATATATTTAGCATTGTTAGGAATAGTATTCTGTTCTTTCTTTCTTTTCAAAGTAGTAGAGGGTATGTTTGAAATCCATAGAATTATCCTTGTGAGAATCATTCAAAGAGGCATTCAGAGGTGAATCCCTATAATTCATGTTAATAACAATAGTGTGATCAATATTTTTAGTGAAAAAGATATTTTAATTGTTTGAGGAATTAACATTTTTATCAATAACTTGAGAACCATCTATAGAATAACTGAATGAAACATGAGCAGATGTACCTGAGTCCTTTATAGTAGGCTTGACCTATTGTACGATTTTCACATATTTGAAGTTCATGGACCAACTTTCTTCTCAGAAGCAGATGTGTGCGGCTTTGGAATGCCTTTTAATCCCATGTGTTTCTGCATATTTGTAGTAGGATTTCCTTGCTTCTTTCCAACTTCCTTTACCGAGGGTACATAGACATTCAAGATGGAGGTGTTCTTCATCTGGATAGTGCCCATAGTCGTATGTGTGGACTCTCCTACATCTTTTCTAGTGAGGACCATAGGGTTGTTGTCCTTGAAACCAGATTCAATGAAGGTGTTGATAAGAGGTCATGATACCTGCTTAGAGGGATTTACTGCATCCTCCACACCTGGTATCATATGGGTATTAAAACTAGATTTTTTTTGCATCTGGAAAGTTCATAGTACCAAGAGTGTGGACTAACCTATAGGACTTATGGCCTTACATCCAGATTCATTTCATTTGTTGATAATAGAACATGACACCTTCTCAGAGGGGATCATAGAGTTCTTTCAAGTACCAACTTCTACAATCTGAATGCCTTGATTATAATGCTTAATAGTATCCATGACCAGATTTTTAATTTCTTCTAATATGTGGTGTTCATTATTGATAGTATGTTCCTCTTCAGATAAATCTGCCTACGATGTACCAGAGTTGTCCCCTAAATAGGTCAAGCTATGTTTTTAACCCACATTTCAGTATTCGTTTTATAGGTATCAGCCATTTCCACCATGGGGGCCATTTCTTTCTTATTTGTTCTCACTTCCTTCCATTAATTTTTAGTTGGTTAATGAACTAATTTACAAACAACCCTACAATTAGATATTGAGTTCCCAATAATCTTAAAAATCTCACAAAATGGGGGTTTTTCTCTCATAATCAATTATGATTTTAGTTTTATAATCATTAAAATTGAAGCTAATTATATTGGGTAGCTTTGAATCCAAATTAACATCCACCATCACTCTCGCATATAGAACCAGATTAGTATTTAATGTTATTTGGTAAATTTTAAGTGGATATCCAATGTAAGAATTTATGTCATTGAATATTTTGGGGTGAAAAAATACCAATTGAGACCATATGATTTAACCATTAATTGTTCTATGGTGTTATTATGCTTATGGGGGTTAACGGCATAGTCTTAATCAGATAATATATAGAAACATGGCTTTAAATTATTGTTTCTAGTCTTCCACACCTTATCAAGATCATATTATTATTTTAACAGTATATAAAAATATCCTCATCCTATTGGTATCAGTTTCCAATCCAAGATACTCCAATAGTGTGAAATACGAGGTTGTAATTCAAGTAAAGTCTAAGTATGGACACATTTTAGATATGAAATGTGTCCCATGATAGAGAATTTTAATATTTTTGTTCATTATTGTAGGGAGTCAGGATCCGCCTCCACCAAGAATCCTCCATCATCAAGTTTCCTAAAGAGTATGGGATTCTATGTAGTTTCTTTCTGCATGTCTATGCCTTTAAGAGATTCATGAAATAAAATCCTTTTAGCTCTATCTATAGGATCTTGATTAGGGTTCTCCTCCACGATTGCGTCGTCCCTATGTGCTTTAGTTTCTCCATTTGGAATATATATTCCCCACTCTAGATCAAAATAATCCATTATCATAAGGATATTTGCAAGAAAAAAACTAAGATCATGCCACAAATCAAAAATTAGGGTTCTTCGGATACGAGTTCTGCAATGAACTCGAAGAGTCACTCTCCATCCCATCATGGTGTTCCCAATATGACTCAAAGTGTCTGTAATTAGTTTAAAACTGATAATTTAGTTTAAAACATGTGTCACTCACTTAAAACTAAGATAACACACTCAGATTTTCTTTATAGTTTAGTAGAAAAATTCATAATTCATTTGTGATGTTTAGGAATCAGTCTCACATCAAACTAACACATGATGTGAACGATATGATTCAAAGTGCTTGTTTTCAGTTTAAATTGACATTTCAGTAAAAAAATACATGTGAAATAATCAATGATAGGAAAACACATTCATATTATATTAATACTTTAGAAAAATGATACTTAAGTCATTTTTTATGTGTAGGAATCATCCGTATGTCAATCTGATGCATGGTTCGACCGATATGATTCCAAGTTTGTCTTTTTATTTAAAATTTACATTTTAGTTCACAACACACATCACATACTCAAAACTAGTAAAACACATTTGAATTGTTTTTATACTTTTGTAAAACTATCAATAATTCATTTTTGACATGTAGTAATCCACCACACCTCAATTCTATACACGGTGTGCACTGTATGAATCAAATTGTCCATTATCATTTTAAAAATGAAAATTTGTTTCAAAACATGTGTCACTCACTGAAAACCAATGAAACACACTCATATTGTCTTGATACTTTATTAAAATGTTTCATAATTCATTTTTGATGTGTAAGAATTAGTATACATCAAAATTACACCTGATGTGACCTATATTACTCAAAATGCATGTTTTTAGTTTAAATTGACATTTTAGTAAAAAAGACACTTGACATACTCAAAATTGATATAATGAATTTTGATTATCTGGATACTTTATTTCAATGATACATATGTCATTTCTTACATGTATGAATTATATGAACATCAATCTGATGTATTTTGTGACCGGTATGACTCAAAGTGTGTCTTTTAATTTAAAATTGATATTTTATTTCAAAAAAATGACACATACTCAAAACTAATAACATTCATTCATATTATTTTTATACTTTCGTAAAATTATCCATAAGTCATTTTTGATGTTTAAGAATTATCCGAACCTTAATATGATACAAATTTTACCTGATATGACTCAAAGTGTCTGTTATAAATTTAAAATTGACCATTTAGGTCAAAACATGTTTCACTCACCAAAAACCAAGAAACAACACTCGGATTGTATTGATAATTTAGTAAAATAGTTCATAATTCATTTTTTAAGTGTAGGAATTAGTCTCACATCAAACCGACACACAATGTGACCAGTATGAATTAAAGTGCATGTTTTCAATTTAAATTGAAATTTTATTATAAAGACATGTGACATTCTCAAAACTAATAAAATACATTATTATTTTCTTGATACTTAATAAAAATGATACTTAATTAATTTTTGATATGTAGGAATCATCCACACATCAATCTTGAGGCATAGACTATCTGATATGACTCAAAGTGTACCTTTTTATTTCAAATTGACATTTT
Source organism: Viscum album (assembly GCA_963277665.1). Classification (NCBI taxonomy): domain Eukaryota; kingdom Viridiplantae; phylum Streptophyta; class Magnoliopsida; order Santalales; family Viscaceae; genus Viscum; species Viscum album. Next base: position 1,032,141,408 of record OY728121.1, on the reverse strand, counting down.
AGTTCAAAACACATGTCACATACTCAAATCTGATCAAACACATTCATATTATTTTTATATATTAGTATAATTATCCATAATTTATATTTTATGTGTTCGAATTAATCACACCTCAATCTGATACATGGTGTGCTTGGTATGACTCTAAGTGTCCATTAGTAGTTTAAAATTGACAATTTAGTTAGAAATGTGTGTCACTCACTAAAAACTAAGAAAACATGCTCAAATTGTCTTAAAAATTTAGTAAAAAATTGATAAATAATTTTTAAAATATAACAATCAGTCTCACGTCATACGGACACACAATGTGACGGGTATGACTCAATGTGCATGTTTTCAGTTTAAATACACATTTTAGTAAAAAAGAAACATGACATACTCAAAACCAAGAAAACACATTCGGATTGTCTCTAGAATTTAGGAAAATGATTCTTAATTCATTTGTGTCATGTGGGAGTCATCTTCACATCAATTCGATGCACGGTGTGACCGATATGACTCTATCTGCATCTTTTTATTTAAAATTGAGATTTTAGTTCAAAACACATGTAACATAATTAAAATCAAGAAAAAACATTTAGATTAATTTGATACTTTAGGAAAATAACCCATAAGTCATTTTTGATGTATAAGAATTATCCTCACATTAATCTAATACATGATGTGCCCAATATGACTCAAAGTATCCGTTGAATGTTTAAAATTTAAAATTTAGTTCAAAACGTGTTTCACTCACAAAAAAATGAGAAAACTTGCTGAAATAGTATTTATATGCTAGGAAAATTATTCATAAGTAATTTTTAATGTTTTGGAATCAATCCCATGTCAAACTAACACATGATGTGACCGGTATAACTCAAAGTGCATGTTTTCAGTTTAAATTGATATTTTAGTAAAAAAGAAACATGGCATAGTCAAAACTGAGTAAACACATTCAGATTGTCTTGATATTTTAGGAAAATTATCCTTATGTCATTTGTGACATGTAGGAATAATCTGCACGATAATACAACACGTGATTTGACTGATATGACTATAAGTGTGTCATTTTATTTAAAATTGAAATTTTACTAATATATTGTTTTATATTTATGTTTAATTTATTTATTTATAGTGTTACTAACATAATAATTATTTTATTATACATGTAGAACCTTTTTATTGAGTTGGGGAGATTTTTTCAGTAACTCATACCATGATTGGGAATTTTTGAGAGGGGGTGAGGTTCCAAAGAGAATAATAAATTTTTTGTTTTTGAATGTTAGTGATAGTACATTCTAACTTAATTTTAAAAAAATGTTTGAAATGTATACAATATAGTGTTTTTTCTTTTATTTCTCATGAAATTTTTATTTCAATTAAATAATGAATTTACCATATACAAATATATTTACTACTATAGTGTGTTGTAATTTTAACAACACTCTGAAATAATACATACTTTATCATCACTAAACTACAATTGATAAAGGACCACCTTTATCAGTAATTTTTTTTAGCTTTGATGAAGGAACACCTTTTTTATCTCTTTTTTAGCACTGATAAAAGTGGCCAGCTTTTTATGGTGGTTAGATCAATAGTGGATTTTTAGCACTGGTAAAATATTTTTTAGTGCTTTTACCAATTCTATAGCAGTGAATAATGTTATTAACGACTGGTAATCTGGTTTTTTCACAATAAGTTCCTCTAAAATTCTTTTAGAAATGGATTATAGTTGATATTTTTTATTCATTTTTAAATTTTAGTCTAATTAATTTTATTATTATTATAAATTCTAATTATATTTAATGGATATGTATGTGAATGTGACTTCTCATTCAAAAGAGCATAAATCTAAGACCTAAGGAAATGCCACGTATGAATCAGGTTTTGATGAGTGAGCATGGATACAGAAGACCATGAATGGTGTCAAGAACCACGGGGTGATTGGTATTGGTTCATGATTGACACATACTAGCTGTTATGATACTTCAATGATGTCCTCAGTTATCTCAATGGGAGATCATTAAAAATTATCATCATCCACTGAAAAGAGGTGTATATATCAGGATGAGATTATAAAAAAATATAGAGAGAGTGGTAGGAGAATAATGAGAAGAAGAATTAGATAGATGATCATATGTTCGAGTACATGTGACGACTTGCATGTGGTGTTGACATGGAGTTTCCTGACATTGAACCTTCAGTCGATCATCCTCCCACTGATAACAACTAATCCCAATTTCCTATAGTTACCGTCATGTATTTTGGTTTCATAAATATATAATGTGTGATATGGTATAATTATTCTATGCATGTTTTTTAAATTTAATTTTTTTCCTATTTGATTAATTTTGTTTTTGTTGTTGTTTTCTTTGTTTCTTTTATATTTTTATAATCCATCACAACTAAAATTATAAACATCTTACAAAATTATGTGCAATTTAAATAACATATCATCATAAATATTTTTTTTGCGATGGGCCATTGTAAATACTCACATTTGTGATGATATTTTCTATAATGGATTTTTTGCAATGGAATACTGTCACAAAAATTCAAAAATCTAGTTGTGTTTATTTTTTTCATTTTAATTTGTAGATTTATTTTTTCCATCGATTGTTAATGTTTTGAGTAATATATATTTTTTAACTTGTATCTTCATATTCATCTACAAATATAATAAATAGACCTCACTCATAGATTCTAGATATTCTTATTCTATATTAGAATATTTAGATATCTAGGATATTACTTAACGGTAAAAAGTTTTAATGGTCAATGGTTTGACTTGTATTTATGGTATAGCATTCATCTTTTATATTTCTCTATAAATCTAACAACTGGACCTCACTCGAAAGAAAAAATTATGGGTATTCTCTAATTGTGATTAATATAACCGGGGTGAAAAATTATTTATCAAATAATTAATGGGATAAATTAATTTTCTTATTCATTCATTAAATGATAGAAAATATAGATTCTAAAGATAATAAAGGAATCACTACTATAAATTTTACCTTTATTGTCTACCAAAAGTGGTCATTAAAGGGCTTTAGAGAACGCTATCCAACCGCTTTTGGCGGTTGTATTTTCTCTATCACTAAAAGGAACTGACGACCACAATTTATAGTCTCTATAGGGGTATGTAGATGATTTTTATGGTGGTCATTGGGAAGGTATTTAGTGATCTCCATAGGAATCTGCTAAATCTTAATACTATAGAGACCACCATGAGTGGTTTCTAATTATCCTAGAAAAAAAAGCATATGTGACCACCACAGACTGTTGCAATCCTACATTTTTTTTAAATTTACATTTTCAAATCCATGTAAAATAACAAAAACAAAAACAATTATAACCAATGTTCCAAACAAATATATACCCTTCCAATATTCTTTACTTATCAGCCTATAAAAATGACACACAAAAATTAAACAAAGAAAATACAAATTAATATGTTTACATTAAAATCAAATATATTCAGTTAATATATATAGAATAATCCAAATTTTTTATATAGTGTTACATAAATAAATCTTCCTAAATATAGAAATGATATAAAACTAATCTAAAATATCTTATTACACTATTTAATTATAGATTGAGAGATGACAATTAATAACGTAAGCATCAAAATCTACCACTCTTGCACCTGAAGATTTCTACAATGACATTTGGAGGTTCTTGGAACATGTGTGGATAAACACTGGAGGAAATATACTCTTTATTAGTAAAACATAATAATTTTAGTATGTAGATACATTTTCATTCCAATAAATAGAGAAAGAATTCATCGCATGTTAATTCTTTAATTTTTCAAATTGATTAGTAAATAATATGTGATTAGCCTGGGTCTTGGTTCGAGGATTCAATTGGTCAATCATATTGTCTTAGTATGTATTCACACATCCCTATTCATAGGCCATCAAGATAAAATAAATCACCACCCCATCAAAGGAAATCATATCTAACTTGGTTTAGTTAGAGTTTTCATCCTTAATATAGTGCTAGGAAGTCATACTCCTATAGATATTTTCCTAATAACCCACTAACTACCCTGTCTCACATGTGCTTTAATAAAATAATAAATCATTCATTCATGGAAAAACATTAATTTCAAATAAATTCATCATTCACAATTTAATTTTCCAATTTAAAGTTTCAACATAATATTTTAATTTCAAAATAAAATCATAGTTTATCATCAATTTCATACCTTTCAAATAATTTTTCATTTAAATAAAAAAATTTATCAAGAATTAACATTAAATCATATCATCATATAAAATTTTAGTCTAAGCCATCATTCTCCCTAAAATATACCCAAAAATTAAAATATCATTGAAATTGGTGGTTTTCAAAATTCCCATTCCCTTTTTAAATCTAACATAAAATCATCTAAAATTAGGAAAAATCAATTAAAAACTCATTTTAATAAAATAAATTGATTTAGGGTTTCAATTTTAGGGTAAAACATTATCGAACCACCTACCTTTTATCACACGGTCACATCAATGTCTGCAATAGGAACTATTAAAGAAGAACAAAGTCATAGATGATCAAGGAAAAAAACCTAGAATCAAGTCAAATCATGGATTAGATCCATCAATAATATGATGATTTATAACTCTCTAATTAAGATGTATGGTATGTTTGGAGGAAAGTATATGAGATGATATTTATATACCAGAAGGAGATCAAATGAAATCACTGGCACTTTGATCAAAGATGAGAAGAGGTTAGTGGATCCAAAAATTCACTTGGGAGACTTCAAATCTGAAAAATATCAAATGAGGATCGAAAGAGATAAGTTGGGATTTAATATTGGGTTCTGTAATTTGAAGATTGCAAAACACAGACCACACTAGTGCTCCCCATGGTCAGGCACTATGTTCCTAAAATAGCCAAGGATATAACGTAGTGGAGAAGATCATGTCACAACCATCCATGGTCAACTAGCTCCCTCATATTCCATGTCATGGATTACACCAGATCCTATTTACCTGAGTGTGAGGGCGATGTAATATCCCACACACCATATTGAAACCCTTCGTAAAATGGAAGAGGCTCCAAAAACCCTTTCTCAGGACTCCATAGTACAGCCGACTCCCCATGGCATAACAATGCCTAGAATAAAAGAGGATGAAAAACACACCACACCATATACAAGTGGTCCATTCATTATGCATTCAAAATTTGGAAGTGGCATAAAAAACCCCATCCCATGGCTCTACGCCACGTTAGGGTCCCCACACCGCATCCATTAACATTCTATGGTGCATCCCCTCACTTCCATGTTGGATCCCCATGTTCAAAACTCCAAAAACTCCAAGGAAAAAAAACATCCAAATACACCAAAAATTAAAGGGAAATAAGGGCCAAGGAATAAATAGTTCCTAAAAGTGGTACCAATTTAATAAATTATTGTTATCTAGATTTTTTAGAATGATATATCTCCCATATTGGGGTGAAAATAAGAAAAGGACTTTAGATTGTGTCAAAATCTTCGAGAACATTTGAAAAATATTTTTTTATATATTGGAAAAAAAATGCCTCAACATGATTCCTAGATTTACTAGTGTGGCATAAGGTATAATTTGACATTAGTACTATTTTGTAATAATGGAAAAATCATGTGTGTAGGTGTTAAAACCAACCAAATTAACTCCAATTGACATAAAATAATATTTTAGTGATATTTAAGTAATATAAAATCTATAGGAATCATCAACACATTTATCGAATACCTGAATGTTTCAATATGATCAAAAGTGATAGTTTCCCCTCATATTTTTAGTCAAGTGAAAAATCATGTAAAATAGGGAAATAAAAATAAAAAACGCTATATTGACATGAAATTGTGGGAGAATAATCAACCAGTCTTTTTTTATCTATAGGAATCAATGTCACATCCATTGGATGATCATGTCACTGGTATGATTGAAAATGTGGGGTGATGTTGTCTTATTTTAATAAAATGAAATATCTCCCTTCAAGGGGTAAAATATAAGAAAATAAATTAATATTGACGTGAAAATCTTGTAGAATGTTCGATGAATAATTTTTTATATATTGGAATCCACCGCGTGTTAATACGAGACCCAGATTGATCGATCTGGCTTAAGGTGTGATTTTACATTATTAACATTTTTGTAATAATGGGAAAATAATGTATAGCGTGGTCATAACAAACCAAATGATCTCTGATTTACATGTAATATTAAGATAATTATGTTTAAGTAATTTAAAATTTTTAGAATTCATCAGCACATCGATCTGATACTCGAAGTGATCGGTACGATCTAAAGTGGTGTTTTGTACCTAATATTTGGAGTTAAGTGAAAAATAATGTAAAAGGGGTCAATGTCAAGAAAAAAACATAGATTGACATGAAATTGGGGGAGAATAATCACGAGATCATTTTTTATCTATAGGAATCAACACCACATTAATCAGATACCTGTTCCACATGGTTATCCACACATGTTATAAGAACCTCCAAATATCACTGTAGGAATCTTCAGGTGTAAGAGTCATAGATTCTGATGCTTACGTCATTCACCTTTGATCACCATGAGAATATATTCAAGATAATACGGATCACTTTGAGTATCAGATCGATGTGCTGACGAATCCTACAAATTTAAAATTACTTAAAGATAATTATCCTAATATTTCATATAAATCAGAGATCATTTGGTTGGTTATGACCCCGCCACACATGATTTTCACATTATTACAAAAACGTTAATAATGTAAAATCACACCTTAAGCCTGATCGATCGATCTGGGTCTCATATTTCCATGCGATGGATTCCAATATATAAAAAATTATTCATTGAACATTCTACAAGATTTTCATGTCAATATTAATTTATTTTTTTATATTTTTTTATATTTAACCCCTTGAAGGGAGATATTTTGTTTTAATAAAATAATCCAACATCACCCCACATTTTCAATCATACCGGTGACATGAGCATCCAATGGATGTGACATTAATTCCTATAGATTAAAAATTATTGGTTTATTATTCTCCCATAATTTCATGTCAATATAAGTGTTTTTTCATTGTATTGGCCCATTTTACACGAGTTTTCTCTTGAATAAAAATATGAGGGGAAACTACCACTTTTGATCATATTGAAACATTTAGGTATTCTATATATGTGTTGATGATTCCTATAGATTATATATTACTAGAATATCACTAAAATATGATTTTATGCCAATTGGAGTGAATTTGGTTGGTTTTCACCGCTACACACATGATTTCCCATTATTAAAAAATAGTACAAATTTCAAATCATACCTTATGCCATACTAGTCAATTTGGGCATCATATTGATGAATGTTTGATTCAAACATATAAAAAATATTCTTGAAATGTTCTCATAGATTTTTACAAAATCTAAAGTCCTTTTCTCATTTTGACACCAAGATGAGAGATATATCATTCTAAAAAATCTAGATAACAATAATTTAATAAATTGTTACCACTTTAAGGTACTATTTATTCCTTGGTCTTTGTTTCCCTTTAATTTTTGGTGTATTTGGAAGCTTTTTGGTTTTGCTTAGAGTTTTTTGAATTTTGAACCAGGGGATGCAACATGGAGGTGAGGAGATGCACCGTGGAGTGTGTATGGATGCGGTGTTGGGACCCTGATGTGGTGTAGAGCCATGGGATGAGGTTTTTGATGCCACTTCCAAATTTTGAATGCATTATGAATGGACCACATGGCTATGGTGTGTTGTGTTTTTTATCCTCTTCTATTATAGGCATTGCTATTCCATGGGTAGTTGGCTGCACAATGGAGTCCTGAGGAAGGGTTTTTGGAGCCTCTTTCATTTTATGAAGGGTTGCAATATGGTGTGTGGGATATTCTATCTCCCTCACACTTAGGTAAATAGGATCTAATGCAAGACATGACATGGAATCTGAGGGAGCCGGTTGACCATGGATGGTTGTGACATGGTCTTCTCCACTACATCATTTCCTTGGCTATTTTAGCAACACAGTGCTTGGCCATGGGGCGCTCTAGAGTGGTCTGTGTTTTGCAATCTTAAAATTATAGAACCCCATTTTAAATCCCAACTTATATCTTTAGATCCTCATTTGATCGTTTCAATTTTCAAGGCTCCGAAGTGATTTTTGGATCCTATAACCTCTTCTCATCTTCGATCAAAGTGCCAGTGATTTCATTGATCTCCTTCTGGTATATAAATATCATCTCATCTAGTTTTTTCCAAACATATCTTACATCCTTATTAGAGAGTTATAAATCATCATATTATTGATGGATCTAATCTATGATTTGAAGGATCTTGATTCTAGGTTTTGTTCCTTGATCTTCTGCGACTTCGTTCTTCATTAACGATTCCTATTGCAGACATTGATTTGATCGTTTGATATAAGGTAGGTGGTTTGATAATGTTTTACCCTACAATTGAAACCCTAAATCATTTTATTTTATTAAAATGAGTTTTTAATTTATTTTTCCTAATTTGTGATGATTTTATGTTTGATTTATAAAGGGAATGGGAATTGTGAAAACCCACAATTTCAATTATATTTAAATTTTTGGGTATATTTTAGGGATAATGATGGCCTTAATTGAAAGTTTATATGATTATATTATTTAATTTTAATTATTGATAATTTTTTTATTTAAATGAAAAATTTCTTGAAAGGTATGAAATTGATCATAATCAATGAGTTTATTTTGAAATTAAAAAAGCATGTTGAAACTTGAAATTGGATAATTAAATTGTGAATGATGAATTTATTTTAAATGAATGTTTTTTCCATGAATGAATGATTTATTAATTTAATGAAGCACATGTGAGACTGGGTAGTTAGTGGGTGATTGGGAAAATCTCTATAAGACTCTAACTCCCTAGCACTTGATTAATGATGAAAACTCTAACTAAACCAAGTTCTACATGATTTCCCTTGATGGGGTGGTTATTTATTTTATTTTTATGGCCTATGAATAGGGATGTGTGCATACATACTGAGACAGGATGATTGACCAATTGAATCCAAGAACCAAGACCCAGGCTAATCACATATTATTTACTAATCAATTTGAAAAATTAAAGAATTAACATGTGATCGATTATTTCTCTGTTTATTGGTATGAAAATGTATCTACATATTGACATTATTATGTTGTCAGAATAAAGAGTATATTTCCTCTAGTGGTTATCCACACATGTTCCAAGAACCTCCAAATGTCACTATAGGAATCTTCAGGTGCAAGAGTGCTAGATTCTGATGCTTACGTCATTCACCTTTGATCACCCTGAGAATATATTCAAGGAAGGGTTCTATTCGATCACTCTATAATTGAGAATTTTTGTGGAGGAGGATCTATATCCATTATAGAGAACATTATTAGAGAGGGAGCTCTCTAGGTATTCGAGATAATTCTCCCTAGATGTCATTGTTCACAACCAATGAATTACCAACTCTTAAAAAAATAATATAATTGGTTATACATACTTCTAGGTTTATAAAATAATAATTTTGAATGCATCATTATTATATTTATTAATTCCTATAGAAACCCATGTAAATAATAATAATAATATTATTATTTATTTACATGCACTAAATTAGATTATTAAATAAAATATTGTTTATTAAATAAATATTCAACAAATATTATTTCTCACCAGACTATTAATCTAGGTCCTCCATTCCTCCAAAATATTTATCAGACCTTGAATAATGAATATTTATTCAATAAATAAACATCATTGCATTATTCTTAAATAAATAAATAGATATTATATTCACTAAATTGTAAATAAATATTTATTATATATTCTGCTCACAAAATAGTCTCTTGAATAACCTGTTACGAAATATATGTTATCAAAAAAACAAGAATAATTATTAAACCATATGTGAGAATAATATTTACACAAATTTTAATATAATTAATAATAAAATTATTTAACTAAGGTTTTTCATACACTTAGTGTGTAAAACTCTAGGCCACTTTCTCAGTGGTATTAGGTGAAGATGGCCAAATTCTAAAGTTAGCCTTTAGCAACATTCCAAGGAACCCATATAGAAGTAACTGAATTTCATAATGATATAAAACCACAATAAAACACTTACTGTGAAATATAATACCTTTATCTTGATATCTCTAATCAAGGTGGTTGCATGTTGGTGTCATCAACCTATGTGATCGATGTATCGTTCTTTGAATTTCCAAAAATTAAACTTAATTACAAAACACCAGGTCCATAGATTTATTTAGGATATATCATTTCCATCAAAGGCTCGAGATATCAACTTTCATCAAATAAAAAAGGGGAAAATCCTTTCTCACATTATTCATTAATGAAATATTAACCACGATGCACCCAACATATCTTACATCACCACAAAAATATGTCATCACAGTTATCATAAATATATCAAATTACATGAATCAAAACATCCATTAATAATAATATTAAAGTATAAGGATCAATACACCTGCCCATAGATAGAAACATCCAATAACACATATAAATGTGGATTTCCTACTAGAGGGTCTCATTCTCATAATCTCCTACACTATAATTTACCAATGGTGTACACCATGAGTAGGTGCTGGAAATCCCAATGAGTCTCCACCACTGATAGCTTAAATCATTTATGTCCCTAAAATTATATCATCAAACTATAGAACATATATTTAAGAATAATATCATGGAACTTTTGGGTTCTCATCATAGTAATGAACTGCTATGACCTTACAGTGTAATATCTACTCATAGTAAATTATCACATACTATATAACAAAGAATAAAATTAACGATGTGATAAGTAGTTTATTTATATTAAAAAAAATAAAGGTTTTCACACAAAATTTGGTTTTAGGGAAATGAATCCAACTATTTTTCCAAAATCGGAGGTGTTAGTGAATCATATGGTGTTTCTTAGCCTCTACTAGTGTGACAAGATTGTGAATTAGTATAAAAAATGATTTTCTAAAATTGTTCATTTATCTCTTGAGGTAGTAACAAATGAGAAGATAGGGGCTCAAATATTTGATATGGGTATTTGATCTGATATTCAATCATTATTTTTCATGATGAAGGTAACTTCTTATACAGATGCGTTGGATAGAGTGTTGATAACTGGGATTGACCTAGATGTAAGTCAGGGTTGATGAGAGTTTACTTTTATCCTAATGGAAGTTTTGTTAGTTCCTTTAAGGGAAAGAGAAAGTTTAATGAGTCTCATAGTGGATCTTGATATAAAAAATTATCCAAACCTCCCATAGTGTATGGAATAGGTACTTGGACATTATATCAGTGTGTAAAACTAGAAATTTGAGGTGAGATTGTATTGAGGCATTGAAGAACTATTGTTCTTATGGCCATTTATGTTACCTGAAGAAGTCCTACCATGCCTTTTTTCCTCATTCAGTGGTACAAACTCATCATCACCTAAAATGATTGCAGTTCAATCAAATGCTGATAAATATGGGGTTCCAACCACAAGCATTATAACGACCCATTCATTTATAAATTAAATTACCTTTATTGTTTAATTAAATGTTTTATTATATATTATGGATATATAAAACACATGCAATTTTTTATTTTTATCATATCCTATCATATTTAAAAGACAATTAATTATCATACTATTGATAATATAGTTGTAGAATAGTGATCATGTGATAGAATAAATATAGGGTTTTAACAAATCTAATTGACATAGAAAAAGGAAGTGATGACCTCAACTAGTAGAATCATACCCTACAAATCCCATTTATCAAAGCTTCAAAGGGAGATAACATCCATGGGTTATACTCTTGACCAAGCCCAAGCTGATATCCAACAACTTAAGCATGAGTGAAACCATTTATGGGAGAAATTCAAGCTCATTGAGATCAAGACCAAAACCATGTATGTCGAACAACCCTATAAAAGTCTCACCATCACACACCTTAATCATAGGGAATTTTCTAGTCTATTAAAGGGATATGTATCAAAACCCTAATAATATGAATATATTTATTGTATAGAATAATGAATATATTTTCATTTTATTATTGTTACTTTATAAATGATTTTGATTTTGATACAATAAAACACAAATTGAATTTTTGGGTAATATTAAAATTAAATTAATGAATTTATGAATTAGAACAATTTCTAAAACATATAATACTATATTAAATCTAAATGATCATATAATTTTTATGAAGAAAAATGTAATTTTTATAAGGGTTCAAAAACTATTATTGTCTAAAACCCAACATTTCCCAATAAATATTGATTCTTTTTTAAAAGTGAAAATTAAAATATTTATTAAATTATTTAGATAAAATGAACATTATTTTTTCTAATTAAAATGTCTAAAATATCCAAAAATGAATTTTTCATAATTTTCTAAAACAATCAATTTTTTGGATAAAAATTAAATAAGATATAAATATATGGTGTGTATTATGACATCAAAATGACTCAAACAAATGTAATAAATACTATAAATGGTATCCATGGAAAAATATATTATTTAAATTTAAAAAAATATTATTTTTAGGTTATTTTTTAATTTCACAAAGCTATGATGAATCCTCCAAAACCTATAATATATTTTTATGTTTTAAAATCATTTCTTTAAGGAAATGACTCACTTCCACATCAGAAAGGGTAATATTTTAATCGATTCTCACCATATACCAATAAAACAATTAAAACCACCCCTATTTGGTAGAAACCATGGGGAAAAACCATGTGATTGTTTGTGTATTTTGTTGTTTTATTAAATAGAGCCCAAAACCTAAGTTTTAGAAATGATAAAGAATTCCCCACTCATTTCCATCATAAATTCACCAAGCCCCAATTTCCCTTCACAAAAAACCTTATAGAGATTCCTAAATCTTACCTTCCTTCTCTATATTCCTCCCAAGGTTCCCCAAAGCTCTCAAGAATCTCCTCCCATGAATTTGGAATCACCCTCTCAAGGTAAGGGATCCTCTCCTTCCACTCTTCATTAATATATCTTCTTTAACTTATATATTTTATCTTTATTTTATAATGTTATGATATGTTCTTATAAATCACCATTATTATCCATTTTATTTATAAATTATGATATACCCACTTAATTTTCATCAATCCCTCCCATCAACATTCATACTCCCCCATTATGCTGTCGAAATTTCACCACGATATTCCATGCCAAACAATTGAGTTGTGAATACCCGTACCCATTTCTTATCAAGGGTGTTCACATTTACGCACTTATACATCTTTATTTTGGACATTCATGAATTTATTAAACACTCATTAATCATTTAATAAAATATGATGATTAATTAATCCATGTTGTATGATCTATGTGGCACAATTAAGAATTAGAATGAAATGAAATTGATGGGTGCACCCAGAATTATATAGCACTCCAATGCATTGGGTAATGTTTTAGTCTCATGAGACATCATTCAAGGTATTAAGGGGAGAATTTAATCTATCATAATACTTTTTCCATCATTATGTCTTTGTAGTTATCCTTGACCTATGTTTATGATGAATTAGGTTATGTTGTTTCCACATTTCTTGTGTTTCATTTATGATTATCAGGATATATCATGCCTCATTGTTCATATTTATCATTATCACTCATTTTATGACCTATTAATATGCCTAATGTATACCATTTATTACTTTCATCATGTTATGAAATGTTTATTCCCTTACTATCTTTATATATCAAACCTTTTTTACGTATATCCCCATGTTATCCCATGCAGTTTTAAGTACAAATGAATATTATGATCATGTTAAGGATGTTTTCAATAATGGTGTTGTATTATCTGTTTTATGTTATTATGAAATGTAACTGATTACAAAAGACACTATAATTATAAATCTTATAGGTTGAATTATGTTTAATATTATATAATAAATCATTATTTGATGTATAATAAAGAGAAGAGTTGTCATAAGAATTCAGAATGAATCTTCTTCATGGAGTGAAAAGTCACTAGAGGAAGCTAATGCAGGTTTAGTGATAGTGAGAGGTACCATCATTATATCTTCATCATTAGTGAATTAATTATTTGATATCAATTCATATAATTCAATTATATCAACTCTCATTGTGAATTTTCTAAACCTTTTATACAAATCTTATGTCTTATTGAATGGATATTACCACACCCCTTGGAATAAACAGAGAGAAGGGTCTACAATGACCTTATTTATTCGGCCTTTTATCAGAGATTGAGTTCACATGGAATTTTATGATTCCAAAAAATGAAATCAATTTACATCATTTTTGAGATGTATTGGATGTTTTCTCATAAGGATTGGTTTGACTGTTATCTTTAGCGGGTCTCAATTACTACACCCGATGGAGTGTTCCATGATTTTCCCAGAAAATGGAAACCAAGGTTGAGAAGAGCCAAACCATATTTTTTGGAGTATGGTATGGTAATATTGACATTTTCTTTTGACTTCGAGTTAAAATCATTTAGTGGTGACCTCACTCCAATTATCGTCGAGTTTTATGACTTGTTTCCATTTGATTTTTCTAGTTTTTCACCTATAATAGAGGTGTATTTTTTCATTGATTTGGTACATGGTAAATAGTATCTATTCCTTATTACCATATGGAACTAATTGAATTGAAAGTTTTTAAAAATTAGTTGGATGATTTGGTGAAAAAATCCTTCATTTTCCTAAGTGTTCCACCTTGGGTAGCACTTTTTATTTCTGAAAAGAACTATGATGGAAAATTTTCCATTGTTTTGATTACTGAAAACTAAATAGAGTTACAGTGAAGAAAAAATATAAATGGAATCAAATAAATGATTTGTTTGACCATTTTAAAAGGTAGAAATGGTTCTCATAGATTTATCTCTAGTTTGGTTATAACCATTTGATAATTAAAGAATATGAAATTCAAAAGACCACATTCTGAAGTAGGTATGACCATTATGAGTATATTGTTATTCATTTTGGCATAACCAGTGTTATGTCTATTTTTATATCACTAATGTAAAATATATTCCATGAGTATCTTGATTCATTCGTGGTGGTATTTCGTGATGAGATTCTAGTTTACTCTATGTATGAGGAGGAACGTGTGCTTCATTTTAGAGGAGTTATATAATCTTGATAGATCAATGAATTTATGCCAAGATATATAAATGTAGTTTTTAGATTCATGAATTGATGTTCTTGGGATATATGGTATTAGACCATGGAATTTTAGTCAATCCTAAGGAAGTGAAGGCTATTATGACATGGGAGAAATCAAATAATGTTTATGAGATTCATATATTCTTGGTTTTAGTAGGGAATCACCATTGGTTTGTAAATTATTTATCGAATATAGCTTCTCCAATGATGGTTCTCACTTAGAAAAGAGTGAAGTTCTTATGGGATGTGAAATATGAGAATTATTTTGATGATTTGAAGCATAT
Source organism: Viscum album (assembly GCA_963277665.1). NCBI lineage: Eukaryota > Viridiplantae > Streptophyta > Magnoliopsida > Santalales > Viscaceae > Viscum > Viscum album. The sequence goes on along the minus strand of OY728121.1, from coordinate 1,032,125,977 downwards.
TTTGTCTTCTGCTCAAATTTTGAATCTTTCAGAAGTTAGGTAGGTCTATATGGTATTTTATGAGGCATGTAGTTTGATTTTGGGATATGTTTTTATGTAGGTTGACCATGTGATAGCCTATGGTTTCAGACATCTTTGTCCACATGATAAGAACTATCCAACCCATGATTTCAAACTCACAACTTTGACACATGAACTTAATATTTGGAAATATTAACTTTTGAAACAAAGGTTTATTGTTTATTTGAACCAAAAAATATTGAGTTATCTCTTATTTAAAAAATATTTGAATCTATGATAGTGGATTTGGGTGGAGTACATGGAGTATTTTGATTTTGACATTTTCAATAACCTTGTCAAGGGGAATGTCATTGTTGATTCATTGAGTAAGAAAATTCTGATCCAACACATGAAAGAATAATTAGAAAAGTGGAATATAATAGATCTATTTGATTAGTTGTATTTGGAAATCTAGGAGAACATGATATAGATTGTTCTGAAAAACGTTCATTTGACCTCCTCTCTTCTCAAGATGATTATTCAGGAGAAGAATCTTGATTATGAATTCCATGTAATTAGGGACTATGTTTATGGTGGGGAGACCACTAGTGAGTGGTCATTCTACTCTGACTATGTTTCCATAACTAGTATGTTGTGGCCTTACCCATGAGAAAGGATATGTTGGGGGATTTTCATAATTCCCAGTGGGAGGTGCACCCTGGTACCAAAAATATGTTCTATAATATAATGAAATGATTTTGGTGTCCAGGTATGAGATAAGAAATCACTACCTTTGTCTCTCACTTATATTCTTGTCAGTAATTAAAATCTGAGCACCGAAAACAATCATGTTTTCTTTAGTCCTTCATCTATCGACATATCAGTGGGATTAAATTTTTATGGATTTTTTGGTTATGCTTCCATATAACCCTTAAATGAGGAATTAGATATGATTTGTGATCGATCTGCTAACCAAATACAATCACTTTATACCCATTCAAGATACAACCAAAGTTGAGGAATTGAGAATATTTTATATGTAGGAGGTTATCAGATTGCATGAAGTCCCATATACTATAGTCTCTAACGAGGATACATATTTTACTTATAGTTTTTAGAGAGGCCTCTCAAAAGTGATAGGGTCCTAGGTTAGTTTGATCATGACATATCATTCACAAATGGATGACCAAATGAAATAATCCATATAGATTCTTGAGTACATGCTATACAAACTTATTTTTCTTTACTTTAGTGGAGCTTGGGATACCCATTTGGGACTCGTTGGGTTTTATTTTAAAAATATTTAGTATTCTGCAATTTTAATGGCATATTTTTAGGACTTGTATGACCAACCTTGTAGATACCCTATCTATTAGACATATATTGTTGAAGATTCCTTGGTTGGAAAATGTTTGGTTCATGAAACAAAAAATAAAATTCAGTTGATTTGTCAGAGAAAGGTGATGGAACAGTACTGGTATAAATCCTATGTTGATCATTTATATAGACATTTGGAGTTCTAAATTGGTGACTAGGTGTTTTAGATATTTTCACCTCATTTGGGTCACCAAAATCTTAGAAGACAAGGAAATACTGCACCAAGATTTGTGGGTCCTTTTGATATTGTTTAGTAGGTTGGGAAAGTGGAAACTATTAAAACATCCACCTCAATTGACATAAATCCACAATGTGTTTCATGTATCTCATCTTAGGATGTACCTTTCAGACCCATCTCATGTACTAGGATGGGAAGATCATGACATGGAACCTTATTTATCCATGACTGAGCATCGAGTCAATATTACTGATTCTATGAAAAAGGTTATTCATTGGGAGAATATACCTTTGTTCCATGTTCTATGGTATGAAGGTTTTGATTCTCTTGAGAATTGAGAATATGAGGCACTAATGAGAGAGAAATTTCCTGATCTATTTGATTTGGAATATTCTTAATAGGATTTTTGGGGACATAAAGAGTTTATAGTGGGGAGGTAATAACAACCTCTTACCAATTTTAGGCACTACTTCTTCCTCTGTCCATGTTTCTTTTTATGTTTGGGTGTATTTGGGAATTTTTTGGTTTTTCTTAGAGTTTCTAGAGTTTTTCAGAGGGGGAAATGGAATGTAGTTTAGGGGATACACCGTGGAGTGTGTATAACTATGGTGTGGGGACCATACCAAGGTGTAGAGCCTTGGGAAGGGGGCTTTGATGACACTTCCAAATTTGGAATGTTTTGGCATAGACCACCAGTCTGCGATGTGGTGGGTTTTTAATCCTCTTCCATTCTATGAACTATTGTGCCTTGGGGAGTCAACTACACTATGAAGCCCTAAAAAATTGTTTTTGGATCTTTTTTCATTTCAGGAAGGGATGTAGTGTGGTGTGTGGGATACACTATATCCCTTGCGCTCAGGTAAATAGGATTTAGCATATGTTATACCATAGAATTCGGAGGAGCCAGTTGACTGCGACTGGATGTGGTGTGGTGTTCTATATTGTGTCGTAGCCATGGTTATTTTAGTAATGTTATATCATGGACATGGGGAGATGCAGTGTGGCCTATGTTTTATAGAAATAATATTATAGAACCATATTTTAAATCCCAACCTCTCATGATCGAGCCTCATTCAATTTATTTGGATTTTGAAGACTCCCAAGAGGATTTTTGAATCCTCCAACCTCTTCTCATCTCAGATCAAAGCATCCTTGATTTCATTTGATCTCCTTTTGGTATGTAAATCTCCTCTCATTTAGTTTCTTATGAAATTCCCTTTTTTCATTCTTAGAGAGTGATAGATCATCATGTTATTGATGGATAAAAACTTGATTTAATGGATCTTTATTCTAGGTTTTCTTCCTTGATCATTCGTGCCTTCATTATTTATTGGTGGTTCTCGTTGTGAGTATTGATTTGATCATGTGATAAAAGTTATGTGGTCACATAATTCTTTACCCTATAATTGAACCAATAAATTACTTGATTTAATTGACTTGTGAAACCCTGATTTGTGATGATTTAACATTTTATTTAAAAAGGGCACGGTAATCATGAAAACCCCCCAATTTCAATGATATTGAAATTGTTCAGCAGATTTTGAGGAAAATGTTGGATTGAATTGAATTTTATTTGATTAAATGATTTTATATTGATACCTAAGATAATTGGATTTAAATTAAAAGTGATTTGAATTCCATGAAATTGATTAAAACCTATGATTTGTTTTAAAATTGAAACGACATGTTGAAACATGAAATTGTGAAGTTGGATTATGAATGATGAATTGATTTGAAATGGATGATTTTTAATGAATAAATGAATGATTTATTGATTGAAGCACATTTGATCTTGGGTAGTTAGCAAGTGATTAGGACAGACATGTTAGAACTCTGACTCTCTAGAACTTTATTGACAATGACAACTCTAACTAAACCAAGTTTGATACGATTTCCCTCGATGGGGTTTTGCTTGATTTTTTTGGATGGATTGATCCTGGGGATGTGTTCCCATGTACTGATCTATGATGATTGACTGATATGTGTGAGGATCCTATTTCATGGTACTAAATAAACATAAGTCTTATGTACACGTTTCTTGGTTTGGACTTGATTATACATGCCATTGCTTATAAAACTGATTTATTCATACCAACTATTTTATTTAAAATATTCATTTAATCTTATTTTCATATAACTTCCATCAGATTGATTTCAAATCATGTCTTGTTGAAAATATGTAAATTTATTTACATGCCTTGTTTTATTTAAATCAAAATCATAAATGGTTGAATTTCTATGTAATTGAATTTGGAACACTTGGTGAGACCCTAATGGGATATTTAGCTCACAGCCTACTATCACCTTCGATTGATTGTAGATATTGTTAATCCAGGCCCACGGAAATGTAAAGATATACTTGGAAGTGGTAGTTCTGCTTGATTAGTGGGACTCTAGAGTTATTATGGTGACCGGTGGAGCTATGTTACAATTGTTTCATAGGGTTTGAGAGACTTAGTTTTGGTGGATGTTTCATTTTATTTTGTATGATCTTTTACTTGGGGATGTTTTTTTCGATATACTTATGTTACGTTTCACCTTAAGGAGTGTTTGTCATATAGAATATGTTATGTTTATCTTCTATTATTCTATCTTGATTTTTATTTCTTTAAAAAAAATCTTTCTCATTTTTCTTTGATATGATTCAGGGTGCTAATCGCCAACCCATGGGGATCAATAATTCCCTTCATGCCTTTTCATAACCTGTCTGGGTATCAGTGTACCAGGGTATCAGGGTTGGTTCATGATTTTTACCCCATATTTTCCATCATACTTGGAAACAAAAGCATCTTATGGATATAGAATTGATTCCTACAGAACAAAAATGACTTATTGATCATTCTCCCATGATTTCATATCAATCTATGTGTGTTTTCATGATATTTTCCACCTTTACATGATTTGTCACTTAACTCTAAATACAAGGGACAAACACCATTTTTTATCATACTATGAAATTTCGGTATATAATCAATGTACTGATGATTCCTACACATTTTAAATAACTTGAAAATCATTGTACTATGATTTCATATCCACCAGAGCTAATTTGGTTGGGTTTTTACCTCAACACATGTGATTTTCTTATTGTTACAAAAATGGTAATATTGTAAAATCATACCTTAATCTATACTGATCAATTTGATCATCATATTGATGTGTGGTTGATCCAAACATATCACAAATGATTCGATTCTCCTAGATTTTCACGTTAATGAGAAGTCATTTTCTCATTTTTGACTCCATGATGGGAGATATGTCATTTTAATAAAACAATAAAATGTTACCCATGATTTTACAACATGCCAAGTGACAAAAGAATATGATGGAAGTAGTGATTATTTCAACAGATTAATAAATACTTGATGATCATTCTACCCTAATTTCATATGAATCCAAGTGTATTTTCATGGAAATTTCCCTTTTTTTATTGTTCACTAAACTCCAAATCTGAGGGATAAATGACACATTTGATCATAACAAGATATCCAAGTATCCAATAGATAACGCGATGATTCCTATATATATTTATTGATTAAATATAATTTTCCTATGATTTCAGGTCAATCAGAACTCATTTGGTCAGTTTTGATCCCTACACACATGATTTTCCCATTATTACAAAAATTGTAATAATGTCAAATCATACCCTAATTCATACTGATCATTTCAGGAATTGGATTGAAATTTATCTAATTACAACATATCAAAAATTATTTGAGGAATTTTATACAAAATTTTCATGTCATTAAGAATCCAATTTCTCATTTTTAACCCCTTGATGAGAGATATGTCAATTTAATAAAACAATACAATGTTACCTGTCATTTTATATAATACATGGTGACATGAGAATATAATGGATGATGAATCGATTATTATAGATTAGAAATGACTCAGTGATATTTATCCCATTATTTTATATCAATTTAAGTATTTTTTCTTGGTATTAGCCACTTTTACTTGATTTTTCACTTTACTCAAAATCTAAGGGACAACCAAAAATTTTGATCATACCAAGAAATTCAGGTATCTGATCAACCTACTAATGATTCCTATAGAATCTACCTGACTTAATGATCACTTTCCTAAGATTTTATGTCAAATATATCTCATTTGGTCAGTTTTACCCCCACACACATGATTTATCCATTATTAAAAAAATGGTAATAATGTCAAATCATTCCTTATGCCATACCAATCAATCCAATAATTCTATTTATTCATGGTTGATTCCAAAATTTAAACTATAATTAAATTAATGTTATACTAGATTTTAATGTTAATCAGTATCCATTTTCTCATTTTTTTGACCACCATGATGAGAGATATGTCATTTAAAAAAACTATATAATTTTACCCATTGTTTTCCTTTATACCGAGTGACACGATCATCTGATGGATGAAACATTGATTACTATAAACAAAAAATCACTTGGTGATCTATATTCCATGATTTCATTTCAATAAAAGTGTGTTTTCTTGGTATTGGCCCCCTTCTACATGATTTTTCACATAACTCCATATCCTGGGGACAAAATATACTTTCGATCATACAAATATATTAGGGTATTTGATCGATGTGATGAAGATTCTTATATATTTTAAATGACATAAGACCATTTTCCTAATATTTCATGTCAATCAGAGTTCATTTGGAAAATTTTGATCCCTAAAAACATGATTTGACCATTATTACAAAAATATTAATAATGTAATAACATACCTTAATCCATACCAATAAATCAAGGAATTGGATTGATGTATAGTTCATTATAACATATCAAAAAAGATCTAATAATTTTCTCCTAGCTTTTCACATTAATCCAAATCCATTTTCTCATTTTTGACACCCTAAAGGGAGATAAATAATTTTAATAAAAATAGAAAACGTTACGCATCATTTTCTATCATACCAGGAAACACGAGAATATGATGGATACAATGTTGATTCCTATAGATCATAAATGGACCATTTATAATTCTACCATGATTTTAGGCCAATAAAAGTGAGTTTTCTTAGCATTGGACCCTTTTATGTGATTTGTCACTGAAATCCAAATCTGAGTGACAAATGAAACTTTCAATCATACCAAGTAATTTGGGCTTTCAATCGATGTTATAATGATTCTTATATAATTCAAAATGAATTGAATATAATTTTCCAAGTATCTCATGTTAATCAGAGCTCATTTGTTCAGTTTTGACCCATACATATATGATTTTCCCATTATTACAAAAATGGTAATAATGTCAAATGATAATATAATCCATATTAATCAATCCAGTCATAAAATTTATGCATGGTTGATTCCTATATATCACAAGTGATTTGAAGAATTTCTCCAAGATTTTCACATCAATAATAATCTATTTTCTCGTTTTTACCCCATGGTGGGAGATATGTCATTTTAATAATACAATATTATGATAACTCTCATTTTCTATCATACTAGCCAATATGAGCATCTGATGGATGTGATTTTCATTATTAGAGATAAAAAATGACTCGATGATAATAATCCCATGACTTCATGTCAATACAAGTGAATTTTCTTAGTATTAATCCAAGAATGTTTCCTTATTTTTAACACTTAAACTGGTGAAAGTCATTTAAAAAATATAATAATTGTGAAAATGTACATTAAATTGTATCGACTAATCCAAACATCAAATTGAATCATGGTTTAAATATAAATATCAAAAATAAATTAATGATTATTTTAGTAAGTTTTATCATCATTATGAATATCTTTAGATGTTTGTGAATCCTTACTTAGTTAAATTTCATTTTAGAAAATTTAAATGTGCTTTTTGGCTTTATAAAAAATAAGAAATCAAAATGAGATTTCAATATGAAAAACCATAAAAATAAAAAGAAAAATAACTATTTAGTTGGTTTTGAATCTCTACATATTTGATGATGTCTTAAATTGACCATAATAATAACTATAATTGAAATATGGGAAAAAAATTCAATAATTTTGTGTTTCGTATTTTTCATCCACATTTTTAATGAAAAACTGAAATCCATTATCATATAAAGATTTGTAATGATGAGATGTTATAGATAGAGATTTAGCTAGTAAGTTAAATTATTTTTATGTTAATGTAGGTCAAATAACTCCCAAAGGTTATGGAATATATATTTTATAGAATTCAATAAAAAATCTTGAAAAAATAAATTTAAAAAATACTTCAATTATAATTAAAATCTATTTACATATACAAAATCCTTGAACAAATTATGAAATAATGTATAGTGGGAATATTGAATTTGATAATCACTCTCACAAGGAATCTATTATTTAAGCTCATTCTTGTGTTTCCTACAAATTATAACATTGTGTTTAAATGATCAAACTATATACGAAAAACAAAACACATAAATTTTAAAAAATTAAAATTGATAGGACACTTACTATAGAAATTGCCAACTCATGGAGTATTGAACAAGATATGTTGATGATATTGTACCCAATAAATTTTTTCCATATTAAATATATTTTCTTATCTAACCATACCATCATAAATTTGAGAGGGATTATCTAATTTTGTTTCAAGATCCATAAGATTTTCCGCACAAAAAGTATTACACTCAGATATCAAATAACCATTGGATATTGATGCCTCCATATAAGCTCTGTTATGTGAGAATAATTTCAATGTATTATTATAACACTCAATAGGATATATCTACCTTAATTTATTTGTACTAACATGTAATAACGTAGAGTTTATAAATTATATTTTTTCTTGAAATAAATGTGTGTTATATTATATAAGTGTTATACACATAGAGCACATAGAGAAATCAACAACACACTATTTCATGGATGAAAATTATTACATTATTTAATAATTAAACCCATTAAAATCACAAATATTACAAGGGAAAAAATACAAAAAATAAAAACTATAATGGGAAAATATAGATCTCCCGAATCTGCTTGAAAGATTACTCCAAAGAACAACATAATAGAAATGAAACAAAATATTATTAAACCAATTGAAATTTTATAAAATAGAAATATAGGTCCTTGAGATTAATTGAGGTGAATTGTGAATGATTATTATTTATTGTAGGAAATGTAACCAATGGAATAATAATGCGACCATTGGAATAGTAATCTGACAATTGAGAATAGTAACCATACCGATGGGAATAGTAACCTGACTATTGGAATAGTAGTTTGACATCAAAAAATTAAAATTTAATATAAATAATATAATATAATTATTAATTTACATAAATATAAATATTATAATTCCATAAAATAAATATCATGTTTAAAAATTCAAAGAAAATATAAGCACATTTTTAAGAAACTGTATTTTAATGTATTTTGTAAAAAAATAATTTTTATATTAAAAATTAAAGTAACCTATGCTATAAAATTATTTTGATAAAATGAATATAATTTTTGAAATCATCATATCCAAATTTTCCATGGGTGTTTTTTGGTAATTTTTTGAAATACTTCAATTTTTAAGTGAATAGTAAAAATATAGTTTTTCTATAATTGGTGTATCTTGAATTACATAATTCACAATGTAATAATGAAATAATAATTTATATAAATGGTTTATATAAAAAAGAATATTTAATTTTATAAACGAGTCATTTGAATATAATAAAAATGTTTTCCAAACCTAAAAATTACTTTCCAATGTCTAAAGGCAAAAGTGTTCCTGTAAAAACAATTTTATCAATTTTCCACTTTCATTTTTAATAAATTAGTTAATTAAAATTATAAATGGTTTTAAACTAATAAAAATTTATATCTTATTTATTTATGATTAATTATGTAAAAAATATCACTATAACATGGTTTACATTGGATATAGTATTTTATTCAATATTTTAACTCAAAAATACCCATCTCCTCAATTATAAATAACACCTCTCCCTCCCCTTGGAAAACCACACCTACATCACCTAAAAAATCCCAATATCTTCCCAAATACTATCTTTTAATCCCTTATAAACCTTAGGGACATACTAGAGTAAACCAACTCCTTTCATCAAGGAATTATAGTTTCGTGGAAGAGAAACAACATTGAAAAAAGATTAAGTTTTTATCAAATCTTCTCCCATTTTCCTCCACTATTCTATTTTACCCAATTTATTTAAAAAAAGTTCTTATAAGATTAACTAAACTGTATTTTAATGTTCTATTAATGATTTAAACCTACTTTAAATTTTATATTTTTTGATGTACTTTTATTTTTACCAGTCTTTCTCCTCCTTTGGACAACATTCCTGATAATGGTCGGTTAATCTCCAATGAGGATGTTTTCAAGTTCTATAATATCACAAACCATATTTATCACTATAATAAATTATTTATAATATATAAAAATATAAATATAATTATTTTAAGCTTCTGGAATTAATTCTACTTATGTATAAATGACCTTGAACAAAAATTGAGAAAACTGAGAAAAATGGGAAATTTATAAAGAACAAGTGATATCAAAATAGTTTACATTTAGCCATGGGAATTGAGAAATTTAATCTAACGATTATAATTAATAATTATTAAAAAAATTGAAATAATTCACTTGTGATTAATTTTTTTAATAAACCTAGGTTTATTATTCCGGAGGCGTAAAATCGATGAAATAAAATGGGATTTAAGTAAGGGGATTCTCAAACCCAACTCCACATTCTTTGGGTTATCCATATTTCTCATAATTTTTAGTATATACATTCCCATAGTTTTCCTTAATTATTATTTAATTATTATTATCTTTTCTTTTTTGGGATATAGATGTTTTCTGAATTTCTAAAATGTTTTTTCATCCAAATATAATGATTTTTCAAAAAAATCTTTCCAAAACACATCCTTGAATCATCTTGAGTTGTTTCTTATTTCGTCAATAATGATTAAATTTAAGTAAAATATGTTTTCCTTACTCATTTAGGAAACTTAATGTTTCTTCATCAAATTATTCTTTATGAAATCCTTATGGAACCCATTTTTAATGGGTTGTTTCTTGATTATTATTATTATATGTTCTATGTGGAATGCATGATTTTGAGCATTTATGTTGTGATTGTCATGCCTACAATTATATATAACTACAATACATTTTTAAATGTGATATATCTTATCATATTATGTGTATTATGCTTGAACATGATGATATATTTGTCCACAATGATGATGTTAGGATTTATCCATGTATGTTATGTGTGGAAATAATACTAGATTTATTTATAACTATGTGTGTTATTTGACCACTAAGACATGATGTTTCATTTTTATGAATATTCCTCATTCCATGTCTTTATCAAATGTTTCCCTCATTTTGTTTATAATGATATTATGCATTTGATATGATGATATTTATTATTCTCACTCATGTACTATTGATTCATTTCCATTATTCAACCCCTTATTGGGATTTTAGCTCACCCCTTTCTATGATATATATCCTTAGGATAATACATGTACTGGGGATACCATGAGATATTTTTAAGGATAAAGAAGAAGAATTTAAATAATGTCTATGTTTTTTATGGAAAATTTATGTATGAACTTAATTTTCCCAAGGCACTAAACCTTTGGATCCTAGATTCATATAACTATTTTTTATCTTAAAAATGATGTAATAGTCATGTAAGAAAATTCCAGGTCTCTATACAACATCTATTACATCATAAATTATGTACACCTTCAAGTGAACCATAACATCAAAAAATAAGGCTGGAATTAGTTTATACAAGTGAAAACGCATAAGTATGATTATATCCTAGAAAATTTTTAAATCACTTATTCCTTAATTTCATAAACAAATCTATCTAAAAAATACTTATCTCAATCAGTGGTTGAAAAACAATTAGCCTATAAACAGTCATGAATTGCGATTGGAAATAACGTCTATAGTTTAATGTGATTTTTATAACTTTATATCCCTATAAATTTCATACTCATCATATTTACACACCTAAAACTATTATAAGTGTAATCGTCAAGAACCTTAAACATCATCCAAATAGAAATAAATGTCTCTTTATCATTATTACAAATCGTATACTGTAAAGTTATCATGTATGAATTTTTTCCCTCTCCCAATAATAAATTCAAGTATTTCCTTAAATGTATTTCTTAAAAATCTAGTAGTGCATTAACATGGAACTTTGATTTTCCAATAACATCAAAAATTTTCAATAATATATTATCACAAACATTTTTTTAAATGTGCATAAAATCCAGATTATGCCTTAGTATGTTAGTGTTCTAGTAAGGGAGATTAAAAAATACTTTTCTTCTTACAATTGTTCCATCTATAAGGCCCCAGCCTTAAACCTTACTTAATCTTGAGTTATTACAAGATTACACATTGAGGATCTTTTCAGGTTTAGAGTTTTAGAGAATTAGATCATGAAACTTGCATTACATTCCACATTTAAACAAAGTGGTTACATAAAAGATAGTAATCATTCTTCCCATCAACGGAAACATATTGAAAATAAAACATGGATTCTTTCTTAACACATCCTTGACTCTATCATCTTATCATGTACCTTTCCCTTGACCTGAAAAACATTTCAAAAACTTGGGATGAGCATAAAAATCTCAGTAAGGGATATAAAAATATGGAAAGGAAACATGAGTTCATACATACATAAGAATGAAATCATACTTTACCCATAAAACATAGGCCCTTTAACATACCTCATAAAATCATGAATAAATCATAGAAATCATAAGACATAAAGGTAACTTGAGGCATTGATAACATTCTTACGTAGGGAGTAACCCTCTTGGTTACGTTTGGAATACCCATCATAGTATATTCCCTAAAATCTCTTCGGAGAAACCTTAACGTTTCACTCCTTCGCGTTACCCAATGCATTGGAGAGCTATAACGGGCTCACCCGCCCTTAGTTTATCACGGAACCACCCGTTTTCATAACAATGCCCAAGAACCATAACATAAATGTGTCACATAAAACATGCATAAAGGAAACATAACATTTCCATATTTCAATCACAATATAACATTTTAGTATATTGAAATATTGAATCCATTCAAAAAGAAACCATTTCCAAAACCATTTAAAATAATTAATAAAGAGATTTTTGAATCAAAGTGTCCCATACCACCTTGAAGCTTAAAATTTTAAACCATTAATATCCATATAAATAAATCCTTAAAACCATTTTGAAAACATGGATATTAATAAGAACAAACAATTAAAACATTTAAAACGATATTTTGGTTAAAGGGGTTTTACCAAAATCAGAGACACTTGAATACAATAATTTAGGAAAAACATTTAGTCAAAACTTTATAATATCATGAGAATAAATGGATTCACGATATAATACTCCAAAGGACAGTATATACACCATATAAGAGTGAATTGGTGCATAACAACAATGAACTCTCAATAGAAATGTCAAATGTGATGAAATCCCTTATAAAGAATGTATCCTTAAATTAAGGACAAATCAATCTCAAAAAAATATGTGTGACAAATATAAATACACCCAATATAAGTGGATATTAAGTGTAAAACAATAAAAGTTCATTCACACATATTCAATGGATGACATATTCAATGACTACATGTTGATCCCAAAGAAATCGAAATTGGGTTAAAAAGTTCCCTTGACAGCCTAACGACATCACATCAAAAAGAGTTGATGAGAGATAAAAAGAGTATCTCATCACTTGGACATAAAATTTACATCAACAAGGATATATGAGAACATATCCCAAAATAACAATATGTAAATTAAAATACCCAACAAAAGAAGTCTTTTAAAAAAGAGGAGGGTGAAAGGTTCCCTTACCGACTTGGGTATCTTTCAAAACAAACACCCCATGAAAGAAGGACAATAGATCATTGATGTAAATAATCATAAAAGAAATTATATTACACAAAGAGTAGAATAATGGGCAGTACATACACCACTCAATGGAATTTGTGGCAAATGTAGCATAAATCTCACGAGAATAAAAGTGAGATGAAAAATCCCTTACGAAAATTCGGCAGCCTAACGGCGCCACTCAAAACTTCCAAAATTGATTTATGAGAGGAAATAGGGTATCTCATCATATGAAAATAATAATTAAAGTAGGAGTAATATAAAATAACATCCCAATCATAAGAAATATGAGCATAAAAGGAATGACATAAAGAGTGTACTTAAAAAGAAAGAGAGGTGTAGGATCCCTTACCTCGGGTCCGACTTGACTCGATCGTTCTTTAATCTCCTGAATAATAAACTTGAGTTAATTTTTACTTCCTTAAGAACCTTTTTCAAGTTCATTATTCATTTTATACCACTTATTACCATGTCATAAACATTATGTAATCATTTAAGTTAATAATATTTGTTTTGCCGATATTTGGTTCTTAAGTCGAAAGTGGACTTCTTACAATTACATGTTGTTCGTGTGGCCAAATTTTTATTATATCCAGAATTGTATTCATGATGTAGATATCATATATTTCATATATATACAGTACATGCATGCATTTATAACATTACATAATCATTTAGAGGTAAGAAATGAAATGCACCGTTCATAGAGACGGTAAGCCGTACGTACGCATGAACGCTACTTTCATTTCTATTTCGTATTTTATAGAATGGAATAATAATGATATAAAGGTATATTATAATTCCAGTATAATATCATATATAATATCATATTTCCATCCTTTATACATCCCACATATGTTATTTAACGAATCAAATCACTTTGAGGGGGCGGTAGTCCGCACTTCCTTAAATGAAGATATCGCGTATACCCATAATGGAAGCCATAAAGGTAAGACAAAAATGAAAAATACAGAAGCATAAGGAAAACATAAACATATTATATATCATATATAAAAATATTGACATCATAATGGCCACCTTTTAAGGTGTTAAATGAGTATTGAACAATCATCGTTTCGGGAGGCAGAATTTCACCATCCACGGAAACCGTATGTTCTTTAACCATTTGATGTAGTTGTGTGAGAGTGTAGCTTGAATAAATCTTATAACAACATCCTAGTATATTGAAGATACTGTTTTTGTTACAAAAGAAATAAATAAAAAGAGTTTAGGGGGTTGGAGAAGCAAAATAAAATAAATGAACATGAGAGAATGAATTACCTTTAAAAGTGTAACTCCTTTTGATTTGAGCCTAAAGGCTTCCTTTGAAAGGATTATGCCCAAAGGGAATCCTCTAGGATGAGGAGAGGGATGTTGAGAGAGTAAATGGACAGGTGTTGGCCGAGCCAAAGGCTTGATGAGTGTGTGAAAAGAGGTAGAGGTGGGGGCCTTTTATAAGAGGAGAGGAGGGGCACTTTTGGAAAGTAAGGAAATATTACTTTATTTGAAAATGTGTTTCGGTTTTAAAAGGTCCCACATTGATATAATTCGTGGATAAGGTTATAAGGGTTTTAAATCCACCCATACAATAAGTTTTGGACATGTGTAGTTCATATATATTACATTATATTTCCATTTTATTTTAATCATTAAATAATGATGTCATCACTGCATCATTATGATGTCATAAATAATTTAATATATTTAATGTCTAAAAATTATAAAAAAATAACTATGATGTAGGAAATCTTTTTAGCTTTCCAATTAATATTTATAATCAAAAATATGACTTGTATAACCCTACTTAAATTTTTTTTTAGTAAAACATATCATGTTTGTGTCAATTTTACTTTTCCATTAAATAAAAATATATTATTGTCATTTTCCAACTAATGTGGCACCATGGGGTCCCCAAGTTGTCCCATGGCTTGTCTTGGTCGGCCATGACTCACCCAATAGGTGTAGGACAAGTGTCATGGTGTTTTCACATTCTTATAATATCATTTTTACCTTAAACTACACTAATTACCACTAATCACGATTAAAAACTTAATAAGTTACTATTCACCAAAAAATTATTTTTATCCCATTGAACCACATTTTACTTCTTAATGAAAACCATGTATGTCGGATTTTCAAAATTCAATACACATTAGTGGTAAACTTTCATTTAACTGAAAAATCAGTTTGCTTGATTACCACTTAGTGGTTTCACTATTCATCAAAAATTGGAGTTTTTCAGAAAAATACCAAAACTTCACCCTAAGCTATATTTGATATTCCGAATTCAAAAATGAAGTCCGTTTTACAAAAATTCAAAAAATATTAGTCAAATTAATTAATTTATTAATTAATTCCCGTTGTCAGAGCAAATAGCGTGTTTTTATAAAACAATAAGTATCAAAAGATTGACACTAGTTTAAGTCTGATTTCAAAGTGAAATTAATTCCAACGACCACTATTGGATTTAATGGTAAAAATATTTTCTAATTTCACTTTGAAACCAATTCAAAATATTATCTAATCATACAAATAAATTATATTAAAAAGAGATTTTGAATTAAAACACAACATTTTACACTATTCATTAAAAAAAATGAACTCTATCGGAAAAATACCAAAAAAAAAATTACACAAAGTAAAATTTGATGTCCCAATTCTTAGTAAGAGTTTTATTTGGTCCAAAATAATGTTTAAGAGTGTACAAAACTATATTTAATGATGGTTCAACATCAAAAGGTGATAAGTGAACCTTTAGTGAAAACTAGGGCATATACGCCTAAAATTGAATTCTTTCCGTATTTTAAGCCTTTATCTTTTATTGGATAAATGTAAAAACATTTAAAAAAAAATATAATCATATTTTAGTTATTTCTATCCATTCCCGCCAATACAACGGCTACATGTTAACTACCATTTAAAATAATATTATTAGAGTGCAACGTAAGATTCCCAAGAAACTCGTTGTTGCGTGTTGGGTACGCCATCGAGCATAGCATCCCCTTTAAAGTCATATTAATATTTTATTCACAAATATGGATAAATATGAAAATTTAATATTCATTATTTACCTGGGGTGTTACATCCTTCCCCCTTTTGGGAATTGCGTCCTCGCAATTTTAAAATTGCGCTTGGAAACATCCTTGAAAGTCCCACATCGGAACAAGAGTCGGTAAAACAATCACGTTAAAATAAAGAAAGATAACCACAGAGGTCACCTGAG
Source organism: Viscum album (assembly GCA_963277665.1). NCBI lineage: Eukaryota > Viridiplantae > Streptophyta > Magnoliopsida > Santalales > Viscaceae > Viscum > Viscum album. The sequence continues at coordinate 1,032,109,353 of OY728121.1, read as the reverse complement.
TTAACCCATACTAGGACTCCATGTAGGAAAACATGGACATGGAGGAGAAAACATAGGGTCATGTTCTGATGGAGAGTGATAGAAAACATGTTTAGGAGAAAGTTAACCACGAGAAAATCACAAACTTGTGATGGGTTAAACGGTATTCGATTCCCCAGTAGGAAAAGTTAATAGACAACATTTTTTTAAGTTACTTTTTATTCAGGAATTTATTCATAAGGAAACATAATCACTTATCATATTTACTTTCAACTTTTATTAGATTCCTTACAAAAACTCATATTTTCTCCAAAAGACGAGTATTTAGGAAGATTTGTTCACAATAAGAGTACTATAATAAACTTCAAGAGAATCACCTAATCCAAAAAATAGAACTATATACTTCCCATGTCTTTAGACTTTAACCAAAACCAAAACCAAAAAGGCTAGTACAAGATCAGATAATCCAGAAAAGGATAACCCTTTATAAAAAGAAAATCTATTCTTAATCTCCAAAATTTGTCCAACAAAACCCAAAGTTCAACAAGGACCATTAGATAAACAATTTGTCCATAAAATTCTTCAAAGTAAACCAAAATAAGATTGAAACCCAAATATTTGAAGGATTTAGTCACATAGTCTTCCAAGTTAAATCGTAACATTTATCTTCAAACAACATCAGTTGCTCCTAAAGTCTCGTATTGAAAAGTAATTAACCTAATCACATATCCTCCATGATAGGATAATAATTTTCATAAATAACCCAAAATCAACTTACTCTTAATTCATAAAATCATATAACTAGAAAGAATCAGTCAAACTAACCAGGGACTTCACGTAGTCCAGTGGTAGGCGATAAATACCAGTTGCACTTTTTTTTGTGGGTTCGATTCCCGCAGCTTTGTCCGACGCGACGGGTTGTCACACGGTCTGCGTGTTGTCCTTTTTATAAAACTCCAAAAATAACCCCAACATGTTTTAAACTCAATAGTTTCCTTATACCTTTAATTTTCATCCAAATTCATTATGATCTCAACACCTTAATTCTTGAAGTCTTATTTCACCATCATAAGATAAAATAAAACAATTCCCAAAATGAATAACATCATACCTTGATCCTGGCATCCACTCGGTCTCATCGTCATCTTGCTCACGTAGGTAGAAGTCCCATGCATTACAACAATGATTTAGAGATCCTTCAAAATCATTTGCTTCCTCCATCCAAATACACCTCGTGCAAAATGGGTCATATGGGTGTTCATAGAAAAACAGTTTTGGAAAATAATCATGTATGACATATAATTCCAAAACATCTGATAAAACATGATTTCTAAAAAATAGTTGGACCGAAATTGAGTTGAAACTTTCTATCATTGGTCCTTTTAAAATACCATAAGTATGTGATGTGAGACTATATTTTAAAAGAAAATATAAATAGGTTGCGCAAGGGTCTCCTTCCTCAGCACCATTTTGAAAATCATAATATGCTTCAAATTCTTGTGATAAGGTAAAATATTTGAAAATACCTTGATAATATTTACCTCTCTTGAAAACATGAGAATATTGTGAAAATAGTATTTTTCTAAAAACATCCCATGATCCACGATGATAACGAGGTATAGCGGAGGTGTTTGATATCTCAAACAAATGCTTGCAAGTGAGTTGTATGCTAGAAAAAGTTTCACAATCATCCGAAGATGACTTTGCAATAATTATTGCAAGCATGTCATCAGGAAGAGATAGAAATGTCGTTTGAGATCGTCCTCCTTCCATTTGTAACCGACTTTACTTGACCTGAAAAAAAATTTTAAAACAAGGATTTAACTGAAATAATAGTTATAGGGACTGATCATGTGCCTCACAAAAACTCCTAATCCCTAAAGTTGTCTAAACCGACCTTTGATACCAACTATAAGGCCCCAGCCTTAAACCTTACTTAATCTTGAGTTATTACAAGATTACACATTGAGGATCTTTTCAGGTTTAGAGTTTTAGAGAATTAGATCATGAAACTTGCATTACATTCCACATTTAAACAAAGTGGTTACATAAAAGATAGTATTCATTCTTCCCATCAATGGAAACATATTGAAAATAAAACATGGATTCTTTCTTAACACATCCTTGACTCTATCATCTTATCATGTACCTTTCCCTTGACCTGAAAAACATTTCAAAAACTTGGGATGAGCATAAATAGCTCAGTAAGGGATATAAAAATATGTAAAGGAAACATGAGTTCATACATACATAAGAATGAAATCATACTTTACCCATAAAACATAGGCCCTTTAACATACCTCATAAAATCATGAATAAATCATAGAAATCATAAGACATAAAGGTAACTCGAGGCATTCATAACATTTTTACGTAGGGAGTAACCCTCTTGGTTACGTTTGGAATACCCATCACAGTATATTCCCTAAAATCTCTTCGGAGAAACCTTAACGTTTCACTCCTTCGCGTTACCCAATGCATTGGAGAGCTATAATGGCCTCACCCGCCCTTAGTTTATCACGGAACCACCCGTTTTCATAACAATGCCCAAGAACCATAACATAAATGTGTCACATAAAACATGCATAAAGGAAACATAACATTTCCATATTTCAATCACAATATAACATTTTAGTATATTGAAATATTGAATCCATTCAAAAAGAAACCATTTCCAAAACCATTTAAAATAATTAATAAAGAGATTTTTGAATCAAAGTGTCCCATACCACCTTGAAGCTTAAAATTTTAAACCATTAATATCCACATAAATAAATCCTTAAAACCATTTTGGAAACATTGATATTAATAAGAACAAACAATTAAAACATTTAAAACGATATTTTGGTTAAAGGGGTTTTACCAAAATCAGAGACACTTGAATACAATAATTGAGGAATAACATTTAGTCAAAACTTTATAATATCATGAGAATAAATGGATTCATGATATAATACTCCAAAGGACAGTATATACACCATATAAGAGTGAATTGGTGCATAACAACAATGAACTCTCAATAGAAATGTCAAATGTGATGAAATCCCTTATAAAGAATGTATCCTTAAATTAAGGACAAATCAATCTCAAAAAAATATGTGTGACAAATATAAATACACCCAATATAAGTGGATATTAAGTGTAAAACAATAAAAGGTCATTCACACATATTCAATGGATGACATATTCAATGACTACATGTTGAACCCAAAGAAATCGAAATTGGGTTAAAAAGTTCCCTTGACAGCCTAACGACATCACATCAAAAAGAGTTGATGAGAGATAAAAAGGGTATCTCATCACTTGGACATAAAATTTACATCAACAAGGATATATGAGAACATAACCCAAAATAACAATATGTAAATTAAAATACCCAACAAAAGAAGTCTTTTAAAAAAGAGGAGGGTGAAAGGTTCCCTTACCGACTTGGGTATCTTTCAAAACATACACCCCATGAAAGAAGGGCAATAGATCATTGATGTAAATAATCATAAACGAAAGTATATTACACAAAGAGTAGAATAATGGGCAGTACATACACCACTCAATGGAATTTGTGGAAAATGTAGCATAAATCTCACGAGAATAAAAGTGAGATGAAAAATCCCTTACGAAAATTCGGCAGCCTAACGGCGCCACTCAAAACTTCCAAAAATGATTTATGAGAGGAAATAGGGTCTCTCATCATATGAACATAATAAGTACAGTAGGAGTAATATAAAAAAACATCCCAATCATAAGAAATATGAGCATAAAAGTAATGACATAAAGAGTGTACTTAAAAAGAAAGAGAGGTGTAGGATCCCTTACCTCGGGTCCGACTTGACTCGATCGTTCTTTAATCTCCTGAATAATAAACTTGAGTTAATTTTTACTTCCTTAAGAACCTTTTTCAAGTTAATTATTCCTTTTATACCACTTATTACCATGTCATAAACATTATGTAATCATTTAAGTTAATAATATTTGTTTTGCCGATATTTGGTTCTTAAGTCGAAAGTGGACTTCTTACAATTACATGTTGTTCGTGTGGCCAAATGTTTATTATATCCAGAATTGTATTCATGATGTATATATCATATATGTAATATATATCCAGTACATGCATGCATTTATAACATTACATAATCATTTAGAGGTAAGAAATGAAATGCACCGTTCATGGAGACGGTAAGCCGTACGTACGCATGAACGCTACTTTCATTTCTATTTCGTATTTTATAGAATGGAATAATAATGATATAAAGGTATATTATAATTCCAGTATAATATCATATATAATATCATATTTCCATCCTTTATACATCCCACATATGGTATTTAACGAATCAAATCACTTTGAGGGGGCGGTAGTCCACACTTCCTTAAATGAAGATATCGCGTATACCCATAATGGAAGCCATAAAGGTAAGACAAAAAGGAAAAATACAGAAGCATAACGAAAACATAAACATATTATATATCATATATAAAAATAGTGATATCATAATGGCCACCTTTGAAGGTGTTAAATGAGTATTGAACAATCATCGTTTCGGGAGGCAGAATTTCACCATCCACGGAAACCGTATGTTCTTTAACCATTTGATGTAGTTGTGTGAGAGTGTAGCTCGAATAAATATTATAACAACATCCTAGTATATTGAAGATACTGGTTTTGTTACAAAAGAAATAAATAAAAAGATTTTAGGTGGTTGGAGAAGCAAAATAAAACAAATGAACATGAGAGAATGAATTACCTTTAAAAGTGTAACTCCTTTTGATTTGAGCCTAAAGGCTTCCTTTGAAAGGATTATGCCCAAAGGGAATCCTCTAGGATGAGAAGAGGGATGTGGAGAGAGTAAATGGGCAGGGGTTGGCCTATCCAAAGGCTTGATGAGTGTGTGAAAAGAGGTAGAGGTGGGGGCCTTTTATAATAGGAGAGGAGGGGCACTTTTGGAAAGTAAGGAAATATTACTTTATTTGAAAATGTGTTTCGGTTTTAAAAGGTCCCACATTGATATAATTCGTGGATAAGGTTATAAGGGTTTGAAATCCACCCATCCAATAAGTTTTGGACATGTTTAGTTCATAGATATTACATTATATTTCTATTTTATTTTAATTGTTAAATAATGATGTCATCACTACATCATTATGATGTCATAAATAATTTAATTTATTTAATGTCTAAAAATTATAAAAAAATTACTATGATGTAGGAAATATTTTTAGCTTTCCAATGAATATTTATAATCAAAAATATGACTTGTATAACCCTAATTAAAAATTGTTTTAGTAAAACATATCATGTTTGTGTCAATTTTACTTTTCCATTAAATAAAAATATATTATTGTCATTTTCCAACTAAAGTGGCACCATGGGGTCCCCAAGTTGGCCCATGGCTTGTCTTGGTCGGCCACGACTCACCCAATAGGTGTAGGACAAGTGTCATGGTGTTTTCACATTCTTATAATATCATTTTTACCTTAAACTACACTAATTACCACTAATCGCGATTAAAAACTTAATAAGTTACTATTCACCAAAAAATTATTTTTATCCCATTGAACCACATTTTACTTCTTAATGACAACCATGTATGTCGGATTTTCAAAATTCAATACACATTAGTGGTAAACTTTCATTTAACTGAAAAATCAGTTTGCTTGATTACCACTTAGTGGTTTCACTATTCATCAAAAATTGGAGTTTTTCAGAAAAATACCAAAACTTCACCCTAAGCTATATTTGATATTCCGAATTCAAAAATGAAGTCCGTTTTACAAAAATTCAAAACATATTAGTCACATTAATTAATTTAATAATTAATTCCCGTTGTCAGAGCAAATAGCGTGTTTTTATAAAACAATAAGTATCAAAAGATTGACACTAGTTTAAGTCTAATTTCAAAGTGAAATTAATTCCAACGACCACTATTGGATTTAATGGTAAAAATATTTTCTAATTTCACTTTAAAACCAATTCAAAATATTATCTAATCATATAAATAAATTAGATTAAAAAGATATTTTGAATCAAAACACAACATTTTACACTATTCATTAAAAAAAATGAACTCTATCGGAAAAATACCAAAAAAAAATTACACAAAGTAAAATTTGATGTACCGATTCTTAGTAAGAGTTTTATTTGGTCCAAAATAATGTTTAAGAGTGAAAAAAACTATATTTAATGATGGTTCAACATCAAAAGGTGATAAGTGAACCTTTAGTGAAAACTAGGGCATATACGCCTAAAATTGAATTCTTTCCGTATTTTAAGCCTTTATCTTTTATTGGATAAATGTAAAAACATTTAAAAACATATATAATCATATTTTAGTTATTTCTATCCATTCCCGCCAATAAAACGGCTACATGTTAACTACCATTTAAAATAATATTATTAGAGTGCAACGTAAGATTCCCAAGAAACTCGTTGTTGCGTGTTGGGTACACCATCGAGCATAGCATCCCCTTTAAAGTCATATTAATATTTTATTCACAAATATGGATAAATATGAAAATTTCATATTCATTATTTACTTGGGGTGTTACCCCATCACTATCTCCTCTCACCATGAATAGAGGGTAGTAGAAAATCCACTAAATCCATAAATTCACATATTATGGGGATGCTTTATTTCTCAATATATGATAATATTTCTACTCCTGTCATGATATTTATTGCTGGGTTGAATTCTCTAGAACTATCAGATGCCACTATGTCCTTTCAAAACCTATGGTGGGTGGGGGGATAAAATATTTGTGACCAATGTATTCCCATTTTTTTTTAAAATTAGTAATCCATATAATTTTTTTACTATTATTGCATCAAGGGAAAGTAAATTCTCCTTTTATACTCCAAATTGATATATTTTATTAATTTAGGAATTAATTGAATATCCACAATAAAATATCCTATTGTTTTAACATTTCATTAATTTCACATTCTTAAGTCATCACACAATCACCCTAAAATTCATTCAACTCATCAATCTATGGCTAAAGTAAAGCATCTATTTTATCCCCTAGACTTCTAGGTCCACCAATAAGAGTGAAATTTAATAGAAAATGTTGTTTCATATAAATCCACAAAGAATTTTATATGAAACCAACACCATGGGCCACATGTTATGAGTTACACCAACCATAGACCTGAATAGATTGAAACCATATGTTGATAAACCCAATCATACATTATAACTATTGTTAGTAAAGTTGGGGTGACTCTAATCTAATTCCTTCCATGAAAGAGAGTCTACCAGGTGGGTTAGCATATAATTTTCCATATTTCATTCCATAATACATTATATTAATTTAGAAAATTTAGATTAAATAACTAATATTTTTATAATTGGATTTAATGGAATGTAAAATATTTTCTTTATGATAATTGATTTCCCCTATTTCATAGTCTAACAATGATGAGTATGATTTCCACCATTATCGTTCCACTTAAAAGAGTCACAAACCATATAATTATCCAAATGGTAAGTTTCATTTCTAAACATCATATTGTTTTTTTTAAATGCATATGTGGCCTCATATGTGAAACCCTAGTTCTCTATCAACTTACAAGCATAGTAATATGAATCAGGATTATTAGACACAGCAGGAAGTACATTTTTCAATTACACCAAGAACTTATTGAATTATGTGTATAACTATTGATTTAAAGCCTTGAATCAAAACAAATCCATGATAAATGAAAAGTTACTATAAGCTGTACACCTTAAATATAATTCAATTTTTGCATCATCAGGTATTTCATAAAACCACAATTAACCATGATCAGGACTAGAGAATGAATTGATCTCATTGGTCTCAATATTACATATGCTAATACATTCAGGATTCAACCCACATACCAATTTAGTAAGAATTTCAAACATCAAATCATTCTTCCTCACTTCAACATCCATCCGAATAGTTTCTATTTAATAAAAATGAATACATTCTATCCCATTATGTGTCCATATATTATAGTTTTCTAGAAACCCATTAAATAATAGATTCTCCCTCATGGTATATCATGTGAATTGATATCTATTTTCACATTTTCTATATGTATAACTAATATTTTCACTTTAAAATCCACTAGTGAAACAAATAAACTGCATAATTCCCCTAAATTTTCTCTAGAAGTTCTATTTGGAAGATCAATACAACTCTTTTCCATATTCATATCTTTACAATATGTTGTAACAATTATAAAATAATTCATATTATAATAATTTTTATAATTTTATATCACAACATATATTCCAAATAAATACTAACCAATTGCTTGTGGAATTCAATTCATACTGATAAAAAAAACAATTCATAAACTGTATGATCATCAAAATTTAAAATATATTTAATTATTTATACCTTTTTTAAAAGTTTTATTTTTTACATGAATAAATATTTTGTATAAAGTCACTTATAAATAAATGTATGACAAGTAAATTTAAAAAATGAAAAAAATTCAGACTTTTATTAAAAAATGACCAATGGTTATTTTAAAATTTTAGTTATCAAAACACTAGACTACATAAAATTAATATTTTATTAAACTATAATTGATATTTTAGGGTTAAATTATTTGTGAATATTTAATTTTCATGATTAGGAAATTAATTTGAACACTCAATTATATTTTTTACTAAATGAAAATGACGTAACTTGTCTTATTCTTCATTATCCATAATGTCTTTGGTCAACAAGGTAGAATTAATTAGGATTAAAAATTTATCCAAAAAATCATCTTACTAATTTTAAAAATGAATATAATATTTCATACCATTATAAATTTTTATCATTAATAGGAATATCCTATTTAACATTAATACATCTATCATGGTATTGAATCAAAAGAAAAAATTAGAATGAATGCAGTGAATAAAATTATCAAAACTAAATTAGATCAAAAATGAGTTATCAAACTTCAAAAAAAATTATAATAGGTATTAAAAAACTAGGTCTAAAATAAAATCATCAAAAAATAAAAATATAAACTCCAAAACTATAATAATATGAATCATGTTCAAAATAATATTTTTGTTAAAATTTATCCAAATCAATCAAAATATTTATAAAAAGTATATAGAATTTTAAATATAGAACATTAAACAATTAAGCCTAAAAATTATAATTTATAATTGGGAAATAAAAATAATATAACTTTGAGGAAAAAATGAAAATATTTTAAATATTTTACCATTAATTAAAAAATTTACCATAAGACACAAACATTTAATAAAATAAATGTGTCAATTTTGTATCAAATATTGAATCAAGATAATCCCTACATGGTTATTATGAAAATAAAAACCCCAAAATAGATGGGTTTTTCTTAATAATAAAGAATCACATGTTTTATATACTAAAATTATGGTTTAAATCTGATAGTGTAATGAATTAGAAAACAAAGTGACTGATCAGACATGTATAGTTGCTGTCAGCTAGGACAACCTCACTATGAGGGGATGACGGTAAGCAGATGTAGTGGAAACATCTAGATCAAGAGTGGTGGTAAATAGGGGTGGTGGAATGATCAAGATAAGGGGTTGTGATTTTTAAAATTGGTGGTGATGGCAGTGGCTCTAGGAGGGGGTACGAAAAGGGTAAGGGAGAGAATGCATGGATGGGCGGCGGTGGTGCCGACTTCGATAGCAGGTGTAGTGAGGGTGAGGGAGAGGATATGGAGGGGGTGGGCAGTTGGGAGGTGAGGGGGAGTGGGGATATATATATATATATGGTAGAGGCAGTTACTAATATTGACCAATAGTGATAACCAAATACAGTCACCCATTTGAACAAGCGCACATGCCTGCTTTTCTAGGAGTGAATTTCAATGATTCTAATGAGTTTAAAACAACCTATTATGGGTTTGTTAGTTTCATATTGCTATTGTAACTCCTCAATATAAAAAATAATTAAAGGATTATAGTATAATACTAATGTTAATAATACCCACTATTAATTCAAATAATCTATTAGATAAGAATATTGAGGTAATACATTTGGCATGTGAAATTTCACGAAACATTATACAATGGAAAAAGAACATGTATTTCTATGTGTATTGATGAGGATAGAAATAATATTTTTTGGTACATGGATATTATTAGAAAAACCCAAAAAATTAGATGATGGCTTTTATAATTATTTTTAAGAAACATTAATAAACATTTTCATTCAAAGTATTAAAACTAATCATTTGGAAAATTAGATAATTCTCCACAGTTATTTTTAATTCTAATAAAACAATACAAAAAAATTTCACATTTATATATTCTAAAGAATGGATTTCTTATAATTTAAAAATCTATAAAAATGGTGTCTTTATCAATGTTTTTTAACACTTAAAAATATCACATTTCTTAGCACTTTTTTAGTACTAAGATAGGTCATCATGGAATACAGAAACCACTATTTAGTGATGTAACAACCTAAAAATATATATAATCAAGATAAACATAAAATTACCAAAAAATTTAATAGAATTCATATTAAATTAAAAAAAATTAAATAAAAAATATTTTTTTTATATTAATATATTTCTAAATAAAAAAAACAATTATTGTTATTACTATTGGGGATTAGAGCAAAAAAAAAACAAATGCAAAACATTGCTCTAAAAGACCACCCTAAAAATTGGTGTTTAGAACTAGTAAGTCCAGGTACCCTATCCAACACACCATGTAATCTCTTCAATAGGTTATGTTCATCCCAAGATCTTAATTCTGAGTAATGAACAATCACAAGATAAACACACACGCACATGCAAGCACAATTCACAATATAATGAACAAATGGATTATGTGTTTCAAACATTCATACTACATCCATGGTATAACTATAGAATCACATTTATTTAATGAATAGAAACAGCAAGGTTACATGAATTACTATATTTTATAACTCTACCTAGATAATTGGAATATGTTCCACTTAATCCGTTTGGTCATCGCATATTCTGGATCCCTTATTATGGTCTTCTCCCTTGTAGGTATTGGACTCTTCCTTTGGTATGGTGCCTCTGGAACATTATGTGTTCCCATATTGGCTTCCCCAAAAGGGTATCCACCATTACATTGGTCATTCCTTACTAGTGATCGCCAATCATCCTAAAAAAATGTCATTACATCCATTTATATAGACATCAAGTCTATATCTCCAATAAATCTGATCAAAATTAATTTTTCTATCCATTAATATTGAAAATTAACTCTCTATTTATGTTGAGAGAAATGTATCTATTAATGTTGAGAAAAAAATCTCCATTAATAATTTTCTCTCTCTCCAATAAATGGGCTAGACCCAAATCAATTCTAGATTAAGAATTGTTTTTACAAGTTGAGTCCAACAATCTCCCACTCAAAAATTATTCTCACACTCACACCAATGATGAAACTATTTAATCTTATATTCACAATTCATCTATAGTTAATTCATGGTTCTCCACTCTATACTTCATTAATCGTCTAATCTCTCACTAAAATAGTCCTTACACAGTTTCTAAAACCATGATATGATCATTAACTATATAAAACTCATTTAAATACCTCCATAGAAAATATCTCTAAATCAATTAGTAACATGTTTCCATCCTTTGATTTTTTTTGAAATTCCAAAAAACAATTTTTTCTAAGAACCGTGTCTATAGCCTCTCTCTATCAGACTTCCATGTGTATCTGATGACTATACTACTAAGATTTTACACCACCAAAGAGCTTCTCAGTACCCCGAACACTTGATACACCATAACAACCAACCTTCAATTAGCAGCCATAGATTTTAAAATGTCAAATTTCATCAAAATGATGACCTGCAACTCAAATTTCATTTAGTGCAACCTTGGAAACAAGGTCCTTTTCTCCCACATCTTCTAGTCTGGTTTAAACACTTTAAGATATGACCTTTATCATAGAAGTTCCTTTCATTTCTCTACCAATCCTCCAATATACCATTTATATAGAGTCAAATGTTTTAATATGCGTTTTCCATACATAATTTTATATAGAAAAAGGTCATCGTGCTATATCTTCCATCGACTTGAACTAAAAACTGAAGACATCATCTAAAATTTCCATTCGACAACTCATGTCATCTATCAAATGGATTCAATATTTAAAACAATACTTGTGTTCTTATTTTAATATCCTTATAATTAAATTACCTTAAAGAATTTTAGTAGCCTTTCACCAATCTCCAAATTCCACCTAATGAATGTAACACGACAAATGACACCGATGGCTATAAAGACATTCAATATTTAAGAAACACCATTGATACTGTCACCATCTTCTAGTGACATTATTCTAGATTCCTGAGAGTACTCTTAATCTAAGCAACCAAATAGTCTTCCAAAAACCTATCAATTTCACCAAAAAAATAATTTACCTCATGAATCTTATTAGTTAATTTAACTTTAAATATCCCATAATTACCTCTAGTATTGCCAATATCTTCTAGTAATGTACTCTATGTCCATTAAAAAATTATCCACTAGATTCATGCCATCATGTTCTGTAACTAGACAGTTAAAACAATCCCTTTGATACCATGTTATCTCCGGGAACCCTAGCTACCACACAGAGTCATCCCTTCATTTATTTATAGTCATCTCTGGGTCTTCATTCTATGTAATGAATATATGAATGAAAATAACACAAAAACGCAAGAATAATGTACAAAATAATGCACAATAGAATTATGTGGTTCAAAACATATCCTAAATCTAGGGGAGAAAGATAACATAAATTTTATTCTATGACTAGAAACATCTTAGTTATCTAGATTATCAAATTTTTGTAATTGTAACATTTTGTAACCTTCTTGTATGTACTTCTTAACTCCCTTCTTTACTCCCTTTTTATTTGGGTACGTTTAAAACCCTATGGTGATTGATGGTTTTTGTCATAAAAAATGAGCTCATGTATGGGGATGTATATTTGTTTGAATTTATGGAGTATGGGTATAAATTTTCCAAAGGTTTTAGAGGTTTTACCTTTGGTTTGGTGACCTTCAAAGTTAGTTCGGGGATTGTCAACAGAATTTGGAATGCGCACTGCCTAATAGACATATTCACATAATGAACTGGTCACACAATTAGAATATTTTATAAGGAAGATTCCATGAGTTCAGTTTAGAATGTAAAACATTATAATCTATGACAAATGTTTTACATAATTAATGAGTTGATTGGGATTAGTTTTATAACAGCCCAAACATTTTATGGTATGCTTCTCTTAAATACATTCTATTCATAGCCTATATTTTATAAAGCACTGTGTTCCTTTGAAACGACACTTGGTTATTTAAGGGATTGTCAAAACCTAACCATTAAACATAAATTTTTCACTACTATGTTTTGAATTTCAAAAAACGGTCATATAGAGTTGTGACCAGTAAGTCATTCGGAGTCTGATAGAACCAACTTGATTTTTTGATGAATAGTAACATACCCCTATGAATAGTAATATGAATAGTAGAATCAATAGTAATATGACCCTTATAAATGATAAATAATGATAATATTTTATTTTCTTAAGGTAATAAGATAATGAGATCTTAATTAATTTTTCAATGTGATATTAAACTAATTATATATTTAAAATTGTTATTTTTTGAATTAACTATGATTTTATTTAAAAATTAAATTAAAAATTCATAATAATTATTTTCGAAAAATTGAGTACATTTTTTAATTTTACATGTTTAAAAATGGTTAAGGTGAATTTTTGGTATTTTTCTAAAATACTTGAATTTTTCATGAATAGTAAAAATACAGTTTTGAGTTTTCGGTAGTTTAATGACTTCATAATGATGTAATAAATAAATATAAAATTCTGGTCGACTTGTGTACAATAATTTATTACATGAGGTGTCCCAAGTGGCAAAAACCATGGGCAAGCCCATGGTTTTGCAAAAACCACTAATGAGGTGTCCGTTTTAATTAATAAAAAACCCCCTCTTAATTACTATAAATACCCACTCACCCCTTCATTTTATTTCATTAAAAACTCATTATCCTAGAATATCTAGTAGTATTACCTCCCTAGGAGTCCTCCCGAGGTGTCATCAAACCCCCAAGGTCCCAACCATCATGTATTGGGAGTTACTCTACAACGTAAGAGAATCAACCACCCTTCTCTTTTCTTAAAGCATTCATTTTATGTTTTCAATTTTATTTTCAATTGGATTATATTGGGATGTTTCATTATATATTTCACTTAATGACCATATTATTTAATAGTGATGAGATACCCACTTTCTCTCATCAAACTATTTTATTAAATTTTAAGTGACGTCATTAGGCTGCCGACTTTTCATAAGAGATTTCTCAATTTTTCTTCTATTTTGAGTTCCTTTCTTTTATACTTTTTTTACTCATCTCCCCTCATCTAAATTATATGATAATTCCAGTACCATACATGAACTATAATTATATTATTCTAATGGAATATTTCATTATCATCTCTCTTTCCCCCTCCTCTTATACTAAAAATGAAAACACTATCCGAGATGTGTTAATTTATCACATTCAAGGACGACCGTTTCTCAATTTACATTACCATGTTCAATTTTAGTTATGAAACCATTTTTATGGTTGAACCATATCATAATATATTTATTTCATCTCATTAATGTTCTTCAATCCCTACACAATAATAATATGGAATAATAATACAAAACTAGTTCATTGTGCACAAAACCACGAAGCTTAATCCAAGCGTTTATCAATAACTTTTAACTGATGATTCATCCTCAAGTATATAACCCAGAATCATTGTAAGATAATTTATACCTCTTTATTGTCACTAATAATATATATTAACCACTCTGTATGTTTATCCACATTTCAAATGTACTTCCATTCATGAATACAAGTAAACGAATCATGAAAACCAAGGAAGAAAATGATTCCAAAACAATAAAATTGATCCTCTTAAACCCATAAAAAGGGGCATGAATGAACCTAATAAGGTTATAATAAATAAATTACATGTATATTAGGTTCTGTAATTATTAATTAATTAAGATAAATTTGATTATTTAGGTCATTAAATTAAACAAAGAACACACTCAAGCATAAGGTAAGGGGTTTCTTGTCTCACTTTTAATTCTGTGAGATTTCCATTGTTCTCCACTTATTTCTTGTATGTGTTATATGTGTACTGCCATTTGATATATAATAAAATTATTATATTTATATAGATGGTATTGAATGATTATTTTGATGGTTATTAAGTTCTGATCATATGATTCGACCAATTACATTGTGGTGAGGGACTTTGTCCCAAATACCATTTTGTTGTGACTAACTTTGTATTGTGCACCTAATAATCCTTATGTGGTGTACCTGCTTCCCAATTGAGATAAATTTTCATTTGAAATTATATTTCTATTAAATATCCATAATCTCATATCATGGATGTGTTTATTTTCTAAACCGTATACCGTTTTACATACGCCGTATATTTGGAAAATTATTTTAACTATAGAATTATTGATGAATCTCTATTCTCTACTCTTTATGGATATTAAAAAGCCATATTAATCTTGTATTAGATAAATTTATAAATTATTATTTGGACTTTAAGTGGTGGGTGGGACCCGCTACAACCCCTTGATGCATCAATAGGTCTCATGAGACAAATCAGTTGGCGACAAACCCTTCGAGTTTGTTTCCAAAAATCAGACGGGTTTCCTCCCACATAACTAAACCGTTTTATTGGTATTATGGTATCATTTTCCAGATACATGACGTCCAGTTAATAATAATTCTATTTATTCATTGTCATTTATTACTATCCATGAGGTTTTCACTATGAAAAAAATCTATGGATGCATTTTCATTCTCAGTTACTAATGGCGTGAGTTTTTCATTTATTTACCATGCCATATTGACTATGCCAAGTTGTTTATTATTAAGTTATTATTGATTCATGATTATGATACTTTTAAACCTTAATGATCCTTTTATCTCAAACCTTTCATTTGTTTACATTTAACAGGTGATTAAGAGGAGATCATTTATTGAGTTTCTATGGATGCAGTTTTTAGTTTTTGTTATATATTGTATTTTGTAACCTTTTTGATGTAATTTGAGTAAAATATATGTATCTAGTTTCTTCAAGATAACTAAACTGATCATTCCTTTTGTATTTTCATTCCTTCAAACAATTCCAATGTACTTTTTAATGCAACGACTCTGGTCTAGAGGGGTCGGGGCATTACAGTTGGTATTAGAGGAAATTTAGTAGAAAACTTGGAAACTAGAGTAGGAAATGTATAATAGGGAACAAAGACCTAAGGTAGTAATTGAGGAAACACTACTGGAAATATCACCTATAACCATGATTTAAAACTTTGGGTATATCCCTTGAAACCATGGGTATAGGATATACCCACGGTTTCAGAAACCGTGCGTTGTAGTGTCGTCGCAATAGGTCTATACCCACAGTTTTCTGGAAACTGTGGGTATAGACCAAGGAAAATTGATATTACCCAGGGTTTGTTAAACCGTGGGTATATATGTATACCCATGGTTTTCAAACTGTGGGTATACTGATTTATAGCACCCCATATTTACCCACGGTTGACCAAACTATGGGTATAGACAGGTTCCCCAGGCCGAGCAGATGCACCTCCCTACCATTCTGCATCCGTATTAGCACATATACATGGCATGTCAAACTGGATGTTTGATAATCCAACCTAATCCCCAACATATAAATAGATAAACTAGAAGTTTCAATCCACTCTTTTATAACAAATCATGGGGCCACTATTAGAACCATTGATCATAACATTCAATAATGAATCCACCATGGGCACTAAATGACCCACCTTAGGGATAAAACTGATAGAAATAGCTACCGCAGTCCCTGGGGAAGCAGCTTAATGTGGATTCCAACTAGGGACTTATGTGATGAATCCAATATCTCATGATACACCTATAGAAACAAACTCATCCAACCTAAATTCCATAGTAAGAGATGATTAGAGGATCAATTACCACACTAGCCCTATGAACTTCACATCTACCAATTTGAGTTAACATTGAATCATTTTGAATTCATTGACATGATCCACCATTGAATTACCTTTCACTATATTCAATATAAAGATTCTCTCTATCAGAAAAATTTTGTTTATTATTATTGGCTTCTCATACATGTCTATGAGTATGGATATTAATGTTTTAGTCTCTTTATCCTCCTTGTTTTTGAGGGCCACGTTCCAGGATAACATGTGTCTTTATATTTTTACTTTTTCTAGTACTTATGATTTGAAAACATTCAACATAACCTCTAAATTACTATAAAATAGATAATCTCCAATCTACATCTTCAAAAATATAAAATTTGAAGCATCCAAATTTTCAATTTGGACCTTGAACATCATTACTTATAAAATAGTAAACTCCCCCTAAAATGGATAATATAAATGAAAATTACCTTACTAGAAGTCATCTTCTAATTCAATCACCAAAACCACTTGTTATGACAAATCCCCCACTTTAATAAATATCCTTATAGAACATAAAATCCATAGAACTAGGCTGTATGTTTCAATAGTCGTGACACTAGATGTCAATGTCTAAATAAAGAAATTATAGACCAAAATCTCACACTAAATATCCTTTGTCTCAATTGATATTTCATAATAGAACATACAAAAATAGAAAAAAACTCACACCCACTAAAAACAACAATAGGAGAATTTACATAGTTCAAAATTAGTACAACTCCATGAGATAATAATTTTTACTCATTATTGGAAATAGAATAGAAGAGAACTGAAATAATATTATTAAAAAAGTGACTACACTCACATATATATAGACATGTCTAGTCAATTATCCTAAGGTCTCTGACTTATGATCTTCATAGAAAACCCTCCACTTTATCAAATAAATGACTAGATACTCAGCCCATGCACTGCATAAACTTACAATCCCTGATTAGTAGTGAAATACATATATTTTACTCTTATTCATCTTCTAAGAGGGGTAATGGTAAATTTGTGATAACCTTTATTTTTATGAATTTTATTAATTTTAATAACTTTAACCTCTATGGATGGTTAAATACATGATCCTCTCTATATAAAAATATCATCCTTACATTATACATATGAAAATGAAAGCACAATACCAAAACATGATGATTTACAAAGTTTAGTGAAAAGCCTACTCCTTTCCATATTGGTTATACGAGACAACATGGATACTCTAATAATATCAATAATAATTGGTTATACACCGTGACAATAAATATCCATCATATGGTTATACACCCTATCCTTTATTCAAAAATTGGTTATACACCACAATTTAAAACTCCTTAAGTGATTGGTTATATACCCCATCCAAAAGCCTCCTACAACTACCCAGACACTCCCCCTCCCCCTCCCCCCTTGCCTAGCCCCTCCCCTCCCGCCCCACTACCCAGCTCCTCCCCCAGCCCCTCCCCCTACCCCTGCCTAGCCCCTCCCCCTCCCGCCTCACTGCCCAGCCCCTCCCAGCCCCTCCCCCTCCCTCACCGCTGCCTAGCTCCTCCCCTCCCCCCTACCCAGCCCCTGCCCCCAGCTCAGTCAAGTACAATGGAATATTTAGAGAAAAGTTTGGATAAAAAACACATGAAATAAAATAAAAAAACATGTATAGCAATGTCATTCAATAATTTATATATATAAAAAGTATCCACCATAAACAGAAAATGTTATCAATATTCAAGACTTGCACGTGTTAAAAGATTAAAAAATCAAGAAAAATCATAAGGGTGCATTCCTCCTTTTCAAAATGCAATTACAGTTCAATGTATCCAAAACATATACAAATTTACAGCCGAATATTAAAATTAAAAATTTGGAGTAAAACCTGAATCAGGATTCCACTGAACATGATTTTTCTTTTGTGTTTGGAGTCATCTTAAAACCTAAAAACCACATTAAAAATTTAGAGAATGGAAAGCTGAAAACCAAAAATAGCATATGAAACATCTAAATCAGTTAGTCAATTCCAAATATTCATATAACTGTCAGATCACATACCAATCAGTCAAGAACAATGACATATTTAGAGAACATTTTGGATAAAAACACATGAAATAAAATACAAAAACATATATCGCAATGTCATTCAAAAATTGATATAAATAAAAATTATCCACCATAAACAGAAAATGTTATCAATATTCAAGGATTTTTCGTGTTATCAAGATTTAAAAATCAGATCCTCATCTCACTCATGCCCAACAAATTCCCTTACCCCTCCCCCTCCCCCTCCCCTCTACCCAACCCCTCCCTCATGCCCAGCTCCCCCCTGCCCAGCTCCTCCCTCATGCCTAGCTCCCCCCTACCCAGCCCCCCCTCCCCCCCCTCATGCCCAGCTCCCCCCTACATAGCCCCTCCCCCACCTTCCTCATGCCCAACTTCCCCTCATGCTCAGCTTCCCCTCATGCCCATCCCATCCCCCACCCCTCCCTCATGCCCAGCTACCCCCTGCCCAGCCCCTCCCCCTCCCCTGTAAAGATCGGGAAACTTCAAGGAAATTTTTTTTCTTAATTTTCTTTATAATTTTACAAGAACGCAATTTCTGACGGCGCCTTATTCCGTGGCCCGGTGTGCCCGGAATTAATTTCCGAAGTTTGGCTCGGGTACGTTCAGTGAACGAGCGAGTGGGAATTTCTATCTTTTGAACCGGTGCCCGGAATCGAATTCCGAGGGCACCGATGGAACCGCAGCGCCGGTAATTTCTTAAGAACGCCATTTCCGGAGTTGCGTTTATCAGAGAGAAGATGATAAAAATTGTGGAAGTTTAATTTATAACTTATCTACAATTTTTATTTTCTTGTTAAGTAGATTAAGTGTTATGTTACAACACTTGACCCTCTCTTAAGTGGTTTTAACCTATGTAAGGGAGTTAGGGGTGGGACCCACTTGGAGTTAACCACCCATGGAAGGATTTAAGGTGAGGTGGGGCCCACACGAACCCCACCCCTTCACTTTTCCCATAACCCCCTAACTCCCTCTTTATTTTGAAACTCCTCACCTCCCTCTTTATTTTGAAACTCCTCAACTCCCTCTTTATTTTGAAACTCCTTCTCTCCCTCTCTCCCTCATAACTCATGCCAACTAGCACTTAAATTAAGTTATTGAAACTCTTAATCAATTAAGTGTTTGAATTTTGAACTTACAATGCATGGCATGATTAAAATAAAATAAGGGGAAACCTTGTTTTATTTGAGAGGTTGAATTGTGGTGGGAGGATTTTTGAGAAAGAGCCTTTGTGTGATAGAAGAAGGAAACTCCTTCTTCGTTGAAGAACGTCCTCCTCTCCATGAATAACGGTTCTTCTCCGATGAAGAACATCGATCCCTCAACTTAGAACGACTCGGTGATCACGGTTCTTCATCCTCTTTTTCCTCCACGGCAAGGGAGAAGACACCGACGTAGGGAACTCTCCAACGACAACGCGCCTTCCTTCTTCATCTCCGCAACAAGTGAGGAGACGTCGTTTCCTCCTCGGACGTACCCCAACATCCATGGAATCGACGTCCGATCTCCGCGGCGTCGTTCTCCGCGACGCCGTTCTCCGCGACGCCAGACGTGCGACGTCAAATATCCAAGTAGGGGTTTGTTGTTGCTTTATTTAATTATTTTCCGTTCTTGGTTCTAGCATGACAAACTTGAGGATGAACGATTAAGTGTTATCGTCTAACGAGAGGGGGACCGGACCGCACAAACACGGCCGAACCCCCCTCCTTTGTTCTTGAATTTTTCTTGCGGATAAAACGAGATAGCGTGGTGCCGTCGCACCATGCGGGAATCACACGGAAATTATTTCGCGGCGCCGTCGCGCCGCGCCGTGGAAAGAATTATCATGAAAGCGACGCCGTCGCGCCGCGTCGAAGGAAACCGAAGACGCCGCGGCCGGAGCGGGGCCGCGGCAGAGGGGTGCGGAGTCGTCGCACCGCGCCGGATGACGAAGGCCGCGGCCGGTACCGGGCCGCGGCGGATCGTGATGACCGGCGGCCAGCCGGGCCGCCGGTGTCGGAAGACGGAAGAGGACCGGCCCTTGCCGGTCCTGTTGACAAGAAGCCGACCGGCCAGGTCGGGCCGGCCGGGTTGGTGGAAACCGGGGGAATTTAATTCCACCGGGCAGTTATTTGGCACCCCATTATGAGGGGGGCCGGTTTCACAAAGGGGGGGGGGGCTGGCGGACCCCCGTTTCCAGCAAGCTTGGCCTTCGGCCGAGCTGGCAGCGCGCCCAGCGCGCTGCCTTGCGCCGAACCGGCGCGCCTGGCCGGTTCGCCGGGGCGGGCCGGGTCGACCCCGTCCGGGGCGGGTCGACCCGGTTCGGGCCATCCGGGGGGGTCTCGGGCTGGGACAACCCGGGCCCGAAACCCCCGTTACCGAGCGGTTTGGTCAAATGCTCGTATCTTGGGCTACGGGCCTCCAAACGACTCGCCGTCAGCAGCAACGCGATCCTTGGATCGAGACGGTCGTTTCAGTATACTATACTCAAAGAGCACCTTCCTTTTCGGGAGACTACGTGGTTAAAACTCCATAGTTAAGCGTGCTTGGCCTAGAGTAGTGATCAGGATGGGCGACCTCCTGAGAAGTTTCCCAGGGTGGGTGTGAGACGGAAATGCCAATAAATAACAGACTAGGAGTCCGATTGACGCGCCGTCTGTTTCATTGAATTACTCTAAGTGAGATGGATCTTTTGGCTTACTCCGCTCGAGGTTTGGATGCCGACGGAGTGCGGTCGGGTTGGATCGCACCGAAATCCAACCGGGCCCCTGGAACGAAAAAGCCAATAACTCTCAGACCGGGCGTCCGATTGACGCGCTGTCTGTTGCGTTGAGTTCCTGTTGACGATACGGAACTTTTGGAATCCTCCGCCTGTGTTTTGGATGCAGATGGATAGTGGCCGGGTTGGATCACACCGAAATCCAACCGGGCCCCTGGAACGGAAAAGCTGATATCTTTCTGACAGAACGTCCGTTTGACGAACCATCAGCGGCGTTGGTGATCGCGTTGAGAAACGGTCCCTATGAGTTTACCCTTTGAGAGTTCGGGGTACAGTTGAGATATAACCGGGTTTGGTTCGCTCACGAAACCAACCGGGCCCCTGGGACGAAAAGGCTAATAACTCACAGACCGGGCGTCCGATTGACGCGCCGTCTGTTGCGTTGAGACCCCTATGACGTGGCGGTCCTTTGAGATACTTCTTCGTGGGACTTTGAGATACTTGGAGTATCGACCTGTAGCTCGTGGAGTGGACCCTCCCAGTGACGAGCATGCGGAGTACGGAGACCGTGTAGCTGGCTGAGACCCGACGACTGCTGATCGAACGACTCGGTGTGTTAGAGAGGTGCGTTTGGTTGTAGCGGCACATGGGAGCGCTTGGTTGTAGCGGCAGACCCACGACAGAGGTGCGCTTGGTTGTAGTGGCACATAGGAGCGCTTGGTTGTAGCGGCAGACCCACGACAGAGGTGCGCTTGGTTGTAGCGGCACATGGGAGCGCTTGGTTGTAGCGGCAGACCCACGACAGAGGTGCGCTTGGTTGTAGCGCACATGGGAGTGCTTGGTTGTAGCAGCTGGCCCACAGTACTCGATGGGTGGAGTTCTTCAGCAGTCTTAGGTTAGTGAGCAGTACCTCAGAGTCGTGACAGGACCACTGTACACTCCAGAGATGGAGCTCTTCAGCAGTTACGGTTTCGATAATGAAAATCCTGGTTTGAGCTGAGACTTTTGACCTTGTGTTTACCTCATGATTGAGATGGGTCACTTGCTAACTTAGGTATATGTATGAGCATATACCCGGGTAGTGGTTATCCATTGATTTTACAATCCTTGTGTTTCCTCATGATTGAGATGAGTTATTTGATAACTTAGATATATGTATGGGCATATACCTAAGAGAGGTTATCTGTTGAGATCTTCTTTCTGGTTATCCTTGTTGGTTTAGTGAGACCTTGAGGGTCTCGGGATCCCTACTGAGTATCGTTATACCCACCCCTGCACGGGCTATGCCCGCACCTCATTGTGTTGGTTGCAGACAACGGGCAGAGCTGACAGATGCCGAGTGTTCGAGGACTGGACGGTACCTGGAGGTGGACTATACGAAGAGATGGTACACGGAGGAGGACCTCAAGACGAGACGGTACCCAGAGGTGGATGTGACGACGAGGCGGTACCCGGAGGTGGACCACTGGGCGAGACATACTCGGAGCGGACGGTGGGACCTGAGGAGCAGAGGAGCTATCTGTACCCACCCTTCAGGTGGGATTTCCTGTGGACAGCTCGGCGTAGCAGCTTTACTTTTCAGTTGTTGTTTTCCCTTTCGAGTTGTACTTTATAGTTGGGCTTGTATTTCCGGCCCCTTTTTACTTTCCACACTTACTGTTGTACCCAGTTTTTACTTAGTGTTTACTTTTTCCGCTTGTACTCTGTGGTGCTTGTTTTCTTTTATAAAGGCAATGCCTTCCTAGTTATCGGGATTTTATGCCTTTGGTGCTAGTCTCCAGCCTCTGGCCTATGGAAGTCGGGCTTGGGGTAGTCACGGCACGGGCCCCGAGGATGGGTCGTGACAAATTGGTATCAGAGGAGTTCGGTTCTACCGCAGAACTTATAACTCTGATGTTTCTTTCTGTGAAGCAATAGTGTTAAGGGTACCGAGTGTGGTTTTCAGTTCAGGGAGTCCAATGTTGGTGCGGGCGGCCGACGTATCCATACACCAGGACCCTGACAACTGATTTCCGACTTTGTGCATGAAAACACTGATTGCGTGTGTGTTTCTAGAAGTTTTTAAATGTCAGCTCAAACCAGGTCAGCTCACCAGGTATAATCGTTTGACCGTGTTACGTTGTTTCTTTCAGGATGCCTTTTCACGAACGACCAGCTAGAGCCCAGAGGGATGTGCGTACTGACAGCCTGTCGAGCGACGAGGCTTCGGTACAGGGCCCTCTTGCAGTTGAGGCACCAGCGGAGGCACCAGCGATACTACCATACGTTGGGCCACCGATGCCACCAGCCCCAGTAGTAGGCGATGTACGCCACTTGAGTGCGCTGCACGAGTTCCAGCGCCAGAGGCCACCCAGGTTCCGGGGAGAGACGGACCCGCAGGCGGCTGAGGATTGGCTGGAGGCTGTGGTGGGAGTCTTCAGGCTAGTGGGGACGCCAGAAGGCTTCATGGTGATCTTTGCTGCCAGCCTCTTTCAGGCAGCAGCAGGCAGGTGGTGGAGCCACTTGTTTCAGTTTTGCGATGGGATGACCTTCGCATGGGAAGACTTCGAGACCTTCTTCAGGGTGAAGTTTGTGCCAGTAGCTCTACACCCCGAGCGTGTACATGAGCTTCTGCCTTTGCCGCATGTTTTTCGATCAGTAGCCGAGTCATCTGTGGGCAGTAGACAGATGATGCAGAGGTCCAGGAGGACCGGACTAGCAGTTGGACGATCTCGGGGTTTAGGACCGGTGGTGCGGGGCACCCGAGGTGGGGTCAGAGCCAGGCGTGCCAGAAACGGACAATGTTACTCCTGCGGCGGAAAGTTTCACCTGGCACGTGACTGTCCGACTCCTCGTACGATTGATCAGCGGGTGTTGGAGGAGCCACCGAGACAGAAGCTGTCACGACCCGCCCTCGGGGTCCGTGCCGTGACTACCCCAAGCCCGCCTTCCATAGGCCAGGGGCTGGCGACTAGCACCAAGGCGTAAATCCCAGTAAAAAGGGAAGGCATTGCCTTTGAAATGTAAACAAACACCACAGAGTAAGCAAGCAGAAAGTAAACACTAAACCAAAGCAGAGTACTACTGAAAGCGCGGAAAAGTAAATGGGCCAGTATACAAACCCAAACTGAAAGTAAAGTACAACTCGAAAGGGAAAACAGCAACTGAAAAGTAAAAGCCGCTACTCCGAGCTGTCCACTGGAAATCCCACCTGAAGGGTGGGTACAGATAGCTCCTCTGCTCCACGGGTCCCGCCGTCTGCTCCGTGCACGTCCCGCCCAGTGGTCCACCTCCGGGTACCGTCCCGCTGTGCAAGCCTCAGCTAAGGTCAACGTTGTCCGTCGTCTGCAACCAACACAACGTAGTGCGGGCAAAGCCCGTGCAGGGGTGAGTATAAGCTACTCAGTAGGGACCCCGAGACCCCTGAAGGTCTCTCAAAATCCACAAAGGATAAACCACGAAGAAAATAACAATCACGAAGTAACAACGGACACTGCTTAGGTATATACCCATACATATACCTAAGTCATCAATTCAAATACGCTCCAACCTCCGAGCCCAAGTACAACTCAGTCCACACAGGATAGTAAACGTATTCCACACAGGAAAGCAAAACGTAATCCACACAGGATTGCACAACACAATCCACACAGGGAAAGCAATAGGATTCAGCTCACACAGGTATACTTCTTCAAGGACGATAAAGATGATCACTGATCCATCTAAGTCGTCGGACCCACGAAGGATCGATAGGTAACTAACCCCCGCAAAGACCCACACAGGATCGGGCCCACACAGGACCTGTAGGCGCTGGCTCACACAGAACCGCTGAGCGCGGACCCACACAGGATCGGGCCCACACAGGACCTGTAGCACTGATCCACGTAGGATCACTGAGTGTTGTAGTCGTCGTCGTCGAATCCACACAGGATCTCTGTACTGTCGTCGTCGCAGTCACAGTAGCAGTCGTAGCAGTAGTAGCAGTTGTAGCAGTCGCAGCCAGCACTAGGGTTCCCGCACACAGCAAGCTCGTTCGGAGGGTCTGCTCCACGAGCCGAGAGGCTGATACATCAACTGTCACGAAGACCAGAGTTGATGTATCCAAAAGTTCCGTATCGTCAATAGGAACTCAACGCAACAGACGGCGCGTCGATCGGACGCCCGGTCTGAGAGTTATTGGCATTTTCGTCTCCGGGGCCCGGTTGGTTTTTAAGGCTAAACCAACCCGACCGTACTCCTCCTGCGTCCAAACCTCGGGCGGAGTATGCCAAAAGATCCGTCTCACTAAGAGGAACACAACGCGACTGACGGTGCGTCAATCGGACGTTCGTAGCTCAAGATATGAGCGTTTCCGCTCCGAAGGTCCGGTTGGTTTCGTGAACGAACCAACCCGGTCGAACTCAAAGTAAACCGAAACCTTGAGTGCGATATACCGAAACGACCGTCTCGATCCAAGGATCGCGTTGCCGTAGACGGTTCGTCATTCGGAGGTCCGAGGCTCAAGTTATGGGCCAAAAACCGATTCTGGTTCGAAACGGGGGGGTCCAGGTCCGGGCCGACCCGGCCCGACCCCCCCCTGGGGCGGCCGGCGCGGCGGCGCGGCGGCGCGGGGTGTCGCGGCGGCTCGGGGTGCCGCGAGGAGCCGCACGCGGGGGCTAAGCCCCGCTTCCTGGAAGAGGCGGCGCGGCCTTTGTGTCGCGCCCAATTTTTTTAAAACGCCCCCCACACGTGGGGGGGCTGATTTGAGCGGAACCGGGGAGGGGAGGCCGGCTGCCCCTTCCCTTTAAAAAAAAACGCCCCCCTCATAATGAGGGGGTTTTGGGTGTTGGCCGGGGGATTAATTCCCCCGGTTTAATGCCTTCCGGCCGGCCAGCTAGCCGGCCGGTTTTCTCCAACGGGACTGGAAATTCCGGTCCCCCCTTCGACTTCCGACGCCGGCGGCCCGGCCGCCGGTCTTCTCTTCCCGCCGCGGCCTGGAACCGGCCGCGGTCTCCTCGTCCCGCCGCGGCCCGGAACCGGCCGCGGCATTCGTCATCCGGCGCGGTGCGACGACACCGCGCCCCTTCGCCGTGTCTTGATTCCATTCAACGCGGCGCGACGGCGTCGCGTTCTTGAAGATTCTCCTCGGCGTAGCGCGACGGCGCCGCGTAAAATAATTGCACGAATGTTCGCGTGGTGCGATGGCACCACGTCACTTTGCTTCTACCCGCAAGATAAATCAACATAAACGATGGAGGGGGGTTCGGCCGTGTTCATGCGGTCCGGCCCCCCTCACGTTAAATAAATAACTCAACTTAAACATTCAAGCCTCATGTTAGACATGCGAGATCCACGTTCAAGAAATGGAATAAATAAATATTGAATCAACAACCCCTACCTCGGGTATAAGATCGAAGATTTGACAACGTCCCGCGGAAGACAACGTCGCGGTGGTCGGGCGTCGCGGTCGTCGTTCGTCAATCCGTTGACGAAGAGATATGCCCGAAGAGTTACGTCGTTGGCGAATCTTCGTATGCCGACGAAGAAGGTCCGAGGAGGAAGCGGTGTTCTCTTTCGTTGACACGGGAGACGAAGAAGAGCGGAGCGGCGTTCTTCGTCGGAAATTGAGCGTTCTTCGTCAAGTCTTGAGGAAAGTCAAATAATAAAGAAAACAACGAACTCAAGAACCCCTACCTCGATAGTCGCACGTTGACGTAGTCGTGGAATATCAGTGTCGATTCCTTTGACGTCGGAGGAAGAGTCGTTATCGATGGCGTTCGTCGCGGAAAACCGTCGCGGAAGAGATGACGCGGAAGAAGTACGTCGCGTCGTGGATACGACGTCGCGGATGGACCGTGTTCTTCGGCGGAGAAGTTCTTCGTTGAAGAACGACGTTCTTCGCGTTCTTCGTTGAGTTTGAAGAAGAAGAAGATCTCTCCACCTCTCAAGAAGACAAACAAATAACCCCCAAAATAAAATAAGACAACATCTTATTTTATTATCACATAACACATTAGAATTTCAAAAGTTTGAAATTCAAAAGGTTTAACTCCCATAATTAAAAAGGTAACTCAAGCCAATAAATGAGGCGTTAAGGGAGTTGGGAGAATTTGAAAGGTTTAGGGGTTCGTGTGGGCCCCACCACACTTAATCCTCCCAAGGGAGGTTAAGTGGGTGTGGGTCCCACTTCCAACCTCCTTTGGTAGGTTTTTAACAAGTTATAATAAAATTTGTTCTATACAAATTTTATTTAACTCAAACTAAAAACCCCTAAAATAAACTTTCAACCCGCAACAAACGCAACTCCCGAAAAGGTCTCTTTAAGCGAATATCGGCGCTGCGAGTTCATCGGTGCCCTCGGATTTCAATTCCGAGCACCGGATCAAAAGTTAGGAATTCCCGCTCGTTCGTTCACTGAACGTACCCGATCCAAACTTCGGAAATTAATTCCGGGCACTCCGGGCCTCGGAATCAGGTGCCGTCTGAAACCGCGCTCTTGTAAAATTCTAAAGAAAATTAAGAAAAAATTTCCCTTGAATTTTACGGGTCTTTACATTACTCCAACCTCAGGGCTTTACGTCCCCGTAAAGATACATCAAAAACTAGGGAAACAAATGAGGGTACTGAGCACGCATCTGAGACTCCCGCTCCCATGTGCTCTCCTGGAGATTCCCATGCTGCCATCTGATGCGCACAAGAGGAATCGATCGCCCACGCAGGACCCGCTCCTGTCGATCCTCTA
This sequence comes from Viscum album, assembly GCA_963277665.1. Taxonomy (NCBI): domain Eukaryota; kingdom Viridiplantae; phylum Streptophyta; class Magnoliopsida; order Santalales; family Viscaceae; genus Viscum; species Viscum album. The sequence goes on along the minus strand of OY728121.1, from coordinate 1,032,080,932 downwards.
TCTCCACCGGGACCTCCGTAAAAGTCGCCCCATCGTCAACGTCAAGCTCCCCATGGTCAATGATGTGCGTCGGGTCGTGCACGTATCTCCTCAGCTGGGATATGTGGAAGACGTCGTGCACCCGGTGCAACTGAGGTGGTAGAGCCAGGCGATAAGCCACCTCGCCAATCCTGCTGAGAATCTGGAAGGGTCCGATGAAGCGCGGAGATAACTTGCCGCCTCGGCCAAATCTCCGAATACCACGTCGAGGTGAGACCCGCAAGAAGACGTGGTCGCCATCCTCGAACTCCAGTGGCCTCCGCCTCCTGTCAGCGTATGACTTCTGCCGGCTCTGAGCTGTCCTCATCCGCTCCTGGATGACCTGGACCTTCTCTGTCGTGGCCTGGACCATCTCCGGTCCCACCAGTGCTGACTCTCCAGGGTCTGTCCAGCACAAAGGAGATCTACATGGTCGGCCGTACAACGCCTCGTACGGTGCCATCCCGATGGTGGAGTGGTATCTGTTGTTGTATGCGAACTCCACCAAGGGTAGGTGGTCCTCCCAGCTACGACCAAAGTCGAGGACACATGCGCGGAGCATGTCCTCGAGAGTCTGAATGGTCCTCTCCGTCTGACCATCCGTCTGAGGGTGAAAAGCTGTGCTAAGACGTAGCTGCGTACCGAACGCCTCCTGTAACCCATTCCAAAGTCGGGAAGTGAAACGAGCATCTCGATCGGAGACGATAGACGATGGCACACCGTGAAGCCGTACGATCTCCTGGACGTAAAGACGTCCCAAGCTCTCCACTGAGCCCTGCTCTCTGATGGGTAAGAAGTGTGCCAACTTGGTGAGTCGGTCGACAATCACCCAAATGGAGTCGTGACCTCTGGAAGTGCGTGGAAGTACAGTCACGAAGTCCATAGATATGCCGTCCCACTTCCACTCCAGAACCTCCAAGGGCTGTACCAAGCCTGCTGGTACCTGATGCTCTGCCTTCACCTGCTGACAGGTGAGGCATTGAGAAACGAAATCTGCTACAGCCTTCTTCATGCCCGGCCACCAGTGCTGTCGTCTGAGGTCCTGGTACATATTCGCCACTCCAGGATGTACCGCCAAAGGAGAAGTGTGAAACTCTCTCAGCACTTCCTCTCGCAAAGCTACTGGTACCATGGTACGTCCTCTGAAAAGGATGTCATGCTCTGCTCCAAGGGAGAAACCATCAGGTGCCTGTCCCGAGGATATCTGTGCACGCCGTGTCTCATAGTCAGCGTCCCCATGCTGTGCCTCCCTGACTCGCTGCAGTAGTGGAGGAGTGACTGTGAGAGACTGAAGAAAGGCTGCTCCATCTCTATCCACGAAGGATATCTGCAAAGAGGCTAGTTGGTTCGTCGCCTCCTCGAGTAGCTGAATGCCCTTCCTCCTGCTGAGGGCATCGGCTACTACGTTTCCCTTCCCAGGAGTATAGACTATCTCAAAGTCATAGTCCTGGAGGAACTCGAGCCATCGCCGCTGTCTCAGGTTCAGGTCCTTCTGCGAGAAGATATACCTGAGACTCTGATGATCGGAAAAGACTGTAAAGCGCTCGCCCATCGGATAGTGTCGCCATGTCTTCAGAGCGAAGACCACTGCTGCTAACTCTAGGTCATGGGTAGCGTAGTTCTGCTCATGCGGCCTCAACTGACGTGATCCATAGGCGATCACGGCCCGCTCCTGCATCAGAACACATCCGAGTCCGGTCCCTGATGCATCGCAGTAGACTACGTACCCTACTCCCTCCCCAGGCAACCTCAAGATAGGTGCGCTAGTCAATCTCTGTCTCAGCTCCTGGAAGCTCTGCTGACATCTGTCTGACCACACGAAGGGTTTCCCCTTCTTCGTCAAAGCTGTGAGTGATGCCGCAACTCTGGAGAAGTTCGGCACAAATCTCCGATAGTATCCAGCTAGTCCCAAGAAACTCCGAACCTCAGTCACGCTCCTGGGTGGCTCCCATGCTAACACAGCCTCAATCTTCGCGGGATCTACTGCAACTCCCGCCTCAGAGATAACGTGTCCCAAAAAGTGGACCTCACGTATCCAGAACTGGCACTTCGAGAGATTACCATAAAGCTGGTGCTCTCAGAGTGTGTCAAGAACAACTCGCAAGTGATAGGCGTGCTCCTCCTCTGTCGTAGAGTAAATCAGAATGTCGTCGATGAAGACTACGACAAACCGATCGAGGTATGGCTGAAAGATCCTGTTCATGAGAGCCATGAACACTGCTGGGGCATTGGTTACACCGAAAGGCATAACCAAGAACTCATAGTGGCCATACCGACATCTGAAGGCTGTCTTCTGCACATCCTCGTCTCTGACTCTGAGCTGATGATAGCCTGACCTGAGGTCTATCTTCGAGAACCACCGTGCTCCCTTGAGTTGATCAAAGAGGTCATCAATCCTCGGTAGTGGATACTTGTTCCTCACTGTCACCTGGTTCAGGCGACGATAGTCAACACAAAGTCGCAAGCTCCCGTCCGCCTTCTTGGCGAACAATATCGGGGAAGCCCAGGGTGAAACACTGGGTCGGATGAACCCCTTGCCCTGCAAGTCCTCCAACTGTACCCGTAGCTCTCGAAGCTCGGCGGGGGCCATCCGATATGCTGGAGTGGATATCGGGGCTGTCCCGGGGTACAAGTCAATATAAAAGTCTACCTCTCTACGAGGAGGTAGCCCTGGAACATCGTCCGGAAAAACGTCCGCAAACTGATCCACCACTGCAGGAAAACCAGGACTCCGCACGTCAACTGCTCCAAGGATAAGGCTAGCCAACTGATGAGTGATGGGCTGTCCTCTCCTCCGCGGAATTCCATCCTGTGCTGCTAAGGCTCCCTTCTCGCCGGTGAAGGTGAACCTGCTCCCGTCGGTGCGTACACATCGCACCTTGCGCCTAAAACAGTCAATCTGTGCATGGACCGTAGATAGCCAATCCATGCCCAAGATGACGTCGTAAGGCCTCGACGCTGCTATAAGAAGATCCCAGCCGAAGCTCTTGCCTCCTAGAGTAAGCTCACACTGCCGGCACCAGTGCGTAATCGTCGAGTCTGCTCCCGTAGGAGTCTCTAGCTGTAAGGATCGAGCCAACGGCTCTGTCGGAATCTCCGAGCTCCGAACAAGGGCAGCGGCTATGAAAGAATGACTCGATCCTGTGTCTATAAGAACTGCAGCAAGGGTGGAATAGACACAGATAGTACCTCGAATCATCTCGGGTGCGCCGTGGTCGTAGGCCTCTGCTGCCTGGAGCTGTGCCTGTCGCTGCCCGCCAGCTCCCTGTGGTCGGGGTGGACCTCCTGGTGGTGGTGGTGGTAGAGCCTCAAAGCGTCGGCCACCACCAGCTGCTCGTCCAGCTCCTCTGCCTCGTCCGCCTCCTCCCTGCGGACCTCCACGGTCGATCCTCTGCCTCTGCCTCGGTGGTCCATCAACTGTTTGCTGCTCCTCGGCACGACGGGTCGGGCAGTCACGTGCCATGTGGCCCTGCCCGCCGCACGAGTAGCACTGTCTGCCTCTCGGAAGACTGGCTCCGCGCTGTGTGCCCCGCACTGCTGAGCCAGTGCCCTGATATCGTCTGCCCAAAGGTCTGGTCTGTCTGGACCCCTGAGTCATCCGTCGACTGCCTGCTGCGGATGACTCTGCCACGTGCCGCCCTGCGGTGGGTCGCTGTGCTGGTGTAGACTCAGCAAGGAAGCTCTCGATCAGACGGGCCCGCTCCAGTACTCCTGTCTGAGTCGGTATGCTGAGGGAGATCAGCGATGCCCTGATCTCGTGTCTCAAACCCTGCTCGAAGGTCCGGGCCCGGAAGAATGGGTCCCGTACCATGTCGGTCGAGTAGCGCGAGAGATCGGTAAATCTCGCCGAGTACTGAGCGACCGTCATGCTGCCCTGCCGCAGCTGTAGAAGCTCCTGGATACGCACCGCACGAAGGGTGGCTGGGACGAACTCCGAGCGGAAGAGGCTCTAAAAGTCCGTCCAAAGTAGAGATGCCTCATCGTGCACCTGGAGCATCAAGCTCCACCATCGTCCTGCTGCTGCGTGTAGTAGGCTCGCAGCGAGGATCACCATGAGGTCTGCTGGTGTCCTCACTAGCCTAAACACTCGAACTACTGCCTCCAGCCAGTCCTCTGCTGCCTGGGGATCCGTCTCCCCGCGAAACCTGGGCGGTCGCTGGCGCTGAAACTCATGCAGTGCGCTGAGGCGACGTGCATCGTCAGCGGCTGCTGCTGGAAGCATCGGGGGATCGGCGGGTAAAGCTACCACCGGTGCCACTACTGGAAAAGGGCCCTGCACCGAGGCCTCGTCGCTCGGTGGGCTGTCGTCTCGCTCGACTCTCGGAACCCTAGCTGGCTGCCGTCGTGGGGCCATCCTGAAAAGGAAACAGGTGCGCCACGGTTAGAACAGTATACCTGGTGAGCTGATATAAGTAATCACAAAGAAAACTTTGAAACACACACGCAATCAATGTTTTCGTGCATTAAGTCGGAAATCAGAAGTCAGGGTCCTGGTGTACGGATACGTCGGCCGCCGCACCAACACTGGACTCCCTGGACTGATATCCACACTCAATACGCTAAACATTATTGCTTCACATAGAAAAGATCAGAGTTCGCGGTAGAACTGAACTCCTCTGATACCAATTTGTCACGACCCGCCCTCGGGGTCCGTGCCGTGACTACCCCAAGCCCGCCTTCCATAGGCCAGGGGCTGGCGACTAGCACCAAGGCGTAAATCCCAGTAAAAAGGGAAGGCATTGCCTTTGAAAAGTAAACAAACACCACAGAGTAAGCAAGCAGAAAGTAAACACTAAACAAAAGCAGAGTACTACTGAAAGCGCGGAAAAGTAAATGGGCCAGTATACAAACCCAAACTGAAAGTAAAGTACAACTCGAAAGGGAAAACAGCAACTGAAAAGTAAAAGCCACTACTCCGAGCAGTCCACTGGAAATCCCACCTGAAGGGTGGGTACAGATAGCTCCTCTGCTCCACGGGTCCCGCCGTCTGCTCCGTGCACGTCCCGCCCAGTGGTCCACCTCCGGGTACCGTCCCGCTGTGCAAGCCTCAGATAAGGTCAACGTTGTCCGTCGTCTGCAACCAACACAACGTAGTGCGGGCAAAGCCCGTGCAGGGGTGAGTATAAGCTACTCAGTAGGGACCCCGAGACCCCTGAAGGTCTCTCAAAATCCACAAAGGATAAACCACGAAGAAAATAACAATCACGAAGTAACAACGGACACTGCTTAGGTATATGCCCATACATATACCTAAGTCATCTATTCAAATACGCTCCAACCTCCGAGCCCAAGTACAACTCAGTCCACATAGGATAGTAAACGTATTCCACACAGGAAAGCAAAACGTAATCCACACAGGATTGCACAACACAATCCACACAGGGAAAGCAATAGGATTCAGCTCACACAGGTATACTTCTTCAAGGATGATAAAGATGATCACTGATCCATCTAAGTCGTCGGACCCACGAAGGATCGATATGTAACTAACCCCCGCAAAGACCCACACAGGATCGGGCCCACACAGGACCTGTAGGCGCTGGCTCACACAGAACCGCTGAGCGCGGACCCACACAGGACCTGTAGCACTGATCCACGTAGGATCGCTGAGTGTTGTAGTCGTCGTCATCGAATCCACACAGGATCTCTGTACTGTCGTCGTCGCAGTCACAGTAGCAGTCGTAGCAGTAGTAGCAGTTGTAGCAGTCGCAGCCAGCACTAGGGTTCCCGCACACAGCAAGCTCGTTCGGAGGGTCCGCTCCACGAGCCGAGAGGCTGATACATCAACTATCACGAAGACCAGAGTTGATGTATCCAAAAGTTCCGTATCGTCAATAGGAACTCAACGTAACAGAAGGCGCATCGATCGGACGCCCGGTCTGAGAGTTATTGGCATTTTCGTCTCCGGGGGCCCGGTTGGTTTTTAAGGCTAAACCAACCCGACCGTACTCCTCCTGCGTCCAAACCTCAGGCGGAGTATGCCAAAAGATCCGTCTCACTAAGAGGAACACAACGCGACTGACGGTGCGTCAATCGGACGTTCGTAGCTCAAGATATGAGCGTTTCCGCTCCGAAGGCCCGGTTGGTTTCGTGAACGAACCAACCCGGCCGAACTCAAAGTAAACCGAAACCTTGAGTGCGATATACCGAAACGACCGTCTCGATCCAAGGATCGCGTTGCCGTAGACGGTTCGTCATTCGGAGGTCCGAGGCTCATGTTATGGGCCAAAAACCGATTCTGGTTCGAAACGGGGGGGTCCGGGTCCGGGCCGACCCGGCCCGACCCCCCCCTGGGGCGGCCGGCGGCGGCGGCCGGCAGCGGCGCGGCGGCGCGGGGTGCCGCGGCGGCTCGGGGTGCCGCGAGGAGCCGCACGCGGGGGCTAAGCCCCGCTTCCTGGAAGAGGCGGCGCGGCCTTTGTGCCGCGCCCAATTTTTTTAAAACGCCCCCCCCACACGTGGGGGGCCTGATTTGAGCGGAACCGGGGAGGGGAGGCCGGCTGCCCCCTTCCCTTAAAAAAAAAACGCCCCCCTCATAAAGAGGGGGTTTTGGGTGTTGACCGGGGGATTAATTCCCCCGGTTTAATGACTTCCGGCCGGCCAGCTGGCCGGCCGGTTTTCTCCAACGGGACCGGAAATTCCGGTCCCCCCTTCGGCTTCCGACGCCGGCGGCCCGGCCACCGGTCTTCTCTTCCCGCCGTGGCCCGGAACCGGCCGCGGTCTCCTCGTCCCGCCGCGGCCCAGAACCGGCCGCGGCGTTCGTCATCCGGCGCGGTGCGACGGCACCGCGCCCCTTCGCCGTGTCTTGATTCCATTCAACGCGGCGCGACGGCGTCGCGTTCTTGAAGATTCTCCTCGGCGTAGCGCGACGGCGCCGCGTAAAATAATTGCACGAATGTCCGCGTGGTGCGATGGCACCACGCCACTTTGCTTCTACCCGCAAGATAAATCAACATAAACGATGGAGGGGGGTTCGGCCGTGTTCATGCGGTCCGGCCCCCCTCACGTTAAATAAATAACTCAACTTAAACATTCAAGCCTCATGTTAGACATGCGAGATCCACGTTCAAGAAATGGAATAAATAAATATTGAATCAACAACCCCTACCTCGGGTATAAGATCGAAGATTTGACAACGTCCCGCGGAAGACAACGTCGCGGTGGTCGGGCGTCGCGGTCGTCGTTCGTCAATCCGTTGACGAAGAGATATGCCCGAAGAGTTACGTCGTTGGCGAATCTTCGTATGCCGACGAAGAAGGTCTGAGGAGGAAGCAGTGTTCTCTTTCGTTGACACGGGAGACGAAGAAGAGCGGAGCGGCGTTCTTCGTCGGAAATTGAGCGTTCTTCGTCAAGTCTTGAGGAAAGTCAAATAATAAAGAAAACAAAGAACTCAAGAACCCCTACCTCGATAGTCGCACGTTGACGTAGTCGTGGAATATCGGTGTCGATTCCTTTGACGTCGGAGGAAGAGTCGTTGTCGATGGCGTTCGTCGCGGAAAACCGTCGCGGAAGAGATGACGCGGAAGAAGTACGTCGCGTCGCGGATACGGCGTCGCGGATGGACCGTGTTCTTCGGCGGAGAAGTTCTTCGTTGAAGAACGACGTTCTTCACGTTCTTCGTTGAGTTTGAAGAAGAAGAAGAGCTCTCCACCTCTCAAGAAGACAAACAAATAACCCCCAAAATAAAATAAGACAACATCTTATTTTATTATCACATAACACATTAGAATTTCAAAAGTTTGAAATTCAAAAGGGTTAACTCCCATAATTAAAAAGGTAACTCAAGCCAATAAATGAGGCGTTAAGGGAGTTGGGAGAATTTGAAAGGTTTAGGGGTTCGTGTGGGCCCCACCACACTTAATCCTCCCAAGGGAGGTTAAGTGGGTGTGGGTCCCACTTCCAACCTCCTTTGGTAGGTTTTTAACAAGTTATAATAAAATTTGTTCTATACAAATTTTATTTAACTCAAACTAAAAACCCCTAAAATAAACTTTCAACCCGCAACAAACGCAACTCCCGAAAAGGTCTCTTTAAGCGAATATCGGCGCTGCGAGTTCATCGGTGCCCTCGGATTTCAATTCCGAGCACCGGATCAAAAGTTAGGAATTCCCACTCGTTCGTTCACTGAACGTACCCGAGCCAAACTTCGGAAATTAATTCCGGGCACTCCGGGCCTCGGAATCAGGTGCCGTCTGAAACCGCGCTCTTGTAAAATTCTAAAGAAAATTAAGAAAAAATTTCCCTTGAATTTTACGGGTCTTTACAGAAGCAGCGGCGAGTGCTTGAGCAACAAACGAGCAGTGGACAAGGCAGTAGAGCTCTAAGAGTAGGTGGGCAGGAGAGGAACTAGTGGATACGTCCTTTGTACTTCTAGTTCCATGTTGCTTTTGTATTCGTGTCTTTGTACTATGAGCTGCAATAATAAAAAGACACTTATCTTTGTTTGCTTTCCTGTCCTTTTGTTTGGTTGATGTTGAGTGGTCCTGGTTAAAACTGTTGACTTGACCCTCACTTTCGAGATTTCTACTGGAGGGGACCCAGTGACCTCACACTGATGCCGACAGTGTGACTCGACCCTTGGAGGCGAGAGTGACAGTTGAATCTCTTAGTAGTTACGTCGAGGCCTTACGACGTCATCCATGGCATGAATGCATCATTCATGTCAGGATTGACTGTATTAGGCAACGAATGTGGTTCATCCAGGGGATGAGACCGGGTTTCTCTTATCGGTAAAGAAGAAATCATAGCAGCTCTTGTGAGACTAAAGGAGGTCCCGTACATCCAAGAGAGGATGAAGACTGCACAGTGCAGTAAGAAACAGGAAACCGGTGCCAGTCTTAGAGACTCGGGCGTGTTAAAGAAGAGGAAGCTTAAAGGAGAGATGAGTCTACGAAGCAGTAGACGTGGAGGCAGAGCTAGGAGAGTAGCATGAGGTGGTGTACATCCTAACATGGTACAACCTCCCGCATTAGTTATTACCGCCAGGCTCAGGGAGCTGGAGGGCGGAGGAAGAATGTGGCTGCTTGCGGTCAAGGAGTGTGACCCAATGGCTCTAGAAATGATTCAAGGGACAGTCCGTGTCCACTACTGGCTGCTGTAGTAATGGAAGTCGATGTGAATCATTCCTTGCTTTCACAAATCTTGTTCCAGACCTAGAGTTTCCGGTAAGCCGTGGACTTGACCCTCACGTCTGGAGATACCTTGGGAGGCGACTCAATAATCACACTTACGCCGATGGTCTGGTCAGACCCTCGAGGCGAGAGTTTCGGTTGGAATCACTTGGTGGAAGCGTCGAGGCCTTACGACGTTTGTTTGAGTATGGAATGGGCAATAACTGTTCATACTCAAATTGACAGTTTTAGGCAAACGTCGGGATGGGTTTTCCTTGGTCGGCGGAAAAGGAAACCCCAGACAGCACAGGGTAACTCTTGCACAGGAGGGTGCAACCGATCACTCTTGAGGCGGTCAACCTTACCCTCATGACAGCAGCCTTTCGAGTTCCAGTTCTAACAGAAAATGGAGACCTCTGGAGTTCGAGGATGACGATCACGTCCTTATACGGGTCTCACCTCGACGAGGTTTACGGAGATGTGTCCAAGGCGGCAAGTTATCTCTGGGGTTCAGCGGACCTTCTTAGGTCCCCAGCTAGGTAGGCGGGGTGGTTTACTGCTTGACCCATTCACCACAGTTGCACCAGGTGCACGACGACTTCCACGTATCTCAACTGAGGAGATACGTGCTCGACCCTTTGCATACCATCGCCCATGAGGAGCTGGACGATGGCGATGGGGTGTCTTTCACAGAGATTCCAGTGGGGATCGAGGATCGACAGGAGCATATCCTAGGAGGAAGATCGATTCCTCGGGTGCACTTTCCTTGGCAGTATGAAACCACCGGGTGATCACATAGGAGCGGAAGGCTCAGATGCGTGCTCGGTACCGCTTTTGTGACCCTAGTTTGTGTTGAAGCTTTACGGGGACGTAAAGCCCTGAGGTGGGAGTAATGTAAAGATCCGGAAATTTCAAGGAATTTTTTTTTTCTTAATTTTCTTTAGAATTTTACAAGAACGCAGTTTCTGACGGCGCCTGATTCCGTGGCCCGGTGTGCCCAGAATTAATTTCCGAAGTTTGGCTCGGGTACGTTCAGTGAACGAGCGAGCGAGAATTTCTATCTTCTGAACCGGTGCCCGGAATCGAATTCCGAGGGCACCGATGGAACCGCAGCGCCGGTAATTTCTTAAGAACTCTATTTCCGGAGTTGTGTTTATCCGAGAGAAGATGATAAAAATTGTGGAAGTTTAATTTATAACTTATCTACAATTTTTATTTTCTTGTTAAGTAGATTAAGTGTTATGTTACAACACTTGACCCTCTCTTAAGTGGTTTTAACCTATGTAAGGGAGTTAGGGGTGAGACCCACTTGGAGTTAACCACCCATGGAAGGATTTAAGGTGAGGTGGGGCCCACACGAACCCCACCCCTTCACTTTTCCCATAACCCCCTAACTCCCTCTTTATTTTGAAACTCCTCACCTCCCTCTTTATTTTGAAACTCCTCAACTCCCTCTTTATTTTGAAACTCCTTCTCTCCCTCTCTCCCTCATAACTCATGCCAACTAGCACTTAAATTAAGTTATTGAAACTCTTAATCAATTAAGTGTTTGAATTTTGAACTTACAATGCATGGCATGATTAAAATAAAATAAGGGGAAACCTTGTTTTATTTGAGAGGTTGAATTGTGGTGGGAGGATTTTTGAGAAAGAGCCTTTGTGGGATAGAAGAAGGAAACTCCTTCGTTGAAGAACGTCCTCCTCTCCGTGAAGAACAGTTCTTCTCCGATGAAGAACATCGATCCCTCAACTTAGAACGACTCGGTGATCACGGTTCTTCATCCTCTTTTTCCTCCACGGCAAGGGAGAAGACACCGACGTAGGGAACTCTCCAACGACAACGCGCCTTCCTTCTTCATCTCCACAACAAGTGAGGAGACGTCGTTTCCTCCTCGGACGTACCCCAACATCCATGGAATCGACGTCCGATCTCCGCGACGTCGTTCTCCGCGACGCCGTTCTCCGCGACGCCCGACGTGCGACGTCAAATATCCAAGTAGGGGTTTGTTGTTGCTTTATTTAATTATTTTCCGTTCTTGGTTCTAGCATGACAAACTTGAGGATGAACGATTAAGTGTTATCGTCTAACGAGAGGGGGACCGGACCACACAAACACAGCCGAACCCCCCTCCTTTGTTCTTGAATGTTTCTTGCGGATAAAACGAGATAGCGTGGTGCCGTCGCACCACGCGGGAATCACACGGAAATTATTGCGCGGCGCCGTCGCGCCGCGCCGTGGAAAGAATTATCATGAACATGACGCCGTCGCGCCGCGTCAAAGGAAACCGAAGACGCCGTAGCCGGAGCGGGGCCGCGGCGGAGGGGTGCGGAGTCGTCGCACCGTGCCGGATGACGAAGGTCGCGACCGGTACCGGGCCGCGGCGGATCGTGATGACCGGCGGCCAGCCGGGCCGCCGGTGCCGGAAGACGGAAGAGGACCGGCCCTTGCCGGTCCTGTTGACAAGAAGCCGGCCGACCAGGTCGGGCCGGCCGGGTTGGTGGAAACCGGGGGAATTTAATTCCCCCGGGCAGTTATTTGGTCCCCCATTATGAGGGGGGGCCGGTTTCACAAAGGGGGGGCAGGCGGCCCCCCGTTTCCAGCAAGCTTGGCCTTCGGCCGAGCTGGCAGCGCGCCCAGCGCGCTGCCTTGCGCCGAACCGGCGCGCCTGGCCGGTTCGCCGGGCCGGGCCGCGCCGGGCTGTGCCGGGCCGGGTCGACCCCGTCCGGGGCGGGTCGACCCGGTTCGGGCCATCCGGGGGGGTCTCGGGCCGGGACGACCCGGGCTCGAAACCCCCGTTACCGAGCGGTTTGGTCAAATGCTCGTATCTTGGGCTACGAGCCTCCAAACGACTCGCCGTCAGCGACAACGCGATCCTTGGATCGAGACGGTCGTTTCGGTATACTATACTCAAGGAGCACCTTCCTTTTCGGGAGACTACGTGGTTAAAACTCCATAGTTAAGCGTGCTTGGCCTAGAGTAGTGATCAGGATGGGTGACCTCCTGGGAAGTTTCCCAGGGTGGGTGTGAGACGGAAAGGCCAATAAATAACAGACCAGGCGTCCGATTGACGCGCCGTCTGTTTCGTTGAATTCCTCTAAGTGAGATGGATCTTTTGGCTTACTCCACTCGAGGTTTGGATGCCGACGGAGTGCGGTCGGGTTGGATCGCACCAAAATCCAACCGGGCCCCTGGAACGAAAAAGCCAATAACTCTCAGACCGGGCGTCCGATTGACGCGCCGTCTGTTGCGTTGAGTTCCTGTTGACGATACGGAACTTTTGGCATCATCCGCCCGTGTTTTGGATGTAGATGGATAGTGGCCGGGTTGGATCACACCGAAATCCAACTGGGCCCCTGGAACGGAAAAGCTGATATCTTTCTGACAGAACGTCCGTTTGATGAACCGTCAGCGACATTGGTGATCGCGTTGAGAAACGGTCCCTATGATTTTACCCTATGAGAGTTCGGGGTACGGTTGAGATACGGACGGGTTTGGTTTGCTCACGAAACCAACCGGGCCCTTGGGACGAAAAGGCTAATAACTCACAGACCGGGCGTCCGATTGACGCGCCGTCTGTTGCGTTGAGACCACTATGACGTGGCGATCCTTTGAGATACTTATTCGTGGGACTTTGAGATACTTGGAGTATCGACCTGTAGCTCGTGGAGTGGACCCTCCTAGTGACGTGCGTGCGGAGTACGGAGACCGTGTAGCTGGCTGAGACCCGACGACTGCTTATCGAACGACTCAGTGTGTTACAGAGGTGCGCTTGGTTGTAGCGGCACATGGGAGCGCTTGGTTGTAGCGGCAGACCCACGACAGAGGTGCGCTTGGTTGTAGCGGCTCATGGGAGCGCTTGGTTGTAGCGGCAAACCCACGACAGAGGTGCGCTTGGTTGTAGCGGCACATGGGAGCACTTGGTTGTAGCGGCAGACCCACGACAGAGGTGCGCTTGGTTGTAGCGGCACATGGGAGCGCTTGGTTGTAGCAGCTGGCCCGCAGTACTTGATGGGTGGAGTTCTTCAGCAGTCTTAGGTTAGTGAGCAGTACCTCAGAGTCGTGACAGGACCACTGTACACTCCAGAGACGGAGCTCTTCAACAGTTACGGTTTCGATAATGAAAATCCTGGTTTGAGCTGAGACTTTTGACCTTGTGTTTACCTCATGATTGAGATGGGTCACTTTCTAACTTAGGTATATGTATGAGCATATACCCGGGTAGTGGTTATCCATTGATTTTACAATCCTTGTGTTTCCTCATGATTTAGATGGGTTACTTGATAACTTAGGTATATGTATGGGCATATACCTAAGAGAGGTTATCTGTTGAGATCTTCTTTGTGGTTATCCTTGTTGGTTTAGTGAGACCTTGAGGGTCTCGGGGTCCCTACTGAGTATCGTTATACTCACCCCTGCACGGGCCATGCCCGCACCTTGTTGTGTTGGTTGCAGACGACGGGCAGTGCTGACAGAGGCCAAGTGTTCGAGGTCTGGACGGTACCTGGAGGTGGACTATACGAAGAGATGGTACACGGAGGAGGACCTCACGACGAGACGGTACCCAGAGATGGACGTGACGACGAGGCGGTACCCGGAGGTGGACCACTGGGCGAGACATACTCGGAGCGGACGGCGGGACCTGAGGAGCAGAGGAGCTATCTGTACCCACCCTTCAGGTGGGATTTCCAGTGGACAGCTCGGCGTAGCAGCTTTACTTTTCAGTTGCTGTTTTCCCTTTCGAGTTGTACTTTACAGTTGGGCTTGTATTTCCGTCCCCTTTTTACTTTCCACACTTACTGTTGTACTCAGTTTTTACTTAGTGTTTACTTTTTCCGCTTGTACTCTGTGGTGCTTGTTTTCTTTTATAAAGGCAATGCCTTCCCAGTTATCGTGATTTTACGCCTTTGGTGCTAGTCGCCAGCCCCTGGCCTATGGAAGGCGGGCTTGGGGTAGTCACGGCACGGGCCCCGAGGACGGGTCGTGACATCCCCTCCCCCATGCCCAGCTCCCCCCTGCCCAGCCCCTGCCCAGCCCCTCCTCTTCCCCCTCCCCCTACCCAGCCCCTCCTCCTCCCCCATATTTACTGTATACCAATCAAATATGAGATTCATTGACATCCCAAGGCATATAGTTTTTTAGGAAAATAAAATACACAGGGAAAGTGTTTTAGTTTTTGGTGTCATGACTGAACTGTATAACAATAGAGTCATAAATCAATGACTGAAAGGGGAAAGGGGAAATGAGAACAGGTTACTTGCCTTTCCTTGTAGAGAAATCATAGTCCTGATCACATTAACACCACAATTTTGTTCCAGGGTTTGAGATATTACCTCAAAAGCAACTACAATAGCTTCATAGGGCCACTGTTTATAAAGAAACCAAACACAAAAAATATGAATCACTCATGGAACTACAAATCAGTGCCTTTACGTTTAAATCAAAAGATCATAAGAAACTAAACCTTCTCAACGCCTTCAATAGATGATATATTCTAATTCAAAGTGGAGGACACTGTCATACTCTCCTGATGAACATCCTCTGCATGCCAAGTATATGAAAGAGAGATTAAGTCAATGCAGCCCCCTCCCCTCCCATCCCTCCACTGCACCCCCTCCCAACCTTCCCCCCTTCTCCCAGCCCTCCACTACAGCCCCCCCATCCCTCCACTGCTGCCCCCCCCATCCCAGGCCTCCCCTCCACTGCTAAGGCCAAGATTAGATGGAGAGATAATAATAAACAAACCAAACCATAAAAAATATATGGCATGTGAAAATTACCTAAAGAATTTTCAAATAACACCCCTGATGAAAACATAATCAAAAATGCATTTCATTGCATAATGAAATTCATGTACAAGCAGTACACCAATATAAAAAAAATTTAAACTCAAACACAAGTCTCTATGCTAAGTCAAAAATGGAGGGGATTAATATCCACCCCATCGCCATCATCTTCATCCCCATGTCCATCATCATCATCATCATTAGCAACATCGGCAACAACATCATCAGCAAAATCATCACCAACCGCACCATCAGAATCATCATTTGCAATATCATCCCCAACAACAGCATCAGAAACATCCTCACCAGCTCAATCGCCACCACCATCATCGCCACTAGGACCCTCATAGGAATCACCTGAGGCATTATTAAAAGAGAGCATTGATCCCATACATGAATGAAAAGTGTCATAAACCTCTGATGGTAGTGACTGACTCAAAACTGACATAGCTTTCATGAATTGTTCATTCATTAACTTATTTTTTTCATGCTCCTCTAATACTATTTTCTTTTTTATAGCTAATTCATCACACACACTTTCCAACTCAGAGGCCTTAGAGGCTTTAGAGGAGTTCGATGATGACCAATACCTAGAGGGGACAATTTTTTTTCCTGGTCTACAACAGACTCTTCCTGGATGTTCCACACATAATACCAGACTCAAATGATCATTTGGCCCAATGTTTTCAGATTCCTTCTCATCCATGGCCTCCAAGGAAGACTGTTGAAATTATAAACATATTAAATTTTTAATTTCATATAAATTTTTGAAATATAAATAAAAAAACATAAAATTTTATCTTGTGTTTTTGAATTAACTACAGTTCCATCTTTTTTTCCTACTGGAGTAGTATAATTTGGAATGAGGTACATGTCCTTCAATTACCAATACAAATTTATGCATATGATAAATGCAAAAATTTGGATTACAACCATATATTATAAATGAAAAAAAATTGGATTGAAGTGAGTTGCCACATTGATCTATAAACATTGAGGTAAATGACAGTCATAACCGATTGGTGGTTTTCTAAAATGGTTTTATGAAGTGGGTTTCAAGGAAATGTACTACTTGTTTAGGAAAAATAGAAGATCCTTCACCTAGTATAAGATGCGATTTCCAGGATACATGGACTAACCAAGGGAAGGCATGAATAATTTATGATGACATGTTATAAATAAGGAAATTATTTTAATTCATATGAACATACCTGCCACTTATCATGCTCGGGCATTTTAGTGCGCCCCAATGTGTATAGATATGTCATTTCATCTTTGTTTTTTTGTTTTTCACTGACACTTCCTAAGAAACAAAAAAAAGTAATAAGAATTAAATTTTATATAAAAACCATTAAAGATGGGTAGTACCTTATACTGTTCAATCTTCCAATGTGCGATCATTTTTTGATATTGACTTTTTGGATAGTCAGGGTTTGTGGGTACACCCTCTAACTCAGTACCCACTCTAATCCTCCAACCAATATGTAACTCATGCTTTTATGACCGCCAATAATCTCCAAGATCACTCAACCTAGCAGCTTTGGTAGCATCACCATTATGAAAGTTAAATCGACTCTGAAAAAAACATGTTAAGTCATATAAATACATTACTAATATAAATATAAATTTATAAAATTTCCGTACCCATATCTGTGCCCATGACCTATCCTTGATGTCAGCACTGATATGTCTCCATGAGACTAATTCCACCAGAATGATATCATGGTATTTTGATAAAGTAGCCATGAATATTCTACACTCCTTAGCATTTTTACCTACCATTTGATTTTGAGAATTATAATCCACCATAATCTGAGTTTCATTATTCTAGGAATCCCGCATTCGAGTGCACTAACGTCGCCTACAAGAAGATCCCACTAAATATGATAAGAGGTGAAAAGAGAAGAGTTAAGTGACAATACAATAGGAAAAAAGTGAAATGAAATAATTTGAAACATTTATAATAAAAAACCTGATGCAGGCTCCTGAATAGGATGTGAGGCATCCGTGGACTGTTCCGGAGCAGCATCCTCCGAAGGAAGTATCTGTTCCACAGCATGCTCCAACTGATCTTCATGAAGAGGAGTGTAAACTAAAGAAACAGAATCAATATGTGTAGGATGGATGGTAGGAAAAGGATGTGGCGTAAACATGTCAGAATATGCGTAATAGGTCTAGAGATACATGAACGGATATGGAAATTGTGCAGGTGAGAACATCAGTCGATTCAGCGTGGAAATGGAATGGGAAAAGAGGGTAAATGAGATGATGATGACGACATGTATGTGAACATCCTAGGGGTCTCAAGCGGAGGGTGGAAATGTGTGGTAGATGGGATTTCCACTGATGGGTCAGTGTGGGGAGTGGTAAGATGGGAGCTCCACCTAGGACTTGGAGGACCCCTTCTCAGTTATATACTGGGAAGAGGAAACTCTGGAGTAATATATCCCTAAAAAAATTTGATCAAAAATATGAACTTGATCTTATATGTAAAGAAAAAGATAAATATTAGAATTATTATACTCATTGAAGACAACTCACGCTCGTGTCTAACATGATCAACATAAAATAATCTCTTGTTACTAGATTCTATAGTTTTCTTCATAATCTATATAAGAATGAAATAAATATTTTTTAGCATAATTTTTTACAAATCATACATACAATATGGAATTTATTTTTATAGAAGGAAGATCCAAATTTATAAAGTATATTGATGGTATTAATAATATTTTTAGTGATTATAAGACTCATAACATCAATATAGAATAAAATTTAAAAAATAAAGTGAATTATTTTGATCATATTCAACAGAATTTGATCAAAATAGTAGAATAATTGAACAAATTAAGATCTAGTTTCTAGATTTCTATTTGAAAAGATAGAGAATGTTTAAAGAAGAGTAATAATAAAGTCTAAAAAATATATTTATGATAATAAAATAAGTTTGAAAATATAATCTAATAGTCAAATAATAATGATAAAGTCTTGAAGGCTAAGTTTGTAGCTAAATTTGGTGATAGTGAGAAATCTAGAAATTATGGGAATGCCAGCTTGAAGTCAAAAACTGCTAAAATTGATGAATCTAAAAAGGATGATAAGAAGTGTTATATAAAGAAGATTACGATTCTAGGATTTCAAAATAATTTTTATTTTAAAAAAGTATCCAAGATTAGTGACTAAAAGAAGGGATCAAGGTATCCTACAAATTTTGTACAACAAGATGCTTAAAATATATACTTTTTATGGATTCTATTGGAACTTTGGAATATTTGTTCATATGGAAAAGATATGTTTTTTAAAATAGACATCATGATATACTTGGGAGTATTGATAATCAATGTTTGGGGGTCTTAACCCCTTTAAAGGAATAAAAGTTAGAAACGTATTGTAAATTCTATATAGGAATCACAAAACATGTTTGATATTCTTGAATAATTCTATGGAAGGTGTGACCATCCTATTCATGATGAAAATGATTGCCTTATCATTATACCATTCTGAAAAAATTGAATTTTAATACTCAAAATCCTCAAAAGAATAATAGAAAAGTAAAGTAGAATGATTTAGTTGTTGAAGTTTCACCCAAAGTATCCCAAGGGGAAAGTCCATGGATCTTGGATAGTGGATATTCTGCTCACATGATAAAAGATTTAAAAACATTTAAATCTACTGAAAAATGAAATGGATGCTTAGTTACCTTCATAAATTATGGGTCACTAAATGATAAAGGAGTTGGTTTAATCATTATTGGGAAAGAGAAACTTAAATAAAAAAACACTCTTTATGTTGATGGATTAAAACACAATCTATTAAGTGTTTCTCAACTTCATGGATTTTTTTTGTAATTATGGGTTATTGGTTGAGAACATTGAGGATGGAAGAGTGGTTAAAAGAGGATAAGAGTTCTAGAGGCAATTTATTCCAAGTGGGTGATGTTGAAAATTCATGTTATCTAAGCATGAATGAAGAGAATGAATTATAGTATCGGAGGATTGGAGAATATAAATGTTCTATTTTTTAAAAAAGAGAAGAACTCTCTTTTTATTTTTATTGTATATGATAAATGGAGAATATATAGATATTGTTCCTTATTGGGGAGACTTAGGGAGTTGGCAGTTGAAACTTAGAGAAGAGTTCATGTGTTGTTCCCCATGTTTTTGACAAATAAAAAGTAGGATATTTAAGATCCCTTAATGATAAAAAAACATAACATGTCTTATATTCTAAGATCCCTCATTAAGTTAATTGATTAATGGGGTGGTTATTAGATCTTAATTAAGTCATTTCTAGTATAGTGTTGATCCTTACTCTGAGGGTTAGATAATTAGGAAAACCAATATTCATTACAATAGTTCAGTGTTTAAAAAAAAATTTAGTGTTTGATTACTATGAAATTGTTAATGAATAAAATATATTCAGGGATATTTAATGAAATTTTTATGTTTTATTTACTGTAATAATATTCATTAATGGGTAATAAGTGAATTCAAGATAAGTTTAAGAAAAATTAATAATGAAAATCCATCAAATTCCATGTCTACATCATGGTTGTAATGAACCCTACTTTTTATATGGGAATTTACCATTGAATAAATTATATGTATGATATTTCATAAAAATAAACAAAATATTATTAGAAATTCAGAACTTTACATGTCCATAATATGACCATTGGCCATTATAGACATTAGAGATGTAGTTATTAGAATGTGATAATTAGAATTGGTGCATATTAAGGGTAGTGATGAGAGATAATTTATATATAGCGGTAAACGATGGCCTCAACTAGTAGGAAATAACTTTTTTGAAACACATAAATCAGATCTTGGGAGGGAAGTTTCATAAATGGGGTTTTACCGTGACAAATTATAAGAGGAACACTAAGAAGTGAGACTTGATCCTAACAATCAAGTGATGAGATGAAGGTGTTGAGAGTATACATGTTGGACAAGAAGATTCATCAATTTCAAGTGACGAGGAACTATATATTTCATCTTATACAAGGAAGAGAATATAAGTGAAGCTCCAAAATATCATTAAAGACCAAATACAATAAGTAAAAAGTAGGAGAACTTTAAGGATAACAAATCATACATCATTATTTTCTAAATTAAAACCTAAAAATAATGGAGAATCATTAAAGAATCATGAGTGTTTTAATTATATGAATGATTAATTATAAAATATTGAGAATAATAAGACTTGGGAGATGCTACCCAATCTTAAAGAGAAGAATTTCATCAGGATAGTGTGGGTGTTTTGAAACAAATTGAATGAAAAAAGAGAATTAGTGAGAAATAAATCAATATTAGTGTGTAAAGGATATTCGTAAGTTGAAGGAGTTTAATTTGATGATATACGGAGGAGTGGGAGCCAATAGGGGGGATCAGGGACATCGCCGGAGCTAGGGGCAACGTGGCGATGGTCGGGATGTTGAGGCGGAGGTGAAGGCCAGGAGGTCCAGGTCGGGAGTAGAGGTGGAGCCAGGAGGCAGAGGCCGGGGAGGGGATGAGATGGCCAGGAGGTGGAGGTCGGATGACCGGAAGGTGGAGGTTGTAGAGGGGAGGAGAGGGTCAGGAGGTGGAGGTCGGATGGCCGAGAGGTGGTGGTCGGGGAGGGGAGGTTAGGGCTGGGAGTCGGAGGTCAGGGAGGTAGGGTTGAAGTGGGGGGAACACGATGGAAGAGTGAGGAGGAGCCTGATACTTAGGGGTTGAATACCCATGGTTTTAATAAAACCATGGGTATAGAAAACTAAAAACCATCTATCCACATGATTCCTTAAACAGTGGGAATAGATGCATGGGGATAAACCCCATTTCCACTAGTGAAAAATGTACAAGAACATCCTGGTTTTTTGGTAAGGAAAAGATTATGTGAATATTTCTAGAAAATACATCTTTTTCTGGATACGAGCTGGTAGATGTGGCTCTAGAACTGATGTACCTATAATTTAAAGCTCTGACAAGGAGTTTCGGGATTGACCATGGATATCTTAGTACATGAAAATGATCCTTGTTGCACTCTTGGTTACGACACTCCTAGGGGATTAAAATGTAAATTAATCCTCAAAGAAACCATTAATCTAATTATGGAATTAGCCATGCATATGATCTCAATTTATACTAAGTATTTTGTTAAGTTAAGATTATACATTATGATTCATACCATAATATAGTGTGTTCCATTATTTATAAATGAAGTCTAATGGATTAAGGGGAATCAATACTCATGGGCAATGTAGGGACCTCCCCACTGAGCAAGTCAACATAGTTAGTGTTGGAGCAGATCTGATCAGGATCTTGTTGCGAAAACTTACTCAGGTTGTAACGAATAATCATTTCACACATATGTTGGATCGT
Source organism: Viscum album (assembly GCA_963277665.1). Classification (NCBI taxonomy): domain Eukaryota; kingdom Viridiplantae; phylum Streptophyta; class Magnoliopsida; order Santalales; family Viscaceae; genus Viscum; species Viscum album. The sequence goes on along the minus strand of OY728121.1, from coordinate 1,032,059,662 downwards.
TTCATGTGGTAGAAGCCCCTATCTTTAAGCGGGACTATTAATCCAGTGGTTGCTGAGAAATGGATCATGTCTCTTGAAAAGATATTCATGGCATTAAGATGTAATGAAAATGAAAAGGTAGTACTTGAAGAATATTGTCTCAAGGGAGACGCTGATCAATGGTGGTCCTTGATTTATAATACCACGGAGGAAGAAGAAATACAAGATATGTTATGGAGGACTTTTAAGGAAAAATTATTTTAAAAATATTTTCCTCGTGAGAAAAAAACCGAAATGAAGAGAAAATTCCTTAGATTAAAGCCAAGATAAAAAGACAGTGTTGTAGAGTATGAGGATACCTTCACAAGGATAGTCAGGTATGCCATAGATTACGTACGTGACTCGGCAAATAATATTGATCATATTTTTGAGACATCAGTTTTAGTGTCATGGGATGAGAAGGTCGATTGAAAATTTTGTGTCAGGGTGTCTCACATGTCAAAGAATTAAGGTGGAGCACTAGAGACCTAATGGTTTGTTACAACCCATCCCAATTCTAGTATGAAAGTGGGATGAGATTTCCATGGACCTCATCAATGGTTTTACCATGGAATCCAAGTGAGAAGGAAAAATTTTTGGTGATCATTTATTGAATCATGAAATTACCACTTTTCCTACTTATTAGGGAGATGAAGAAAGTAAATCATCTCAGGGACTTGTATTTACGATACGTTGTGAAACATCATGGGATTCCCTCGGATATTGTTTTTGATAGAGTCCCTCATTTCACATCATAGTTTTGTAAATATTTGAAAGAGTCGATGAGTTCCAAGTTGAAATCGTTCATGGAATATAATCCACAGATGGATGGAAAGATAGAGATTTCTATCCAGTTTCTCTAGGATATTCTTCAATCATGTTTTCTTGATTTCGAAGATTATTGGGAAAATAATTTTCCTCTAGTTGAGTTTTTCAATAACAATAATTAGAAAGTATCGAATTGGATAGCCCCCTTTGAGGTGTTGTATGGGCGGCCTTGTAGATCTCCCATGTGCTGGCTAGGTTTGGAGGGACTTCCTTGGTTGGGATGATTCTTGTTCAAGAGATAGTGGAAAAGGTACAGTTGATCTGGAATAGGTTTATCTCGATATATAGTCATCATAAATCCTATGTAGACTATCATCATCATCCACTAGAGTTTTGTCTTTGTGATTTTTTTATTAGAGTTTCACATTTATTAGGACACTGTTAGTTGGGAAGATAGGGTAAGTTGGCACCGAGGATTGTTGCACCTTTGAGATTATGGATCATCTTAGAGAAGTGGAATATTAGTTGGAATTCCCATCTCATTATAATTCCATCCATGATGTGTTTCATGATTCCTAGATGAGGAGGCATCAACCAGATCCTTACCATGTGATCGAATTAGAGGATGTTTATCTTAAGACCAACACCACAATGGTTGAGAAACCAATTAAGATTATGGATCACTAAGAGACTATATTATGTGGTAAAACAATTCCCTTAGTTAGTGTACTATGAAATTGTAGATTGATAGCCATAAGAAGTGGGAGTATGAATTTTTGATGAGGTTGTAGTGAACTTCAGTTTTTGTGAGTCCAAGATCTTGATGAATTTTTGGGGAAAAAAAGTGATTATGGTGGGAAGATTGTTACATCCCATTACCTTATTTCTAGTACATATTAACTCTTTTCTTATCTCACTTTTTGTTTGGTTCCATTTTAGGCCCTATGGGGAAAACTATATTTTGTTAGAAAAAATGAACCAAAGTCTATGGATGTATGCTTGTTTGAATTTTTGGATTCTGAGTATAAATGTGTCAAAGGTTTTAGAGTGTTTTCCTTGGGTTCAGAGAGATTTGGAGTAAGTTCAGGGACTGTCAGTAGAATATGGATGATACACTACATGCTAGAAATTTCATGTTGTGAACTTGTTGCATGACATGAATCCACTATAGGGAAGGTGCCATGATTTCACTTCAGAGTGTGAAACAGTACAATCCATTAAATATTTTCACACTGTGAATGGGTTGATCGAGATTAATTCTACCCGATGAAATGTTTTTTTATTTTTTTTGAATTGAGGAATTCAATCCATGAAATGGATCCAATATTTGAATTTTTTGGGACCATCAGTTTTTATCACACTGCACATATAACTCTTCTCCCATTCGATTTGTAGGACTCCCTCTTGAACCCTAGGGATATTTTGGGTAATTTTTGGGATCCTTCTTCCTCCAAATGTCTTTTCTTGGAATGAGTGATCCCCAAAACAGTAGGGTTTCTTCCTTCAGGTATGTGAGATCTCCCTCACATTGTTTATATTTTTTTATTTTGGTTTGGAAGTGCTGTATTCTATATTTTTTGTTGGTTTAATAACTGGTAAATGATCTTGATTGATCCTTTAAAATTTTCCCATGTGCCTTGTATATTGGAGGCCAATATGCATGTTTTCAATCTCCATTCTCAAAGGTGAATAGGTTTCCTCCATTATTTAGGTAGGTGTATATATACAAGTGGTTAGACTTCACGAATTACCCTATGTTATTGTCAATTACATTGGGTTGGTCATTATATTCGATTGATTAGACATTGGAATGGATTTTTTTGGAAAATATAGATGTTTTTAAAGAGTCTTTTCTTTAAAAACAGTTTTACACACACCAAGTGTTTGATTAAATGCTTTAAAGGGTGGTTTTGGTTTATAAACGGTTTTTGGTAGACTTAAGACATTGGGTATCCTTTGGTACATTAGGAAATAGACTTTTCACACTTTGTGTGTGTGATTCCATAAGAGGTTTTATGTCACTAAAGTGTGTAATTACACTATAGGTTATATTGGTTGGATCCACATTAGTCCTAGAACGGGATTTTATTTCATTTCTAGTTCGTATACCCATAGGCTAGAGCCTAAATAATCTGTTTTTTCATCTATGATTGGTTTATCACATGTTTTTATTTTCATGGTTATTCACTCACATGCTTATCTTATGGTGTGTCCTTGGTTGTTTTTCCTATTCTCACCTGCTTTATTTTGTTATTGACATATTCCTAGATTTGGTTAATATGGTATTTTTTAGGAAAAACAAAAGAATAATTTAAAAAATAGTTTTATTTTGTGAAAATTATTTATAAACTAGATTTGTTTTAATTCTAAATCTCATTCAATCTTCATATTAGAACTTTTATAGATTCTATGGTGGTATCCTACTAGGATTTATGCTCAAACCCTGATTTTTTTCCTTTGGGAAGTTGAAGATTTTTATCTATAGAACTCAAGTAGAGGGAATGGAATTGTTTAGAATGTTGGTTTCTCTCATTGGCCGTTATCTTCATAGCATGATGGTTTGGTGGTGACATATGGTTACATAGGGACATGTTAGTTTTTTCTATTTTATCATTCTGTTATGGCCTATTTGGAATGACTTTGTTGGTCATAAGGATATCGTATCTTTATTATTTGATTTATTCTAGTTGTATACCTTATTTTTGTTACACATGAGACTAATTTTTGTTCCTTTATTGCACCTCACCATGTAGAAAACCCTTTGGGTAAACATTTCTAGTCGGTCCTGGTTGGTTCATTACAGGACCTCTACATAGGCCACCAGAAGATATACCACCCACACCATCAAATCATCACATATTATAGCTCCCTCCTTTTAATTTGCATCCATATTAGTCTTGAACTCCACCTTTGTCACTAGTGCCTTTCGAACTTTGTATGTTCCTAGGTTGGCTTCCCCATAAGGGGATCCACCTCTTCCTTGGTCATTCCTTATTAGTGCTCATCGGTTTTACTCCAAAAATTCCACTAAATCCATTTATATAGACGCCAAGTACCTATCTCCAATAGATCTGTTCAAAATTAAATTTTTCATCCATTAATATTGATAATTAACTCTCGATTAATGTTGATAGAAACACCATTATTAATTTTGAGTAAAAAATATTAATTAATAAATTTCTCCCTCTCCAATAAATGGGTTGGACCCAAATAAATTATGGCCTGAGAATTGATTTTGAAGGTTGATTCCAACAATAAAAATTATATTTATATAACAAAAAACATTATTAAGTGTTTATTTATCAATAAATAATACTTTTATTTTTAACATACCAAATAAATGTACCCATACTTGAAAGGAATTATATATAAGTAATAGTTATGATTTTTGTGACACAATCCAATCCACAAAGTTTACACCCAAAAATAATATAGATTTCCATTCTATGGATGCTAAAAATTTCTATTATCATCACTAAAAAAGAACATACATTTTAAGCACCCATAAAATATAGACACTTTTATCATCATTAAAAACGAACTGATAAAGGCACCCTTCATCAGCAATATTTCTAGCACTGAAAATGGTACCTTTTATATGATATATTTACAACACTGATAAAAATACCTTTTATCATCACTACATTATGAATTGATAAAAGAGAAAGTTACAGAGGTGTGATGCTGCATTTACAGCACAACAAAACAATTTTACAATGAAAATAATTTCAAACAATTTAAAACATTTACAATGAACTTCACAATTTAATTTCAAATAAATTTATATTATAGACATTTCAATACATTACAATTACATTGGTAAGTAAAATTTATTACAAACATCACATTTTCCAACAAATCCAAATAAAAACATGGTGGACCTATATTCCATAGTTTTTTGGGATCCCATTTCAAAAGAGTTCAATCATGATACCAGTTTATGAACACATCACCCCAACTCAAAAAAATACGAGTGTGAATGTAATTTAAAAATTATAATATTAGTAATACTGTAAATAAAAAAATGAAAAATAAATTGATACAACAATTCATTAATAAAATATAACTTTTAAACTGAAAACAATCACTTGTGTCAGATTGATGTGCAATCAATTCTTACACATCACAAAGGATTTATGGATTTTTTCCAAATGTATCAATATAATACCAGGATGTTTTTATAAATTTTGAGTATGTGACATGTGTTTTGAACTTAAATGTTGATTTTAAATGAAAAGACACACTTTGAGTCATACAAAGCACACTATATGTTGGATTGATTTGCGGTTAATTTCTATATGACACAAATGACTTATGGATCGTTGTATTAAAGTATCAAGAAAACATTAGTGTTTTTGTTTGGTTTTTACTGAGTGATTCATGTTTTGAACTAAAATTTCACTTTTAAACTAAAAAACTCTTTGAGTCACAATGTGAACATTGTGCATCATATTGAAATTCAGTTAATTATTACACATCACAAATGACTTATGAATATTTTTACAAAAGTATTAAGTTAATTTGAGTGTTTTTGATCTATTTTTGGTAAGGGATGCATGTTTCAAACTAAAATTTCACTTTAAAACTGAAAACATGCACATTGAGTCATACGAGGCACATTGTGTATCATATTTAAATTTAGTTAATTCATACACATGAAAAATGACTTATGGATTTTTCCCTATTGTTTGATGACAATCCAAGTGAGATTTCTCATTTTTTAGTGAGTAACATGTGTTATAACCTAAAATTTCAATTTTAAACTGAAAACACACAATTTGAGTTATATCAGTAATACAATGTGTAAAATTGATAAATGGTTGATTACTACAAGCCAAGAATTACTTATGTATCATTTTCCAAAAGTATGAAGAAATCTAAGTGCATTTTTCTTAGGTTTTAGTAAGTGATGCATGTTTTTAACTAAAATATCACTTTTAAAATGAATTCACACACTTTAACTCATACTAAGAACACCATGTTTCAGATTAATCTAAAGATGATTCTTATATATCATAAATGATTTATTCATCATTTTCCTAAAGTATCAAGATAATTAATGTGTTCTTTATTAGTTTTGAGTATGTGAGATGTGTTTTGAAATAAAATTTCCATTTCGAATAAACAAACTAACTTTTCATCAGATTGGCCACACCATGTGTTGGATTGATATGAAACTATTTCATACACATCATAAATAAATTATAGATAACTTCTAATGTATCCAGAAAATATAAATAAATATTCTCAATTTTAAGGGATTGGTGCACGTTTTGAACTAAAATGTCAATTTTAAATTTAAAACACGCACATTGAGTCATAACAGGCACACAATGTGTTGAATTAATGTTCAGTTGATTCTAAAAAATCAAAAACTATTTGGGGATTGTTTTTCTAAAGTATGAATATAATTTGAGTGAATTTTATTAGTTTTGAGTATATGTCACATGTTCTAAAATAAAATGTCCATTTTAAATAAAAACAAAAACATTCCATAATACTAGGAACACCATGAATCATATTGACCTAAAAATGATTCTTAGATGTGAATAATTACTTACATATCTTTTTTATAAAGTATCAAGATCATACATTATGTTTTATAATTTTTTAGTGAGTGAAACATGTTTTGAACTAAAAACACACACTTTGAGTCATACCCGGAACACTGTGTATCATATTAACATGTGGTTAATTTATACATATCACAAATGAATTATGGATCATTTTAATAAATTATCAAGAAAATCTAAGTGCTTTTTCTTGGTTTTGAGAATGTGGCACACATTTTGAACTAAAATTCCCATTTTAATTAAAAATAAGCACTTTGAATCATATTGGGATCATTATGTGTCATATTGACATGAAATTAATTAATATAAATAAAAATTAATATATGTATTGTTTTGTTAAAGTATGAAGACAATATGAGTGCTTTTTATCAATTTTTGGTGAGTGACACGAGTGTTGAAGTAAAATATCACTTTTAAATAGAAAAATGAAATTTGATTCATACCAGGTACACCGTATTTCAGATTAACATATGACTGAATGTTAAGTTTTTATTATTCAAACTCTTTTAAGGGATTAGTATGAAACCATGAGTTCAACCAAAAAAAAAGAAATAATAGAGCCATTAAAGGGAAATTTAAGCCTACCAGATTTAATCTCCCTAAACAATTTCAAGAGATATTGGTTACTTGGGCTTCTCGTTCATCCATTAGTATATCTTCAAAATGAAAGGCCAACATGTCCCAAGACTAAATGTACTTCTTAAGGTTGATATTACTACTATCGAATCCACCAACAAGAATTAGGACTTTCTTGTCAATCTAGGTGAATTCATTCTCATTTAGATTCACCTGAAATGACCTCCCCATCATTAGGGAAGCATACACTTTAATAGAATTGAGTGATAGAACCTATCCAACCACTTATTCTTCCGATCTCATAAGTAATTACAAGGATTTGTTAATAACATCACATGAATTCTTCTACTAATAGGTGACATCATTGTCTATCTACTTGGCTCTCAAATTAACATATGGTTAATTCCTAGACATGAAAAATTCTTTATGAATCATTTTCCTAAATCATTAAGAAAATATGAGAAAGTTTGATTTGTTTTGAATATGTGATGTGCAATTCGAACTAAAATGTCCATTTAAAAAAAACACTCACTTTCAGTCATACTAGATACAAAGTGTTTTAGATTGACATTAAACTGATTCCTACAAATTAAAAATGAATTATGGATCATTTTTCTAAATCATCAAGATAATATGAGTGAATTTGATTGGTTTTTAGTGAGTGATGCACATTTTGAATGAAAATGTCACTTTTAAACCAAAAACATGCATTTTGAGTCATAATTAACACACTCTATATTGAATTAACATGAATTTAAATATTAAAAGTCACAAATGAATTATGGTTCATTTTAATAATTATAAAAACAACTCAAGTTCATTTTCTTGTTTTTTAATTAGTGATGATCATTTTGAACTAAAATGCACTTTTAAAATAAAAACACAGTCTTTGACTCAAACCGTCTACACCATGTGTCATATTTACTTGTGTTGGATTCCTTAATGTCAAAAATAAATTCATGATTATTTTTATGAAATAAAATGTTGATTCAAGAAGGTCTTATTAGTTTTTTTCATGTGATGCGTGGTTTAAATAAAATTTTAATTTTAAACAAAATCCTGAACATTCAGTCATACTAGATACACCATGAGTCAGATTGGCATGAATTTGATTCCAACAAATAAAAAATGAATTATAGATCTTTTTCATTTAGTAAAAATAAAATCCAATCAATTTTTATTGTTAAAACATGAAATTTTCTCACTAGCAAGTTATTAAAAGGGGATGGACCTAAATGCGAATGCACGACGTCACTAATGAACATAAGGGAAAAAAATATATCTATGGAGAGAAAAAAGAGAACCATTTTGCATGATACCAGTTTATGAACACATCACCCCAACTCAAAAAAATACGAGTGTGAATGTAATTTAAAAATTATAATATTAGTAATAATGTAAATAAAAAAATGAAAAATAAATTGATACAACAATTCATTAATAAAATATAACTTTTAAACTGAAAACAATCACTTGTGTCAGATTGATGTGCAATCAATTCTTACACATCACAAAGGATTTATGGATTTTTTCCAAATGTATCAGTATAATACAAGGATGTTTTTATAAATTTTGAGTATGTGACATGTGTTTTGAACTTAAATGTTGATTTTAAATGAAAAACACACACTTTAGGTCATACAAAGCACACTATATGTTGGATTGATTTGCGGTTAATTTCTATATGAAAAAAATTACTTATGGATCGTTGTATTAAAGTATCAGGAAAACATTAGTGTTTTTGTTTGGTTTTTACTGAGTGATTCATGTTTTGAACTAAAATTTCACTTTTAAACTAAAAAACTCTTTGAGTCACAATGTGAACATTGTACATCATATTGAAATTCAGTTAATTATTACACGTCAAAAATGACTTATGAATATTTTTACAAAAGTATTAAGTTAATTTGAGTGTTTTTGTTCTATTTTTGGTAAGTGATGCATGTTTCAAATTAAAATTTCACTTTAAAACCGAAAACATGCACATTGAGTCATACGAGGCACATTGTGTATCATATTTAAATTTAGTTAATTCATACACATGAAAAATGACTTATGGATTTTTACCTATTGTTTGATGACAATCCAAGTGAGATTTCTCATTTTTTAGTGAGTAACATGCGTTATAACCTAAAATTTCAATTTTAAACTGAAAACACACAATTTGAGTTATACCAGTAATACAATGTGTAAAATTGATAAATGGTTGATTACTACAAGCCAAGAATTACTTATGTATCATTTTCCAAAATTATGAAGAAATCTAAGTGCATTTTTCTTAGGTTTTAGTAAGTGATGCATGTTTTTAACTAAAATATCACTTTTAAAATGAAATCACACACGTTAACTCATACTAAGAACACCATGTTTCAGATTAATATAAAGATGATTATTATATATCATAAATGATTTATTCATCATTATCCTAAAGTATCAAGATAATTAATGTGTTCTTTATTAGTTTTGAGTATGTGAGATGTGTTTTGAAATAAAATTTCCATTTCGAATAAACAAACTAACTTTTCATCAGATTGGCCACACCATGTGTTGGATTGATCTGAAACTATTTCATACACATCATAAATAAATTATAGATAACCTATAATGTATCAAGAAAATATAAATAAATTTTCTCAATTTTAAGGGATTGGTGCACGTTTTGAACTAAAATGTCACTTTTAAATTTAAAACATGCACATTGAGTCATAACAGGCACACAATGTGTTGAATTAATGTTCAGTTGATTCTAAAAAAGCAAAAACTATTTGGGGATTGTTTTTCTAAAGTATGAATATAATTTGAGTGAATTTTATTAGTTTTGAGTATATGTCACATGTTCTAAAATAAAATGTCCATTTTAAATAAAAACACAAACATTCCATAATACTAGGAAAACCATGCATCATATTGACCTAAAAATGATTCTTAGATGTGAATAATTACTTACGTATCTTTTTTATAAAGTATCAAGATCATACATTATGTTTTATAATTTTTTAGTGAGTGAAACATGTTTTGAACTAAAAACACACACTTTGAGTCATACCCAAAACACTGTGTATCATATTAACATGTGGTTAATTTATACATATCACAAATGAATTATGGATCATTTTAATAAATTATCAAGACAATCTAAGTGCTTTTTCTTGGTTTTGAGAATGTGGCACACATTTTGAACTAAAATTCCCATTTTAATTAAAAATAAGCACTTAAAATCATATTGGGATCATTATGTGTCATATTGACATGAAATTAATTAATATAAATAAAAATTAATATATGTATTGTTTTGTAAAAGTATGAAGACAATATGAGTGCGTTTTCTCAATTTTTAGTGAGTGACACGAGTGTTGAAGTAAAATATCACTTTTAAATAGAAAAATGAAATTTGATTCATACCAGGTACACCGTATTTTAGATTAACATATGACTGAATGTTAAGTTTTTATTATTCAAACTCTTTTAAGGGATTAGTATGAAACCATGAGTTCAACCAAAAAAAAAAGAAATAATAGAGCCATTAAAGGAAAATTTAAGCCTACCAGATTTAATCTCCCTAAACAATTTCAAGAGATATTGGTTACTTGTGCATCTCGTTCATCCATTAGTAGATCTTAAAAATGAAAGGCCAACTTGTCCCAAGACTAAATGTACTTCTTAAGGTTGATATTACCACTATCGAATCCACCAACAAGAATTAGGACTTTCTTGTCAATCTAGGTGAATTCATCCTCATTTATATTCACCTGCAATGACCTCCCCATCATTAGGGAAGCATACACTTTAATAGAATTGAGTGATAGAACCTATCCAACCACTTATTCTTCCGATCTCATAAGTAATTACAAGGATTTCTTAATAACATCACATGAATTCTGCTACTAATAGGTGACATCATTGTCTATCTACTTGGCATTCAAATTAACATATGGTTAATTCCTAGACATGAAAAATTCTTTATGAATCATTTTCCTAAAGCATTAAGACAATATGAGAAAGTTTGATTTGTTTTGAATATGTGATGTGCAATTCGAACTAAAATGTCCATTTAAAAAAAACATTCACTTTCAGTCATACTAGATACAAAGTGTTTTAGATTGACATTAAACTGATTCCTACAAATTAAAAATGAATTATGGATCATTTTTCTAAATCATCAAGATAATATGAGTGAATTTGATTGGTTTTTAGTGAGTGAGGCACATTTTGAATGAAAATGTCACTTTTAAACCAAAAACATGCATTTTGAGTCATAATTAACACACTCTATATTGAATTAACATGCATTTAAATATTAAAAGTCACAAATGAATTATGGTTCATTTTAATAATTATAAAAACAACTCAAGATCATTTTCTTGGTTTTTAATTAGTGATGATCATTTTGAACTAAAATGAACTTTTAAAATAAAAACACATTCTTTGACTCATACCTTCTACACCATGTGTCATATTTACTTGTGTTGGATTTCTTAATGTCAAAAATAAATTCATGATTATTTTTATGAAATAAAAGGCTGATTCAAGAAGGTCTTATTAGTTTTTTTCATGTGATGTGTGGTTTAAATAAAATTTTAATTTTAAACAAAAGCATGAACATTCAGTCATACTAGATACACCATGAGTCAGATTGACATGAATTTGATTCCAACAAATAAAAAATGAATTATATATCTTTTTCATTTAGTAAAAATAAAATCCAATCAATTTTTATTGTTAAAACCTGAAATTTTCTCACTATCATGTTATTAAAAGCGGATGGACCTAAATGCGAATGCACGACGTCACTAATGAACATAAGGGAAAAAAATAGATCTATAGAGAGAAAAAAGAGAACCATTTTGCATCATCCTTACTAAATATTTTTGTATTTGGTGTCCTAGGACCAATTATTTGTACTTTGATTTCATGTATATTTGATATATTGAATTTTAATTAATCATCTTATTACATATTGTTCATTATTTTCCATATATTTATTGTAATAATGTCTTAGAGTATTTTTCCCATTAATATGGTCATAGTAGTTACACACTATGATGAGAAACATGAAGTGATATGATAATATTCTTAACATAGTTATGCGGTTTGATAATGTACTATGATGAGACACCTTATATTTAGACAGTCAGGTGTGAGTACTCATAAGTGTATAGGGATTCTTATCATGAAATTCACACTTGGTAATATCAAAAGATGGGAGATTATGAGAATAGACCCACTAATAAGAATTCTAATTTTTTTGGTTCCATTAGATATTCTTATCTATGAGTGTTTGAAATGGTCATTAGACAATAAGATTATCATTAATGCATGTCATGAATTGGGAACTTAGATTTACTAATGAAACCCACGACGACATATGTTCTTAGTGAGGTAGGATACATTGAATGCATCATGATTTAAATTTCATTAATCGATAATTAGAGGAAGTATTTTTACATTAAATATTTATGGAATCTGATATCTGAACCCTTTGTTTGGAATAGAACTATCTCCCCAAATTTCATGGCCATAATGTAACACGTGTTTATTTCAAATAGTAAAAGAAATACGTATCAAGAATATAGGATGGTGACACATATGTGGAACCTTATTGATGAGATATTGTCACAAAGATATTGTATTACACAATGAGAATTCATATGTGGTTTTTTTAATTGTGACATTAAGTTATTTATCTTAGGTTTCTTGACCCGTTTCTAGATAGTAATCTTGATATTTAGGCAAGCCCGCTTAATGCCAATGAGAATGAATCATAGAGGGCCACAAAATAAGTGTTTCAATTAATCTAGATTAAATTCAATTTGAATTTATTTAATGGAATAAATATTTTTCTCATGATCTAGGAGTAATTTTATTCATGTTTTATTGATCTCATAAATTAAATAATTATTTATCCACCATATTGTGAATAAAATATATATATATCTATTTTATTGAATATTTAATAAATGTTTATTTATTGTTTTGTTAATAAAATATTTATTTAAGAGAATAAAATATTTTATTCATTTATTTAATAAATTATATAGGAGTTTTAATAGACCAAGACTAAGTCTGGTGATAAATACTAATTAACAATTCGGTTAAATAATACTTGCTATTATGCAAATTGGTGTGCACCAAAAAATAATATTATTATAAATTTATCATGTGGAGTGTAGCTTATTAAATGTTATTATATTATTTAATGGATAATATGCGTTAAATACTTATTTTAACCAAAACCCCAAATCTATCAACAGATATTTATGTTTATCTTGTAGAGTATTGATCAGTGAAATTAAAATAGAGATTTGTTATGAAAAATGAATTCTCTCTTGAATCATACTTCTCTATCCCTCTCAAGAATGAGAAACACAAGATAGATTTCTTCAAGACTGATGAATGAGTGATCAATAATGAACAAGAGAAGACATTGGATTCACAGGGGTAGCACTCAGAGATCGAGTGGTATTTCTCAAATTCGTAGGATCATATGTGGATCACTATTAAAGGGATTCTATCCTTGGATCCTCATAGAGTAATAAAGTAAATCTAAAGGGACTTTTTAGTTGATCAAAATTCATCAACAAAGAAATATCATAATCCTGAGTATTCATTTCATCAGATATTAAATAAATAAATTATAAATTTTAGATGTAAGATCCTCACTCATGGTTTTGGGAAATTATAATTAAAATAAATTTTAACAAATCAACCACCACTATACGCTTCCGCTACACTCAAAACTAAAAATTTGTATGAAATGGGACACGTTTAAATTTATAATTATGTATTTTATTGTTGATCTATGAAAAATTGTGGTTATATTTTTATTTCATGTTATTCATTCTTTAATTAAATTTAAATTAACATGCTTTGAAATATTAATCATGATTTTTTCAAAGTTTCATTTTCTTAACGGTTTATGAACAAATGAATAAGGACCATATATTTGATTGTGAAACATCCAATTTTGGCTGGTAAGATAGGGTTATAGGGTGTGTACTCATAATTACATGTCGTGTACCCTAGTGCACTACATCTGGATGCACAGAGGGATACATGATGGACCACATAGTAATTACATGGGGAGTACGCCATGTATTAATTTTCCGACCTGGAACAAAGTTTTCATATTATATGATGTGTATCAATGTACATGATGTATATTCTACATGGGTTAGTAGTGTAAATTGTATACATTGTGTGGTCATTATACATGGTCAAAACTGTATGCAACTGAAAAAGTGAAGCATTTATGATGTACACGGAATGTATACGGTGTACACGACATGTAGTTAATCAATTCATGCATCCAAAACACATTTATAAGACCCATTCATGCATCCCATACACATGGATATTGGAACACACGAAGTGTATTTGGTATGTACATTCCATGTAGTCCAGTCGAGGTAAACACTATAGATCTAGGAGTGTACCCTAGATACATGGAAACTGAGATACATGAAATGTAGATGGTCTATAGGAACTGCGTAGTCTTCTAACAATGGACAGAATAAAAAATTACTTTAAATTTAAATTTGTAGCATTAAAACTATATTTCATTTATTGGCACACCAATATGTGTTTGACAATTTAATAATAGTTTTAAGGAATATTAAATTTTCAATTATTTTATTGTAATTAATATTTCATTATATGTTATGTCGTTTATTTTCCATGAATTCCATAAATGATGGGTATCTCAATTAAGTTTAGATGATCATTAATATAAAAGGGAATTAATTAATTAATTAATTAATTCAAGAGAATTCATCTTAATAATAAACAAAGAATAATGAAATAAATTCTAGCCAGTTAATTTTGCCTTTTTTTCATGTATGGACATTTATGATATTCAACAATACTCGTGTATGTGTTGGATGTTTTAATTGAATTTCTTTCATGGGTTTGTAATTATTTATTATTAAATTAAATATGATGGAATATGTTTCATCCCTCCCTCCATGTTTATATAGGACCCACATGTTTAAGGATATTTATTTAATCCCTTTTTAACCAATCATTTGGTTCCCATCACCATCATGTGAGTCATAAATACATTCAATTAATGGAGTATTCCAAGGTACATGGAGGTGATTTAATATGGAAAAATTATAATGTAAACATAGGTGATACAGAGGTGGACATGTGGAATGAAATAACTCAGGAAAATAATGAATATAAGATTTATTTCCCCTAGGAAAAATATTGGTTTAATGTCCACTCATTAAATAAATCATTAGATAAATCTCATGAATGAGTCATTTAATAATTTATTTATTTCTATCTATGTATTTATATATTTTATGGATGCAAAACTATGAACACATAAACAAATGAATTAATGTGAATAGATAGAAATTTAATAAATGAAATATGTTTAAATATTTTATCCATTATGGTTAATTATTTACGTAAAACACACTTAATATTAACAAGACAAGTAACAGATAGAAAAAAATAAAAATTTATCCATAATTAATTAAAATACCACAATTAAATATTAAACTTGACTTGGCCTTCCATGAATTGATTAGAAATGAGACCATGAAACTATGTATTTGACCAACCCTCATTGGGACACATACATTTTATGTGGAGTTCTTATGAAGGTTATGGGTTGAATTAACCTTCATACATCCAGAGAAGTAGCCCTTATGGACATTCCAAGATCAATGTTGAGGGCTATTGGGACTTGATAAAATAGTGGTAATTTTAATAAAAATTAATAAAATAAAAATAATTTATTATTTCTCACATGATTTGAATTAAATAAAAGTTCTAATAATATACTCTTTTAATTGTATAATAAAATATAAAGATCATCATCCACATAATCACTATGATCAATATTATAGAAAGGAAACTTCCTTACTAGAAGTACCTTATCGAAGTGGTTTATAAACCTTTGGGATTTGATACACCATGAAAATAAATCTTACATACTAGAATCCTGAATTCCTGATTTTCCTATTAATGAGGCAAGCGATGAAGTGTTTCTAGTCTATGAAAAACATTTCAGCAACGTGGTCGGTGTTCAATGTTTGATGATTTCCTCTATGTATGTGAACTCATGAAGTCTCATGAAAACATGGATGTGAATAGAATTCTTGAGAACCTACATGGTATTTAATAGGAGACAGCTTGAAATGGATGTTTTAAGATATCCATGGCTATCTTTCAGAGAAATCCTAGAGAGGCTATCCCAATTTGGCCTCACACAATCACGATCATTAGCTACATTGAGTGCCTATTGGTAGTAGCCTTTGAAATCTTCAATGAACTGGGCACATATTTCTTTATTACATCACTCCCTCATATATTCTATTGGTTTTTTTTAATTTTAATATGAACAGTAATGTGAAGACTCTTCCAGATATTCTTACTCTCCTTCACTAAGTAGATAATGATACGAATTGAGAAAATCCTTCCGTAATTATAGTGGACAAATAGAATGTAAAAATGCATATATTTAATTCCAAAGCTTCTTCATGCCCTTCCAAGAAGAATAAGATCAATTGGTATGATCTTGGATTTAAATATCTATTATTATACACCTTCAATTACGAAAAAACTTATATTAGTATATATAGTAGATATATATGGTTTTATTTTCAAATCTCGAAATAAATGTTTCTTATTTTATAAATATAACATTTTTATGGTAAGGAACAAGTAAATAACAGTCTTTATGTATTGGACTACACAAACCAAGTAATGGAAAATGATAATGAAACAACCTCACATGACTCATTTCACACCTATCTTTGGAATCACTGGCTAGGTTATATAGGTGAAATGTGATTGACTAAACTATATCAAGTTGAATATTTAGATTATTTTGAACTAAAACCACTTGGTTTTTTCTATGCATGTTTACAAGTTAAAATTACCAAATCCTCATTAAGTGGTAAAGAAGGAAGGGAAAAAAGAGATTCTTTAATTATTTCATACCGTTGAGTGTGGACCATTTCCTTTTGAAGTAAGGGATGGGTACTCATACTTCATAAATTTTACTAATTATTTTAGTAGATATGGATATGTATACATAATGAGGTATAATTAATATTATTTTGATAAATTCAAGGAATGAAAGAAATAATTTCAAAACCTACTTAGTAAGAATATCAAGAAATGCCTCTCAGACTATAGTGGAGAATATATTAATAAATACTTCATTTATTATTTACAAGAGTTTGGGATACTATCTCGACTCACTCATCCTTATACATCATAGTGTAATGGTGTGAGAAAAATGAGGAACCACACCTTGTTATACATAGTGAGATCAATGATGAGTCATGTGAGTCATCCATTATCCGTTTAGAGATATAAATTACAAACAACAGCATAATGCCAAGTGGCAACTAATGCAGCATATGGTATGTCATACTAATTATAGAACTGAAAGAAGCCGATTTATTCATATTTACATGTTTGGGGTTGCAAATAATTTGTTAAGTCCTCTTCAGGTAATGAACATGGACCTTGAGCAATAAGGTGTACCTTTATAGGATATCCTAAGAAAATAAGAGGATATTACATATAGGACCCCTTAAGAGAAAAAGGATATAGTGGAAAGAAACAAAATATTACTTGAGATGAAGAACATCTATAAAAGTGATAGTGGGAGAAAGATATAATTTGATGATGTTGGGGATCAAGGAATAGAAGAGTTTGTACAGGAACAAATTCCACAAATCCCTATAGAATAAGAAACTATTTTGGAGACACATGTACTGCATAAAAGTACAATAGAGATTAGAGAACTAGAATATTATGGTTCTCAAGTAACCAAGGATGGTGAATCATTGTTAGTTAATAATAATGATACTATAACCTGAAAAGAAGAAGTATGTGTTACAGATGTTCCCAAGTGTAAATAATCCATGAAATCTAAAATGGATTCAATTTACCAAAACCATGTCTAAATTTTGCTAAATCCTCCAATGGATGTAAATCCCATTGGTTGTAATTGGGTATTCAAGAGGAAACTAGAAATAGAAGGAAAATTTAGTACCTATAAGGCATGACTGGTGGAAAAAAAGGTTTAAATAGTGTCAAGGCATTGACTTTGACATAACATTTTCACTAGTTTCAATATTAAAATCCATCATAATTATAATTTCCATTACGGTTTACCATGATTATGATATTTGGTAAATAGAATCCAAAATATACTTACTTAATGGGAACCTTAAAGAATATTTCTATATGAAATAACTCGAAGGGTTTTTGACTCCAAATGATTCCAATAATATATGAAATTTGAAAAAAAATATGGATTAAACAAATCATCTCAATGGTATAAAATTCATTTTTATGAATCCATCACATAATTTTTTTCATAAAGAATGATTGTGAGAATTATCTCTACAAACAATTTAGTGGGAGTGATGTTGTTTTTTTAATAGTATATGTTGATGAAATATTACTCATTATAATTGAAATATCATTATTACAGTCTGCTAAGGCATGGTTGAATAAATTCCTCTCTATATAAGACTTGGGCGGGGAGACATATATTCTTGGGATAAAGATCCATCATGATAGATCCAAGAGGTTTCTCTACCTAAGTTGGCATATATATATTGAAAAGATATCAAAGATATTTATCATTGAACAATCCAATATGAGATTGTTTCCAAAATCACACAATATTCATATTTCTAGGAAAACATGTCCTCAAACACATGAGGAAAGAAATAGAATAGTAAATTTTCTATATACATCAAAAATTGGGTCGGTAATGTATGATATGTTATTCACTAGGAAAACTGCCTCCTATGCATTATGTTTGTTAGGAAGATATCAAGCTAATCCAGGTGACCACCATTGGATGGTAGCCAATACTATCCTTAAGTATTTAATGTGTACTAAGTATATGTTCCTTGTTTATGGAGCATATAAGAAACTTTCCATCAGAGGATATGCATATGCTAGTTTTAAAACTAATCAAGATAGCATGAATTCACAAATAAGATACATATTCACTTTGAATGTAAGTATTGTGAGATGTAAGGTCTCAAAGAATTCCATGATAACATATTCTACAATAGAGTTTGAGTATATTATGGATTATATGGTAGCTAAAGGAGAAGTATGGATAAGAAAATTAATCTATGATCTTGACATGGTATATAGAATTAAGGATTCAATTAGACTCTACTGTGATAATACTGTAACAGTGGATCTTAAAAAAGAGCCAAGGTCCAATAACTGGACAAAGAACATAATTCAGAAGTATTATATCTTGTGGGATTTCTCTCAGAGAGGTGAGGTTGTATTGAGAAACATTTCTATGGAGGAAAACATTGAGTACCCCTTGACTAAAGACTTGAATTAGTAGAAATATGATTATCATGTGAGGTCTAAAGGGATGAATGTAATATGTAGTTGGCTTTAGTCCAAGATGGAGTTTTTTAGAGATAGTTTCCTAGGATCAACTATTTGTACTTTGATTACATGTATATTAGATGTATTGAATTTTAACTAAACATATTATTACATATTTTGCTTAAATTTTCATAGAATTAATGTAATAATGTTCAAGAGTATTTATTGCATTAATAAGGTCATAACATTTCCCACTATGATGAGAACCTTGAAGTTATATGAAAATATTATTAATATAGTTCAATGGTTGGATAACATATTATGATGGGATACATAGTATTTAGAATATCTGGTGTGAGAACTCATAATCAGATGAGGCTTCTTCTCATAAAGTTCACACTTAATAATCTCCAAGATCGGAGATTATGATAATAGACATTATAGTAGGAATTATTCATGTTTTGGTGTCTTCAGATATTCCTATCTACGATCATGTCTAATGGTCCTTAGAATTTTATATTATCATTAATGCATGTCATGACTCATGCATTTATATTAGATGATGAAAAACATGATGAAATATGTTTGCAGTGAGGTAGGGTATATTGGTTGCATCACGATTGACATGAAGTTAATGAATAATTCAAGGAATTATTTGACTCTTCCATATTTATAGAAGATTATTTCTCAACCCTTTTGTTAAAATGATATAGTTTCCCTAAATTCCATGGATATGGTGTAACAACATCTTTATTCAAGATAATCAAAGAAAAAAATATCAAGCATATCATTTGGTGACATGGATGTAAATCCTTACTGATGAGATATTATGATAAATGGATTATATTTCATAGTGATCATTTTTAAGTGGTTGTCATAGTTTCATCATTAAGTTATTTATATTGGGTGCCTTGACCCGTTGCAAGATAATAATCTTTGACTTTAATAAAGACCGCCTAATGCCAATGAGAAATAATCCTAGAGGGTAACACACTAAGTGTTTAAGTTGATCTTGATTAAATTATATTTAAATTTGATTAATGGAATAAATATTAATCTAAATACTAGGGAATAAATTTATTCTAGTTTTATTGATCGTATAATTTAAATAAATATTTATTCGTTGGATTATGAATAAAATATTTTTTCATGGAATATTTAATAGATATTTATTTTCTAGTATGTGAATAAAATATTTATTTAAGTGAATAAAATGTTTTTTTCATGGTATTCAATAAATGGTAGAGGAGTTTGACGGACTGAGACCGAGTCTGATGACAAATATCAATTAGCATGTTGGTTAAATAATACTTGTTATTACGCAAGTTGGTGTGTAACACAAAATTATAATACAATTATTTTATTATGTGGAATAGGGTTTATTAAAGTTTATAATATTATTTAGTTGCTAAAATGCATTAAATAATTATTTTAACATAAAACCTATCATTATTAATAGACAATAATGCCTATTGTATAGAGTATCGATTGGTGAATTTGAAATAGAGAGTTACTGCGCAAAAAAGATTCTCTCTTGGATCCTCCTTTTCTCTCCCTCTCAATAATGAGAAACACAAGAGATATGTTTTTAAGACCTAGGAATGAGATATAAAGAATGAAAAAATCAATACATTCAATTCACTTTGTTTGCACCCAGATATTGAGTTATGTTTCTCAGAGATCATATGCTCATGTGTGGATCACCACTAGATGGATTTTATCCCTGGATCCTTATAGAATAATAAAGGAAACCAAAAAGGGAATTTTTAAATTATCAAAATTAATCAAAAATTAATATCCTAAGACAAAGTATTTATTTATTTAGATATTAAATAAATGAATTAAAAAAATGACATGAAAGATCCTCACTCATGGTTCCATGAAATAATCATTAAAAGAAATTTTAATATATTTCTCGCCACTGCATGCTTCCACTGTGACAAAAAAGAACAAATCATTCATTATAAATTGATCTTTCACTATGAATTTTGTTTTTATGAAGAGCACAAAAGTACCCCATATAAAGTTTAGGGTCCTTCTTGAAGAGTAAAATAATCTCTCTTTCTTAATATCACATCATTTAAACTCAATTAGTTAGGAATTAATAAATTTTATGCTTAAAATTTAACGAATTAAAATATAATAGAGTTTAGAAGAAGTGGGATTCTGAAGGGGAGATGATTTTATCATTCAATAATGACCATGAAATCTATATATATTCCTTTTGTTCTATTTTAGGAACAAAATTCATAGAGGACCTGGAACTCTATATAGTGTCCTTTCCTACATTTGAAAAAGAAATCAATAGTAATAATCGTAAATAAGAAGTAGATAAACCAACTCTTCATTATCTCTATGAAATAAAAAATAAAAAATTTTATAAGAAATAACCTCTTCATGATGTCTATAGACATTATAACACCATGTATCAAGCCTATATATTTCTAAAGAAATCTACTGTCTCATGTAAATATGTGGATCATTGAAAGTCCTGGTAGAATTGTAAAAATAAAAATAAATACTTGATTAATAATTATTTTAAATGAAATGTTAATTATCATCAGAAAATTTCACTTCGGAGATACTGGTATATTGATGGAATATGATATATTTCATATATTTTCAAATATAATAACCATAATCATTGTAATTATTTTTTTCGAACATACAAAAACATTGAGTAAAATAAGTATTTTGTTTTTATATATTTTTTGATAGTGAAATATTATTATATATACCCTAATTCATATACATT
Organism: Viscum album; assembly: GCA_963277665.1. Taxonomy (NCBI): domain Eukaryota; kingdom Viridiplantae; phylum Streptophyta; class Magnoliopsida; order Santalales; family Viscaceae; genus Viscum; species Viscum album. Next base: position 1,032,037,639 of record OY728121.1, on the reverse strand, counting down.
TTTTTTTGAAAACCATAGGCTTTATGTGCATATAGACTATCCTCATTCCCTGATTTTGATTATATTTAATCACATCCTGATCCAAACAACATTTTTATTAAAGAATCATATAAATCATATAATTTTATGTTTATATATAGAATATTGAATTTAGTGTACTAAAAATTGATAATATAAATAATGTGTAGTTTTTTTTTGAAATATTTGCTTTGGTTCAAAAAAATAAATCTTTGGAGTATCCAAATTTACTAAAGTGAGCATCCAATTATTCCAAAAAAACAAAAAAGGAATAATAAATCAAAATAAATTAAAATAAATTTTATAAAACTAATTTGTAAATATTTACTCCTACATTTTTAGTGTTAAGAAGCTTATTTCATCTTTAGGTTTATTTTAAAATGGTTCGGCTATTTTCTCCACAGTTATTGATATTTCATCTCCATCTAAGGAATCTTTTCTATAGAAGTTATGTGGGGACTAATGAGTCAAATTTTTTATTCCCGATGTTTTACCTTCAAGTATTTCTGATATATATTCCTTTGAAAAATTAATAGTGTTTTAAAATTATTAAAATATAAAATAAATACCCTGACCCTAGTAGCCCATATGTAATATCTCATGATTTTACAGGGAAAGACTATGTTCAATAGTGTACAAGATACGTAACACCGGGCTTAAAATAACAATGAAATGTTATTATATGACTATTTTAACCTATCCATTAAATTGGTGAGCATTAATATGAATAACTAATTTCTGAAGTAAATATAAACATCCAACTCAATATAAATTTATTGGTAAATCAATAGAAAATAATTTCATAATTCATTTTATTCAAAAATGATTTTTATAGATTTTTATAATTAATTTTTGGAGATTTTAGAGTATTTATTTTATAAAATGAACTTCATTTTTGAAATAATCATATAAAAATTTTCCTATGGCAAAATACTTATAATTTTTTGAAAATTTTAATTTTTCAATAAATAGCGGAAAATACCTTCTTTATTAAAAAAATACAATTTTCAAGTATTCACATAGTAAAATTATGTTTTAAAATTTTATTTTTGAAATATGATTTAAACTATTCCAATTATGGGGTTTTAAATTGATTTTATAATTGAATTTAATATAAATATCTTTATATTTGAAAGGGCATTTTTCTGAAAAACTTGTTTTCATTGTGTTTTGCACATTTATTTTTTAATTAAATTATGAAAATTCTTTGTTTTGAATAATGAATAATTTATACCATATTTTGATTTATAAGTTCAAAATTTAATAAATAGTTCCCTTTTATTTTTGTTCAATATGAATTTTAACCTTGGTAATTTTTGTTACCATAGTAAAAGGTAAACATGGTAATTTAGGTAATAAATAAAATGATAAGGACTATAAAATGTTACTAAAAATTTCCCAAATTTTATTTTATGAGTAAATTTTCTCCATAATCATTTACGGTTTGGTTATATGTCCATTTATGGTTATTTCAATGAGATTATAATTTTTATAATATTTTATACAAATAAAAGTCAAAGATGTCACATTCTTGTTTTTAATAACTGTAACATTTTTAATATGGTGTTATCCAGAATATATCCTCAAATATAAATATTATTTTTAAATATAACAGATTAATTTACATCACAGTAATTTATTTTAAATTTTTAGTGAATAATAATTTCCTTAAATAATTACATAATGATGATGCAGTAATTATTCAATAAATATGAAAATAAAATAAATGCTATTGAAAATAAATATAATTTGAGTTAACAAATGTCATACATTTTGGATTTCATTTACATAATATTAATGTATTAAAATATTTTTTTTGGAGTTATCTTGTTTTTTTATTTTATTAATGTCAAAGTAATGAATAGACCTTAAAATTGATATTATGAATATTTTATAGTAACTAATATTTTATTAAATGAGAGAAAATTTATAAAAATTTTAAATTCATAAAAACTATTGGGATAATATTTAAAACATCATACATGATCCTTTTATGTGTCATTTTTTATTTTATAGTATCTATATTAACCCTCAAAAAGAAAAAACTATATTATCACGGTAAGACTTAAATATGTTAAATAAGAGTTAAAATAAAAATATAAGGGTATAAATATACTTATCTAAATTTTATTGGATGGAGTTATTTTGACCCATAATAATATTGTCTTGGAATTAAATCACTTTGGTTTCATTTTTAATTGAAATTTAATTTATATTAATTTAATATTTTGGGAAATTCCAAGAGTGCCCCTCCAAACACTTATAAAAGGGAACCCATTCATATCATTTCTTCACACATAAAAAAGCTTTTTTTTAAGAAAATACCTACCCAAATAAATTTATAGAATCCCTACCTAAATTATGTATGGCTTATTTTAGACATAAAACCACCCTTATTGGTCTCAAGGTGTTAAGAAAAGGATAATGTCCAAAGAACATGTATCATTTTTAATCAATCGTTCCTAATTGATTTATTATTCCACATCCTTAAAATATTATTAAACAGTAATAAAATAATAACTATAGTATAATAAATATACGGAGATGTTATTATTTTATTTCTAGGACCTATTTCGATATCCATTTCCATCAAATGAGAAAAGAATTCATCGTTTGTATTTACGGCTCGCGAACCGATGTAATAAGGTTTCCATAACCATTTTTTATAAATATTTATAATGATACAATTAATATTTATATATGGTATTAATGAAATTTTAATCAGTATTAAAATAGAATATATCATTTACATTCTTACCTATTCATACAGAAAAAATGATAACATTGTCTGTGCGTAAGTGTGGACTACCACCTCCACAAAGCGATGTGATTCATTTTTCATCACCACATTACATGGATGATAAATTTCCATATATTTAAAGAATAAATATTATAAATATTATATTATTATCATTCTTAAAATATACAATAATACTTACCTTCTTTCGATAATGATCGTTGAAAAATGGAAACGTTACTCATGCGTACATATGGTCTGTCATCTCCATGATTGTAATGTAGTTTGTTTTTAATATCCATAATTGATGGATGGATTTAAAAGTAAAATTGTTTTATAAAACAAATAATTATTTCAGTATTATTATTAAATATATGATGGAATAATTACTTCTTTGACTATATAAATTATACCACAGTCATTTTGGACTCAAGTACCAAATATTATCAAAATGTCCAACGTGAACTTAAAAAATTATTTAATTATTATAACATGATTATAAGTTATATAAAAGTAATAATAAACATGAAATTTGTTATCATGTTTGTAAATAATTAACCTATGTTTATTATTCAGGATGATAAAGAACATACATGATGATTTGGACATAATGTAAGGGATTTGTTTACTCAATTTCAATTCATTGAGTTAAACTCACACTTCAAGGATTATGTCATGATAATATAATGTGTGAAATGACTTTTTATTTTATTATGTTGTATTTACACTTGTTTTATTTGTATTTACAGTGTATACACATTATCAATTCATTTTATTAACACTCACTTCAATGATATGATTTTTTTAAGGTACTTCATCTTAATTTACTTTTGTTGAGACATATTTTGATGATATCTACCTATGTTCTTTCTTGAGGTGTATATAATTCTCATTTGAAATCTTATATCATGAATTTATTTATTCTCATGATATTTAATGTTTTGTTAAATTTTATTCTTTCATGGGGAATATGATTCAACTGATTACAAAGTGGTAAGGGTTTATATCACAATCTCATCATTATCTGAGATTGTTTTAGTTAAGTTCTCTACTAAGGAATATTTATTTTTATTTCCCATGTTTTCCAAAAATGTTTTGAATTTTTTTAATATTATCCACTGATATTTTAATGAAATTGTTACCCTTTTTTTAATTTTTACAAAAAAATCCAAATAATCTTCTTGTCCATTTTCTAAAATGGAATTTTTTCATTTTTCCTGTAAAAGTGTGAATTGAATTTTTTTAACTTATAAATAATGGATGAATTTTCTCAAAATCATGAATAATTAATTTTTTTAATCATAATTTACAATTTTAAAAGGTTATTTTTAATGATTTATTTCCCTTTATAATTTCAAAACATAAAGAAAATCATATCAAAAAAAGAAAGGATATTTTCTCGAAGAATCATTTCATGTGATCTTTCGAAATAATTTTCCATATAAGAAAACTTTATTTGATGTTACTTATACTTAACATGGGATATGATCAAAGTATACCATCATTATTTTTTAACTATATGTTTTATGTTTATGATGACAACATGTTGATGAAACCCATTCTTATTTACCATAGTTTATACTTTAAAGAAATTCCGTTATTCTCATTATTTATAAGATAATGAATGTTTTATGATATTTTATCATAGGTATGTATGATATTATTTATGTTATGGTTGGGATCTATATCTCCCTCTAATGCATTGTGTAAATGTGGATAAATCGTGAGTAAAAATGTTATGCGTGAACCTGATGACTTGTTCATAATTGTTATACGTGAACCTGGTTACATGTTCATAATTTTATGCATGTACCCGATAAAATGTTCATAGTGTTATGAAAAAACATGTGTTTAATGTCAATAATATTATTCTTGGACCTGGTTTCATGTCCATAAATTTTTGAGAGGGAATGATTTCATGTCCTAACATAATGAGTGAACCTGTTTCTATTTATACATGTTCACTATGTTATAAGTTTATGTGTATGCCACAATTTCTTGTGTTATGTTATTATATTACTGCTTATTTTATTTGATTATTTTATTATTATTGTCTTATTAACCTATAATATTTATTCCATGACTCTATATTATGATCTTTTATATACAAGGTATAATTTTTAAATGTTACGTTCATGTTCTTATACCATTATGATCATTTTATTCTTATGTAATCTTTGATATCTCCTAAGGTTACCCTTATTGAGCATATGCGTTCAACATTTATTATATTTCCTTTTCCCCAGGTAATTAATAAAGGTTTTAAGTAGGATATGTCTAATAAGGGTTCTAGATGTGAATAAATTATTGGAGATGGCACGGATTTTTATGGGCCAGTTGTTTATTTTTCTAAGATATGTATGAGTTTTTCCTAATTTTCTAAAACTATAAACCTAAATAATATATGGGTATATAATTGATCCAATATTTCCTTTTTACATTATAAATTTTTAATGAAAAAATAAATTAGATAAAATTTATTAGTTTCAAAGCCTGAAATGTAAGGTTAATGTTTTTATCACTGAATCTAGAAGTGTAGATTTTGGGCAATTACATTATATATCAGAGCAGGGGTTAGATAAATTTAGAGATTATGAATTTTTCTTGAGAAGTTTTATTAAGAGTTATAGATATCATCATAGGTATATAATAACATAATTTTATAGTCTTCAACACCCCATTTGAGGTTTTAAGTTATTAAATTTAAAGGTCACTAATGATATTTTGGAAGGCATTTATTATTGATGTAATTATGGGTTATTTCATTTTGAGTTGTGAAATGAAATATATGAGATAAAATTTAAGATTAAAACATTTATTTAATGTTAAATATATTAAGGTTATTTTTGAGGTTGTCTCTCAAATGTCTGTAATTTTATAAGGGTAGTTTAAAAAAAAAGACAACATGTAGGATGGGTGACAACCCACCGCATCTGGAAAGGTCATGAGGTTTGAACCAACAACTGAAGGGAGAAAATTGTGCATCTCCTAACAATGTTATACATTAAGTCATGGGTAGTTTGAAATTTTATTTTTTAAATGATTTGATGTATAATGAAATGTTGATTTTGGGGAACATATGTTTTATCATATAGATAACTGTGGGTTTAAATATTGATTTGGTAGTTAATTAATTAATTTTATTTTGGAAGAATTTCACTGTTTTGGTAACCTTATATGATATTATGGGACATTATTTTAGGAATAAAGTTTGAATTATATTTTGGAATCACATATGATTTTATTTTGTATTTATGGTGGTCCAGATTATTTATAGAAATGATTAGAATATTTTGAATATTATGTGATTAGGGAAATTAAATTTTTGACATGATACTTTAAGAGTGATTGATTTTATCTATAGATAAATGTTAAAATTTATATTGGAAGTCTATGTGATCAAATCCTTCTGATTTTTGGTCTTCAATCTTAATTAGGAGTATTTTGGAAAATTTTGAGGATAGTTATTTATTGAAAGATATAAATTGAACTTTGGGTACTACTATTGAATTTTATAAAATAAATTAGTTTTCCACATATGAAGGTTTATTATTTTTTGCGAATCAACATATATTGTGCTAACCATTTTGGTTGTTGTTAATGTATAAAGACAGGTGGAATAACCTGTTATCCTTTTATGGAATTCATGATCCATGTAATTCGAGTCTAGTGCTTCACGCATGAAAAATTCATACTCATCATTTTGAGAAAAATATGAGTTTGTGGTTGAAATTTATTAAATTATAAAACACTACTTGTCAAGTAAGTATATTTCCTTACGTTCTTTCTATAGGTAATAAATTAATTCCTCAAATTGAGGGAAATTATTTTGAAACAAAATCATCATTCGTTTACATTTCTTATGGAAAAAATATCCTTTTAACCTATCACAGATTTATAATTTTTTGGTGGTTAAATTTATCTTTAACATGTTCTCTATCACTCTATATCAGTATTTCAGTGTTAGTTTTCTCTTATATTTCCATGTTTTCCTATATGAAAACCGAGTATGTGTTATTTCAAATGACCTTCATACTTGATTTTCTGTCTTTTCAAGAGGACATTTTATAGGCCCTTTTACTGATATGGTATTTCAATAAAATTATTTTGAATATTCCAAACATGTTTACTGAAAATATGTTCAAATTTCAAGGGTGCAATTGATTATGGGGGGGGGGGGGTTATAATATCCTGAGATTTTTGAAGGAAATGCTATGTTTGATAGTGTACAAGATACACAACATCAAGTTTAAATGAATAGTGAAATATTATTATGTGACCATTATAAACTAACCATTAAATTAGAGAGAATGAATATGAATAACTAACTTATGAAATAAATATATGTTTTGAATTAAATATAAATTTATTGTTAAATGATTATAAAATAATCAAATAGTTCGTTTTATTCAAATTTTCTTATAGATATTTATAATTAATTAATTATGATTTTAGAAAATTTATTTGAAAGAATGTACATAATTTTTGAGATCAACATATTGAAATTTTCGTATGGTGAAATATTTATAGTTTTCTAAAAAGATTGATTTTTCAATGAATAGTGAAAATACCATTTTTTATTAAAAAATGTATTTTTATGTTATTTAAAATGTAAAATTATGTTTTAAATTGGAATTAGTTTAATTTTATTTAAAATAATATAATTATGGTTTTTTAAATGGATTTTATACTTAAATTTATTATAAAAACATTTTATATTTAAAACGGGCATTTTTTTCAAAAAAACTATTTTTCATTGTGTTTTTACAGTTTAATTATAAATTAAATTCTGTAAATTATGTGTTTTTAATTTTGAAAAATTCATTCCATATTTGTATTATAAGGTCAAATTTTATTAAATAAGCCCTTTTTATTTTGGCCAATATGAATAGTAACCTTGGTAATTTTTTTACTATGGTAAAGGGTAAATAGGGTAATTTATGTTAAAAATAAAATGATAAGGACTATAAGATTACCCTAAAAATTTATAAAAATTTATTTTATATTTAATTTTTATAAATAATCATTTATGGTTCAATTATATGACCATTTATGGCCATTATAATGAAATTACGATGTTTATAATATTTTATTTAATAAAAAGCCAAAGTTATCGTATTCATGTTTTTAATAGCAATAAATTTTATAATATGGTGTTATCTAAAAGATACATTTAATTATAAATATTATTTTTGAGAGATAAAATATGTATGTACATCATGGTAATTTATTTTTATTTTTTTTAAAGAAATAGTTACCTTAAATAATTGCACAATGATGATGTAGTAATTATTTAATTAGTGGGAAAATAAAATAAATGACATTAAAAATATTAAAATAAATATAATTTAAGATAATTAATGTAATAAATTAATTTTTTAGATTACTTTTATATATTAGTTTTGTATTAGAATATTTGGTTCAAATTCATATTTTTGTATTGATTTTATTAATGTCAATGTAAAGAATAGTCATTAAAATTGACATTATGAATATTTTATAGTAAATAATATTTTATTAAATAATATAAAATTCATTAAAATATTAAATTAATCTAATAAAGGCCCAAATATCTTCCTAGAATCAATAAAATCATTCTATATGTCTTATTTTAGACAGAACACCAACCTTAGTGGTCTCAAGGTGTTATGAAAATGAGATTGTCCGAATAAGATGTATCGTTTTTAATCAAGCACATCTATTTTATTTTTTCTTACACCTCCTTTGAATATTTTTAAACCATGTTAAAATAATAAATCCATTATCTTCCATACTATTATATTTTATTATGTTAGTGGCATGAACTATATCTATATACACTTCCATCAAATTGAAAATAATTCATCGTTCACGTGTCCGACAAACTACCGCCTCACGAACCAATATAATTCATTTTTTGTCACCGTCTCTCATGACTGGTTATAATGATAGAATTAATTTTTCTATTTTATATTGATTATATATTTATAATTATTAGGATAATATATCATTTACGTTCTTACCTTTTCATGAACGGAAAAATGATAACATTGTTTGTGTATACCTATGGACTACCACCTCCAAAAAGTGTTGGGATTCATTTTTCATCACCACATCACATGGATGGTATATTTATTTATATTTAAATAATTAATTTTATTTATATGAGATTTTAATCATTTTATAAGGATATAATTATACTTCTTTCCATAATGATAGTTGAAAAATGGAAGTGTTACTCTTTTATACATATGAAATACCATCTCCCTGATTCTAACGTAGTCCATTTTTCATATAAATAATTGATTGATGGATTTAAAAGTATAATTTATTTATAAAAATTATAATTATTTAATGATTATTATTATGTATATTTTGAAAAAATGACCACTTTTACTATATACGTCATACCAAAGTCAATTTGGACTCAAGTACCGAATATCGTCAAAATGTCTGATGTGAACTTATATAATTATGTAGTTGTTATAAAAAGTTAATAATTGATACAAATGTAATAATAAACTTGAAAAAATGTTATAAATAAATTAAATAATTAACCTTAGTTTATTATTAATGAAGATAAACAATATACATGATGATTTGGACGTAAGGTAATGGATTTCTTAACTCAATTTCCCTTCATTAGGTTAAAATCCTACTTCATTGATTATGTTATGGTAAGATTATGTGTAAAATTAATTTTAATTATATTATGTTGTATTAACACTTATTTAGGGTGTATTTAAATTGTATAAAAATAATCAATTCATTGTATTAATTCTCACTTCAATGATAGGATTTTTATAAGGGAATTCATCTTAATTTTCATTAGTTAAGGCATATTTTGATGTTATGCATGTATGTTCTTTCATGATGTGTATATAACTACCATTTGACATATTATATCATTAATTTATTTATTTTTATTATACAAAAGTTTTTGTTAAATTTTATTCTTTCTTGAGGTATACGATTGAACTGAATAAAAATTGGTTAGGGTTTATTTCACAATCTCATCATTATCCTAGATTGTTTAAGTTTAAGTTTCTACTAAGAAATATATCTTTTCTAATACCATTTTTTCTAAAAATGGTTTCAAATTTTATTTTACTATTAGACAATAATTGTTTATTGAAAATTTTACCCATGTTTTAATTTTTACAATTTTTTTTAAAATGAATCTTCTTTTTTATTTTCAAAAATGGAATTTTATGATTTTTTCTGTAAAAGTGTGAGAGGAATCTTTTTAAAATTATACAACATGAATAAAATTTCCTCTATGATGAGACATTAATTTTTTTAATTATCCTTTACAATTTTACTAGGTTATTTTCAAATACAATTTCTCCTTTATGATTGCATCGCATTAAAAAATCATTTGAAAACAGAAACAATATTTTACTCAATAATTATTTCAAGTTATATTTAAAAATAATTTTCCATTTAAGATAACATTATTTGATTTTAATTATTATTTATAGGGGATATTATCTAATTATACCATCCTTATTATTTTTCTAGGCGTTTTATATTTATGATGAAAATATTTTGATGAAACCTGTTCCCATTTTCCATGGGTTATATTTTGTAGAAATTCATTTCTTTTCATGAGCTCTAAGATGATTAATGTCTTATGATCTTATGGAGAAATTATGAATGATTTTATTTATTTGACGGATGGGAATTATATCTCCCTCTAATACATTGAGTAAATATGGGTAACTCATGAGTAAAAATGTTATGTGTGAACCTGACTACACGTTCACAAATGTTATGCGTGAACTTGATTATATGTTCATAATGTTATGCATGAACCTAATTACAATTTTATAGTGTTATATATGGAACATTCATTTATTTCCAGAAGATTATGAGTGGACCTAGTTTTATATCCATAAGTTTATGTGAGTGACATATTTCATTTCCTTAACATAATGAGTGAACCTGTTTCTATTTATACATGATCAAAATGTTGTAAGTTTATTTGTATGCTAAAATTTCATGTCTTATTTTATGATATTATAGATTATGTTCTTTATTCTTGTATTATTCTTATCTTATGAACTTCAAGATTTATTCCACGACTCAAGGAAATGATCTTTGATATACAAGGTGTAATTTTAAAATACTAAGTTTATGTTATTATACCCTTATGCTCATGTTATGCTTACATAATATTTGATATCTTGTATTGTTACTGTTACTGCACATCAGATCTCACCATTTATTATGTTTACTTTTTACTAGTTAATTAAGAATTGTTTTATGTAATATCTATCTAAGAAGGGTTCTTGATGTGAGGATTTTTTGGGAGATGATATTGATTTTTATGGTCCAGTTGTTTATTTTTCTATGATTTTATGATTTTTTCATAATTCTATAATACTACAAAACTAAAATATCCATGGTTATGTAATTGATCCAATATTTCCTTTTAACATTGTATGTTATGAAGGAAATAAATGATCTCATTTATCAGTATCAAATACAAAAATGTAATGTTTATGTTTTTAGCAACGAATATGAAAGTGAAGAATTTGTGCTATTACACAATAATTAGTGGTTACTTTATTACATTGGTGATAGATACAAGTGATCACATCTTAAAGGACTAAATAGTTTAGTAGTATTTGGAAACTGCATACATAAATGAATTTCAAATTACAATTGAAAAATTAAAATAAAATATAGTATTTTATTTGAGAACATCATTATTCCCTTTAGAATATCCCTGTATATCAATCATAATACACTTCATAAAATACTAAGTAAAGGAAACATAAGAAAGGTGTGATATCTAATGCTTAGTAAGGGTATGGGTACAATAGATTCTATCATGAATAAATAAGGCATAATCAATATGACAAGGTAAATTATTGAAACATATTCCATTTAATCAATAACTTGAACATGAAGAATAATATTTTGTTGATAATTTTTTATTAAATAATTCCATATAAATAAACAAATGATCTTGAAACATATCCATGCATATTCTCACTAATGAAATAATTATAAGGACATCAATAAATAATATCAAAATGAGGTAATGCATATTTCTGGAAATCATATCTGTACTATTAGGGGCTCATTCCAAGACATATTAGATAAATAGGTAAGGACTCAGTCAAATACTTATTCTAGTTTTTCTCATAAGACCTATCGATGTATCGAGTGGCTATAACATGCATTGTTTTTCACTTACTAAGTCCAATGCATTCCCCTTTTGAAATGTGAGAAGAATAATAAATGAAAAAATTCACATTGAAAATATAACATAATTTTTTTTAATAATTTACATAATAAATTAACATAATAACAATATCATTATTATTAAAAAACTCGAATATGTATGTTAATACAATGCTCATTAAAACATATCATAAACCATCTAGATAAATAATAAGGATGATATCAAAATAATACATCTCTAGTCAAAATTATCATAAAACATCTTAAAGAATATTAATTTTGGTATAATTAAAACATTTCCATAGTGGGGAATAAGAAATATAAGGTCTTTTGTCACTAATGAATAGAAATAACATAAAAATTTCATTGCAAACATTTTTTAAGAAAATATCTGCTTTGCTTTGAAAAATCACTTTGAAAAATTAAAAATTTATAGAATATTAAGATAAAAATTTCTTTCAAAACCACCTTGTAAAATTTTAATGTAATATTTGAATCAATGAGTGTCCGTGATGGTGGAAAAATCTATACATTTCAAGTATGTTAAAATAAATATTCATTTAACATTTTTGATAAAAAATAAAAAAAGTAGCTCATTTGGAAAACTACTAGAAGATTCCTTTCAAAAAAAATTTAAAAAGTCAAACATTGGTAAAAATTTCTTTAATAAATCATTTGGATAATGCTAAAAATATTTTTGAAAATATTTTTATAATGGAATAAAAAGGTTTTTTGATGGAAGAGAGAAATAAAGCTGATTTTTCTTTAAAAACATTATTTTGGACACTTGTGTATATAAAAAGAGGAAAATGAAATCAAAACTTTTACGTTTAAAAAATAACTAGAGTATAATAAAATATATTTAATTTAATATATAAATATCAAATAATTCCCCCAGTAGAAGCTTATAACTAATTAATCTCTAATAATAATGAGATAGTGAAATAAACACTTACCACTTTAGTAACTTTTGAATCATAACACCCATGAATGAAATAACATAAAATTAAACATTAAATTCCATGAATATAAATATATTCATGATATAATATATAAATGGGTAGTATATAAACCACACAAAATAAATAAGTGGTGAATATGACATATATCTCGCGGAAGTAAAAGTGAGATGAGAAACCCTTACCTCAGGTCCAATTTCCTATGTATGTGTTCAAAACTCCTTTATAATAAATATTTATCAGTTATTAATATATTAAATGACCTTAATAATATATATAATACGACATATTATTTAATTATAACTCTTTATCACCCATTTATCAACAATTATTTATCAAAATCACTGTTCCGGGGTATTAACTGCTTCATTTTTCATGTAAGTTTTGGTTCAGTAGTTTCGGTCCTTTTAATTTGATGTTTTTTCAATATCCTCCCTGATTTTAATAATGATATAAATATTATATATATGAGTTATATATTTATTTTTAGTCATCTATAAAATTTTCAGAATGAAAAATGAGTTACATCGTTCATGGAGATGGTAGGCCATACGTACTCATGAATGCTATTTTTATTTTTTCATAAAGGATGAAATAAAAGAAAGGTAAATAAAAAATAACCATTAAAGAATCATTTTTATATTATATACATAATATATGTTCATAAAATAAATCCTTATTTCCATCCATTCCAAAATAAAATGGAAAACAAATCACATTGCCTCATTGAGGCGGTAGTTTACACGTACACATGATCAACATTATCATTTTCCAATGGATTGGAAGTTAAGAAGGTATTTGAGATATTATAATTCCATAAGTATAGGTATTTAAAAAATAATATATATATACATATACATATATTAAATACATCATTATATCCAGATGTGAGAGGTGGTGATGGAAAATGTATTACATAGGTTCATGAGACGGTAGTCCACTGTACACACGATCAACAGTTTCATTTCTCATTTGATTGAAGAGGATAGGGATATAGGTTATTAAATTAATTTAGTGACATATATGTATATTGGAGACCCCGATATTATTTTTTATCATAGTTTATGGATACTTTAAGGAGTTATAAGAAGAAAGAAAATGGAAATGCAGGGTTAAGAATTATAGCTCTCTTTCAGACAACCTCTTTAGGTTTACACCTAAATACATCCTAGATTATTTTATGATTAAAAATGACTCTAGGTCATGATTTGGGGTGTAAGGAAGGTATTTTTTTATGGTTTTTCTAAACTAAAATTCTTTATAAGCGTGAAGAGTAGAGGAGAGGGGACGCCCTTTTATAAGTGGTGGAGAGGACACACTTGTAATTTTTGAAAATAAAACGGTATACCCATGTTTTACACATTAAAAAAACTCCAAAATGGATAATTATAGAACCTTATATAATATAATTTCTAAATATATCCATAAAATATAAATTGTACAATTTTTTAGTTCAACCCCTGGTAAACCCATTTTATCCTTAACCGTATTAATTAATTTTTACTGTTTTTACTATTCATTATAACCAAAAAATAATTTAAAATTATTATATAATATTAATTATTTTGATTACAAATATTAAATATATTTTTAAAAATTAAATTCATATAATTGGTGTAATTTCATTTAAAATTAACCCGCAAGCGAGTTGAAAAAAATGGTTCTCCAAAGGAAATGATTTCTTAAGTAAAAAAGGTTTTTATATAAAAACTCAAAATAAAATTGATTAAAATGAATTAGATTAATTATAATATAATTTAACTAGTTTTAATTTTAAAATAATTTTAAAAAAAAGTAACTTTGAGAAAATCTTAAAAGAAAAGGTAGTTTTTATTTAAAATTAGTATTTTTCACTATTAATCAGTAAATTAATATTTTCAAAAAATTCTCAAAAATTACCTTTAAAATATTTTTGATATTTTGATTTCAAAAATTAATTTATTTTTTTAAAATAATTTTTCAAAAATTGGTAAAAATTAATTTTAAAATATTTTTTAAAATGTGACGAAACTATTTTTTTAAACAAATACAGTTTTTTAGAAAAACATTTATTTTGTTTGAAAATGATTTTTTTTACATTTATAAGAAATTTATAACAAATAGATTTATTTTATACATGTTTAAACCATATAATTTTCATAATTTATTTAGTCTTATCTATACTCACTAATTTAATTACTAGGTTATAATAGTCTTATTTAAATAATATATTTCACTAGTCTTTTAAGCTCAGTGTTGCGTGTCATATACACCATCGAACATAATGATGTTATTTTTATATCTTGGGCTGTTAGATTATCCCCACATTAAATAAATTTCAGCCTCACAATTTAATGTTGTGAATCCGAAATCAAGGTTTTGATATTTTAAAATACCATTATTGAAAACCCACATCTTAAAAAAAGGATCCGTAAAACATTCTCTTGATAAGAGAAAAAGATAAGTAAGAAGGTCTTATAGAATAAAACATAACTATGTTTCCATCTAAAAAAATATTAGTGCGAAGGGAAAATATGTATATTTAGGAAAAGAAAAAATAATTATGGATAGTGATTTAGATCATTGATCACATAAAAGTGAATGATTATGAGAAATTCAATGACCAAAAAACAATAAATCTATGATTGGTTACAAAATAGTTATTTCCTCAGAAATGAAGGTAAATGTATAATTTTTTTAAATATACTTTTCAAAAAGTAGGGGGAATCTTTTACTATCAATATAGAGAACACCTTTGAATATAATCACTTGATATCGTTTATTTTATGATCACTATTTCATCATTTGGTTGTGCTTTGATCATTTTAAACTTCACTTCGTACATCTAGAAATGAATATCTGAGATGAGTTTTTATGATTGAGGCATTAAAATTAAATATTAATGGATCATACAATGAAAAAAAATAATAAAACGATATTTGTGTTGTCTTTAATAAAACTAAAATGGTTAGAAAAATGTAAGACAATACCCAAAATTAATAAACCTTCATATGAATAAATAATAAATTTTACTTCAAAATTCACACCAAAGGTACAACTTAGATTATTACAAAAATAAAAAAATACATCCCAATTAACCTTATTAAACTTATTAATAAATATTTTTTAACCTCATTATTTATTTCATACTCTTCATCTTACATCTTTAAATATGTGATAATATTCTTCCGAAATAATCATTTATGTTAAACCAATAAAATGTCTCCTAAAATATTATTTATCACCTAAAAATCATAAAAGTTCGAAAATATTTGATCCTACATTATCTATCCTAAAATAAACCTAATTTTTTTCCTTCAAACCATTTGAGTAAAAATAATTTCATATTAAACAACACATCACATAGGCTAGTGGTAGACATTGCACCTTTATCGACCTTCGGTTGTGGGTTCAAGCCTCATAGCCTTGACGGATGCAAAAAAAATTCACCTGACATGAAGGTTGTTATTTTTATAAGTCTATATTAATATAACTCCTATAATGTTCCCAAAAATATTATGAACATCCTAAAAAATAACAATAATCCTCAAATATCATTTTAACCACTATGTTTTTTATACAACTTATTTTTTTCTCATAAAATCCAATTATCTTAACTACATATTTTTACCCTAAAATCAGTGATCTTATTAAACCAAAAGTTTGTCAATACCTTTAAACTTATTAAAAGATCATTATTCCTCAAATAATACTTCATGTCGAACCTAAGGGTTACATATAACTCAACCCAATAAAATATTTCATAAATGTCATTAATCACATGGAAATACCATCACTTAAATACTCAAAAGGGGTGTATAAGAATTTGAATTAATCATATTATTTAAATATATAAAACCATTATAGTATATATAACTATTAATTTAACCTATGATGAGGACATATAAGATTCCAAAAATTAACACAATTTGTACGTTTTTCATGATTATTATAACCAAAATACCACTGATAAAAATAATTCTATAACATAATTATTGAATCCCAATGCATAAATACTTCAACACTATTACTTCAATGATTGGTATAACATATGTCCTTCCTTGGTATAGGATATAACCATTAAAATAGGGTATTAAAATGGATAATTCATAGGTTCCACATATTTAATATAATGAACTATAAATTGATCTCTATGGAGAAATTTATTTCTCATTGTTAACTCCACACTATTCCTCGGTATTTCATTACTCTATACCCTTATCTTCCTCACATAAAATATTTTCCTCTTATTTGTAAACATTATACTTGGTGACTCCTTACACATTTCTAACATGAAGAAAATTTATCCTTCTTTCTTCTATGTTCTCCACCACCTGATCTCTCAATGATCACCGTTATTATTTTCTTTGGTGAGTTCAAGATTTTTTAAGGTTAAATTTATTAATCATATATCCTGATAACTGATTAGGAATAATAAAAATATCTTTCACTCTAGTAATCATCCAATTTATTTTCTCATAATCACGACATTGTCTACCATATTCAATGTTAACATGATTCCATCAGGTTCCAACCATTGATTAAAACCAAAACACGTAGTGTGAGTAATAATAACCATAGTGAAAATCCATATAATCATTTATAGGATGTGTATGTCATGATACCTTATTTTAAATATAATACACCATAGGTTTAACCTAGGTAATTCATCATCATTATCTATTCAAATAATTTATTATTTTTTTAAAGAAAAATTGAATTAAACAAACCATATCTCCTCAGATTTTCAAACTAGGCATCCTACGAGGCTCATTTTTGTGCACTAGGTAATGAATGATTCAAATCCTAATGAACCCTTTTCATAATTATTAACCCTTGGTACATGTTTTCCAATGTCACATCCACTTATAGGATCTTAATAGGGATGCATTTTTAGAAAAAAAAACATAATCTCTACCTTGCCAAAACTATAGGATGTTATCTTATTCTTATAATTTTCAACAAATTCAATCATAGGGTTATATTGTCTAATATATTTTTTTTTCCAAACTCTAGTTATCAAGGTTTTTAAAAAACATGTTTTGATACCAAATTTAAATACCCCATCCCTAGTAGCCCAATAATGGTGGTTACTTTATAAAATTAGTTCTAGATTCAAGAAATCACATCCCAAAGGACTGAATAGTTTAGTAGTATTGGAAAACTAAATACAAACTTTAATTTCCCATTATAATTGAAAAAAATACAACATATTATTCCATTTAATAAAAACATTATTACCTTTATAATATCCATACATATCAGTCATAATACACTTCCTGGAATCCTGGGAAAAGGAAAAATAAGAAATAGGCGAGCTTTAATAATTAGTAATTATATGTGATCAATAGAAGTTATTATGAATAAATTAGACATAATCAATATTAAAAGGTAAATAACAAAAACAAATTTCATTTAATAAATAAATAAAATATGAAGAATAATATGGAATGAATAAATGATGATCAAATAATTCCATATAAATAATCACATGAGCTTGACACTTATCGAGGGATATTCTAAATAATTGACCAATCACACAGACTTGAATAACTAATATCATAATAAGGAAATGCATAATTCTGGAAATCATAACCATACCAACAAGAACTCAGGCCCTGAAAAATTATTTAAATATGTATGTCCTTGTCCAAATACCCAATCTATTTTTTCTCATAAGACCAACCGACATATCAATGGGATATATCAGGTCCCTCCCATCACTTACTAAGTCAAATACATTCCACATATGAAATGTGAGAATCATAATAAATATAAAAATTAATATTTAAAAATTAGAATATTAAATGTTAAATTTTTTTAGAATCAATAAAAATATTCTATCAACAAACTAGTATACGAATGTCAACACATTCCCTAGTTAAACTTATTATAAACCACCCAAAGAAATAATAAGGATGGTATTCAAACAGTATATATGTAGTAAAACTAAACATAATACATCAAGATTAATAAAAAGGAATGTATCATTAAAAAATATCGCCATTTTTATATAAGTAAAATATGTGTTTTTTATCATCGATTAATATAAATACAATAAAATATCATTAAAAACCTTACTAAGGAAAATATCATTTTCACATTGAAAAATAACTTTTAAAAACTAAAATCTTCCAGAATAGTAGGGAAAATTTTATTTGAAAAGAATATTTTAAACTTGTAAAGTAGTCTTCAATGAAATGAGTGGCTATGATGGTGGGAAATTCTGTATATGCTGATAATGTTAAAACAAAGATTCCTTTTATATTTTGGGTA
Source organism: Viscum album (assembly GCA_963277665.1). Lineage (NCBI taxonomy): Eukaryota > Viridiplantae > Streptophyta > Magnoliopsida > Santalales > Viscaceae > Viscum > Viscum album. The sequence goes on along the minus strand of OY728121.1, from coordinate 1,032,018,499 downwards.
AAAATAAAAAAAGTACCTCATTCAAAAAATGTCTAGAAGATTACATTTACACCATTTTGTAAAATTTAAAACATGGGAAAAACAATTTTAATAAATCATTTTTATCATGGTAAAAACATTATAAAAATTATTTTTATAAAACATGAATATAGATGTAAAATAATACTTCAATTGAAGAGAGAAATAATGTTGATTTTTCCTTAAAAACATTCTTTTGGATACATGAGTACATAAAGAGGGGAAAATGAAATAAAAAATTATAATTATTAAAAAAACCATAGGGGAAGAAAATATAATAGGTTTAACATGGGGAGATAAAATAATTCCCTTGGTGGAGGCCTAATCCTAAACAATCCCAAATAATGATGAGATTGTGAAATAAACCCTTACCACTTGGTTATCTTTTGAATAAAAAACCCATGAAATAAATAAATTCAAATGAAAAATTATATAACATGAAAATAAATATATTCATGATATAAATTATCTATGAGTAGTATATACACCACACAAAACAAATAAATGGTGAATATGACATATGTCTCACATAAGTAAAGGTGAGATTACAAACCCTTCCTTGGGCCTGATTTATTTCATACATATTTGAACCTAATTTATAATTAAAATAGATTTATTATAAATATAGTATAGAACCATAATAATATATATCATACCATACATGATTTACTTATAACTTTTTATCACCCATTTATTATCAATTCTTTGTAAAAATCATTGTTTCATGAAATAATTGCTTTGTTTTTCTTGTATGTTTTGGTTTGCAAGTTTCGGTTCTTATACATTGATCATGGTTACATAATATAAAGAATTTTAATAATAATATAAATATTATATATAGCCCTTATATATTTATTTATATTCATATATAAATATTATAGAATGAAAAATGAGTTATATCATTCATGGACTTGGTAGGCCATATGTACGCATGAATGTTGTTTTCATTTTTTTTGATAGGTGGAATGAAAGAAAAATAAATAATTATTAAAAAATTACAGAATAATTACTATATCATTTAAATCATATATTTCTATAAAATCAATCCTTATTAACATCCATTTGAAAATAAAATTAAAAATGAATCACATCGCTTCATGGAGGCGGTAGTCCACACGTATGCATAAGAAACATCATCATTTTCGAAAGGATATGAAGGTAAAAAGGTAGATGTGATATTTTAATTAAATAAGTATAGTTTTTTCATAAATATAATATAAATATATACATTAAATCCATCATTATATCCACTAATGGGAGGTGGTGATGGAAAAAGAATTTCATCGGTTCGTGAGGCTGTAGTTCACCGTACACAAAATCGATGGTTTCATTTTCCATTTGATGGAAGTGTAGACGTATATAGGTTATTACATTAAAATAATAATGTATTATTATATTTTATATAATAGTGTTATTATATTATCATATTTTATGTATATTTAATGATTTAGAATAATAAATAAAATGAAAACACGTGGTTAAGAATTATACAACTTCATCGGACAACCTCTTTAGGTTTATACATAAAACCTTACTAGACTGGTTTTATGATCAAAATAATGACTCTAGGGATTTTATAGGGATTTAAGGAGGGAATTGGGGTTGGTTTTTTCCAAACCAAAAGGTATTTTATGTGTGAAGATGAGAGGATAGGGGGTGCCCTTTTACAAATACGGGAGACGACACAGTTAGAATTTTTGAAAAGAAAAATATATAACCAAGTTTTAAAGATGCCAAAAGCCTAAAAAATGGACCATTATTGAAAATAATATGATATAATGTCTAAATATATCTGTAAAATAAAAATTATACAATTTATCATGTCATTTTAATGACTATCTTTTTATTTCAACACCCCTGTCAACCAATTTTAACCATAACCACAGTAATTAATTTTTATCATTTTTACTATTAATTTTGAAAAACATTAAGCTGAAATTTTTATATAATATTAATTATTATAATAAAAAATATTTAATCAATTTTTTAAAATTTAATTTATAGAAGTGACAGAATTTAATTTAAAATTAATCATTAACTGAATTAAAAAAAAACAGTTTTTAAAAGGAAAATATTTCTCAAGTATAAAAAGTTTTATTTCAAAAATAAACAAAAAATTGGATAAAATGAACTAAATTGGGTTTATTATAATATATTTTATTTTATTTTACGTTTAATTCAATTTCCAAATAAATTTATCTTTGTAAAAGATCCAAACGAATAGGCAGTTTTTAATAAAAAATTGTATTTTTTCATTATTCATCGAAAAATTAATCTTTTTAAAACTTCTAAAAAATCACTCAAAGATAATTTATAAATTATGATTTCAAAATTTAATTAAATTTTATCAAATAAATTTTCTGAAATTGGTAAAATTTAATTTTAATATAAGTTCACAAAATGTGATAAAACTTATTTTTATAAAAATACAGTTTTTCAAAAAAAAAAACAATTTTTATTTTCAAATGATTTTAATTTCCATTTATAATCAACATAGAACCATTTAATTTTATTATAAATTTATAAAAAATATATTTTAATATTTTAGTTTTTCATATTATTATGTTCTAATTTAATGTCTAGGTTTTAACAGTCACATTTAAATAATATATTTCACTGTTTATTTAAGCTCTGTGTTGGTTGTCATATAAGCTATCAAACACAATTTTCTTCTTTTGAAATCATCATGTGTTAAATAAATTTTTTAAGAAACTTATTAATGAAAATGTAACTCATGTATATATTCACAACTAAGGTTCCCAACCATTCATGCATGATATTTTCATTTACACTCTCAAGACTAATCTTATATGGAATGAAATATTTATGCATTTGTTATTCAGATTCTATATTTTCCATATTATTATCTTTTAACATTATATCCATATTAACTTGAAATGTTTTTAAATACAAAAATTTTATTGGTGGGTTAAAGGTACTCCCAGAAGGACTTTCAATTTATTTATTGATCCGGTAGATTTTTTTGATTCAAACTTCTATTTAAATATAATTTTCTCCATCTATAAAATCATTCCTCAGTTTAGAAATTTTTCATTAATTATTAACGGTTTTCCATAAGAAATAAATTAGAAAATAAATACCACATTATCTTAATTTATTTTTACAAGATGAAATGACCATTCTTTGAATGTTCCAATAACAAGTCCAACTATATGAACATTTGGATCATCGAGGGGAATATATAGCTAAATACTTAGCTTTGGAAATACTTGAACCCACAACTCAGACTACCAATTATGTTTTTCTTTTAGAGCATCTATCTATGACTACTCATAATCTATTTTTATATCTCTAACACCCTATATCTTTTATTTCTATAAATATACTCAATGAAACACTCTAAAACATATAACTCTAATGTGGACATATTTTTTTGTATTATTTAAGGACACTAAAAGTATCTATTCACTGGGTATATCCAATTATGGTTCTTATGCCTAAACTAGATTCAAAATATAGGATAGTAAGTAGTCATTGTTATGTAATAATAATTTAAAGTATAATTTTTTTTATTATGTCACACTTACCCTTGATTCTCATACATCATGTGTTTTCATCTACTAGTTTCCCATCATTATTTACATAATCCTACTTCCATATAAATTGTCATGGGATAGATACATCTTTGAGTTTTCATTCATCAATTTTCATATAAACAAAAGAACATAATTATGTTGTTATTTCATATCACATAGAAGTATTACATTAGTTTTCAAATACATATCATTTTTTCAAATGAATCATACCCCATATATAATTTACAATAGGATTACATTGGTTTTGATGCTTGTTGGTTATTTCCAACACTCAGTTTATTTTTCATAAATTTATAATTCTTAATAAAAGTTAATAATACACTTAATGTCAAGTAAAATATTATCAATTACATTTTACCTAGAATAGTTCATCCTCAGAATGACTAATGAAAACATTCCATGTTTCTTTGTTTATATATGTGAATATATATGTGGTGGGTCGGGAATTACTTTCCATTTTACATCCCTAAGATGATGGTTCAAAATAATTTTCTAAAAGTCTCTATGAGCCTTTATAGTGACAATTAATATGAATTCATTTTGTGGCCATCAAATATAAAATCACTTTATAAGGGATAATGAAGAGTAAATTAATGTTTCATTATTTTTTTATTAAAATAACTAAATTATATACTAATGTTACCCTAATGTTTTTAAAAATTATTAGCTCCATCACAAACACAACATTGTTTCACATATCTATATCAATCAACGTGTTTATTCTAGTAGTGACCCCAATGTAACTAATGAAAATGGACTTGTTGGGGTCAACATGTTGGCAATGTTCATTCCAGACAACAATGAATTTTATGCCTTTGACTATGACCTTAATAATTTTTGTTATGATTGTAAGACTATAATGCTCCTATTTTTTCTCGAACACATGTTGTTCAACTTTTACCATTTCCTCGGTTTCAATATTATAAATATGTTGTTACTCAGGATTGGTAGAATTTTCATGAGGATAAAGCTAAAGTTCCTTGGGTTAAGAATCATTAACATGTGGAGAATATATCATCTAAAAAATTAGTTGAATATTTAATTTTGAATATGTAAATAATGTAGTAAACACATAATATAATGAGGTAACACACTGTATATTTAAAAAATATTAACCTTATTATTGAACTCTCTTTTTTTTAATTTAAATTACTAAGGGATTTTACCCCTCTATTTAGAATCCAAATCCCATCACCCCCCCCCCTTTTAAAATACCTGATGATTTCTCTATTTGGACCTCTATGAAATGTCTGTGTCGTCCCAATGAATGGGTGATGCTTAATGGATTTTTCATTTGACCATGAAGTAGTTTTAGTGGATAATAGAAAATTTGACCAATTTTTTTATAGGATCCAAGACATAAAACACTTGTACTTACCATGATTCCATTATGAATGGTTTATCCTTGTACCCTTTCTTAATGAAATTCACATTCAAATATATAAATTCATCAATTTTAGCAGAACTCCTATTATCAAAACATTTTCATTGAAAAATTTGGACTTAGAATATTGTATAATACAACTCCCATATTTTTTCAATAATTCCAAAGCAAGAAATTTTTGCATAAATTTTATTTCTAGGCATGGTTCTATATATATTCATCACTCCCTCCACTAGAGAAACTCTATTATTGCCACGACCCATCCCCTGGGGCACATTCTGTGACTACCCCAAGCCCACCTCCCAAAGGCCAGGGGCTAGAGACTAGCACTGAAGGCATCAACCTACAAGTGGGAGACATTTTCCTATGTACCTGTACGCACACACACACAACCACGTCCTAAAAACTGGAAAGGTAAACATGCATGCCACTAAAAAACCATTGAGTAAATGTACAAGAGGTAAGTCAGATGATCTAGAATAAAAACCCAGCAAAGGAAAAACTAAAAATAGAAAAGTACAAGGATCTTGGGAAAGTTTTTCCATGAAACCCTCACCTAATGGTAAGTGTAGAGTAGCTGCTGGAATCTGTAGAAGTATGCCTCTCCTGCCTGGTATCACTGAGGCCCGCTTGGTCCTAGGCCACCAAGCCCTCTTCTTAGGAATTGGTTGTCTACACAAGACACGACACATGCGGTAGAAGACCGTGTATGGGTGAGTAACAAAATACTCAGCATGAATCCCGAAACACAAAGGAAGGACAACAAAGGAAATAATACACATGGGATTACCAGCTCACGCAGGTATAATCTTGAGTATAGAAAGTAAGAACATTAGATGCAACACTAAACACCCTGGACTGCTGGGGTTCTCATCCTTGATGAGTACTATGGGTATGATGGGTAACATAGAGCTGCTCCCAATCGTGGGATTATTGGGTCCCACAGATCCGCTTCCCACCTTGGCCATCGTACTGAGGTACTCATCACTGATGAGTACCATGGGTCTGCCGGTTCATAGAGAGATGCTCCCCACCATGGGACTACCAGATCACAGAGATACACATCCCACTGGGCCATCATAGCTCATCCAACAGGGTCTCTTATAGCTAATCCGCATAGGGTTGCTTGTCAGCATTCTTTGGGTCTCTGTCTGTGGCACGATTCCTACATATAGTGCGCTTGATTCTAGGAGAAACCGCTCCTCAATCCATTCATCACATTTGAATTTATTTGAAAACCTCTTTATAGTATTCCAAAATAATCTTCTTATCACAAGCATTCCAATGTCGCAAACTGCTCATTAATCGGATGCTCGGTCTGAAAGATATCAATGTTTTAGTAATCGGGGGCTAGTCGTGTTAGGCCACAGTCTGACCTGGTTGGACCGAATTGACCAACGTGGGTCGACAACCCTACATGCCCCATCCTTTTTTTGGCCTATCAAAACTGACTCAGTTTGGGTCTAAGCCGGCCCGGTCCGACCTGTCCATTGGGCCAGACCCATTGGGCCTTGTTGGACCCAGCCCGATTCGGCCGGGGGGTCCATCTCGCCGGGTCACCCAGCAACCCGATTCCATCAGGCCCGGTCCGCAACCAACTGGCCGGTTTGTTTCCACCCTGGTTTATCCGACTACCTGGTTTTAGCCCACTATCCAACCCACATTAGCGAGCTGACTTTATTTCCTACCCGGACCGCATAGTGGCCCGGTTTGCGCGCCCAAGTCTGGCCCACCCGGCGGGTCGGCCCCTCTAACCTCGATGCCATGTGGCATCTGGTTCATCACCCCGCAGCCCGACCTACCATTGTGGGCCAGTCTTTTCCATCCTAGGCTACTCTGTGGCCCATTTTTCCTATACGTGGCCTGTAGGATCCATCCACCTTTCCTCCCACATATAGACCCCACTAGACCGCGTGTCAGCACACTGCAACCCATGTGTGGCGGGCCACCGTTCCGATGTGGTCGGATGGTCATGTCCCGCCTCCGTCAGCCACTTGCCCTTGTGTCGGCGGCTCTTTCATCTCCACTATAGCCTGATCAGGTCGTGAAACCTCCTTCGGCGTACCGTTTTGGCACGCCGCCACCTGTCTACGGGCCCCACCACTAGTCATCAGTGCTGCTACTAGCGCCACTACTAGTAGAGCCTTTTGTGGACCACCCGGTCCACCCCAGTTGTCCATTCATCGTGCCATCTGCATTCTTACATGGGGTGACACCTTCCTTGCTAAGTCCTAGAAACATCCTTTACACTATTTTAACGATGTGACCACGAAGAAAGCATAAGAACGCCCAAAGTCGGAGGGGATCAGACCTTGTTCGTGTTGGCCTACACCCTCTGCATTAGATGTTTTGAAAACTGGGAGGAGAGTATTTTGATTCAAACAACAGTCAAATCCGGATACAATCCCTAAGATAGAATAATACCCTCCCGCTAGAACAAGTGACCCACGGATCAACTTGTTAATGGGTTGATCCACATTCATTGTTTTAGAAAGAAGAACATGGAATTTTAAACATAAAAAAGAAAACCCCTTCTAGGAGAAGGTTCTTCGTTGGTGTCGATTCATTTGAAGTTTTTGGTGTTCGTTGATATTTGGTCCCAGATCCTTCCTCTAAGGCATTTTCACCACTTTCTGATCCTACTATTTTCTTCGTTGGAGATAAAATCCTTCTCTGTTCATTAGAGAAATTCTAACTCTGATTCTCCAACCCGTTATCTCATTAAAAGAGAAACGTGCCATAGTGTTTTTGTTACAGTGATTCATCTCATACTTACACTATTTCATTAGTGAAACAACTATCTATTATGCTTCGATTAATGAGTCATTACGATGCTCATATAATATTCTCATTAATGGGGTTCTTCGCTGCCACGTTGCTGCACCACAGTGCTAGTGTGCCACCTCTCAATGGTGAGGAAAAGAAAATAAAATAAATTTTTATTTTATTTTATTTCACTTCTGAAAGGTCTAAAAATTATCTTTTCTAGCCAACCCCCTCTAGTCTTTTTTAGGTCCTTTATAGGTAAATACCATCATTCTGATTTCAATAGTGCCCTCATATTTTTGATCTTATCACTAGTATAAAATTGAGAAAAAACCACTCGCACCTTTATTTAAATAAATATAAAAAACATGTGAAATTTATTTTGGAATCACAGAGTCTCAGAATCAGGTGCCATCTAAGCGTATGGTCTCGAAGTAATCCCATATAATAAAAAAAAATTACATGGAATTTCTAGGACATTATTTTCCCCAATCTTTAGGGCTTCACATGCTTGAATGACAAAACAAGGCTAACCAAACAAATGGGGGTACTGAGAACAAATTTGAGCCTCCCACTCCCATGTTCACTTCTGGATATTCACATGCTACCACCAAATGCACACCAGAGGAATCAATCATCCATGAAGTACCTTCTCTTATCGATCCTCTATTTCCATTGGGAACTCCAAAAACTTCACCCCATCTTCAATGTCCATATCGCCCCAATCGATGACGTGTGATGGATCATGAATGTGACTCCTAAGCTGCGACACGTGGAAAACACCGTGAAACAAATTCATCTATGTAGGGAGATCTAGGTGGTATGCGACCTCGCCAGCTCTACTTAGAATATGGAAATGTCTGATGAACCTCGGAGATAACATGTCACTCCAACCAAATCTCTACAATCCCCATCAGGGTGAGACCTGAAGAAATTCATGGTCTCCCTCCTTGAACTCCAAGGGCCTCCATCTCCTATCAGTATAAGATTTTTACCTTCTATATGTAGTCCTCATCCACTCCTTTATGATCTGCACCTTCTCAATGGTAGCCCATACCTACTCTGGACCCAAGAGTGCTGACTCCCCTGGGTCTGTCCAGCATAGAGGTGATCCGCAAGGCCTCCCGTAAAAAGCCTCAAATGGTTCCATGACAATGGTTGAGTGATAGATGTTGTTTTATGTAAACTCCACCAGTGGCATGTGGTCCTCACAACTATGACCAAAATCAAGGACGCAAGCACGAAGCATGTCCTCTAAGGTCTGTATGGTCTGCTCCATCTGACCATCATTCTTTGGGTGAAATGTTGTGCTCAAGCACAGTTGAATACAGAATGATTCCTATAATCCCTTCCATAGGTGAGATGTGAAGAGAGCATCATGGTCTAATATGATATTCGAGGGCACCCCGTGAAGTTGAACTATCTCTTAGACATAGAGGCGTCCCAAGCCCTCTACCGATCCCTGCTCCCTGATGGGTTGTCATTGTGCTGACATGGTGAGTTAGTCAATGATTACCTAGATAGAATCATGGCCCTTGGATGTGCTTGGTAATCCTATCACTATGTCCGTAGAGATACCATCTCACTTCCACTTCTGTACCTCAAGTGGCTGTTCCAAGCCTACTAGAACCAGATGCTCAGCCTTTACTTGCTGACAAGTGAGGAATCGTGAAATTAACTCGGCCACCACTTTTCTTCATCCCTAGCCACTAGTAGTGACATCAGAGATCCTGGTACATCTTCATCATTGCAGGATGAACCACTAATGAGAGGTATGTAACTCCCTCAAAACCTCCTCTTGTAACGCCATTGGTACTACTGTGTGCACTCTAAAAACAATGATGTGATCCCCACCTATTGAAAACCATCATGAACCTTCTTTAAGGATAACTGAGCACGTTGGGCCTCGCAGTCAACATCCACAAGTTTTACCTCCCTACCTCGCTGAAAGAGTGGGGAAGTGATAGTCATTGACTAAAGGTAATCTTCTCCATCACCATCCATGAAGGATATCTGCATCATAGTTAGCTACTCCGTTGCCTCACTCAGCAAATGCAAACCAGATCTCATATTGAGCATGTCTTCCACCACGTGAACATTCCCATGAGTATATACTATCTCAAGGTCATAGTATTCTATGAACTCCAACCGTCGCTGCTTTCTCAAGTTTTCATCCTTCTGGGAGAAGATGTACCTGAGAATCTTGTGTTCATAGTAGATGGTAAACCATTCACCCATCAAGTAGTTCCACCATATCTTTAGAGCAAAGACCATTACTGCTTACTCCAGGTCATGGGTAACGTAGTTCTGATCATGTTGCCTCAACTTCCAACCATAGATGATCACTTCTCACTAATGCAACAGGACACCACACAGTCTGGTCCCTGATGTGTCAAAGAAAACTCCATACCCAATACCCTCATCTATTAGTCTCAAGATGGGTGCACTTGTCCGTCTCCACCTCAGCTCCTGGAAACTCTGTTGTAACTTCTCCATCCACATTAAGGGTTCTACCTTCTATGTAAAATCCAATATGAGTTCTTCTACTCTAGAAAAGTTATGAATGAACCTATGATATTATCTGGACAACCCCAAGAAACTATGCACCTCAATCACACTCCTAGGTGGCTCCCAAGAAAGCACTGCCTCTATCTTCACCAGATCCACTCCAATTACAGCATCTAAGATGACGTGTCCCAAAAAGTGGACCTCTAAAATCTAGAACTGGCACTTCGAGAGCTTCCAATAAAGCTAGTGCTCTCGAAGAGTATCTAGAACTATTCACGGGTGTGTACTATTCTCTCTCCTCTGACACCAAGTACACCATGATTTCATCAATTAAGACCACTATAAAACAATCTAGGTAAGGATAGAAGATCCTGTTCATGAGTCCCAAGAACACTAATAGGGTATTGGTCACATCCAAGGGCATCACCAAGGACTCATAGTGGCCATACTGGAATCTGAAGGCTATATTCGGTACATCATAATCCCATACTCGAAGCTGGTGATAGCCTGATCTGAGGTCTATCTTTGAGTACCACCTTGCTCCCTTCAGTTGATCAAAGAGATCATCAATTATGGACAGTGGATATTTATTCCTCACGGTCACCTGGTTGAGGTGTTGGTAGTGTATGTATAATCTCAAGCATCTGTCTGCCTTCTTGGAAAACAACATGGGGCTGCCCACGGTGAAACACTGGGCCTCACTAAGCCCTTCTTCTGTAAGTCCTCCAACTATACCCTCAACTCCCAGAGCTCCATGGGGGGGGATCTGATATTCTAGTGTGGATATCGGTTCCATATTAGGGAACAAGTCGATGCATAATTCTATCACCATGGAAAGAGGTATCCCTAGAACATCCTTAGGAAAGGTGTCTTCAAAATCATCCACCACTTCAGGAAAGTGAGTACTCATCTTATACACCACACTGAGTGTGAGGCTAGAAAACTGGTGAGTAATTGGCTTCAAGCTCCTCCAAGAAAGTTTATCTTGTTCTATAAGAGTTTCCTTCTCACTGATGAAGGAAAACCTGGTCTCATCCTCACGGACACAACACACTCTATGTTTAAGACAATCGATCTGAGCATAAACTATAGATAACCAGTCCATACCAAAGATGACATCCTAGGGTCCTGACACCACTACTAGAAGATCCCAACTGAAGCTATCACCTCCTAAAGTAATCTCACACCGCCAACACCTGTGTGTAATCGTCGAATCCCCTCACGTAGGAGTCTCTAATAGTAAGGATCAAGCCAATGGATCCATCGGAATCTCTGAGATCCGAATAAGATCTGTGGAAAGGAAAGAGTGACTGACACCTTTGACTATAAGGACTGAAGCTATGGTGTATAAGATACAAATCGTACCTCTAATCATCTCTGGAGCACCGAGGTCATAGGCCTCCACCATCTGAAGCTGAGCTCACCCCTATCAGCCTACTCCCTAAGGCTATGGTGGACCACCCGGGGGTGGTGTTGGTGGTACCTGGAATCATTTCCCACCGCATTATGCTTGGCCTACTCCTCTTCCATGTCTACTGCCCTACGAACCTCCTCTCTCGAACCTCTATCTCTCCCCAGCGGTCTCTCGACCATCCGCTGATCATATGTGTAGTGGGTTGGGCAGTCACAACCCATGTGTCCCTACCCGCCGGCGCACATGAAGTATAGACTGGCTCCCTACTGACTCCCTCTTCTCTACGAGCCCCGCACTACCTACCTTGAGTCCTGGGGTCACCATCCAGATGGTTTGGTCCACTTGGACCTCTACGTCATCTGTCAGTTTCCTGCAAAGGATGACTCAGCCACATGTCGCCCGGTGGTAGCTCCCACCATCGGTGCCTACTCTATAAGAAATATATCTACTATTAGAGCTTTCCCTAGCACTCCATCCTAAGTGGGGATGCTTAGGGAAATCATATATGCCCAGATCTCTATTCGGAGTCCCTTATCAAAGGTTTGGGCCTTGAAGAAAGGGTCTTATAGCATATCCATAGAGTAGTGGGAGAGGTCCGAATCCTCATAGAGTACTCAACCACTAACATGATGCCCTATTGTAGGTGAAGCATATCTTATATTTTAATTGAGAACAAGGTTTTGAGGAATAAATCCTCTAAGAAAATCCACTAGAAGTCAGCCAAGGAGAGGGTGGCCTCATCATGAGTACGAATTGTCATGATCCACCATCTCCCTGCCGAGCCCTGAAGAAGGCTCACGACTAAGATCTCCATCTGGTCAAGTGGCATACTCACTAAGCAGAAAACCCACATCACCACCTCCAGCCAGTCCTCAGAGGCATGGGGATATATCTCTCCCCTGAACCTAGGAGGTCTCTTTCTCAAGAAATCATGCAAGGCACTAATTCTATGTACATCCTCAATTAGTAACGCAGGTATCAACTGCTGATCAATGATTGGTGGCAATGCTGGTGCATCACCCAAAGATGCCATCTCTAGCACAGGTCCCTCAACCAATGCCTCATCGCTAGGAAGGCTATCCTCATGGTCATGCATTAGAATCCTAACTGGCTGCCTATGTGGAGGCATCATAAAACATATCAATATGTACCACGTTCAATAGATTATACCTAGTGAGATGACTCTAATTCAAAACGAACATGAGGAAACACCCAATTCCTATATGATTCATGCAAACATTGTTTTATGTATAGTGCCAAAAAGTAGAATTCAAGGTCCTGGTTTATGGATAAGTCAGTTTCCGCACCAACACTAGACTCTCCGAATCTGAAAGTCAACCCCGAAGCATTTAACATAGTTTCCCAAAAACAAGACAACAGACTCTCGGTCTTTGAGGTAGAACTAACCACCTCTCATAGGATTTGGTCATGACCCATCCCCCAGGGCCTATTTCATGACTACCCCAAGCCCTCTTCCCATTGTAAAGGGGATACAGAATAACATTGAAGGAATAAACCTACAAATGGGAGGCATTTTCCTAAGTACCTGTACGCATGCACACACAACCACATCACAAAAACTTTAAAGGTAAACATACATGCCACTAAAAAACTACTAAGTAAAGGTATAATATGTAATTAAAATGGGTTAGGATACAAACTCAACAAAATAAAAATTGAAAATAGGAAAGTACAAGGATCTTGTGAAATTTTTTCACTGAAAACACCACCTTATAGTAAGTGTAGAGTAGCTGCTGGAAGCAGTAGAAGTATGCATCGCCTGCCTAATCGAACTGGGCCTCGCCTGGTCCTAGGCCACCAAGCCCTCCGTCAAGGAATTGGTCGTCTTTAGAAGACACGATACATGCAAGAGAATCCATTGCAGGGGTGAGTTGCACAATACTTAGTAGGAATCCCGAAACACAAAGGAAAGACCATGAAGGAAAGAATGCACATGGGATTGTCATCTTGCTCAAGGTATAATCTAGAGTATAGAAAGAAAGACCACTAGATGCAAAACTGAACAACTTGGAATATGGGTTACTCATCACTGATGAGGACCATGGGTATGCTGGGTCACACAGAGCTGCTCCCCACCGTGGGTCTTCCGGGTCACACCTAAACACATCCCACCATGGCCATCGTACTGAGGTACTCATCCTTGATGAGTGTCGTGGGTCTGATGGGTCACACAGAGCCACTCCCCACAATGGGATTTACTGGTCACATAGAGATGATTCCCACTGGTACATCATATCTGATCGACACATGTTCACTTGTAGGTGATCCACACAGGGTCTCTTGTCAGCAGTCTTCGAGTTTTAGTCAGTTGCTGGATTCCAACACGTAGTGCGCTTGATTCCGAAACAAACTACTTCTCAATCCATTCATTGCATATCAAATTCTATGAAAACCTACAAATAGAATGAAAAAATAACCACCTCATCTCAAGGGTTCCAATTCTGTAAACATATCATCAATCAGACGCCCGATCTGAAAGATATCGATGTTTCAGTAATCAGTAGTCGGTCATGTCAGGGCCCGGTCCAACCCAACTAACATGGCCAGGGGGCCATCATGCCTCGGCCCTATACAACAGATCTGACCTGAACCAGTTCAGGTCTGAGCTATCCTGGTCCAACCTGGCCGCTGGTCCAGGCCCATTGGGCCTTACTCGACCTGACCCGGTTCATCTGAGGTTCTCACCCACTAGGTCTCCCAGCGACCCAGTTCCATCTGGCCTGACCCACAACTGGAGGGCCAGTGTGTTCCCACACCAGGCCGCCCAGCGGCCTAGTTTAAACCCACTGGCTCGGCCCGCAATAACAGGTCAACTTTATTTACAACCCACGCCATGTAGCTTCCCAGTTTGGGCGCCCTAGTCTAGCCCGCCCAGCGGGCCGGTCCCCTCCAGCTCAAACGCCATGTGGTGTCCAGTTCAGCACCCCGAGGACCAGCCCACATGGTGGGTTGGTCGTCACCATCCCATGCCACTCCATGGCCTAGTTCAGCTGCAGGTAGCTGGTAGGAGTTGGCCTCCCTTCCTCTCACAAGCAGTCCCCACTGGACTGCATGCCAGCACACCGCAGCCCGCGCGGTGTGGTAATCCCTTTCAACGCGGCCGGATAGCCGCGTCCTACCTCTGAAATCCACTGGTACGATCACCGAAAGATCCTTCTTCTCCACTACGGCCCGATCCGGCCATGACACCGCCTTCAGCGCCCTTTCGTGGCGCACCACCACCTGTCTGCGGCCGCTGCCAGTCGTCGACACCAGGGCACTAGAGGAGCCTTCCACGAACCACTTGGTCAACTACGGTGGTTCATTCCTCATGTTGTTTGTGCCTCCAGCTTCCATGTGATTCCACCTTACTTTATAATTCCTCGAAACATCCTTTCCACTATTTCAAAGGTGCGGCCAAGAAGAACACAGAATAATGCACAATGGTATAGGGGCCTAAGCCTTGTTCGTGTCATCCCACACCATCCATGTTAGAGGTTTTGAAAACATGGGAGGAGAGGTTTTTGATTCAAACAACAGTCAAATCATGATACAATCCCTAAGATAGAATAATACCCTCCTACAGGAAAAAGTAACCCGCTAATCAACCTGTTCATGGGTAGATCCGTATACGTTGTTTTAGAATGAAAAATGGGGGATTTAAACTTCAAAACGAAAACCCCTACCCAGGGAAGGTACCTCATTTGTGTTGATCCATTTGAACCCATTGACATTTTTCGATCTCTGGTCTCAAATACTTCCTACAAGGCATCATCGCCACTTTTTGATCTGTTGTCATTCTTCATTGGAGAGAAAATAATTCACCATTCTTCAGAGAAATTATAACGCTGATTCTCCAACATGTTATCTATTTAAAAAATAAACGTGTCGCAGAGTTTCTATTATGCTGTGTTGTCGCATCATTATGCTGTTTCATTAGTGGAACAACGTGTCTGTTACACTTCTATCAATGAGTTGTTACACTACCCATTTAAGATCTTTATTAATGGGGTTCATCCCCACACCGTAGATGATAGAGTTCCACTTCTCAACGGTAAGGAAAAGAAAATAATATAACATTTAAATTTGATTTATTTCTCTTCTGAAAGGTCCCAGAAATATCTTTTTTCCAACGACCATTGTCGATCAAATTTAGGTCCATTCTAGGTGAATCCCGTTATTCTATGTTCATCGGTGCCCTCATATTCTTGATTTGAGAAGTGTTTTAAAAGTTAGAAAAACCCTACTCCCAAATTTTTTTAAATAAACACAAAAGAGTTAAAAAATATGTTACTGGCTCATCGGGCCATAGAATCAGGTGATTTATGAGCGTCTAGTCTCGAAATAATCTCATATAAAAAAATTACATGGAATTTATGGGATATTACAATTATTTTTCATAATATTATGTTTATCCTATATATATATAGAGTATGAATATTAATTAAATATCCATTTTAAGATAATACAAGATCACTTGGTCCACTGGATAGCTATCAAAGTCATTTTGAAAAATAATTTATATTTGTAGAAAAAATCCTTAAAAATATGGTCTCCAAACTGTCCTATAAACTATCGATTATATGTACTTGATATCAATTTTTCCATCCTTAATGGATTAAAAATCCTAATAAATACTTTGGGGGGTTTAACATATGGGAAAACCTTTTATTTTTTATATTAAAAGTAAAGGTGATCCTGCTCGTACTCTATAATGGTAATTGTGACAACATCTCATATGGAAATTCCTTACCCCCAAAGGTAACCACTATGATTAGATTTTGGGAGAACAATTCCATCCATATAGGACGGGTAGTCAATATATAATTCAATAGATTCATTAAAAATATATCTCTCTTCAATATAACCTTTTTTAAGGCTTTTATTTTTTATGACCCCTTTACAAATCCTCATATACGACTCAATGGGGTATATCCATCTTTAATATACATGACCACATAACCTGATCTATCTAGCCAATTTAACCGTCAATTGGACCAACATATCAAATAATAATGTCAGGAAGAACATCTCAAATGCACTTAATAAAAAATAAATTTTATTTTCCATAGTCGGTAACTTTTCTGAGTCTATAAATATAATACATGTATCTTGGAAAAAGAAATAAAGGTTTGTTAATGTGTATAAGAAATATTAAATTAGGGTACAACATAAAGCTACAAGCATTAGATCTTACATCAATAAATGAAAAATAATCTAATTTTAGGCCCATAACTTAAAATTATTCACAGACATGATATTTTTTATATTTTATGAATACCCATATAGAACCTTTACATCATTCAAGATGTTTCAAAAATGACATTTCTCTTGTCTGGAAAGAGTTTAATCCAATGAATTAAAGAAGGTATTACTATAACCCTTAACTATAATCAACTCTTCCTGTATCCCCATTTCAATCATGTCTAATATATCCATAATTCCATCCTTAATTTTTCATAGATAATTTAGTAACATTCCAATGAAACAATCTCATACATTTTTTCTAGATGCATCATGTCATGAAAATGTATAATATAAAAATAATTTCATTATGATAATTCAAAAAAGGTCTCTTTTTGCAACTATTTTTCATATTTTTTTTCAAATTTTTTTTACCAAAACTGGTGACAGTGTTCTTCACTTTTTGAAAACATCGATCACCTATTAGTAGAGATGTTGTAGTACCTTTCTCAGAATTCCCCTATAAAGACGTGATCCACAATTAGTATTTTTTCATCAGGGTAAAAATTTTCAATGTCCTAGAAATTCAGTATTTAAGGAATGTTTCAACCTAACAGAGTGAGTACCTTGTTCACAAATAGTTTACCCTTACATTCATTTAATTTTATATCTTAAAAAATTTCCATAACAAGGAAAGTCATTTATCATCCTATAAAACATGTTTCTCAATATGAAATAATCATTTCTATATTAATCATAAAACATAGCACAAGTATCCCACTTTATTTTTAGATATTTGATACATGGAGTAAAATAAACATCTATAACATTACAAAATTGGATTGGTAATAATATAATACAATACAATATGCTGTATTTTTTTTCACACATAACCATGGTGTAAATTTATAATTTATAAATATAACTATCCATGCATTGTGATTAATAATTTATACACCCAAATTATTCATTCCCTCTCTAGATAGTTCCATATAGAGGTTTCTAATCTCATTTCCAAATTTAAGATACTCATGATACATTTTATTCTACTAAGGAGAGTCTTCTGGGTGAAAAAATTTCATATCTTGAATTATTGTATCTACAATCCATGTTAATTAACTTTTATTATCATCACATCCATATAGGCCCCTAAAAATTGGAATGATTTTAAAGTACCATAAAAAATTATAAGGACTTGATTTATCTATCTTGCATCAAAATGCAGTACACTTAGGGATTGTTTATGTGATTCATGGTCATTGTGAAATAATATACTATGATTTGGATAGATATGTATTGTTTCAATGATCATAACCATTGAACATAACATACATTTAGTGTCATATTTCCCAAAATAAGTTAGTTATATTTTGGTATTATATCATTTAAGATAGATTTTAGTCCAGTAAAGCTCTTGTTTCTCTATTTTTTTCCAAATTTCAAATTATATAGCTTCAATATGGTTGAAAATGTTTTATATTTAGTACAAAAAATATAAAATAGTGCTTTATGAAACTCTTTAACTTATCAAATGATTATGGGAGTTCATAAAGTTTATATTCAGTTGTAATTGTAATTTCCTCAAAATTATCTTCATCATAATTAATACTTGTAGTCATAACATAAATATAATGATCATCATCGTTCATACTTAAAATCATATTATATGTGTAACAAACCAACTTGGGTCAACTAGAAAATCCACCCTAAATGACCTTCTACATGGTGAGGTACATAAAATAACCAAAATACTAGTGTATAATTGAAGAAACATCGATGTACAACTAGGAAGAAACAAATACATATCCAAGAGACATAAAAATTCAAACCAAATAGGAAAAACCATAATGATAAATAAAAAAAAAACTAAACAAGTCTCAATGTGACCATTTATCACCACCAAACCATCCCACTACTAAGGTGATGAATGAAAAGAGAACCAAACTTACAACATGATTCCCTTCCCTTTACCTGAGCTTTTCAAAACAAGGTCTAACCCCACCCATTTCAAAAAGTAGGGTGTTTTCCTAAATACTAGTAGGATACCACCAAATAATCTATAAAAGTTCTAAAATCAAGATTGAAAAAGTTTTATCTTTAAAAAAACCATTTTATAAAGAATTTTCATAAATAAAAAGATTTTTTATACATTCCGTTGTGTTCTATAAATGCAGGTTATATTCACTTAATTGAGGAATTTATCAAATATAAAACAAAGTAGGTAATAAAAGGAAAAACCAACCATGGATACACCATAACATATGAATATGATAAAATAACCATGAAATAATCCATCATGTGGTAAAAAAATTGTAAATAAAAAATCACACAATGTTGGGATCTAACCTATAGGGATACGTACTAGAAATGAAAAAATCCATAATTTGGGCCTATATTGGATCTAACCAATATAAGATATAGTGTAATAGCATGCACTAAAGTTACATAAAACCTATTATGGAATTACACACACAAAGAGTGACAAGTCTATTCCCGACACACATTTGGTTACCCCATGTGTTATGTTTTTCAAAACCACCCTTTAAATCATTTAATCAAATACTCGATGTGTAAAAAATCATTTTTAAATAAAAATACCTTTAAAAAAGTGAATCCTTTAAAAAAATCATTTATAATTTCAAATAATACATGTTCATTCAATAACCCAAAGGAATTGACACGAATTATAAAAATCCAATAACTATGACCACTAATATAGATGCACTTACCTCAAGAACGATAGAAACCAAGATGCCTTTGAAAATGGAGATTGGATACCAATAGATAAGCCTTTGAAATAAAAGGAATTAAATAAAACCACAATGGATCAATATAAAATACCAACCAATCATAATATGAATAAATAATGTATCCAAATCCATTGATGCAACAAATTGAAATGAAGACGTAGAAATATTTCTTACCAGTGATATGTGACGTGACCTCCATAGGAGTCAAATGCCCAATTCAGCAATCCAGAAGGAAAATGATCACACAAAATCACCCAGAATCACAATAGGGAGGCATATACACTAAATAAAAAAGGTTATGTGTGCAGTGTTGTTTAAACCAATGAACCTAAAAAATTCACATTGTGAACCCCTTTCATTATGTGAATTCTATGAATTTCAAATATGCCAAAAAAGGCATCACCTTGGGTAAAATTAAATCCGATCAACCAATTCATGATGTATAATGTTTTCATGTCTTGTAAAACTTCACAATCCTAACAAGACTTACGACTTCTTCCCTACAACAAGTTCACACATTCACAATAAATTTTTCTACATTAAGTCACCAAACAAACTTTTGAGGCTCCCTATACTAAATGAGAACCTTCTAAATCCATTAGTGTATTTATAGCCAAAATCTAATAATCCAAAAAAAAATATATCACCCAACTTTGTTTCATTTTCCCCAGTAAAGTCTCTCTATCCATGAGAAGCCTATAATGGACCCAAAAAAGGGAATCTAAAACAAGAGTCCAAGCATACATAAAGGAAGGTAAATAGGTGTTATAAAATCCCCACTATAATTTTTTAATCCCCAAAAAGTAATTGAGATCCTGGGATTGTAAAAATTGAATTCCACTATTGCCTCGTCAATAATTCCTACTCCCACCTCTCATGGATATCCCATATGAACTACCATAGTACACATACCAAAGGAATCATTTTATCACGTAACACCTTCTCTTGGTGATCCATAATTTAAATCGGTTGCTCGACCATAGAAGTTTCATGCATAAGATCAACATCCTCTCATTCAATCACATGTGAAGGATCTGGTTGATACCTCCTTTTCTATGAAATATGACACACCTCATTGATCAAAGACAATTAAGATGGTAATTCAAAATTATACACTACCTTTCAAAGTTGTCCAATGGTCTAAAAGGTCCCCACAAATATTGGTTTCAACTTACCCTGCTTACCCATCCAATTAAGTCCTAGGTGATGTGAAACTTAGAGAAAAAACTGATCACAATTATCAAAATACAGAGGTCGATGATGATAGTCTGCATATGATTTCATATAACTATGTTCCACGATTAATCTATTCCGAATAAACTGCAACTTTTTAATCATTTCCTAAACCAGACTCAGTACAACCATGGATCTCTATCCCAACTCTTCTTGGAACAAGAGATATCTACATGACCACCCATACAAAACCTCAATGGGTTCCATTTTTATCATGGTATAAAACTATTCTTATAGGAAAAGTCGACTAAATGAAAATGATTTTACCAAGAACCATTGAAATCAAGAACACATGCCTAGATCATATCCACAAGAACCTGGATATCCCTATTTGTATATACATCAATATGTGAATGATATGACATAATCAATTTTAATTGGGATCCCATCTCCACTTGAAAACCTTTCAAAAACCTAGAGGTCAACCTTAGGTCCCTGTTAGAAACATCCATATAGGGAACCCCATGAAGTCTCACAATCTATCAAACATATATGTCCTCAAGCTGCTACATTTTCATTGTCTCCTTGATTGGAATTAAATGTTTAAATTTCTTGAGTCGATCAAGGATCACCAAAATCACATCCTTCCCACTATGATTCTATAGTAAAACAATAATTAAGTATATGGAAATATTATTCCATTTCAAAAACAAAATGGGAAAGGGGTGAAATAAACCAAAAGGTCTCTGGTGCTTCACCTTAACTCATTGACATGTAAGAAACCTTCATATAAAATCCTCAATTGACTGTCTCATCCCCGAACACTAATACCAACATCTCAAATCATGATACATCATGTTAGTACCTAGGTTCACAAAACAATAAAAATGGTTCCCACTATACATTAACTCCCACCTCAGAGAAAGAGGAATAATCAAACTACTTTGGAAACATAAATCATCATTGGGAGACCGAGACCACTCACCCAAGGTCTCCCCACCATAAATGATTTTACTAAATCTTTGGCACTTAGGGTCAGATGTCATCTCGATTTTAACCCACTCATCAAACGACAAGTCGGCCTTCATCGAATCAAAATATATCTACCACCTGCTTCATACATTCCCAAGATCATCTTAGAAAATCAAATCATCATAGACCACTCTTCCACTAATTCCTTCACTTATTGTATTAGTAATTTCCTACTTAGAGCATCAGTGACCACATTCCATTTTTCTAGAGTATAATCACTATCGAAATAAAATGTCTGGAGATACTCCCCCAAGAGTTTCTGTCTTAAGATCATATCCCTCTAAGTGAAAATATACCTCTGGCACTTATTATTAGAAAATACAGTAAACCTATCCCAAAATAGGTAGTGACACCATGGTTTGAGTGCATTCATAAGTGATACCAGCTCAATATCATGGGTAAGGTAGTTCTTCTCAGAAGGGATTAGCTGGTGAGATCCATAGGCTACCACTTGTCTCCCCTATATGAAGACAACCCCCAAACCAAAGATAGAAGAATCACATTAAACATTATAACATGAACTTGGTTTCAGAATAATAAAAATTGGTGCTTAAGTCAATCTCACCTTTAGTTCCTCAAAAGATATTTGAAATTTTTCATTCCACATAAAATATACACACCTACATGTTAAAATCGTCATCAAAGATACAAACTTGGAAAATTACCAAAAACCCACTTATAATAACTAGTCAACCCCAAGAAGTATCGGATATAAAACACATTTCTTGGCCGACCCTAATACATCACTTCATATACCTTTTTAGGATCCACTTATACACCCCTTTCAGATATAAAATTCCCACAAAACTTTACTTCTTGAATCCAAAACTCACATTTGGGAAGCTTAAAATACACATGATATTCCCTAAAATTTTAAATAATGATATTTAAATGGTCCATTTGATCCTCCTACGAGTTGGATTAAACCAAAATATCATCTAAAAATATAAAACAAAAAAGTTTTTCAAGATATGATGAATGATTTTTTTCATAGATGTCATAAACACCGAAATAGAATTAGTGTGACCGAATGGCATAACCAATAACATGAAATAAACATACTGTCTCCTAAATATTGCCTTAGGTATATCCTCTTCTTGGAGTCTCAACTAGTGGAACCCTAATCGAGTGTCAATATTTGAAAACCAATGAGACCTTATAAGATAATCAAATATATAATCAATCTTGTGAAAGGGTTATTTGTTCTTGATGGTCACATCATTCAAATTTTGATAATAAATACAAATTCAAAGGATCCCATGTGACTTTTTATCAAAGAGGATAGGTGAATCCCATTATGACATGCTAGGATGAATAAATCCCTTGTCCTTGAGATTTGAAAGTAGAACATTAAGTTCTTCCAACTCAGCATGTGACATATGATAAGATGGTATAGAAATGGGAATCGTATCGGGTATCAAGTCTAGGGTAAACTCAGCCTCTATCTATGTAGTAAACCAGAAAAATTATCTGGAAAAATATTGAGGTATGTTCACACCACCACAAAATGTTTAATACTCAATCAAGAATCAAAAATATCTAGGAAAAGTTATGACAACTGACATGAGGTCATCCCAACATAAGGAAAAAAAATGCCCCACTCTCCTAGACCTAAAATCCCACTCACCCTAAAAGATAAGAGTGATTCCATATGTATTTAAAAAATGAATCCTAAGTAAATAATAATAAATATAGTCCTTAGTGATTATCATTTAATCCATTCTAATAATCCGGTCAAAAATATCAAGATCACGTAACAGTAAGTCCCACATCACCTCATGGTCTTCTATCTTCACTCGACATGGTTAACACTTGAAACATTGTTCATAACTCTTTCCTAAAGATGTGGAAAGATACAACAAGAATGACATAAGTTGTGAATGAAATACCAATGTGTCAACTAACTTTGATGATATAAATTAGTGACTAGTACCTGTATCAAACAAAGATATTACCATATAAGATGAAATAAACATTGTACCTCTAATATTAAATGACCCTACATTTGATTCCTATGGTGATTACTTCACCACATAAAGAAATATGGTCTTATCTCATTACTGAGATTTCTTGGCCTCATGAATTACCCCTTGGTCTAAGGATAATAACCACCACCTTTGGAATCATAGATGTGTACTTATAAACCCTTAGAGATTGTGGGTCTAGCCTTATTGCCTTGGGATATACTTTCACAAAAATGCCTCAGATGGATAGATTTTCCACAATTATGAAAATTATTGGGAGCTTTTTTACATTTACTCTTGTTATAAATAGTGTCATGACCCAACCCTAAATGGGGCTTGAACTATAACTACCCCAAGCCAACCAACATAGGCTAGGTGTTGGAGGCCATCACTGAAGGAATAACTAACATGAGGAGTGCTTTTCATTAGTACTTGTACACACACATAGTCATCTCAATGTAGAAGGGTAAATGAATAAGAATAAAAAGATGAAACAATTTTAATGTAAACAAATCTTCTAAAACCTCTAGTTTATATAAGAGTACGATAATAAAAAACTGAAAACTAAAGGAAAACAATACATGCCCAACCAGAAATATGTCCCAACCTGAAAAAACTGGAATGTAAACTACCAAGATATATTTGCTCCAGATCTCCATGTTACGACCACCGTATATGGTCTAAAGCATCCGGTATCTCAAAGCTCCTACGAAGTCACCAACAACCTGTCCATCGTCTTCATAAGACACAACACATGCAGGAATATCCCATGCAGGTGTGAATATATACACACCCAACAGGATTCCTTCTGACCTACAAGAGAGAGTAGAATGAGAAACAATAGGAATACAAAGATATTAGATATTAAATAGGATACACATCAACCTAAATCATGATAAAGAAACCTCAACCATGCACAAGGGGATCAACGCGATGTGTAGGTGGACTAACTATCGAGTCTTTTCCACCCATATTTGGAGAGTAACCTCATCCAACCATGAGAAGATAAACATGGAAAGTATGTGGCATACACTTCATGCCTTCCCAACACATGGAAGTAGAGTAACAGAATACAAATGCATGGATACAGATATATATATATATATATGATTAAACCAAATAAACCCAAATGAGAGAGATATAGGGGGGATATACATCTCATATCCCAACCTAAGAAAAGAGTTTCCATTAGTTCTAGTAGTCCATCAATGATTATTAGTATCTCATGCATATATCCAAAAGTAACCATGTAGAGGCACACACCTCACCACTATTCTTCATAGTCAAGGGGGCACAAAATCCATGTAGAGGACCCACACCCTAGTGCTTCAGGGTGTTTCACTCTATAAGTATCTTTAAAGGACCCTTACCCTAATTCATTAGGGGGGTTCCACTCTAGTGTCATTAGTAACCATTCCCTACATGATAGGGGGTTCCAATCGGTAGGTAGAGGACCCACAACCAAGATGATGGGGGCTTCCACTGTATAGGTCGAGGACTCATGCTCTGATGTGATATGGGGTTCTAATTTTGTCGTTGAGGACCCATTTCCTATCTGATAGGGGGTTATACTCTGGTCATCATGGACACATGCCCTATCTGATAGGGGGTTCCACTCAAAAGGTAGAGGACCCAACCCAAGATGATATGGGGTTCCACTATATAGGTCGAGGACAGGGTCCCTGGTGTGATAGGGGGTTCTAATCTGGTGTCACAAAGACCCTCTCCCAATATGATAGGGGGTTACAATCATTATATAGAGGAACCATGCCCAAGATTAACGGGGTTCCACTCTATATGAATCCCATGGTGATCGTTCCTAATCACTTTCATTGTTAGGTGTCATCTCAATAAGAATCATGCATGAAACCTCTCACATCATATCCCACAATTCACAACCAAGGACACCATCGTATTTTACATGAAAAAACACTCAGAATTGGATACGTTTGGGCCAACATCCAATTCCAAATGAAGCATATATAAGATATTGAAGTTTCCTAAAAAGGAAACAAGGGGTACATGGTGTGTCGGGGACCCACATGGCATTTGGTCCCACTTCTTCGCCTGGTCGTGTCCCTGGTGGTACATGGATCACCAAATGTGTAGTACTACACAATGTGTAGGGATTCAGCACTTGTTTACTTGCACTCGGGGTCCCTACCCATTCACCTTGGCAATGTCCATGTACTTCGGTACACAACCATGTGCCTGGAGATATCATTCCAAACGGGGTCCCACCTGTGTGATCCAACACATGACTCGACTACTCGGGAAAGTGGTATATATAATTTAGGAGGAAACATTCAATGAAATTATTATAAACTCCCAAAACCATATCCATTGCAGCTTATGGGTTACACGCCATGTGTTCATCATGAAACACGACGTAAATTAAGGATTTCTCAAAAATTTTAGTACTACACTCAGGTGCCAGATCCAACCGTTCTGCATTTTATTCCAAAATTTTTTCTTCTCGAAAATGATAGATCTATCTCCAAATGGTAGATTCTGGTGATCCAGTGGTTGAAAAACCGAACCACATAGCTTCGCATGCACCACTTTGCACCGCGTACACCTCATATCCTTACATATTTGATGATTTGAAATCTGATTGTTAAAATGATATCTCATAAATCTAAATCTATCCTAAAATCGTTGGTATGTTGATTCATCCCTTGCATGTGGATTTATTGTGAATTTGGGGGTTCTATTGGGCTTGGTATTACCCAATAATGTATAATCGGGACATCGAGGGTCCAATCAGCGAAGAAAGTGAAGAAATTATGGGAGAAAGGCACAATCAACAATGTTTTAACCATCGTTTCCAAGTTTTCGTGGCCAAAGATCAAGAAAATGGATACCTAAGGTTAGAAACCAATTTGATAATAAATTAAACCAGTACATATGCGCATTCCAAGGATCAAAAATTGGCATAGATCATAAAAGAAATGATTTTCCTAAATTAATTTAATTAACAAGGGAATAAAATAGAAATTAATGATTCCTACCAAGATATTTGATCATTATTTTATGAATAAGATTCCCACTAATGAATATAAAAAAGTAGTATCATTCCCTACACTCTGATCTATTCTGATCCATAGATTCTTCATCGTTTAAAGTCGATTCGCTAATGGAAGGAGAGGAAGTTTAATCTCTTGATAGTCCCAGAGTTATGAGGCTAACCCTGGGAAAATATAAAGATCAGCATTCATATTAGAGTCTTATTAGTTTAAATTAATAAATTAATTTTATTAATTAACCCACTAAACACACATCCAATAAGTGAGATATCTAAAATCCCCAAGATGACCAATTTTAGGTCTCACCTAGGGTAAACAACATATTTTGTACACAACCATAGTCTCATATTTCAGATCCGAGCTTCTTTTTAATAGTTATAAAATTTTCTTGAAGAAACTGTATATACGCAATATAAAATATATTTAATTTTTTTACAAAATAATTGTGGCCAAACATGACCTTGGAATCACATTCCATTTTAGCACCTAGATCTAGAAATATATGTAAAAATATTTCAAAGTATTATAAGGAAAAATTGGGTCTCTATTTCATTATTTACTTCATAATTTTAATCCTTAAAAAGAAAAACCACAAAAACAACATTTGATATTGATCCCACATCTGGATATCTTGCTCCATGGATCTCTCTTGAACATTTACATGCTTCCAAAACCTAAGAACCAAGGGGATGGTCTTTCCATGCAGGATCCTCTCTTATTAATCCTTGATCACCACTGGGTTCCATGAAAAAGTGGATACATCCTTGATTTCTAGCTCACCCTAGTCAATAACATATGTAGGGTCATGAACACATCTCCTTAGCTACGACATATAGAATACTTCGGGAAACCTCTCCAACAAGGGGGGTAGGGTGAGGTGGTAAGAAACCTATCCAACCCTTAAATGGTGGTATCTAGACTAGAGATAAATATTTGAAAACAATCTCGTGCCTTGAAACTAGTCAAATAAGTCCTCAATCCTCGACAAGCGGTACTTTTTATTTATTGTGGCCTGGTTCAGGCAACGATAATCAATTCAAATCCACAATATCCCATCCGCCTTTTTCATGAACAATGCCATAACACCTTGGGGGATAGACTGTGTCTGATGGAACCCTTCTCCCGAAGGTCCTCTAAATGAAATTGTAGCTCCCGGAGCTTAGTAGGGTCCATCCTATATTCCATAGAAGATATAAAATTGGTCCTAGGATGTAAGTTGATATAAAACTCCATATCCCTCTTTAGAGGCAGTCCAAGAATTTCCTAAGGGAATAAATCCATATAATCCTCTACAACTGAAGGAAATACAAATGCATGAAGAGCCTATTTTACTAAGGGATATTCTCACTAACTAATGAGTTATGGGCTGAAACTTCCTACTCATAGATCACACTTTCCCTTCCATAAGATCATTCTCACCCAAAAAGGATAATCTCATCACATATGTGTGAAGACATATGATTCGTCTGCGATGAGAATAAATATAGGATCATTCCATGGCCATCTAAACCATACCCAATATAATGTCATAGGGTTCCATCATAATGACCAAAAGGTCACATGTGAACCTCTCTCCACCAAGCGATATCTCTCACTACCGGTTGATAAATGATATAGAAGAATTGTTCCTTACAGGAACCTCAAAATGAATTTGTTAGGCTAGCGCCTCACCTGAAATCTCTACCTCTCAAACCAAGAGTATAGAGATGAATTAATGAATGAAAATTGTTTCTAACAATGATGAAGAAATAGTATAAAATACACATATCCTACATCCTGTCATCTCATGCACCATGAGGTCATTAGCCTCCAGAGTCTACATCTATCTTTAGCCTAGAACAATAGCTCCCTGAGCCTGATGTGGGACACCTGGTGGTGGTGGTGGAAGGATCTCATAACATCATCCACCACCGATAGATTATCCTTATTTGAAAGCTTTTACTCCCTGTGGACCACCCTTACCATGCCAGGGATATATCTGATCATGGAAATTCCTGTGTTTTGGTGATCCATCAGGTATCTGCATATGCTCCTCAGTAGGTCTGGTCGGGCAGTCTCTCACTATGTGACATCTCTCATCACAAGAATCACACTTACCCTCTCTGGGAATCCTTATTCCTATTTTATTCCCCTGACCACACGACTGAGTATAATCATGGGGATGTCTCCTATGTTGAGACCCTATCATATTTTGCCGAGTAGATGTCTTTGTTCTGTGACAGCCACTACTAGCTCCAACTACCTAACTTCCCTCTAGAAGGAATTTCTCTATCACCAGTGCCTTCTCAAACACCCAGACATAGGTGGTAATCCACAAGGGAACTACACTGGACCATATATCCTTTTATATTCCTTTCTCGAACTTTATAAATTGGAAGTAGGCATCCCAGATCAGGGTGAGGGAGTATCACATATGGTCTGAGAACACCACTGCATAATCATATAGTGACATCCATCCCCGATGAAACTGTAGAAGCTATTCAATCTACACTGAGTGCAATCAGGATGGGTAGTAATTGTCACGAAAAAAATGTTGTAAGTCAGGCCATGAGAGTGTCGAATCATCATGTATCTAGGAAACAAGACTCCAAAAGTTCCCAAATACTCTATGGAAAAGGATAGCTTCCAATGAAACAACCTGGTCTTTTAGTATCCGAATGAGTCTAAAGATATAGAACACTAAATCTAACTAATCCTCCACTGCCTGGGGATGTGTCTCACCACAAAACCTCAATGACCTCTGAGTATGGAACTCATAGAGTTCGCGAAGCTTGCACACATCCTCATCCTACATGGATGTGATGATCTGCTTCTCGACAGGTGGTGGTGCTTCTACCTATCCACAAGGAGGAAGAAGCTCATAGGATGGACCCTGAACTGAGGCCTAATCCCTCATCATATCATCATCATGATTCAGAACTTGTATACTAGTTGTCTTTCATCACAAAGACATCCTGAATGTTTAATTAAGATGTACCATATTTAGATGAGTATATATATATATATATGTATATATATGAACAATGGGGAGATGACTCCAGATGGATAGTCAATGATTAAATCCTATATGATTCATGTACCATTAATCCCTATAACCAATCTCTCAATATACCATGTTGAAAAAAAGGTAGCTAAGGACCCTTTGAATGGATACTTCAACCACCAGTGCCATCACGGGATTCCCTAGATTGAGATCCACATTCTAAACACTTTGAAATTATTTTCCTAAATCCCATCCAGATCCTCATTAGGGGAATAGTCCTAATGCAACATCAACGATCAAACAACCTTTAATACCAATCATTCATGACCCCAATCTGACCAGGTATCCACCCATAACTAACCTATGCCCAACCCCATAGGCCATAGTTTTTCAACAAGTGTTGAAGTCATGACAAACATGGGGAGGCCTTTGACTAAGTACCTATACACATATACAAAACCATATCAATCCATAAGTGAAGATTAATAAGAATAAAAAGATGCAATGGCTAGAATGTAAACCAAGAATGAAAAACATCTAGGGCATATAAGATTTTGATAGTGAAAACGGAAAAGTAAAGGGGAAAAAAATACATGCCCAACCAGAAATATGTCCCAACATGAAAAAACTGGAAAGTAAACTACTGATAGATCCCAGCTTCTTATCTACAAGCTATGACCACCATACGTGGTCCAAAGCACCTAGTACCCCAAAGATCTTCTGAAGTCACTATCGACCTATCCATTATCTGTATAAGACATGACACGTTCATGAAAATCCCATGTACGTGAGATTATATAAATACCCAGTAGGACACTATGAAGAATGAAAGAGGATCAGTAAGAGACACAATAGGAATATAAAGTAAATAGATAGTAAATAGGATGCAAATAAACCCAAATAAAGTGAAAGAAATATTTTCAAATAGGGGGATCAACACAATGTGTAGGTGGAAAACCCATCAAGCCTTTGATGCCCATAGTGGGAGAGTAAACTCATCCAACCAAGAGAATATAAACACGGAAATCATGTGGTATTCCCTATGTTTCTTCGCAACCCACAACAAGAGTGTAACCAAATAAAAATTCAAGGATACAGATATATATATATATATATATATATATATATATATATATATTCTTAAACCAAAGAAACAAAAACAAGAGAGATATTTGATCTCCATCTCACATCCCATATCATGAAAAGATTTACCATTAGTTCTAGTAGTCCATCAATGATTCCCAACATCTTAGGTGTCTACCCACAAGTAACTCTAAAGAGGCCCACACCTCACCACTATGCCGCATAGTTTAGGGGGCACAAAATAAAAGCTTAGGACCCGTTCTCTGGTGAATAGGATGGGTTCTGGTGTATAAGTATATTTAGAGGAATCACACAGTGATTCATCATGGGGTTCCACTCTAGCTTCATGAGGACCCACACCTTATCCGATAGGGGGTTCCACTCGGTAGGAAGAGGACATGTACCCAAGTTGATGGGGGGGGGGGTTCCACTCTATATGTTGAAGACCTTCACCCTAGTGTGAAAAGGGGAATTCACTTTGTTCATAGACTACCCACTTCTTATTAAATAATGGGGGGGGGGTCTTCTCTGGTCATCAAGGATCCACGTCCTATCCTATTGGGGTTACACTCATAAGGTAGGTGACCAGAACCCAAGCTGATGGAGGGGTTCCAATCTATAGTTTGAGGACCCACACCCTAGTGTAATAGGGTATTACACTCTAGTTTCACGAGGTCCTAAATCCTAGGGGTTACACTCAGTAGATAGAGGACCTACGACCTAGAGGATGGGGGGGGGGGGGTTCCACTCTATAGGAAGCCTATGGTGATCCTACCTCACCACTACCATCATAGGGCATCACCTCAATAAGAATAATACCCAAAAATCTCACATCATATCCTAAAATCCACAATTGAGGGTACCATCAAATTCTACAAAGAAAAAAACTCTAGAAAGGCTACACATGGGCCAAAATATATGTCTAAACGAAGGAGATACAAAAGATTTAAGTTTACTAAAAAGGAACCAAGGGGTACATGGAGTGTAGGGGACCCACACAGTATTCGGTCCCAATCCTTCTCTTGTACATGTCCCTAGAA
Source organism: Viscum album (assembly GCA_963277665.1). Taxonomy (NCBI): domain Eukaryota; kingdom Viridiplantae; phylum Streptophyta; class Magnoliopsida; order Santalales; family Viscaceae; genus Viscum; species Viscum album. The sequence continues at coordinate 1,031,986,617 of OY728121.1, read as the reverse complement.
TCACACGAATCACAAACTGTGTAATATTACATGGTGTGTAAGGAGTCTACATGGAGTGTCTTAGCACTGAACGTCCCTGCTCGTCCACATTAGCCGTTTCTGTGTACTTCGTTACACGGCCTTATTCCTGGTTGTGTATTTCCACAATGGGTCCTTCCCCCATAGCTTGACCACCTAGGAAAGGGGTATATGAAATTTATGATCCTACATTTAATTCCATCTTTATAACATCCCAAAACCCAAGTTGTCACAGCATACGGGCTACACGACGCCTGTTCATCGTGATACTCGATGTGTAGTAGGGATTTTACCATAATTTCAGATATATGCCTAGCCTATAGATCTTGAATTTAAAACATTGATTATGGACTCATTTCTTCCTCAAAATTATTTATCTTTATATGACCGGAAGATTCAATCCATATGGAGGCCAAAACACCAAATCTCGTAGCTCCATACACACCACTTCTCACTGCACCTACCTCGGGTCCTTCCATCATTGATGATTTAAAATATGATCATTAAAATGATCTACCAAAAATAATAATCTTTTCAAAAAAATCACAGGTTTTTCAATATGTCCCTTTCACTTGAATTCATCACAAAACTGGGGGTTTGATTGGGCTCGGTACTGCCTGACAATGTCGAACTGGGACCATAGGGTCCAATCAGTGAAGAACGTGAAGAAGTTATGGGAGAAAGGAATAATAAAAAAGGTTTAACCATATTTACCATGATTCCTTCACCAAATATCAAGGAATTGGATATCCAATGTTATAAATAAATTACAAAACAATTAAACTGGTACATACGTTCCTTCTAAGGTTTAATAATTGGCATAAATCATATACATGATGATTCTTCTCAATAAATTTAATTAACAAGGGAATAAACCAAGAATTGATTATTCTTACCTGGATATTTTTAATGTTCATCATTAAATAACATTCCCCCAACTAATGGAACAATTCATTTCATTAACTAGGATTCGATCAACTCTAATCCAGAGATTCATCATTATCAAAAGTCGATTTTCCAACAAAAGGAGAGGAAGACGAATCTACTGACGGTCCCAGGGTTATGAGCATACCCCTGGGAAAATCACCATAGATTTATTTTTACAGGAGTCCAAATAATTTAGATAAATAAATAAATAAAATTAATTTAATTAATTAACCAACTGAATGCACCCCCAATGGGTGTGATATCTGAATGCCCTGCGCCGACCCATTTTAGGCAACTCATAGTATAGACAATGCATTATGAACTCAATAGTGGTCTTAAATTAATGATTTGAGATTCTGTTTAATATTTATTCTATTTTCTTTAAGAAACAACATGTAATTAATATAAAGATGTTGAATATTTTTTTAAATTAATTTTAGGAATACCAGGCCTCAGAAACGCACGCCGTCTTAGTTCCTGGATCTACAAATATATGTTGAAATATTTCAAATTATTACAAAGGAAAAAACTAAGTCTCTATAACCAGGGCTTCCCCAATGATATCAAATAACCTAATAATGTCCTGATAAAACCCCTAAAATTTGTCCTAAATAATATTGGCTACCTTTGATCTTATTTTTCTATTTAGAAGATACACCCTAGATAATGATAGTACCTACTAAAGGTCCACCCAAACCTATTTTCCATATATGTCTACCTCTTCCAAAGATGCCTTATCAACCACATCTACAAAGGTCAAAGGCACATGAGAATCAATATTGACCAAATATCAACCCTAAACACTAACTCAAACCCCCAAACCATTAGGTAATCATTGGTTACCAGCTCTAGTTCCAAGTTCACCAACTGAGTAAAACATATGGAATACTCTAGAACGATATGATTTCCATTTTCTATGGCCAAAAACTCATAGGTATTTTCCCATCATAATGTCCCAAAATAAAACTACTGGTTGATTATTTTCATGAAAGATACCCGAGTGAGATCCTCATATAACTTATCTTACACAATAGAGTCCTACAATATCCTTTACAGTACTTCAAGAATAAACATGGGAAAACCCACCTTAGATTCCTTAGGAGTCTTCAGAAAGTTTAAAATCCTCTCAATCCACTCAAGACATTATTCAGATTCCTGGGTCCTTTAAGACCATAGAAGACGGTGGATACTACATATTAAATTATGAGCCTTTATCCACTACTCATCCCGGGTTCCAATAACCTTGTTGACCTAAAGTCTAAATATTGCAGATTACAACTTCGACCAAAGAAGGGTCTATTGGAGGATCCGCCTATAGAACCTATATCGCAGCTTCCTCAGACATATTAGGATGAGATATTATTTGAGGAATTATCTAATAATCATAAGGTATAAACTAATTAGTCACAAGAAAATTACAAAATCAAAGGACAGTCTTTAGGTATCTATATCAATTCCATTAAACAATTAGAATTTAAATCAATTATGGATCTAAATAACAAAATAAAAAAAGGAGAGAAGATTCCCATTTAAATAAACCTTATATCTGGTTTATTCAAATGACCTCAACCATGAAATCTCCATCTTGGAAAAAATCCATCACCACCCATGGTGACTAATTTTTAGACACAAAAGTGAGTTGTTCATGCCCCTTTTGTGAACTTATTATCCAAATTCTGATGGTCATAACTCCAATCTACTGAGATAGAAAACCAAAACCAGGCTATGTAACAACACTTTGGGCTAGGTAATTCACTTTAATACCAACTTCTAACAAACCAACCTGGGCCAACTAGTCAATCCACCCTGAATAGTCCACTATATGGTGAGATATAGAAAATAACTACAAGTCTCATGTATAACTGAAGAAACATCAAAGTAAAATGTGTAAGAAATGAATATATATCAATGATACATAAAAATTCAATCCAAATTTCCTAAATCAAAAATATAAATTAGACTATACTAAGCAAGTATCCATGTTACTATTCATCACCACCAAACCATCCCACTATAAATTCAATGAATGACAAGAAAACATGACATGTTACACGGTACCCTTACCTTTACCCAATTCCTACAAAATGAGGTTGAAAACAACCTAAATGGACAAGTATCATGTGAGAACAGAGCCTATTATGATACCACCAAATAAACTATACATGTTCTAATATAAATAATACAAAATTTATAGCTTTAAAATAAATATTTTTTATAAATTATTTTTATAAATAAAATTTTATAAACATTACATTGCTTTCCACAAATGCATAACATATTATCCAAATCAGGGAATATATCAAATATAAAATAAGTTATATAATCATAGTAAAAACTATCCATTGATATACCATAATATACAAAATGATAAAATAATCCATTACGTGATAAACCATGTGTAAATGACAAAGCATAGAATTCTGGGCTCCAAAATATAGGAATATGTATTAGACATGAATGAAAATACCAAATCTAGGCCTAAGGTGCATCCAACCAAAATAACCTCTAGTGGTATAACATGAACTAAAGTGACATAAAACCTCTCATGTCATTACACGCATAAAGAGTGACGAGTCTATTCATGACACACCCAAGGTTACCCCATATTCTATGTTTTTAAAAACTATTTTAAAACCAAACATGCCCATTAAAAGATTTAATAAAATATTAAGTGTTCATAAAATCAATTTTTAAATCCAAATACCATTAAAAATGTGAATCCTTTCCAAAAACACAGTTAAAATGTCAAATCATGCATGTTCATTAAATAAAACAATGTAATTCACAATAAAATATAGTAATAAAAGAATTAGAACCACTTCCATAGATACACATAGCTCAAGAATGATAGAAACCAATCCACCTTCAAAAAAGTAGATTGGATACTAGCAGATCGACCTTTGAAATTAAAGTCATGAAAGACAACTGAAAAGGATCAGTAGAAAACACCAATTGATCATAATTTGATTAAAAAATGTAGCCAACTACACTGCCATGACCAACAGAAATGAATAACCAGAAAGACCACTTACTAGGGATATGTAACACAATCTCCATGGGAGTAAAATGTCAAACAGGGTGATCCATAAGGATAGAGATCACCCAAAAATTTCTCTAAAGATTGATAGGTAGGCCTATGCACTGGATGAAAAACAATTTATGTGTTCAATGTGCCTAAAAATTCTAAACATAACAATTAACATCATGAAACTCTTTCATAATTTGAATTATACAAATTTCAAGTATACTTAAAAAGGCATTTCCTTAGGCTGAATTATATTCTGATCGACCCATTCCTGACATGTAATGGTTTCATGGGTTGTAAAATTTTACACTTTTAACAAGACACAGGGTATATGCCTTGCAATAGGATCACATCATGTAACCCATTCAAGATGTGAATATATCTAGTAGGCAATGAACAGTCTAATTTTCTCTAGAAAGTCCTCAAACCAACTTTTGAGGCTTTTTGAACACGCGAGGAATCCACAAAATACATTTTCTCATTTATGCCAAGACTCCAATATTCCAAACAAACATATATCCCTAGAAATTAGATCATTTTCCCCCGAAAATACTCTTCTTCCCCAAGAAGTCCCCAAAGCACCCAAAAAACATTGAAACCAGAACAAGACTCATAGAATACATGAAGAAAGGTTACATGGTGTTACAAGATGATCTATAAACCATTGTGTTATACTAGTCAATAGGTATATTAAAATTTTCATATGTTTAGTCCAACATTTATAACTTTTATCTATTCTATGATAGATCAAGAATTATTACAACTCCTATGTACTAAATCATCTTGAATGAAATTAATGAAAAAATAGAAAAATATTTGAGAAGTTCTATATGAATGATATTTTGTATACTTGATGAACTATTTAACCCCATACACATACTATTTTTTATACTATTGGAAGCCATCCATTTTAATTCACATCCATCTTATTTGATTCAATAATATTCATATTTAATAAAAATACTACAAATAATGTATGATCTTAGAATACATTTATGATATTCTTTATATATACACATATATAGTCATCATTTTGATATAAATTTTCATTGCGTAAATTTTTTTTATAACATATAAAGATGAATAACTATATGACTATAAAGTATAATAACACATATTATTTTATTTCAAGAAGTCACACATCATAAATCATTCAATTTTTTAAAATTTATTCATCGAGGATGATAATTCACTCCCTATCACATTCAATGTGTACATGAAACCTATGGATTTCTGTATCTATATAAGTAATAGGAAATATAAAAAAAAATTCACTATCAAAACATATATAAAAATAAAAAAACATATTTTTCAATTGTTCTTCGGTGTTTGAAACAAAGTAATCACATTATTTAAGGATTTTATTTCATAAAATTTATAAAGTCCCAACCAAAAAATGTACTGTAAAAAACATTTGTTAAAATAAGAACATTTAACCATCTAAAAATAAATGGATACCTAACCCAAAACAAGGAAAATTAGAATAAATTTCTTATAAACAGTCATAAAACCAACAATAACCACCATTCTAGACAATGATGAGGAATGTCATGTATGATTGGGAAATGGGATAAGTGGTGGATAAAAAAAAACCTTTTTTGTTTATTCATGTTTAATTGTTTAATGGTAGATTTTCTTTTTCTCAGTTCCTAATTTGTTAATATGGGAGGAAAAGTTTATTTTGTTTTATTCTCATTATCTTTATACATAGTCATTGGTTTCTTTTAATTTATCATAATATGTTTTAATAGTCTTATATTTTTTATTGTTTCAAAAAGGGGTATAATTTTTTTAACCCTTGGTCATATTTTAAAATAATAAAAAAGGGGGAGATTTTTGGGAGTTTTTTGTTCTTGTTTTTAATGTATTTAAAAATACTATTCCATGATCTTTAATTTTTATGCTTATTATTGTTATATAATATGTTATTTATATTATTATTGTCTTGAAATTATATTATGGGATATATAGTTTTTATATTATTTGTATTTTTTTATTTTGTTATGTGTTTTAATATATCAATGAATTAATTTTGATAAACATGTTTAAGATTTTAGTACTATGAAATTTTATTTATTCTTTATTCCACCTCATATAAGTTTTTTTGTAATTCAATGATTATGGATGAATATTTCTATTTTATATGGTCTCTATTTCTAAAACCTAATAATGTTTATGCTTTGAGAGAGATATATGTGAATGTAATAAATTATGCATGGAGTTGTTTGGGTTATATATTAACATGAGTATATTTTTTATAAATTTATTATATGCATGATTTATGTGAATGTGTTAATGTTTTATGTGTGTATTGGGTTTTTTATTTTATTTGAATGAATTGTAAAATTATGTAGTACCCCCGGTTTGAGGTATGTGGCCTTTGTTTATGCATTTTTATGTGTTTAAAGTGAATGGGATGAGTTGGGAAGAGTTTGGGAGAGTTTGGAATGGTTTTGAATGAGTCTGGAGTCTTTTCTTAGGGAGTATGGTTTGAGCACGGTTAGTGGAAACCATGCAGATTCTCCAGGAAACCATTCAGGGGGAGACAGTAGGCTTCGCACGGCCTACACATGGTTTGCCAAACCCTGCAAGGAAACCATGAAGACCCTTTCTCTCGAGGAAGTAGTGTGCGCATGGTTAGTGCACAGTTTTCCAAACTGTGCAGCCACTTAAAAGTTGGGTTTTAAAACCCAGGGTCACTCGAGATTTCCTCATTCCTCTACAAATTCTCTCCTAGTCGAAGCTCACTCAGGTTCTTCGGTTTTCAAGGGATGGAGGGGCTCTCCCACTCGTTTTGGAATCATTTTGAAGAGTTTTCTTGGCAGATTGAAGGTGGTTTCTCCCAGGTAAGTATCTCCTCTTGAGTTATTGATGTCTTCCTCCAGATCTACTATTCCCTTTTTCTTGGATTTCTAGATCTACATCTGTTTCATTTAGATCTAGGGTTGTGGTAGACTTGGATGTTGATTTTATGTCTTGTAAATCTTAGTCAAGGGTATCTAGAGAGGTTTTAGTGGTGTGTTCACCGGGTTTGAGGTGTGGTTGCTTGTGGGTCGAGTTCAGCAGAACCCTAAAGGTAGGTGTCTTCTCTCTCGACTCTACATGGTTAGAACTAGTGGTTATTGGTTACAATTATTTTTTTTGTGCTTGAAATTAATTGTGATTTGTTGTGAGAAATTGGTTGGAAATCCCTTTGGTGATGTTTTTGGGGGAAAGAGGGGTTTTATTGTGAAATGATAGTGTTGTGGATTTTAAAATGGATATTTTATAATGGGTTGATGTGATTGATTTGGGAAAATAGTGATGAAAAATGGTTTTCATTAAATATGTTTTTTAATTGAAATGTTTTTGGAATGGAAAATGATTTTCAATAAATGGGTGATTTATTAAAGTGGATTGACATGAAATGGAATGGGTTGATTGTATGATGTTGTGACCTTGGTGGCTTATATTCTTGGTTTGACTTGTTGAATTGTTGTGTGGAAGTGGGTGTGAAGTACCACTATAAAAAGGGGATGGATATCGGATGGAAGTTCCACCATCAAAGGATAAGTGGATGGGAAGTGGCACTAGTTGTGAATGGGTGAAACGGGATGGACGGAAGCTCCACTGTTATGGTTGTTTTCGTTGATTGTTGTGCATTGCTTGAAAGTTATAAATTTTTGTTCTAGTGTGTAAATTATGAAATGGATTGTGGCATGTTGGTTTGTATTTCCCTTGGTTGCTCGATTTGGGTGATATGTCTTGGTAAGGATGTGGTTGGATTATGGTAATGGTTTCACTTGTGATTATTTTATATAAACTATTTTATATAAATGTGCTAACGGTTTTATCCTAGTGGCGTGTGTAGGGAAGTAATTTGGGGAAAACCTATTGAGTTTTAGTACTCACCCCATGCTTTGGCACGTTGGTGTCTTTTCAGATGTTGTGTATTGTGATGTGGGAAAGGGTAAGGCATCATCCTCCTTTAGTGGTGCATTGTGATGTCTTGGTGGATCTTGGAGCTTGGAGCTTGATGTGGAGCTGTGGTGGTGTCATGGCTCATGGTGTTTTGGTTGTTTAGTTTCTGCTTTGTACTCTGATGTGTTGGTGGACAAGTCTAGTTTTATTGGTTTTGGGTTGGATTGTAGAACAACTTGGTTGTCTTTTGGGAATGCATGTTTGAAAGGGTTATTGGCATACATCATATAGTGGTTGTTAGTAGATGGTTTGGTTGGTTTTGTTTTATGGGAAAATCATTCCCCATTGTTCTCGAAGCCCTCGGCATTTATTGCCAGCCTTTGGCATCTTGGGAATGTCACTTAAGGCCAAGTGACCCTCGTCACCTCCTCAATCCAGTGAGGTAGGGGCAGGGTGTTACAATTGGTATCTGCTTGTTCGGTCCTTTGGAGTTGATTCTCGGATGTGGAGTTGACATTAATTGTGGTATATTCCTTGAGTTGGGATGGTAGCAAGGCGCAGGAATGTCAGAACTTGGAATGTATAGCAAAAAATGACGTAGCTAACCCTCTTATGCTGAAATTCAAGTTGCTAGAGAGTTGGGTGCATAAGTGTTTTAGAGACACTTATAGGCATTGGATATCTCATTGTCGTGGGTGTAGCCAATGAGATGAGCATGGAATACGTGGTAGACATGACTTCCCACAGGGATGCATATTTCATTGGGGTATAATGATTTATGAGCTGAATTGAGAAATGGTTTTTGTGTGAAATTGTAATGTGAATAAATTTGGTATTTTGAAAATGGTTTGGTTTTCAAAAATGGGGAAACATGGAAAATGTGGAAAAGGTGGAAAGCCTTGTTGTGATAGTGTTGTGTAATGTGATTTGAAATGAGAATTATTGATGTCTACGGAAGTGAGACTCATGGGTGTTTGTTTTCTATTTATAGAAATGGCACTGGGTAGGTTTCGTAGAGACCATCCAGAAGTGGCCGATGAGAACATGGTTGCACCTGAGCCTCAGGTGAGCCATATCTAGTGAAAAGTATCGTGCAAGATTTCCAAGCTATGGAAAGTGGAAATAAAGTAGATGAACCAAGGCATGTGGAACATGCGGTTCAGTTTCAAAAGCAGAATCCACCCATCTTTAGGGGTGATTCTAAGCCAGAGAGGGAAGAAGCCTGGTTGAATAGAATGAACAAGATCTTCGAGTTCTTGGGAACACCGGTACGGTTGAAAGTAAAGTTGGCCACATATATGTTGGAAGATATTTCCCTTTAGTTGTGGGAGTTGGTTGTCCAAGTAGGGACGAACCAGGGTATGACATGGGAAGGCTTTGAGGAATTATTTAATAAACAATTCTACCCACATACATTTAGAATTCAGCGCACAACTGATTTCTTCAGTCTGAAGCAAGATATTATGTCTGTGATGGAGTATGCGGCTAATTTTATGAACTTAGTGAGGTTTTCACACAAGGTGGTGGGCAGCACATCGTTGAAGGAAAGGATCTTTGAAGTGGGGTTAAGGTAAGAAATTCATTCAAAGATAGAAGTACTGTGTATAGATGATTAAACAGAGATGGTGAATAGAGCCTCAGTGGATGAGCGAGATTTGTTGGGAGCTCCGGGTGGAGGAGGCATGGTGGTACCCATGGGGAATAGTGGGAACTCTAACGCGGGGTTCAAACGAAGGATGGACACTTATTCCCAAGGTGGGAGTATGGAACATAATCTGACGGATGGATCGGTAAATTTTCCTCCGAAGCCCCATAGGAAACGAGGATGTTTTCAGTGTGCTTCTACGAGCCACATAAAGCGGGATTGTACGACACAACCTTGAGCATGTAATAATTGTAAGAAGATGGGGAATCTACAGTGTTATTGTCAGAATGCTCCAAGGTTGGGTGCGCGTGACACTCCTCAGGGATCACATACATCATATGCTTCGACGGGATTGGGACAACAGCACACCCCTCGGTAGCAGACTAAAGTGGGTCATGGTGATTCTTGGAATACCATGACGCATCAATAGGGAAATAAAGAGAATAGTGTGAAAGAAAACATGTGTTTGGAGCTGAGCATGTTGTGGTGGATGATCAGTCGAGACCATCCACGGTGTGATGTACTATTCTTTTAAATTCTACCATAATGCAAGTGCTGTTTGATATGGGTGCTTCAAACTCTTTTACTGCTGCACGTGTGGTTGATTTGATGTGTTTAAGGGTAGAAATGATGCCCTCAGTTTTGAAACTTCAAACTCCTCTAGTTCGAAGAGAGTGTCAAGCCTTCTTGTGTAGAGGATGTTGTATCATTGTGGGTGAGGTTAAGATAACGTGGAATTTCTCAGTGCTTGAGATGGATGGGTATAATGTAATCCTGGGAATAGATTGGCTGGTGACGTTTAAGGCCCAAATCTACTGTGATTTGGGAACAAGGGCTTTTACGACACACGATGGTGTTAGAAATATCTTTATAGAAGTTAGACATGAAAGGTAGGGTGCAACGGGTTTGTTGGCACCAACAGTGGGTATGTTATCGTATCGGTTGGCGGTGTTTTCATTGGAATCGTTAGAGGGTATTGAGCAGAGATTTCTTCCAGTAGTGGGGGACCAGTTCATGGATGTGTTTCCCAAAGAATTATCTGGGTTACCTCCAGTAAGAGAAGTGTTGTTTACAATTGATCTCCTTCCGAGGACCTGTCCTATCTAACTTATGTCTTATTAGATGGCTCCTAATGAATTGCGAGAATTGAAAGTCCATTTGGAAGAGTTAGAAAACAAAGCGTTTATTGGGCCTAGCATGTCTCCGTGGGCAGCGCCGGTGTTTTTTGTGAAAATGGAAGATAGAACTTTGAGGCTCTATGTTGATTATCGTAGACTTAACCAAGTTATGATAATGAATTTATATCCACTTCCACTAATTGATGATTTGTTCAACCAGTTGAGGGGAGCCTAGTGGTTCTCCAAGATCGACCTGAGTTCGGGATATCATCAGTTGCAGGTGAGGAAGGACAATATTCCTAAAATAGATTTCAGAAGTATATATGGCCATTATGAATATGTAGTTATGCCCTTTGGTCTAATGAATGCGCTAGCCATGTTCATGGAATTGATGAATCAGATATTTACGAGATATCTAGATTTATTTGTGGTGGTGTTTTTAGATGATATTATGGTGTATTCAAAGACAAGGGTGGATCATGAGTAGCACTTGGCGATAGTTCTGGAGATCTTGAGGGGTCATCGGCTGTACGCCAAATTGTCAAAGTGTGAATTTTGGATACAGGAAGTCCGTTTTCTTAGCCAAGTGATTTTTGAAAGAGGTGTTTCAGTAGATCTGGATAGGTAGAGGCTGTTATCTCATGGCAAACGACAAAGAATGTGTTTTAGGTATGGAGATTCCTTGGTCTAGATGAGTATTATCGGTGTTTTTTTCATGATTTTTCACGTTTGGCTTCTCCAAGGACAACTTTGACAAGAAAGAATGTTCCATTCTAGTGGAATGAATAGTTTCAGATGTGTTTCAAAGAGCTAAAGGGTTTCCTTACATCATCACCAATCTTCATTTTTCCAGAACTAGGAAAAGGGTATGTGGTGTATTGCGATGCATCAGGATCAATGTTGGGGTGCGTTCTCAAGCAAGAGAATCATGTGGTTGCATATGCCTCACGGAAGTTGAGGGTGCATGAGAATAACTATCCAACTCATGATTTGGAGTTCTCAGCAGTGGTCCATGCTTTGAAAGTATGGAGTCATTATCTCTTTGGTGACAAATTCACGGTATATACAGATCATAAGAGCATGAAGCACATATTCTCACAAAGGGATTTGAAATTGAGGCAAAAAGAGATGGACTAATTATCTCCAAATGTTTTATTTTGACTTGATGTACACACTGGGTATGGGAAACATGGTGGCAGATTCATTAAGTAGAAAATCATATGCTCAGGTGGTGAAACAGGCATCAAACTAGTGGCAGTTGATGTCGGTTATAGTAGATAGGTGGTTGGAATGTGAGGACCAGGGTGATAGAGCGGTCTTCTTTCCTGTTTTTTTGATTCGTGACTTGGTTGGCCTGGTTAAAGAGGCACAAATATCTGATTCTGAGTGTGTGACCATGGGGTCGAGACTGAATGGTGGGTAGACCATTTAGGGATGGGAACTGAATGGAGATACAGTTTTGTGTTTTCGGAATCGGATGGTTGTACCCGTTTCTTATCAGGAGGATCTTCTCAGTGCGTATCATCATTCCAGGTGGGTTGTTCATCCTGGAATTAAAAAATGTATAAAGTGTTGAAAGCGTAGTTCTGGTGGGCTGGTATGAAAAGAAGTGTGGTTGAGTTTGTTTCGAGATGCTTGACTTGTCAGCAGGTAAAGGCAGTGCATCAGAGGCCAGCAGGAATGTTGCAGTCTTTACCAATCCCTGTTTAGAAGTGGGAGAAAATAGTGATGGATTTTGTCACAGGTCTCCCAATAACGGTCAGAATGAATGATTACATTTAAGTGATAGTGGATTGGATAAAGAAGTGGGCCCATTTCATTCCAATTCGTAAATCTCATATGGTGTAGGATCTGTCCAACATCTATATCCGGCAGGTGGTAAAGAGGCATGGTGTTCCAGTTTCGATCGTATACAATAAAGATCCGAGGTTTACATGTCATTTTTGGAAATCTTTATAGCAAGCCCTTGGAACCAAGTTGACCAGGATTACAATGTATCACCCTCAGACGGATGGTCAATCCTAGAGGAAGATACAAACATTGGAAGATATGTTGTGGGCTTGTGTCATGGATTTTGGTGGCTCATGAGAGGAACACTTTTCATTGGTTGAGTTCTCGTACAATAACAGTTATCAAGAATCCATACATATGGCTCTGTTTGAAGCGTTGTATGGGTGGTCGGGTCGTTCTCCACTATATTGGGTGGAAATGAGTGAGTCCACGATGGTTGGACTAAGCCTTGTACAGGTGACTATAGGAAAGATCAAGTTTATCAGGAAGAGAATGGAGATGGCTCAGAGTCATCAGAAATTGTATGTCGATCGTCGTCGACGACCATTGTCATTTTAGGTGAGTGATCATGTTTTCTTGAGGATCTCTCCTAGGTTGGTACATCGTCAGTTTGGGAAGTAGGGAAAGTTATCTCCAAGGTATATTGGTCCTTTTGAGATTCTTGAGTGGGTTGGTGAGGTGGATTATCGTTTGGATTTTCCACCAAGGTTTACTGTGGTGCACAATGTGTTTCATGTGTCGTAGTAGAAAAAGTATCAGCCAGATCACGACCATGTGATTTGATGGGATCATGTTGAGCTAGAACCAGATGCTTAGTTGGTGCACGTGCCAGTGCGAGTTGTGGATAGGGAAGAGAAAGTCTTTCGGGGTAAAATCATCGGTTTAGTTTGGGGTTTGTGGCAACATGGTCAGATTCAAGAGGATACTTGGGAGTAGGAGAAAGAGATGGTCGAGCAATGGCCTGAGCTCTTTCAGTAATGGATGGGTTTAATACTTTTTGAGGACGGAAAGACCAATGGTGGGGAGACTATAGTACCCTTAGTTTGAGTTATGTGGCCTTTTTATGCATTTTTATGTGTTTAAAGTGCATGAGATGAGTTGTGAAGAGGTTGGGAGAGTTTGGAATGGTTTTGAATGAGTTTGGAGGCTTTTCTTAAGGAGCACGGTTTGAGCACGGTTAGTGGAAAACGTGCGGATTATCCCGGAAACCGTGTATGGGGAGACATCAGGCTTCGCATGGCCTACACATGGTTTGCCAAACCGTGTGAAGCAACTGTGCAGAACCTTGCTCTCGAGGCAGTAGCGTGCGGACGGTTAGCGCACAGTTTTCCAAACCGTCCGACCACATAAAACTAGGGTTTTAAAACCCCGAGTCACTCGGGCTTGCCTCATTTCTCTCCAAATTCTCTCTCACTCGAATCTCACTCGGGTTCTTCATTTTTTAAGGGTTGGAGGGGCTCTCCCACTCATTTTGGAATCATTTTGAAGAGGTTTCTTGGCAGATTGAAGGTGGTTTATCCCAGGTAAGTCTCTCCTCTTGAGTTATTTATGTTTTCCCCTAGATATACTCTTCCCTTTTTCTTGGTTTACTATATCTTCATTTGTTTCATGTAGATCTAGGGTTTTGGTATCCTTGGACGTTGATTTTAAGGCTTATGAATGTTAGGGAAGGGGATCTAGAGAGGTTTCGTTGGTGCGTTCACCAGATTTGAGGTGTGGTTGCTTGTGGGTCGAGTTCACCGGAACCCTAAAGATTGGTGGCTTCTCTCTCGACTCCACTTGGTTAGAAATAGTTGTTTTTGGTTACAATTAATTTTTTGTGATTGAAATTAATTGTGATTTTTTGAGCGAAATTGGTTGGAAATCCCTTTGGTGATGTTTTGGGTATTTTTCGAGGGAAAAGGGGGTTTTTGGGTGAAATGCTAGTGTTGTGGATTTTAAAATGGAGATTTTAAAATGGGTTTATGTGATTGATTTGGGAAAATGGTGATGAAGAATGTTTTTCAATAAATATGTTGTTTAATTGAAATGTTGTTGACATGGAAAATTATTTTCAATAAATGGGTGATTTATTGAAGTTGATTGACATGAAATGGAATTGGTTGATTGCATGATGTTGTGACCTTAGTGGCTTATATGCTTGGTTTGGCTTTTGGAATTATTGTGTGGAAGTGGGTAGGAAGTACCACTATAAAAAGGGTATGGATAGTGGAAAGAAGGGCCACCATCAAAGGATAAGTGGACTGGAAGTGCCACTAGTTGTGAATGGGTGAAATAGGTTGGATGGAAGCTCCACCGTTATGGTTGTTTTGGTTGTTTTTTGTGCATTGCTTGCATGTTGGAAATTTTTTAGCTAGTGTGTAAATGATGAAATGGATTGTGGAATGTTGGTTTGGCTTTCCCTTGGTTTCTCGATTTGGTTGAGATGGCTAGGTAAGGATGTGATTGGATTATGGTAATGGTTTCACATGTGATTATTTTATATAAACTATTTTATATAAATGTGATAACGGTTTTACCATAGTGGAATGTGTAGGGAAGTCATTTGGGGAAAAACTATTGAGTTTTAGTACTCACCCCTGCATTGGTACATTTGTGTCTTTGCAGATGTCGTGTATCGTGATGTGGTAAAGGGTAAGGCATTATCCTCCTTGAGTGGTGCATTGTGATGACTTGGTGGATCTTGGAGCTTGGAGCTTGATGTGGAGCTATGGTTGTGTCATGGCTCGTGGTGTTTTGGTTATTTAGTTTCTGCTTTGTACTCTGATGTGTTGGTGGACATGTCTATTTGTATTGGTTTTGGGTTGGATTATGGAAAAACATGGTTTTCTTTTGGGAATGCATTTTTGAAAGGGTTATTGGCATACATCATATATTGTTTGTTAGTATATGGTTTGGTTGGTTTTGTTTTATAGGAAAATCGTTCCCCGTTGTTCTCAAAGCCCTCAACATTTATTTCTAGCCTTTGGCATCTTGGAAACATCGCTTTAGGCCATGTGACCCTCACCCCCTCCTCAAGCCAATGAGGTAGGGGTAGGCTGTTACAAATTAAGACAGAAAATCTAAGCTAAATTTCGCATGAAGGATGAATGAAAAAAATGAGATCCAATAACTGATGCACTTAAATTCAGGAATACAATACGTTATTAGAATATAGAGATATGGTTATATCCATATAAGAAATAAATCCACCAAGAAACCCAAAATATAGTGCAAGGAATCTTGGATGGATCCACTTCATACCACTCTACCATCACAAACCCAAGATAAAAAAATCATGACATAAAAAAAAGATGGGGTATAATGAAATGTTTTTGATAAAAATAGAGTACAATTCGGTAAAATCATGGAACCTAATCCTAAGAGAGATCCTCATGATAAAACTCTGAGGAAAGAAGGACAAGAAACCACAAATTGTGCATGGTTCTAGAAAATAGGAATAATAATTGTAATGTCTCGAACTGAGAATCCCTAAACTGATGTATTATTTTATTATGATAGAATGATTACAAGGAATCAAATCCTGAAGAACCAATAACATTAGAATTATTTGAATTCAATATTACATACATGATACCCATAATACATTATGAAATAGAAAATAAAACATGATACATAATAAAAGGAAATAAACTACATCCTTGGAATCTTATTAAAAGTTTTATTCTTCATAACTTGGGGAATGGAAACATAATAAGGTTGAGATAAAATGATCAGTAAGGGTATGTAAAGAATAATAAAAAATGAATCAATGTAAATAAACCAACATGGAAAGATAAATAACTGATAACACATTCCATTCAAATAACTAGATAAGGTCATATCAATATGGAAAGGTAAGAAACTGAAACACATGACACATAAACAATAAAACTGAGAATATAATCTATGCATAGATATGTTACTGAAAATTATCAAGGATAAAAATAATAACGGATTTCCCAATAAAGGAAATGTTCAATTTTTGGATTCCATGTTTCCTTGGTATATGGACCCATTACCATCAAGACCTTTCACAAGATGGTTTAAAACATACTGGTTACAAACCAATTTGGATTGCCCAACCTTAACTCTACTATAAAAAAATTTCACAAGATAGTTTATATCATACTAGTTATAATTGATAAGGGTTTTTATTATCTAATTTTTTCCCATGGGACTATGGATGCATCAAGGGTATTACATTAACCATTACCTAACCCATATATAATTCCTTAAATGGTCCCCAACCTGTGTCCTTCATGTCTTAAGAATTACTCATATAGAATAAATAATATGCCTTATAAAATATCTTTATTGAATAAAGGATATATATTTATAAAAAATTTCCCCAATGGAGTATAGGTAATAACAGTATATAACCTTGAAATACCATTAAAAAATTCTTGAGGAAAATAATCTTTAAACATTCCAAAGTGTCTCATACCACTTTGAGACATTTAGAACCATAATCCCCTTGAAAAAATAATATTAAATGAAAATTATAATAAAATGAATTAATGATATTAATGATATAACATTTCAAAGTTAGTATATACACCATATAATATAAACTAGGTGTATAACAATAATTAAGTCTCAATGGAATGTAAATTGAGACGTAAATCCCTTAGCTTAAACTCCCTTTTGTTGTGTGGTCATTATGATCATGTATAGTTGTTCAAAATATGTTACTAACTTATAAAATAACCATACTAATGTTTATAATATCATATATCATATTGTTATAATATCTTATTTCCCATTTGTTAACAATCATTCAGTATTTTCACTATTTTGAGTGTTAATTTCCTAGTTTTATCAAGTATGTTTTGACTTATTATTTGTCAGCCCTACAACATAAGTCATGATTTAATCATCTAAATAATTTAAAACATTATGTAATTATCATATATATTCATTATATATGTATATATAATAATCCATAATTTTTTGAGATAAGAAATGAAGTGCGCCGTTCATGGAGGTAGTAGGTCACATGTTTGCATGAATGCCACTTACATTAATTTGTTGTATTAAAAGAATGAAAAGTAAATGATAAATATTTATGTTATGATTCCATTTTCATATATATTTCATATATGTTTCATAGTTTTATTTAAATAATCCTTTATATGTTCCATGTATAGTGTGAATGAGTAACATTGCTTTGAGGGGGCGATAGTTTGCACTTCCACAAATGATGTTATCGTATTTAGACAAAATGAAAAGTATAAGGGTATGTGTTATAAAAAAATTAAATAATAAATACATAATAAATATCATATGTAACATATATAAATATATCTTACATCATAATGTCCACCATGATAGGCGATAAAGAAAAAATGAACAATCATCGTTTCGTGAGGCGGTAATTCGCCATATACGTAAATAGTATATTGATTACCCATTAGATGGAAGTGTGTGTAATTAAAGGTAGAAAAATTAAAATAATAATATACTAGTATATTGATTATAATATTTTTTATATAATCATGTAAAAATATGATTTTAGTGAGTAGATAATAGAAGTAAAACTAAAGATCTTGAGGAAAGATGTTACCTCTTAATCAGGTAACTCCTTTTGGTTTGTACAAAAAGGATTATGTGGATTGATTATTGAGAAAGTGGATTATTAAAGGAGGAATTTAGGAATTTTCTTAAGTGAATTTATAAGATATTGGACAAATATAATTTGTTTGATAGGTGTGAGGAAGTGGGAGGGGTGGTGGCCTTTTATAAGGGAGGGGGAGTGACACTCTTGTAAATACCAAAAGGTATTCATTAATGGGAGGTTTAACTTACCTAATGTGTCTCCATAATGTTAAAATAATGGATTAAAGAGGAATTATGGTCAATAAAAACCTCCACCATTGAAAACTAGTATAATTTTAATAATTTGGTTCCTTAACTTCTGTGATTCCCCAATTTTATCATTTTGGTTTTTATTAAAGCATCTAGTTTTCAAACCTATGTAATTTAAACATTCAGACTAAAATAAAGTGATATTTATTTTAAAATATATATCTAATAAATTATTAATATTATATCTGATTTATAAAATAAATATACCATGTGTTTTTAAATTAACTTTAAAACAAGTGCATGTGACGCGCTAAAACACTGCTTAAACTCGGTCCATGTTAACAATATTTTTATACTATATGGGTCAATATGTTAATTATAAAAGATAAATTGGTTAATTAACATACCATATTTAATTTTTATTAAAACTTATAAATCACTAGGTATAATATAATATTTTTATTAATTTTAATAAATTAATAAAATATCAATTATTGTAAATTAATAATAATATCAATTTTACATTATTTATTTAATTTTAATTTTGAAAATATAAAAAAATATTGTTATTCAAACATATTATGGTTTCAGATGTATAAATGATATATTAATCTACAAAAATAATTAAAGATAATAATTCAATCAATCAAGATCACTTTTAATATTTATAGTATCATTTATTTTATGTAATTATTAACTAAATAATCGCTACGTCGGTGTTTCATAAGAGTTTTAGGTAACTAAATCGTCTTTAAAATTTAATGATAATTTATTATGACAAAATTAACCCATTTATATTTCAAAATATATGTATAACCGAAAATATTATGTTTTGTTACATATCTCAATGTTTTATAAATGCTAAAGGTAAGGAAAGTTCCATTTTTGTCTCTTTCCTAACATAACATTTTATATTGGGAACTTCAATTTAATAATATCCCAATAACAAATAGAATCCAAAAAATAGTATATGTGGTCAAAATATTAGTAGCCTATGGTTTTTGAAAAGCGTCCAGGTCATTTTGGCCCTTAATATTAACTTTTAGTCACTTGTTAAGCTTAATTTTACCTTAGTCACCATAATTAATTTTAATCACTCTCACTAATACTTTTGGTAAAAAATTAAGTTGATCTTATTATACCAAAAATATTATACTGATTACAACTATGTATATATATTTTTTAAAATTAAAATCATAGAATTGGGAAAATTAAGGTTAATGTGTATCTCACAGATGTGGTGAGAAAGTGTGTTTTTAAAGTAAATACATTCAAAAGTTCTATATGTTTTTATATCTAATTTTAATATAAAAATGATTTAAATGAACTAAATTGGGTTTATATATGTATAATTTATCTATTTTTAAATCAAAGACTAATTTAAAATATAATTTAACATAAATAATTATTTAAAAGAAAAAACAATTTTTAACTAAAATGCGGTATTTTTCACCATTGTTCAAAAAATGAAACTTCTCAAAAAATACCAAAAATTAACCCTAAGTTAATTTTTGAATTACTAATTCAAAAACTGATTTAATTTTTACAAACAAAATTTATAAAATTGAAAAAAATTAGATTTAAAATAGGTGCATCATTAAAAGGTGATGAAACTCGATCTTGCATGTAGCGCATGCTAACTCAGTGTTGAGTGTAGTGTAAGCTTAACATGATGTTTAATATAAAGAAATATAGTAACAAAATAATATTTATTCTAACATGAAATTTTTTAATTTCCTGGGGTGTTACAATAAAAAAATTTGGTAAAAAGTATGCAAGATCAATTAAGAACAAGTAACAGTTGAAAAACATACCTTCAGTAGAGGGTTGAATCATCCAACAAATTTTAAGGTGGGGTAAATAGGGTTTGACTTCAAAAATATATCGAATATCACGAGGAGAAAAAATTTCCGTTAGGGTTTTTTTTAAATAATAGAAAATGTTTTATTAGTGCTAGTAAATAAGTGGAAACAAAACATACCTTTATTAGTGCAAAAATAAAAGTTACTTTTTATCAATGCTCATAAAGAATGGATTTATCAGCGCTATATATAGAGCTGTTAAATACCAGTTTATACAAATTTAAAAATTACAATAAATCACTAAATTTATAAACACAAATAATAAAATTTTAAAAAAATATTTTATAATGAAATGAATAAATAATAAATATTATTAAATTAAAAATATTAAAAATTAATATGTAATATTAAATGAATAAATAATATGAATCATATAAATTACAAAAATATTTAAAATGAATAAATAATATTAAATATTTAAATTAAAAAAATATTATATATGAATAAATTACATAAAATATATATTAAATAAATTAAAAAATAATATAAATGAATATATATTGATATAAAAATGAATAAAAAGAGAAACTCTCATTTCAAAAAAATATATTTATAATAAATTAATAATTAAAATGGATAAATAATAAGTGTATAATTATTTATATAAAGAATAATAAAATAAAAATGAATAAATATTATGTTCGTGAATTACAATAAAAATAAAAATATTAAATATTAAAAAATAAAAATTAATAAATAAATTTTATAATTGAATAAATTATAGAAATATTAAACTAATAGATACTAAAATGAATAAATTACAAAAAAATTAATGTGACTACTTATTAAAAATTAATAGTTAATAATAAATGAATAAGTCTTAAAAATTATTAAACATTGATAATTAAAAATGAAGAAATTGGGAAGAATAAAATAATGGATTGATAATTTAAATTATATAAATTAATGAAAGATGAAAAATGAATAAATATGAAAACAAAAATAAAAATTAAATTAAAATTTTCATTTAAAAAATATAAAATAATAAACAGAAATAATTTCTATTATATAAATCATATTATAGAATATATAAATATGTATATATAAATTATATATATATTGGATTATAAGAGTTTATGATAACTATAAGTGGGGGTGAATTTTTGTTTTAAAAATTTAAACTAATTAAAACCCAAACCACTTTATAATGTTTATGAGGTTGAGTATGTGTCTGATGATCAAAATAACATGTATCTGACTCAGAGTGTATCTGATAAATCACAGTATAGAAAAGTTTACTAAAATAAAATTTCTTAAGAAATTGAACACTGGAAATAAAACAACCTATAAAAACAAGAAAATAGAAACTTTAGAAAGTTTCTTAGTGAACTAATAGAAAATTTATAAATGGAATGAGTGCACTTTAACCTTTATTAAAAAGGAAGTCAACAAACCTGTCTTATGGTATCCACAATTTAAACTAATCAATAAGGGTTTTTTTCATCAATAGAAAGCGCATGATCACTATGATCGATATCAGCTCTGTCTTCCCCTCTAAAAAAACATTGATTAGCCTGATCGGATCAACCCATCTTCTTGTCATCATAATCCCTAAATAGTAATCATAATCGTATGAATAATACAATTGAAAAATATATTATAAATATTTTACAATCCTCACATGGAATCCTTAGAGAAAACAACCGTCTAAAAGATTACAAAACAAATCAAAAAGAGGAGTTATAATAGATAAATATTTAGATGAGTTTAGTTCAGAAAAGAATCATCTCCCATCTCCTCGAATTCACATATCTTTATAGGTACTCCTTTAATGTTTATAATTCTATGATTCTTGATACTGGTTGAAATGACCTTAGATGATCTTCACTTGAAAACTCAACAAATATAACTTCCTCCAATTTCATTCAGTTAGCAGCATTATAATTATATTAAATATTTATTCTGACTAGTAGTAATAATTATAACTTTGATTATAAAATTCTTATTCTGATGGAAGAAAATATGTTAGTAAATGAGCTAAAAACTATCACACTGATAGATAATATTTAATCACACTGATATACTAAATTTTATCACACTGGTAGACTATATTTAGTTACAATAATAGACTAAATTTAGTTATATACATAGACTACATTTTTTCATGGCGATGAACTAGATTCAGTCACACCGATAGACTAAATTTATTCATACAAATAGACTAGATTTTATCATACTGATATACTATATTTTTTCATACTGATAGACTAGAATTTTTTATTATGATTGATTAAACTTATTTCATTCTGATGGATTGGAATTTTGATATTCCTATGGACTAGACTTATGTCAGTTTAATGGGCTAGTTTTTTTCAGTTTGATGGATCATACTTGTATAGAAAGTTTATATTAATTTAGTTAATAATCTTTCATACATTTGGTAGAATAATTTTATTTCTACAAAAACATTCTAAAAACTTGGGAAATATATAGTTAGTAAAAAATATTTTTAATAGGGTGTTTTGATTTTAAAAACTAAGTATATAAAGTATAGAAAGTAAAATTTTCAGTCAATAATATCCCCCTTTTTAAAAAACACAAACAACAACACTTAAAGAAAGAAAAAATAACTTTTAAAAACATAAAGTCACTTTAATGATTTGGAAACACATATCCATTTATCTTTATTATCTCCCCATTTATTTTTTATTCCCTTAATTTTAAACAAACTATGTTTTGAAGAAATATATAAGATATCTTTTTAAAATAAACCCACCTTAAATAAAATATTCTCCCCAAAATAAATTCTTTATTATTAACTTCTTTAAATAATAACTTCTATATTTTTATAATTTCTCCCATATTTACTTATACAAATACTTCTACCCCTTTATGATTTTCAAAATGAAAAAAGGGATGTAGAAGGAACAATAAATGTTAATAATATAAATTCTACGAAACAATTTATAGAAGATAAACATTCATCCAATAGGTAATATATAAATAACATTCATCAGAAATTTTTTGGAAAACATTAAATCAAATATATAAATGAAATATTATTCAATATTTCTTTCATTCAAACAATATTTTAAATATTACAACATAAGGAGTTCCGAGAAATGAAAAATATTCTCTCTTATAGATCTTCTTCTCTGTAGCATTCATCTTCTGAAATTATTCCTGATTCTTCTCATTCTCTATTTACTTTTTCTCCATATTTATAGGTATTTATTATATAACATGAAATATTTGGACTTATTAAATTAAACATTTAACTTTTTATATGAGTAATTCTTTCTCTGTATTCTCATCTTTTAACTTATTAACTTCTTATTTCTAAAACATTTTCTTTATATTCTCAAATTTGAGCTTCGAAACTTCTTCTTTGATTTAAAAATTATTTTTCTTTAGTTATTCAATATATTCATCCTAGTATTCTGACAGACAATTAAATTCATCAATAAGATCAAACATTACATCTATTTTAGAAGAAAACATATGAAAGGATTCAATAATTTATAGTGAAGTGTTCTTAACCATTTTGATTAGTTCATCACGAACATTCATATATCTCTTAGATTCCTTTATCCATCTCACAAGTTCTTTAACCCTTCTACTTTCTTATTTTGAATCAAATTTAAAAGATTTTTACTTTGATTCATTTTGGAAAATAGTTTCAACCAACTTATTTAGAGATCCTGATTTCTCTAAAACATGTAATGAATTCTAAATGTGTTTGAAACAATATTCTATATTTTAAAGGTATGGAATGGATTCCGTCAACTTCATTAAAGAATCACTAAAATAAGTTAATTTATATTACATTCTTTTATCTGAATGGGTAGATTCTGAATCCATTGAATTATATAATACATCAAAAACACATCTTCTCGAAGGTCCATCAACAACTTCTTTCTTCACATTCTCTTTCTAAACATTTGAATCTTCCACTTAATCCAAATTTTTATCAGACTAATCTTTTTTTGATATTCTAGAATTAGATTGTTTATCTTCAACATCTTTTTCATAATTCATCTCTTTCTCATAAATAACTAATTTTTTATCCTTTTTTTATTGAGTTGAAAATGAAGATGTTTCTTTAGAACTCTTTCACTCCACCTCCTTCTCTTATTCTTTCATTTCTTCTGAAGATATTTCTTTTGATAATTATTTTACCTATTCTTATAACTATATGGAAAATTTTCATGACTTATTAAATCATATTTTCAATGTTTCTTAATACTTTTCTTAACTTCAATATTGTCTTTATCAGAAACAAAATTTTCAACTTCAATAATTTTTTTATTTTCCTTCTTCCATAACAATAGGAACTTCAGAAGTACCAAAAACATATTGTTCTAGAGTATACTAAGAAAGATAAACTGGATTAGGAATTGGATGAACAACTAATAGAGGAGAAATGTAAAGAACCCTTTGAACTTCCTTATCAGTAGTTGTTCAAAATTATTCTTGATCAATTTAAACTCTTTTCATTAGACTCTCAACTATATTCTCCTCATCTAGTATTTTCTTATATTTTATTTTCATCTCTTAAGCATTCAACTCTTCTTCAGTTCTTTGTTTTAGAGAAAAGGGTTATGCCTTGTCTAAAGAAAATTCTGGATCTCCTAATTTCTTTTCAGCTTTCCTTTTCATGAATTATTTATAATCCTCATCGTTCATGGTTTTGATTTTCTTATGTGGACTAAGAGGTGATGGCATAGATTTCATATTTTCTTTTATCTTTTCCTTAAATTTTGGTACTTATTATTTGGATGAAACTCCATCTAATTATTCAACAAACCTTTTTAAATTTGATACAAAAATTAGTTTCATTCTTAAAATAGCTTCTTTAATAATAAATGAAACCTTTTTCAATCATGGAAACGACTTTGTTCCTAATGTTTATCATAAACATGGTGTTTATCAACAAATTGTTGCTAAATCACAGAAATTGAAAAATCATTAACTTCATATGACTTTTCTTGATCACCTTGACTAACCAAAAATCATATTCCACCAAATTGATTTTCCTCATGTTCATAAGAAAATCCAAAAAAATATGTCAAGTACTTTTAGGGTGTCTCGGTCACCCTTCCTCGGTATAAGGTAACTCTACATCCATAATGCAACCACCCTTGAATCTTAATTCAAATGAAATAATTTCTTAAATTTCTCAAAATATAGAAACAATGAAGATTCATCCTTTAACTTTTCATAACTCTATAACTTTTCTGGCAGCTTGTGAGTCACTACATAATCTTCTCCTTCCAATGGAACATCAAAATGGTTTAATAATTATTAGATATTTAACTTACACTTCTCACCAAAAATATTAAAGGTAATTACTTCCAAATTATTTTACTTATTAAATTCATTATACGAAAAAATTACATAACTATAGTTTGGTAGTGAATATAAAAAACATTCTTTTCAACATACACCTTCTCCAATCCATGAAATCTAATTATCTCTTTCAAAAAGGAATCGTTCTGTTCATACCAATTATTCTCGATTAATATCTCTTTGAAAACTTCTTGATTAGTTATATCTTTTGAAGTCAATGTCTTGTAGAAAACATCAATTTACTGAGCACTGTGATCAGATGAGGTGGAATTGAATCATATGAATGGAAAAAAATCAAACTGACTAGGAATTTGAGGGCGGGAGTCATCAAACATCTAAGAAACTGATGTGGGATGTGGTGACCCACTCGTGTATTTATAGGCATGGGGTGACGATTTG
The DNA here is from genome assembly GCA_963277665.1 of Viscum album. Classification (NCBI taxonomy): domain Eukaryota; kingdom Viridiplantae; phylum Streptophyta; class Magnoliopsida; order Santalales; family Viscaceae; genus Viscum; species Viscum album. Next base: position 1,031,960,856 of record OY728121.1, on the reverse strand, counting down.
ACTTCCTCAGATCTGACAGTTCATATTGAATTACAAATATGATCTGATAATTGAGAATTATCCATATAATATTTAAATATGTTTTCTGAACACTTAATGGTTTTATTCCAAAACTTTTATCTGACTAAGTAATTTTTTAGAAGTTAAATATTTTTTATTTTTTAAAAAATTCTAAAAGTTTATAAAATACAAACAATATGAAAATTTAATCAACAATAGAAGATATTACCTTTAGAGTGAAGATGTGATTTTATATAAGATGGACATTCCAATAAACTATTATTCTTTTTTTGGAAACCATATTTTTTTAGAAATTGAAAAATTTAGAAATAATAATCTTTTAGAAAAAAAAGTTTTCAAAAAATTGAATAATTCATAAAAACTAATGTTTTGAATAAAAGTAAAAAATTAGTGAATCTAAATTTTTTTGAAAAATGATTTTTTTGAAATAAACGTTTTTAGAGAACCAAAATGTATGTACTCCTCCTTTGAAAATGATTTAATTTATGTAAGGAGATTAGTAAACAAGAAGTAGATATGAATGATCACTTCATGTTGATAATTTTGAGATCCTATTTAATATATTCAAATATATCATAACTAATTGGTTTAGTGAAAATATGTTTAAGTTTTTCTTGAGTTTTGATGAGTTATAAAATAACATTTTTTTGTGTGATCCTAAAGGAAATAGTTTCTTATATCTATATATTTTTCTCGTAAGTGACATGCTTGGTTTTTACTCAATGAAATATCACATGGTTTTCCACAAAAAAAATTTATTTTTACTAAAACACATGTCATAGTGTGTTAGTGTGTGTTTCATCCATAAAAATTGAGCACAACAACTTTTAGCTTCCATATATGGACCCTTAGTAGTGGAAAGTGATATTGAGTGTTGTTTCTTAAAAGACCAAGACACTAAATCATATTCTAAGAAATGAAATGTTATATAAGTACTTTTTATATCCATTTTACATCCACCAGGATCACTATGAATAGTTACCATGGATAGATTGTTCTTATATTTAACTCAGGATACAAAAGTTTTAAAACAACGAAAGGAATTAGACTTCTTTTCTAGAAAATAGACCCACTATGTAATCATTAACTAAACCATATACGTGGTATTTTCCACCAATACCCCCATTTTTTGTTGGACCAACAAGTCCATGAATACTAAGTGTAAGGAATCATAATTTGATACTTCACTAATATATTTAAAACTATAATTATGTTAATTTTAGAATTGATAAGGATCATAAACTTTAGAATTATTAAACTTATGTTCTATAAGAAGTTTAACTAGTCATTTATTAGATAGATTAACTAAATTTATAAAATTATAGAGTCCAAATATTTTATTTCATAACTTATATTGATCTTTTATTTCACTAAGACAAGATAGTTAATGGATCCTATGGTCTTTTAAGTTATGCGTATAGACATTATCATGCCGATTGGTATAAAGAATAAATTCATCTATTAAACTATGAATAATAAATTTTTCATTCCTAAATTTCACAATATATGCCTCATCACATAATGGACTTATAATAATAAGGTTTTTCTTATGTCCTATAACAAATAAAACATTATAAATTAATGCTTTTTCAAGAAGAACATTTTTACCTATTCTAATCATTTATCCTTGAGGATTGTCACTCAAAGTATCATTTACAACTTTCATTTTTATAATACTATTGATGAAATTTTTATTTACAGTCATATTTCTAGAACAACCACAATCCATGTACCATATATTGTTCTTGGAACATTTCTTATTTTCTTTAAAACATAAATATTAGATTTTTAGAACCGAAAATTATTTGGGTATAGTATTTTTAGAAAGTAATATTTTCAGAATCCACATTTTTCAAAATTTTCTATTTTGATAAAATTTTAATTATTTGGAAATGTATGCCTTATTAAAACCTAATGATTGAACTTTATTTAAAGAACATTTATTTTTTATTGTCTACCAATTTGACATTTTATGAAAAATGGGGGAATGTTTGGAAGAAAGTCGTTATTCTAAAAAATAGGATTCTTATTAGTAAAAACCATTCCAGATACATCTCTATAAGATATTATATGTCTATAAATCTTATCAATTTTACTTATTTTAAGTAAATTCTTCAAAATATTTTTCAAACTAGATATTTTGGAATTTAGTTTTACAACTAGATTCTTATCCTCAACGGATGTTTTATTCTAATTAATATTTCTATATATTTTTTCAAACAAGTTTTTTCAGTGACCCTAACATTTCATAAATTAAAATCACATCACTTTTTTAGAATACTTAATACATTATATAAATAAGAACCCAAAAACTGTATTAGTTTAGTGCATTTGGAAACATATAAACATAAGCACTGGTACATGAGTGAGGTACATTATCTCCCGCTTAGTTATCCAAGAATGGAAACCCTCTTATAAATATCATATAAAGGAATATATCTTCATAAAATTGGGAAGGAAACATAAAAATGGGTGAACATAGATGCTCAGTAAGGGTAATCAAGGGAGACATGTAAGAATAATCATGGGCATATGGGTATGAGAACATGATCATGAAAATATAAGATCATACCCTGTATATGAAAGATGATAAAAATGAATCATGGAATAAATATTTGTAGTTCATAAGACATTATTCATAAGGAAATAAAGAATATAACCCATGAAAACAGAACATAGGAATTGAACATGGAATTATGGAATACATATAAGTATATATAATGATTTCTATAGTAGTCAAGGCATTGCTGTAGAGGCCATATTAGCGGACAAATCCCTTTAATGAACCGGGTTCACATCCTATTCCTACTCTATATTACGGAACTAAGTTCACTCCTCATTCCAGCCCTGTAATACTGAATTGGGTTCATTTCTCATTCCAGTCCTATAATACTAAACCGACATTATTTCTCATTCTAGTGATGTCTATCTCATGAGGTATACATCCTTCCCCAATACATTGGAGGGAGATATAGGTCCCACCCACCTCATAATGAAATGATACATACATGTGCTATAAAGTCATAAATAATAATATGATAACCCAGGAATTGAAATGCGTATCATAAAAAGGTAATCATATCATAACCTATGAAAAAATATATAGGTTTTATAATCATTTCATCATAAACATAACCCGTGAAAAGAACCTGGTTTTAAAATTATATAACCCATGAAATAGAAACGTATTTCATAAGTATCATTCCATAAAAACACAAACCATTAAATAAATAATATGAATGGGAACTTTTGGATTATATTATTGAAGGGTGTGATTAATATCAACGGATGTCATATTATAAGGAAAATAAGATGAAAGGATATTTGGAAACATTTGTTGAGGAAAATATCCTTTATTATTTGAGAAATTATCATTACAACATAAAACCTTTTGAAAACCATTTCCTTTGAAAATAATTTGAAAACATAGAATGAGGTCTTGAAAACATTTTGAAAACCATTTCCCCTAAAAACATATAAAATAATCTTTAAAAACTTTTAAAAACATTTTAACTGAAAATATTTTTCAAAACATATAAAGGAAGATATGAAAACAATAAAAAAAATTTAAAATAATTTTTCCTTGAAAATTATCTTCAAGGTTCATTTGAAAATATTTTCTTTGAAAATAAGGTTTTTGTAATAAAACAGATTTTTGACCAAAGAGAGAAGGTCATATTTTCATATAAACAGCTTCTTAATTATCTTAAGCACAAAAAAGTGGAAACATGGTACTAATACATAGATATATCTTGAATAAACAGATGAGAAGGAAACTGATAAGTATTCATGAGATATGGATGACAATATTTCATCAAAGAAGCATAATCATTAACAACCTTGAAAAGGAATGAGATTGATTCTATAAAATCTTCTCACTTGGTAACTTGGGATCATAATGTCCATGTAAGAAAATTAAATTAAATTAATATTAAAATATCATTAAATGAAGTATATTCATTATATTATATGTTAAATTGAAGTATATACACCTTGAAAAATAATTTATGTGGATAAAAAAACATTATTAGTGATGTGAAATGGGTGGGGTGGGCCAATCCCACACGGGTTTGAGCCTAGGTGGGTTTGTCCTCAAAAGCCCGCATATAATACGAACCAAAAATTTCAAACCCTCCTCATGCCACATAAACTCATGGGTTTCTCGCAGGCTGGCCCGTATTTACAAAAAATATAATATTTAGAATCATTTAAATATTATATTTTTTTATCATTCTTAATGGTAGTTGTGGGGATAAGTATGGATTGACAATAGTTGGAGTTTTAAGGGTTGTGATGGAACATTTTTTATGGGTTCATGGTGGCATGTGGTGATGCCGATGTGGTAGAGAACTTTTAAGATGGAGATTAGGTGGGTGATCATTGAGGTTCAATAAATTATGATGTTGGTTGTGTGGTTATTTGAATGGCTGAACAAGTGAATGAACAGAGACTCTCCAGGTAATGACCGATTCGAGAGTAAGCTGTTTTGTCTTCTATGAGTTTCTATCATATTTTTTTTAAAAAAAATTAAATAATAAAAAAATTAAATCAGCCTAAAAAATATTATGATTTTAATAAATCTTTTAGAATTGAATCCATGTTGAGGGGAGATGAGTTACATTTTTTGAGACATGAGATTACACATCATGTTAATATGGTTAATAATTATGATATAAATATTATAATATCATATTAATAAATAAATATAAAATTATTTAAAATTCACATGTCATTGAATGGTGAATTAGTATGACCATTATGATGTTAAATCATATGTCATTATTTTTTCATGTTTTTTTATTGAAAAATATAAATGTTACGGAATCATATATTGTAATAAATGTTTTTTTAATTACGTTTTTGGGCAAGCCCACACCTGCGCGGGCACAACCCGCATTGGACCCCCACCTGTGTGGGATCAACCCGCATTAGCCTACACATTAAATAGTCAAAAATTTTCATCCCACCCCTCCCCACATTCACCCCATACCCACGAATATCGTGGGCCACCAGTCCATTTTTCATCACTAAACATGAGTCTCAAATAAGACAAATTGAGACTAAACTATTTTACCGATTTCGTAAATTTTGAAACTTAAACCCTATGAAAGAATGATCGTAAAATGGACATGTAAATACCCATAAATTTAATAATATGATTCATATAATAAATTTATGGGTAGTATATACACCATGTAAAAGGAAAGAGTGGTGAACATGGCATGTATCTCTTGGAAATAAAAAATGAGATGAAATCCCCTTACATTATGTCTTGACACTCTTTATACTCAAAATTTTATCTTTTTAATCAAGTAAATCCTTTTGGTTTGCACCAAATGGAATCCATGGAAGGAGTTATACCAAAATTAAGGATTATAAGAGGAAGGGAGGGATATTTTGAGACTATTTGGGAAAAGGATGGATGAGCCAAAGTGGCTTGATATTTGTGAGGAAGGGGTAGAGTGATTACCTTTTTATAGTGGAGGGAAAGTGACACTCTTGTAAATACCAAAAGGTATTGAATAATGGGGGGAATCCTTTACCAAGTGTAAATATGAATGACTAATGGAGTAATGTCAAAATATGGTCTAAGAAAATCTACACCACACAAAAATATGTTCGTTTTAAAAATTTGGTTCTCTAACTTATAAGATTCTCCAATTTTAATGTTTTGTTTTTTGTTAAAGAATCCAGTTTTATAATCTAAGTAATTTCACTATTAATTATAAAATAAATTGAGATTTATTATATAATATAGAGGCACTTAATTATATATATTATACATAATTTACAAAATAAAAATCTAATATGGTTTCTAAATTAATTTTTAAAACAAGTGCATGTGACACGAAAAACTACTTAAACCCGGACCATGCTAACAATATTTTTATAATTTATACATCAAATATATTAATTATAAAATATAAATTGGTCCATAAAATACCATATTTAATATTTTTCAACACTTAAAAATTACTTAGTAGAATATAGTATTTTTTTAAATTTTAAATCATTTAATAAAATATCATTTATTATAAAATAAAAAATATTTATTTAAATTTAAAATATCAAAATAATATTTTAATTGAAATAAATTATGTTTAAATATGTTTAAAATGATATATTAATCTTATAAAATAATTAAAGATAATAATTCAATCAATTCACTTCACTTATTACATTTATAGTATCATTTGTTTTAGTTGATTATTAACTAAAAAATCATTATGTTGGCTTTTTCATAAGCATTTTAAGTAAATAAATCATCTCTAAAAATTATTGATAATTTATTATGATAAAAATAACAAATTTATATTTCAAATTTTTTTATTTAACCTAAAATATTATTTTTTTACAAATCTCAATGTTTTATAAATGTAAAAGGTAAGGATAGTTCTCTTTTTGTCTTTTTTTCATTATACAACATTTTATATAGAGAAATTCCATTTAATAATATCCCAATAACCCATAAAATTACAACCAATAGAGGATATGGTTGAATTATTGGCATCCAATTGATTTTAGACAAGTTTATAGGTCATTTTGGTCCATAAGATTAATGTTTTTTCCTTAATTAAGCTTAATCTTACCTTAATTGTTGTGATTAATTTTAATCAATTTCGCTAATATTTTTGGTCAATATTTATTTTGATATTATTATTATAAAAATATCATACTAATTAAAACGATATATGTCCATTTTCTCAAAATTAAAATCATAGAATTTGTAAAATTAAATCTAATGCTATTCCTAGAGACGTGGTGAGAGAGAAGATTTTTAATCTAAAACATTCAAAAGTTCGATAAGTTTTTATATCAAATTTAAATATTAAAAAATGACTCTAATAAACTAAATTGGATTAATATATTCATAATTTATATATTTTTACTTTAAAAACTCATTTAATCTATAATTTTTCGAAAATAATTATTTAAACGAAAATGTTATTTTTAACTAAATTGGATTAATTTTTACTATTCACCCAAAATTAATGTTTCTTGGAAAAATGCCAAAAATTCACCTTAAGATAATTTAGACATTAAGAATTAAAAAAATATGATCATTTTATCAAATTCAAATACTATTAGTGTCTAAAATTAATTTTACTATTGTCCATAGAAGGACATAAAAAGTAGTTTCTTTAGGAAAATATTGTTTTAAAACATATAATGAAATTACTAAAAATTATATATTTCTTTTTCAATTTGTTTTATTTATGTGAAAAAATTATAAATTATATAATAAAATTATTTATTATTATTTATATTTATAAATTTAACATTTGGGTTATAATTATATCATTTAAATAATTATAATTATAAAATGATGTTTCGAAAAAACTCTGTGTTGCGTACAACGCACACCAAGTTGGTGTTGTGTGTAGAGTAAGCCAAGTAGGTTCCATGTGAAAGGAATATTTGACTTAGTTTAATGAAATACATCAATGAAAAATAATTCATTCTAATAAGGGCAAAAATTCAAAATATCTCGAGGTGTTATAGATTTTTTGAATTAGGCTTCTATAATTATTTTGAAAGATCATTTTTATCAAAATTATTTTTACCTAAAACTTTTGAAATATATTATCTTTCAGTAGTAAGAGTATAAAATATTTTATTTTATTTTATAATATTTTTTTGAGAAACATCATGTTTTTTATTAATCTTACAATTTTGAATTTCTAGTAATTTTGAAAATCTAGATACCTATTAGAAATTAGGTAAAGAATTATTTTATTCTAATGAAGAAGATTCCTTATCAGAAGAATTAGAATTATTGTGATCATCACTATCAATATATATTGAATTTAAAGTAATATTACTTATATATTCACCAATTACCTTTAACATTAAGTAGTTATTTATCTCTGTAATATCATCATAGAATATGATATTCATTTTATCATCACTTCCACGATAAAAATAAATTTATTATGAACTATCTCCACCACATATAATCCAATTATTCGAGGATTTCATAATTTTATTATTCTTATTCTTATAGTATTTTTTATAATTTATTTCAAAATTTTATTCCTTCTTATATTTTATTTTCAAATTCAGACAATCAGGTCTTATATGTGCAAATTTCTTATATACATAAAAATTAACTTCTAAAGATTCCTTTTTTTCACTTATTTCCTTGCGATTATTATTTTCCTATATTTAAAATCTTTATTTCCAAATATATTATTCGTCATATTCCCAATATTAGCTAATTCATTTCTAGATTCTTCTAAATAATAATTATAATATTCACCTACAGATTTACTCTAAATTGTCTCAGCTGAATTAAATTTATCTGAATCTATAAAAGTTATAAATAAATAAAATCATCAATTATTCTTCTTCATATATTTTTGTATATATTTTTAATATTCCCTTTTATTTCATAAGACTTCCAAAAACATCATCTAGATTCTGATGAGTAATTATTATCATATTATCAAAAGTAGTCCTCTTAGACTCCCATTATCTTGGAATGATTTCTATAATATTTTTAAATAAGATATCATCTATAAGATCATTACCTCTAAGAGATTTTAAACTATTTATATTTTTCATGAATCTATGATCTATCTTTCCAACCATTTCACTGGGTAGGAAATCAAATGCTTGATAATTATATATATCATTTCTCTTCTAGTCTCAATATTCTTTAATGTTAAAAAATGTGTAACTTCTAATTTCGTCAAAATACAATTATCATCATCAAAAGAATAAATATTAATATATATGTTTCTAGTCCTAGAACATAATATAGTATTCTTTACCCTATAATTCAACTGATATTCATTCTTCTCATGATTAGTAAAAACATAAACTTCTTTCTCAGGATTCTTGTACTTATTAGTTGATATAAAAACTTTGTCAAAACCGATACTAATAATGAATGTTTTAATTATATCTCTCCAATAATAATAATCTTCACCATCAAATATTGGTGGCCTAGTTGGATTTATATTTTTGAGAGTAAAAACATTTAAACTTTCCATCTTATAGAAACAAAAATATTTCCACAAATTAAAAATTAGTGTAATAAAAACATATAACGAATAGTTTATAAAAAAATTTAAGAATATTAGAAACCTATAAAAAATATGAAAAGTAAAAAAAACAAGTAAAAAAATATAAACTCCTATGTTACTAATTATTGTGCTGTAACAGTTTATGGTTACTATAAAAGAGAGTGAATTATAGTTTATAAAATTTAACTAATTAAAACCAAAACCTATTTATAATGTTTATCAGACCATGTATGTTTCCAATGATCATAGTAATATTTATGAGACTTAGAGTGTGCTAGGAAAATAAAATTATAGAAAATTTTACTAAAATAATCTTTCTTATAAAATTGAAAAGTTGAAATAACATAATATCAAAAAAGAAAAAGAAAATAGAAACATTAAAAATTTATTTCTTAAACTAACAATAATTTTATAAATATAAGGAGTTCACTTTAACCTTTTGTGAAAAGGAATTTAATAAACTTGACTTAAGGTATCCATATTTTAAACCAAATTTTCAGGTCTATCTTTCTTCAGTAGAAAGACCTCGATCACTAACATTGGAATCATCTCTTTATTTCAATCACCAGAATCCCTCAATCATCCAGATCAGATCTTTCTGTGATCCAATCCTATGAATACCTCAATCATAACATCGATTAGGCAAAAAAATAATTGAAAAATATTATCTAAGGATTTTACAATCATCACATAGAATCCTTATAACAGAAAACTCTTAAAAATATTAAAATGAAAATTTCAATGCGAAGTTATCGTAGTGAAATATTTAGATGGGTTTATTTCTAAAAATAGACACCACCTAGATCCACAAATACACTTCTATTTATAGGTACTCATTCTATGATCATATTTCTATGATTCTCAGATTTGGTTTCAATGACCTTGGATTTTATTCACTTACCAAATCAAAAAAGTACAAATTCATTTAGGTCGTTCTGGTAGCACCATTACAATGCTATTAATGATGTATTCCAACTATTAGTAACAATTCTTATTTTTGATTATAAACTTCTTCATATGATGGAATAAAACATGCACGTCTGATAGAATAAAACCTATCACATCGATAAAATATATTCAATCACACTGATAGACTAAATTTTATCACACTGATAGACTATATTTAGTCACACTGATAGGATAAATTCAGCCACACCGATATACTATTTTTTCATACTGATTGTAACATCCTGAATTGGGAGATACTAAATGATTCCCCGAGCTAGTGGGTCACATATACTCAAGTGTTCCACCCATATGTCAGAGGTTTCTGACTATAATTGAGGGTCTAAGGTGGAATAATGGGGAGATTATACCCTCATGATCAGAGTAAAATGGCAGTATCACAAGTAATAAATTATCAGAAGTATAATATAAATCCAGATAAAATATAACATCCAGAATACTGTAATAATGAATAAACTCAAAAATAGTGACATGTACAATATGATGATCAAGCAATGTCTCTATAGAATATGGAACATAATAAATGGAAACAATCATCTAGTATAATAAATGTATAAAAAGTAAAAAAAGAACTATCTCCAAATAGTGTCACGAGAAGAGCTCGATCATGTTCTCCAATTCTCCAAATAAATGATAAAATGAAGACTAATAAAGTGGGAAATTTACCTCGTCCCATGAAGTCTATCCGAGTAACATACATTGGAATGAATAGGGTGTGAAATAATACTTAGTAGGCCACCACAAATGGTGTGTATAACATTTATAGTATGTGAATAAACAATGAATAAGTGTGTGATATATCATAGATATAAAAATAATGTTTCAAAAGAAGACGTTCTTTTTTCTATCCAAAAATGGATCCCTATGAAAAATAATCAAGAAACTATAATCATGGGATAACTATAAATCATAAATAAATAGGTGTGATACTGTCCAGTCTAGAAACTGAAATTAGATACCCATACTTATACTTTCTATAAATAATGGATAAATATACAAAGTGTACTATGTTGTGTAATTAAGTTTCAAGCCCAAAAGCATCAGATCTACGGTTTAAATGACTGAAGAATCCTCATAGAGTCCATGGAGCATCTCGATGGAAACTCAATAAAGACTTGGGTGGAATCCAAGGATCTCCACCAAGCCATTCCAAGAAAGACATATCCAAGGATTAGAAATATCCTTGACAACCTATGGAATTAGTATTGAAAAAGTAGAAATGTCCAAGTCATCCACTACCATAATCAATATAGATCCATGGAGTAGAAATTTCCATGTAATCTAATGGAACTAGGATCGAGGATCATAAATGTCTAAGGAATCCACTACCATTATCATGATCTATAGAGTATAAATTTCAATAGAATCCTAAGGAATCAGGATCCTAGTAGTAGAAATGTAAATTAAATACACTACCATAATCAAATCATTCATCAATTTACATCTCATTTAAAAATCATAAATAATCCACAAGTTCATCCAACACATGCCCCATGATCCATTTAAACCCATTTAACCAATTCATTCCATAATTACCATTCATGTAATCACACAGTATAGAGGTATAAAACATCTTATATTCATTAATTAAATTCTTATTCTACTTATTAAGACTCCAAATAAATATAGAGAGCTCACACATATCCCATGAGGTATTATATCATGGGAAAATATGAAAAAAAACCTCAAAGGTGGCATTAATTGAGGTGAATGACCGCCAAACATTTAACGGTACTCATCGGGAAACCTATTTAGTTCCAAAAATTTTAGTCAAGACATTAATTCAATTTTAGGATCAACATAAAAAGGTTTGGAATGTGTCATAAGGACAAAAAGGTGTATAAAACACCAAACTTTAAGGGAAAGGTATATGCCACCTAATGTATACCCGTGGTAGAATAATCATCCAGTATCGACTCATAACTTGAGCTAGATTGTAAGAAAATAAAGAAATGTATGAACACCCTAGAAATATGGAATATTAACTTGCACAAAAATAACTCCATCGATACAAAGACAATTATATAAAGTTTCAAGATAAATGAATAACTCACTAACACAAGTCCAGTGATATGAATGGTGTTTGAATAAGAGTTGGTATCATGAAACAAAACCCATAACAAGGATTTGAACTTCAATTTTAGAAAATGAGAATCCCTATATGCTACAAAAAAGAGGATAAATATATTTAGGTATTAAGAATTTTTACGGGAAAATTAGTAATTTCAACCAAAACACTAGGACACTTGGTTTGGACACAAAGTTTCCCAAACCATACACCAACTTTGAATCCCTCACTGATTCAATAGAGAACCCGCATGGTTTAGTCAAATAGTTTTTAAATCCATAAAAAACTATGATTCACACTACTGCTAAAAACTATAGATCTTTCTTCACAAGAATGAAACCCCGTGTGCATGGTTAGGGCAAACCATTCACCCTTTTATGCACTTCGCCCAACCTTGCACAGGGATACGGTCCTTACTACATGATTTTACTAAAACCATGAGTCCCTATATAGAGGCATGGAAAACCTCAAATAGTTCCATCAAACCATGAAGCCTAGGATGCACAATTTCTACTAACCATGCATCTTGGTTTCCTTTTCCAAAAAACAGGGTCTTTGAGATCTAAACAAGCCTCGAACACCCCTGAAACTCCTGTGATCTCATTAAGAGATAATATAAGTTCCCAACCAAAGAATTTAACCAAAATTAAAAATAAAATTACGTTATATTAAAACCTAATATCTCACAATCTTCCATACTTAAATAAATTCATCCCTAATTTCCCTTCCAAGGTTGGCCAATAATTGTCTAAGAATAACTTCACCCACTAAGCATATACATTGAAATCACGATCACAGGTCTCATCTTATAAGTGGTCATTCTTTTATAGCCCCTATACTATTGGAATTGACCATCATCAAATAGCCTTCATTCCCTGATCAATAATACGTATAGGATGCTCCTTTAAGGATGCATCTACCTACAACTCAACCTCCTCTGGATGAAGAGTATAAAACTGGTCTGAGTGATAACGACATAACTAAGATATAAGGAGGACATCAAGCATGGATCAATACCTCTAAGTTAACTAAAAATGATAGGATAGAAGACCAAATCTCTCTAGAATCTTGATTGGCATGACATATCGTGGTGAAATATTAACCAATCTCCTAATCCCTCTATAGCCGAGCCCGAGAGAGATACGTAAAAAGACCCAATCCCTAACCTCAAACTCTATAGGTCATAGTTGGTGACTAGTGTAGGATTTCTTTCTAGACTATAAAATAGCCATCCACTTATAGATCAATTTGACCTTATCTAATGTCTCCTTCACGAGATTTGGTCTACGCAATGCTACCTCTCCTACCAATAATGAGCACAAAGATGATCACCATGGAATACCATACAAATCCCCATAAGGTACCATCTCTATAGTCTTCTGATAGATATTATTATTGGTAAAAACAACAAGGGGTATATTCATCTTCTAATATCCCCCAAAATAAAGGATTATTTCTCTAAATATTTCCCCTTGAACCTATATTGTGTGATCTGAACGACCATCTTTTTGAGGGTCGTATTTCACTCCTAAAAGTGATTTTATATCTAATTACCTCTATAAGACTCTACAAAAAAAGTGATAAACTAGGTGTATCTTTCTGATACAATGGTTTGAGGAACCATGTGAAGTTCTAAAACCTCAAGGATATAAATTCTACCAAGATCATCTACTGATAAGGTATTGCTGACCAATAGGAAATGAGAGTCCTTTGTGAGTCATTCCACGACACCCACAAAAAATAAATACATCAAGTGGACTTCAAAAACCTGATCAGGAAATCTATCGTAACACCATACCATTTCCACTTGGGAATGGGTAGCTACTATAAAATCCCTTCTAGTCACTGGTGTTCCTCATTCACCCATTAATAGGTTGAAAAACTCATGTCAAAACAAGCTAATTTCCATTTCATCCCCATATACCAATATTGATGATGAAAGTCATGATACATCATGGTAATACCGTGATGCACAAGGCATGAAACTCTCACATCAGATCATTTTATATATATATTGGAACCCAATGAAAACCTTTAATATTCATAATTTCATCATCTCAAAAGGTCCAACCATGAGGTGGTTCCTCACCAGCTACACTCTCCCATAGGACTGGGGCCACAGAATCTGATAATTGTCTCATACTCACTCTATCTAGAAGAGTGGATGTCACTGATAAGGATGAGGTAAAGTTATTTTGTTGACTATACTACACATCCAAGTTCATATTTAAAAACAAATCCATAAGCTACCACTCATTACTATCCTCTAGAACTACCTATATCTGAGTCCTCTTGCTCAATACATAGACAACTAAATTTATCTTTATGAGCATATAAGAAATATCTAATTTAAAATATTGTATGTACTCAACCCACATTCATTTAATTAGATTCAATTCATACTATTTAAATATATACTTAAGGATTTTTTGTTCCTTGTACACTAAAAAACAACCTCCTAGTAAATAGTGCCTCCAACAGCACAAGGCATGAACAACATTGGATAATTTGAGATTGTGGATCAGGTAGTTCCTCTCATATGGTCTCAACTAATGAGACCTATACGTCATGAATTTATCATCCTATATAAAAACTACACCTAGAACGATTCATGTTGCATCACAATATATACTGTATATTCATCATGGATTTGGAAGAATCCGAACCTGTACTGAAGTCATTCTCCCTTTCAGTTTATCAAAGTATGTCTCGCTAGTATCTCTCCATACCAAATTCACCCACTTATTATTCAAGACCATTATATGTTCTTATAATCATGATAATTACTGTTTTAAATTCTTGAAAAATCAGATAGTCCCAAGAAACTCCATATATCGGAGTAATTCATGGGCTACTCCTAGGATACTATGGCTTTTACCTTCTCTGGGTGAGCTAATACTCCTCTCTCTAAAATAATATGATCTCAGAAGTGAATATTATCCATAGAAAAGTGTTAATTTGTATTATTAGTATATAAATGATGCTCTCTCATTTAATCTATATGATCTCAAGATGTTTATCATGGTCATTTATATTGTGTGAATACACCAATATATCATCCATGAACACCACCAAAAACGAATCCAAATAAGGAATGAAAACCTAGTTCATTAGTTCTATAAAAACTACTAGTGTTTTCATAAGAATGAATAACATAAATAGATACTTATATAAAACATACCTATTGTAAAATTTTTCATGTGGTATGTCTAAAGGTCGAACATGTACCTGGTGATAACCCAAATTCAATACAATCTTCATGAAAACTCTAGCTACTCATAGCTGGTTGAAGTGAACTTCTATCTATGAGAAAGGATATTGATTATTAACCATCAACTAGTTCAATTTTTGATAATCCACACATATACTAAGGGTCTCATCCTCCTTTTTCATATAAATTACCATCGAACCCCATGAAAAATTACCGGTTCATATAAAACCCTTTGTTTCCAAGTCATGTAGCTACTGCTTGAGCTCCTAAAACTCAGTAGTAGCCATCCTGTAAGGAGAAGTGAATACAGATGCAGCTCCTAGAACTATATTGATGGAAAACTCTACCTCTCCTTCAGGATGTAATCCAGAAAAGTATTCTTGGAAAACATCCTTGAAATGATCAACCACTACAGAGAAATTTTCCTAATGCATTCCTTGATCATCCAGATTTAAGATAGAAACATGGGTTGTCATCCCACCCAGCACAAGATTCTCGAGTCTAGCTCTAATTTCCTATACATTCGATTCACACTTGTGAATAAAAACCCCACCCTCTGGTGATGTAAAATTCATCCTCTAGAAATAACAATCGACATGGTAATGATAAGAGACATGTCATTTTATCATGAGTATGATGTCAAACCTATCAAATCAAGTAAAAAGATATTACATTTGAAGTAAATCCCACATATCTTAAGGGGGAACTCCCTTCACTGGTGTACACACTTTGTTATGATCCCTAATAGAGTATATATTGTTATATATCCATCATAAAACTGAATAATGAGAACAAGGATCTCCACAACTTGTACATATATTAAATAAAGAGATTCACCTATATTGAAAAGATCATATGATATTGTAGATGCTACTAGTATCGTACCTCTCAAAATAGATGACTTGGTGATCTGATCCTTAGGTATAGGATGTAACAGATATATCTGGCCTGAACCACAACCCTATGTAACAACCTCACTACTTAAAACATTCCCACTATACTATCAGGGTACAATTGGTGCATAGCTACCTCAGAAACGATCACCACCTCGACCTAAATGACTAGTACTACTCCAAATCCCAGATTGACATGGAGCTGTGAATCCCTCTCCTGAACCTAGAGCCAGATTCGATCCCCTTCCACCACTTTTTAGAGGTAAAGTCCCATAGAATCACTATACATGGCCAATCATACCATATGCTTGACACTCAAATGGGTCTCTTTCAAATTGAATCCTCATATGTCCCCATATCCCACACTAATGATAAAAGATAGAACTTCCAGCACTTGCACTCGAGTTGTTATTCCCCTCCTGAGAAAACTCAAAACATATCTTTCTTCTAGCTGACACTAATCCACCATGTCAAGTGGATGAACATCCTTGTTCTATGCCACCAGCTTACCCCGATTACCATTTATTGATAATCAACTGATTAATTATCTTTGTAATAGTATTCATCTAAAATATTTTTACCTATGATAAAATGGTATGCTTGGGACCTTCCTCAAAGAATATCACCCTTGATGGATCACTGAGAAGATAAATTAGTGAAAAATGATGGAGCTATGTAGATCATTCTAAATACTCCATAATGATCATCGCTTCATTATCTAGATGAAAAAACTCACTATCCCTCTCATCCCTCATAGTCTTGGGAAAGAATTAATCATAAAACACCGATTGGAAATCCCATAAAACCATATTATATAGTTTATTAGCCAATTCTAAAACATCCCACCAGTGCTTAGCTGCTCCCTAAATAATATATGTTGTGAGCTTCACTCAACTCTTAGTAGGTGTATCCATATGCTAGAAAATTGATGAGGTAGTCTCAATTCAAATCCCAGTACCCCATGGACCACCATCCCACAAATACATGGGTGGATGCTGCTGTTGGAAAACACACATCAAAATTTCTAGAAAAGAGGCAACCTGTAGATATCCCTAAAAGGTATTTATAAATCATATGAAACCATCTAAAAACTAGAAATCATCACACGTATCCATTACAACTGGAGATACCCCAAGAGGAAATACCATATGTTCTACTGGTAGCTTAGGGGCCACCACCTCTGGAGCATGGTCATCTCAACCCTCCTGGCGCATGACTGGAGGCCATCATGGTGGCATGTATCTACAATACCAAAACAAAGCCTCAGAAGATAATTTAGTAGTGACCAAGTGACATGTATAAAAGCATAGGATAGGTCGAATATAACGACCCAAAGTTTTTCAATGGAAATTCCCTTATAAATATGTCATAATATCACATGAATACACAAAATAATGAACTACTAAGTGCAAAGTGACCATTAATCATAAGTTTGTCACTTCTGTGTTGGGAATTTTGAAAATCCAACATACATGGTTGAGTTCAAGATGATTTTTGGAGTCTAATGAAACATAAATAATTTTCAGTGAATAGTAACGTACCCTTGTGAATAGTAACCTTCACTTATGAATAGTAATATGACCCTTATGATTATTAAATCATCTAACATAATATTATCCTTACCCATGAATAATTAAATACTATTTAGACATCTTAGAAAGTGACAATTTGACCTTAGTAAATGTTTTGGTATTTTGTATGTCAAAAGTGATTAGTTATAATTATTTAATTTAAAAGAAAAGGTTTTTTCTTAAAATGTTTTCATTAATTATCAAATCAATGTCTTCAGTTTTTAGACAATTTTATAATACCCTACGTAATTTTCAAAAGCACTATAAAATCAGTTTTAAGTTTAAAAACTATTTTTTTAAGTAAATTATGATTTTAATTAAATATTAAATTAAAAATATTTAGAAAACAATTTTTGAAAAATGGACTTCATTTTTAGATTATACACATCGAAAAATGGTTGGGGTAAATTTTTGGAATTTTTCTGAAATACTTGAATTTTTTATGAATAGTGAAATACCGTAAATTACAAAAATAAGCTAAATAAGCTAATTATAGGGTCATGTGTGATGTTCTGCTGATATAATCACAATTATTTCGGGATCACATTATAAAATTACTATTCTTGGTCATTCAACACTCACTATTCCTTGTCTTAGTGGAAATTAATAAACTAATTAATTTTATATTAAAAAAACCCCTCTCCCTTCCACTATAAAAACCACCCTTCACACCCTCATTCCCTCACACATCTCAAGCTCCAAGCCTTCTCTAAACTCTACCAAAAAATCCTCCCTAGCCCCTATCCCACGTCCAAGAGCTTCTTGTCTCATAAAAAGACCAATCCTAGCTCCCTTAAGGGGGATCTCAAGAGGAGGATTTAAGAGGTAATTTCTCTCCCTCTTCTCCTTTAATTTCCTTTCAAGTTCAAGTTCATTTCTTGATCTCTCACCACCTATCATCATCCAAATGGTATTTTCACTCTAGTATTATAAAAGTACTGTAATTTTATGATGATAATGGGATATTATATCACCCATCCCTCTTTCCCTCTTCTATTTATTTTATTAAAGAGAACGTTGTTCGTGAGGTGTTAATTTATCACCTTCAAGAACAACATGATTTCTTCTTCCATTTATACCCCCAGATCTGGTCATAAAACAATTTTTATGGTTGAAAAAGAATATATTATATTTATTATGTCATATTTAATGTTATTGAACCATCTTATATCCATATTACTATGTTTTAAAATAAAACAAGTTCATTGTGACCGGAAAACCGCTCAAATTAACCCAAATGATCATCATTTAAATATTATCTAACGATTCAACCACATGGATTTAATTTAATTAATTGAGTGATCATTAAAACTCCTGTAATATCATTAATAACATTTAATATCAGTTCTGCATGTGTACCCATGTTCTACCCAAACATCAATTTAAGAATACAAGTGAACCACTCAAGAAAAGCGTAAAAACAAACATTCCCGAACAATGTTTTTAAACTCTATAACTCATCCAAAGGAACATAAAATGACATAAAGAAACCATAATGAAACATATTAATGTATAAATGATTCTTTAATTTCTAATTAATGAATATAATTTCATTATATAGGTCATTAAAGAGAAGGAAGCGTTCAGATACTCGGTAAGGGGGAATTCTTTAACCCAATTCCATCCTTCGGGTTCTCCCTCTTTCACTCCATTTTTGATATGGTTAGTCCTTAAAAATCTTTTGTTAATTATTGTCTTTAATTTTCCGGGATAAAAATCTTTGTCACTAGTTTTTACGTCAAAAAAATGTTTTCCAAAAGAACTCTTCTTTTAAGAACACACCTTTTACTTCTCTCCCAAAGTGGACGGTTCTTGTAACATGTATGTTATTCCCTCTTTCTTTTGGGAACCCAATGTTTATGAAGGTGTTCTTATGATATGAAACCCATTAATTTTCATGGGTTATTTATGTTAATTTTTGATATATGTTTTATGTGTAAAGCATGATAATGATAATGTTATGATGTGACAGGTGCACCCAGAATTATATAGCGCAATATGAAGGTTTGAATGTGACGAGTGAATCTGGTATTATACAGCGCTCCAATGCATTGGTTAAAGTGATGAATCTCATGATTAAAAGTGAAATGATGTGTGAACAAGATACTAGCTTGGTTCACAAGTATGTGTGGTAGCTAACCACTACGACATGATGTTTCATTTATTATGCATTGACACATTTCAAGACTTTTATTTATGCTTCCTCTCATGTTCATGATATTTTTCCTATGTTCTGATTATACTCACCCCATGCTATATTGTTCTTATACATCCTATTACTGGGATTTTATGTAACAACCCAAATTTTCATTAATGGAAATCCCTCTTGATCTAATAAAATGTCTCTTTATGTTTATATAAAATGTTAAATTCTTTTGTTTTATGTTAAGAAAGTTTGACCATTGCTAATATATCCATTAAACAGTGATCACATGATTATTATAAATATAGGACTTTAACAAATCCAATTTACTCAGACAAAGGACATGATGGCCTCATCCAGTAGAATTTCCCCATATGAAGCCCATTTGTTGGAGCTCATAAAAGAGGTGGCGTCTTTGGGCTTCGCTCTTGACCAAGACCAAGATGAGCTTCATCATGTCAAGCTCGAATGTGACTATCTACAGGAAAAGTGGAAGTTGATTGAAATTACTACTCGATCGATGTTATCTGAGCCACCCCAAGAGTCTGTCACCATCACACACCTTACCCTTATGTCTTATGCGGCTGTTTTAAGAGGTTATGTAACAAATAAGTAGTACTATGTTCATGTACATTATTTTTTGTATATAATAATGAATATAATTTGTAGTTATTTTTGATACATTGTAAATAGTTTTTAAAGTACAAATAGTGTTTTTAGTTACTATTTAATTAAGAATTCTATTTTATTAAATTAATGGATTTTTGAATTAAATAATATTTTAATAAAATATTATTATTATTATTAAATTAATTTTTATTAAATATAAATGATCTTATAATTTTATGAATGAAATTATAATTTTTATTAAGGTTTGAAAGCCATTTCTGTCAAAACCCGTGAATTTTCGATAAATGTCAGTTTTTATTTTAAAAGTGAAAATTAACATATTTAGAAAACTATTTAGATAAAATAAATGTTATTTCTGGAATCAGGACATCGAAATTATCCAACGGTGAATTTTTCATAATTTCCTGAGACAGTCAAATTTTTGGGTTAAAATTAAATAATGTTTAAATATATAATGTGTTTTATGACATCATAATGACCCAATAGTGATGTAATAAAATACTATAATCTTTATGTTCGGCCAATATATGTTTTAACATTAAAATAATGTGATTTTGGGTTTGTTTGACTTATTTTTCAAAGCATTAATGGACCCCACAAGACATATTAAACACCTTTTCTTTTTAAATTAATTTCCATGGGAGTGTGACTCACCTCCACATAAGCAATCTCATTATTTTAAAAAGTTAGGACTTTGGAATTATAAAATATTGTTTTCCTATTCCCTTTGCCAAAAACCATGGGCAGAAACCATGGGATGGTTTGTGGTTTGGATTAATTTAATGTAAGGGGACCCAAACCTAAATAATAAAGAATTCCCTCACCTTTCCTATATAAACACACCCAAGATCCCACTTACTCCTCATTAAATGCCTTTGGAGTTCGTCCAAACTCTGCCATAATCTCTCTAGAATCTTCCCAATGTGCCCCAAGCTCCCAAGAAGCCTCTCACAAGCCTCTCTCAAGCCTTTGGAAGCACACTTCCAAGAAAGGGTTTTTTCTTCCTTTCTCATTTTTTTCCAATTTTCATTTAGTTGTTTTGCCCTTTTTTCAATTATGAATGTTGGGGTATGGTTTCGAAACTCCATCATACTGCCCTCTTTATGTTTCAATGATGGTAGACCCTTTCTCTCTCCTTAAATTCCTCCGATGTACACCCGTTACTATGCCGAAATTCCGAAAGGAACTTCTCTCTCCTCTTTTACATTCAAGAAATACTTTTGTATCATGAATCGAAATTCCATTACAATTGTTGGGACATGTATATATATGACCTCCTTACTGTCCATTACATGTAAATATGATGAGTAACCCCTTTCTCTCTCATCAACCATTTTTATGAATTCTTATGTCACGTTGTTACGCTACAGAAATCGCACCGATTTTCTAAGCCAATGTCATTGTGTAGTGAAAACCATGCCCATTTATCCATCAAGGGTATTCACCTTTATGCACATTTACTTATTGTTTATAAAGTTTCATGTATGAATCCCACATTACTTTATCATGGAATAAATTATTATGATTTATGAATCCTTGTTTTATGATCCATGTGGCACACTTATGCATGAAATGAAATGTTTAAGAAGGGTGTGCCCTTATAGCGCTCCAATGCATTGGGTAAAGTATAGTATCATGATACGTCATGTGCAATGAGGATTGACTCATTATAAATCAATTGAAACGAGGGTTTACTCATGCTTTATGTGCAATGAGGATTTACTCATGCTCCATGTGCAATGAGCATTGGCTCATGCTAATCCTATGTTAAGTGTTGTTGCCACATTTCCATGTTATGATTATCATTCTTTATCATGCCTTTATGTTCATGTTTCTTTTATGCTCTATTGATATGCCTATTGTCTAACATGTATTGTACTCCTCATGTTATTCCATGTTTACTCCCTTACTAGGCTTTATAGCTCACCCTTTTCTTATGCATGTCCTTAGGTTATCCCATGCAATGCTAAGTACGAGTGAATGTAGTGGTCATGTAAATAAAGTTTTCAATAAATATGTTGTATTTCATGTTTTAAGTTTTTATGTAATGTTCTTAAGCCCCAAAGACACTAAACCTCTCGATCTTCTTTGTTGTATCAAGTGATGTTTTATGTAATAAATCATGTTTAAGTTTTTATTAAAAATAAGGGTTGTCATAGTTGGTATCAGAGGATAGGTTTAGTTATTTTTGGGATTAGGAAACCCTAGTAAAGCCTTATATACAAGAATAAGTATAATAAAAACATCCCTAAGTTTTGGTAAGTACTGAGTAAGTGGTTTATCAAACAAATACATCCCTGTCTGGATACGAGCAGGTAGAGGCGGCTCTGGCACAGATGTATCCTAGGGGTAAAACCCGAAAACACTGCTTTGAGCTAGACTTAAACAGGAACTGGTGCACGACAATGGGCCTTGCTGCACTCTTGGTAATGACAGTCCCGGGGGATATGTTTTGATAAATTCAAAATGTTAGTGTGAACCCTTATTAAGGGAATTAAAAAAATTCCCCTATGAATATATGTTAGAAAGTAGATCATGAAAATCCAAGATTGAAGCCTATAGACTCATGAGTAAGGAAATAAAAGTATATTTATAAGTCATAAAATTTTGTCTTTGGATTACCCTTTATGTGTTACCCTTAACTTTCCTTTTATTCCAGCCAATGGCCGGTAATAGGAGGACTCAGGCTAAAAACCATTGTGAAGATCAGTGTGATGACTGTAGTAATGAGATGCCCAATCCAATAGGAGCGGGAATCGCGAACTTTGTCACACTTCTTTTTCAACTAACTCTAGTTTTGAATAGAAAAACAGGTCAAGAGGAACGTCCAAACCCCCCTAAGAAGGAACGAGTCACTATCGAGAATTTCATGAGGGAAAGGCCTCCTAATTTTAGTGGATCATCCGATCCCATGATCGCTGAACATTGGATCAACTCCATTGAAACGATATTTTCCATCCTCCAATGTTCTGAACAAGAGAAGTTTCTCCTGGCGGCTTATCGTATGGAGGGTGAAGCTGATCAATGGTGGACGTTGATCAAAAATACGAAGCCTGAGGAGGAGATCAAGGCGTTGTAATGGAAGGATTTCTAGAAGATGTTTTTTGATATATATTTTCCGCGCACGCTCCGGCTTAAGATAGAAAGGGACTTCCTTTCCCTCAAGAAAAAAAGATGAAGAATCTGTTGGAGCATACGAGGAAAACTTCACAAGGCTTGCACGATACGCTTCCAGCTTTGTCGTTACCCCTGAATGCAAGGTTGACCGCTTCTTTGGTGGGCTAAAGCCTAGCTTGTGGAAAGAATTAGCGATCCGTGACTTCGACAGCTATGAGGAAATTGTCTGATGTGCCCTCAAGGTCAAAATAGAGATTGGGGAATCATAGGGGTATCACGGGGACAAGAAGTATAAGGTGGACTTCAATGCTGGTGGTCCGATGGATAAATCCAACAGTGCTATGAATATCCAGCACCCCACTTGCCAAAAGTGCGGAAAGAAGAACCCTGGAAATTGCCTTAAGGGGACGAGAAAATGCTTCAGGTGTGAAAGAGAAGGGCACATAGCTGTTAACAGTCGGCAAGAAAGACCCGCGGCTGCGACAGAGGAGAGGAACGCTCCGCTCGAACCTGAAAGCATTGTTCAATGCTACAAATGCAAAGAACTGGGTCGCTTTTCAAATCAGTTCCCTAATCCAAGGGTTTTCGGAGACAACCAATAACCTCCAAGGAATCAAGGAAAAGCTTTTGCCATCACTTCTACCGAAGTGAACCCCGACAATGAAGTGGTTACAGGTACGCTAGTTATTCATTCAAGAATAGCGAACGTAATTTTTGATTCAAGTTTTACGCATTCTTTTATATCTCGAAAGTTTAGTAGAACAATCCTAGCACCACCACAAATCATGGAAGTAAAGATGTCGGTGAGTATGAAAAATGGGGGAATCATTGCATCCCATGAATATAAGTCCTCCCCTATTATAGTCTGTGGATTGAATTTCCCAGAGAACCTCGTCATACTCCCTCTTGTGGAATTTGATTCAATTCTTGGCATAGATTGGCTTTCCTTATATAGAGCCAACATAAATTGTCGGGAGAGGGAAATCACACTCCATATGGTGAATCGACCCCCAATTCTTTACAAGTGTAAGGAAGAAGATGAATCTCCTTTAGCTCCATCATCTCAAGCATGGATATTACTACCTTATGAGCACGCGTATCTGGCTCAGATGATTGATTCCATGGAAGAAACCATTCTTTAAGAAATTCCTATTGTGAGGGAATTTACTGAAGTGTTTCCCTAGGAACTGTCTGGTCTTCCTCCTAGAAGAGATGTTGAGTTCTCAATTAAACTTATACCTGGGGCACTACAAATATCCAAGACTCCATATGGAATGGCTGTTATTGATCATGAAGAGCTGAATAAACAACTACAAGAGAATCTGGATAAAGGGTTTATACGCCCAAGTGCTTCACCATGGGGTGCACCAGTCCTCTTCGTCAAGAAGAAGGATGGGTCAATGCAGCTTTGCATCGATTATCGTGAACTTAAAAAAATCACGATAAAGAACAAGTATCCTCTCCCAATAATTGATGACTTGTTTGATTAGCTGCGTGGAGAACAATACTTCTCCAAGGTGGATTTGCTGTCGGGATATTATCAAGTATGGGTGAAGAAGGAAGATGTCCCCAAGACTGTTTTTTGTACAAGATACGGGCACTATGAATTCATAGTAATGCCTTTCGGACTCACCAATTCTCTAGAAATATTCATGGAATTGATGAATAGAGTCTTTAGAGATTACCTTGACAAATTTTTGGTAGTCTTTATAGATGATATTCTAATATACTTCGAAACTAAGGAGGATCATGAGGAGCATTTAAAAACTGTACTAGAGACTTTGAAAAAGGAGAAGCTCTATGCAAAGTACAGCAAGTGTGAGTTCTAGTTGAAGGAGGACTCATTCTTGGGCCATATCATCACAAGCAATGGGATATCTATGGACACCTCCAAAAGAGATGCAATTGAGGGATGGACGAGGCCAACATCAGTAACAGATATCCGTAGCTTCTTAGGGTTAGTTGGATATTATCGACGATTTGTGAGAAATTTCTCATGATTTTCCAACCCTCTTACCAAGATAACTCGAAAGGGAGTAAAGTTTTCTTAGAGTGATTAATGCGAAGGAAGCTTCAAGGAGTTGAAAAGGAGGCTTATCACTGCGCTCGTTCTCACTTTACCCACAAGTGGGGAACTTTTTGTTGTTTTTAGTGATGCTTCAAAGAAGGGATTAGGCTGTTTGATGATGCATAATGATAAAGTTATATCCTATGCTGAAAGGCAGTTGAAAATCCAGGAGCGAAACTATCCAACGCATGATCCGGAGTTGGAGGCAGTGATCTTTGCCTTGAAAATCCGGCGACATTATCTCTATGGTGATAAATGTGAGATATAAACTAACCACAAGAGTCTTAAATATATATTCACACAGAAATAGCTTAATATGCGCCAGAGAATATGGATAGAGCTTATCAAAGATTATCACTGTTCAATACATTACCACCCTGGGAAAGAAAACAAGGTGGCAGATGCCCTAAGTAGAAAGGACCCAGAAATTCTATCAATGATGAGAATTGAGAAGGATCCAATCTTCTTAGACTTGATGAAGATGGATGTGGGAATCATAAAGAATGGAACATCATCAATCCTTTCACAAATTATTGCTCAAAAATCTCTTTTGGAAAGGTTAAAGGATGCTCAAAAGGATGATGTGGGAATTCAGGAAAAAGTGGAAGCTATCAAAAAAGGGAAATCCTCAGAGTTTAATGTTAATGAAGAAGGAATTGTGTGGTTTGGGAAAAGACTATGTGTTCCATCAAGTCCGGAGCTGAAGAAGGAACTTTTGGATGATGCACATAGTTAAAATTTATCTATTCACCTAGGGAGCACAAAGATATATCAAGATCTCTGAGAAAACTTTTGGTTGGATAATATGAAGAAGGAGATCACTGAATATACATCAAAGTGCCTGGTGTGTCAGCAAGTGACGGCAGAGAGGCAGAAGTCTAAGGGGATGATGCAACCATTGCCCATACCAGAATGGAAATGTGAGAACATAACCATGGACTTTGTCACCGGACTTACAAGGACATCCAAAGGCAACAATGGAATCTGGGTTGTTGTGGATCCTCTTACAAAGATTGCACACTTCATTGCTATTCGGGAGGATTTCTCTTTGGATCAACTGGCACAGATATATATCAGGGAATTGGTAAGGTTTCATGGAGTACCACTATCTATTGTGTCTGACTGAGATCCACGATTCACCACTATGTTTTGGAAGAATCTTAAACATGCTCTGAATACTAAACTGAACTTCAGTACATCCTATCATCCTCAAACTGATTTCCAATCCGAGCAGACTATCCAAACACTTGAGGATATGTTGAGAGCATGATCAATGGACTTTAAAGGAGTATGGGATCAACATCTTCCTCTTGTTGAGTTCTACTATAATAACAGTTTCCACTCGAGCATCCAAATGGCACCATATGAGGCCCTGTATTGGAAAAGGTGCAGAACACCGACATGTTGGGATGAGGTTGGTGAACGTATGCTGCTTGACCAGTAATGGTCGATGAAATGGTGGAGAAGGTGAAAACCATTCAGCAGCATATCAAGGCAACCTAGAGTCGATAGAAGGGTTATGCAGATAATCGTCAATGATACCTTGAGTTTAAAGTTGGAGACATGGTGTTTCTACGCATATCTACGTGGAATAAGGTCATGAGGTTTGGAAGGAAAGGAAAGTTAAGTCCAAGGTACATCGGCCCCTTCGAGATTATTGATCGTGTCAGGGCTGTGGCCTATCGACTAGAACTTCCACCTACCATGGCCAAAGTACATGATGTCTTTCATGTATGCCTCTTAAGGAAGTACATACCGGACCCTTCACATGTACACTCTTCTGAGGTGGTACAATTGGAAGATGATCTTTCCTATTAGGAGCAACCAGTGAAGATCTTAGATCGTAGAGAAAAAGTTCTACGAAATAAGACAATGTCCCTTGTCAAAGTGTTGTGGAGAAACCACAAGTTTGATGAAGCGACTTGGGAATCGGAAGAAATTATAAAACTAAGTTACCCACATTTGTTTTAGTGTGGGAAAAGGAAAATTTCGAGGGAGAAATTTCTTAAGGGGGGAATATTGTAACGAACCAAAGTTTCATTAATGGAAATCCATCTTGATCTAATTAAATGTCTCTTTATGTTTATATAAAATGTCAACTTCTTTGTTTTTACGTTAATAATTTTTACCTTTTCTAATATAGCCGTTGAACAGTGATCAATGATTAGTATAAATATAGGACTTTAACAAATCCAATTTACTCAGACAAAGGAAGTGATGGCCTCATCCAGTAGAATTTCCCCATACGAAGCCCATTTGTTGGAGCTCGGAAAATAGGTGGTGTATTTGGGCTTCACTCTTGACCAAGACCAATATGAGCTTCATCATTTCAAGCTCGAACATGACCATCTAAGGGAAAAGTGGAAGTTGATTGAAATTACCACTCGAGCGATGTTATCCGAGCCACCTCAAGAGTCTGTCACCATCACACACCTTACCCGTATGTCTTATGCGGCTGTTTTAAGAGGTTATGTAACAAATAAGTAGTACTATGTTCATGTATATTATTTTTTTATATAATAATGAATATAATTTTTAGTCATTTTTGATACATTGTAAATAGTTTTTAAAGTACAAATAGTGTTTTTAGTAAATATTTAATTAAGAATTCTATTTTATTAAATTAAGGTATTTTTTAATTAAATAATATTTTAATAAAATATTATTATTATTATTAAATTAATTTTTATTAAATATAAATGATCTTATAATTTTATGAATGCAATTATAATTTTTATTAAGGTTTGAGATCCATTTCTGTCAAAACCCGTGAATTTTCGATAAATGTCAGTTTTTATTTTAAAAGTAAAAATTAACATATTTAGAAAATTATTTAGATAAAATAAATGTTATTTCTGGAATCAGGACGTCAAAATTATCCAATGGTGAATTTTTCATAATTTTATGAGACAGTCAAATGTTTGGGTAAAAATTAAATACCGTTTAAATATATAATGTGTTTTATGACATCATAATGACCCAATAGTGATGTAATAAAATACTATAATATTTATGTTAGTCCAATATATGTTTTAACATTAAAATAATGGGATTTTGGGTTTGTTTGACTTACTTTCCAATGCATTAATTGACCCCTCAAGACATATTAAACACCTTGTCTTTTGAAATTAATTTCCATGGGAGTGTGACTCACCTCCACATAAGCAACCTCATTATTTTAAGAAGTTCGGACTTTGGCGTTATAAAATATTGTTTTCTTCTTCCCTTTTCCAAAAAACATGGGCAAAAACCATGGTATGGTTTGTGGTTTGGATTAATTTAATGTAAGGGGACCCAAACCTAAATAATAAATAATTCCTTCACCTTTCCTATATAAACCCACCCAAGCTCCCACTTCCTCCTCACTCAAAGCCTTTGGAGTTAGTCCAACCTCTGAAATACTCTCTCTAGAATCTTCCCAAGGTGCCCTAAGCTCCCAAGAAGCCTTTCACAAGCCTCTCTCTAGCCTTTGGAAGCACACTTCCAAGTAAGGGTTTTTTTCTTCCTTTCTCATTTTTGTCCAATTTTCATTAAGTTGTTTCACCTTTTTTTCAATTATGAATGTTGGGGTCTGGTTTCTCACCTCACTCATACTGCACTATTTATGTTTGAATGATGGTAGACCCTTTCTCTCTCATTAAATTCCTCCCATGTACACCCGTTACTATGCCGAAATTCCGAAAGGAACTTCTCTCTCCTCTTTTACATTCAAGCAATACTTTTGTATCATGAATTGAAATTCCATTACAATTGTTGGGACATGTATCTATATGACCTCATTACTGTCCATTACATGTAAATATGATGTGGAACCCCTTTCTCTCTCATCAACCATTTTTATGAATTCTTATGTCACGCTGTTACACTGTCGAAATCACACCGATTTTCTAAGCCAATGTCATTGTGTAGTGAATACCATGCCCATTTATCCATCAAGGGTATTCACCTTTATGAACATTTACTTATTGATTATAATGTTTCATGTATGAATCCTACATTCCTTTATCTTGGAATAAATTATTATGTTTTATGAATCCATGTTTTATGATCCATGTGGCACACTTGTGCATGAAATGAAATGTTTAAGAAGGGTGCGCCCTTATAGCGCTCCAATGCATTGGGTAAAGTATAGTATCATGACACGTCATGTGCAATGAGTTTTGACTCATTCTAATTCAAGTGCAACATGGGTTTACTCGTGCTTTATGTGCAATGAGGATTTACTCATGCTCCATGTGCAATGAGCCTTGGCTCATGCTAATCCCATGTTAAGTGTTGTTGCCACATTTCCATGTTATGATTATCATGATTTATCATGCCTTTATGTCCATGTTTCTTTTATGCTCTATTGATATGCCTATTGTCTAACATGTATTGTACTCCTCATGTTATTCCATGTTTACTCCCTTACTGGGCTTTATATCTCACCCTTTTATTATGCATGTCCTCAGGTTATCCCATGCAATGCTAAGTTTGAGGGAATGTAGTGGTCATGTAAAGGAATTTTTTCAATAAAGATGTTGTATTTCATGCTTTAGGTATTTATTTAATGTTCCTAATCCCCAAAGACACTAAACCTCTCGATATTCTTTGTTGTATCAAGTAAAGTTTTATGTAATAAATCATGTTTAAGTTTGTATTAAAAAGTAGGATTGTCATATTTTAGCTCACCCCTTTTGATGTATATCCTTAGGTGGATACATGTACTAAGGAGAGGAAAAGTGCCTATAAGATGCTAGAGAAGAAGAAATTAAATAATTATTTATGTTTGATGTTGTAATTGTTTTGTATGGTCCTATTTTACTTCAGACACTAAACCGTTGGATCCTCTATATGTAATACTATTATGTTGTTT
Source organism: Viscum album (assembly GCA_963277665.1). NCBI lineage: Eukaryota > Viridiplantae > Streptophyta > Magnoliopsida > Santalales > Viscaceae > Viscum > Viscum album. The sequence goes on along the minus strand of OY728121.1, from coordinate 1,031,930,284 downwards.
ATCTTTAAAATGATGTAATAGTAATGTAAGAAAAGGTCGGGTCACTATAGTTGGTATCAGAGGTAAGGTTTGGTTATTTTGGGAAATAGGATTAGTGAACCCTAGAGAAAATATCTATCATGAGTCTATGTACAAATATGCACACAAGAATATTTACATAGGGAACCCATATGTTATGATTTGTTTGAATGAATAAGTTATTCATGACTTATTTACTTATGTTTTGTTCTAACCTTTTCTATTTTAGAAAATGGTGGGAACTAGGAGAAATTAGGCCAATAACTCGTGTGAGGGCCAATGCAACGATTGCCCGAATGACATCCCCAATGATTTGGGAGGTGGAGTTCAAAACTCCATGATGATGCTTACCCAATTATCTCAGTTTATGAACAATAACCATAATAATGGGGAAAATCCTTCTTCAATAAAGAGATAACAACTGGCTATCGAATGTTTTATAATGACCACCGACGTTTAGTGGATCTTCAGATCCACTAGTTTTGGAATAGTGGGTCAACTCCATGGAGAAGATCTTTTCTGTGCTTCATTGTTCTGAGATGGAGAAGGTGACCCTAGCCATTTATCGTCTAGATGGAGAAGTCGATCAATGGTGGGATTTGATTAAGAACACCAAGCCAAGGGAGGAAATTGAAGAGACGGAATGGGAAGACATTAAGATAATGTTTCTTAATAATTGCTTCCCACAAACTCTTCATACGAAGATGGAGAGAGAATTCATAGAGCTCAAGCAAAAAGAAGAAGAATCTGTCACAACCTATGAAGTGAATTTCACAAGGCTTTCAAGGTACGCTTCAGGTTTTGTTATAAAAAATGATAGAAAAAATGATAGATTCTATAGTGGATTAAAACCACTCCTTCGAGAGGCTCTTGCAATTCGAGTCTTTGGAAGTTATGAAGAAGTTGTTCGATGTTCTCTCAAAGTGGAGATTGAGTTTGGAGAATGGTCCCATGGCTATGGTGATATGAAACGAAATATGGAGTTTCAAGCCGATGGATCTAATGATAAGGGTGGGAAGAAAACTCAACGACCCACATGCCAAAAATGTGGAAAGTTGCACCATGGGAACTACCTCAAAGGGATGGGGAAGTGCTTCAAGTGTGGGAAAGAAAGAAATCATGCTCAAGAGTGTCTAAAAGACCCGAAAATGAAGGATAATGTAGCCGAAGAAAGGAGAGAACCACCCATGGTTCAATGCTACAACCGTAGGGAGCTTGGGCACTATGCAAGCCAGCGCACTAAACCTCGAGTTCTCGAGGGTAACCAGCGTCAGTGGCCACCAAAGCCAAAGGAACAAGGGAAGTCTTATGCCATAACTACTGTGTAAGTGGGGAAAGATAATGAAGTCATACAAGGTACACTTCCTATTCACTCAAGAATGGAAAAAGTCTTATTTGATTCTGGTTCTGTGCATTCCTTTATATCTTGCAAGTTTTCTAGAACTATAGAATCAAAGTCCTGAAACCTTGAAGTAGAGATATCTTTAAAAACACCAAGTGGTGAAATCATTGAAACCCAAGTGTTTGAATCTTCTTTTATTGGCGTATGTGGGAAGATTCTTCCGGAAAATCTTGTAATACTTCCCTTGGTGTAATTCAACGCTATAATGGGAATGGATAGGATCTCGTTATATAGAGCACATATCAACTGTTAGGAAAAGGAAATATCTTTTCATATGCTGAACCATCCCATGCTCCTCTACAAATGCAAGGAAGATCATGAATCTCCTTTGAGAAATCCTTCAATGGTGTGGGTGTTGATTCCCTATGAAGAAGCATACCTCGCCCAAATGGTTGAGTCGAAGGGAAGTTCCAACCTTGAGGAAATCCCCATCGTGAGGGAATATAGTGATGTATTTCCTGAAGAGTTACCCAGAATTCCCCCGGATTGTGAGGTAGAGTTCTCAATTGAATTCATATACTGAGCTACTCCTATCTCGAAGTGTCCCTATAGGATAGCTCCTATCGAACTGGACGAGTTAAAGAATAACCTACAAGAGCATCTAGAAAAAGGGTTCATACGCCCTAGTGCATCACCTTGGGGTGCACCAGTGCTCTTTGTGAAGAAGGATAGTACAATGCGGCCGTGTATCGATTATTGGGAACTCAAAAAGATCACCATAAAAAAAGTATCATCTTCCAAGGATTGAAGACTTGTTCGATCAGTTAAGAGGAGATCAATACTTCTCAAAGGTGGATCTTCATTCTGGATATCATCAGGTAAAGGTGAAGAAGGAAGATATTCAGAAGACTGCCTTCCGTACAAGGTATGTGCACTATGAGTTTTTGGTGATGCCCTTCGGACTTACTAATTTCCCTTCAATATTAATGGATTTGATTAATAGAGTATTTAGACATTACGTTGAAAAATTTATGGTAGTGTTTATTTATGATATTCTCATATACTCCAAGAGTAAGGAGGAACATGAAGAACATCTAAGACTTGTGTTGGTGACATTGAGAAAGGATAAGTTGTACGCCAAGTTCTTCAAGTGTGACTTTTTTATGAAGTAAGTCATATTCTTGGGACATGTGATCACAAGTGAGGGAATTTCTGTTGATCCTTAAAAAACAAAGGTGATTGAGGAATGGCCCAGGCCCTCTAGTGTCACAGAAATCCATAGTTTTCTTGAATTAGCTGGGTAATACCGACGTTTTGTGAGAAACTTCTCACGATTGTCAAGACCGCTAACTAAGTTAACAAGGAAAGGGGTAAAGTATGTATGGATGGAATAATGTGAGGGAAGCTTCAAGGAGCTAAATAGAAGGATGATCACTGCACCTGTACTCACACTACCGAAAAGTGGAGAGAGTTTTGTGATATACAGTGATGCTTCAAAGAAAGGCTTGGGTTGTGTACTCATGAAAAATGATAATATGATAGCCTATGCCTCATGATAGTTGAAGATCCATGAGAAGAACTACCTGACACATGATCTAGAGATGGAAACCATGATTTTTGCCTTGAAAATCCGGCAGCACTACCTTTATGGTGAGAACTGTGACATATACACTGACCATAAGAGCCTAAAGTATATATTCACACAAAAGGAGCTCAACATGAATCAAAGGAGATGGTTAGAGCTAATCAAGGATTATGATTGCTCTATTCACTATCATCCTAGAAAGGCGAACAAGGTATATGATGCTCTAAGAAGAAAATAACCTATTACTCTATCCATGATGCGGATTGAGAAAGACCCTATCTTCTTGGATATGTAAAGAATGGATTTAGAAATCATAAGGGAAGGGGATACATCCTACCTCACCCAAATGATTTCACAACCATCCATCTAGGAGAAGATTAAGGAAGTACAAAGAGATGATGTGGAGATACAAAAGAGGGTGAATGCAGTAAAGGAAGGGAAGCTACAAGAGTTCCATATTGATGATGATGGTGTGATTCGGTTTGGAACGCGGCTTTGTGTGCCTTTATCACCCGGGATAAAGAAGGAGCTATTGGACAATGCACATAGCTCAAATTTCTCTATCCATCCGAGGAGTACCAAGATGTACCATGATCTCTGAGAACAATTCTAGTGGGATTACACGAAAAAGGAGATTGTGGAATATATATCAAGGTGCTTGGTATGTCAGCAAGTTAAATCTGAGCGAAAAAAGTCCAAAGGTATGATACAGCCATTGCCTATACCAATGTGGAAATGGGAAAATGGTACTATGGATTTTGTCACGGGTCTCCTGAAGACGTCGAAGGGAAATAATGCGATATGGGTTGTGGTTGATCGACTCACCAAGACTGCCCATTTTATCGCTATTCGGGAAGATCTCTCCCTTGGACAAATTGCTAAGATATATGTGAAGGAAGTGGTGAGACTACACGGTGTTCCACTATCAATTGTATCTGACCGTGATCCAAGGTTCACATCTAAATTCTAGAGGAGCCTTTAAAATTATTTGAGTACTAAATTAAATTTCATCACATGTTATCACCCCCAAACTGATGTCCAGTCTGAAAGAACTATTCAGATGCTTGAAGATATGCTAAGAGCCCGCTCTCTTGAATTCAAAGGTGGTTGGGATCAGCATATCCCATTCGTTGAGTTATCATACAACAATAGCTTCCACTCGAGTATTCAGATGGCTCTATATGAAGCTCTATATGGAAAGCGATGTAGAACTCCAACGTTTTGGGATGAAGTTGGAGAAAGAAATCTACTTGGACCCGATCTTGTTCAAGAGATGACAGAGAAGGTTCAAGTCATCCAAAAACACATCAAATATGCTCAAAGTTGGAAAAAGAGCTATGATGACACCCATAGAAGGGACTTGGAGTTCAACTTTGGAGATAAAGTATTCCTTCGAATATCTCCATGGAAGAGAGTCATGTGATTTGGAAAGAAAGGGAAGTTAATCCCAAGGTACATTGGCCCCTTTGAAATCCTTGACCGCATAGGATCCGTGGCCTATCATCTTGAACTTCCACCGAATATAGCTCAAGTTAATGATGTGTTTCATGTATCACTACTAAGAAAGTCCATATCAGACCCCTCACATGTACTAAACTCAAAGGTAGTGCAGCCGGAAGATGATCTTTCCTATGAGGAGTATCCAGTAAAGATTCTGGACCGAAGAGATATGGTTCTACGCAATAAGACAACTCATCTTGTTAAAGTGTTGTCGAGGAACCATAATTTTGAGGAAGCAACTTGGGAACCAGAAGAGGTGACGAAGGAGAAACACCCTCACCTGTTTGTGTAAAGTGAAATTTCGGGGGTGAAATTTCTTAAGGGGGGAAGAATGTAACGACTCAAAGTTTTTCAATGGAAATTCCATTCTTATAAATATGTCATAAAATCACATGAATACACAACATAATGAACTACTAAGTGCTAAGTGATATTTAAACATAAGTTTGTCACTTCTGTGTTGGGAATTTTGAAAATCCGACATACACAGTTGTGTTCAAGATGATTTTTGGAGTCTAATGAAACAAAAATAATTTTCAGTGAATAGTAACATACCCTTGTGATTAGTAACATACCCTTATGAATAGTAAAATGACCCTTATTATTAGTAAATAATCCAACATGATATTAACCTTACTCATGAATAATTAAATAAAATTTAGACATCTTAGAAAGTGACAATTTTACCTTAGTAAATGTTTTGGTATTTTGTATGTCATAAGTGATTAATTATAAGTATTTAATTTAAAAGAAAAGCAGTTTTCTTAAAATGTGTTCATTAATTATCAAATAAATGTCATACAGTTTTTAGATAAATTTATAAGACCCTATGTAATTTTCGAAAGCACTATAAAATCAGTTATAAGTTTAAAAACAGTTTTTAAGTAAATTATGATTTTAATTAAATATTAAATTAATAATATTTTGAAAACTATTTTTGAAAAATGGAATTCATTTTTGGATTATAAAAGTTGAAAAATGGTTGGGGTAATTTTTTTGGAATTTTTCTGTAATACTTGAATTTTTATGAATAGTGAAATACCGTAAATTACAAAAATAAGTTAAATAAGCTAATTATAGAGTCATGTTTGATGTTATGATGATGTAACCCCACTTTTTTCGTGATCACATGATAAAATTACTATTCTTGGTCGTTCAACACTCACTATTCCTTTTCTTAGGGAAAATTAATAAACTAATGAATTTTATATGAAGGAAACCCCTCTCCCCTCCACTATAAAAACCACCCTTCACACCCTCATTCCCTCACACCTCTCAAGCTCAAATCCTTCTCTAAAATCTGCCCAAAAATCCTCCCTAGAACCTCTCCCATGTCCAAGAGCTTCTGGTCTCATCAAAAGACCAATACTAGCTCCCTTAAAGAGGATCTCAAGAGGAGGATTTAAGAGGTAATTTCTCTCCCTCTTCTCCTTTAATTTCCTTTCAAGTTCAAGTTCATTTCTTGATCTCTCACAACCTATCTTCATCCAAATGGTATTGTCACTCCAGAATTATACATGTAATGTAATTTTATGATGCTAATGAGATATTATATCACCCAAGACCCTTTCCCTCTTCCAATTATTTTATTAAAGAGAACGTTGTTTGTGATGTGTTAATTTATCACCTTCCAAAACGACATGTTTTCTTCTTCCATTTCTACCTCCAGATCTGGTCATGAAACCATTTTTATGGTTGAAACAGAATAGATTATATGTATTATGTCATATTTAATGTTCTGGAACCAACTTATATCCATATTACTAAGTGTTAAAATAAAACAAGTTCATTGTGATCGAAAAACCGCTCAAATTAACCCAAACGATCATCATTTAAATTATATCGAATGATTCAAACACATGGATCTAATTTAATTAATTGTGTTATCATTAAAACTTATATAATATCATTAATAACATGTAATATAAGTTCTTCATGTGTACCCATGTTCTACCCAAACATCAATTTAAGAATACAAGTGAACCACTCAAGAAAACAATAAAAACAAACATTCCCGAACAATGTTTTTAAACTCTATAACTCATCCAAATGAACATAAAATTACATAATGAAACCAGAATGAACCCTATTAATGTATAAATGTTTCTTTAATTTCTAATTGATGAATATAATGTCATTATACAGGACATTAAAGAGAAGGAAGCATTCATATACAAGGTAAGGGGAAATTCTTAAACCCAATTTCATCCTTCGGGTTCTCCCTCTTTCACTATATTTTTGATATGGTTAATACTTAAAAATAATTTGTTCATCATTTTCTATAGTTTTCTGGGATATAAAAGTTTTTCACTAGTTTTTATGTCAAACAAAATTTTTTCCAAAAGAACACTTCTTTTAAGAACACACCTTTTACTTCTCTCTCAAAGTAGATAGTTCCTGTAACATGTATGTTATTCCATCTTTCTTTTGGGAACCCAATGTTTATAAATTTGTTATTATGATATGAAACACATTCCTTTTCATGGGTTAGTTATGTTCATTTTTTATATATTTTCTATGTAGCAATCATGATAATGATAATTTTATGATGTGATGGGTGCTCCCAGAATTATATAGTGCAATTTGAATGTTTGAATGTGACGGGTGCACGCGGAATTATACAGCACTCTAATGCATTGGGTAAAGTGATTAATCTCATGAGTAAAAGTGAAATGATGTGTGAACAAGATTCTATCTTGTTTCAAAAGTATGTGTGGTAGCTAACCACTAATACATGATGTTTCATTTATTATGCATTGCAACATTTCAAGTCTTTTATTTATGCTTTTTCTCATGGTCATGATCTTTTGCCTATGTTATGATTATGCTCACCCCATGATATATTGTTCTTATACATACTCTTATTGGGATTTTATCTCACCCCTTTTGATTTATATCCTCAGGTGGATATATGTACTAAAGAGAGGACAAGTTATTATAAGAAGCTAGAGAAGAAGAAATTAAATAATTGTTTATGTTTGATGTTGTAATTGTTATGTATGGTCCTAGTTTTCCCAAGAAAATAAACAATTGGATCCCCTATGTGTAATACCATTATGTTGTTTATCTTTAAAATTATGTAATAGTAATGTAAGAAAAGTCCGTGTCTCTATATCGAAGCCTTCATATAAACAATCCACACTCCACTTCCTACTCCTAAATCCGTGATTTTGTAATATAAACAACCGTAAAAAGAGCCGGAGACATTGCCTACTACACACTCCGAATCTACGTCTAGTTCAATTTCTCTATTTCTCAACACGATTCTCAATATATGGACTATCCATGAAAATTAAAAAATCCATTTGTTGGTAACCTTTCCATTTTATAATTTCAATTTCATTTAAATTCAAATTTATATAACAATTATCATTAAATTGTTAAACTAAATAGACCACCACTTCCAATCCATTTGGGATGATAAAACATATAAACATAAGTGTGGAATCCATTTAATCCTAACTATAACACATTGTAGTCTATGTGACCAATGTTCCATGACTCAATGTTCCATAATTGACTACATGGGGTGTCTGTTGTAGCCTATGAAAGAGAACACTATTTAGGTTACGAAATGCACTCTACGTACCAATTATTTTTCTTAATTACCTATATGAGAAAAAAATTATATAACACAAGGAACACATAATAAATTCCATGAATTCAATTAATTAATCCTATATGGCATGACATATTCCTAGCATGTGAATCCTATAATGTTCCTAAAATGATGCATGAGATGGAATGTCCTCATCTCATTGGGATAAGTATAAAAATCTACAATCATAATAAAAATAAAATCCCAAGTGTGTCACCCAATGGTTATGTCAATTCAACTATAATAAGAAAAAACCAGAAAAATAATTCCTCATTCTAGGAAATTTGGATTTTTATTTCATGCAGGTTAGCTACTCTAAGGCACAAATCATTACCAAATTACAACCCGTTCCTAATATCATGTCTATTGTCACAAAATAGTAAGAGAAGAAAGGAATCCTCTAATACCACTTTGTAATTTCCTGACCTAGGAACCACTAAATGGTGCCCTAATCTGATTGGTCGCATGGACCCAAGCACACCTCCCAATATGCTAGAGACTATCAAGTATGATTGAGGGTGTAAGGTGGAATAGTGGGGAGACTATACCCTCATGACCAGAGTAACACAATGGTATCACAAGCAACAAATTAGTGTAAGAATAATATAAATCAAGATAGAAGATAACATCTAGAAAACTATAATAATAATAAAAATCCAAAAGTAGTGTCATGTAAAATATGATGATCATGTCATGTCTCTATACAATATGGTAAACAAAAAATGGAAATAAGAATCCATTACAATACATAAAAAGTACATAAAAACAAAAGGAACTATCTGCAACTAACATCACAAGCGTAGCTCTGTCCTGTGATCCCCTACTATTAAGTAACGATCAAATCAAGAATAAAAAAGGGGGCACTTCCCCTAGTCCCTAATTTCATCCATGAAGTCTATCTGGGATCTGAATGATGACCCAAACAAGGTGTGAGAAAACACTCAGTAGTCCACCACTAATGGTGTCTAAAAATGTCCAATATTTTTATAAATAATGAAGAAAAGTTTAATATATCATAGGTATAAAAAGAAAAGTGTCAAAAGAAGACATGATCATATCCAGTTAAAAATAGATCCTTATGAACAATAATCAAGTAACCGTACGCATTGGATAACTATAAAGAATAGATAAACATGTGTGATATTGTTTGTTCTAACAACTAAAATCAAATACCCATACCAAAGATATCTAAAAATAATTAATAAATATCCACAATAGCCTATGTCATGAAATCAATTGTCGCGCATGAAAGGTATGGATACAAGGTATAAATGAAAAAGGCATCCTCATCGAGTCCAAGGATTATCTCGATGGAAACTCAGTAAAGACTTGGGTGGAATACAAATATCTAATCCAAGGAATTCCAAGAAAGAGATATCCAAGGAGTTAAAAATTCCTTTGAATCCCACGAAATCAGGATCTATGCTATAGAAATATCCTAGGCATCCACTACCATAATCAATACATATCCATGAAGTAGAAATGTCCTTGGAATCCAATGGAATTAGGATCCAAGGAGTAAGAATGTCTAAGTCATAAAATACCATTATCAAGATCCATGGAGTAGAAGTGTTCATGGAATCCTATATAATCAGGATCTTAGGAGTAGGAATGTCCATGGAATCCACTACCATAGTCCAGTTATTCATCAATTTACATCTCATTTAATAATCATAAATTATCCATGATCTCAATCAATTCAACCCTCATTTTCCATTTAAATCCATTTAACCAATTAATTCTACAATTACCATTCATGTAATCACATGGAAGGGAGAAATACAACTTCTTATATTCATTCAATTATCATTCCATTTATTAAGGATCCCAATAAAGTTGGTGATATTAGACACACCCAACGGGGTGGTATATCATTGGAAAATATGTAAAAACATCTCAAAGGTGGTACTGATTGACGTGAACAAACTCCAAATATATAATGGTACTTATTGGCAACCTAACATGTTCCAAATATTTTAATTGATACATTCATTTAATTTTTGGAGCAACACCGAAAGGTCTGATGTGTGGTACAATAATATAAAGTTATATAAAACACCAAACATTATGGAAAAGGTATAGAACGCCTACTATATACCTATGGTATAACACTCATCCAGTATCAACTCCAAATTCGAGATGGATTGGAAGTAAAATAAAATAAATGGATGAACACCCTGAGAATAGGGCATATTAGCTTGCACCGAAATAAATATATTGATATGAAGACAAATAAATATAGGCGCAGGATGAAATAAAAACTCACCGACACATATCCAAAAATATGAACAACGTTTTAATCAAATTCCATATTGTGAAAGATCACCCAATTTTAGGATTTGGTCTTCAATAGGAGAAAATGATACTTTATATATGTTGGAAACAAAGGAGGATAAATAGATTTAAAATTTAAGAATATTTAAGGGTAAATTGATATTTTCACCCAAAAACATTGGGTCTCATGGTTTAGAGACATGGTTAGAAAAAAAAATTCTGATCATTTTCCCTTCACTACCTAAATAGGAAACCAGTATAGTGTATGTGCATAGTTTGGAAAAATTTACAAAAACCATTCTGGAAGCCTCTTATAAAAACTACAAAGCTTCCCACATTTGTTTTCGAACCTAGGCTCATGGTTAGGGAAACCATGTGCACTTTTTTTATCTTTTTCAAACTATAAATGGTCATGTGGACACTTATTCATAGTTTTTTCAAACCATGTATCCCTGGGTAGAGACCTGGACCACCTCACAATGTTTCATTAAACCATGTGTCCTAGGTCACATTGTTTCTACTAACTATGTGACTTATCTTCCATTTCCAAAAACTGGGCCTCTAGGCTCTGAACAAGCCCCGAAGGCCCCAAAAACTACCATTATCTCATTAAGAACTCACATATGGTCAAAACAAAAGAGTTAAACCAGAATTAAAAAGATCATTACATTATAGAAAAACCCTAGATCTTACACCAATAGACTAGATTCTGTCACACTGATAGACTAAATTTGGTTATACCGATAGAGTATATATTTTTTATAATGATAGGATATATTTTTTCATTCTGATAGGCTAACTTTTTTTTATTATGATGGACTGAAATTATGTCAATTTGATGGACTAAACTTTTAATTATTTGATGGACTAGAACTCTATCAGTCCAATGAACTAGAAACTTTTCAATATGATGGATCATACTTGTATGGAAAGTTTATATTCATTTAGTTAAAAAACATTCCTATGATTCGTATAATAAGTTGTTTTCTAAAAAAATATTCTATAATGTTTGGAAATATAAAGTTAGAAAAACATCTTTTTAAGAGTGTGCTGTGATTTCCAAAATAAAGGATATAAAGGATAGAAAGTAATTTTTTACTCAACAATATATACATATATTATAAGTAAAATTAAATAAATATATATTCATTTATATATTTATATATATATATATTATATAAAATTTTAATATTAAATATATATATAGATAGATAGATTTTAATGTATATAAATATGTTATTAAAAAAATTTATTGATTAATATAAATTTGAAATTTTTTATATAATTTTTTAAAATAATATTCATTATAACACTGCCACATATTGAGTGATATTCATCACCAAACTTTATCAGAATTAGAAAAATAACACTGATAAAGGGGAGACATTTACCAGTGCTCAGAAAAAAATCTATAAAGTAAACTTTTATCAGTGCTGGAAAGCACTGATAAAATAGTACCCTTTTCAGTGCTTTTTTCTAGCACAGTTAAAAGTCACCCATTTATCAGTACTGATAAAAGTGACACCTTTATCACTACTTTTTATTTATCACTCATAAAGGTCATAGTGAATCATTTTATTTTTATATAAATATTTATATTTTTTTAACTATTTATATTACCACTATTACAAGGATAATTATGATCATCATCAATTTTTATTTATCCTCTCTATCATAAATTTCAGAACTATTGTACCTTTTAGATTTAATAATTCTAGGACCTATCATCCTAATTACAACAATATTTTCCAGGAATTTTTGAATTCTATTAATTGTGAAAATGATTATTCTGCATGTATCATGAAGCTAAAACTCTTGAAGAACAAACCAAAGGGTTGGTTTAAAATACCTCTAAAAAATTGATAATGAAATTGCCTATCTTGGAGCCAATATTATTTAGATGCAGGATGATTCCCCCAATTATTATTTTATTTCTAATTTTCAGTAGGAAATTGAGCTCACTAACATGTTGAAATCTCTTCTCTCCATAAAGGATAAAAAAATCAAATTCAACTGGTTTAAAGATGGAGATAGATTTTTTTTCAATTCTCCCAAAAGATTCATGAAATCTTGTAGAACTCTCACCTTTTTCAGGGATGGATATAATATTATTGATAATGAAGAATACTTTTATGAAGATTATGTCTCTAAATTTACAAATATTTTCAATGGGCCCGATATTAATAAATGTTTACTCCCTGATATAATTCCAATAATTAATAGAAATGAAGACAATGATCACCTTAACAATGTTTTTATTGATTTTGAAATTAAAGATTCAGTTTTTAGTTTGAATCCTGATAGTTTATCGAGTCCAGATGGTTTTACCAATTCATTTTTCCAAAATTATTGTGATTTTATCCAATAGGATGTGTGCATAGTGGTTAAATATTTCTTCTCAAATGGAATTATTTCATATGGCCTTAATTACCTATTCCTGAAATAGATCCCCAAAGTTAAAAATTCCTTTGAGATACATATTTCTAGACCTATAGCCCTCATCAAAACCATTTATAAGACTATCACCATGCTTATTACCAATATACTTAACAAAATTGTAAATGAAGATGTCTCATGAAATTGGTTTTATTTTTTAAAAGGTAGAACCATTAAAGGATACATTTTCCCAACTTCTTAGTGAATCAATCTTCTAAGAAAAAAATTGAGGTAGTATAATTTCTCTAAATCTTGATATCATAATGGACTTAGAATATATGGATTGGAACTTCATCTACAAGCTAATTCAAAATTTTGGTTTCAGTTACACTTTTGTTAATAGGATTAAATTTTTTATTTAAATGATAAAAAGGGGTTAGATAAAGAGATCCCCACTCCTCCATCCACTTATCTATTTTTGAAGATTATTTAATCATTATCCTCACTCATTTAGTGAGTAATGGTTAGATAAAGTCCATTTTTTCTTCAAGAAATATATTTTTCCCTTCTAAACTCCTTTATGCGGATGATATTATTCCCTTCTTACAAAGAATCATAAGAAATTCCAAAATATTAAGGTGGACATCTCCCATTATGAACATGAATATATCAAGGATGTAAGTTGGAATAAATAATTACTATTATTTAGGAAAAGGTTTCTGGTATCAATAAAAATTCTCACCATGAATAACATATTCATCAATGAATGGTATTTCCCCATCACCTACCTCGTTGCCCCAGTATTTCATGGAATCCCTAGAATCAAATATTTTTTTGATATTTTGGATCAAATCAAGAATAATCTCTCTTCTTGGAAAGTAAATTCCCTCTCTATGTCTATAATAATATACCTTTCCAAATATATCATTATTTCTAAACTAGTCTATTCCTTTATGGTCGATAAATGGAATCTTGAGATTTTTAGAAACCTCAATGTTTGTGCAATTTTTTTTTGGATTGGTAGCACTCTTGAAAGAAAATAATTCACCATTCTTTGGGTTATATATTATGAGAATATTTCTATTGGAGGTATAGGAATCAAGAAGATCAATTTTCTTAATGATTTTCTACCGGACATGTTTACTTGGAACCTTCTGAATAATGATTCCATAGCCCTCAATTTTCATAGAGTCATATTTCTTGATAAACTGAAGAGGGGAAATATATACTATATGGACTCTTCTATTTGGATGACCATCAAGTCTTCCTTCTCCAACATCATGACTCATTCAAGTTGGATTATAAATAGGGATTCCTCTCTTCATTTTTATCTTCATAACTATACTGGAACCCCTCATATTTCCATTATGGATCCTCAACATCCTCTATTGAAACTCACATCTCTATTAATGATTTTTTTACTTCACCCAATGAGAACCATCTAGAAAATATCACCAAAATGATTAAAAAATTATTATGTTTCCCCTAATAATAAATTTTTGGTTTGAGATCCTTCCTATGATGGTATACTGGACTCTAAGTTTCATTATTATGATAATTTATGAGGTAAAGACCATGATTTATCATGGTTGTCAAGTTTTGATAATCCTTGGATCAGACCTTCTCATTTTACACTCATCTGGATTTTTTCTCATAACAAAATTCCTAATAATGATTGTTTACAATCCTTTGGAATTTGTCTATGCTCCAAATGTCATTTTTTTATCAACACAGAGAAGATTCTGAAAAAGACCCTATATTTTACTATTTTTCCCTTATGGATGGTTATTTATGATTTATTTAAAATTAGGATGCTGGATTATACCTCTATCTACTCTCATATCCAATTCTATACAGATACTAGTTTATTCCCACAACCCAAAATCCTCTTCATTTATGTAATGGCCAAATTTCAACACACTCCCTTATTTATCTGGAAAATATTATATTTATAATCATAAAACCTTAAATATATATGAAACCATAATAAAGATCATCACTCCCATCAAGGAGGATAGTAACATGCAGTGAGGATACTATAATAACCACATTCATGATTACATGGTGTTGTGTCAGCTAGGAGTTTTCGGTAATTATAAACCAGCTATTGGAACTTTTGAAGTATTCTGAAAAGCTCCAATTCCAGGATGGATTAAAGTTAATATTGACGGTGCCTCAAAAGGTAACTTGATCCCTTTTAGTTGACGAATAGTCTATTGGGATTATAATGGATAGATTCTAGGAAGTTTTATGGAAAATGTGGAAGTGATTCATATTTGTAAGCCAAATTCTTTATAAAAATCAATGCGGTCTCTTTTGAAAGGCTAAAATGATGGAATAATATTTGTCTCGAAAGTGACTCCTCCATAATTTTTCAAGATGTTCATGATGGCATGACAAATATCTGATGGCATCTCATAACTATATGAATGGAATGCTTACTCTTTCTTTCTAGATTCAATTACATCATTGCCCATGTTTTCCAAGAGGCTAACTTAGTGGAAGATGGGATTTCAAACTAAGGATCTGCCACTAAAATCATTTAGTTAGATGATCTTCCTTCACGTTTATTTTTTCTTCTTGAAAAATACTGTAATAAAATTACCTCTTTCATATTATGGAAATTGTTTTTATCTTCAGCAAAGGAGCCTTGGATTTTTTATCCAAGTCAACACCATGTTAAAAAAATTATATTTTTTAAAATAATATTAATTTTAAAATAATTATATACATGTAAATGTAACTTATAAATATGATTTACATATCCTTTATTAAAAAAATGAATCTAATTTCAATAATTATATATATATATATATACAATTATCAAATTTATATTAGTCATAAGTTTTTATAGTTTATTTATATACATTAATTAAAAAAAGTTTATAAAATTAAAAAATATTAAAATTTTATTTGAACAATTATTTTACCTACTAGTGAATATACTTATTTAAATATATATTTAAATTTATATCAAATAATTTAAAATATATTTACTTGTATAACTGTATGTATGTATGTGTATGTATGTGTATGTTTGTGTATGTGTGTATATATATGTATGTGGGTGTGTAGATGTGTATGTGTACATATGTATGTCTGTCATGTGTACATGTATGTGTGTGTGCAAGTCTATTTATTGATTTAATTTTACATATTCTTTTTCAAATATCTCTATTTTGATTATTTTCTATACTCATTCATTTTTAATATTATTCATTTTTAATATATATTTATTTTAATCTATTCAAAATGAATATATGTGTGTGTGTTTAATTTAATTTGATTTAATTTAATTATTAATATTTTTTTATAGTTAAGATAATTATTTTTTAATAATTTTGTTATTTATATAATTAATATAATTAATATAATTTATTTATTTTTTTCTTCATTTTTCATGTGTCTGTAATTCGTGTAAATGTTAGGAATTCACTTTTTGATATTTTTGTAATTTTTGAAATTTTATTTATTCATTTTTAATATTAATTCAGTTATTATTATATATTTATTAATAGTGTTAGAAATATATTTATAAAAATATATTTGCAAATAAATATTTATATGTAAATATATTTATATTTATATATAAAAATATATTTATAAATGTATATTTACTATATTTAAAAAATTATTTATTTATAATTATAAATGAATATATATAATTTTTAAAATTATTATATTATTATAAATAATTAATTATATATTTAAATAATCATAAAGCTGTAATAAATATATTTATTATATTTAAAATTATATATTAATATATATATATATATATATATATATAATTATATAAATGTATTTCTAATTGTATACAAATATTTGTAAATATATTTATATTATTATATAAAAATAATTATATATTAAAATAATTATAAAATTATAATAAAGATATTTATTATTTTTATAACTATATAAATTCATATATTAATAAATACATATATTTATTTATAATTATAATTATAAATATATATCTATAATTATATTTTTAAGTACATTTTTACAATTCATTTTATATATTTACAATTATATAAACAACTATTTACATATAATTATATTTATAATTAGATATTTAAAATTCTTTAGATATAGTTATAATTATATTAGTATTTATTTATAATTATATATATATATTGATTTATAACTATATACATTCATTTTTTTTAATTATATTAGTATTATTATTAAATATTTATCAGTGATTTTCTAGCAGGTTTTTATTAGTGCCTATTATTTTAGCACTGGTAAAACCCCTATTTATGATTACTTTTTTAGAAGCACAGATAACAGCCTTCGTTGTCTTATAAATTTAACCATAACTAAACTGATTTTCTCACACTATTCAAGCTCTCATATAACAGAAACCTCACTGCCACAAACCCCCACTCGCTCTCCCTCGCCATTGTGTGCCCTCCCAGCCTCTCTTCCTCACCACCGCTCTCCCTTACTAACTATTATGCACTCTTCCTCACCACCACTCTCCCTCATTGCCACATGCTTTCCCTTGCGCTCCCCCACTATTGTGCACCCTCACCACTGCTCTCCCTGGCTGCTGTGCACCCCCCTCTCTACCACTCACCCTCACTGCTATAAGCTCTCCCTATCCTCCATGTACTTTCCCTCACTCTTCCTCAGATGAATCGATACATTCAAATCCCATGGTTTATGACTTCTTATCCACTATTCAGGATTTCAATAATATTAGTTCTACTTTGGGTGTTTTTTATTTTTCCAAAAAAAATGAATGATGTGTCCCCTCCTATGCATACCTGATATGACACCACAATCACACAGTACTTGGCTCTCACCCAGTTCACCTTAGCATTTGGAAGGAGTTTGAAAGTATAGGTGACAAATAATTGTCATATATGTCATTTCACTACTAAAAATTGTTGGCTTCTAGAACATTCCCACTCCTTCCATCCCGAGTTAATTTTGGAGGGAGGTCATGGATCAAACATCAAACATGATGGAGAAGAAGCCAAGTTCGAAATATTCTTCCCATATTCATGGATTAAAATCAAACAATGCTTCCTATTTTCTTCCACTAACAAATAAAAGAACCCCAATCCTTTTAATATTTTCATTACCATAAACATCTGATGATCCCACTCAAAACTCATCATTTCATACTTTTCATCAATTTTATCACCATTATCTTTATCACTAGGTATGTCATCATCATTCCCCTCTTAAATCAATAAACCCATCTCTAATTTAATTAATGTTTAAACTTTAGTATCATAATCTTCACTTTCCTCATCATCTAATTTACATAATAAATGTATTTTTTTTGAGTTTTTATAAATTCTTCAACATTCTATATGAGAGAAAATTTAGGTTTCTAAATTTTTTAGTTTTCTTCTTATGTGAAATTCTTGTTAAATCATATTCATTTTCACTTTATTTTTCAATAAAAATTAGAATCTTGGTGTTGAAAAGTACAATATATTCACATTTAAATCACTTTAATGGAATGTTATATGACTAATTTTATTTTCCTTTTCAAACACTCAATAAAATATGTGTCAAAAATTGGAATATGGATTCTAAATATATATATAAATTTTATATTTCAATTCTTTGAGGCTTCATCCCATTCATGTGAATTACTTAAATTTGAATCATTCATGAAACCCCATTTAGTTTGATCTTTAGTTTTTCCAACAATATGAGAACCCCAGCACGAGACTTATGGTTCATTAGATTTAAATACAATTGTTTCTTCAAATTTTAGGTTATCAAGACCATCTGATTAGGCCATATCAACATTTTTATCATCTAAAAAAATAGTGACGTTGGATTCTAACCATTCTATCATTGAAACACCACATGACCCACCATATACCAAGTGAAGAAATGAATAAACATCGACTCCTCCTTCATGTTGTTTTCCTACCTAAAAAATTTATAGAAACCATCCTTGATCTCTATATTTTGAGATAGATGAAAATTTTATTAGATTTTTTGTATCGTTTTACACATTCCTTTCCATCAATTATTTCCACAACTACAAAAATAATATAAATACAGATCATTTGGTTTTTATTATCTTAGAAAAATAAATTCATGTATCTTAAATGATTATTTATGAATGACCCTTTATGGATTCCAAGAACATACTTTCTATGTAATTATTTATTTGGTTAAATATTAATATTGCGGAATAATGTTGGATGGATATAAATAAAAAATGGATGGATTTAAATCTCATGAAAAAAGTGTATAGAGATGGGGTGAAATAATTCATCAAGTTTTCAAAACATCATTCATATTTACCTTCTCAACTCCATTTCCCATGTTAACATAGTTGTCATTCAAGATTAATTAATTTAGAGGAGTTATAATAACACTCGATCTATCACATAATAGATTAAAGTTATAAATGTTGGAATAAACATGAGGAAAAATTGAATGTATCTAGTTACTTGGATAAAACTATATTTTATGGATCATATGATACGAATACAAGTATGAACAATAATGAAGACCATACCAAGGATATGATTACAAGTGAGACTGGTGATGAAGATCACATTGAGGAAATGATAATGAGAGTTAGAGATGAACATTTCAATTGTCTAAAATTGTTTGAGAAGTTAAATAGTTATGAAAAAATTACTTTGTATGAATTTTATACTAAATATAGATCATTTTCAATAATAATGAAGCTATATAATTTAAAATATGGAAATAGATGGAGGGACACAAGTTTTATTGAACTGATTTCTCTCTTGGTAGATATTCTCCCATAAGATAATGAGCTTCTTGCTCGATATATGATGCTAAACGAATTATATTTTCAATGGGCATGATTTATTAAAGAATACATTACTATCGAAAAGATTGTATACAATTTATTTCAAGGACCACAAATTACTTAAAAATAACCAAAGTGTGGGTTTTCTCGATACAAGAAATATGAATTTGGTCTTACGAAATTTGTATGGTACATTCCAATCATTTCAATGTATAAGAACCTATATTGAGGAGAGGATAATGAAAGGGGTTTTTTTCTATCGATAAATAGAGTAAATACTTTTGGTTTTTAAAGAAACACTCATATTACATGGATGGTTATGTTAGTTAATTATAACATTCCACAATGGTTATGCATGAAAAAAAATACATTATGTTATATCTACTTATATCAAGACCAAGACAATTGGGTAATTATATTTATGTTTATTTGGATCCATTTATTGAATATTTTAAATTATTATGGGATTCAGGTGTTATGTTGTATGATTATTATATAAATAAAGATTTCACATTAAGATCCATGTTGTATAGGATGATAAATTAATTTCCTACTTATGTAAATTTTTATTAATATATCATTAAAGGAACCCAAGGGTGTCCCATTTGTGAACATGGTACACAATCAATTTGGTTGAAACGTTCAACAAAGACCGTGTCTCTAGGACATCGTAGATTTCTACCCCAGTGATATAAGTACCCATCATGGAAGATATTAATTGATGGGAGTTCATAATAATACCTAACATCATCTCAACTAATAGTTGATTAACTCTTTGTGAAATTAACATATAAAGACACTACTTTTGGTAAACCTTTTTAAAAAAACTATACATAAACTTATTGAAAAAAGAGATTAGTTTTTTTTTGAATTATCATACTAGAATTTTTTGTAAGTATGTAATTTTCTTGATGTTATGCATGTGGAAAAGAATTTATGTGATAGTTTCATTAGAACATTCCGAAATATGCCCAAAAATGGTGAAAATTAAGTATAGGTTGGACATGATTGACATGGGAATACATGAAGAGTTGGTGTCCCTGAAGAGTAAAAACAGACATTTTTTCCTCCAGTTACTTAATCTCTTTCTAGGAAAGAGATACATCAGTTTTCCAACTTCACAAATAATGTTAAGGTTACAGAGGTGTATTAATTGAATTTCAAGAATATCACATAAATGTATGATTTAAAGTTAGAAGGTATAAAATCACATGACTTTCATATTTTGATGCAGGATCCAATGCCTATAGCTTTATGTTATATTTTTTTTGAAGAATTTCTATCATACATTAACCATGATATTTTTGTTTCAAATCTATATGCAACAGTTTTATAGACCCGAGAAAATTTCCAACTCTAGAAAAGGAAATTAATATCATATTATGTGAATTTGAGATATTTTTTCCGCCGACATTCTTTGATAAGATTGTTTACTCTATGGTTCTTTTGGTAAGAGGTATTTGACTATTTATTCCAATAAATTATAGATGGTTGTACCCAATTTAATTTTATATGTATATTTTGAAAGGAAATTTCAAAAATAGAAGTTGGAAATAAGGTTTTATTGTGGAGTGATATGTTGTTGAGGAAGCCCTTGAATTATATACTAACTGTCACGAACCAGTCCGAGTCGACCCTGAACCGGTCACCCAGGCTAGCTCGCGACAAGTCCCGATAAGCATTCCCGATCCTCCCTGGATGAAGAAAAGCACCAAGGGCATCAATAAAGTACACAAGGGAACGATTTTTCCCATATATGAAAAATCAAACAAACAGTAGAAAGAAAAGGACAGCCCAAAATACATTTATATAAAAATTTAACTGAACATTATTTGTACAAGAAGCTGAAAGTACAACTAAGCCAACAACTCAACTGAACAAACCCAATAACCAACTCACTCTATCTGACCCCGCTGGTCACTCTCCAAAAACAATGATCACACATCGCCCAAGGCGATTGAACTCAAGCTGAAACCTGCACAAGGGATAAAAACAGAAGAAGAATTTAGGTGTGAGTATTACAACTCAGTAGGTTAGCCCGATATTCTATTCCCAATGCACATCCTTTAAAATAAAATAAACAAAAATTTCAAGTTTTAAATAAGTGATATTAAGGTATGTTATCCAAATTATTTCCCAAGCTATATAAAACAAATTACCAGAATAAAACTTGCATGTTTTATAAACAAGAATGCTAGTAACAATTTTCAAAGAGGTGCAGCTTCAAAATGAAAATAGTTTTCAAGAGGGCAGTTTTAAAGAATTTACACTTTTAAATAAATCACACACACTACTGACTTTACCAACCAAACACACCTTATGCCGACGGTGAGTACAAAATAGCCAATGAGCACAAGTCACGGGAACACCCCTAGGCACTAGTTAGTTGTGAGCCCCAGGTACCTCGTATCTCAGTGAAAGTAACCATAATAAATATCCATTCTCGTACACATGAGCCACTAGTATGGAGAATACCCATAACCTAGTGGTCCCCCAACATCATCATCATCATAGTTTAGTTAGTGTTTTCATCTTCAAACTTGCTACGTGAAACAGGGGCCAAACCCCACGGAATCACTAGCATACTAGTACACGTCCGCCCACCTAGATACCTGGGATTCCCTTTAGTGCTCAATCAAGTTACACATATTAAAAAATACACATTTCACATCAAAATTACATTCTAAAACAATAAACACACAAACATCCCAGAAAATTTCTTCACAATTCATTCACGAATCAACAAACCACAAAATATTTTCGTAAAACAATTTCAAGGAGTGTATTGAGGGTTTGCACATAAAACTCATTCAGAAACACTCTTTTAAGACCATAAAACCATAAAAAACATAAAAAACAGATTTTGAAGCCCCAAGGTCAATTAATAAATCAATTTCACGCACCATAAAATGTCCCCAAAAGATAGAATAGAAAATACACATGGATTACATTTGTTTAAAGAAAATGCCAAACGTGCCTTTAAGCCTTTCCCAAAACAAAAATTTGAAAAAGGTATTCATTTAAATTTTATTGGGGATGTGTATAAACACCATTTAAAGTAGAAAAAACACATTTATAAATCCCTTAAAATACTCAGGTTACATATTCAAAACACAACCATTTTCATAAGGATGTGAAACATACCATTTTCTGACAACTCAGGCCAAAACATGTTGTTAACCAAAACCCATTTGTTTTTAAAAACAAATAAAAATTGTAAATACATATAAGGACCCAAAATACCATTTATAATTCTTACAATTCATTTATAAATCCAAACAAATAATTTTTAAATAACACATCACACATAAAAGCCAACCGGGAAATTTACCGAACACATGACATGCCCTTTTTAAACAAAACAATTTATTTTAAGAACTTCAAAAGGAATAAAACACCAATTTCATGCCATATTTCATTAAGATACTGTAACATGTTTAGAATATCATAAACCAGCTTCTAAACCTCACAAAATAGTTTTAAAATATAGCGGAACATTTAAACAAACACTTGGTGTGCACTTTTATGACAAAACAACAGTACCTTTAAAAAACAAGGCATAAACAACCATTTTTCACACCAATAAAACTATCCAAAGGATGAAAAAAAATAATAAACATATATATCAGGTGTTAAAAATAATAAAATGATGAAACTTAAATAATAAAGGCATGTTCAAGGGGTATCCTACACCAAATCATTGGCGTAATTGAAACGCACACCCGAAATCACCCACCGCGGGTTTATAAACCCTAAAACTATAATGACCAGACCTAAATGAACAGAAAACCCATCAAAAAATATTTTATAACATAACCCTAGGTAGATCATGACTAGATTACAGTATAAAACCAAGATATAATGAAAGTAGGGGGAAGAGGAAGAAGAAAGGAGAAGGAATCTCACCTTTCAACCTAGAAAACTCTTCATCTTCCATTAGATATGAATCCCTTGAGAGAAGGTAATGGATTGAAACTTCTTGGAGAGACTCCTAAGATCCGGAAGAACCTGTGAAAGAAGATTGGTGGCCAAAATAGTACTAATTGATTTATTTATGAATGATACAATTTATCTTTTCAATTCTGGACGATTTGAGGGACATTGAAAATGTTTCCCCCCTACGCGACTATTATGAGCTCCAAAGAGGCAACAACGATATTTGGGGTGAGAATAGGGATATTGGATTTGGGTGGGAGGTGGAATCACCGAAAAATATTAAAAAATGAAACAGATATAAAAGAAACAAATTATTTTTTTTAAACTGGAAATGGGCCCATGGGCTGGCCCAATACCAAAATAATTAACCCAAATTCACCATGATCATGAATTATTATGTGGTCCAAAATGATATGGAAGCTTTAATATATCAGTATTGGACAAGTTTGAAGTGGAATGGGTGAAAAAAGACGAAAAAATGGAGTTATAAAATGTAGAGACCCGAAGCTTAACGTACATGGACATTACATTACTTTTGCGGAATACTTAGTACATTACAAAAACACACACACAAGGACCGTAATAGTTTAGTGTCTTTGGATACCCAGAACGTAATCTTATAATCATGGTGAAAGATCTTCAACATCTCCCATAAATATCATCCCTTTTTTTACCTAAAACCTTTCTTTATATCCTGGGGAAAAGAAAACATAAAAGGGTGAGCTCAAATGCTCAGTAAGGGTAAACAAAAGAAAAATCAATCACATCATATTCATAAGAACATAACATTTTGGAAATCTTAACCTGCAAAAGAGATCATAATATCATAACATGAGATAAATCATAGTAGTGAAATGTAATACCAATAATCATAACATAAAACATGAAACTTTGTGGCATACATGAATAATCATAGAGAATCATTTCTTATTAGTCAAGACTCATTGCCAAGACTATCTTAGTGTACAAAGTCCATTTCTGAACCGAGTTCACTCCCCGTTTCAGTCCTGTTTTACTGAATCGGTATAACCTACCATTCCAGCCATGTCTATCTCATGAGATATAAAATCTTTACCCAATGCATTGGAGGGAGTTATAGGTCCCACCCATCTTATAATGATACCATTCTTATGTGTGCCACAAAATCATAAATCATACATCATTCCATAACCCATGTAATAAAAATGGGAATCTTAAACATCGTGACATCATAAAACAATTCATATAAGATAAAGGAATTCATAAATATAATTCCATCACAACATACGCAAATCAATGTAATAATAGGGATAGAAACAGAACCCTATATTATCTTAGATGGAAAATAATTTTGATAAAACACTTGAACTCCATTCTTGAGGAAAATATCCTTTCTACTTCAAAAACATTTTCCTTTCTTAACATGTCTTACAATTTTAAACTAAAAGAAGTTGATTAAAATTAAACTTCAAAACTTGTAAATGAAGCTTCTTGGAAATAATGTTTTAAAAATCCATTCATTCCATATAAGTTAAAAAAAACATTCTTCTCGTACTTTTGTCAGAAAAGTCAAAAAAGTACCTCGTATGAAAAACGACAAAAGATTCCTTTCACATCTTTTACTAAAAACTCACCGATGGGTAAAATAGGATTTAAACAATTGTAGGTGAATGGAAATAATATTACATATTTATTAAACATGGATTTGGATGATAAAATACACCCCAGTAAATACTAAAGTATAAACAATCTCGGATAAAAATGAGATTGTGATATTTCCCTTACCTTATGTCCGATATTCTTTCAACGTATCCGAACCTCATGTATAATCATTTAAATAATGTCATTAACTTATTGAATAATCATATTCATTGTTATGATATCATATATGGTTCACTTATGACTTTATATTACCCTTTCTTTTGTAAATTCCATGTTAAAGAAGCGTTTTGGGTAAAATCGTTTCATTTATCGTAGGTGTTTGGACTTGTTGTTATTGACATTATTATTACTTATATCATGATTTACTTACATCCAGAATATAAAATATGATTTATATATCATATATATTCAGTATATATATATAATAGATAGATAAATGAAAAGAAACACACCGTTCATGGAGACGGTAGTCCGTACGTACGGATGAACACTGCTTTCTTTTCCTTATTGTCTTGAATGGAAGTAAGTAGATGAAATATATATATAAATAAATCCAGTAGATTTACCATGTCATATATTTCATTATTATTCATTATATATACTTTATAATCATTCTGGAATGGTTAACATGGATAATGAATCTCATCACGTCGTGGAGACGGTAGTCCGTACGTACGCACGAGCGATGATATCGTTCCCATGGTCGTGGAATTGTGTTGAAGTGTATGTATAATATTTCAGTATAAATATAATTTTAAAATAATCATATATATTTACTCATTACACCATTATACCCATCCAATTAAGGTGGTGGCGGAAAATAGATTATACCACGGCGTGGAGACGGTATTCCGTACGTACGCACGCGCGGTGATTTCCTCTTTCCGTAGGATGGATAGAAGGTTAATTAGAGTTGTTTCATATTTATAATAACATATATGTATATAATAAATACTGATGTTATTACTTTATCATGAAACAACTAAATAATAAGAAGTTGAAGAAGAAAGAAATTGAAAAAGATCAGTAATGGATATTACCTCTTTTTGACGCGCCTTCACTTAACCTCCACTTAAAGAACTATGGATGGTCTTTGAAGAATACCAGTACCTATATGATGATACTAGGGAAGTTGATAAGATATTTTGGCAGGTTTTGGACGATCATGAATGCTCAAATTGGTGTGAGGAGGAGAGGGAGGAGGTGCCCTTTTATAAGGGAGGAGAAGGGCACCTTAGGAAAATCTCAAAATATTATTTTATATTAAGGTCCAATTAGGTTTATAATGGTTCCAAAGGGTCTTATTTCGAAGCTAAAGTGGGGATGGGTCGATATACTCTCATCCAATAGGATTTAGACAAGTTTAGGTTATTATTTTAACCTTATCAATTAGATTTAACTCTAAGATAAATAATTTAACTTTTACCGTGTCTTTTTGTTTTCTTACACTATATGGTTAATAAACTTACCATAACAAGCCAAACGAACCCCAAGTTGTTTATTATTAATATATCTATCCATATCTAAGTCATTTTTCCGAACCTTAGATTTTTAGGAATTAAATAACAATTAATAATATAATATTTGTTTTAAAAACTAATTTATGTCAATTTTGACACTATTTGGTACATGATTTTTATGAAATTCATAACAGAATGATAAGTTCGAACCAAGTTACTTATATCAACAATAACATGTAATATTAACCTATAAAATTAATTTAAGTCATAAAAAGTCTCAAATTACATTTATTTGGGCATTTATAACATCAATTATGTCAATATTTCGTTAATAAGACAATTACTGCATTATCTCTGTGTCATAATAAATGATAATTATTTAATCCCTAAAAATTATAAATAAATTCCTATGATGTAGATAATTGTATTAGAGTTCTGGAGACTATTCATTTTCAAAGTTTCATGAAGTTTATCACTAGATTAAAATTATTATACTTATAAGATTTAAGAAAGTGACATATTGTCACATTCTTTGGTTTTAATAATAATTAAATTATTTTCATGGAAAAAAGTCCATAAAATGAATATAATCCGACCCTTAGGTTATATGGGTCTACTTTTAGCCATCCAATAGGATTTTTCCAAGTGTTAGGGTAAGTTTATAATCTTATATTTACCCTTAATTACCTGATTTACCTTTAACTATAGTAAATAAAATTTACCATAGTTACTATTCACAATGCCCAAAAATAAAAAGTAGCTTATTAACATAATTTGGACCCACTGATTCCAAATATGGAATCCATTTTTCCAAATTCAATACACAAAAGATGCTGAAATTAAATTAAAATTAATCCCGTTGTCGAAAGAAAACGGGTTTTTGTTTAAAACATTGCAAAAGATTGAATTGATTTAACCTACGAATTCAAGGTAAAATCAATGCTAATGACATAAATTATATTAAATGGTAAAAATATATTATATTTATAATTTAAAACCATTAAATATTATAATTTAACCACATAAGATATTACGATGAAAAAATTTGTTTTTAATTAAAATATAGCGTGTTTTTACTATTCATTAAAATATGAAAGTTATCGGAAAAATATCAAAACGTTATCTAATGTAAATTTTTATATCCTGATTCAAAAGAAGAATTTTATTTTGTCAAATTGAACTTATAAACATGTCAAAAAATAGATTTAAAGTGGGTGCACCATCAAAAGGTGGCAAAACTGCATTTTTTGAAAAATACTTATTTTACCCGAAAAATTTATTTTGTTCTTATACCATGTTCTAGAAATATGTAAGATGAATAATAATGTTATAAAATTTAAAATTTAGTTAACACTATTCATAACGGCTAGTTCATAACAATATTATAATAATATATCGTTGTTTAGTAAAACCCGGTATTGCGTACAACACACGCTATCGAGGAGGGTCGCGATTGCATGTAATGCAAGCCAAGTCAGGGTTGCGTGTAGTGCACAACTCCTTTGTTGTTGCGTATAACAGAATCCAACCATATTTTATTTATACATTGAATATATATATATATATATACACTCAATGTTGCGTAGAATAACTTCTATCAAACGAACTTGAAATTGTGTGTAACAAGAGCCAAGAAAAGTGTTGCATATACTGAAAGCTAATACAGTGTTGTGTATAGCGCAAGATAATCTTGGTGTGTCATACAATAGAAGATATGAATGAAATTAAAAAGAATGTATCTTATAAAATCTCGGGTTGTTACATTCTACCCCCCTTAAAAAAAATTTCTCCCTCGAAATTCGTCGGGGTTATAAATCGTTTACTATTCATAAAAACCCACATCGTAAAAAAAATACCAAAACTGAACTTTAAAAACTAAAGTATGAAATATAACGGTTACCCAAATGAACTCATCACTGGGTTTCCATGTAGGAGAATATATGGACATAGAAGAGAAATCTAACCGTCATGTTCTGATGGAGAGTGGTAGAGAACATGGCTATGAAAAAAAACCAACAATCACAAAGCTATTGATTTGTGGGGATCTAAGGTACCATCTGATTCATCGGATATAAGGGCAGTAGGACAACATTTTTGGTTTTTCAAGACCATTTCCCTAAATTTGATGAAATTGGAATTAGAAGAAATACTTTCATGATTTTGGTATAGTCTCACCGTTTGTCATTCTTTGGACAATTTCCACTTCATATATTAAAGAAATGAAGTTGAATTTTTCATTCGTGATGTGTTATCAGATCATGTGATAGAATTATGGGTCATTCCATCTGTTTCAAACAAAAGGTTATAAAAGTTATCAAAAAAAAAATACATATGTCCATCTATAGTGAGATTAATCTTATATAGTTCCTAAAATGGACTTATACTGCTTAATATAATAAAACTAGTTTCTACTAAACAGGGACTTCCTGTAGGCCAGTGGTAGGTGAAAAAGGTCAGTCGCACTTCGGTTGTGGGTTCGATTCCCACAGCCTTGTCCGATGTGATGGGCTGTCGCCCGTCCTGCAGGTTGTCTTTTTTCTAAAACTACATGACTATAAAATTCCATCAGTGATATTGAAAAAAGTTCTATCCTTAAACAATACTTAGCATATGTCCAACATAATCCATTCTAATATTTAGGCTTATCTAAAATACCTTGGTCCAAGCTCATAGTATAATGAAAAAGATTACTTGAATTGTCATCAACCAAGCATGTGAATACCATCATTTATCCCCCATATATATATATATATATTGTTGGTCACATTCCAATCATGTGAATACCTTAATCATGTATTCTCTTGAGAAAATGAATACCCATTGAACCACAGTGAAAACATGAATGCAGTTGAAAGTTAACACTTTCCACATACCAAAATCCTCAAAATTCTATATACTCAATCAATGATATCACTTAGTCGTTATATCAATCATGAGCTCATGAATACTGTTAAACATTTCATTTTCTCGTTTTCCCTTCATTATGCACATATCATCTTATTTCAAAAAATATATCAATCACTTTGAATACCACATTACACCAATACATAAATATTCCAATACTCCATGATACAACATTATTTTGGAATCCCATTACATAAACACTTAATCATTCCACCACATCGTTGTCATATTCAATATTGCCAATAGTGATCGCATGTGACTTCCCTTTGTCCTTTTCCTTAAGCGGTTTCTCATGTCGATCATCACTAACCCTTGGATTAGGGAATTTATTAGCATAATGCTCCATTTCCTTGCACTTGAAGCATTGAAGTGTTGGTGGTGCATTCTCTACAGTCTTTGCTTTATTCACATCATTAGAAACCCTTTTTCCATTACTTCGACACTCAGCTTCTCGATGACCTTCTTTTCCACACTTTAAACATTTTCTAGTCCCTTTAATAAAATCTCCACCATGCTTATTTCCACACTTTGTGCATAAGGAAACATTCATCTTCTTTTCACCATTATTCTGAGATTTCTCCTTGAACTCCATCTTTCGTTTCTTGTCAAAACCATGAGATGGATATGTAACACCAACTTCCATTTCTACCTTGATAGCACAACGCACAATTTCTTCATAGCTACTGAAGTCTCTTATAGCTAATGCCCTTCGAAGACTTGGTTTTAAGCCACTGAAAAATCGATCAACTTTACTTTCAGGTTGTATGATAATGCCAGATGCATACCTTGCAAGTCTTGTAAAATTCGCTTCGTATATACCAACAGAATCATCATCCTTCTGCTTCAGCTCAAGAAACTCCTTTTCCATCTTTGTTCGAAGAATACGAGGGAAGTACTTACTGAAAAACAAGTTATTGAACTCGTCCCATTCCATGGACTCAATTTCATCTCTTGGCCTCGTATTCTTGATAAGATTAAACCATTGATCAGCTTCACCTTCCAAACGATATACTGCTAAGATGACTTTATCATGTTCAGAACATTGAAGAACTGAAAATATCTTTCCAGTGGTACTGATCCATTGTTCAGCAACAAGTGGATCGGAAGACCCACTGAAAGAAGGTGGAAATTTCCTCATGAAGGACTCAATAGAATATTGTTCCCTTCTCTGCTCATTTGGAAGTCCAGAATGATTCATAGCTTGTGTAAGTATAGCAATAAGATTTTGCACTCCATCTCCCATAACACTTGTTTGTTCAGGAGGAAAATCATTGCATTGTCCATTACAGTGATCAACATGGTTCCTTCGGGTTCCATCCATCGTCTAAAACCCAAAAAGAATAGTGTGAGAGGCAAAAATAATACTAGGGAAAACAACTTAGTAAAGGGGGAGTACCCTTAATATCTAACATCTTAGGTTAAATTCTAAGATCTTTACCGTAGTTCTAGGACTATATCCTATACGTATACTTATCCTTAGGGACATCCCTAGACATACCTTAGAAATATCTCTAGGGATCTCACTAACGTTTTTGCATCCTAGTTTCCAAATGTTGACTAAACCTTTCCTCTGATACCAACTGTAGAGACCCGAAGATTAACGTACATGGACATTACATTACTTTTGCGGAATACTTAGTACATTACAAAAACACACACACAAGGACCGTAATAGTTTAGTGTCTTTGGAAACTCAGAACGTAATCTTCTAATCATGGTGAAAGATCTTCATCATCTCCCATAAAGATCATCCCTTTTTTTTACCTAAAACCTTTCTTTATATCCTGGGGAAAATAAAACATAAAAGGGTGAGCTCAAATGCTCAGTAAGGGTAAACAAAAGAAAAATCAATCACATCATATTCATAAGAACATAACATTTTGGAAATCTTAACCTGCAAAAGAGATCATAATATCATAACATGGGATAAATCATAGTAGTGAAATGTAATACCAATAATCATAACATAAAACATGAAACTTTGTGGCATACATGCATAATCATAGAGAATCATTTCCTATTAGTCAAGACTCATTGCCAAGACTATCTTAGTGGACAAAGTCCATTTCTGAACCGAGTTCACTCCCCGTTTCAGTCCTGTTTTACTGAACCGATATAACCTACCATTCCAGCCATGTCTATCTCATGAGATATAAAATCGTTACCCAATGCATTGGAGGGAGTTATAGGTCTCACCCATCTTATAATGATACCATTCTTATGTGTGCCACAAAATCATAAATCATACATCATTCCATAACCCATGTAATAAAAATGGGAATCTTAAACATCGTGACATCATAAAACAATTCATATAAGATAAAGGAATTCATAAATATAATTCCATCACAACATATGCAAATCAATGTAATAATAGGGATAGAAACAGAACCCTATATTATCTTAGATGGAAAATAATTTTGATAAAACACTTGAACTCTATTCTTGAGGAAAATATCCTTTCTACTTCAAAAACATTTTCCTTTCTTAACATGTCTTACAATTTTAAACTAAAAGAAGTTGATTAAAAGTAAACTTCAAAACTTGTAAATGAAGCTTCTTGGAAATAATGTTTTAAAAATCCATTCATTCCATATAAGTTAAAAAAAACATTCATCTCGTACTTTTGTCAGAAAAGTCAAAAAAGTACCTCGTATGAAAAACGACAAAAGATTCCTTTCATATCTTTTACTAAAAACTCACCGATGGGTAAAATAGGATTTAAACAATTGTAGGAGAACAGAAATAATATTACATATTGATGAAACATGGATTTGGATGATAAAATACACCCCAGTAAATACTAAAGTATAAACAATCTCAGATAAAAATGAGATTGTGATATTTCCCTTACCTTATGTCCGATATGCTTTTTACGTATCCGAACCTCATGTATAATCATTTAAATAATGTCATTAACTTATTTCAGAATCATATTCATTGTTATGATATCATATATGGTTCACTTATGACTTTATATTACCCGTTCTTTTGTAAATTCCATGTTAAAGAAGCGTTTTGGGTAAAATCGTTTCATTTATCGTAGGTGTTTGGACTTGTTGTTCTTGACATTATTATTACTTATATCATGATTTACTTACTTCCAGAATATAAAATATGATTTATATATCATATATATTCAGTATATATATATATATAATAGATAGATAAATGAAATGAAACACACCATTCATGGAGACGGTAGTCCGTACGTACGCATGAACACTGTTTTCCTTTCCTTATTGTCTTGAATGGAAGTAAGTATATGAAATATATATATATACATAAATCCAGTAGATTTACCATGTCATTTATTTCATTATTATTCATTATATTTACTTTATAATCATTCTGGAATGGTTAACATGGATAATGAATCTCATCGCGTCGTGGAGACGGTAGTCCTTACGTACGCACGAGCGATGATATCGTTCCCATGGTCGTGAAATTGTGTTGAAGTGTATGTATACTATTTCAGTATCAATATCATTCTATAATAATCATATATAGTTACTCATTACACCATTA
This sequence comes from Viscum album, assembly GCA_963277665.1. Taxonomy (NCBI): domain Eukaryota; kingdom Viridiplantae; phylum Streptophyta; class Magnoliopsida; order Santalales; family Viscaceae; genus Viscum; species Viscum album. The sequence continues at coordinate 1,031,897,359 of OY728121.1, read as the reverse complement.
TACCCATCCAATTAAGGTGGTGTCGGAAAATAGATTATACCACGGCGTGGAGACGATATTCCGTACATATGCACGCGCGATGATTTCCTCTTTCCGTAGGATGGATAGAAGGTTAATTAGAGTTGTTTCATATTTATAATAATATATCAGTATATAAGAAATACTGATTTTATTACTTTATCATGAAACAACTAAATAAGAAGAAGTTGAAGATGAAAGAAATTGAAAAAGATCGGTAATGGATATTACCTCTTTTTGACGCGCCTTCACTTAACCTCCACTTAAAGAACTAAAGATGGTATTTGAAGAAGACCAAGACCTCTAGGATGATACTAGGGAAGTGGAGAAGATATTTTGGCAGGGGTTGGACGAGCTTGAATGCTCAAATTGGTGTGAGGAGGAGAGGGAGGAGGTGCCCTTTTATAAGGGAGGAGAGGGGCAGCTTAGGAAAATCTCAAAATATTATTTTATATTAAGGTCAAATTCGGTTTATAATGGTTCCAAAGGGTCTTATTTTGAAGATAAAGTGGGGATGAGTCGAAATCCTCTAAGCCAATATGATTTAGACAAGTTTAGGTTATTATTTTAACCTTATCAATTAGATTTAACTCTAAGTTAAATAATTTAACTTTTACCGTGTCTTTTTGTTTTCTTACACTATATGGTTAATAAACTTACCATAACAAGCCAAAAGAACCCCAAGTTTTTTATTATTAATATATATATCCTTATCTAAGTCAGTTGGCCGAACCTTAGATTTTTAGGAATTAAATAAAAATTAATAATATAATATTTGTTTTAAAAAATAATTTATGTCAATTTTGACACTATTTGGTACATGATTTTTATGAAATTCATAACAGAATGATAAGTTCTAACCAAGTTACTTATATCAACAATAACATGTCATATTAACCTAGAAAATTAATGTAATGCATAAAAAGTCTAAAATTACATTTATTTGGGCATTTATAACATCAAATATGTCAATATTTCATTAATAAGACAATTACTGCATCATCTTTGTGTCATAATAAATGATAATTATTTAATCCCTAAAAATTCTAAATAAATTCCTATCATGTAGATAATTGTATTAGATTTCTGGATACTATTCATGTTCGACGTTTCATGAAGTGTATCAGTAAATTAAAATTATTATACTTATAAGATTTAAGAAAGTGACTTGTTGTCACATTCTTTGGTTTTAATAATAATTAAATTATTTTCATGGAAAAAAGTCCATAAAATGAATATAATCCGAACCTTAGGTTATATGGGTCTACTTTTAGCCATCCAATAGGAATTTTACATGTGTTAGGGTAATTTTATAATCTTATATTTACCCTTAATTACCCGATTTACCTTTAACTATAGTAAATAAAATTTACCGTAGTTACTATTCACAATGCCCAAAAAAAAGTAGCTTATTAACATAATTTGGACCCACTGATTCCAAATATGGAATCCATTTTTACAAATTCAATACACAAAAGATGCAGAAATTAAATTAAAATTAATCCCGTTGTCAAAAGAAAACGGGTTTTTCTTTAAAACATTGCAAAAGATTGAATTGATTTAACCTACGAATTCAAGGTAAAATCAATGCTAATGACATACATTATATTAAATGGTAAAAATATATTCTATTTATACTTTAAAACCATTCAATATTATAATTTAACCACATAAGATATTACGATGAAAAAAGTTGTTTTTAATTAAAATATAGCATGTGTTTACTATTCATTAAAATATGAAAGTTATCGGAAAAATATCAAAACATTATCTAATGTAATTTTTTATATCCTGATTCAAAAGAAGAATTTTATTTTGTCAAATTTAACTTATAAAAATGTCAAAAACTAGATTTAAAGTGGGTGCGCCATCAAAAGGCGGCAAAACTGCATTTTTTAAAAAATACTTATTTTACCCGAAAAATTTATTTTGTTCTTATACCATGTTCTAGAAATGTGTAAGATGAATAATAATGTTATAAAATTCAAAATTTAGTTAACACTATTCATAATAGCTAGTTCATAACAATATTATAATAATATATCATTGTTTAGTAAAACCCGGTATTGCGTACAACACACGCTATCGAGGAAGGTCGCGATTGCGTGTAATGCAAGCCAAGTCAGGGTTTCGTGTAGTGCACAACTCCTTTGTTGTTGTGTATAACAGAATATAACCATATTTTATTTATACATTATATATATATATACAATTAATTTTGCGTAGAATAACTTCTATCAAATGAACTTGAAATTGTGTGTAACAAGAGCCAAGAAAAGTGTTGCATATACTGCAAGCTAATACAGTGTTGCGTATAGCGCAAGATAATCTTGGTGTGTCGTACAATAGAAGATATGAATGAAATTAAAAAGAATGTATCTTATAAAATCTCGGGTTGTTACATAAAAGAAGAAAATTTGGTTTTTAAAACTGGAATTGGGCTCACAGTTGGCCCAAATCTTGAAGTAACCACCCTCTCTCCAAAACTCATAAACAAGCAACGGGGAACCCAAATTAGGGTTATTAAACATATATGAAACTTCAAAACTCAAAATTCATCTCACCAAATACCCATGAAAAGGATCAGGATTTTTAATGGACCGGATCGAAACAAAGACATGAATAACCGGGTGTGACAATTCTCCCCACCATTAAAGCTTTCCGCCCCCGGAAAGCCATAACACTTTCCAGCTGAAAAAACAAAACCTAAGGATTCCTTAACAACATAATAAAACCTCTGAAGATAAAAAAATATCAATCAACAACACTAAAACCTAATACTCTTTCCCAACAAAAACACCAACTCAAAACCACATCGGGAGAATCAACGGAAAGATGAAGCCACCACCTCCATAACCAAGAAAAGAACTAGATTGTTGGGCCTTATCCCAATGAACCCAATGATCACCCAAACCATAGTTCACTCACAAAATCCAACGATTTGGGTTGGAGGCATTAATGGGATCCCAACCATTAAATCACAACCATCATCCGACAAAATCCTAAAGGAAAGATCTTCGAGACCCTTAGTGGGTCTCCCCACCATTAGAGACCAACTAGAAATGAACAAAAAAAAATTCAAAATTAACTAGAATTGGGCCTCACCTGCAAAGGACCACCAAATATCCCCCACAAAAACCTACAAACCCATGTTAATAGGGTTTCAACCTGGACATCTAAACCACCCACTCCTAAATGGAGGGGACAAGAACTGGGCCAAGACTTTCAGCATGGATCTGGAACCCCACCACTCGGGGAGGGGAGGGAAGGGGACCCAATAATTAGGCCATTGAAATTACAAAAGAAATAAAGTAAATACCCAAAAATCTCTACCTACAAACAGGTAACACCAATACCACACCCAATTTTTAGAGGCGGTCCACATAGGGACATTGATCAAAAAACCGCATCCATGAAGGCATAACCATAGACAGAGTGTGAGGGTTAAGTCCACCAGGCTTGTTGCGATAAATGGAAATTCATAGAAATGATGAACCAAAACAAGGACATAGAAACTACCATACCACGATGGTGGAGGCAGGAGCCTGGTGAAGCTCCCCACATCTCTGGAGATTTCCTGACTGCGTGAAAAGCTTCACTCCGAGTCCTATGGCTGGAGCCCTGATTCTTGAAGCAACTGCTGCACCACAGTCAGGGTTCAAATGATTACACCGCTCAAAAAAACACACATGCTCAACAAAACACCTTCATATAAATAGATACTCATATATTAATATCAGAATTCTCTCTCACTCCGAACGAGGGGAAGAATGGACAACGAATACGAAGAAACACATCAACATCACCGAACACAACTGCTATGTCCAAAAGAATTATCAGGACCTTGAAGCACTTTTAATCGATCCCAAAAGCTGTCTATTCCAACAAATAGGTTGAGGCATCATAAAAAGGGTTGGATTTAACATTTTAAATGAATCCTTAGGTTGATCAGTATGAAATATTTCCAATGGAGAACTATCCATGGCCACATCACAACATCAAACACATCTTTAGAAACCCAATGAACATTACTCCAAAACCGAGCCACCAATAAGATCTCATCTCAAGATACAACGAGATTATGACTTCTAGATCACAAGGAATCTTACCTAATAAAAAACTCTTCTAATATATAGAAAAATCAAGACACATAACCATTGGTTGAAAAAAGGCCACAATTTTTCAGCTCAAAACACTTTTGAAAAACAAACTAACTTTGTGGGATTCCACATTTACCAATGGTGTTTCATCAAGTCTCACCCACATTCACATTTCTATGCCACCCTAAGCACCCAACCACCATGAAATATAGGAAATCCTTCTAGATATGAATAATACCATGCACGTGAGCACCCATGAAAACACCAAAGGCTAAAACAAAACAATATCATTCAAAAAAAATCATGTACCATCAAAAGGAACACCAACCACCAAGTCAAAACCCCTTTCCATATTTCACAAAAAAAATAATTCAATAAGAATCATTTTCTTAAAAACCTACCCCTTTTTGTTTTTAACAACTTTTAAAATAACCAAGCCACTACAAACAACCCCTTCCCATTTTATAAAAATTCAGCAAGGTATGTTTTCATAATCCGGGGTCCATTGAGACCAATACCCTTTCTAGAAAAACACCAACCGATCAAAACCAATTTCCAAAAATAATATATCCGATTCAAAAACTTTTTGACATCCCAAAATACCCCATTTAAAACAAAGATTCAGAATCACCTTAAAATGATTCGCAATTTCAAAAAAATTTATTCCAACAAACCAGAAGTTTAGATTATGGATAATCCAATCCCGTTAAATCATTTCCACTTCCCTCCAATTTTTTTTCCCAAAAACAAAACATTCCAAAAAAATTATTATATTTAATTTTTGAAAACCCCCCTTTTTCAATTTTCAAAATCCAATCCTTCCTTTAAAACCAATTTCCACAATTCTCGCACAAGGATTTTCAAAACAAAAAAATCAGAATTCAAGAAAGGTTCAAGAGACCCCAACAAGGGAACTAGTGTCAGTGGGTGACTTGACCATATGGTTGGAAGCCATATGTCAAACACAACACCAACACAGAGAGACATATTAGGACCATTAGCCAGCTCCACATGCCTTTCCAGGCCCTGCGAGCTCACATAGGCCATTAGTCAGACTCCACATCTCATATCCCGACACTAAACAATCAACAAGAACAAAGGACACTAATAAAACCAGACATCCCATGGAAACCAAAGGATTAGAACGAGAAAGAGTTCATGACGCTCTTCTGGAACATACCCCTCAAGTCCCAAAAATACTAATCCATCTACCTTGACATCCCCAAAATAACAGCGGCGCTCTAAAAATAAAGGTCTGCTAAGAGCCGACCTCCTCTGATACCATTTTGTCACGAACCAGTCCCATTCGACCCTGAACCGGTCACCCAGGATAGCTCGTGACAAGTCCCGAGAGGCGTTCCTGATCCTCCAGAGATAGAGACAAGCACCAAGGGCATCAATAGAGTACACAAGGGAACAATTTTGACCATATATGAAAAATAAAACAAACAACGGAAAGAAAAGGACAGCCCAAAATACATTTATATAAAAATTGAACTAAACATTATTTGTACAAGAAACTAAAAGTAAAACTAAGCCAAAAACTCAACTGACCAAACCCGATAACCAACTCACTCCATATGACCCCTATGGTCACTCTCCAAAAATAATGATTACACGTCGCCCAAGGCGATCGAACTCAAGCTGAAACCTGCACAAGGGCTAAAAACAGAAGAAGACTATAGGCGTGAGTATTAAAACTCAGTAGGTTAGCCCGATATTCTATTCCCAATGCACATCCATTAAAATAAAAGAAAAAAAATTTCAAGTTTTAAATAAGTGATATTAAGGTATGTTTTACAAATGATTTCCCAAGCTATATAGAACAAATTACCAGAATAAAACTTGCATGTTTTATAAACAAGAATGCTAGTAACACCTTTCAAAGAGGTGAAACTTCAAAATGAAAATAGTTTTCAAGAGGGCTGTTTTAAATAATTTACACTTTTAAATAAATCACACAAACTACTGAATTTACCAACCAAACACACCATATGCCGTAGGTGAGTACAAAATATCCAATGAGCACAAGTCATGGGAACACCCCTAGGCACTAGTTAGTTCTGAGCCCTAGGTACCTCGTATCTCAGTGAAAGTAACCATAATAAATATCCATTCTCGTGCACACGATCCAATAGTAGGGAGCATACCCATAACCTAGTGGTCCCCCAACATCATCATCATCATAGTTTAGTTAGTGTTGTCATCGTCAAACTTGCTACGTGAAATAGGGGCCAAACCCCACGGAATCACTAGCATACTAGTACACGTCCGCCCACCTAGATACCCAGGATTCCCTTTAGTGCTAAATCAAGTTACACATATTAAAAAATACACATTTCACATCAAAATTACATTCCCAAACAATGAACACACAAACAACCCACCAAATTTCTTCACATTTCATTCACGTATCAACAAACCACAAAATATTTTTGTAAAACAATTTCAAGGACTGTATTGAGGCTTTGCACATAAAACTCATTCAAAAACACTCTTTTAAGACCATAAAACCATAAATAACATAACACAACATATTTTGAGTCCCCAAGGACAATTAATAAATCAATTTCATGCACCATAATATGTCCCCAAAATATAGAACAGAAAATACACATGGATTCCATTTGTTTAAAGAAAATACCAAACATGCCTTTATGCCTTTCCCAAAACAAACATTTGAAAAAAGGTATTCATTTAAATTTTATTGAGGAAGTGTATAAAAACTATTTAAATCAGAAAAACAAATTTATAAATCCCTTCAAATAATCAGGTTACATATTCAAAACACAACCATTTTCATAAGGATGTGAAACGGACCATTTTCCCACAACTCGGGCCAAAACATATTGTAAACCAAAACCCATTTGTTTTTAAAAACAAATCAAAATTGTAAAGCCATATAAGGATCCAAAAATAACATTTATAATTCTTCCAATTAATTTATATATCAAAACAAATAATTTTTAAATAACACATCACACATAAAAGCCAACTGGGCAATTTACTGAACACATGACATGCCCTTTTTAAACAAAATAATTTATTTTAAGAACATCAAAAGGAATAAAACACCAATTGAATTCAATATTTCATTAAAGCTACTGTAACATGTTGAAAATATCATATACCAGCTTCTAAAACTCACAAAATAGTTTCAAAATATAGAGGAACATTTAAACAAACACTAGGTGTGAACTTTTATGAAAAAACAACAGTACCTTTAAAAAACAAGGCATAAACAACCATTTTGCACACCAAAAAAACTATCAAAAGGATGAAAAACAATAATAAACATATATATCAGGTGTTAAAAATAATAAAATGATGAAACTTAAATAATAAAGGCATGTGCAAGGGGTGTCCTACCTCAAATCATTGGCATAATTGAAACGCACACCCGAAATCACCCATCGCGGGTTTATAAACCCTAAAACTATAAAGACCAGACATAAATGAACGGAAACCCCATCAAAAAATATGTTATAACAGAACCCTAGGTCTATCATGACTAGGTTACAACATAAAAACAAGAAATAATGAAAGGAGGGGGAAGAGGAAGAAGAAAGGAGAAGGAATCTCGCCTTTCAACCTAGAAAACTCTTCGTATTCCATTAGATCTGAAACCCTTGAGAGAAGGGAATGACTTGAAACTTCTCGGAGAGACTCCTAAGGTCTGGAAGAACCAGGGAAAGAATATTGGTGGCCAAAATAGTACTAATTGATTGATTTATGAATGATACAATTTACCTTGTCAATTCTAGACGATTTCAGGGACATTGACAATGTTTCCCCCCTACTAAACTATTCTTAGCTCCAAAGAGGCAAAACATATATTGGAGGTGAGGATAGGGATATTGTAATCTGGTGGAAGGTGGAATAACTGAAAAATATTGAAAAATGAAAACGATATAAAAGCAACAAATTATTTTTTTAAAACTGGAAAGGGGCCCATGGGCTGGCCCAATACCAAAATAATTAACCCAAATTCACCATGATTAGGAATTATTATGTGGTCCAAAATGATATGTAAGTTTTAATATATCCGTATAGGACACGTTTGAAGTGGAATGGGTGAAAAAAGATGAAAAACAGTGGAGTTATAAAAGGGGAAAATTTGGGTTTTAAAACTGGAATTGGGCTCACGGTTGGCCCAAATCTTGAAGTAACCACCCTCTCTCCAAAACTCATAAAAAAGAAATGGGGAACCCAAATTAGGGTTATTAAACATATATGAAACTTAAAAACTCAAAATTCATCCCACTAAATACCCATGAAAAGGATCAGGATTTTTAATGGACCAGATCGAAACAAATACATGAATAACCGGGTGTGACACTAACTACTGGACCGATGTGAAAAGAATTGGTCTACCAAAATTTTGTGACACTAGGTGGATTGTGGTGAAGGAATTTCAAGAAATGATGTTATCAAAATTATTATTAAATAGTGGTAGAAGTAACACCTTTATGTTTTTTATAACATTTTATATGATGCACCACACATTGAAAACCACGAAGTAATTCCTAGGCATTTGAATCCATCATGGGATGAAAGATGGATATCATATACAAATAATCCATAATTTATAGGATGGTTTCAAGAAAATATTTTTAAGGACTCAACTGAAAATATAGATTCAATTTCAGAACAAGTTCTATGGTTATCCATAGGTCTAACTGTTCATGTATTATTATATAAAAGTACAGTAATTAATGGTTATACATTCCATACAAATGAACATGATGGACACAATACCATGAAAAATTGTGGAGTTATACATATGGATGAAGTGATGTATGTATCTGGTACCAAGGCATAACATCCAATTTATGTGAATATGTCATACATTGACATTATCAAACAAATATGGGAGTTGGATTATACAATATTCCAGGTGTCGAATTTTCATTGAAAATTGGATGATAAGAGGAGTGGCGTTAAAATAGATTAATTGAGATTCAAAAAAGTGGATTTTAGTAATTAAGGGTACAAATACGAACAATTTATAATTGAATCACTGCATTACTACTATTTTAGGTTCTAAATCCTGTAAACTAAAAGGGGTTAATTGTTTTGTTATCAACCAAAACCACTAAAGGGTCAGATGTCAATTCAATTGATGATGACCCTTTTATTGGGATGTCTCAATAATTTCACTATATTCCTAATCTAGATAGGATATTTTATGTTATAGGATACCACAATGAAGGGATTTGGATAATCTATAGAGGGGTAAAATCCCTTCAACATTTACAAAAAATAGAGTATAATAATGGGGTTATATATTTTTTATAATATACATTATGTTAAATCATTTAATTATCTATTCAATACATCACTTACATAATCAAAATTAATTTTTCAACCACTTATATAGATAATTAATTTTTCACGTCTCGATTCTCCCAATCCCAAGGAAAAATAGGTTTTTCATCATGATGGATCTCCTAATATAGAAAAACTAAAACCATATGCACATGTCGATGCTACCAATATAGAGGAATAACATATTTAAAATTTTGAAGCTAAGAAAATGGTGGATGATGAATATCCTATGTCCCAAAAAAATAGGAGGACCATATCATGACGGTGTTAGAAAAAATTATTAAAGCAAGAATCAAAGGCATCAAATTCGAGGTTTGATGGAATACACATGGCTAGCCTATTAAACCTAACAAGGTAATGTTCACTAATTACTTTGGTCTCCCCACTCATATACAAATTCAAATTGATGTATATTCATGTTAAAATGTTGTTCTCGTGCTTAAGAAACTAGGTTGGGAAGATATTAAAGCAACATTATGATATAATTTATAAATTTTAATGAAAAACATAATAATGAAATGGTGATTTACTCTCCATTATCCATTGAAGAGTGCATTTTTAGTAGATGACTCCTAAATTAAATTTGTATTAATGATCACGGAAAGGCTCATTGAGTCTTTTGAAAAAATCTTATGAAGTTTCATTGCAAAGATGCTGAAGGAAAACCAAACCCACACCCACATTAGATGTATGAATACCTCATAAACCAACCATCATGGGATTCATTTATTAGTAATCATGAGGATACATCTTTTTAGTTATATTGTGACTGGTAATAAATTTATTGACAATACATGTATCAATAACATTGATTAAGAATTTTTAATTCATGAAACAATAATTGAGTGTAGATAGTATGAAATGTGCAGAAAAACCAATGTACCCCTACTATAATGAAAGGATTGGATATGATTCACATGAAAAAACGGTGTATATTTTAAATCAATAATAATACTTTTATGTGACATGAAACAAAAAAAATTATATTCATCTTTTATATTCATATTGATGAATTGAAATCCCAATCCACTCTCATCCCACATTATGTGTTATATAAGGATGCATTCCTAAATAAAAATGAGATACTAATGGATAAAAACAAACAAAAAGTGTGGGAAACATGTTTATGTATGAAATAATATTTTTTTCCATTAATTATAATAAGATAACAATGACTACTTAGTTTACTATGTTTTTTATGTAATTCATATGAAATAATTATCATCTAATATACTTGTTGAACAAATGCTATCAGTGGCCTTAAAGTGGCCAAAACAGTATGGTCATGTTAGAGGAGAGGGTTTTGGTGTGTCACCCCAAACATATTTTTGAGAAAATAAATGAATAGGTGATAAAGATATGAAAATGGAAGAGATGTAGGAATGATTATATTCTCCTAATGAAAAAATTATTTTGTAGTCTATGTTGTTAGAAAATATTGTGGCAAGGAATCATAGAGAGGAAACATTAAAAAAAACAACCACTAAATAAAGATCCCCTTCTCCACCCCCACTAGCTTTGAGGTGAGCCATTACTTTTAAAGGGATTTATTATAAAAGTTAATCAATATTTTCATAACTATTTATATGAAATTTGAAATAGGGATATACTAATACCTTTCCCGTAATGATATTCTATACGGTGAAAATTATTATGATTTATATCTATCAGTACCCAACCATCTCCATATGGATAGGGGTATTGTCTACAATATCTAAGGATATAATCTACATAAAAAACAACTTCCAATAAGTCATGTGAGATTAAGGATTCACGTAGCTCATGAACTAAGAAGTGATCTTTTTATTCCAATTGATGATGCAGATATTCATATGTTCATGAAATATATTGAAACTTTAGTTTCCTGGATGTTAGATATTGTGAAAATACATGTTGAAAATGCAGTATTAATTTCCAATTTATTTTTTATGCACAACCTTTAAAAATTAATGAAAAAATGCTTAAATTGATTAATTTTATTACATAGAGACAAAGGGAAGGGGTGAAATGGAATTTCGAATCAAAACAATCAAAATGGTCAACCAACTAATTAAAAATACCATTAAAACGTAACTTTACACCACCCATTCAACATATTAATTTTCTAAAATTAAACATTCATACAAATACAACATTAGAAAGTGGTTGTATGGATATAATTTATTTTTTAGAACAAATATATAGAGAGTACATTACAAACTATATTGGTCTTAAGAATGTAAATGAATTCCTCGGGAATGAATGATTAGGAGTCTCATTAGTAAATTTATATACGAGGTGTGTTTTCATGATTTTGTTTACCAATAGTCGATCTACTATGTTATTTATGACTCAATATAATTCTTTTTTTTGTAGGCATATGTATCAATAATATTTGAATGGAAAACCTTGTGATCTTTTTTTACTCATTAGTCCTCAAATCATTACTAAAAAACTATTCTCATTAGAACCAAAGAAAATTGAAGTAATTATTGAAAAAATGGCCACAATGATTGAATAAAAACTTAAATATGAAATACTCTTATTAATACCCTTGATTTAAGGGGAAAAATATACAATTTAATCTTATAAAATATATTTTAATTCATTTCATTACTTATTTCTTTTTTCATTTAGGAATATTTTTTCGTCATTATAGTCAATTTGGATAATCCAAAGATTTATTTTCTAGATTCAATGCATAGATACCCAACAAAAACGACCACACATGATGAAAATTATAAATTTTCAATACACTACATGAAATATTTTACAAATAAACATCAAGTTATAAATTTTATATTATGATTTAATGAAAATTATGTTTTTCTAGGGAAATGTTTAAATATCAAAAAAATCATGGAATGATGTAGTCCATGGGCACAAAAATCCTATAGACTTCTAAAAATGGATAATTATTATGGTATATATAACAAAATTCTACAATCAAAACATATATCAAAACAAATTACTTTTTTATCAATGTTTCTATAGTGCCTTGAACAAACTAATGGTAATGATTGTGGTTATTATTTTTTAAAATTTAGGAAAGATATCATATTCCATAAACAAACTATCATCCTTGAAGAAGAATTTTTTATGATAAATACAATTTCAGTTAAAATATATAATAAAACTTTATTTATTTATATTTTTCCATTACAACTAGGATTATTGATAGTCCTCATATTCAAAAGAGGAAATATATTTTTTTAAACCAAAAGGGCAGAATACATGGTGTCAGATTTTATATAGACATCATGAAGAGGTGACATCTTAATATTTATTTAGTGAGTTTTCTCATAATTTCATCTAATCTTTTAGTTAATTTCCTTATAATTTTTATCTAATAATTATTTTTTAATTTTCATCGAGGTTATGAATAAGGATGATACACTCAATATACACTCATGTACTATGATTATAAACTCAAAGAGGATGACACACTCATGATGATACACTTTTATTTTTATTAAAAAATGCATTAAAAATTTCGGGTTATAAAAACAATATTGTTTGATAACCCTGAATGTTGAATACATTTAAGAATAAAAAGACATTGTGTGATGTTTAGGAATAAACCAAAACTCAATATGATAGATGGTATACCTAGTATGGCTCAAAATTTAGGTCATTAGTTTAAAATTCACATTTTAGCTCAAAACACATGTTAAATACTCAAAATTTATCAAACAAATTCAGATTGATTTGATACTTTAGGAAAATTATTCATAAGTCATTTGTGACATGTAAGAATTAGTCACACCTCAATCTAATACATGGTTTGTCTGATATTCTAGAGATAGTAAATTTTTTGAAGCTACTCGTGATCGTGTAGCAATTAACCACAACTAAATACTCTAAATAAATTATTGAGCCTCTCATATTTTTTACCTTTTTAGTTTCTAGTTAATTTTAATATTGGAAGGATTGTTTTTGGCTTGTTGATGGTGGTAGAAGGCCACTGACTAGCCGGTGGAGGGAACTAATTAGTTGGTGTAAGATGGAAGAACACCTGCAAGGCCATAGGTTCCACCAAATCGCTAATGGGGGTTCTGGAGGTATATGAATTTTTTCTATAACCGCTTATTAGCCAATGGATTTCCTAAGGGTATAGGATTTTTTTCATGTACCCACTAATGTAATGGTGAGGCCCAGCAGCTTGCGGATGGCATTGTTGGTCATGCGGTTTACTGAGGGGATAATACATCTTTTTTTCCCAATATTTTTTCATAACTAGATTAATTCATCCCCTTAAAAACTAATTCAAATTTTATTTGTTAATAGGATCCTTTTTGACATTATTTAATATATCCCTCTATATGCTTGAAAATTTTCATTCCATTTGGATGATTTGATCTCCGTTTGGTGTGATCTGGTACGTAGGTCCCTTATAATAAATTTTTTCTCTTATTATAAATTTCTTTGGTGTCTTTATCCAAGGGGCTATCCATTAGATATCCATGTGTTATTATGATTAATTAATTTGGTTTTGAATATTTAAATTTGTTTTGGTCTTTGCTGGAAATGAAAAGTGTTTCAAAAGGATATTTTTTTAGAAAAATAATATTATGCACTTAATATGTTTGATGAAATTCCTCAAAGATGGTTTTGAAATGGAAATGGTATGTAAATCATGGGTTCTATGTAGAATCTCTATAAGAAATGTTTTATGAAAAAGCTGGTCATGGATTTGAAATTTATTTTTCCATAAAAAATGGTTTTGAAACATGTTTTGTTTTCCGTGAATGTAATGAGGATATAATAGCATATTTGTAGACCTTGGTGTATGTGGTTAAACTCAATATAAACAATACCTTGTGGAGTTATCTATATCTAGGGGTGGTGATGTTGATCCCATGGCTTCTAGGTGGTATCCTTTCTGAGGGGCCAAGGTTCCCAAACATTAGGATTCACTTATGTGGGATATTATATTAGGTTTTTCATAGTTTTGGACACCCCCATGTCATGGATTTACTTTATTACTTTGTGGATACATTATGTGAATGTAAATTGATATGATTATTTTCCCACCTGATTATGAAATGGTTATTGATATTTTAAAACTATTTTATTTATCTGTTCATTCTATAAAATGAATGGCATATTTTTTAAAATATAACCTAAAGATGATTTTTATATGTAAATGATTTCTTTTTAAAGTTTTTTAGAAATAATTTTTAATAAGAAATAATGGATTCATGTTGATAATGATTTTAAATATTCATGGTGGTATCCTACTAAGACTTACTACTCACACCCTTCTTTTTTCCTTTGGGTGTTTGTAGCCATTGTTTTTCAAGATACAGGTAAATGTAAGAGCATAATATATAAGATAACTCTCCTATATTGTGTTTCCTTTCATATGAGTTGGGTGATGGTGACTTATGTTCACATGGAGATAGAACCATGGAATATATCAGGTTCCATGTTCCTGATGGTATTTATATTATTTATTGAGACCTTGTTATCCATATGTTTGATGAAACCTTTATTGTTTTTTGTTTTGACATGTGATATATTATCATTATCTTCTATAGTACTCTATTTGTTTCTATCATATCATATTTCAGTTTAGGGTAAAATCATTCACATATTTAATTTTTTGGTACCCTAATTATTTTCACCAAAATATGGCGACTGAGAATGTGCTTTGAGACTTGTGTTGGGATAATTCGGGTGACATTATGGGTTGATATAGGTTGGTATATTAAAAAATAATTCTAGTTTTATTTTCATGTGATAATGATCTATATGAGTATAAACATCCCAAACATTTATTTAAACATTAAAAAAATTAATCACAATGACGCGTTGTAAGTTATCAAGAGTTTTTACTTATGAATCATTTTAATATCCAAACATTAGGAATGAGATAAATATTCTCAAATTAATATATAATATATCTCATTGTATGTTATTTTAGGGAATTCATGTATGAGACTCATGATAATAATTATCCTCAAAATGATTCACTCACGATCAAGCTATCTCATTTTATTTAACCATAGTTTTGAGAAAACTATGATGAATAGAGAATAATTCCCAAGTGTTGTGTGTAACACCTAGAATACAATAAACTAGAGTTTATGGTTATCTTAATAAATTGGAATATGATATAGGATAATTAATCTAGAAGTATTTAATAGTTTAACATTCTTAGGAGGCTAGATATATAATTGATTCTCAAATTATATTTTAAAACATGAAATAAATCTTAAAATAATATTGTGAACTTTATTATTTCTTTTAGAATATCCATAGAATCATTCATATATATCTTCTGGGTATCTAGGGAAAGTAAAACATAATAAATTGTGAGATCATATGATTAATTACAGATAAACATGGGATATATCAATCAATGATCACAACTGAGCATAAGGATTAAGATATCAGAACATGATCATAACTTGAGAAAGTCATACCCAATCAGTCAAATATTCTTTAATCATAAATAATGGTATAATGTTTTTTCATAAAATTCATAAGACATAAGAGTGAATAATCATCAATAATGAATCTTATCCATGATAACATATCATATGCTTACGACATAAGTTTATGGAATACACATATGCATAGGAAATAATTCCCTTAGTCAAGGATCACTTCCAAAAATGTCATATTGGATAGGTTTAACTCCTCATCCCATAATTTACTTAGTCAAATTTCACTCACAATACTATTTAGTAGACAATAACCCTTACTAAACTATGTTAACTCCAGGTTAAAAAGCAAATTATTATATGAGATATCATTTTTAACCCAATGCATTGGAGGGATATAAAAGACCCACCCATCTCTAGGTTATAATGTAACCAAATTTCCTTGGTTTATAATGGAACCACCCATCCTTGTTTTATAACATAACTAACCATCCATGGGTTTTAACTTAACCACCCATCACATTATGAAAAGCATACATATGTTTTCAAAAATATCATAAAAGTTTCCTCATATATTATTAATAAAACCTAATGAAAATAAATATGTTTTGTAAACATGGAATCATACTAACCATAAACCATCTAGAAAAATAATAAATATTGTATTATTGGATCATATACACATTAAATCATAAGTAAAATGAAATAATTTTATCGTAGATTAAAAATTACTTTAAAAGAAAACTGGAATATTTCTTGAGGAAATACACATTTCATTTTGATATTTGTTATTTAAAATCTAAAAATTTCCAAAATATGAGGGAAATTTTTTTCTTTAAAAATAAACATGGAAACATGTAAATAAATCTTCAATGAAAATATTGAAAATTATGATGTGAATATATAATCATACCGTATATGTTAAAATAGAACATTATTTTCAAACTTTTGTAAAAGTCAAAAAACACTTGTTCAAAAAAAAAATTATTTAAAAAGATTAATTTTTAACCTTTATAGATAAAGTAAAATATAATGAAAATTGAATTTTGTAAATAATTATATTATATATTAAAACTTCTATAAAAAAATTTAATAGCCTTGACATGGAAGAAAAATTTCATCGACTAAAGAAGAAATAAAGTCAGATTTTATTTAAAAACATTTTCTCGATCATTTTAATAACAAAAAGAGAAAATGGTATTAATAAATAAAAATTATACAAATAAATATAGGAGAATAAAATATTTTGGATTTAAATTATAAATAATATATAATTTTCATTAATGAAAATTTATCGTATCATTCTTAAAATGAAAAGATATTATAACATAAACCCTAATAAATTTGGTAATATATGAATCAAAACCTCATGAAAGACATAAAATTAAATGTATTTTGAAATTAAAATTATTTTTATTATAATAATCATAAAATAAATTCATGGATAGTATATAACCTATAAAAAATAAACAAAAGGTGAATATGATAAATGTTGCATATAAATAAAAGTGAGATGAGAAATCCTTACCCCAAGCCCCGTATTACTTCATATAGGTTCAAAAATATAGAATTTTAAATATATATTTATTATACATATATTATAAAACATTATTCATTCATATCATAAAATATATAATTTTTTTATAAAATATTATCCCATGTTAATTGACAATTATTTATTAAAATCATTATTTTGGGTGATAGATGTTTAATTTTTCATGCATGTTTTGGTTCAGTAGCTCTAGTCCACGTACTTTTTTCATGGTTAGATCATATAAATAATGTTAATATTGTGATAATTATCATATTTAATAATTATATACACTTTTATATATATTCATATAAAGCGGTGATAAAAAATAAATCACTTCATTGAGACGATAATATGTACATACACACCCGTGATGTTTCCACTTTTTTGATGGATAGAAAGAAAGAAACGTAAATAATAAAACAAATTTATAGAATAATTATTATATCATAAATATAATAAATATTCATTAAATATATCCTTATTACAATCTATGTAAATTGGAAATGAAAAAATGAATCACATTGCTTTGTGGTGGTGGTAGTGAAGACGTACACATGAGCAGTATTATCATGTTCCAATGAATGGAAAGGAAACTAAGTAGATAAGATTTTATAATTATAGACGAATAATTATTTCATAAATATCCTATATAAATATTAAATCCATCATAATAAAAAACCAGGATATATAGTAATGGATAATTAATTATATCACTATGTGGACATGGTAGTCCACACGTACATACAAGGGATACTTTCATTTATCATTTGATGGAAAAGAGATGAAAAATGGTTATACCAAAATCATAATAACATCTAGGTATATGTATGATACATTATTAATCATTTCAGGATAGATAAAACTAATTTATATGAAACATAAGAAGAAATATACTTTGTAAGAGTTGGGTAAAACAGTTACCTATTCTTTGAGAGTCCTTTTGATTACACATTAAGATTTCATAGAATGGTATTAAGGGGAGGATAGAAGTTCTAGGATGAATGGAAGGAATATATAAAGGAATAAAGTTAGGTATTTTCTAAGATATAGTTCTCAAAATTTTTGAATAAAGGATAAGAGTATGTTCCCATCAATAAGTGAGCTAAATGACGCACTTAGAATTATATAAATAATTTAAATAAAATATATATATCATAATCAAGTAAAGTTGAACCAAATGACCATAATTTTTAAGGAAGGACATTATAATGTCTAAATACCTTAAAAATAAAAAATAAAAATGTTTAATTAACATTTTAAAACTTATCTTTTGTTTTAACACCCTCATCATCCCTTTTCAACATTAATAGTGGTAACATATTTTTTATCCTTAAGGGTCATAAATTTACTTCGAAGTTCAAAAGTGTCTAAAATTGATATTTGGTTGGAAATTTTGACCATTTATCATCCCACTTGTCCAATTTAAATATATATATATATATATATATATTATTTTTAAATCATTTAATACAATATTGTTTATCAAAAAATATCGTGAAGGTCATTTTTTGGACAATTCATTTAATTTAACTTCAGAGAAATCATGAAAATAATGTTATTAAAATGTAACTAAGTTTACCATAATTAATAATTTATAAAGAACTATTTAATTCTTTTAATACCATAATTCATCCAACACATATTAATTTTATTGTTTTTAAAATCATTACATTGATTTTTCTATTTTTTTCATAAGCACTTTATAAGAATTGAGTTAGTGTTTAAGATAATTATATAATCAATAAAAATTAAAAATAAATTATTATCATAAGAGAAATTTTTTTATGTTCAAAATAAACATTTATATTCATTTATAACTTATTTTTATCCTTATGAAAATTATATTAGAAACTAAAATCCAGAATGTGACCTTTTGTATTTATCCTTTTCTTAAAAAATATAAATATTGTAATCAAAAGAACGTGGAATAAGATTTCAATATTTTCATATATAGGATGTATTTTGTTTGAATAAAACCGATTAAATATGATAAATTAAAGTTTTTATGAGATTTTTAGGCCTTATATCATAGTTTTATCCTAGTTTTACCTATTTTAACCTTACCGATGTGACAAATATTTACCATGGTCACTAATCATAATGACAAAAAATAAAAGAGACGTATTTTCAAAATTTGAACCAAATAATTAAATATATGTAATCTATTTTTCAGGATTAAATTTATATAAGTGGGAGATATCAATTTTAATATAACTTTTTAAAACACAATGAAAAGTTGTTTTTTGATAATTGCGTTTTTAAGCACAAAAAGGAGCATATACAATAATAAAATATAATTTTGATTCCTATGGAAATATTTAGATAATTATTAATAAGACAGATATTATTTTAATTTAAAAAAAGATCTAAAATATAATGGTACTTTTAAATTCCTTGATTTAAAGAAAAGAAATGTTAGTTTTACAAAAATCGATATTTTTCACTATTCACTGAAAAATATATTTTTTATAAAAGAATCCCAAAAATTCCCCATAAAATTATATTGAAATTAAAATTTCAAAAATTACATTTATTCCCTCAATAAATTTTCTAAAAATGTTAGAAATTAATTATAATATCCATGTACAAAATTCAATAAAACCCATTTTTGAAGTAAATATATTTCTAAAGCATAAAATGACTTTACTAAAAATTGGGTACATATTTATTTTGAATAAATAAATAAATTTTAAATATATAAAGCCTTTATACATATTTATCATAATGTGGTTATTCTTATTCATACATTCAATTTAACTTCTAGGATATATTGGTCATATTTAAATAATAAATTTTTATAGTATATCAAAATTTTCTTAAAGTTCAGTGTTGCGTGTTACGAAAAAAATTTATCATAGTATTATTTTAAACTAAACTTTCTAGGTGGTATATTATCCCCCTTTAAATATATTTCAACCTTACAATTTTTTATCTCATTAATCAAATGCTTAATATTTGAAAATATATTTTTTGAGAACCCACATCATAAAATGGGTTAATAAGACATCCCTTGAAAAGGGGAAGTGGGAAACATAAAATTTAATAGAAATAATACCCAATCAAGTTCCTAAATAAGCAAAAAATATTATTAGGCAGTGAAAATAGGGACATATTGGAGAAAAATAAAATTCTTAGAATTATAGATAGTGATAGAGACCATGATTATGAGAAGGTTAATGAACTCAAAAATGAAAATTAAAAAGGGATACATAATACCATATATTCATCATAAAAGAAGGTAAAAATAAAAAATTTTTGTTTCAAGATCCATTTCCTAGATTTGAGTGTTTACTTTACTATCAAGATATATAAGATGAGAAAATATAGTTACTTGATTTCTTTCCATTTCATAAGCACAATTTCAACCATTGGTTATGCTTCGATCAATTTCTACTTTATTATCATATATTACTCCAATAAATAAATATTAAATATGAAATTTTCATGCATGAAGCACTAAAATTAACTTTTTATAGATCATAAGATCCACAAAAGAATGAAAATTCATTCCTCATATCACTAAATATTTACCAAAACCAAAATGATTTGAAGAGGTTATCAAATATGGATATATATTCATATGATGAATTAATACTTTATCCTCTAAAACCTAAGAAAACACAAAAATTTCAACATAAAACATTCCATAAGTAGTTGACCATAAGATATTGGAGTTCATGTCCTAGGAAAAACTGTTTTCACATTGATTATATGTATATTCAATGAATTGAATATTAATGAAACTTGTTAACCAATATTTTTTTTGTTATGCCTAACTCTAATGTAATAATTTCATAGAGTATGCATCGTATTGATAAGTTCATACAAGTTCCCCTCTATGATGAGAACCTTGATGTTCTATGACGATATTCTCAAATAATGATCTGCAGTTGGATAACGTAATATGATGAGACACATAGTACATAGACTATCTGGTATGAGTACTCATAAGAAGATGAGGATTATTGTCATGAAGTTCACACTTAGAAATATCCAAGATGGGATATTATGAGAATAGACCCACAAGTAGGAATTCTGCATGTTTGGTATCATAGAATATTCTTATCTATGAGAATGTTTAATCGTCATAAGAATTTAAGATTATTATTAATGTATGTTACAACTCATGTAGTTATATGTATTTCATAAGAAACGATGAAAGCATTTCATGGAGAATTTGGATACATTGGGTGCATCCTAAGTGACATGTCATTAATGAATAATTTGATGAAGAATTTTTTCCTTCCATTTTTATGAAAGCTGATATCTCATCCATTTGATTGAAATATAACCATCATATTAAATTCCATGGCCATGGTGTAAAGACATGTATATTTTAGATAATTAGATAAGTAGATATCTATCATATAGTTTGGTGAAACATTTGTTCAATCTTCTTAATGAGATATTATGATAGAGAGGTTATATTACACAGTGAGAGTTAGTTTGTGGTTGTCGATGTTGAAACATTAAGTTCTTTCTCTTATCTTCCGTGACCAATTTCTAGAAAATAACCTTATAAATTATATAATATCGCCTAATTCCAATGATAAAGAATCCTAGAGGGTCACAAACTAAGTGTTTCCACTGATCTTCAGTAAATTCTCTTTGACTTTAATTAAGGTAATAAATATTATTCTCATATCTAAGGAATAATTTTATTCATGTTATATTGATCGCATAAATTAAATAAATATTTATTCACCAGCTTGTGAATAAAATATTTATTTTATTTATTAGATTTTTAAATAAATATTTATTCCATATATTGTGATTATAATATTTATTTTATGAATAAAATATGTATTTGGTTATTCAATAAATTCTAGAGGAGTTTGATTAGACCAAGACTGAGTCCGGTGACAAATATTAATTAGCAAGACCATTACATAATATTTTTTTATTGTGAAAGTTGGTGTGTGCCACAAAATAATAAAAATATAATTATTATTATTTATAATGAGATTTATTAAAGGTTATAAGTATTATTTAATTGTTGGAATGAAATTAAATAATATTTTAACTTAAATCCTAACTCTATTAATAGATTAATATTTCTATTGTGTAGAGTATCCAAAATTGATTATAGAGAATTTTTGTGCACAATTAATTCTTTCTCAAGTCGCCATTTTCTCTCCTCAAGAATGAGAAGTGAAAGAGAAATTTCATCATGACTGAAGAACAAGCGATCAAGAACCAACAGTGAAAGACATTCGACTCTATACACTAACACTCGGAGGTTGAGTTCAATTTCTCATATATCGTAGGAGCATGTGTGGATCACCGATAGAGGGATTCTATACATGCATCCTTATAGTGAAATGAAGGTAATATGAAAGGGGTTTTTCAGACAATGAACATTCACCTAGTGAATAAAGTTCCTAAGCTCAGGTGTTTATTTCTTCAAATAATAAATAAATTAATTATAAATTTGATGTCAAGATCCTAACTCTTGGTTTTGGAAAATTATTATTAAAATAAATTTTAATATATCTCCAACCTCTGCACACTTACGCTACATCCAGAACCATCAAGTGGTATCAGAGTGGTCATGTTTAAATTTATAATTATTTATTTTATAGTTGATTAATGGGAAATTGTGGTTATATTTTCATTTCATGTTATCCATTCTTTTATCTTATTTGAATTAACATTTTATCGACATATTAGTAATGTTTGTTTATATTTTAATTTTCTTAAAGGTTTAAGAATAAATGAATAATGACCCAATAATCAATTAGGAATTTCTAAATCTACATCCGATAAAAACTGGGTTACATGGATTGTAGTCGGAGAACACATCGTATACGCATGCACATTGTAACTAGATATGCTAAGTAATTAATTACATGTGGGGATTTTATTGAACGTCGTTTCCTGATTGGGCCAACTTGGAAATGACAATCAGATACAGGGTGTTTACTAGGCATGTACATTCTGTGTAGTCTATCCATGTTAAGACGTTGATTCCCCAGGCATGTGACTTGGATATACAACAACCGAGGTACAAGGTGTGTAGATTTATGTACATGCTGAGTAGTATCACATTAATGGAGAAATTAAAGTTATATTAAATTTGAAAATTTCACAAATAAAAACAAATTTTATTGATTGTCACACCACTACATGTATGAAAATTTAATAATGGTTTTAAAGAATTTTAAATTATCAATTAATTTATTGTAATTAATATTGCTTTATTAGTTTTACTGTTCATTTTCTATAAATTCCATTAATAATGGGTATCTACAAAAAATTTCATATGATCATTGAGATGAAAGAGAATTAATTAATTAATTCATCCATGTAAATCATAAATAATAAAATAATGAATGAAGAAATGAATGATATCCATTTAATTTTGCATATTCATTGCATGTATGACCATTCATGAGCTTGACCAAGACTCGGGTATGTGTTGAATGTTTTAATTTATTTTATTTTATGATTTTTCAAATAAATTAATTTTAAATTAAATTATGGTATGTGATTCATACCTCTATTTATTATTATATCGGACTTGCATAACCAATGATATTTATGTAATCCCTTTTAACCAATCCTTTGTGTTACCTCACCTACATGTTGGTAATAAATATTTATAATTAATGGAGAAACCTAAGGCATGTGGAGGTGGTTCATGATAGAAACCATAATGATTCCAACCTAGTTGATATACAGGTGGATAGGTGGAGTGCTGTAATTTATGCCAAGAACAAAAATAGAATATATTTTCCTTAGGTCAAAGATTAATTTTATAGTCTCTCATTAAATCAACTGTTTGATAAATCTCATGAACATGTCATTTAATTAATTATTTATTTCTATATATGAAATTATTTATTTTATGGATACAAGGTCGTGATCACAAAAATAAATGAATTAATTTTCAGGGATGGAAATTTAATAAATAAATTATTCTTAAATGTCTAATCCAACAAGGTTAATTAATTAAGTAACATCCACATAACATTAAAAAGATGTGTAAAGGAAAGAACAAGATAATGTTTATACCAAATAATTTTAAATCCCTCAATTAAATATTAATTTAGATTAAGCCTTCCATTTATTGATTGGGAATAAATCCATAGAACTAGGTGTAGTACATGGCCAATGTTTGGCCACTTACTTTTATTGAGAATTTTTCCTGAGAGTCTTGGGTTGACATAAACAAAATTGTATTGAGTCTAACAGACAAAATTTATTAAATACAAATTTGTAGGCAATTGTTGAGGAAATCAAAGTTAGTATTTCAGTATGGGGGAATCCACTCGACGGATCAAGGAGTTTCAAGTCGACTAATTGCAAGACTGCCTACCTAATTACTTTATTATAGCTTTCATGGTAAAAGTTCAAGTAATTAAGAAATGTAATGGGGATCATTGCTACTAGAATTTTAAAGAATCTATACATTCTAAGTTAAATAGTGAGGGATATTGAGACTTGATAGAAAAGTGGGAGATTTAATAAAAAAACATTTAATTTATTATATCTCACTTATTTTGTAATCTAGAAAAGTACTAATATTCTTCTCTTTTAATTGTAAAATATGATGACAAGTTCATCATCCAAACTGCCCCTATGATTAATATTGATGAATGATAACCTCCTAACTAGAAGTAACTTCCAAGAGTGGTTTAGAAACCATTGTGTTATGCTACACCATGAACGGAAATCTTAAAATCTAGAAAGCTCAATGCCTTATCCTCCTACTAAAGAGGCGAGTGATGAATAGTTTATTGTATACGAAAAACATTTGAGTGGTGTATTCAATATTTAATGTTTGATGCTTTCATCAATTTCTAGTGAACTAATGAAGTCTCATAGAAACATGGATGCATATAGAATGGTTTATCACCTCTATGGAATTTACTATGATAGAGATATACAAGAACAATTTGAGATTTCAATGGTTCTCTTTCAGATCATGCTTGGAGAGGGTTCCATTTTTAGGACTCACATAGTCAAGATCATTGGCGATATTGAGAATTGAGAGGTTATATGGTTTAGACTCCCCAATAAAATGGGCACTAGAATCTTTCTAACATCACTACCCATGAGATTCTCCAGCTTTATTGTGAATTTTAATCTTCTTACTCTTCTTCTCCAACTAGTTAAGGATACAAATCATGAAAAAACTTCCATCCTTATGGTGAAAAACTGAATTGGAAAGAGAAGAGATTGAAACCCAAAGCTTATTCACACCCTTCCAAGAAGAAGAAGATAAAGGAGAAAGTAAGGGAACATGATTCTATCTCTTTCACATGTGGGGAGAAGGGCCACTGGAAGAAAAACCGCACCTAGTCAAAGAAGCAAGTGGAATCTTCTAGTGAATTTATTATCAAGGTCAATTATTGTATTTCTGTAAGTTGGGTATTAGATAAAGCTTATAGTTCTCATATCTATATGAAAATATAGTAATGATGTATATTCATAAATATTGACTAAGGAGATGACGTTCTTTGAGAATCCAATGGAAATAAACTTTCCACTATAACTATCGAGGACTATTACCTCATGTTGCTGACCAAAATGATATTTTTTAGACGGTTCTTATTACATTCCTTTAGTTACCAAAAACATTATTTTTGTATGCAGACTTGATATGTACTTATTTATTTTCAAATTTTGGAATAAATGGTTCTTCTTTTATAAAGACGACATTTGTTATGTTAAGCCACATTTAAATAATGTGTTTTATGTGTTGGATTTCATGAATGAAATAATAGAAATATATAATGAAGTTACCTCACTTGACTAATAACACACCCAAATTTGGAATAACTATATAGGTTATTCAAATGAAAATCACTTGACTAAATTATATAAAGATTGATATTTAGATTCTTTTGAACAAAAAGTACTTAGTGTATGCCAGGAATGTTTACAAGCCTGAATGCTTGAATGGCCCAAATACCTTTAATTTTTTTATTCATTTTTGTTAATACCCATTTTAAGGGTTAAAGGAGAACCCTTAAATGGCGCATAGTCTTCGTGAAATTACATGACACGATGGTATTATAGGAATTCATCCCAGACTATGACTACATGGAACTGACCCTCCCCGGCATCTGCATTATAAACAGCTCTCCACCTTTTCATGGTTGTTTGGATAGTTGTCCTTCACATTAATGAACAAGCCTGGTACCAATGGAAATTTACATACCCTCTCATTAATACAAATCTGATAGCTCTACTCTGGTGAATGCGCCTACTCTAAATCCTCCATTAGATCTTGTTCCATGTAGAATATTTCTAGTTTTTCATCTGCACATCATGTGGCCAGAATTTCTTGAGCTGGCCCGAAGGACATGAGGAGAATAAAAGGAAAAAATGTGGACCAAAATACTTACTAACATGAAGTCCTGGGTGTCCCAATGTCCTTTAAGGACTTGAGGACCAAACCAGTGGCCCGAAGTTGAATAGTTTCAGCTGCTACAGTAATAAATAGTCCCTACAATAGTAACTGCTATAGTACCTACTATAGTTATGTTACAATAGCCCAGAAAATATACCTTCTCTTAGATTTGATCCTGGGTCTCATGGATGCACATGAAGAGTCCCCACAAAATGGGTTGCGGTTCATTTTTTTACAAGGAAAAATGACTAAATCCCTATTTAGTGGGAAAGGTGAAAGGGATAAAGAGCTTCTTGAATTAGTTCATTCCAATGTGTGTGGACCATTTCTTACTGAAGAAAGGGTTGGGTACTCATAATTCACAACTTTTATTTATGATTTTAGTAGATATGGATTTATCTACTTAATGAGGTAGAATTCATATTATTTTGATAAATTCAAGGAATAAAAGAATGAAGTTGAGAATCATCTTGGTAAGAAGATTAAGAAACATTTCTCAGACCTTGGTGGAAAATATATTAATCAAGACCTCATTGATTATTTATGGGAGCTTATGATTTTATCTCCACTCAATCCTCCATATATAAATCAGTGAAATGGTGTAAGTGAAAGCAGGAAACACACCTTATTGTACATGGTGAGATCAACGAAGAGTTATGTGAGTATTCCGTTATCCTTTTTGGAATACATGTTACAAACAGTATCATATGTACTAAACAGATTTCCAATTAAAGTAACAAATGGTATATCATATAAAATATGGAATGTAAATAAACTTGTGTTGTTTCACATACATGTGTGGGGTTGATAAGAATTTGTTAATGCCACTTCAGGTAGTAATATTGCACTCCGAGGTACAAAGTGTATCTTTATAGGATAACCCAATGAAACAAAGGGATATTACCTATACAATCATTAAGAATAATAGGTTTTGTTTTATAAATGTCCCAAATTTCTCAAGGATGTTATTATCTCTGAAATATATAGTGGGAGAGAGATAGACTTTGATGAAGTCTAGGCTCAAGATATAGAAGAGTTAGCACATGAAAAAATTCCACAAATCCCTATGGAAGAATAAATTGTTTCAGATATAAAATCACTACATAAGAGTAATAGAGAGGTTAGAGAACCAAAATGATATGGTTTTTTATTCATTGAGGATGGTTACTCATTAGTAGTTTATAATAATGATTCTCTAACTTACATGGAAGTAGTAATTTGAATAGATGTTTCCAACTAGAAAGAATTCATGAATCCAAAATTGGATTGCATGTACCAAAAAAGAATGGATTTTGGTAGACCCTCTGGTAGATGTAAATACCATTGTTTACAAATGGGTATTCAAGAAGAAACTTGAAATGGAAGGACAATTCATTACTTATAAGGAATGACTGGTTGAAAAGGGGTTTAAATAGTGTCATGACATTGACTACGATGAAACCTTTTCACCAGCTTCAATGTAGAAAACCATTAGAATTCTACTTTACATTATGGTTTTACATGATTATGAAAATTTTAAAATAGATGTCAATACAACCTTCTTTAATGGGAAACTTCATGAAAATGTCTATATGATACAACCAGATGGGTCTGTGAATCAAAAGGATTCCAACAAGGTATGTAAGTTTAAAATATTCATTTATGGATTAAAGTAATAATCCAGGTCATGGAACATTTGTTTTTATGAGGCCATAACAAAATTTTGGTTCATAAAGAATGAATTCAATCTGTGTATCTATAAATGGTTTAGTGGGAGTGGTGTGGTTTTAATAATAGTATGTGTTGATGATATATTACTCACTGGAAATGAAATACCTGTCTTATAGTCTTTTAAGGCATGGATGAATAAATGATTTTCTATGAAGGAATTGGGAGAGTAATCATATATTCTTGTGATCAAGATCCATCATTATAGATCCAAGAGGTTTCTAAACCCAATTGAATGTACATACAGTGACATGATACTAAAGACATTCATCATGGAACAATCCAATATAGTATTCTTTCCCATGTCACTTGACATTCATCTCTCTAAAAAAATGTGTCCTCAAACACATGAGTAAATAAATATAATAACATGGATTCCTTATGAATCATAGATTGATTCAGTCATGTATATTATTCTATATACTAGGATAGACATAACCAACTCATTATGTGCAGTATGAAGATATCAAGTCGATCTAGGTGACTGACATTGGATGGAAATCAAGACAATCCTTAAGTATCTAAGGTGTACTAAGGATATCTTCCTGGTTTATGGAGGAGATGAGGAACTATTAATCAGAAGATAGGAATATTATTGTTTTCAAACTGATCAAGATGACATGAAGTCACAAAATCAATACATCTTCACTTTGAATGGTGTTGTTGTGAGCTAGAAGATCTCAAAGAAGGATATGGTTGCATATTATACAGTAGAGTTCGATTATATTTTGGATTTTGAGGAAACTCAAAACGTAGTATGGATGAAAAACTTCATCCAATATATCAATGTGGTATCTAGAAATAAAGAACATATCACACTATATTGTGATAATACTATAGTGGTGGATCTTAGAAAATATCCAAGGCCACATCAAGTGACAAAGCACATACTTCATAAGTATCATCTCTGGAGGGATTTTTATTAGAGAGGGGAAGTTACAGTGAGTATTTAAATGGAATACAACATGGTTTACCCCTTGAATAAATCCTTAAATTAGAAGAAACATGACTATAATATGAGTTCTAGAGGCCTGAATTTCATAGGTAGTTGGCTCTAGTCCAAGTGGGATTTTGATGGAGTTTATGTCCTAGGACCATTTTTTTTACTTTGATTACATGTAAATTTGATGTATTTAATATTAATAAAACTTCTAATCATATATTGATTTTTTTCCATGAATTTAATGTAATAATATCATAGAGTGTACATCACATTGATAAGGTCATAGAAGTTGCATGCTAAGATGTAAACAATGATGTGCTATGATGATATTCCCAAATAATATTCTATGGTTGGATAAAATACTATGATCGGACACATAGTACATACACTATTTGGTGTGAGTACTCATAAGAATTTGAGGATTATTCTCATTATGTTTTCACTTGGTAATCTCCATGATGGTAGATTATGAGAATAGAACCACTGATCGGAATTTTTCATTTTTTGGGTGTAATTAGATATTCCTATCTACGAGTAGGTTTGACGGTCCTTAGACATTATTATTATTAATTTGTGTTATAACTCGTATACATAGATGTATTTTTAAAACCATGATGATAAAAATTCATGGCGAAGTTGGATACATTGGGTGCATCATGAGTGACATGTCAAAAAATGAATAATTCAAGTATTTTCCCCTTCCATATTCATGGAAGCTGATATCTCAGCCCTTTGATTGGAATAGAATTTTCACATTAATTCCATGACCATGGTGTAATGAAGTGTTTATTTTTGATAGTCAATGAAATTCATATCGATCATATAGGTTGGTGATGCATTTATCCAACCTTCTTGATGGGATATTGTGGTAAAGATATTATATTACACAGTGAGCATTCGTATGTGGTTTTTTATGTTTCTACATTAAGTTCATTCTTTTGGGTGCCTTTACCCATTACTATACAATAATATAAAATTTAGGCAAGCCTACCTAATGCTAATGAGAAAGAATCCTAGGGGGTCATACCCTAATTGTTTCGGTTGATCATGATTAAATTATATTTGAGTTTAATTAATGTAATAAATATTATTCTCAAGTCCGAGTAAATAATTTTATTCAAGTTATATTGAGCACATAAATTAAATAAATATTTTTCCATTGACTTGTTAATAAAATATTTATTTTATTTATTGAATATTTTAATAAATATTTATTCACTATATTGTAAATAATATATTTTTTTTCTGAGTAAAATATTTTTTCGGATGTTTAGTAAATGCTAGAGTAGTTTGACGGGACCAAGACTGAGTCTGGTGAAAAATATTAATTGACAAGACCATTAAATAATATTTTTTATTGCATAAGTAATCGCGTGCCACAAAATAATAATAATATAATTATTATTATGTGGAATGCGGTTTATTAAAGGCAATGAATATTATTTAATGGATGGTATAAAATTAAATAATATTTTATCTTAAATCATAACTCAATAAATAGATGACTATACCTATTGTGTAGAGAAACCAAAATTGAGAATAGATAATTGTTGCACACAAGGAATTCTATCTCAACTCTTCATTCTCTCTCCCACTAAAGAATGAGAATTTCAAGAGAGATTTATTCAAGAACGAAGAATGATCTATCCAGAACAAACAACACAAAACATTCAACTTTCTATGCCAGCACCCATAGGTCGAGTGGTGTTTCCTGGAGATCAAAAGAGCATATGTAGATCACTACTAGAGGGATTAAATCCTTGTATCCTCATAGTGAAAGGAAGGTAATTTGAAACTGTCTTTTTGAATGATAAAAATTCACCAATGAATAATGTTTCTAAGACCAAGTATTTATTTCTTCAAATATTAAATAAATTAGTTATAAATTTTACATGAAATATCCCTGCTCTTGATTTTGGGAAACAAATATTAATATAAATTTTAATATATCACCCACCTCTGCATGATTCTTTTGTACCCAAAACCATCATAAGACTCCTCCAAAACACGTCTCACCAAACTCAAAACCCAAAAATATGAAATATTTGATCACATTTTGATTCAATACCAACTTTAAAATTTATCTCCAAACAAAATAAAGTATCTCATAATATCACATACCAAACACATGAATACCATGATTATATATTCTCTTAAAACACAATAATAATTTCCCAAAATTAGTTATATCACACTAAAACCAAAATAAAATATTACATGCTTACATAAATTAACTAAATATCCATTTATCTAATTGTGTTTAATATAATCCTATACTTTTCCCAATAGAGTTTACTTGTTTTAAAAAAATACCATTAATCATGTAGTCCCCAAATAAATTTTAATCCCATGGTTATCTATATGAAAAAACATTTGTTCTAAAAATATGATATCCCTTATATCCTAGTTAACCATATTAACATCAAAGATCAAATTAAACATAAATGGTACCCATACCTTTCAACTTATATCTATAAAATATATAATAATTCTTATTCAAATAAAAATATCACTAAATCATATACTAAACCAAAGGGTAATATTCCCATAAAAAAATCCCAAAATATACTTAATCATCTTAATCTCCCATCGCATAAAACCTCAAAAGGGGTATCAATGCAATTAAACTTATGAGAAACATTAGAATTATAAACCCATGATAATTTAGGTTTACACCATATCACTATGTAATATCACAGGTCACCATAGGTTATATCCTCACATTAATCATATTAATTAATAATGAAAATGTGAATTAACCCAACCATATACCCTAAGAGTGTTTATCATGGTGTGCGGTATTAGGCTCACTCATCATGCACCGATGATGATCAAGTTAATAACCAATTTGACCCTTTTTGATTTGTTTCTACTAGGTGAATCTATTTCACTGCCACATCCACTTGACAACATCCAAAAAGGGATACATTTTCTAGGATAACCAAACAATCTCTAATTTACCAAAGCACCATGATATTACCATATACAAAGAAATATACCTAGAATCTATCATAGTGTTATGTTCTCTTATATTTTTTCCCCAAAATATTATTCCAAAGAGTTATACTAAACTTCCTCTAATACATATTATAACACCCTTACTCTAGTAACTAGAAGCCTATGGTTATCTTAGTATATTTTAAAAAGATACAAGTGATTACATTATAAAGGATCTAATAGTTTAGTATTTTTAGGAGACTAGATACATACATGATGCTCACATTATATTTGAAAACATTAAATTAATCATGAAATTATAGTGATGAAATTATTATTTATTATAGAATATCCATGTAATCAATCATAGATCCATTCTTGGTATCCTATGGAAATGAAACCATAATAAAGGGTGAGATGATATGCTCTATAAGGGTAAATATAGGAGATATCAATCAAGGATCATGAATTAGTAAAAATATAAGAGTATGGGAACATGACCATAACTTGAGATAGTTATACCCAATCATTCAAAAATCATCAAACATGAATCATGGAATAAGTTTTTATCATAAAATATGTAATAATTAAGATTTTGGAATCCTAAATAATCAATCATGATTCATTATAACATATAATAATCATAATACATAAGATTATGGCATATACATAACATATAAAATCATTTCATTGGACTCGTCACACAACTAAAACTATCATCATGGACTGGGTTTACTTCTCAATCCATCATTTTCTTAGTCCAGGTTCACTCCCAGGACTATCATATTAGAAATAGTCCCTTACTAAGCTGAGTTCACTCCATATTATAGTGTGTATTATCTCATGTGATGTATTTCTTAATCAAATGTAGTGGATGGTTATAATAGACACACCCATATCTTGTTTATAACATAAACATTGTAACTTGGTTTATAATTGAACCCCACATATTTTTTTAAAGCATAACCACCTATACTTGGTTTATAATATTACCACTTATCACATTATAAAACCCATACATATGTGTACCGCATAATCATAAAAAATTCATCAATTATCACAACATAATTCATGGAAAATAAATTGGTTTCATAAACATCTCATCATCATAATCATAAACCATCCAAATAAATAATAAAGATATTATCATCAGATTATATCCAATGTAAAGAATAAGTAACATCAAAGTATGTTATCTTAGATGAAATACGCCTCTAAAATATAATTGAAATATTTCTTGAGGAAAATCACATTTTTATTTTGAAATTAGTTTTTAAAATATAAAATTTCCAAAATTTTATGGAAGAACTTTTTTTTGGAAGAAACATATGAATTTTTAAATTAAGTTTAAACATAAATAAAACATATTATGGTGGTAGAATCCATTAATGCCGTGTATGTTAAAAGAGAACATTCTTAACAAACTTTTGTAAAAATTCAAAACCGACTTATTTAGGAAATATTTATTTAAAAATATTAATTTTATACCTTTGTAAATAAAGTAAAAGGTATTGAAAATAAACATTTTAAAACATTTCAATTATAGGTAAACACATTCATAAAATAGTTTTGAAGAGCATAGACATGGAAGAAATGGTTCGTTAACCAAATAGAAAAAACAAATCTTTTCATTAAATACATTTTTAGGTCATTTTAAGTACCAAATAGAGTAAAGTGGTACAAATACATAAAAATTACAATAATACCCAAATTATAAGAGAATATATTTGATTTTAAGAATAATATCCATATAATTCCATTTTATGGAATTTTAGTATATACAATTCCAAAAATAAATGAGATTATAACATAAATCCTTACCACATTGGTAATCTCTAAATAAGAAAATCTTGAAAGATAGAACTTTATATGGATTTTTAAATCCCTATAATTTTCATTAGAATCATTATAAAATAAATTTATGTATATTATATATACCATAAAAAAGAAACAAGTAATGAATATAACATTTTTTCATTAAAAACTGAGATGAGATACCCATGGCTCAAGTATTATCTTGCTTCATATGGGTTCAAGACTCAGGTATAAAAAATATATATTTATTATAAATATATTAAATAACTATTATCATTCATATCATTCTATATGTGAGTTACTTATAACATATTATCACCCATTTAATAATAATTACTTATTAAAATCACTGTTACATGTGATAACTATTTTATTTTTCATGCATGTTGTTGTTCAAAAGTTTCATTCCTTGTAAATTGACCATGGTTATTTTTTCTTAAAAAAATTAATCATGTAATAAGTATAATATATAATCATTACACACACTTTCATAACTACTCATATAATTTCATGAGGAAAATTGAATCACTTCATGGAGACGGTAATCTGTATGTACACACGAGTCAAGTTTCCACTTTTCGATGGATGGAATGAAAGAAGGGTGAATAATAAGTCACCTTCATATAATAATTATTACATCATAAATATCATATATATTAATTTAATCTATCCTTATTACCATATATGTAAATAAGAGTTGAAAAATGAATCAGATAGCTTCGTCGAGGTGGTATTCTAAATATATGCATGAGCAACATCATCGTTTTCCAACTAATGTGAAGGTAAGAAGGTAGATAGAATATTATAATTATATAAGAAAAAATATTTCATAGTTATAATACATAAACATTAAATCGATAATAATAACCAACCATTAAATATGGTGATGGAATATTAATTATATTACTATGTGGAGATGGTTGTCCACATATACTCAGGAGCGATAATTTCTTTCCCATTTAATGGAAAGGAAATTAAAATTGGTTTTTTCCTAGATTTATTAAAATATTTTTATATTTATGATACTAGATAAATCATTTTAGTATTTATTCAGAATATTTATAAGAATTATAATAAGAAATTAACTTTGAAATAGTTGTGTAAGATGAAATCCTCTTCTTTTAGCAACCTCCTTTTGATTACACTTTAAGCCTTTTTAGGGAAGTGTCAGGGAAATAAAATAATCTATAGTATGAATAGAATCAATATATGTAGGTATTATGGTATGGATTTTCTAAGCTATATTTCTCCAGTATTGTGAAAAAATGATAATAGGAGGTTTTTTTTACATGTGTGGGAAATGATACACTTGAGATTTGTTAAAATATTTAAATATTATATATATTATAATCATGTAATGTGGAAAAAAAGGGAAAAATATTTAATTAATTAAATTATATTGTTAAAATATCTTTAACTAATAAAATTTCAACACTTTGAGGTAACATTTTAGACCTTATATTTTGGTTTAACCCCCTCATTATCCCTTTTTATCCTTAACTGTGGCAATACATTTTTTAGCCTTTAAGGGTCACAAATTTACTTATAAGGTGAAAACTGGCTCAAAAAACGTCCATGGATGAAATTTTAGATAATGTTCCATCTGATATTTCCTATTTTAATAATTTTTATTTTTAAATCATTTAACAAATTTTTTATCATAAAATATCCTTAAAGTTTTTTTAGACTATTCATTTAATTTGACTTCAAAGACATCAATAAAACTATAGAATTCAAATATAAAAACATTTATGATCATTTTTAGTTTATAATTAATTATTAAATTCATGGAATACCATAATTAATCTAAAAAATATTAATTTTATTGTTTTAAATTCATTCACCTTGATTTTTCTACTTCTTGCACAAACACTATATTGGTGTAATGTAAGCATTTAGGGTAATTATATCATCCTTAAAGATTAAAAATAAATTAATATAATAAAAATAATTTATTTATTTTCAAAATTACATTTTACATTCATTCATAACTTCCTTTTATTCATATTAAAATATATCATAGAATTTAATAACACGAATGTTTGATTTTTTATTTATCATTCTCTTAAAATAATATAAATGTTATAATTAAAGAAAAGTCGAAATAAATTTAAATATTTTCATATATAGGATATATTATGAATAAAATACCTCATATAATAGGATAAAGGAATGTTTTATTGAGTTTTTAGGCCTTATCTCATAGTTTTTACCATGATTTACCCTTACCGAGGTGACAAATATTTACAGAGTTTACTATTCATAATGACTAAAAATAATAGAGACCTATTTACTAAATTTTAAACTCATGAATAAAAATATGGAATTAATTTTTAAGTATCAAATTTTTATATGTGGAAAAAATTTATTTTAATATGAATTCATAAAACCCAAAGAAAAATAGTTTTTTATAAAAATGTGTTTAGAAGCATAAAAAATGAACTTATACCAAAATAAAATATAATGTTGATTTATTTGTAATTATTTACATTATGTTTAATAAAATGTATCTTATTTTAATTTAGAACCAAATTTTAAATATAATGGGACTTTCATATTATTGGATTAAAATAAAATAAATTGCATATTTTTTCAAATCAGTTTTTTCACTATTCACTGAAAATTATTTTTTTAGAAAAAATACCAAAAATTCCTCATAATATAATATTGAAATGTTGATTTAAAAAATAATTTTAATTAACTCAAATAAAAATTCTTAAAATATTATAAATTAATTAAAATTTCTACGCACAAAATGAAATAAAAACCATTGTTGAAGAAGACATATTTTTGAAGCATAAAATGATTTTACTAAAAATTGAGTACATATTTATTATGAATTAATAAATATATATTAATTATATAAAATATTTATACAAAATATTTTAATGTGGTCATTTGTATTTGTATATCAAATTTAATTTCGAGGTTATAATTGTCATATTTATATGATAATATTTTTATAGTATATTGCAGTTCGTTTAAAGCTCGATGTTGCATGTTAAAAAATGTATCAAGAATAAAAATTTTTTAAACTACATTTTTGGGGTGATAAATTG
The DNA here is from genome assembly GCA_963277665.1 of Viscum album. NCBI lineage: Eukaryota > Viridiplantae > Streptophyta > Magnoliopsida > Santalales > Viscaceae > Viscum > Viscum album. Next base: position 1,031,860,192 of record OY728121.1, on the reverse strand, counting down.
ATAGATTCATATATTTTATGGATAAATTAAGATTAATGAACATGTTGGATTCTTTTTAGTGATTTATATCTCGTTCATGTTGAACATCTTGGACAGATTCAGATCATTAGAGAAAAAGTAGGTCATTCTTCATTTATATAATATAGTCCAATTTTAATTGAAGTTATTGTGGATTTTTAAGTTTTATTTTTTTCCTATACATTTTAATAAGTTTTATTAACATTAAATACCATTGGTAGTATTATAGCCACAACCAAATCATTTGGATTTAGTTATAAATTTGACAATGAAACTGAAAAATGATAATTTCTAAAACCATAATGTCGCCAAGTCTAAAAAAATAATGATTCATAAAAATTTCAATACCATAGTATAAATGTTATTCAAAATGGTCATTTTATTTTAAAATTTATAATACTATGAAGTGGTTTAATAGAATCATCCATTGAAAAGTTATGTGAAAAATTAATTGAATTTTTTTGAAATCACAATAACGCGTTCAACCGATCACTTCATGATGGTGATCTTACCCATCATAAAAGTGCACATCAGGGTGTATATTTACATTTAATAACCCAAAATATCTTGTTTGTGGTGGAAATGGTTATGTTTTCTTGATATATGATTCCTTAAGACCGCCATAACAATGGAAAGTCCTTAACACCATATTGTTTTCCAAAAAAACCATGATTAACATATAAACGATTGTAGTTATCAGCATGGATGGAGTTGTCACTTGGGAAATCACTACACCATAGTATATATCCAAAATTACATGGTTATAGGAAAAATTATTGTCATGAATATCTATTTAAAGAGATGTCAACCAATAACCTCCACAACATGGTGTATATCCAAAATATGTATGGTGAGTAGAATTTTAATTAAAAAATATTTTTTGTTAAAATAATCAAAAAACCAAAACTAGTGTGGGTCCTCTAAACCCATTATGTATATGAGGATGGGATTTAAAGCATACTAAATTTTTTTGGTAGATTTGATCTAGGATTAATGTGGGTTTACATAGTGAATAATTTATAATGTGTGTATAAATTATAAAATAAAATGCAATGTAAAAGTGTATATACGGATTTATGAATTGGTTATAATTAATAATATAAAATGATAATATTATAACACCTTATTTGAAAAATATATGGTGTTTATTTTTTATAAAGTGGTTACATAAAATATTAAATGTTTTTGTTATTACAAATGTTTTCATAAATACCACTTATTTCATAATATGAAAGAGTTCATATTAAATTCTATGTAAATTAGAAATATAAAATAGTTAATATTAGAATTAATGAGTAATGTTATATTTATTTATGTTATATAATACTCATATAGAGTCCCTAAGTTATTGAGTGATTACAAATATTTCATTTATAAATTTTTCATAAATATTTATTTCATGTATATATTTATAAATTAGTCATTTATTTAGTTTATTACCTATTTTATACCTGGTTATAAAGTGTTATATTATGAATTAGTGTATAATTTTGTTAAAAATTTTCAAACAACTTATTTAAATTACCATACATGCAATTAAGTATTTCAATGATTGGTATGATAATTTATTTGTCTCTTCTACCTTGACTTTGAATTTCTCATGAATTATGAGATTAAATTTAAAAGTTTATTATAGTCTAAACATATTAGGTTTTAGAATTATGGTGAAATTGTAGTATTTATTGAGAAACAAAATCAGTATAGGGACTCTGTGTTGGAATTATTAGTGTACTGGGAGCTTAATCTCTATCTAGAATAGTGGGGGTGCACTAAAAATCACTCCATACTTAATTTTGTGATAATTGTTTATTTCATATGATTCTAATCCTTTACAAGAAAAGGTTTTACATAGATTATTCGTGGGATGAATTTGGATGTGTATAAATATAGTTGGATTTTAGTTTTGGTTATAAAAAAATATGAATTGTTTATATTGATAAACATAAATATAGTTTTAACATATTGACTGGGTGGAAGGAATAGTGATTAAAATAAATAAATAATATGAATCTTATATACATTTAAAGGGAATATGTTAGATAATATGGTGAGATATTGAAATACCTATAAAACACTAATTTTTATATTTCTTCCAAAGTTACACTTACCATGACATCATTTATTCAACAAGGTTGGTCCGTGCTAATATTGGGTTCCCTTGGATTATCTTGTGTAAGGTAAATAGGTTATGAGTGACCCTAATAGGATTAAGTTCTAAAATGATGCATTTGACTAATTTGACACTTATTTGGAAATCCTTATGAGTTATGATACCATAATAATAGAGTTATTCTTATCTATATGATGAATGTTTCAAATATTTATTCACTCAACTATCCAAGAATCATATGTGATATTATTAACAAGATGGTCAACCTACGTAGCTAAGTGATTGGAGGAAAACTCTCATGCATTCATTACATTGTGAAATATGGATCTTGTCCAATTAATGGAAATGATGGATTTATAAAGGGTACATCTTTTTATTGGTATCATATTTAATAAATTTATTTTTTAAATGAAAGTAATGTATGACACTCATCTAATAAAATATTCTAGTTTAGAAAACATGGAATCATCGTAATCAAATATGAATTTTAGATCAATCCCTGAGAAATAGAATCTTAATAGATGAATATTTCAAGACTGATATCAATACTAAAAACTAGGATTATCTAGAACTAGTTCATTTATATTGCTTTCTAAATATTCTATTAAATACCCCCTTTATTAGCACTATAAAAAACCCTGATAATGGGACCCCATTAACAGTGCTAAAAAATATACTGTTTAAGGGGTCCCTCTATCAGTGGTTTTTTACTAGCACTGATAAAGGTTATATTTCAAAATAATCATTGAAAGTTATATATTAATATATATATATATATATTTATATTGATATAAATATAGTATATATTTTTAAAATTTGTTTTAGTTATGGTAAATAGGCATTTACACTTAATATAAAAAATATTTAGTGAAAATGGATTATAAAATAAGTAAAAAAATATTTTTAATGAATAATTTTATAGCTATTATCTATTACTAATCATTTAATATCAATTAGAAGATAAAAAGTCAATAAAATTAATAAAATATCTAGAATATGTTGAAAATGTAACTCGAAATTCAAACAACCATAAATTTTTACTTGTGTGTCTGTTTGGGCTCTACCACATATCAAATTGAATTTTGCGATGATCTCTACACCCTAGGTGAAATGGGTGAAACATGTTCATTTTTTTAGGCCTAACGGGAAAGATTTCCTCAAAAACTGTGTTTTTAGTTGGGGTATATAAATTTTTTAACATTCGATGGAATTTCAACCTCATTTAAGGGGGAATTTTTTCCCATTTTCTGTTGGCACTAAATTTATTTATAGGTATTACATTCATATTGATATTATGGTTTTGAAATTTTATCGTATTTGACAATTTTTTTATTTATAACTAAATATATCCATAATTTGTTCTATTTACATATAACAAATCACTTGTATAAATTCGTATATTAACATATTTATATAGAAATGTATTTTTAAATATATAAAATAAATATTTATTATTCGTTTTATTTAAAGTTAAAAATTATTCATTTTTTTACCTTAATAAAACGAATTCTTATGTATATGTAACTTTTATATATACATATTTGTGTGTATTAATAAACACACACACACATATTTATTTATTTATATTCTAATATATATAAATGAATATTAGTATATAATATATTTAAATATATATAATTGTATATATATATATATTTTACACATTTCATAATATATACAAATAAATAGAAAAGTCATTAAATATACAACAAAACACATAAGACATAGTGGTACAGAGTATTCATTCACATAAGGGAGGTCCTGGGATCAAATCAAGGAATGAATAATTATTTGGTGTAACCATATATGATGGGAATGGGAGTAAGGGTGTGAGATGGTGGGTGGGTAGTTGAAAGTTCTGAGAAAGGGGGCTGAAAGCGCTGAGAACGGAGTTAGGGGTCCGTTAAAAAAAAATCTTTCCCCGTATTTTTTAACAGTTTTTTAGAACAGATAAATAAAGTCTTTAATAGTTCTAAAAAAGTTCTGTTAAAGAAACTATTTAACAGTTCTATAAATGAGTTAAAAAATGATACCTTTTACATTGCTTTTGTATAACTGTTAATGGGTTACTTTAACAACACTTTTTCAGTATTGTGAAAGACACCTTTTAACAACACTTGTAATATCCACACTTTTTAAGCACCAATAAAATCCATTACTAGAATTTTTAAATCCCCAATTTGCAGTAGTTTATATAAACATAAGATTCATTCTTAAGTAAGAAGGTAAAATTCTATGCAATTGGGAAACCCTTTCTCGAATAACCAATTCTTGAAGGCACAAAACACTAAAATCTAGATTCATATGAGAAGTATATATGGATTCACTTAAGGTTTCAAAGGTATTAAATGAAAATAACATCTGAAACATTAGTATCTTTTAAATATATTCAATATATTTAGTATTTAATAACATAGGGAGACGAGATACTCCCTTTGTGGCTTGATCTAGATATAAAATTTATTTTAGAATCATTATTATAATGGGTATGAAAATATGAATGATTTCAAAACATGTTTACCTAATCACACTATAAACTATTGTGGATATCTAGGAAAGACATGGGATGTCTAGACTCATATTCTTTGTTGATAATACATATTTGTAAACGTTTAAGTTGAAAGAAGAAAATTGGAAGGGCCAATTGTCAACCTTGGTTTTTGAAACCTAAAGGAGGTGTTAAGAAATAGGAAAAATGTTTCCATTTGGTATGGAATTATCCAAAATACTTTAAGGTGTTTATAAAACTATACAGAGAGTCCACATCAGGTGTTAATGCTATAAGAATCAACAAATCAATTTTAAAGGGTATATAATACCATATATATATATATATAACCTTGTAAATATACTGGAGTTGAAAAATAAATGTACAAATTTATAGAGATTGTAAATTTCATTAAAATAATTTGTAAATGGTTGATACTATGGATATTATGGATGAAAAGTAGTATTTCAATCTCTAATAGATCTAAATAATGGATCCATATTTCTATTTATCTTATATGATAAGGAAATTATTTTTTAAATAGAAATGTTATAAATATATAAGTTCATGGTTTTAATACACATGATTTAATTTTCATCAAATTATATTTCATAGTTTGATAAAAGACAAGTATAAACATATTTTTTGAAATATTTTTATTTAAATAGGATGTAAATAGTTCCCACAACCAAAAAATGGTACACTTTAAAGAATACAATCTTCTTTTCATAATTTATAATCAAACACATATAATACCATATTAGATATATATTATAGTATTTTATTTTTCAAATACTCACACTAAAGGAACTATGTGCTATTATATTACGAAAAAGATTTTTTTTATCATAGGATGATATTTTGGAGGTAATTTCAATTCTAAGAGGCTATTGGGATTATTATTAGACGTAGAGATGTTAACATTATAACAAATAAAATATTAAAATCATAAAATTCAATTTTAAAGTCACTTTATATCCCAAAATAGTTTATGATGTGTTGTTAAATATTGATATTAATGTAAAGAGTCTTATATTATTACCAAAGTGATCTTAGATAAAAATTAAATGGAAAGTTACAAGATATTAATATTAAACATTGAAAAAAAAGTAGAAATAAAATTTAATAACATTGGGACATTTAATGTTGTGATGAAAATGAGTTTGAATACTATATTAAAATAGTTTAACATTACAAATAAAACTCCTAACTCTCACCATTATTCAAATAATCTTTTTTCTTAAATTCTACTCAATAAAATATTTTAGTGGTAAGGATTTATCATTTGTTCCCATAGATATTTTAGATGAATTTTATAGATATGTGTTTATTTTAACAAAAAATTAAAATTATAGTAAACATAAAGACTTTATTGACATCCATCATACATGATATGATTGGATATGTTATTATTTATAGTTTTTTTAGTGTTCTTAAATGAGTTTATAAATATAAAACATATCATTTTATACAAAAATGAAACCTCCACTTCATAATTATTTTATATTAGATACATATATTTCGTAAACTGAAATGATAATTGACCACTAAATGTGTGACTTTGAGTTATCCATTGCAATTTCCATATCTTGGTTCACTCTGTATATTAACCAGAATTGGTCACTACATGATCTTTAGCATGAATCCTTGTATTCTAGAGGCTACAAAATAGAATTGGGGGTCTAAGATGATATTGTGGGGAGACTATACCGCAATATTTGAGTGTGAGATAATAAATAATAACCAGACATCATTCATGAACAATACTAAACATCAGTGTATGAGAAAGTAATGAAATAAAACATTTTATATCATATGTAAATACAGTAGGCACAAAGTTAAACAAACTCATAAACTACCCACTAGGATGACTATATAAAAATAATAAAAATAATAATAAAAGAAACAGAGGCTCTACTGTCATACTTGAGCCTAAAATCACCCCATTATCTAATTATGTTCAAATGAACCTACTCGATCATGGAACACTAGGAATCTTCCCAACCAAAACATATGAATATTGAAATCTACTCAGGTTCCCAAGTGTCATGGCTACCCCTGTAGGGTGTGATAAAAACTCAGAAGGGAACCACCAATGAGGTCCTACACATAACCAACAAATTCAGTGTAATTTCATGAAACAGACTTAGATGATTAATTAAAATAGTGCATAAGTGAAAATAAAATGACCAATATTTATTATAAGATTCTAATTCAACACTCGGGTTTGACCCAAACATACTTCAACTAGTGCCCAATTTTCGTTGACAATGACATGTAATAATGACGACCAATATCAATCCCATGGAAAATTCCGAGGAGAAAATCCTATTTAATCCAATTTAGTAGGTATAGGTCGAATCTAAGGAGTGTGTTGAAGGCATTCCAACCAAATAAACATGAGCTAAATCCAAGATGATTATCTAAGGAATTCGAACCTGAATACCCCTGATATGAATCCAAGGAGCATTTCAATGAAATTCCAAATCAATCTTGAAGGCCAACTATGAGGGTTTAATATCCAATTCCAAATCACAAGGATCAACTCAAAGGCAATCAAAACCAATTTCATCATATATAATAGGAATCCATCTAAGAAATTACAAACCAATATAAGGCTCGAAGTCTAGATCAGAGGAGTGTGTCCAAGGTATCCCATGTATCTAAATACGTCTTGGTGGAATGTCCATACCACTCAAATCATCTAACGTATATATTTCATAGGGGTTAACCATTTTCCTAAGCCCATCTCATAAGTTTGAGGTTGGAATATCAAATGCATGATCTATCACCATCACAGCGCACACCCTTTATAGGTTCAATATATCACTAGGTCGCCCATAGGGGTCCCTTATGTCTCATTAATATTGGAAACCCTTCATGGGTATCTTCATATCAAACATTTATCTGAGGTCAACACTTATTACTCATAAATAATAATGTCCCTCTACACCATCAAAGCCTCATCAAGGCCTTATTAGCCCTTTCAGTATAGTCATATTGGCATTGGTCTAGAGAGATAGTATGCAAAATTGGTGCTCACATCTTAATGTTGGAGGAACACTTCCCCATGGTCATCTCAACCACTGTAGTGACTCTAAGGCATCCTAGGGTTCATATAAGGTCTACTCATACCAATCAGTTTCAATTCATCACCAATCACTACTCAAGGGTTTATCATACCTATCTTGGTCTATTTAAAGCACTAAATTCATCTATATCTCACCAATATGGGTTCATATATCACAAATCATTCAATTATAATCAAGGCCTTGTTATGTTTGGGTTGTGATGATGGCAGCTACTTCCTGTGCGGGAGGTTTCTTCCTTTGAATCGATTACGAGGAACCTTGATTTTACGATCTTGCAAAGACATGGAATTATTCAAAACTGATTGGGAAAGTCCACTCATATATTTTTATAATTTTTCTGGTGCGGTCTCTGGCACTTCCTATCTTTCTCGGAAATATTTCACATTTTGAGAAGTTCTTTCTAGACCTTTCGATTCGTCTAGTTCACTGCCATTTCTCAAGAGTTCTGGGGATGGTTCTTTCATTGTAACTACAGATCCAGATGTGCTAATGCAATGAATTGTGCTATTAATGTTTTCTGTGTTTGGTTGTATCTATTACAAAAATGGGGTTAATCACTGGTCTTATGAGGATTTGATGGATAGAGTATCCCACTGCTGGAGCTCCTCAAGATGGAGGATTATACTGATTGCTAAGGGTTTCATCCTTGTTATACTGGAAAGTCCATAGGACCTTGATGCAGTATGGTGAATTTGAAATATGAACCTTAAACTAGGGTTCTCTAGGATCTTTGATTTGGATCCCAATTTTAATCCTTTCTCTCAATGCCACTCCTTTTCCCAAGTTTAGACCAAAATTCATGGCCTACCATGGGTTTACTGGCACCCAAAAATCCTAAATAATCGAGCATTAAGAATAGGATCCTCATTTGAAGATTTACCAGTGTAACCATAATGGATATCTTGGAATGTATGCCAGGGCCCTCATTGAGATTAATATATAGGTGCCTCCCACTAAAAATATTTCCCTGGCTATAAGTGAGAACAGATTAGAGATCATTTATGAATTTTAGAACCTTCCCAAATTTTGTGATCTCTGTAAGATGGTGGGTCACATATTCCAAAATTTCTATGTAGTTTAGAAGATGTTCAAGACAACTACTACCACTTCAGCATGTAAGAATGTTTCAAGAGGATGGAGGAACAATCAGGTTTTCCCTGGAAGGAGGGATCCCCCTGATCCATTAAAAGGAATAAGGGTTTATAATCATGCCATAAAAAACACCTCATGGGTAGCTCTGGTTGGGAATGAAGAGTTGGGAAATACTGGGATTCCAATTAACCAAGATGTGGATGAAAACCATAGAATATTACTTGAGTATTCCCTCATCAACTCTTTGTTCACATATGTTCTCTCCACTTCATTTTCTACTCAAGTTGAGGAATTTTTTCCTGATGTTATATCTGAAGATATATCTATTTCTATTCAACTTGATGAAATTATATATACTCCTAAGGGGCATCATTTCAACATGTCTTCTGAGATAAGGGTTGTTTTGAAAAATATACAGGATATAGGCATCACCTCTCCTATGAAGGGGGACGTTGTTCCAGAAGTGCGTTATACAACTGGTACGCCCTCTTTGAAGGGGATATTGTGGCATGCGATGCTAGTGACCCTCTCTCTGTGAAGGGGTCTTCTATGGTTCATGTGTAGGATGCAAGGGATACCTCTACTGAAGACTCTTCTACTTGGAGACCCATGTCATAGGATGCACCTACATCCTCAAAAATTATATTTGATGAGGACTCTAAAGGATCCAAATCTGTCTCCCATAAGGAAGAAGCTTCCAGGAAATCAAAAAGGAAAATAGATAAAAATAAAGGGGGAACTACCCACAAACCACAATATTAATGATGATTCACTTTTGTAATTGACATTGTGTAGCTAACCTTGGCACAATAGGTTGCCTCAGGCTCCTTTTAGGTAGGTATAAACCTGGAATTATTGTTATATTTGAGCCAAAGACTATTGATTCAAATCAGGGACCACTTATTAATTGCATAGGGTACTCTTTACTAGGCACTGCTCAGGTTACATACTCTCATGACATGATATTGCTTCTTATTCATAACATTGTTGATAATACTATTATTATCCAGGAGGACCACCAGCTCATCACCTAAAGTTTTGAGACTACTGGTCGAAAGACGTTTTTCTCAATTGTGTATTCCTTTAACAGCTATATTGACATGAGACATTTATAGCTGGAAATCATGGGCATGGTTAGTGTAATTGTGGATCCTTGGTCTATAATAGGTTACTTCAATCCCATTATTCACCCAGATGAAAAACATGGAGAAATATTCAACTCCATCTCTATCAAATATTTCAAAGAATGTATTGATGATGCAAGACTTCATGAGATCAATATAATTGGGGATAAGTACACCTGGTAGAGGAGTTACTTAAATGACATGTGGTCACGAAAAATTGAAAAATGTGTGGACTGCTCTCCCTGAATACTCTAAAATTATCTAAGACTCTTGGGCCTTGGATGATGGTAGTGTAAATACATTGTTTTACTTATCCAAATTCAAGATTCTAAAGAATAGACTAGAGGAATGGAGAAATTTAAAGTTTAGTTCGCTTGATGTAGATATTTAGTCCCTTAAAATCTCCTTGTATGACCTTCAAAAATCAGGAAAAAATAGAAACTTCTCTAGTGATTCATCCTAGAAAGCTGAGATGGCTTCTAGGCTCCACAATCTTATTCATCTTAGTGAAAACAACAAGAAGGATATTTACAAAGTGAAGTGGATTTCAGTTGGGGACAAAAATACCAAATGTATCTATGCTCTCTAAAGGGTTAAACATAAAATTAGATCCATTTATATTCTCCAAGATGGGGAATACATCCTAGAGGAACAATAAGAAATTTCCAACCATATTGTATCGTTTTACTTGAAACTTATTAATGGGCCACTGAAGGATGAAGTGCTAAAGGAAAACATTATCCCCAAGTTAATATCTGAGGAGGAAAAAGCCTTTCTCATCACTACTCCATTGTATATAGAAATCAAGGATGTAGTTTTTCGTCCTAATAAAGGCATTTCTCATAGTCCAGATGGGTTCGGAAATTGTTTTTTTGCAAATATATTGGGTGGTTATTCAGAATGATGTGTGAAAGCTTGTCAGACATTTTTTTTCAGGGGGGTCCTTCACCCTGGGCTTCAATGATCAATTTATTTCCCTTATTCCAAAAGTAGATAATGCCAGTGATATCATTTAATTTCTTCATTTTTCTCTTGTAAACACTATTCATAAGGTCATTAAAAAATTTCTTTCTGATAGACTTTCTTGGGTGTTGGATAGAATTATTTCCTAGAATCGGTTTGGGTCTGTGAAGGGAATGAGTATTAAATATTGTTTGATCACTACTTTGTAGTGTGTTCATATCATTTGAAAATCCAACAAGGGTGGCAATATTTCTCTCAAACTCAACATCAAAATATACTTTGACAAAATGGACTAGGGCTTCATAAGAATTTTTTTTCAATGCTTTTCATTCAGTACGCGGTTTATTCACTGGATCATTTCTCTTCTTAGATCTCCCCAGATATCCATTATTTTTAATGGGTCCCCATAAGGATACATTAAATGTTACATGGGAGTAATGGAAAGTGATCCTCTCTCAGCTATTATATTTTCCGTTGCATAGGATTACCTAAGCAGGATTTTTATTCACATGGTGGGAAAGGGTGAACTGGAACCCATCGTAGTAGCTAGAAGTATCTCTTCCCCTCACATTTATTTTTTACTGATGACATTATCATCTTTACTTAGGGAAATAGGAGAAATATCACCAACATCAAGAACACTTTAAAACATTATGAGAATGTCTCAAGTTAAGAGGTTATCGGGAACAGATAATTTGTTTACTTTGGTAGGAATATTCCTCCTTCAAGAAAGTGGAATATTATCAGTGATCTGGTAATAAGGTAAGGTTCCATTCCTTTCATATATCTTCAAGTTACCATGTTTTGGGGTTGACTGTATGCCTCTTACATTGGTAGTGTCTTGATCCTAATTAGAATAACTTTTTCATTATGGAAGGGTAAATCTCTTTCAATGGTAGGAATAATATGCCTCATAAAGCATGTGGTTGGTCCAAAGCTTTTGTATTCTTTTGTGGTTTACCCCTGGCCTTCCTCCATCAAAAAAATCTTGAATTCCCTGATGAGAAACTTTTTTTGGAGTGGAAACATGATGGAAAGGAAAGTCGTCACTACTCATTGTATGAATTGTTGCATTCCCTATACCTTGGGTGGTATTGGAATAAAAAACATGGTGATTTTCAATCAATCCTTACAAGATCAATTCATGTTGAGTTTAGTAAAGAAGAAATTTAATTCACTGCAATTTCATAGATCAATATTCCTTACATGGATCACTGTAAGGAATATTAGCTACATTGAACCATCCATTTATCTAGGGATGAAATATTTTTTCCAAAAAATCTATTACCACTCTCACTGGCTTGTTAGTGTGAACTAAAAACATAACATTTAGAATACTATATGGATTAGAGAGCCTTTGGTTGATAGGTTCATCTCTTTGTACTATGACATTAATTATAACCTCTCGATTAAAGAAAAGTTGGAAAACATGGATATGCTACCAAATGAAGCTGTCTCCTCGACTGAAATCCATGATTTAATCAATCAGGAGGATATGATCTTATGGGAGGAATATCTAAATGGACTCTAAAACATTCTATAAACATATATTACAAGGAGACTACAAATGGATTAGTTCCTTGAATAAAAAGTTCTTGATTCCTTCCAAGTTTACCTTTTTCTGGAGTATCTCTCTCAATAAAATCCTAGTAGATGAAAATCTTCAACGTGTCAGTATTTCTCTTTGTTAAAAATGTGTATTATTCCATCAGCATAATGAATATATCAATCACGTTTTCTTATGTTTCAAAACTGATTCATCTCTATGGAGGGATTTTTTTTATATTTGTTATGTTCAACCTCCTCAACCTAGCTTTGTTCAGAATTTTCTGATTGACATTATTGACATCAAGCTCTCAAAGTAACTCACTTTCCTATTTTGAGTTGCATGTGTCAAGGTCTTTCAAATACTTTGGCATGGCCAGAACATGGAAGTGCACATCCAGGAGTGATTCATACCATGAAATATTATCACAGCTATCATTTCAACTGTCCAGAATACTAATCTACTGCATACTAAAACCTACTCTAACTTAGTAAGGTATGTGATTACCTTGAGACATCTAAACCTACCGGGTAACTACCCCCATCCATAGGGCATGCTCTAGGTCTTCTGGATACCTCCTTTGTTTGGTTATTTGAATTGTAACACAGATGTTTCCTCATGGGGAAATCTAGGACTATTAGGATATGGACTTTTATACAGAAACCACAGTGGTGATGTCATGGATTATCTTCATGGTTCATAAAGTAATTTCACTTCCCTAGAAGTGGAGATGATGGTAATTATCAAAGTAGTTTACCTTTCCTACCAACGAAACTGGAATAATGTTTGTTTTTAGTGTGACTCTACTACCATTGTTGAAGTGATAAGAATGGGAAAGACTCATCTCTCATGGAGACAAAAAGAAAAATGTGTTAATTGCATCGACATGATCTCTTCTATGAACTAAATTGTCACTCAAACCTATCAAGAATCCAATTGTCTTGATGATGGCCTTACTAATAAATTGGTAAATGCAGAGGAATACTTCATCTCTTGCATTTTTCCTTCTGATCTATTTACCACTTCTGTTCACGATAAATTTATGTTTTCTTCCTTTATACTTTTGTAATTTTTTCTATATATAATATCCTTGGCTCAATTTTCTACAAAAAATCAAGTCCTTGACCATAGATAATTGAGATAATCAAGCCAATGCACAAGGGTCCACTGTGTCCCTTAACAATTTATTTAGTATAGTCATTCCATTTAATCAAAAATTTCATTTTAAAATAAAATTCCAACCTCATTCAGTGGAAATAACACATATCACATTCTATAATGAAATTCATGGTACCATTGGGGTATCAATGAGAGACCACCAACCTCAAATCACTGCCTAAAAACTCATTCCTGAGATCATACTACTCAAATCGGACACCTTCCACCTATATAAGGCCCTAAATAAATTCATAACACCCAAATTAATTAATTATAATTAATTATAATTAATTAAAAATGTATAAATTAATTGATCGATTTAATTTACTTAGGTATCAATGCCTAATTACTCAATGGGCGCTCCCAACACATTAAAATCACAACCAACCACACTGGGAAGGACCATAGAACACCCATTCCAATGTTTCATTCCAAATAACTAAAACATGATGATAAAATAATATATAATTTAATTTATATTAAAATAATATCCCTAATGCAAATCACATGGTGTCATACCTCCATCAAAAGAGCATGTGACGCCATGGATGTATTGTATTCGGATTTCCTCTTACAAAGCCACATGAAATACCCATCATTATCATCAAATTGTTAAATTATGTTGTGAAATAAGTGGAGAAACCAAAACCTAGAGAAATGAAATTAGATAGAAACTAATAAAATCGAGTAACAGAAACAAATAAAGGTTGATACTCACCTTAAATACTAAGAAATAGTACCAAAATCCACAAAAATCAAAGAGGGGTTGAAGGAGGATGAGGGAGTTAAGATGACTGGGGTGTGTGTGAGAAGGAGAAGGAAATAGGTGTATGAGATTTTAAGAAATTATTGGGTAAAATGGTAATTTTACACTTTTTAATTTGCCATATGATTTACCAGACCATGCACCGTCTGTGTGTAACACCTAAGCAACCAAAACTATAGGAATCACATTTTTTTATACAAACATGTGGTGACCATGTGCTATGTACTTGTATAAAAAAACCTTGAATGGTTTCCTATGAAATCCTCATAGTTAACCCTTAACCATGTGTTAACTATGAAGGCTAGCCATCAACTACAAAAAAATAACTATAATGTGCCCCATGCTTTGGGTTATGTATGGTTTACCCTAAATCATGAAAACCAAACCTTGTACCCTAGAAATAATCCTCCAATACATCAAAAATTCAACCAGAATCTCTCAAGACTTGTTTGAGTACCCAAAGAACCTCTCATCACACAAAACATATCCAAAAATGTATCTGATACACTACAACTCTCAAAATTCTAGTCTGAATCGCATTTTTAAAAATGTTTCAACTCCTAAATTTTAAAAAATTTAAATCTCCACTGAATTTCATAAATCATGTGGGATATGGGTTTTAAAATCCCCCCACTATAAATATTCTCATCATTGAGAATCCTCGTCAGTTTTAAACCATAATTCTCAACCTATATTGGTTGTCAAGTCTTTCTCAATTCACTATGTTATATCTTCGAATGTTGAACAAGCTTCCACCATGAAAATCCCAACACAAGACAAAATATTCCTCAAAAACCAAGACAATGTTCACAACCATCATTGAAACACTATGAGGATGGTTGTATGTTCCTATTATCCTAAGATATAATGGCACCATTAATCATTTTATCTCAGTGTTTATGGTAATCCCAACCAAAAGAATCAAATCATAAAGGCCAATTCCCAATCTATGGGGCTCCCCATAATCGAAATTACCCACAAAAACATATTCTTAATGGTACAACAACCCACTAAGTGTGATATTCATATTGTTTCACCCAATTACACATAAAAACACTAGTAAAAATCTAATTCTACCCCTCATATCTAATTCCAAACTTAATCATATGAGTTCCCACCATCCATGGACAAGGCCTAAGTACACTAAATTTTCCTCAAAAGCATTCAAAAATCCTAAAAACAAACACGTTGTTTCAAAAAATATATTCCAATGTGGTTTTCAACCCACTATATCAAATTACACATAAAAACATTGGCCAAAACTCCCCTATACAACCTTTCTTAAAAACACTCAATCACACACGCCTACATGACATAAAATCACCCATCCTCAATGCCTTAAATCTCAAATGAATTATGAGATTATCCTAACTCTAACTTGGAATTCTAAACCACAATTTCAGTGTAATTAAATGGTTGTATCATTGAATAAGGAAAACTTTTTTTCCATAATCTCACCCCTAATAACCATCTTACCTTTGATCTAACACACCCTCAGATCCCATCCAAATATATCCTGAGATCGATGAAAACACATGAACTCTATCTAATATTGCTTCTAAATCCAAAATATGGTATTCAACATAAGATCATATGATTCGGATTTAGCATCTCATAGTCATTTAAAATCCACCTTGATCGTCTAATGACCGGTCCTATCTTGAACATGACCTTACCATCACAGGGTTTCACTTCCATGACTTGTGATCTATATATTATTACTCATAATTACTATATGTGATAATCCATCTCATAACCAAGAACTATCATGAAACATAATCACCACCTGTTCCCAACTCAATTGGAACATCATCCTCAACACCAACCAAAATTCTCTCTAAAATGAGGGTCACACCCTACACCACATATGGTTCACTCCCCCAGATGGATTCTATTATACCAAAAATCATGTACAAAATCAATGGGTTCCATCCTTACAATCATGCTTCTCCTACAGAACCCTACTCTCCCATCATATTAATATTAACACCATCCATCCACGTCATTATCTTCACCACATATAAGACACTATTAATTCTCACCAAAAATCAAGGCCACCGTGTCGGCAGGTGCCTTATCAATTCCATTAGCCCTTATCCCGTACATGACCACTCTCCTATTCACAATTCAATAGTAATTGCACATAAGTAGTGCATACTACCTTGATCTCATCCAAACACAATTGGTGTACACATTCATACCACCCAATTTTAGAATCTAACTCACACTATCATTGAATCGTACATCATATAACCTAGTTTCAAATTCCTATAAAACCAAACAACACCCACCACATGTCAATATCATCAAGATAAAATATCCCTTGACACTCCTGTTCAAAATCGATCGTTTCAACTATGGAAAGGTCAATTTCATAATCACTCACAAACTAGAGTCATTATAAGAAAAAAAACAGTGAATACCAACACTCTTCTTGCACCACTAAATACATAAGGATGTTTATCCTACTAATACTAACCACAAATTTAATCTTTAATTCCGAAATAAACCTATGTGAATTTTATAATGAAAACATAAGGAATCTCAAAATCATGCACCTAGTTGACCATGTCTTCGATTCATGTCAGAACCATGACAACACAAGCACCAATGTGCTTTTATGTTCAAGATAATCTAAGGAATTACCATACCTATACCACATACCTTATGACAACTCATGTGCATTGATATCCTAACTCAAAGCATCTATCTATGATTCCTATCGTTAAGCACAGATTAGTTTAAGATAAAACACCTCTCGGATACAATCTTTTCTCATATCTTATCTCAAGAACAGTACTTGACCCACCAACATAATAAGACACATATGAAACTTATTAGACTACCCCACCAAGCCAACATGATGTATCTATTGAAAGGATGAGAAAAATTTATCTCAAAACCAAAATTGTGGTGCAAAGAAAGCAATAATGAAATGAAACGCGGTAAAAAACAGCTAATAAATCATGTAGATGTAATGAGTAAATGAGAAAAGCACTGAGACTGGACATGATCATAAAGTTTTTCACTTTCAATTTAAGAATTAATATGTAAAGGACAATGAATTGTTCAGAAAAAAATAACTTACAACAGAATTCATGTTAATAATTCAACTTATAGAAGCTCTAATAAGAGATGGAAAGAGCAAAAATGTAAGCAATATTAGAGCCAAATGATTCACTTTCATATGTTGCACATATCCATCCTCTGAAAACTTATATTTTTCTAATTATAAAAAAATGTTATCTCATGTTGAGTTATTTGTGTAAGATTCCTCAACCCTATCACAACCCGATCCCCTTTATGTCTAACCCAAACCTATTTAACTCATGTCATTTCATGTCCAGATATCAAGGAAAGTTAAAAATTTACACCTCCAATTGAGGCAAACAGAAAATAATTTTAGAAAATCTAATACAAAAATCAGATGCCCCCATCAAACAGTATTGGCCTCCTACAATGAACATTAAAAACCCTATGATCAAAGCACATTAAGGAATAATAAGTCATTTACCATTGGAATTCCCAAATCCATATGATCCCCATCACCCATATGTAATAGGGATACCATGTCAACCTAGAATACCTGAAAACATGAATACATGAAAACAAAAAAGAAAGAATGTATAGAAATGAGTTGAATTCAGAAGCTAAAATAAATAACCCTCAATTCCTCATCTTTTAATGTGATTTAATATTTCCCCAGGCTAAGTGACCGCAAGAAACTATCCACCAACTCAGGCTACACCAAAACCACAACTGATTAGCACAATCAGGCATGATGTTTCCAGATTGCTTATTGAGAAATTTCTTTTCTGCAACTAAAATGGTTTTCTTCTAAAATAAAAGTGAAACTGCTACTTTAGAAACAAAACAAACAGAATTTATTTTTTCAAACTACTTATCATAGGTGATAAGTGCTATAAGCAGTTTTCAGTGAGTGTTTTGAGATGGAAACCTCAGTGTATAAACTAATGGGGATGGGGGAAAATATGATACAATTTAGAAGAGTTTATCTATTCACTTGATCAAACGCATTTGGAAGCGATTCTTTATAGCTACAACAATATAATACTCATCAAATGAACACAACTCCATCTTACCATAAAAAAAATGAAGTGAATCACATGTACCTAGTTTAAACATGCCCTAATGAGAAGTCCAACATTACTTCCAAATTCAACACACAACTTCCAACAAGTACTCCATTAATATGATGATGAAAAGTCTATAACATAAAATTTATCAAAAACAAAT
This sequence comes from Viscum album, assembly GCA_963277665.1. Lineage (NCBI taxonomy): Eukaryota > Viridiplantae > Streptophyta > Magnoliopsida > Santalales > Viscaceae > Viscum > Viscum album. Next base: position 1,031,841,578 of record OY728121.1, on the reverse strand, counting down.
AAAAGGTCATTTTATAAATTTAATTAACATGGAAAATAAAACTAATGGTTAACAATTAATAATGAAAATATTAACAACGTATTAATGCGCTTATGTTATTTTATTTCTCCGACCAAGAGAACTAGATTAACCTAGGCCGAATCAATGGACTTGTCCATAGAGAAGTTCGTGATTTTAGAACGATCTTGCAGCCAATTTATTTGACTCGTTCATGAATGAAATAGGTGGACATCTCTTGTTAAACATCCTTTGAAATTGATATATCTCTTATATGTTTATTAATTGTCTTTAAATATCATTTAAATTCTTGTTTTAAAATTATGTTTGAACTGTTTTTGCTTACAAATAACCAGGTTAACAATTAAGTAATGTCGGGCTCTTGTGGATCACTCGTGTTCCTTGTGGGATCGACCTTGGACTCTCGTTGTTCTACACCTTAGTAGTATAGTGAAGGGTAAAGTATATTCATAAATTGTAAACTTGATAGTCAGTTGAAAGTAAAAACATCGGTCGTAGTGTCAAGTAACTTCACCCGTTTCAATTATAGAAATACCATTTTATCCTTCAATAAATACTTGTACATCTCTTCCAGTTTTCAGATTCATATTAATCTGATTTTCCATGTTTCTTAAAATAATTATTTGATAAATTAATTTCAAACTAATTAATTAGCATTAAACTATGGGATGTATACTAATTATATTATTTCACATCCAAATAAAAAATAAGAGTGAAGTTATGTATACCTAAATATCGTCGACTACTTGGTGTGAATTGAGTCAATGCAGGATATTTTGCAGCTGCTGCAACTCCTGTGTTCATTAAATTTATTCCAAAATGGCATACTTTTCAAGTGAAGACAAAAAATTTCAATAATTTACAAGAGCCTCACCCAACAGAAAAAAAATCAAATCAGGACGATAAATAATAAATTACTGAGTATATCGTAAAACAACAAACAATTTCACTATCATGCACAAAAAATAACAAAAAAGCTTCTAAGTATATCCTGAAAAAACAAACTTTGCCATCATTCATGAAAAAATAACAAACAATTTGATAGATTATGTAAAGGTATAATTAAAAGATCAACATGAAACAAAAATAAACCGGTTTGCGTGTGTGATAAAGATATAGTGGTCACATGACATAAATAACAGGTTAATACAGTCACAAACTACAGATAAGATGCACCACTATTTTAACATCATGTATATGAATGGAAAGAAGATCTTGTACAAAAAACATCTTACCCTAAAAGAGCAGCGGTAAGGGGTTGGGTGGTGGGGTTCAGTGGTGGTGGCAACTTAGAGGCGGCTAATCTTGTGAGGGGTGGGAAAAGATAGATCTGCAGAAGATTGTGGTGGATGGCAGCGGCTTAGCAGAGCATGGGATCCGGGGTGAACAAACGACCAAGGGGATCAGAGGCAGTGGTGGTCGGCCGGTGTCGCGTGGCTTAATGATAATCTCACTATCTCCTAAAAAACTCTCATTTTCATAAAAACATCCCATTCCATTCCATTTTATTGAAAATTAAACTCTCAAACATACAAGTACCCTAATTAAGAGGTGAAGACCGGGAGGTCCAGGTCGGGAGCGGAGGCGGAGCTGGGAGGCGGAGGCCAGAGTGGTGATGAGATGGACAGGAGGCGGAGGTCGGATGGCCAGGAGGTGGAGGTCAGAGAGGGGAGGAGAGGGCCAAGAGGTGGAGGTTGTATGGACTAGAGGCGGTGGTCGGGGAGGGGAGGATAGGGCCAGGATTCAGAGGTTGGGGAGGTAGGGTTGAAAAGGGGGGAGCGCGATGGAGATTGAGGAGGAGAGGAGGAGCCCACACTATGGAGATTGAGGAGGAGAGGAGGAGCCTGACATTTAGGGCTTGAATACCCACAGATTTAATAAAACTGTAAGTATAGATAATTATAAACAATCTATCCCCACTGTTATTTAAACCGTGGGCATAGATGTGTGGGGATAAACCCCAGTAGTGGGTTACTGATTTATTATCCCTGAAAAAGAAAAAAACATGAGAACACAACATGATGGGGTTATGATAACCACCACAATAGACTGTTATTTCATTCATCGGATATTATACCTCATTTTGAAAATGTATCTCATTATGGACTCGTTGATAAAATGATATTATTGTGTTATTACTCTCATGGTAGAGTCATGATGATGAAATTACAGAGGTTTGATTTGATAATAAGGTAGGGCACCTTTATTGATGATTGTGAATTTCATGTTATCGACATGACTAACACTCTTTCTATCGATGAACCATATGTATTGGCATCAATGACGAAATAGGTTTTTTATGTCAAATTTCATCTTTGACATAAATTTGGTGTCATTATTTAAGTAATTCCAAGACATGTTTTTGATGAAGATGATGATGGAATTAAAACCATCCCTAATGCCATTGCAAATAATCCATTTATTACTTATGATAACCCCAATAGCTCAATTGTTAGAGTTGATTTTGAACCCAAAGTTTTTGTGGGAAATATATAGAATCATCAATCCATGTTCTCAATTTTTTGGTTTTGCTCGACTTGGGTTGTTATGATTGGTACTATTCAAGTTGATTTAATATTGATTACAAATATATTGTATCCGACATGAACCATATTCAAACCTACGAAACCAACATTTCTAACATGGCAAACATTTCAATGCTTTATTGCCCATGTATAAAATTATTATAACTCTAATACCCCCTTTAACATTTCAATGCTTTATTAACCATGGATGATTGGCCCCAAAACCCATGAATCCCACTATCCCCTCTCATATATTTTGTTTCTTGGGTTAAAAAATAGTTATCCTTTTCTAATTTCATCCATATTTGTTTTCAATTAGAGGAAATGAATCCTATTAAAGAGATGCTATGAAAAAGGACGATAGACAACAATCGTCGCATGGCTAAGATGGGCGTTCCTCCGCTAGTTCCTATTGTGAGTATTTTATTTCAAATATATATATATTTAAATAACATATAATGTCATGTGATTAATTTTTTTAATGGTTTTTCAGGATCAACCACCGAGGAAATAGTTATTTGATGAGTATCCTAGTAGTGGTCTCAGTACTCAGGCCGGTGGTACAATGGAGGGTGGTACGAGAGATATATGATCTAGTCAGCGTATCCAATTAGACCCTACCCCTCCCACTGACGTACCATCTATCCCACATTCCGATCTAGGTGTTTCATTAGGTACATGGGGTATTTAGGTATCCTGTGTTTTCACCACCATTTTCATCTCAGCATATTCATCCTTGAATACCATATCTGATGATGATTCTCACTCCTCATCCATATCATGCATTTGGATATCAATCCATGCCCTCATATTTTAATTCTACTTCCTTATCTCTAAGCTTCAATATTTCATCTTCTTAAACACCTTCTCTACCATATTATGTTCCTACGGAGCATACATTGGGTCCCACTCCACTTTTAAAGGGTGTTCTTTCAGTTTATGCACATCCAGTGGTTCCAATTGATCAGAGTGTTGCAGATGTATTTATAGAATACTAAAAAATTATACCATTATTTATTTTCATTATAACGTGTATTGATATAGTTTTTTTTTCTTTCATAATAGATACATCTAATGATATGATGTAGGGGGAGTAATACATGCATGCATGAGGTGTGGAACTACCACACACAGTTGATAGTGGACTACACCGAAGGCAATAAAATGATTGAAAAAACAGGGCAGCAATTTTAGAGTTTTTTGGAGATGCTTACCAAATATTCTGACATCATTCCCGTCAGCCTACTCTCATGGAGACAGTTGGAAAACGAAGTTATGTATTCTACTTGGGCACATATATGGGTAAAAAAATCTATTTTATTTAAGGTAATATATTATTTTTGAATTTATATGAATTATTATTTTGGTGTCAACTTCGGTTTGATTTCCCTGATGGAGAGGACGACCAGCACATCTAAAGGAGTTAAGTGAGCTTTGGAGAGCCTATAATCATGAGTTGTATATTATATGGCATTCCAAATTTAGCACAGAGTGAGAGGTGGTACCTGTCATGGATGATTTTCCAACAGAATAGTATTGTAAAATGAATACTCATTATATGACTATCAAGTTTAAGGTATTAATCACATTTGATGTATTTAAATTAAAATTTTCATGTTTTTCATTAATACTATATTTTTTATTATTGAATTTTATTTTGGAATCATCTGGAAAAAATAAAAAAAACATTGATGCGGAAAAATACCTCCACACATTGGGACGCACTACGATTCCAGATCATTAGAGGAAACAGGTATGACAATTGATTATAATGTTTCTTTAGGACTTAAACTTTATATTGTTTCCTCCATAATTTATTTGATTTCTAAATATTTTTTATAAATTTTTTTATGAAATTAATTATTAGTAACTGATTTTTAATTATGTTTTTCTACATTCAATGTCATTGTTGATGCAAGAATTGAATATTGAAGGACGAGTGCATTGAGAAAAACTGTTTTGATTGAGTAGAAGGAAAAAAGATGGATGTGTGGTTAATGAACCGACACAGCAATAGATTATAAGTTTTTATTTTCTGATTTCAAATTTTAATATATATTTTGTAACTTAATAATGTATTTATATTTTTAATAGGATCCTTTAGAGGCCCTTGATTCCGAGGAACCTAACAATTTTGGGCCAAATGATCACTTACATCATGTGTTGGGAGATGAGCACCCTGGTAGAGTATGCTTCCGAACTGGGAAGAGTATAATCCCAATGAGGTATTTTTCCTCTTTAGGTACCGGTTATAGTGACACCAAGTTAGAAAGTATTAAGTCATAGGAGAAAGAGGCAGAAAAATGGGCCACATAGGTGGAAGAACGATCTACTAGGGAAATCACTAAATTTATGAAACTGATGAAAGATTTATATCCAGCACTATCACCAGAGGTTATCATAGCTTGTGATGAAAATATTTCATCGATGAGTTCAATATATAGTTCATCAGGTGGATGTTCTAGTGGTGGTTGGTAAAATTTTGTTCCTGGCGATGATGATGGTGAGGAAGAGGTCGAGGACGAGGAAGATGCTAAGGATGAGCGCGAGGAGGAGACAGAGGAGGAGTTTGAGGATGAGGGTGGGGATGAGTGCGGGGACGATGATGGGGATATGGATGAGGATGAGGATGAGGCTGATGATGTTGGTGATGATAGTGATGGTGATGAGGGACAGATTGATCCGTTATATTTTTTACAGATATTACTAACATTTGATGTTTGATGATTTTTTATGACTGAATATATGTGTGATTAGGTAGGTCATATTATCATTATTTCTTTATCTATAAATAATAAGACATTACTTTATATGGAGGTATGGATTCTATGAATTATGTTTTTACATGGTAACCAAGATATTTCACAATTCTCTTTTTACATACACTCAAACTATTGGCTGATGAACCTAATCTTATTCATTTTCATTTAAATACTTCTTATTCATCTTTCTATGATTCATTGTATTTTGATTCAATACATTATGGGACACCATTTTTGATCTAATCTCATTCATAGATCACGGTGTACTTGATACTTTGTGTTGTTGTATTTGTTAACAAAAATATTTTGATTTTATGATAAATTATTAATCTTCTTGATCTAGTTTGTATGAATACATCATGGTATAATGTTTTATGATCCAAGAAGGTGTTTTTAGGTCAGTTAGAAGTCATCTAGAGAGGCTATGAGTGAATTTGAGTGAATTTTTTAATTTTCTAGAATCATGTAAGAATTTCCAGTACATAGTAATTTAATGTATCCAAATATATCATGTAATTAGATCTAGTTATTTCTACCATAACAATTTCTATTTAAATGTTAACCCCATCACTTAGCACACCACTCTGGGAATCTCTGAAAAATACCAGCACTGATTTATCAATAATAACAGTTAAATATATTAACTATCACATTTTTCTCAAGTAAAACCAGCCCATATGAATCTATATTGTCCTCCTAAGACCTTATTCATCAATTATATTTTTTTATATGTCACCATTATGCAGGTCACATCACCAAAATACCTCACCCCTAATTGTTTTAATATATTGAAATATGTATCCTTTCACCTCACAATAATTTTATCCCCTTTCGGTTAGATTCTGTAACCCATAGGTTTTCTTAAATCAATGTTTTACATTGGAATCAAGAAATCCCATCCATCAAGATAATATCGTATCTTACTTCATGGTAAAATATTCCCAAGTCCTGGAAGGTCACACCAGGATCCTTACTCACCACTATGCACTTAGGCCCTAGTCCATTCACTCAAAAATAGATCCATTTGATTATAAATTACCTTATAAAATCCTTTGAATCTACCCATAGAGTAATAATATCATCACTATAAACCTACTATATGTCAATTGAGGTATTTAATCTATCTAATGAATTAATAAACCTTGAGTATTCATCATCATCATGCTTCCACTATCAATCTCCAAAAAAATCCCCATCCTCGTTTATTGATTGCACTATGTTGTGGTGGAATGTTCATATAGTTCCTAAATCCAAAACCATTGAATCAAATGGATGTTGGGGGAGAGTGAAATAGAGGGTTGTGAGGATTAATCATACCTAAAAATTCCATATAAACACCAATAAAATCACACTTAATCATGGAGCATTTAATGGAGAAAGACAGATATGAGGAGCTATCTAAATGGACTTCCACATTGTCCCTATTTATTATTTTTTTGAAGATAACCTGTATTTTGTGTATATGTTTAATACCTTATGACATAGTGGTTCTAGATTTTTTATGGTTGACACATGTGTGTCTGGTTTGATTCCGTTATATAATGGTTTATAAAGATGCTTGGGAGACGAGTTTTGAATTTAATGACTCTTCTGTGATATTAATATTTGTATTTCAAAATGCATGTTTTTATTTAAAGAAAGATCAAGCCTATAAAATGTTATTAACATTTCTATTTTTATTAAATAAAAGAACATTGTTTTTTAGAAATTTTAATGGGTTTGTGATTTTTGAAATTTCATAGGCTGGTGGGGAGTGGGTGGGGGCTGTGTAGGTGGGGAGGGGGTGTGTGTAGGTGAGAAGGGGTGCGCAGGTGGGTGGGGGGATGTGTGAGTGGGGGGGGGGGTGTGCAGGTGGTAGAGGGGGTTTGAAAGGGGGAGGGGGTTGTTCAGGGGGGTTGTGTAGGTGGGGGAGGGGGCTTTTCAGGGGGAGGGGGCTGTGCAGGGTGAATCAGCTGGGGGTGAGGTGGGGAGTGGGGGGTGCAGGTGGGGAGGGGTGTGCAGGTGGGTGGGGGATGTGACAGGTGGGGGAGGGATGTATAGGGGGAGGGGGCTTTGTAGAGGGGCTGATGGGGGTCTGGTGGGAAGTGGGGGTTATGCAGGTGGGGAGGGGGTGGTCTATGCAGGTGGGGAGGGGGTGTGCATGTGGGTGGGGGGTTGTACAGGTGGGGGTGTGCAGGTCGGGGGGTGTGTTGGTGGGGGCTATATAGGGGGGGATGCTGGGGGTGAGGTGGGGATGTGGCTGTGTAGGTGGGGAGGGGTGTTGTGTAGGTTGGGAGGGGGTGTTCTATGCAGGTGGAGAGGAGGGTGTGCAAGTGGGGAGGGTGTGGGTTGAGGGTAAGACCTTCCCCAATTCAAATTAATCCAACACCCATCCAAGAAAAATCACATCTATGTTTTCTAACTGACCCATGTCTATTGGGTAATCATCAATCACCATGAATTCCTACTAATTACCAATTTATCCAAATTAATTCATTATAAATAATTTATAATCATCTAATTGTTTACAAGGAAACTCAGATTATAAGTATGAAGGATTGCTTTTAGAATGAATTACTAGATATCAATGCCTGGATAGAACTACATCCAACAATCCATGGAAGGTTTGTAGCATGATCATGAATTTTTCTAGGGAAACCCCCTATCATAAAAATAATAATACATAGTCCATTTTAATATAATTATGTTTTAAATTATAAAAGAGTTAAACTAGGTAACATAAATTCACCAAAACAATGTGCGATAGCATACATATATCAACTAATTTTATCCTCTATCTAGGATGAGTTAAAACACCATAATTTTTTTTCATTCCATGATACTTAGGAGAATCATCAAAAATACCTAAAATAGAAATTCCAAAAATCAAAAACAATGGGTAAATAACTATGAATATAGAGGAGTTAATAATATCATTACCTTTGGAATTGTTGAATAGCACCCAAAATTGTCTGAATTGGAGGATAAATGAGAGAGGGAAGCTCCAGATAATCCCTCTCAGGTGAATACTAGTCACTCAAAGCAATGTAGGGAAAATTCACTCTATTAAATTAATAAAAATGAAGTTTTCCATATTTCACGATGTGACTCCTATCATTACACCATAAAAATTATGGGTCTAATACCCAACACTATCTTTACATCCTAAAACCTTTTAAGCCACCACAAGAATCCCCCTCATGTATTAAATACACTATTCATGGTGTCTGTGAAATATGATAACATTTATCAGTAATGATGGCCCCCTGTACACTCATCTGATGATCTCATGAACCTCTAGGTTATCACTTGATCATTGATCCCAATACCAAAACTCCATTTTGGGATACTCAAACACTCAAAACGTTACTCTAAATTTTATTCCTCAAAACTAACAATTTATAAAAGTGAGGTTCAATATTTCCTAAGAAATTCCAACCCGGAATGATGTGTACTATTACAATCTCCCCACCAAATTGGTTACATCCCTTGAGATGTTTTTGTGTCACATGAATCATGACTCATGATCAACCTCTTTATCACTTATAAGTAGTGATCTATAGTCCATGATCAAATAAAAATTGACTACCTTAGAATATTTCTCTTTTCGATATTCCCATCACACTTTATAGTATGACTCCATACATGAACACCATAAGATGAAGCAAAATATCACTATAACCCAAATTCAATACCATAATCACTTAAATTGTCCAACTCAACACACTATAGTATCATAAACTAATTCCACCTAATGAATCATGGAGCTCCCCGCCATAGGAATCATTATATGGTAACATATTATATAACTCTAATGACATTACCACTGCTATTCAGTTCCATCACACATTATCGATGAAAGACACAGGTGAATTTTCAATACCCAAACCACATTCTTGGTTTTAATCTGTACCAATGAGTCACTACCAACAAATTAAACTTGAATAAGATGAATTTCCTTGATAGGAACTAGAATATTATTATACAACTTATTCATACTTGATAGGTTGAGCTTGATGCAGTTACAACCCACATCATTTAGGTTCATACAAAATAGTAGTTAGTTCACTTCCCATGTCTAGAAATCATATAGATGATATGGATGGAGGAGATATATCCCATAATTCTAGGAAGATAATTCATAGGGTGTTGGGTATTTTAAGGTGATTGTGTTTTGATTTTAGTGTGATTATGTATATTGTCCCCATAAGTGTTTTGTTAATTTTATACATTGTATTATGGGCATCAGTGTTTTTTTGAATTCTGTATTTTCAGGTGTTGTATAATCATTGTATATTGTCTTAGTCATATTTTCAGGTGTTTAATTATATATATTTTACAAGGGATTAAAGAGTGAAGGTAGGATACTATTGAATTCTATACATTTTAGAGTTGAGGAAGGAGGGAAGGCTGATATTGAATCTTGGAGCACTATATACCAATGGTTCATAAACCGTCAGTATAGAGCTGGAAAAAAACATATATAACAAAGGTTTAGTAAAACCATCGGTAAAAAACTATACCAATGGTTTACAAACCGTTGTTATAGATTTAAAACATTAATTATACCAACAGTTATTAAAACCCCATTGGTAAACCTATATACCAATGGTTTATAAACCGTTGGTATTGGTTCTAGATTTAATTTTTACAAATGGTTACAAACCATTGGTAATTCTATATTGAAACGGTTTTCTTTAAACCATAGGGATATTTTATTTTTTTCTCTATACCAATGGTGACTCTGTAATAATTGGTATAGGGCTATCCCCACACCTTACCACCAAACACTTTTCCACCCTACCCCAATAGTTTTAAACCTTTGGGACATCCTTGTTTTCCAACAGTGAATTTTATAATATTTCATTCGGTTATGACTTTTGACATGATTATAATACCCAATTCATTCCATGGGTAACATTTATGTTTATGTTTTATAACTTATGTTTGGTTCATCAAGTGGAACACATATTCGAGAATATGTTATGATATTTGTGCCAGGATAGTACTCCAATGCTTTGGGTAATGTTTTGTCTCATGAGATGTCATGTTCGTATAAGGAGTGAACCTAATTCATTTATGGTACTTTTCCATAATGTTATATTATCTTAGAATTTAGACTTGACTCATGTTTATGTCATGTTATATGGTCTTTCCACATTACTATTATTCCATGATTATATCTTCCCATGTTATATATGTTATTCTTCTTTATGTTTATTAAAGTTCCATGAATTTTATGCCATCATGTTTTGCCTTCTAACCCATGTGAAATGTTTTTTTCTAGGGATTAATCCCTTACTGGGCTCTTTATCTCATCCAGTTGTTCATGTATTCCTCAGGGTATCCTATGTAGATGTAAGAGCTCAATAGAATTTAGGAGCTCATTATTGATATTAAAAAATATATGTTTTTATTTTGGGTTTCAAGATGATTAATTATGTACCTAATCTTCCCAAGACACAAGGCCTTATGATCCTTTGATTATAATTGATGGTTAATTATGTAATAATATGTGAAAATGACTAGGGTCTCCATAGTTGGTATCAGAGGATGGTCTAGTTATTTTTAGGATTATGATTAGAAAACTCTAGTGAAAGCCTTATGGATAACACTAAGTACAATAAAAAATCCCTACATTTGGGAAAGTATATAGGAAGTGGTTTATTATGAAAATACATCCATTTTTGGATACTACAAGTGGACTTGGTTCTAGAACATATTTAATTAGGAGTAAAAACTCCGATAAAGTGTTCTAAGCCTGACTCGGGGTAACCTTGTACCAAAAAATGAGCCTTACTCTGAACCTAGTTTGACACTCCCAAGGGATGTGCTTTGATAAATTCATAAGCTCATTACGAACCATTATTAGGGGAGAAAAAAATTACCATAATAATATATGTTAGGAAACAGATCATGGATAACTTATATTCATACCAAGGGAATCACAAGTTATGATATAATTTTCCTTTACAAGTTTATACTTTTATTTTTAAAGTTTCCTTTTTATTATTATTATTAGTTAAGTATTAAAGCTGTAACACCCCAGGTAAATAAAGAGTATGAAATTTTCATATTTATCCATATTTGTGAATAAAATATTAATATTACTTTAAAGGGGATGCTATGCTCGATGGCGTACCCAACACGCAACAACGAGTTTCTTGGGAATCTTACGTTGCACTCTAATAATAAAATAATATTATTTTAAATGGTAGTTAACATGTAGCCGTTGTATTGGAGGGAATGGATAGAAATAAATAAAATATGATGATATATTTTTTTAAATGTTTTTACATTTATCCAATAAAATATAAAGGCTTAAAATACGGAAAGAATTCAATTTTAGGCGTATATGCCCTAGTTTTCACTAAAGGTTCACTAATCGACTTTTGATGGAGAACCATCATTAAATATAGTTTTGTTCACTCTTATACATTCTATTGGACCAAATTAAACTCTTCTTAAGAATTGGGACATAAAAATTTACTTTGTGTAAATTTTTGGTATCTTTCCGATAAAGTTCTTTTTTTAATGAATACTGTAAAATGTTATATTTTAATTCAAAACCTCTTTTTAATATAATTTATTTATATGATTAGATTATCTTTTGAATTGATTTTAAATTTAAATTAGAATATATTTTTACCATTAAATCCAATAGTGGTCGTTGGAATTAATTTCACTTTGAAATCAGACTTAAACTAGTGTCAATCTTTTGATACTTATTGTTTCATAAAAACACGCTATTTGCTCTGACAGCGGGAATTAATTATTAAATTAATTAATGTGACTTATATGTTTTGAATTTTGTAAAATAGACTTCATTTTTGAATTCATAATATCAAATATAGCTTAGGGTGAATTTTTGGGATTTTTCTGAAAAACTTCAATTTTTTTATGAATAGTGAAACCACTAAGTGGTACTTATAAAAACTGATTTTTCCGTTTAAATGAAATTTTGCCATCTTTTTGTTTTGAATTTCAAAAATCTGACATATATGGTTGTCATTAAGAAGTAAAATGTGTTTCAATGGGATAAAAATAATTTTTTGGTCAATAGTAACTTATTAAGTTTTAATCGCGATTAGAGGTAATTAGTGTAGTTTATGGTAAGAATAATGTTTTAATAAAATTAAATTACCTAGACACATGTCCTACCCTCATTTTATGTGTCATGGCCAACCAATACAATCCATGGGTCAACTTGGGGACCCCATGGAGACACTTTGTTTGGGAAATGATATAAATATCTTTTTATTTTATGTTAAAGTAAAAATGACACAAACATGAAATGTTTTACTAAAACAATTTTTACATGGGGTTATAAAAGTCATATTTCTGACTATAAATATTCATTGGAAAGATAAAAATATTTCCTACATCATAGTAGTTTTTTTTATAATTTTTAGACATTAAATAAATTAAATTATTTATGACATCATGATGATGCAGCGATGACCTCATTATATAACGATTTAAATAAAATGGAAAGATAATGTAATATCTAAGACCTAAAAATGTCCAAAACCTATTGTATGAGTGGCGTTAGAACCCTTATCATCTTATCCTCGAAATACATCAATTTGGGACCTTTAAAATCCGAAACGCATTTGGAAATAAAGTAACATTTTGTAACTTTACAAGAGTGCCCCTCCTCTCCTCTTATAAAAGGCCCCCACCTCTACCTCCTTACCCACACTCCCAAAGCCTTTGGCTCAGAAAAAACCTGCCCATTTTGTCTCTCCACTTCCCTCTATTACTCATTGAAGCCTCACATTGGGCAGAAGTCTTCCCAAGGAAGCCTTTGAGCTCAAACCAATGGGAGTTACCCGATTTTAAGGTAATGTCTTCAGTTGTGTCCTTTTGTTTTATTTTGCTTCTCCAACCCCCTAAACTCTTTTTATTCTTTTCTTTTGTAACAAATCCAGTATCTTAAAAATACTAGGATGTTTTTATAATAAGTATTCGAGCTACACTTACACACACCTTCGTCTAATGGTTAAAGAACATATTGTTTCTGTGGTTGGCGATTTTCTGCCTCATGAAATGATGATTGTTCAACATTCTTCTAACACATTCAAAGGTGGCCATTAAAATGACAATATATTTATATATGATATATAATATGTTTATTATTTACTTAAGCTTCTGTATTTTTCATTTATGGCATACCTTTATGGTTTCCATTATGGGTAAACACGATATCCTCATTTAAGGAAGTGCGGACTACCGCCCCGTCAAAGTGATTTGATTCGTTAATACCATATGTGGTACGTATAAAGGATATATTTAATTATATTATATATGATACCATACTGGAATACGATTATGTATCATTATGTTTTAATTCCATTAAATATGAAATAGAAATGGAAGTAGCGTTCATGCGTACGTACGACTTACCGTCTCCATGAACGGTACATTTCATTTCTTGTCTCAAAATGTTATGTACTATTATAAGTACATATATATAATGGATATATAAGTAATATATTAAATATAAATTATTGATATCATTCTGGAATTATAACATATATATATATCTCATTTTGTTTTAATTCCATTAATATGACAAAAAAATGAAAGTAGCGTTCATGCGTACGTACGACCTACCGTCTCCATGAACGGTGCTTTTAATTTATCTCCAAATGCTATGGAATGGTATAAAATGAACATATACTGGATATATATGATATTTAAAACATAAATACTATTCTGGATATTATGTACCTATAACTACATGGAAAATTATTTTCCAACAAGATCAATTTTTGACTCACGTACCAAAATCGACAAAAACGTCTGATATGAACTAATATTATTAACCAATTATTATAACATTAAAATATGTGATATGAACTGAATAATAATCTTTATAGGAGATCCTTAAGCAATTATAAATTGAAAAAAGTTTATTATTCAGGAATATAACAAAACGAACAAGACATGTCGGACTTGAGGTAAGGGATCCTACACCTCTCTTTCTTTTTAAGTAAACTCTTTTATGTCATTCCTTTTAAGCTCATATTTCTTATGATTGGGATGTCATTTTATATTACTCCTACTGTAATTATTATGTTCATATGATGAGAGACCCTATTTCCTCTCATCAATCCATTTTGGAAGTTTTGAGTGGCGCCGTTAGGCTGCTGAGTCTTCGTAAGAGATCTAATCTCTCTCTTTCTTTTTAAGTCCTCTCCTTTATGTCACTTCTTTTAAGCTCATATTTGTTATGTTGGGGGATGTTCTTTTATATTCCTCTTTCTGTAAACTTTATTTTAATACTATGAGAGACCCTATTTGATCTCATCAACCCATTTTTGGAAGTTTTAAGTGGCGTCGTTAGGCTGCCGAGTTTTCGTAAGGGATTTTTCATCTCACTTTTATTCCCGTGAGATTTATGCTACATTTTCCACAATTTCCTTTTAGTAGTGTATGTACTACCCATTATTTTACTCATTGTGTAATATAATTTATTTTATGAGTATTTACATCAATGTTGTATTGTCCTTATTTCTCGAGGTGTATGTTTCGAAAGATACCCATGTCGGTAAGGGAACCTTTCACCCCCCCTCTTTTTAAAAGACTTATTTTGTTGGGTCTTTTAATTTACATATTATTATGTTCAGATATGTTCTCATATATCTTTATTGATGTAAATTTTATGTCCAAGTGATGAGATACCTTTTTTTATCTCTCATCAACTCATTTTGATGTGACACCGTTAGGCTGTCAAGGGAACTTCTTAACCCAATTACGATTTCTTTGGGTTCAACATGTAGTTATTGAATATGTCATCCTTTGAATATGTGTGAATGACCTTTGATTATTTTACATTTAATATCCACTTATATTTGGTGTATCCGTTTCACACACATAATTATGTAATTGATTTATCCTTAAACCAAGGATACCGTCTTTGTATGGGACTTCATCTCAATCTCCTTTCATTGAGGCATATTTTATTTTATACACAACCTTCTTTTATACAGTGTATAAACCCCTTTGACTTTTACATTTATCCAAAAGGAATCTTTTTTATATGAAGCGTTTTATAAAATGACAAAAGGGAATGTTTTTGTCATACGTATGCGGCGACAACGACTTCTCCGCCGCCATGACCATTATTTGAGTTTCGGCTTCCTCTACAAGCCATACCTTTTTTTAAAAGAAAAATAAATACCATGTTTTACTTGTCTTTTATTTTGGTATTGGAAATGGTTTTCATAATGTTTTTATATCAATGTGTTGTATTGATATCTTGTGATTGAAATTTGGAAATGTTATGTTTCCTTTATGCATGTTTTATGTGATAAGATTATGTTATGGATCTTGGGAATTATTATGAAGACGGGTGGTTCCGTGATAAACTAAGGGCGGGTGAGCCTGATATAGCTCTCCAATGCATTGGGTAATGCGAAGGAGTGAAACGTTAAGGTTTCTCCGAAGGGATTTAAGCAATATACTGTGATGGGTATTCCAAACGTAACCAAGAGGGTTACTACCTACGTAAGAATGGTATGAATGCCTCATGTTACCTTTATATCTTATGATTTCTATGATTTATTCATGATTTGATGAGGTATGTTAATGTGCCTATGTTTTATGGGTAAAGTATGATTTCATTCTTATGTATTTATGAACTCATGTTTCCTTTCCATATTTTTTTTATAACCCTTACTGAGATTTTTATGCTCATCCCAAGTTTTTTTGAAATGTTTTTCACAGGTCAAGGGAAAGGTACATGATATGATGATAGTGTCAAGGAGGTGTTAAGAAATAATCCATGTTTTATTTTAAATATTTTTCGGTTGATGGGAAAAATGAATATTGTCTTTTATGTAACCACTTTGTTTAAATGTGGAATGTAATGAAAGTTTCATGATCTAATTCTCTAAAACTCTAAACCTGAAAAGATCCTCAATGTGTAATCTTGTAATATCTCAAGATTAAGTAAGGTTTAAGGTTGGGGCCTTATAGTTGGTATCAAAGGTCGGTTTAGATAAATTTAGAGCTTAGGGTATTCTCTAAGCACAAGTGACATTACCATAATGGTTAGGATTTCAGAAAGAGTCCAAGTTTTAGATAAAGTGAATGAGTAAGTATATCTTAGTGTTTACCTTCCTCATTAGTACATGATGGTTTTGTTGATATACTCACACTGACATTTCTATTTTTAGTGAATGGATGGATCTAGCAGGCACCAAAGAGACAACAGGTTTGAAGGAAACCGTGGTGGTTCTCTGATTAAGATACTAGATAAAATGGGGGATTCAATGAGGAAAATCATGGTTGTTCAAAACCAACTATCAAGGAGTCATGATCAACCACTTGAACCTTGGTATGATCTGTAATGCATCATGTACAAGATGACCAATCGATGTGGAAGTTTAGGTAATAATTATAAAGGTAACCATTATAGTTTATATGATCCCTACTTTTGATGTAATTATGGGTTATTATATGTTTTGATGGAAAATGAAAGGCATGAGATAAACTTGAGGTTAAAATATGTTATGATTATTTTTGAAGAATTTATCTCATTTTGGGGAATGTTTTAAGAATTATATAGTTTTGGAAAAAGGAAAACACATAGACCGTGTGACAACCCGTCGCATCGGACAAAGCCGCGGGAATCGAACCCACAACCAAAGTGTGACTGGTATTTATCGCCTACCACTGGACTACGTGAAGTCCCCGGTTAGTTTGACTAATTATTTTAGTTATATGATTTTATGAATTAAGAGTAAGTTGATTTTGGGTTATTTCTGAAAATTATTAACCTATCATGGAGTTTATGTGATTAGGTTAATTACTTTTCAATACGAGACTTTAGGAGCAACTGATGTTGTTTGGAGATAAATGTTACGATTTAACTTGGAAGACTATGTGACTAAATCCTTCAAATATTTGGGTTTCAATCTTAGATTGGTTTACTTTGAAGAATTTTATGGACAAATTGTTTATCAGATGGTCCTCGTTGAACTTTGGGTTTTGTTGGACAAATTTTGGAGATTAAGCATAGATTTTCATTTTAAAGGGTTATCCTTTTCTGGATTATCTGACCTTGTACTAAACTTTTTGGTTTTGGTTTTGGTTAAAGTCTAATGATATGAGAAGTATATAGTTCTCTTTTTTGGAATAGGTGATTCTCTAGAAGTTGATTATAGTACTCTTAATGCGAACAAGTCTTCCTAAATACTCGTCTTTTGGGTAAAATATGAGTTTGATTAAAGAATCTAGTAAAAGTTGAAAGTCAACATGACAAGTAAGTATGTTTCCTTAAGATCAAAAATAAATTCCTCAATGAAGAGTAACTTAAAACAAAAATGATGTCTGTTAACTTTTCCTACTGGGGAATCGAATACCGTTTAACCCATCACAAGTTTGTGATTTTCTTATGGTTAACTTTCTCCTAGACATGTTTACTATCACTCTCCCTCAAGAACATGACCCTTTTCTTTTTCATCCATGTCCATGTTTTTCTACATGGAATCCTAGTATGGGTTAACTCGGGTGACCTCTGTACTTATCTTCCTTTATTTTAAAGTGATTGTTTTACCGACTCTTGTTCCGATGTGGGACTTTCAAGGATGTTTCTGAGCCCAATTTTAAAATTGCGAGGACGCAATTCCCAAAAGGGGGGAAGGATGTAACACCCCAGGTAAATAAAGAATATGAAATTTTCATATTTATCCATATTTGTGAATAAAATATTAATATTACTTTAAAGGGGATGCTATGCTCGATGGCGTATCCAACACGCAACAACGAGTTTCTTGGGAATCTTACGTTGCACTCTAATAATAAAATAATATTATTTTAAATGGTAGTTAACATGTAGCCGTTGTATTGGAAGGAATGGATAGAAATAACTAAAATATGATTATATATGTTTTTAAATGTTTTTACATTTATCCAATAAAAGATAAAGGCTTAAAATACGGAAAGAATTCAATTTTAGGCGTATATGCCATAGTTTTCACTAAAGGTTCACTTATCGCCTTTTGATGGAGAACCGTCATTAAATATAGTTTTGTTCACTCTTATAAATTCTATTGGACCATATAAAACTCTTCTTGAGAATTGGGACATCAAAATTTACTTTGTGTAAATTTTTGGTATCTTTCCGATAATGTTCTTTTTTTTAATGAATAGTGTAAAATGTTGTATTTTAATTCAAAACCACTTTTTAATCTAATTTATTTATATGATTAGATCATATTTTGAATTTGTTTTAAATTGAAATTAGAATATATATTTTTACCATTAAATCCAATACTGGTCGTTGGAATTAATTTCACTTTGAAATCAGACTTAAACTAGTGTCAATCTTTTGATACTTATTGTTTCATAAAAACACGCTATTTGCGCTGACAGCGAGAATTAATTATTAAATTAATTAATGTGACTTATATGTTTTGAATTTTGTAAAATATACTTCATTTTTGAATTTGGAATATCAAATATAGCTTAGGGTGAATTTTTGGGATTTTTCTGAAAAACTTCAATTTTTGATGAATAGTGAAACCACTAAGTGGTACTTATAAAAACTGATTTTTCTGTTTAAATGAAAATTTTCCATCTTTGTGTTTTGAATTTAAAAAATCTGACATACATGGTTGTCATTAAGAAGTAAAATGTGGTTCAATGGGATAAAAATAATTTTTTTTGTGAATAGTAACTTATTAAGTTTTAATCGCGATTAGAGATAATTTGTGTAGTTTATGGTAAGAATAATGTTTTAATAAAATTAAATGACCTAGACACATGTCCTACCCTCATTGGATGTGTCATGGCCGACCAATAAAATCCATGGGTCATCTTGGGGACCCTATGGAGACACTTTGGTTGGGAAATGACATAAATATCTTTTTATTTAATGTTAAAGTAAAAATGACACAAACATGAGATGTTTTATTAAAACAATATTTACATGGGGTTATACAAGTCATATTTTTCACTATAAATAGTAATTGTAAATATAAAAAGATTTCCTACATCATAGTATTTTTTTTATAATTTTTAGACATTAAATAAATTAAATTATTTATGACATCATGATGATGCAGCGATGACCTCAATATTTAACGATTTAAATAAAATGGAAAGATAATGTAATATCTAAGACCTAAACATGTCCAAAACCTATTGGATGAGTGTATTTAGAACCCTTATCATCTAATACTTGAAATACATCAATGTGGGACCTTTAAAATTCGAAACTCTTTTGAAAATAAAGTAACATTTTGTAACTTTACAAGAGTGCCCCTCCTCTCCTCTTATAAAAGGCCCCCACCTCTACCTCCTTACCCACACCCCCAAAGCCTTTGGCTCGGAAAAACCCTGCCCATTTTGTCTCTCCACTTCCCTCTATTACTCCTTGATTCCTCACTTTGGGCAGAAGTCTTCCCAAGTAATCCTTTGAGCTCAAACCAAAGGGAGTTACCCGATTTTAAGGTAATGCCTTCACTTGTGTCCTTTTGTTTTATTTTGCTTCTCCAACCCCCTAAACTCTTTTTATTCTTTTATTTTGTAACAAATACAGTATCTTCAATATACTAGGATGTTTTTATAATAAGTATTCTAGCTACACTTACACACACCTTCGTCTAATTGTTAAAGAACATATTGTTTCTGTGGTTGGCGATTTTCTGCCTCACAAAACGATGATTGTTCAACATTCTTCTAACACCATCAAAGGTGGAAATTAAGATGACACTATATTTATATATGATATATAATATGTTTATGTTTTACTTAAGCTTCTGTATTTTTCATTTATGGAATACCTTTATGGTTTCCATTATGGGTAAACGCGATATCTTCATTTAAGGAAGTGCGGACTACCGCCCCCTCAAAGTGATTTGATTCGTTAATACCATATGTGGTACGTATAAAGGATATATTTAATTATATTATATATGATACCATACTGGAATACTATTATGTATCATTATGTTTTAATTCCATTAAATATGAAATAGAAATGGAAGTAGCGTTCATGCGTACGTACGGCTTACCGTCTCCATGAAGGGTACATTTCATTTCTTGTCTCAAAATGTTATGTACTATTATAAGTACATATATATAATGGATATATATGTAATATATTAAATCTAAATTATTGATATCATTTTGGAATTATAACATATATATATATATATCTCATTTTTTTTAATTCCATTAATATGACAAAAAAAATGAAAGTAGCGTTCATACGTACGTACGACCCACCGTCTCCATGAACGGTGCTTTTAATTTATCTCCAAATTCTATGGAATGGTATAAAATGAAAATATACTGGATATATATGATATTTAAAACATAAATACTATTCTGGATATTATGTACCTATAACTACATGGAAAATTATTTTCCAACAAGATCAATTTTTGACTCATGCACCAAACATCAACAAAAATGTCTGATATGAACTAATATTATTAACCAATTATTATAACATTAAAATATGTGATATGAACTGAATAATAATATTTATAGGAGGTACTTAAGAAATTATAAATTAAACAAAGTTTATTATTCAGAAATATAAAGAAACGAACAAGACAAGTCGGACATGAGGTAAGGGATCCTACACCTCTCTTTCTTTTTAAGTACACTCTTTTATGTCATTCCTTTTAAGATCATATTTCTTATGATATGGATGTTATTTTATATTAATCCTACTGTACTTATTATGTTCATATGATGAGAGACCCTATTTCCTCTCATCAATCCATTTTGGAAGTTTTGAGTGGCGCCGTTAGGATGCGAATTTTCGTAAGAGATCTAATCTCTCTCTTTCTTTTTAAGTCCTCTCCTTTATGTCACTTATTTTAAGCTCCTATTTGTTATGTTGGGGGATGTTATTTTATATTCCTCATTCTTTAAACTTTATGTTAATATGATGAGAGACCCTATTTGATCTCATCAATCCATTTTTGGAAGTTTTAAGTGGCGTCGTTAGGCTGCCGAGTTTTCGTAAGGGATTTTTCATCCCACTTTTATTCCCGTGAGATTTATGCTACATTTGCCACAATTTCCTTTGAGTGGTGTATGTACTGCCCATTATTTTTCTCATTGTGTAATATACTTTATTTTATGAGTATTTACATCAATGTTGTATTGTCTTTCTTTCACGAGGTGAATGTTTCGAAAGATACCCATGTCGGTAAGGGAACCT
Source organism: Viscum album (assembly GCA_963277665.1). Taxonomy (NCBI): domain Eukaryota; kingdom Viridiplantae; phylum Streptophyta; class Magnoliopsida; order Santalales; family Viscaceae; genus Viscum; species Viscum album. Next base: position 1,031,820,105 of record OY728121.1, on the reverse strand, counting down.
TTCACCCCCATCTTTTTAAAATACTTCTTTTATTGGGTCTTTTAATTTACATATTGTTATGTTGGGATATGTTCTCATATATCCTTATTGATGTAAATTTTATGTCCAAGTGATGAGATACCATTTTTTATCTCTCATCAACTCATTTTGATGTGACGTCGTTAGGCTGTCAAGGGAACTTCTTAACCCAATTTCGATTTCATTGGGTTCAACATGTAGTTATTGAATATGTAATTCTTTGAATATGTGTGAATGATCTTTGATTATTTTACACTTAATATCCACTTATATTTGGTGTATTCGTTTGTCACACATAATTATTTAATTGATTTATCCTTAAACCAAGGATACCGTCTTTGTATGGGACTTCGTCTCAATCTCCTTTCATTGCGGCATATTTTATTTTATACACAACCTTCTTTTATACAGTGTATAAACCCCTTTGACTTTTACATTTATCCAAAAGGAATATTTTTTATACGAAGAGTTTTATAAAATGACAAAAGGGAATGTTTTTGTCGTACGTATGCGGCGACAACGACTTCTCCGCCGCCGTGACCATTATTTGAGTTTCGGCTTCCTCTACAAGCCATACCTTTTTTTAAAAGAAAAAGAAATACCATGTTTTACTTCTCTTTTATTTTGGTATTGGAAATGGTTTTCATAATGTTTTTATATCAATGTGTTGAATTGATATCTTGTGATTGAAATGTGGAAATGTTATGTTTCCTTTATGCATGTTTTATGTGATACGATTATGTTATGGATCTTGGGCATTATTATGAAGACGGGTGGTTCCATGATAAACTAAGGGCGGGTGAGCCTGATATAGCTCTCCAATTCATTGGGTAACGCGAAGGAGTGAAACGTTAAGGTTTCTCCGAAGAGATTTAGGGAATATACTGTGATGGGTATTCCAAACGTAACCAAGAGGGTTACTCCCTACGTAAGAATGTTATGAATGCCTCAAGTTACCTTTATGTCTTATGATTTCTATGATTTATTCATGATTTGATGAGGTATGTTAAAGTGCCTATGTTTTATGGGTAACGTATGATTTCATTCTTATGTATACATGAACTCATGTTTCCTTTCCATATTTTTTTTATAACCCTTACTGAGCTTTTTATGCTCATCCCATGTTTTTTTGAAATGTTTTTCATAGGTCAAGGGAAAGGTACATGATATGATGATAGTGTCAAGGAGGTGTCAAGAAAGAATCCATGTTTTATTTCAAATATGTTTCCATTGATGGGAAAAATGAATACTGTCTTTTATGTGACCACTTTGTTTAAATGTGGAATGTAATGAAAGTTTCATGATCTAATTCTCTAAAACTCTAAACCTGAAAAGATCCTCAATGTGTAATCTTGTAATATCTCAAGATTAAGTAAGGTTTAGGGCTGGGGCCTTATAAAAGCCCTCTAATTCTAATTTATTTTTCTTAGTTAATTTATATAAATATAATAACTCATGCCAACAATCAATGTGATAAGAAATGTGTTGATTTTCCTAATGACATTCCAAATATGATTGGAACGGGTGCTCGAAAATTTATGATAATACTTTCTCAATTGGATTTTATTATGAATTATAACTTGAATTTCAGGGAATTCCCTCCTCAAAAAAGAGAGAATGTTTCAATTGAATCCTTTATGTGGAAAAGGCCTCCCATGTATAGTGGATCTTATGATCTCCTCCGTGAATAACAATGGATTAAGTCTATTGAGAAGATTTTATCTATACTCTAGCACTCTGAAAAACAGAAAGATGTTATAGTAGTTTATTGTTTTGATGGGGAAGATGACTAGTAGTCGACACTGATCAAGAAAAAAATGTACAAGGAGGAAATTTATTCTATGGAATGAGAATATTTCAAGAAAATATTTTTCAATAAATATTTTACTCGAACCCTCTATCTTAAGATGGAAGTGGAGTTCCTCATACTGAAGCAAAATGAAGACAATTTTATCGGGGCAGATGAAGAAAAATTCATAAGGCTTGAAATATATGCCTCTTGCTTTGCCATGAACACTGAAATTAAGGTGAATCTATTATTTATAGAATTAAAATTGAGTCTACGAAAAGTGTTGGAGATTCAAGACTTTGACAACTATGAGGTGATTTGATGTTGTTACTTTACGGTTAAAATGGAGAATGGAGACTCTTGGTGGTCTGATGGGACTAGGGAAAAAGGGGAAAATATAGTTTAATATGGTTGGATCAACAGATAAATCCCATGATGGAAAGAAGACCCAATATCTCACGTGTCAAAAGTTTCGAAAGAAGCATCCTATAAACTAGTTAAAGGGAACCAAGATGTGGCACCCATAAACTTTACAATATTTTCATTTATGAATAAATTTAATTTTTTTACTTTCTTGATTTTTATAAAAAACCATGTTAATATTACACTACACACAATAATTAGTTGTCTTACATTACACGCAAGGCCCGTTTTTACCGAACAATAGTATATTAATAAAATATTATTATTTAACATAATATATAAACTAGCTGTTAAATTAGAGATTATGAATAGTATTAAACACATTTTGAATATTATATATTCTATATAATTTTAATATTCATATCATGTTTTACCTAGACATGATATAAGAACAAATTTAATTTTTTAAATAAAACAAGTATTTTTCAAAAAATGTAGTTTTTCCGCATTTTAATGGAGAACCCTTTTTAAATCCAATATTTGAAACTTTTATATATTCAATATGACAAAATAATCTTCTTCTCTAGAATATGGACATAAAAATTTAGTTTTGACAATTTTTTGGTGTTTTTTTAAAACTGTCATATTTTAATAGTGAAAAATACTGCATTTTAATTCAAAACTATTTTTTCATCTAATTTATTTATATTGATAAATTATAATTTTATTTTTTTTAATATATAATTAAAAAAAAATTATCATTTAATGTAATTTTGGTCATTGGAGTTATTTTCAAATTTAAATTTGATATAAACACATTCCAATCTTTTGATGGTTTTTACGTTTGAAAACCCTATTTTCTTGTTTTATCAACAGGGATTAATTTTAAATTAATTACTGAAACTTCTATGTTTTAAATTATGAAAAATGGATTCCAAATTTGGAATCGAGGTTCCAAATTATGTTAATATGTTACTTTTATTTTTTGGATATTACTAAAAGTCACTTTAGTAATTTTTATTACCATGGTTAGGAGTAAATGGAGTAATTAATAGTAAAAATAATATTATATAATTACCATAAAACCTTCCAAAATACTATTGTATGACTAAAGTATTATCTTATCACCTTTTTTTATAAATGGAATCATTTAATAGACCCCTTTCCATGTATATGACCAGAATGTTATTAAAATTAATGAATGTGACAAAATATCACACTATCATTTCTTATAAGTATAATAGTTTTAATAAAGATATATAAAGGAGATAAAATCAATTATAAATCGTCTATGGAAAGATAAAAAAACTACCTACATCATAGAAATTTAATTATAATTTTTAAATATTAAATAATTTTTATTAATGATGACATAATAGTGATGTATAAATTATTTTATTAATACGAATATAAAATAAATGATATACAAAATATTAAAATAAATATAATTTTACCTAATTAATGACATCCACATATTTTATTGATAAAATAGACATGTTCGTGATATATTTCAAGTATTGTCTTGAAGTCATCATGGTGGTTTTTTATTTTAAAAAATTCAAATATTGAATAGTATAAAAATTGTCATAAAAGATACTTTAAAATAAATAATATTTTATTAGATTTTATAAAATTCATAAAAACTATGTTTTAGACAAATAAATAAGTTAATTTTAAATATATCATAACTTATAAAATTTAGGTTATTTTGGAATTTTATAGTAACTAAATTAGCCCTATTTTATAAGAAGACAAGTAAACATGATAATAGTTAAACTATTTAACAAAGGGTTAAATCCAAAACATAAGGTTAATTTTGTGACCTAATCTTGTATAAAAATAATTTATTGAGATTATTTATACCTATCATCATATTATAATTTAAATAAATCACTTTGGAACTATTTTAAACCGAAAATTAATTTATAAAAAATTAATAGTTTTAGAGTTTCCAAAAGTGCCCCCCCCCTCTCTTATAAACGGAAACCCTTCCTTCTCTTTTATTCACACATCTAAAGTCCTTTAATTCATACATAACCTACCCATTTCTCCTCATAACCTTACCAAAATTTATCCTATATGCCATACATTGGGTATAAATCCAACCTAATGAGTCCTTTTGTGAAAATCATAAGAAGATACCCGAAGAAGAGGTAATTGTTTTATCAACTCTTTCAATGTTATTTTCTTATTATACTTCCACTTCCTATGTTTATTCCGAAATAAATTAATAAATACAGTATAATATAAATTATTATATGATATTATTATTATTTTATAACCATATTCTTCATTTTATCCATCCTACGAATAACAATATCACCACACGTGCGTACGTACGACTTACCGTCACCACACCGTGGTGTAATTTGTTGTTCAACACTAATTTATTGGATGGGTATAATGATGAGTATAATGGATATAAATAATTAATATAACATGATAATTATTCTTTATAATTAATATACCATCCAATTACATACCATTTAACCATCAATGTAATGATATTGTCGCTTGTGCGTACATCCGTCCTACCATCTCCACGACATGGTGAGATTCATTCTCCACGTTAACCATTCAAGAATGATTATAAAATTTATATTATGAGTAAAAATAACAATTATGAACTTAATATAATTCTTTATAACAATAAAATACATTCTATTCATAACATACATGACTTACACGGCAAAACATGAATGGGAAAATGAAGAAGTTAACACCCAAAATAATGGTAATATTGAAATACAATTAAAAAAATGATATAAGAGGATCATATATGATACCATTAATATTTATATGGTCCTGGTATAATTTACCAACATGATTTAACCATTATAAATTAGGTTAAAATACCCTAAACTGAAGTAAGCTATAAGGTAAGGGTTCATTTCATAATCTCATTATTATCCGAGATTGTTTATACGTAAATATCTACTCGGACATCCTTATCATTAGTGTCCATGTTTCATGAAAAGTATTTCAAAATATAATATTCATTTTTTCAAATACATTTTTATCCATTTTTAACTTTTTATATACAACATTTTGAATTAAATCTTTCTGTGATTTTCCAAATGAGGTACTTTATGACCTTTTACACAAATTAATGAAAGAATATTTTTTTTATCTTATACAGCATGACTGGCTATTTTTTGTCATTATGATGGCTTAAAATTATGAAGATTCAATTACAAGCTTACTTGGTTGTTTTCAAAAGAAATGGTTCCTTTTATAATTTCGTATGCTTTTAAATTAATTTCAAAGTAAAAAAGGAATATTTCTCTCAAATAGTTTTAACATTTTTATTAGATTATTTTCGTCTATGTCAACAGTCTTTGTTGGATTTTATGTTTAATTGAGGTTAATTTATTATGATACAAAATTCCATAATGTATTAAAGGTTTTATGATATGTTTGACTATGGATGTGCTATTTTGATATCATTCATAACTTATGGTTTAAGTACTGAAATTTCATATGCTACTTTTAATATGAATGTTTATTTTGGTAATGTTTTATCCCTTTTATAAGAGGACTGAATTGGACTTTGTAAGTGTCAGGTGGGGCCCACTATATCCCATCGATGCATCGATTTGTCTTATGAGACAATTATGTTTGGGTTCGGAATAATTTCTTACCCAATTATGTATGGTGTCTTGGATGAAGCATTGATGGTATGTTTAAGATATCCCACATTATTAATTCCCTCATTATGAGATTAGTTATTGATATTACATGTGATTATTAAACTAGTTGAATATCTATGTGAATGTTTAAATAGTATTATTTTATTTATTCTTTCTAATTTATACTGAATATTATTTTTAAAATCCTTGAATTTCAGTTTTTTACCTTGTCTTAAAAGTGTATTCATCTTTATGATAACTTCCACTATATTGTTCACCCATACTGAGCATCCAAGCTCACCCCTTTCTTATGTTTCATTTTTTTCCGGGATGTGAAGAAGTATATTATGATTTACCTACAGGGATACTATAAAGGATATGAGAGTTTTCAAAGGGGATAATATCTATTTTTTCATTTCAAGATGTAATGTAAAATTTTTGTTTTTATCTAGTATTTACAAGGCTACTAAACAGATCGGTCCTTCAAGATTTGATTTCTAGGGACCATGCCAATGTATCATAAAATAATTCACCACCTATGGATAACTGGGGTCAGGGCATTATAGTTGGTATCAAAGGAATTTTATTATTAACATTAGAAACTAGATTTAAAAAAAATATTAAGTAACATTACCCTAAGATAGAAATTGTGGATAAGTATAAAAGAACATCCTATAATTTTGGTAATGCAGATATTATGTGGGTATTCCAATAAATATATACCTATCTAGATACTATAAGTTGACGTGGTTCTGACATAGATGTACCTAGAGGTAACAACTCTGATAAGGTGTTTCAGACCTGACTCTGGGTAACCTGGTACATGACAATGGGCCTTACTGCACACCTAGTTTGACAATCCCAAGGGATATATTTATGATAATTCACATTATATTTTCAATAATTTATGAAGGATTTAAAAGAAAATATTTCCCAAAATAAAACATGTATATGATTTAGATATTATTTATACCTAAATTTTCAATTTGGATTATATGATTCACTAGTTATATAATTATACATTATGTTTCATAATGTCATGATAAAACCTAGTGTGTGGCATTGTTTAGAAATTAAACGTAGTAGAAGAGATGGAATTTTTTTCAATGCACATAATATTTATAGGGATTTCCCTATAATGCAAGGTAATTATGTTAAAGCATGAGATGCAACTAGTTATGAACAACTTATAACCATATTGGGACAACTAAATCGGGCTATGAACAATAACCTTACCCATATAGAGTATCCCGATCCACAATGTGGAGGAACAATTTTATACCTCTTTATGAGACAACAAAATCAAACATTCAATGGGACCATAAATACATTTATAGTTGAAAACTGGATATATTCCTTAGAAAAGATATTTCTTACATTGGGAAGTAATGAATTAGAGAAATTTTTCATTACATTTTATCATCTCTCAGGAGATGTGGTTCAATGGTGGTCATTAATTAAAAACACAATGAAGTAAGAGGAAGTATAAAATATGGAATGGAGGGAATTTAATGATCTTTTCCTAGAATATTACTTTCCTCATGAACAACAAACAGATGTGGAAAGAAAATTTTAGATTCTAAGGAAAAAGAAGGATGAGAATGTTAAAAAGTATGAGAATAACTTAACATTGTTAGAAAGGCATTCTGAAAACTATATACGCAACCAAATAAGTAAGATTGATCATTTCTTTGTTGGGTTAAAACCATTTATCTAAAAGACTTTAATCTCCCAAATATTCACATCTTATGAAGATATGGTCTCATGTGCTATCAAGACAAAGAAATAATTTTCTAAGTCTTTTGACTTTAAGGGTAACCAAGAGAATAATAGAATGGTGTAACAAGATATGGATAAAGGCAAAAAGGGAAAGAAGGCTTTTCCCATATGTGATAATTATGGGAAGAAACACCCTGGTACTTACCTAAAAAGAATGGTAGTTTGTTACAAGTGTGGAGAAAAAGGTCATCAATCTCATGATTGTAATGGAATGAATGATGTTATAAATTTGAAATTCTATAATTTTAAATAGATGAGACATTATGAAATTGACTTTCCAAAGCATCAAGGAACTATAGATCAGAAGAAGTAAATGGATCAAGGTCAACCTTATGATGTTACTACTGTCGAAGTGGAATAATTAATGTATTTATTTTTTTATTCAAGAATTATGTTATTATATTCTGCTTATAAGAATAATGTAACATATAAGGATTTTATTTTAGTACTTCTTCTTTAAGGATTTGGAGGCATGAACGTTTTCATTTTGGTTTTTATGGTGATAAAATATTTGGTAGGTTTAAATAAGAGATACATTACATTGTTTGGAGAATCTAATGTTATTATTGATTTTGTAAATTTACAGAAATTTTTGGAATTTTATAATATATAGTTTTATAAAAGGGACAACCCGCAAGTCGTGCGACAACTCGTCGCATCCGGAAAGGCCACAAGACTTGAACCCACAAATGAAGAGCAGCAAGGGTACATCACCTACCATTGGACTATGTGATGTCCTGGTTATTATAACATAGTTTTCATTATTTAAATGGTATGAAAGATGAAGTAAAGGTTCATTTATGGAACCCTATATGATTAAGATAAATAAAATATTTTTGAATTTTTTATCTTTTGAAGAGAAAGATGATTTTTTGTAGGAATTTGTTAAAGAATAAAACTCTACTTTTCAAGTAAATATCCTTCCTTATGTTCTTATTCTATGTATTAAATTAATTATTCAACTCTAGGAAAAGGATCTTGAAACAAAATATGTTATCCTAGTACTTTTTCTGATTAATCAAATGGACCATAATATCATCAAATATTTAGATCGTTGTGATTGTTAACTTTATCCTCATCATGTTCTCTATCACTCTCTATTAGAACTTGAGGATTATATTTTTATTTGATGTCCATGTTTTCCTATGTGGAACCCTTGTATGTGTTATCTCTAATGACCTTCATACTTTTATTTACTTATTTTAATGTGGGGTATCATTAATAATTTTTCTGATGTGGGATTTCAACAAAGATATTTTGAAATGTTAAACCCCTAGTTTTCGATCTAGTGTTTAAATTGTGAGGACACAATTTATTAAAATAGGGTATAATGTAACACCCTAAGACTTTACAATATTTTAATTTCTAAGTAAATTTAATTTTTTTTCAGGCTTGATTTTTAACTCCATGTTAAGATTACTCTAGGCATAACAATGAGTTGTCTTGCGTTACAAACAACTCCCAGTTTTACCGAAGAAAATTATATTAATAAAATATTATTACTTAATATAATATATAACCTAGATATTAAATTAGAGATTATGAATATTATTAACAAAAATTTTGAATTTTATATATTCCATATAATTTTAATTTTCATCTCTGGTTTTTTATACATTATATAAGAACAAATTCAATTTTTCGAATAGAAGAAGTATTTTCCAAAAAATGATGTTTTACAATTTTTTAATAGAGAATACCTTTTAAATAAAATATGTTACACTTTTATATATTCAATTTGACATAAACAACTTGTTCTTTAGTATGAAGACATTAAAATTCATTTTTGAACAAATTTTTGGTGTTTTTTATAACATTCATCTTTTAATAGTGAAAAATGCATAATTTTAATTCAAAATTGTTTTTCAATATAATTTAATTACATTGATAAATTATTATTTTAATTTGTTTTGAAGTATAATTAGATTATTTTTGTATCATTTAATATAATTTACTTCATTTTAATTATTTTCACATCAAAATTAGATATAAACACATGCTAATGTTTTGATGGTTTTTACTTTTGAAAAAGCCATTTTCTTTTTTTATCAATGGGGATTAATTTTAAATTAATTACTTCAACATATATATTTTAAACTTTGAAAAATGGATTCCATATTTGGAATAAGTGGTTATAAATTGTGTTAGTTGGTTAATTTTATTTTTTTGGAAATTATGATTAGTAACTTTAGTAATTTTTTATTACCACAGTTAGGGGTAAATCAGGAAATTGAAGGTAAACAAATAATACTAAATTAACATAACACCTTTAAAAATCCTTTTTTATGATTAAATTCTACTATTATCACCTATTTTTCAAAATTTAATCTTTTAATGTACCCTTTTTCATTAATATGTCATGAGTATTATTAAAATAAATGAATGAGACAAAATGTCACACTCTCAATTCTTATAAGTATAATAATTTTAATATAGAGATATCTAGGAGATAACATCAATTATAAATATTATATGGTAATATAAAAGAATTAACTACATCATATAAATTTATTTTTAATTTTTAGTGATTAAATAATTACCATTAATGATTATATAATAGTGATGCAGAAATTATTTTATTAATTGAAATATCAAATAAATGATATTAAAAATATTAAAATAAATATAATTTGACTTAATTAATTATATAAAATAATTTTATAGATAAAATATAAGTGTTATAGATATATTTTAAGTATTTTTTTGATGTTATCATTTTGTTTTTGTATTTCTAAAAATGAAAATATTAAATAGTATTAAAATTGACAGAAAGATAGTTTAAAATAAATAATATGTATTAAATGTTATAAAGATCATAAAAACCAATGGTTCATTAAAATAACTAGGATAATGTTATAGAAATCATAAATTATGCAATTGGTGTTATTTTTGAATATTATAGTAACTTTATTAACCCTAAATTATAAAAATAATGTAAACACGGTAAGAGTTAAATTATTTATCTAAGGGTTAAATCCAAAAGATAAAGTTAATTTTGTGACCTAAACTTGTCTAAAAATCATTGGTTGAGATTATTTATACTCATACTCATCTTATCCTATAAATAACTCACTTTTTATCTATTTGAAACCAAAAATGAATTTATAAAAAATTAATAGTTTTGGAGTTTCCAAAAGTGCCCCTCTCATCTCTTATAAAAGCGAACCCTTATTTCTCTTTTATTCACACATAAAAGACATTTAGTTCATCCAAAACATTCTTATTTATCCTCTAAACTTCCCTCAATTCATACTAGAGGCTATAATAAGCACATAAATCCAACCTACGGATTCCTTTTGAAATAATCAAAAGGAGATATCCGAAGAAGAGGTAATTGTTTTATAAACTCTTTCAACGTTATTTTCTTCTTACACTTTCACTTCCTATGTTTCCAACATAATAAAGTAATAAATACAATATCATCTAAATTTTGAGATGATATAATTATTATGGGGCAACCATGTTCTTCCTTTTATCCATCCTAAGAATAACAATATCACCATGTGTGTGTACGTACAACTTACCGTCTCCACGTCGGGGTGTAATTTGTTATTAAACACTAATTTATTTGGATGTGTATAATGATGAGTATAATGGATATAAATTATGAATATAAAATTTTAATTATTCTTTATAATTAATATACCATCCAATTCAATACCATTTAACCATCAGAGGAATGATATCGTCGCTCGTGCGTACGTACGGCCTACCATTTCCACGACATGGTGAGATTAATTCTCCACATTAACCATTCAAGAATGATTATAAAATTTATATTATAAGTGAGAAATGAAAATTATGAACTTAATATCATTCTATATATGAATAAAATACATCTTATTCATAAAAAACATGACTTACATGGAAAAAACGGAATGGGAAAATGATGTAGTTAACACCCAAAATAATGGTAATACTGAAATACTGTTAATAAAATGATATAATAGTATCATATATGATATCATAAATATGTATATGGTCCTATTATAATTTAATAAATTTTTTTTACCATTATACAGAGGGTTAACACACCGTCTACTAAAGAAAAGTACAAGGTAAGGGTGGATTTCACAATTTCATTATTATCCAAGGATGTTTATAAGTAAGTATCTATTGGGAAATATTTATCATCCTTGTCCATGTTTCCTAAAATGTATTTAAAAATATAATAGAATTTTTTTTAAATACATTTTTACCCATGTTTGACTTTTTATATAAAACGTTTTGGAATTAATCTTTCCATCGTTTTCCAAAAAAGGTGATTTATGACCTTTTAAACAAATTAATTAAAGAATATTTTTTTAACTTATATGGTGTGAGTGGTAATTTTACACCATTATGGTGCCTTAACATTCTGAATCTTCCCTTATAATCTAAAAAGGTTGTTTTCAAATGAAATGTTTTCTTTTATAATTTCTTGGGCTTTTAAATGAATTTCAATATAAAAAGGGATATTTATCTCAAAGAGTTTTAAATATTTTAATAGATTATGTTCATCTATGTAAACATCCTTTGTTGGATTTTATGTTTAATTGAGGTTGATTTATTATGATAAAATCTTCCATATTTTATTGAAGGGTTTATGATTTGTTTGACTATGGATGTGCTATTTTGATACCATTCATATCTTATGGTTTAAGTATTGACCTCATGTATTCTAGTTTTAATACAAATGTTTATGTTGGGTATGTTTTACCCCTATCATAAGAGGAATTCATTGTACTTTGTATTTGTCGGACAGATCCCGCTATAGCCCCTCGATGCATCGGTAGGTCTCATGGGATAATTATGTTTGGGTTTTGGCTAATGTCTTACCAAATTATGTATGGTGTCTTGGAAAAATACTTGATGGTATGTTTAAGACTTCCCACAATATATAGTCCCTCATTATGAGATTAGTTATTGATATTACAAGTGATTATTTGAAAAGTATAATATCCATGTGAATGTTTAAATGGAATTATTTGATTTATTATTTTCATTTTATGCTAAATATTATGTTCAAAAGTCTTGTATTTTAGTTTTATACATTTATTTAAAAGTTTATTCTTATTTATGATAGATTCTATTTTATTGTTTACCCTTACTAAGAATCTGAGCTCACCCCTTTCTTATGTTTTATTTTTCCCTAGTATGCATAGAAGTACATTATGGTTGACCAAAAGGGATAGTCTAAAGGATATGATAGTTTTCAAAGGTGATAGTATGCTTTTTTATTTCAATATGTAATGTAAAACTTATGTTTGTATCTAGTATTTCCAAGGATACTTAACTGATCAGTCCTTTGGAATTTGATTTCTTGTGATCATGTATATGTAGCATAAAATAATGCATGGACTCTGGAAAAATGGGGTCGGGGAATTACACAAGAGATTCTACAAATGTGTAAGAGAAGGTAATATGGATAATAACTATCAAAGGGATATGAAGGATCCCACTAATGTGGTAGAAGAAAGGAATTTTTAGATAAACACTCAACCTATAGTATAATTTTTAAAATACAAGGAACATGGGAATTATGAAAGACATTTCCCTATGCTAATGGTTTTTGGAGGAAATCAATAAAAAAAACATCCAATGAATCAAGGAAGTGCATATGTTATCACTACTATGGAGGTGCAACCCGAAAATTATGTGGTTATCGGTACGCTGGTTATTCATTCAAGAATATGAAACACACTATTTGATTCTAGTTCTATGAATTCTTTAATATCTTTCAAGTTTAGTAGAATTATTCAATCACCACCTCAAAATATAGAGGTTTAGTTATCTATGAGAATAGAAAATGTTTAAATTAGTGCATCTAAAGTATATAAATATTCCCCCATTAATGTTTTTCATTGAAACTCCCAGAAACTATTGTCATGCTACCTTTGGTAGAGTTTGATGCTATTTTGGGTGTGAATTGTCTATCTTTATATAAATCCAACATCAACTGTTGAAAAAGGGATACCACTTTTCCCATTCAGAAGCATCCTCCAATTTTGTACATGTGTAAGGAGGAAGATAAATCTAGGTCCGAATAATTGTCTCAAGTGTGGATATTATTTCCTTATAAGAAATCATATCTAGCTCAAATGATAGAGGAAAATGAGTGAATCATGATTGAATACATGCCCATTGTGAGGGACTACATTTATGTATTCCCTTAATAATTTCTTCATATTCCTCCTAATTGAGTGGTTGATTTATCAGTAGAAATTATTTTTGGATCCTTGCCTATAACAAATCCACCTTATAGAATGGAAACTGTTGAGCTGGAAGAACTAAATAATCAACTATAGGAGAATTTGGACAAGGGTTTTATATGCCCGAGTGCTTCGCCATGGGGTGCTCCAATCAAATTATTTAAGAAGAATGATATATCAATGCCTCTCTACAATTATTATCATGAGATCAATAAAATCATGATAATGAAAAAGTATCCACTTCCTTGGATAGATGAATTTTTCAATAAACTATGTGGGGTTAGTTATTTTGTTAAGGTGTACCTTTGGTCAAGATATCACCAATTAAAGGTGAGGAATGAATATATTCCCAAGTATACCATTCAAATAAGGTATAGACACTATGATTTCATTGTGGTGCCCTTCAGACTCACTAATGCTCCAATAATTTTCATGGATTTAACAAATAGAGTCTTTAGATATTTCCTCAAAAAATTTGTGGCAGTCTTTATCAATGATATTATGAAATAATTTAAGAGCAAGGATAAACTTGAGGAGCTTTTGAATACTATGCTAAAGAATTTTAGAAGGGATAAAATTTATGAAAGGTATTGTAAATGTGAGTTATAGATGGACGAAGTATCATTATTGGGCATGTTATCTCCAGAAAAGGAATATCTCTGGAACCTTCCAAGACAAAGGAAATTTAGGAGTGTCCTAGGAAAGCATCTGTAATGGATATCAACGTATTCCTTGGTATATGTGGGTACTAAAAATGATCTGTGAGAAAATTATTATGATTTTCAAACCCACTAATGCAATGGACTCAGAAAGGAGTGAAGTTTGTTTAGATTGTTGAATGTGAAGACTTCTAAAAAGTGTTCAAGAAGAAGCTAATCATTGCACTAGTACTGATACTTCTGAAATGTGGGGAACTCTTTTTGGTGTGTAAAGATTTTTCAAATAAGGTTTTAGGATATGTACTAATGAAAAATGATAAAGTTATAACCTACGCCTCAATGAAATTAAAAATTAAGGAGAAAAAAATACCACACAAGATCTAGATTAGCAGAAATTATCATTGTATTGAGAATCTGGTGACATTATATCAATGGGGATAAGTGTGAGATATATACTAATCATGAGAGTCTCAAATATATATTCACACAGAATTATATTAATATATTCCAATTAATATGGTTAGATATCATCATGGATTATGAATACTCAACCCACTACCATACTAATAAGGTAAATAATGTTTCATGTGATCTAACTAGAAAAGATCCTACATATTTATCAATGATGAAAATTGATAAGGATCCAATCATCTCATAGCTTAAAAGGATAGAAATGGGAATCATTAAAGAAGGAATATCATCAATCCTTTCTCAAATTATTTCTCATCCATCCCTTATGGAAAATATAATGTATTCTCAATGAAATAATGTGGAAATTCAGAAGAAGTGGAAACCATGAGAAAATAGAAATCCTTAGAGTTAAAAATGGATTAGGAAGGAGTCATGAGATTTGGGCCATGATTATGTGTACCATCTGATCCAGAGGTAAAGAAGGAGCTTCTAAATAATGCACATATCTCAACCTTCTCTATTAACCTATGGAGCACAAAGATGTATCAAGATCTCTAGGAGAAATTTTAGGGGGACTATATGAAAGAAGGAGATCATTGAATATACATCAAAGTGCCTGGTATGTCAGTAGGTGATGGATGAAGGAAAAAAGTATAGGGGATGATCCAACCACTAACCATACCAACATGGAAGTGGGAGAACATTACCATGGATTTTGTCATTCGAATTCTAAATAAATCTAGAGGGAACAATTGTATATGTGTTTTTGTGGATCATCATATAAAGAAAAATCACTTTATCATAATTTGACAGGACTTATCACAGGATCAACTTGCACAGATATACATAAAATAAGTGGTTAGACTACATGGAGTACACTTATTTATTGTATATGATCGAGATCTGAGATTCACCTCCAAGTTCTAGAAAATTATCCAACATGCTTTGAATACTGAGTTGAACTTCAGTACAGACTATCATCCTCAAACTGATTTCCAATATGAGAGAACTATTTAGACACTGGAAGATAGGTTGAGAGCATGTTCTATGGACGTCAAAGGAGGGTGGGACCAATATATTCCTCTAACTGACTTCATTTACAACAACAATATCTACTAAAGCATCCAAATGGATCCATATGAATCCCTTTATGGGAAAAGATGTAGAAAATGGGTGTTTTGGGATGAATTCGGTGAACGTAAGCTATTAGGACCTAAGACGGTTTAAGAAATAGTGTAAAAGGTGAAAACCATTCAGCAACACATCAAGGCATCCCAAATTCTAAAAAGGATCTATCTAGAAAATAATTGACGGGACCTAGAGTTTAAGGCTACTGACATAGTATGCATACATATATCACCATGGATGAGGATCATGAGATTTGAGAAGAAAGGAAAGTTAATCTCTAGGTACATCAACCCCTTTGAGATCCTTTATCATGTCATAGCCATGACCTATCCATTAGAACTTCCACCTACCATGTCTCAAGTGCACAATGTATTCCACGTATCTCGCTTGACGTAGTACATACTAGATCCTTCACATATACTAAATTCATAGGTGGTATAATTGGATAATAATCTCTCTTATGAGGAGGATCCAGTGAATATCTTAGACCACAGAGATAAACTTCTATGCAAAAAGACTACTCACTTGGTCAAAGTACTATAGAGGAACCATATGTATAAAGATGCAACATGGGAACCATCAGAAGCGATGATGGAGAATTACCCTCACCTATTTTCCCCATAATATGTAAAATGAAATTTCGAGGGTGGAATTTCATAAGGGGGAAGAATGTAACAGCCCAAAATTTTATCAATTGAAATTCCATTATTATAATTATTCTACATAGTATAATCACATGAAATCACATTAAGATAATAATAAAAACATTACAAATGAAGAATTAATAAAATAAGTGGTGTTTCTAGAAGTTAATGAACCTTTACTGATGGCATAGTAACTTGACCTTTGGAATAGTAATGTGACACTTATGAATAGTAAACAAGCCAATAGAATAGTAACTTCACCTATAAAAGTATAAATAAAATTTATTCATCCTATAAACCAAAGTATGAAATAATTATATAATAGTATATTTAAATAAATGATTCAAAAATTATCAACTAAGTGTTGGTATTTTTGTAAGTTATAAATATTAAATTACAATTTTATAATTAATAGAATGATATAAAAGAAAATTTATTTTCATAAAATATATTCATAGATTAATATTTTTTTGCCTTATGATTTTAAGATAATCTTATGAGACCTTATCTAAATTTTCAAAGTGTTATAAAACAAGTTATACTTTTAAAATATGTATTTTTTTTGAGTAAATGATGATTTTAAATAAAAATAGAATTTCTCATATTTAGAAAATTATTTTCATAAAATGGTGTTCAATTTGGAATTCCATATATCTAAAAATAATTTTTGTGAATTTATGATATTTTTTTAAAATACCAAAATTTATTGGGAATAGTAAAATATGTTAATTTATCATATATATACATTATAAGTTAAATAAACTATTTCTTGGGTTGTCGTTATAGCATCCCGCCTTTTTATCACATAAACTTTCATTACATTATACAAAACTGAGGATCTTTAAGGTTTAGTGTCTTGGAAACCAGGAACTTAATAAATGAAACAAAAAAAAACATTCTTCTTAAACACTTGAAAGGCTTCTCCTTATGTTCATCCTAGGTTCATTACTGCATCTCATAACCTGGGGAAATACATCAAAAGAAAGGGTGACTAGAAGGCCCAGTAAGGGAAACAAGAGGAACATTTTACATGTGAACTTGAGATACTTCAACAATGTCATGAAAAAGAACTTTAAGGCAATAGAAAGAAATCATGTGGAATATCATAATAAAAATAAAATTTTTCATAACTTTAATATGTGGCTACATAATTTAACATAGACAATCATGAACATATCACCAAGGTCCATCCCCAAGGTGTCATTTGAAAATTACCAAGGTTATTCACCAAGATATCATAAAAATTGTAATCTCTAGTGGTTACATCATTACCCAATGCATTGGAGCGCTATCAGGGCACACCCTTAAATTTTCCTTTATTATCATGTGACCCACATATATAATCATCAAAAATACCATAAATAACCCATATAGCATAAAATAAATGGGGTTCATTTCATAATCATAACGTTTTAAGAAAAACTGTCTTAAAGACATGATCTTTACGTCACTTTAAATCCACGGAAAGGAAAAGCAGGTTTCATGTATGTAAATATCAGAATTTAAAATAGAACATTTTGGTATATATGTGAATACCCATATAGAAGATAGAGCTTTGATTATTCACTTAATAAAATAAAATAACTTTAGAAAAAGAGAGAGACATTTTGAGACGAAAATTCTACAGCATAATGGCTATGTTATAGGGTTTTAAAAAACATTGAAAAGAGAGGGGACATGGGTAAAACATTCATAAATAACCCATAAAACAGTAGAGGGAAATAATATAAGGGATTTAAGAACATGGTAATGAAATTTGAAAATATACCATATGAAATTAAGAACATGAAAGGAAGACAAAAATAAGATTTCTCTTTTGAAAATTCGGCAGCCTAACAGCGTCACATAAACTTCAACCAAAAATGAATTGATGAGATCAAATAGGTTATCTCATCATATGACCATAAAATATCAGTATGATAGATATAGAGATCACACCCCAACATAATAAAATGAAACTTTCAAGACTTGACATGGAATTAGAACTTTGAAAAAGGAGAAAGGTGAAAGAACCACTTAAAAATTCGGCAGCCTAACGACGCCACTTAAAACATCAAAATACTGAATTGAAGAGATCAAATGGGGTCTCTAATAAAATGGTCATAAAATATAAGTATGATAGATATAGAGATCATACCCCAACATAATAAAAAGAAACATGCAATACTTGACAAGAAAATAGAACTTGAAAATGAGAAGGGTGAAAGAATCTGTTACAAAAAGTTAGGCAGCCTAACGACACCACTTAAACTTTCATAAAATGAAATTATGAGAGTAAGATGGGGTCTCTCATAATATGAACATAAAAAGGATAGTATAATGAATATAAAAGAACATCCACCAACATAAGAACATGGAGCATAACAGAAATTACATAAAAGAGATCACTTGAAAGGAAAGAGAGGGGGTCAGATCCCTTACCTTAAAACGTAACACTTAAAACTCAAAGGTTTGGACCTTGAGGGCTTGGGGGCATCTTGGGAGGACTCCATGGGAGGTAATGAGACCAGAAATTCGTTGGGGGAGAGTGGGGAGTCGAATTGATGAGAGGCTTTCTTGGTATTTATAGGAAGTGATGGGACAAGGCATTAATGGCCAAGGGACACCTCATTGGTGGTTTTGGCAAAACCATGGGCTTGCCCATAGTATTTTCCCATGGTATTGGCCACTTGGGACACCTCATACCTTATCTTACTATTCATAAGTCGACCATATTTATTACATACTTAATACATCATTTAATGATGTCATTAAACACCCGTAACTTAAAAACTTTATTTTCACTATTCATCGAAAATTCAACTTTCTCAGAAAAATCCCAAAATTTCACCTTAACCAAATATCGATGCTCTGATATCAAAAATAAACTCCATTTTATAAAAATAATTTTCTAAATATTTTTAATTTAGGTTTTTAAATAAATACACTATTCACAGAAAATTCATTTTTTTCAGAAAAATCCCCAAAAATTACCTTAACATAATATCGATGCTCTGAGTTGAAAAATGAAATCCATTTTATAAAAATAATTTTCTAAATATTTGTAATTAAATTTTTAATTAAAAAACACTATTCACCCGAAAAAACTAATACTTGACTAATAATTTATGAAACCGTTATTTAACCATTTTATTGAATCACATTACTTAATCATGGTGCCTAGATTATATTAATGCTTTATTTAAGTGAGATTACTAATCCATTTAGTCACATTACTAATCCTAAGCATAAAATCACTATTCATACTTTACTATTCATCAAAAATCAAGTTGATCTTATTAGACTCTAAATTTAGTAATGAACATATTTGTAGAAGACCATTTTTTGAAAATCATTACACATTTTTAATTATTTAAGGTTTACATAAATTTTTTTAAAATATCCTTTCTCTAAAATTCACCAAATTATGCATACTATATTTATCCAGAAATTTGAAAATTTATAAACTTCATCATAAGAAAAAATCAAATTTTTTATTTAAAACAAAGGATTACACAAGGCAATTATGGTCTCCTTACATAGCCCTTTATCACACCAGCATAGAACCTAAGTGTAAGGTGTTCTAAGGTGAGAGAATCTGAGGGAGGCTTAGCCAACATCGCATGTGTAGTAATTTCTATCAGTTTGAACTTCTCGTGAATGCGATTCCATTCTAGCTTCACACGATGATGTTTGGCTTGGGTTTGGTCCAGTGCAAAGCCTAGTGGGGCTACCTCCTTCCCTTGTTCTGTTAGATGGGCTTCGATCGGTCCAATACTATTGGGTGATGCCATCAAATCCTCTTTTTATATTAATTAACCAAGATCACTTGTATTTAGAGACAAAATAAAATGAAACGTTTAGTTTCCAGTGGTCATATTGACAAATGGACATATAACAGTAAAAACCCAATAGTCTCATTTTAATTATACTCGTGTTATCCAATGAAACAGTTTTGTTGAGTATAAAAATAAAATAACACACAAAATTAGGAAACAATATTTATTCAAAATTTCAGGTCATTACAATCTTCCCCCCATAAGAAATTGCATCCTCACAATTTTTAAAACTGGGTTTTGAAATTTCATTGAAAGTACCACACTGGAAAAGGATTTATTAAAACTATTACTTTAAAAGAATGAAAGGGAAGTAAAAAAGGTCACCCGAGTTAACCTATACTAGGATCCCATGTAGGAAAACATGGACATGGAGGGAAAAACCAAGGGTCACGTTCTAAGGGAGAGTGATAGAAAACATGATTAGGAGAAAGTTAACCATGAGAAAATCCCAAACTTATAATGTGTGTAAATGGTCTTTGATTACCTAGTTAGAAACGTAAACCAACAACATTTTTGTTTTAGGTTCGTTTTCATAATTTTGAAGAATTCATTTACTACATAGAACAAAAACATAAGGAAATATACCTACCTTCATGTAGAGTGTCATCCTTTAATAAGTCTCTACCAAAACTAATCTTTTCTCAAAACGATGAGAATTCAAAAACACTTGGTCTCAACAAAAGCACAAGAATCATCTTCTATAGAATCACATAATCCACAAAAGATTAACTATCTATTTCTTATATCTATAAACATTATCCCAAAAACAGAAAGGGTAAGGTAAAACAACTCTTCAAAAATAAAGAATCCCATAGTTAGGGAAACTACTTTTAAATCTTCAAAGTTCCACGGTACTACCCAAAGTTCATCATAGACCATTCTGTAAATAACTGCCCTTAAAATTCCTCAAAATAACCCAAACTAAGATTGAAACCCAAATACAAGAAGGACTCGATAACATAGTCTTCCAAGATAAACTTTATCATTCATCTCCAAACAACATCAACCACTCCTAACATCTTATAACAAAAGTAAATAACATAAACATATTTTCCCCAAGATAGGTCAATCATTTCCATAAGTAACCTATAATACCATAAGTTCACCTTAAATTCCTCGATTATTCAAAATATAAGTCAACCATTACTCCTCAAATAAACTACCATAGTAATCTATTTACCTCGATCAAATAGGGTTCCCAAAATAGTGAACGTCTTCCAAAATAATAATCATCTTTTAATCCCCTAATCACCCTTTTTTTAAAGAAGAACAGCTTCACTACATAAACATGTGGTACATAACAATAGATGTCTTCCTTAATGATATAAAATCATCTTATTTAGTGACTCGATGATCTTAGAAAACATAAAAGATATGCTCATAGAGCACGAACTAAAATACAACATGAGATAGACAATTATTGAGAAGAAGTTACATGTACTTCAGTCATCATGATCCATCTCAGCATAGGACTTGCATTGTTCCCTTGTCCTCTAAGATTGTTGATTCTCACCGTGCTTCCCACCCATTCCAAGAGAGCATTGCCTTGGATAATTTCTAACTTCTCCACATTTATGACATCAAAATTTATAAGGTACATTAGATCAAACCTTATCTACATTCATCACATTATCCATTTTTTTAAGGAAATTGGCTACTTTATGCCCTATCTTTCCACACTCAAAACATCTCCCGGTTCCTTTGTAACATTCTCCTTGGTGCCTCTTCCCACACTTTTTGCAAAAAAAAATTGGGTCTTCTTTCCCTTATCAACTTTATCATATGAACAACCTCGAGACTTTGTCTTCTTCTTACTTGATGAATTTGGGAATTCAACTAGGTACCAATTATTAATTGTGATTTTTGATAGTTGGTTTGGTATAATCACAATATGTTCAACTTGATCTCTCATCATCTTTGTCACATTAATAGGGAAATCGTCACATTTCCTATCACATTGGTTGTTGGGACATGCTCTTCCATTTCCCGCCATTAACTAAGAAAAGAACGTATAATTAGGGGACTTAAATACTTAGCCAATAATCATGAAAAGGAAACTTAAGCATAAAAGGATAAACTTGTAGAAGAAAATTATACCCTAACTTTTGATCCCATAGGTTCCAATCTAGGTTATACATGATCATATATTCTTATGTGAATCTTTATTTTATTTTATCTTTGTTACTTTAATAATGGTTCATACTAAGCTTATGAATTTACCAAAGCATATCCCTCGGGAGTGTCGTAACCAAGAGTACAGCAAGGCCCGTTGTCGTATACCAGTTCCCGTTCGAGTATATCTCAAAGCGGTGTTTTCGGGTTTTACCCCTATGTACATCTATTCCAAAGCTGCCTCTACCTTCTCGTATCCAGACAAGGATGTATTTTCTTGGCAACCCCTTACTCAATACTCACCAAAATACCAGGAAGATTTCCTATATTTAAACTTTTCTATAGGGTTCTTCCTAATGTTTTCATATCCTAATTTCCAAAAATAACTAAACCTACCTTTGATACCAACTATAGCATCCCGCCTTTTTATCACATAAACTTTCATTACATTATACAAAACTCAGGATCTTTAAGGTTTAGTGTCTTGGAAACCAGGAACTTAATACATGAAACAAAAAAAATTCTTCTTAAACACTTGAAAGGATTCTCCTTATGTTCATCCTAGGTTCATTACTGCATCTCATAACCTGGGGACATACATCAAAAGAAAGGGTGAGCAGAAGGCCCAGTAAGGGAAACAAGAGGAACATTTTACATGTGAACTTGAGATACTTCAACAATGTCATGAAAAATAACTTTAAGGCATTAGAAAGAAATCATGTGGCATATCATAATAAAAATAACATTTTTCATAACTTTAAGATGTGGCTACATCATTTAACAAAGAAAATCATGAACATATCACCAAGGTCCTTCCCCAAGGTTTCATTTGAAAATTACCAAGGTTATTTACCATGATATCGTGAAAATTGTAATCTCTAGTGGTTACATCATTACCCAATGCATTGGAGCGCTATCAGGGCGCACCCTTAAATTTTAATTTATTATCATGTGAGACACATATATCATCATCAAAAATTTCATAAATAACCCATATAGCATAAAATAAATGGGTTTCATTTCATAATCATAACGTTTTAAGAAAACCCGTTTTAAAGACATGATCTTTACGTCACTTTAAACCCACGGAAAGGAAAAGCGGGTTTCATGTATGTAAATACTAGAATTTAAAACAGAAAATTTTGGTATATATGTGATTACCCATATAGAAGAGAGAGCTTTGAATATTCACTTAATAAAATAAAATAACTTTAGAAAAAGATAGAATAATTTTGAGATGAAAATTCTGCAGCATAACGGCTATGTTACAGGGTTTTAGAAAACATTGAAAAGAGAGGGGACATGGGTCAAACATTCATAAATGTCCCATAAAATAGTAGAGGGACATAATATAAGGGATTTAAGAACATGGTAATGTAATTTTAAAATATACCATATGAAATTAAGAACATGAAAGGAAGAAAAAATAAGATTTCTCTTATGAAAATTCAGTAGCCTAACGGCATCACATAAACTTCAACCAAAAATGAATTGATGAGATCAAATAGGGTATCTCATCATATGAACATAAAATATCAGTATTATACATATAGATATCAAACCCCAACATAATTAAAAGAAGCTTTCAAGACTTGACATGGAATTAGAACTTTGAAAAAGGAGAAAGGTGAAAGAACCACTTAAAAATTCGGCAGCCTAACGGCGCCACTTAAAACATCAAAATACTGAATTGAAGAGATAAAATGGGGTATCTCATCATATGATCATAAAATATCAGTATGATAGATATAGAGATCATACCCCAACATAATAAAAAGAAACTTTGAAGACTTGAAAAGAAAATAGAACTTGAAAATGAGAAGGGTGAAAGAATCTGTTACAAAAATTTCGGCAGCCTAACGACGCCACTTAAACATTCATAAAATGAAATGATGAGAGTAAGAGGGGGTCTCTCATAATATGAACATAAAAAAGACATTATAATGAATATAAAAGAACATCCACCAACATAAGAACATGGAGCATAAAATAAATTACATAAAATAGATCACTTGAAAAGAAAGAGAGGGGGTCAGATCCCTTACCTTAAAACGTACCTTTTAAAACTCAAATGTTTGGACCTTGAGGGCTTGTGGGCACCTTGGGAGGACTCCTTGGGAGGTAATGAGACCAGAAATTCATTGTGGGAGAGTGGGGAGTCGAACTGATGAGAGGATTTCTTAATATTTATAAGGAAAGTGAGGGGACAAGGCATTAATGGCCAAGGGACACCTCATTGGTGGTTTTGGCAAAACCATGGGCTTGCCCATGGTATTTTCCCATGGTATTGGCCACTTGGGACACCTCATACCTTATCTTACTATTCATAAGTCGACCATATTGATTACATACTTAATACATCATTTAATGGTGTCATTAAATACCCATATCTTAAAAACTGTATTTTCACTATTCATCAAAAATTCAACTTTCTCAGAAAAATCCAAAAAATTTCACCTCAACAAAATATCAATGCTCTGATTTAAAAAATGAACACCATTTTATAAAAATAATTTTCTAAATATTTTTAATTTAATTTTTTAAATAAATACACTATTCACCAAAAATTCATTTTTTTCAGAAAAATCCCCCAAAATTACCTTAACATAATATCGATGCTCTGAGTTCAAAAATGAAATCCATTTTATAAAAATAATTTTCTAAATATTTTTAATTAAATTTTTAATTAAAAAACACTATTCACCCGAAAAAACTAATACTTGACTAATAATTTATGAAAACGTTATTTAACCATTTTATTGAATCACATTACTTAATCAAGGTGCCTAGATTATATTAATGCTTTATTAAAGTGAGAATACTAATCCATTTAGTCACATTACTAATCCTAAGCATAAAATCACTATTCATAATTTAGTATTCATCAAAAATCAAGTTGATCTTATAAGACTCTAAATTTCGTACTGAACATATTTTTAGAAGACCAATTTTTGAAAATCATTACACATTTTTAATTATTTAAGGTTTACATAAACATTTTTAAAATATCCTTTCTCTAAAATTCACCAAAATATGCATACTATATTTATCCAGACATTTGAAAATTTATAAACTTCATCATAAGAAGAAAAACAAATTTTTATTTAAAACAAGGGATTACACAAGGAAGTTATGGTCTCCCTACATAGCCCCTTATCACACCAGCATATGACCTAAGTGTAAGGTGTGCTAAGGTGAGAGAATCCGAGGGAGGCTCGACCAACATCGCACGTGTAGTAATTTCTATCAGTTTGAACTTCTCGTGAAGGCGATTCCGTTCTAGCTTCACACGATGATGTTCGGCTTGGGTTTGGTCCAGAGCAAAGCCCAGTGGGGCTACCTCCTTCCCAAGTTCTGTTAGATGGGATTCGATCGGTCCAAGACTACTGGGTGAGGCCATCAAATCCTCGTTCTATATTAAATAACCAAGATCACTTGTATTTAGATGCAAAAAAAATGAAACGTTTAGTTTCCAGCAGTCATATTGACCAATGGGTATATAACAGTCAAAACCCAACAGTCTCATTTTAATTATACTCATGTTATCCAATGAAACAGTTTTGTTGAGTATAAAAATAAAATAACACACAAAATTAGGAAACAAGATTTATTCAAAATTTCGGGTCGTTACAGTCGTTGATGTAATCACCATAATATCAAACCATAATTAATTATTTTAATATATTTTCTGATAATTCTCAGACTATTCATAGTCTTGATCCAAAATAATAATGTAATGATTAAAATAATGAGAAAACACCCATCTCCTCCACTATAAATACCACCCCTCACCACCTCTTCTCCTCACTCGATAAATGATTTATGACTTTTCCAAATTATGTCCAATAATCTTCCCAAGCCCCACTCCCATGTTCATGATCTCTTGGTCTCATACAAAGATCAAAACCTTTTCCTTAAGGAGGTTTCTGAGGATGACAAATTCAAGAGGTAAGTTTCTCTTTCCTTTTCTTTTAATGTCTTTTCAAATTATTTTCTTATTATCTCCTCACCTTCCCACATAAAAATTGTATGATAACTATAGTAACTAAAATATTTTAATTTTATTATTCTAATGGAATAATACATAATTAATCCAATATCCTCTCCCCTTAATCCTAGTAATTGAAACTATGTTTGTGAGGTGCTAATATATTGCCTTCAAGGACAAAAAATTTTCTTTTTCTATCAACACCTTCAAGGCTATTCGTAAAACCATTTTTATGGTTAAAAAAATATAATATTTGTATTAAATCCTATTTCATATTCCAGAAACATTAGATGCAAACTATGTTAAATAATAAAATTAAGTTCATTATAAGTGAAAACTGCCCAAAATAATCCAAACGATTATCACTAACATCTTATCTAATGATTCATCCTCACCCACAAAAAAACAAAATGACTTATATAACCATTTAACATTATTTTTGTTCATCAATAACATATAACATCAATTTTGGATTTCTATTTTCATTTTACATGAACTTCTATACTCATATAGGAGAAAACCGATCATGGAAACTATGAAAATGAGCATTCCCGAATGATGAAATTGTACACAGTAACTCATCAAAATGGCCATAAATGAACTGAATAAAATTAAAATCAATAAATTACTTGTAGAAAAGGTTATTATTTAATTAAATAATGGAATTAATTTTATTTTCTATGATATTAAGATCAAGTACAAAACCATTTCAGATATAAGGTAAGAGATTCTACCCGAACTTCCATTTTTTCCTTCGGGTTACTCATTCTCTATCTTTACCCAAATTAAATGTTTCTTTGTTTTTTTATTTCTTGTACATTATGTGTATATATTCCAAAATCATATATCCAGATTATATCATTGTTATTTTATGGGTAAATAAATGTTTTATAAATGTTTCCTTCTCAATTCTTCTCGATAAGCAATACCGATTAAAGGAAACTTCCTGACTTCTTAACCATTTTTTAGTACCATCCATAATCAGTTTTAATCCACAATTATTTTTATAAATTCATTAATTTAATCATGAAAAAAATAACTTCGTTCAATTTTTGTTTTTTACAAAAAAAATACCCTTTTCTCTTTAAGTAATCTTTAATATTTTCCTTAAACCGCACTAAAATGTTTTTTTTATAAAGTTTCTGGAACACTTTTTTTACATGTTTTCACTTAATTTTGACATCAATTATCATAATATATTCCTAAATTCCCTTAGTAATGTCCATGTATGATTTCAATCAATTCCTTCATGGACACTTTTATGATATTCTATTTTTTATGCCTTTTGATATGATTGTGATACCCAATTCTATCGATGGGTAACCTTAATGTTTATGTTTGATACCTTATGTGTGATTCATAACATGGTACACATATTAATAAACATGTTTTTATGGCTGCACCCAGATAACACTCCAATTAATTGGGTAATTTTCAGTCTCATGAGACATGTTGGGATAGAGAGTGAACTTAATTCTTTTATGGGACTTTTTTCATCATGTTATGTAGTCTGGGAAGTTAGCCTTGAATCATGTTTATGTCACTTTATATATTGTTTCCACACTCCTATGATGTAATGATTTTATGTCACCATGATATACATGTTCTTATTCTTTATTTTTATTCAATTTTCATGCATTCTGTGTCAGCATGTTATGGATTTTAACCCATGTTCTGTGTTTTATTCTTTTTTTACTCCCTGAAAGGGCTATTTAGCTCATCCCTTTGTTCATTTATTCCCCAGGTTATCCAATAAAAATGTAAGAGCTCAATGGAAGTTAGGATCTCATTATGGAGATTAAATAAAACATGTTTTTATGTTGGGTTTCATGCTGTTTAATTATGTACCTAATCTTCCAAAGGAACTAGAATTTACAATCCTTAGATTGTAATTGTTGGTTAATCATGTAATATTATGTGAGAAATTCTAGGGTTGCTATAAATTTAAAATAAATAAATGGATTTATTATGATCATTGTAGATAATGAAATACTATGGTTCCATATAGGAAAACATGGACATGGAATATAAATCTAGCCATCATGTTCTGATGGAGAGTGATAGAGAATAGGGTTATGATAAAGTTAATAATTAAAAAGTTATAATTATGTGATGATTTAAAGGGGAATTTGATTCATCAGAAAATAAGGTACTT
This sequence comes from Viscum album, assembly GCA_963277665.1. Taxonomy (NCBI): domain Eukaryota; kingdom Viridiplantae; phylum Streptophyta; class Magnoliopsida; order Santalales; family Viscaceae; genus Viscum; species Viscum album. The sequence goes on along the minus strand of OY728121.1, from coordinate 1,031,791,421 downwards.
AGATAACACTTTTGGATTCAATATCTTTTTGTTAAAGGTTAAGAATTATTTTACTATTCAGATAATCACATAATAGATTTCATTGAATGTCATAAGAAAAGTATCATCCTTTGGTTGTGCTTAGATCTATTTTTAATTAATCTTTTACACCTATAAATGATTGTTCAATGTGAATTTTTCACACCTGAGGCATTTTTGATAAATCATGTGGTCTGTAAGCATTTCCTTGATCATATAAAGTTTTCCAAAAACCAAAAAGGTTTGCCTAAAGTATCCAATAAATAATAATTTAACCTCAAATAATAATATATAATGTTCCACTAACTCCATTACAACCTTAGGACTTATCCAAAATACTTCTATCCAAATTAACTATCAAAAAAGGTCACTAATTTTCCAAAATAAATCATAACATTAGATTTCCCAAACAACATAATGTTGCTCTTATTGAAACATAACAAATATTTGATCACCTAAAAAACCTTAATGAAAATGTTCATGCCTCCAAATTCTTAATGAATAAGTATTACAGAAAAATCATTATATATCTCATGATTCTTATAAACAGAATATAATAAACTAATTCATGAATCCAAAACACAAATACATTAATTATTCTACTTCGATTGTAGTAACAACATAAGATTAACCTTTATTCCTTTTCTTTTTCTAAGCTATTTTTCTTTAACCCTCCGGAAATTCAATTGTGTAGTTCTCCATTTAATTACTGATGAAAAATTTCACATTAGAAACCATTTTCGTATCCTTGAAATCCCAAACACGATGGTCTTTCTCTCAAAAAATTTAGAAAACTCTCTTTCTTTTTAAGAAAGTACCAAGGTTATTATTTAAGAAATTACATGTGAAAAAATACTTCTTTCCCTTCTTCCCTTTATCCAAATTTTTTCTAGCTATCCTCTTATTATCATGCTTCCTTCTGAAGCCATAATACATAGAGTACTCTTTTCATATCCTATAATCACATGATATTATGACCTCATATGATTGGAATGACTGGGAGACCATTTCCCTTTGAAATATGAACTTAATACCATGAATGATATGATACTTATTAGTCTTTGGATTACTTTTATTGGCGAGGTTTACATTCCTTATATTAGGATCCATTTATAAATAAAGACATACACTAGGTTAGATCATATCATATTGTATAATCCTAGAACTAGTAAAATACTTAACATAAATAGTGAAAATTATGTGTATCTAGTATCATAATCCTAAACATGGTTTCTATGGGGACATATTTAATTCTAAATCCTTCATAATGTTTTATAATGAAATTTTGAATTATCCTAAGCATATCCCCAGGGAGAGTCAAAATAACTACGTAGTAAGGCCCATTTTGTGTAGCAAGTTACACTGAGTCGGACCCAACACACCTTTTCAGATTTTTTACTCCTCGGTACAACTATTCCAGAACCACATCCACTTATAATATCTAGATATTGATGTATTCTAGGAATACTCACATAATTTCTTCCTTACCGAAATTCTAGGATGGTATTATATATATATATATATATGATTCTATCTTAGGGTTATGTCCCATAATATAAGTTTTATAAATCTAATATCCACAGTGGTTGCTAAACTTCTTTTGATACCAACCGTAACACCCCGACATCAAAAGCCTAGATTCTGTTCATTACTTTATTACATTTTCATAATTGCAAGGCATCACATTCTGAAGGACCGACTAGTTTAGAAGTATTTGAAAATAGATTACATACATGAACCTTACATTAAAAATTTTAACATTAATTGAAATATAGAAAAACATTTTTAGAATTCAATTTTTCTCCAAGATTAACCCTGCATATTATTAATAATACTCATCATGGAATCATGGGAAAAAATTAAAAATATGAAAGGGGTGAGCTTAGATGTTCAATAAGGGTAAGTTCATAATAGAATATATTAAGAATAATAAGGATAAATATTAATGAAAATAATAAAACTAAAACATAATCCATTCAAAAATAATCATGAGAATAATATGGAAAGAATAAATAAAACCATATGAAATAGTCACATGGGATATAAAACATAACCATGGATATTTTAATAGTCATTTAATCAAATGGAATATCAATAACTAATCTCATAATGAGGGAATGAATAATTCCAAGAATATACACTATCGTGGTCTATCCACAAGATAGATACTATCAAGATCTATCCTCATAATAGTTTAAGTCTTTGGTTAGAAACCCATTTGATTTTTTTCAAGATCTATCCTCCTGAAAATTTAAAACAACTTGGAAAGAAACACGAAGATTTTTTCATCAACTGATTTCATCTCGTGAGAGCTAACAATTCATTTAGGGTCTATAAAGGGCCCCTCCCATCACTTATTAAGTCCAAAGGGTTCCTCATATGAAAAAATAAACAACATAAACATTTTTATTGAAAAACTAGCATACAAAATGCGAATACATTAACCATAAACCATGAATGGTATCAAAATATCACATCTAGAGTAAAAATGATCATAAAACCTTCAATAAAATATTATATATTGTATCATAAGAGATAAACCTCAACAAAATATAAAATTAAACAAAGGATGTTGAAATAGATGAAAATAGTCTAATAAAATTGTTTGAAATAACTTGAGAAAAATAACCTTTTCCATTGAAATCATATATTTAATAGCAAAGCATTTATAAAAGAAAAGAAATTATTTAAAAAGAAATGTGTGAAGTCATAAAGGAAGATTAAAAACATCAAGGTGTTATTATGATGGTAAAATCTAGTCATGCCGTATAAGTTAAAAATAAACATTCTTTCTATATTTTGTCGAAAAAGTCATAAATTACCTCATTTAGAAAATGACAAAAAGATTCATTTCAAACCATTTTATAAAAAGTAAAACATGGGTAAAAGAATTAAATTTTTTTTGGATAATATTAAAAATATTTTGGAAAATATTTTTAAGAAACATTTATAAGGATGATAAATATTCCCCAATAGATACTTTCATATAAATAATCCTGAATAATTATGAGACTATGAAATTAACTCCTACCTTAGGTATGATTTCATCTGTATGTGTCCAAAAATATTTTATAGTGGTTTTAAACATATTATTTACTTATAAAATAATAATAATACTATATTTTATATTATATATGATTCATTTATGAATTTATATTACCCATTTATTAACAATTCTAAGTTAAAGTATCATTTTGGGTAATAACTGTTTTGTCTATCATACATTTTTTGAATTTTTATTCTTGATACTATTATATAGATCATGATTTAATTACTTAACAAATGTAAAAAATTATATATATGTCATATATATTTATTGTATAAATATATATATAATATTGACATGTGAAATGGAATACATCGTTCATTGATACGGTAAGACGTGCATACACACGAACGTTGTTTCTGTTTTCTTATTGTACTGAATGGAAGAAGATAAATAACATATATATATATATATACATATATTATTAAATTATAATTATTATATCATATATTTTATATTTATTCATTATATTAATTTTTATAATCATTCTTGAATGGTTAACATGGAAGATGAATCTCATTGCATCGGGGAGATGGTAGGCCATATGTATGCATGAGCGACAATGTCATTCCCTTAATGGTAAAAGGATAAGGAATTATATGGTATATTAATTATAGTGAATCAATATCACGTCATATTTATTATTTTTATCTATTATATTCATCATTATACCCATGAAAATAAAGTGGTGATGAAAAAAAATACACCACAGTGTGGAGATGGTAAGTTGTACGTACGTAGGCATGATGATATTGTTTTTCCTAGGATAGATAAAAGATGGAAAATGGTTTTAACAAAATAATAATAACAAATAAGAATAAATATGATATTTTAATTATTAATTTAGTATGGAAATAACAAAGGAAGTAAATTATAAGAAGAAAATAAATTTAATGAGTTGGTAAAAGAATTACCTCTTCTTCAATGGACATCCTTTAGATCGCCTCTTAGAGACACTAGGGTTTATATTTTTAGAATACCAGGACCGTCATAATTTTACTAATAATTTTGATAGGAGAAATGGGGTAGGGTTTGGTATATCTAGAAGGCTTAATGTGGTGTGAGGAAGTGAACGAGGTGATGCCTTTTTATAAGAGAGGTGAGGGGAACTTTTGGAATCCTTTAAAATATTAAATTCATATAAATTAATTTTATATTAAAAATGGCTTCAAAGTGAGTTATTTAGAATATATTATGATTATGGGTCTCAATACTACTAAAAATTATATTTATACAAGTTTTGGACACATTATTAACCTTATATTTTGTCTTTAACCCATAGTTATACCTTTTAACTCTTACCGTCACAAATTGTATTTTTACTCTTTAGGGTAAATATAATTACTATAAAATGAAAAATGAAACAAAAATGGATCATTGATGAAATATTTAACCTTATTATAGTTATTTGGCCAAATTTTAGATTTTATTAATTTTATATCACTTAATAAGATATTATTTATTTTAAAGTTTCATTTATGTCAATTTTTGATACTATTAATTTTTTGTCTTTTTAAAAACATCATAAAAACAAGATAACTTGAAAACAAACATATAATATATCAATAACATGTCTAAGTTATCAATAAAATTCATGGATGTCATTAATTATGTAAAATTATATTTATTTTAATATTTTTAATATCATTAATTTTATATTTCCATTGATTAAACAATTAATGCATCATTATTAAGAAAGCCTTTAATTAAATTATTTATTCTCTTAAAAAAAATTAAAAAAATTACCATAATGAATATAAATTAATTATATTTCAAATGAGTATTAATAGTCAAATTTATCTTTTGTATAACCATATATTTAAAATTATTTAGTTATTAAAAAAATTAGTATCATATTTTTAATTTATCATTAAATAAAATATAATAAATGTCATATTATTACCCAAGTGGCATAAAAGGTTATAATTTCGGCCTAAGGATGGTTTTGGTGGAAACCCAATTATACAATTAAATTAGGAAAAGTGCTAGTGTAATTTTATATTATTATTTTTAGCATTAATTACCCGATTTACCATTAACCATGGTAAATTTTTTTTACAAAAGTTAATATTAATAGGATCCAAAAAAATTAAGTTGATCTTATTAGACTCCAAATATAATACTAATTACAAATATTTATGCCCATTTTTTCAGATTCAATTCACATTAGTGGATAAATTAAGTTTAACACTAATCCCATAGATGTGGTGAGAAGGTAGGTAAAAGGAAAGGTTCCAAAGTTCAATAAGTATTTATATCAAATTAAAATATCAAAATGATTTAGATAACCTAAATTGGATTAATATATTTATTATTTACATATTTTCAATTTAAAAATCCATTTAAAATATAATAATTATTTAAACTAAAATTCAATTTTTAAATACAATGTAGTATTTTTTACTCTTCATCAAAAAATGAAACTTCTTAGAAAAATATAAAAAAATTAACCCTAAGATAATTTTGGTATTAAAAATTAAAAAATGAAGTGTATTTTGAAAAATAAAATTTATAAAATTACCTAAATTTATTTTTAAAATAGGTGGGACTTTAAATGGTGGTAAAACTACTTTTATAAAAATATAGGGTTTTATTTTCAATATTGGGTTTGTTATTAACTTATGCCTATAAAATATATTAGAATAATTTGAAAAAAATGATTTAAAATATAACATATATATTTCATTAATATAATTATCTAATAGTAATTAATTTAATTTATTAGGATTAAATGACATTGTGAGCATAAAATTATTTCTTTATAAAAACATTTCTTATATATTCAGTTGGTTCCTATATTCATTTATAATTAATTTTCAACCAATTAATTAAACCATATATTTTCATAATTTAGTTAATACTATTCATAACCTCTAACTTAATGACTGTGTTATAAATAGTAATATTTTAATAATATATTTTTGTTTGGTAAAATTCAGCCTTGCGTGTAATGCAATCCAACTCATTGTTGTGTGTGGTGTAACCTTATCATGGTGCTGTATACAATGTTATCTTTCAAAGAAATTGATTTTTTTTAGAAGAGACATACTATAAAATATCGGTGTGTTACACCGAATCAACTTCCTACTCACAACACCCATCCTCACCAAGTATCTTTTCATGAGACTACCACCTCAAGGATCAGAATACCATCCACATTTTTATAATGGAATATTCTTTTCATGATTTTTTTCAAGTATCCAATAGTCATGTGGTTCATCTAAGTATAATATAACCAAGAAAATATTTGAGAAAACATCATATAGGTTTTTGTTGATACTTTAAATAACTAGATCCATTTTCTCCATACCCAGAACCGATATCATATTTATCATCAATGAGTCCATCACAATGGCATCTAATGTCTGCATCGACCTAATACGGTTATTATACAACCAATATATGAGTTACTATATAGTCATCATTAAGGAGAATCATGTCATAGATTGACATGATCTTTTAACAAAAGAGAAATATATTTTTTGGTCGAGCATACAATAATTCCACTAGGAAGCTATATGAGAAAACACTATATAGGTTACACTTTAAATTGGTGAACCCCTACCATAAGTGAAATCCATCATAAGGAATACATGTTTGTATTTTGAATCCTATATGCAAAATATGATGTATGAACATGACCTTTTACCATTGGGCTATGATTCAAAGCCACCATAAATCACGAATCCAAGAGAACTCAAGCGCATGACACTAGGTGAAATCATACAACTATAACAATATAAACTATGAATAATAATCCCATATCCCTTAAAACCAAAATTTTCTATCTAAAAAGGTGATTGTGATGCACCAGTATAATACCCATCACAATATCTGATGCATTCCTATATCACATGTCTACTATATTTTCCAAATAGTAAAAAAATAAAACTATAATAAATTATATGACACCAGTCACATAAAATCTATAATATAAATTTGTATTTCCCCTATACCAGTTCACTCTGAATAGTAATCAGATTATGTCACTACTTGACCTCGGGCGCACCTCCATGTGTGCCAGAAGCTTCCGATTAGTAGAAGGGATATATGGTAATATTATAGAGAGAGTATACCCCCATATAAGAATACACATTAATAACAAATAACTAAAAATTATCCCTAAATAATTATATATATCTAAGGATGAAAAAGAAATAGAATACAACATACAATATCAAATGTAAATGCAGTAGGAACACAGTCTTACAGACTCACTATTCACCAAATGGGTTGACCATATATACAAAAAAAAAGAATAAAATACACCAAAGATATAATATCATCCTCAAGCCATAAATAATCTTGGTATCTGATCCCATCTGAGAAATCCCACCCAATCATGAAACCTCAATCCTTTACCCAACTTGATCCTATGATTAGTGAAAGTTTCTCAGGTACCCAAGTTCCATGGCCTCCAAATTAGTGTGTGAGTAAAAATCAGTAAGCTACCACCAAAATGTTCCTATACATAATAAGAAATGTGGTTTATATTCATGTGACATCATTAGATGAATAAATGAAATAGTTTGAAAGTGTAAATAAAATAACCATTAGTGATATTTGGGTTTTAATATGATACCTAAGATAGAACCAAAATTGATTTACCCAATGTTGGAGTGTCATTGTGCATGTCACATAATTATTCCAACAAATATCAGGAACATGGTTGATTCATAGGAGCAAGAAATAGTTAATTAAGTTCATTGGGTATAAACCAAATCCAAGGATCATGTCCATGACAATCCAACCCAATTAACTATAACCTAAATCCAAGGATCATAGCAAACCCATTCTAACCTAAATACCCATGGTCTAAATACAAGGACTATTTCCAAGGCATTCAAACCCAAATAACCATGATCAAAATCCATAGACCATAACAATGGAATTCCAATGCAAAGAACATCTAAATCCAAGGGTCATGTCTAAGGAATTCTACAATGATCCTGGAGGATAACTGGGATGGTTGAATATTGTAATATCCCATATTTTTTCAGATATCCATCTCTCTTAGTTTTTCATTGATCATTTCTTTTAGTTTCACTTACATCATGGATTTTTGTAATTTGAATAAACACAGTATTAGGTTTCTATAAAACATGATAAAACCCGAGCGGATACATGTGGAGATATTTTTTATGGAAAATGACATAAAGTTTAGGAATGTATGCTTGTTTGAATTATTGGAGTCTGGGTATAAATGGGTTAAGTGTTAATATAGGTTTTTCTTAAGTTGTAAATATTTAAAACGAGTTAGGTTTGTTTAATGGTAAATGGGATGAAAAATCATGTATATAACATTTACATGTTGTGTAAAGGTTTTACACATCATGTAAAGTGTTTACACATTATTTAAAGTGTTTATACATCATGTAATTGTTTGGTTGTTTTAATAAAATAAAATCCAAGGTGAAGGGTTTTTCGGCATATTCCATTAAATAGATTTATAAGACGGGTAACTATATTATATGTCTTTTAATTCTCTGACCTTCTGTTTTAAACATCCTATGTGGATGAATTTTCATTCTATTTGGATGTATCCTTCTCCTATCGGCCCTATGGAATTATCCAAACGATTTGGGAGCACTGGACTCCCTTTTTAAAATACATTTTATGCATTTAGTCCCTAGTAATTCTTTTCGGTTAGGTTATTCCATTCTCTTCCTTGGTTCTCCAACCATTGCGGTGAAATCCTTTTGACTGGTTGCGTTGTTAGCAATAATCCTGAACATTTTTTATCTAGGAACCTCTTTTCAACAATTTTATCCTTATTAATAATGTGTGTTTTCCATTATAAGTGTTTTTGGATAATTGGTTAAAGGTAGTGGTCTAAATATCAACTCTATGGTTTGATAATTTCCAAGTTTATGAAATATTGTGATTGTGCCAACATAAAATGCACAAAAATCAATTAAATAAATTATTTGGATTATTCTTTGGAGTCTGTTGTTTTCAATTGGATTCTAACATGGATTATGGTTTCCCTTGAGGTGATCAAACCATGAATGTAATTGAATTGGATAATGTCTTAAAGTGTGTTTAGCATGAAATGTGGCCTTAGGTGATTTTTTGTTATAGAATCCCTAAAATGTGGCTTATTTTATTATTGATACAACATTTAATAAATTTTGATATAAATTCAAGTGGAATTTGGAAGATAAATGTTAATTTTTATAATTAACCATTGAGATATATGATGTGATATGATGATATCCATGTTGTATGACAAGACTTATATTCTATTTTGAAATTATTATATATTAAGATCAGCCCTGAAACTTACAAAATTATATGATGTAATGATGATATTGAGGGAGCTATACCTAGTTGAATAATTTAATTATTATAGAGAGCGGTCTATTCCAAATCCCATTCTATGACTATTATAGGGATTTAACTCAGATGTTGTAATTCTTATAGGGATTTGACCCATTTATTGTAACTATACCATGGTTATATTATGGTTGTTGGAATGGTCATAAGACATGCTTATAGATATTCCGACATGGCATTGAAGAAGGTTATTTTACCTTGGTAAAATGGGTTTAATTTCCATGGTTGTAAGACATGATCTGAGATATTCTAGCACTATGTTGAAGCAGGTGATTTTTATATTTTATAAACTATTGAATTAATTAAAACACTAATTTATCACTTCATTTCATACACTTCTTATCAGACTGGTTTGTTTGGACATGGTGGTGTCACCCTACTGAGTTTTACTCAAACCCTATGCAGGCTTCCGTTTGGTTCCCAAGAAGAGTATTTGGATATATCTTTGGACAAGGGTAAAAGAACTTACTATTGATTTCTTATCTACTAAATGGGATGGGGGTTGGAGTTGGTAATTACATGGGGTTCAAGACTAGGGAATTTTGAGCCTTTATTTGATTCTATTATTCTTTTACTTGTATTTCTTCTAGAATGAAAATTAGTTACATTCTAGAATTTCATTACATTATTCCTTTATTATTTATTGGAATATTCATCCGTCTTTTATTTTTTTCTTCTTCTATGACTATAGTTTGATTTCTTTCATTATTATAAGGTTTATTTTTCCAAAACTACGACACTTCATGCCAATTGGTATAGTATCCTCACTATAAACTTCACAACCCCACTGCTAGTTAGAAGCCTCTAGCATATGGGGAAGTTGGATTAAGGTCTCATAACCAACCATTTTTATCCACGTGAGAGAGTTTTAGATCAAGGGACATTATAAATATATTATCCTCAATTAAACGGATAAAGTATAATACAATTAAAACCAATAACATTAAGAATCCAAATAACTCATCCAATGCATTCCAAACCAATATGAGGCACAATGGTCATATCCAAGGATCATGATAATGGCATCCCATATATCTTAATATATTATATTGGTTAGTGAATTTCACCTAAATCATCTCAAATATGAATATAATAAAGTTATTCCATCTACCCAAACCCATATTATAGGTCCACGGTTGGCCTCTCGAGTACCTGAGCTATCACTATCACAGAGTGCACCCTATCTAGGGTAAACATGTCACTAGGGCACCCATTTGGGTCTCTTAGTTCTCATCAATCATAGAAACCATTCATGGGTTCCCTCATCTCAAAACATCTCTTGGTTAAACACACATCACTCATAGGTAATAGCATCCATTGACATTATCAATGTCTCATTTATGACTCATTAGTTCCTAAGAAAATCTATACTGGCATTGGTCTTAAGGGATGGTATGAGGCCCATCTCACTTTCCAGGTCATCTCAGTTCAATACACTTTCTCAACCTATCCAAAAGTCCTATCTAGGGAATAGCTACCCATGTAGTCATATCTCAATGGGGGAGGAACACTCTCCCTATGGAAATATCAACTGACCAAATGGATCTAGGCATCTCTAGGTTCTCATATGGATTACATGGAACAATTTCCCTCAATCGATCACCCAACTCTACTCAAGGGTCCAAGGTACCTATCCAAATGTTCTACAATAAATAAATTCATCTAAATATCTACCCTATAGGTCTATATATCACAATTCATTCAATTACAATCAAGGCATTGACCATGAAAGACCATGGAAGTTAAGAGGGTGTATAATAATCCTCCATATACCTTATTACTTTATTTAGTCCATTAATCTCACACACTATAATAAAATGTATGATACCATAGGGTTATGTGTGAGAGACCTCCTACCTCAAATAATATTTATTCCCTTTGAATCATTCCCCAAAAACACTCACCCACACTCATTATAGTCTAACCAATCATTGTTAACCTGCACAAGTCCCTAAAACAATTCATAAAATCTAATTTAGTTAATTATAATAATTTATGATAATTTAAACTATTAAAAAATATATATAATAAATTTAATACACTTAGTTGTAAACACCTAATTATTCATCAGGCGCTCCTATCGCACTGAAAATGAAATCAGATACACCTGGAAGGCCCGTGAGGAACCCCCAACACTATCTTGAGCCAAATATCTAATTTTTGGAGGTGGGATAATATATAATTTAATTTAAATTATGAAAATAACCTTAATAAAGTTGACATTACTCTATACCTCAATAAATGGAATGTGATAACCCACTAATACCATCTTAGGATATCCTCTCTCAAGGACACATGAAATCCCCATCATTATCAGATGATTCCAATATGTTCTAGTGGAATCGACACTAAAAACCTGGCCCAAAGAAATGAAATTAGAGATGAAGCAAGAGAAACAGAGAACAAAAATATATATAGTGAGAGACTCACCTTAAACACCAATAAATCAAACTAAAATCCACACAAATCAATGGGGAATTGAAGGAGGAAGAGTGTGGTCGGCCCGCTAAGGTGTTCACTTGAGGGATAGGAGAAATGATTTGTTGGTGTTTTATAAATTAAAAATGGAAAATTGGTCATTTCATACTTTCTCATGATTAATATGGTTTGGCCACATGGTTTTCCAAAATGTGTGAAAATCATGCAGTGGGAACTTTCAATGCGCACCCCTCTCACATGGTTTGACTATAAGGTTTACCAAACTATGTGATAAACATATAAATTACTTCTAAAACCAAAATTTAAAGTTCTATATAGTTTAATTGAAACTATGTAGTGATTCGTATTCAATATCCCTAATTCTATCCACCTCTCATAGTTTATTCTATAATCCACATGGTTATCCCTTAATCCGGTTCTAACTATTCAATCCAATAATGAATTATATAAAAGGAAATAAAAATCATCCCATACTCAGTGTGGTTCATGGTTTCCCCTAAACCAATCAACCTTGTAATAATCATCCAAAAACTTCTAAAATTCAACCGGAAGCTCTTTAGAGTCACATAAGAACCCATGACACCTATCAAGCCACAAAATATTCCAAATAACATGTCCTTAGGATAATTCAACTCTCATAAATCATATCTAAATAACAATTTTAAAAACAAACATTGATCCTAAATTTTAAAAAATGAAAACTCTTGTTTGTATTTCGTAACTCATGAGGGAGAAGGGTTTTACATACTTAAGAAATGTTCATCATTGAGTATTATAGGTTGTGATGGAATGTTAAATTTAGCATAGGTATGATTACATATAAAATAAAAAATATTTTCATAAGATACTAGATGAGTTTCTGCTCTTGAATGACCCATCAAGTATACAACATGGAGTGTTATACACTGTGAATTCTGTATACAAGGCCTAGATATTTCATATTAAATCCACATAACAAATGTTGGTAAGATAATTGGCATGATAATATTCATACTTTAATATCTTTATTGTAATTATATTTAGGCTGATCTAACTAGGGTTTTTTGGGCATGATATTAGTCATTTATTTGGTTAAGGTTTAATTGAGATGGTATTTACCCTCTCGTATGATGAATATGACATATGGTCCCTTAATTGAGATAGGTTGAGAAATAGTATAGAAATACCAGGATATGATACATATGATGTACTTGTCCATATGGAAGAGGGGAAAGTTATGTATTCATCCACTTAGGTAATGAAATTTTATGTGTTATTCCATCTAGTTAGTATATACTTGGAGAATCAAGAATATATTAGTATGTTATAAAATATTGAAATATTCCATATCTTGTGGCCACTTTATATATTTGAAAAAGGGATCGTATTATTCTGTATAGTTGTACATGATATTGTTGTTAGAGATAGGTAGGGAGATACATTTATAGGATAGAGATTATGTCAGATCCCTTTATTTCTTGAGTATCATTGATTCTTTTTTAGAGTATTACCCTTTATTACAAATGTGGATTGGATGAATCATAATTTTTTTCAATGCTAAAATGTTCCATGGGATAAAAATATTTGGTTATGTAAATGAATATTATGTTTTATTACTAATTATTTTTATAAAACATTAATTGCTTCATAAAAATTATTTAGATGATATCCTAAATAATTTTTGGATGTATTTTACTAAGTTATTACATATGATGTAACATAAGTTGAAAATCAATGATTGGTTTTCTGAAGGGATTTTCAAAATAATTCCAAAAGGTTTTTTGGATATGGATTCAAAATTAATTATATATGATTTGAAATAATGTGAATGTGTGATATGTCTATGAGTATTTTAGTGTAAGTGGTAGATTTTCAAAAATGTACACTAAAGGCTCGACCCTGACAGGGTGGTTTAGACTATCACACTTTGTGCTAGGATAGAGTCTTCCTTGGTGAATATCACAAAGACATAGTGGCATGTATGAAAATTTTACATGATATGTGATATCACATGATTAAATCTTATTCTCTCACTTAATTATATCATCATTGTTTGATTATCTTATGATTATAATCCAAAAGAGTTTGAAAATCCAAAAAAATTGTTTACATGTTAATAAAATAGATCACAATGATGGGTTGTAAGTTTCAAAGATTTGTAACTTATGAACAATTTCATTTTAATAACAAAATATTTGGAATCCAAGAAGACTCCTTGGATAACTATATAAATGGGATAATAATATGTTATTTTTATAGAATTATAGTATGAGACTGATGTTATGAATTCTTCTCAAACATGTTATCTCTTTCTCTCACTCCCACATTCTCTTTAACCTAAGGTTATGGAAACCTATGATGAAGAGAGGATCATTCCCAAGTAATAGAAAATTTATATAGCTCATGGATACCATATATGTAAGGATCCCACTTTTTCTTCTTAGTAATCACTATCTAGTTGATGTGGAAGATCTTGGATAAATTTATATTTTCAATGAAAAGTCATAATGATCTTCATTTATATTTTTAGTCCAATATAATTGGAAGATATTATGGATTTTTTTATTGATTATTGTTTTATGATATTTTTGGGTAACAGTATCCCCTCAAAAACTCATCATGAACTCCCTCAATTTATATACCTTTCCTTTAATTAATTTTGGGTCCCCCACTAGAGTTAGGGAGTGGTTGAATAAAATGTTTGAATTCCAAGTATTTCAGGTGTTATGAGTCTTATGAAATATAAAAAAAATTGTTTCCTTTGAGGTAAAACTTTTAGCTATGCTGTGAACTTGTGAATACTTAAAAACATTGGTTTTCCCTATATAAAAATAATATATTTGTTATTTTCTCTACCTAAATATTGTTTTGATCTAATTTTTTTTTCGTCCTTTTTCTTATTTTTAGAGAATCTTAATTTATATTTTTTTACTTACTCGACACTAGAATTTGATCCCAAACATGTTATGTATATATAGAATATGCATAGTTTGGGAGATATCTCAATAGATTTGGTATTGTTGGAGTTGGTTCATACTGGTTCTTGATGGTGATAGATGTTGTAGGAGGTCATTCTAGAAATTATTACAGCATGGGGGTGTCTTCCCTTGGTCATAGGTCCATCATACTTTGAGAAATTTTTTTCTTATGAATTTACATTCCATTATAGTTTTCCTATGTGGTATTTCTATAGATACTCAGTGTCTCATGAATTCACATTACTCTATATATCGGTGGTTTTATTTAGGTTATCTTTGGCATTGGTTGATTTTCATTATATTGAATATATACGGTTTTTTGTAGGTTATTAATAACATAAGGAATTTCATGTGTGATATGCATTTTTGGGGTTAGTCAACAGTCACTAGCTTACTGAAGGTAGGATTGGGGTGGAATAATAGGCATATATTCTAGTCCATTCAGTACCTTGGTAATCTGGACCATGTCAAAAGGGTATCAAAGTGGGTTTTGAATTGGGATCATAATTTAGAGTTTCAAGCCTTGAGTGGCTTGGTTTAGTAAAAATGGGGTAAATTTTTAGAGGGATATTGGGATTGGATATCAGATTGTAGAACTCAACATATGTATAGTCATTCAGTTTTGTAACACCCTGATATTTTAAAATAAGAACATCATGTTTGATAGTGTATACTACATACAACACCAAACTTAAACAACCATGAAATTAAATTATGACCAGTAAAACCTATACATTGTATTGAAAGGTGTGAATAGTTATAACCAAATTATGAAATATATATAATGTTCCTACTCAATACCAATATCTTTATTAATTCTTAAGAAATTAACGTTTAATTGATAGTAAAGTCATAATATGATTCATAATACGTTTCCTTCAAAAAATGATTTTTTAAGAAAATATTATATTTAATTTTATTACAATTTAAGAATTTTTTTTTCGAAAAATAAACTTCATTTTATAAATCATCATATCAAAATAAGACTTGGGTGCATTTTTTAGAATTTTCAAAAAATAATGATATTTCGACTATTAGTGAAAAATACTGATTTTAATTGAAACTATATTTTTTTCCAGGAATTTAAAATGTTACATTTTGTTTTAAAAATATTTCAAAGAAATAGTAGTTATATTATATTAATAATAATTCAGTTATTTTAATTGGATTCAATTTTATAATAGAATTTGGTATAAAAACATTTTTATACATAAAATTCATTTTTCTGAAAAAAATATATTTTTAAGCGTATAATATATTTTTATATTAATAAATAAAGTTTATCAATTGGTGAATGATTTAAATTAAATTTATATATTATATATTAAATAATTTTTTAAAAATTTATCTAAAATTTTATAGGCTTGGTATAAGAATATATCCAATTTTGTGCTTAAAACTATATTTTCTAAAAAATGGTTTCCATCGTGTTTTTCAAACTAATTTTAAAATTAATTTGTATCACATATTGAATTTGAATACTGAAAAATGGATTCCGTATTTGTAATTAGGAGGTTCAAAATTTTCAAATAAGCGCCTTTTATTTTTGGTTAATATGCATAGTAACTATGGTAAAATTTATCACATTGGTAAAAGGTAAATCAGGTTAATCTTGGTTAATACTAAGTGTTCAAATCAAAATTATTCATATTAATTCTTATTTAATGAATTAAATTCAACCCTTTTCACCTTATGGTTAAAATTTAAATATTTTTATTGGACACTTTTCCTTGAAAATTACCTATATAATATTTAATTCAATGAAATATACAAAATGTCCCTATCTTAGTTTTAAATATATTTAATGTGTTCACATATGAAACAAATAAAGTGGTGAACGAATATTAATAGTTATTTTGTTTATAATGAAATTATAATAATTATGGTAATTTATTTATAATTTTTTTGTGATTAAATAATGAACTTATATTCTCATGCAATGCTAATATAAAATTTATTAAATTAATAGAAAATTTAAATAAATGATTTTAAAAATATTAAAAATAATATAATTTGAGTGATTCATTGTGTTCAATGATTTTTTTAGATAAATATAGATAATTAGTGATATTTAAAAGTATTATATTTTAATTTAATGTTTTTCTTTTTGTCTTTGAAGTCAAATTAAATGAATAGTTCCAATAATAACATTAGTGATATTTTATGGAAATAATATTCTATTTAATTATATAAAATTTTTAAAAATTTCAAGTGGAAAATTTGGATAATATATGGCTTGAAAATTAATTAATTTTCTATCATTTGTCAATATTAATCATATAATTAAAATTATAATCCTTTAAGAGTGAAAAATTCCTTACCGTGGTTTTGGATAAAATGAGTTATTTAAGAGGTTATACCAAAAGATAAGGTTTAAAACACAACTTAAATCTTTAAAAATTCAATTTTTTTATCGTATTACTACCAAATACTACATTATATTTAAATATATGGAAATCTTCATGTACGTTTCTTAAGAATGATTTTATTATAATTTAATCATATAAGAAATTCCAAAAGTGCCCCTCACCCCAATTATAAAAGGGTACCTATTCCCCTCACTTATTCATGCATTTTGAGTCATATAACTCGTAAAATAACTAAAAATCCATCCACAAAAAACTTATAAAAATTATTGAGGTTATTTTCATCCCAATATACTAACCCTATGATTATTAATAAGATATATAAAGGAGTTCTTTCAAGAGGTAATTGCCTTAATCGATCACTTTATTTTTAATTCTTCTTTTACCTCCTATAAATTGATTGTATTTATAATAAAATAATATATTTTGTATCCTTAATATACTATAATGTTATTATAATTATTAAACCACTATTATACACCCTCTTTCACATAAAATTTGATGTGAAAATATCGCTCACGCGTACGTACGACATACCGTCTCCCCATAGCGATACAATTCTTTTCTCATCACCATATTTTATGGATTGGTATTATGATGAGTTTAATATTAATATATATAATTTATGAAATAATTATTATTATTTAATGAAAATATAATATCTACTTTTTTACCTTCTAATCTGTAGGAAAAGATTAATGTCGCTCTTGCGTGATTGTGGACTACCACTTCCATGAAGCGATGTGACTCATTTTTTCATTTATATTTTACATGGATGGTAATATAGAATTATTTAATGAATATATATGATATAATTTTTATTATTTAATTTTTAATTATTTTTTTACCTTTATTTTATTTCATCAATTTAAAATCAAAAATAATGTCCATGCGTACGTATGACTTACCATCTCTATGTACGGTGCAATTCATTTTCTATCTCTAATTTTTATGGATGACTCTAAATATATATATATATATAATGAATGTATATTATTTTTATTTTATTACTAAAATTATGGATATTATGGAACCAAGATTAAATGAAAAGGACTGTAACTACCAAACCTAAATTCTTATTAAAAAATAAAACAACTCACACATGAAAACGATGATTTTAATAAGGAATTATTGATAAATAGGTGTTAAAATGTAATGGGTCATATATGTTATTATAATTATATAAATGTTTCTATTATGTATGTATAATAAATTCATATTTATAATATATGATTTTATAGTGCTTTCAAATCATGTGGAACTTGAGGCAATAGTTTATTATCTCAAATTGTCTTCTTGGGGCATATGTTATATTATACACGTATATTATTTTACAAGGTGTTTATACAGCCCATTTGAAATTTAATATCATGAATATACTTATTTTAATGATATATAAATTTTAATATGATGTTATTGTTTCACCTGTCTTATGATTCAAATGTTACCAAGTGGTAATTGTTTTATGTTAAAATATAATTTTTTTCAGGATTGTTTATGATTCAGTTTTCCAATGATGAAATTTCATTATCTAACTCTTAAAATATCATGAAATTTATTCTCCTTTTGGATATTTATGAAAAAAACCATTTTTTCTCTATTTAATAACTTAAGAGATTGAAAGGTTTCTTTAAGTAAAATATAATTTGTTTCTCTCATTGGTCAAATTTTTTTTTTCTTATATGTACATGGTTTATAAAACTATTTTCAAGGATGTTTTTACTATTATAAAATGATTTTTTAAATTCATTTTACCCATTTTTTAATTTTTAAAAAATGGATTAAATGGAATCTTCTTTTCATTTTCTCAAATAAGGTACCTTTTGACTTTTACAAAAGTATGGAAGGAATTTTTTCATTTAAATAATATGACATGAATTGAATTTCCCACCATAATTACCACTTAATGATTCAAATAATTATTTAAATTTTTTCAAGTTTCATTTCAAATAAAAACTTTCTTTAATATTTGTGAAATATTTTGAGTTAAAATAATTTACTTCAAATAGAAATGGGTATTTATCCCATAAAATATTCTAATTAATATTTTAAATACATTTTTCATCTATGATGACATCCTTTGATGTTACTTACGTTTTATTGGGGATATGATCCAATGATAACATACTGATTCTTTCTCTATATGGTTTTTAATTATGATGAATTTGTTTTTATGAAACCCATACCTTTTCCACATGTTACGTTATGAAGAATTTAGGAAATTTTTATGACACCCATTTCTTTTCCATGTGTTATTCTGTAATGGAATTTATTATGAAAACAATTTATTTGAAATGGGTTATAATTTGATGAATGTTTTATGATCTTTTGGAAGATGTTTGTATGATTTTAATTATGTTATAGGTGGGCCAAAAATTATATATCCCTATAATGAATTGGGTAAATGTAGATATCTCATGAGACAAACATGAATCGAATGGGGAGTAAAACTAGTTCAGTAAGGGGCTCTATCAATTATGATAGTAATGGAAGTGAACCTTGACTACTATGATGGTTTGGGGAGTGAAACCAATCCACTATGATGGTCTTGGAGGTTATCCCTGACTGGTAAGCAGGTGATTTTATATTCTTATGTGTATTCCACAAACTTATATCTTATGAAAATGTTATGTTATCATCGATCATAATCATTTATTCCTTTATGATTCATGTATTATGAACTACCAAGCCTTATTCCATGAATCAAGATTATGATATATGATATATAGGGTGTGGCTTTTAAATGTTAATCTCATTTTCTCATTACCTTTTGCTCATGTTATGTGATCATTGATTTCTCCCTCATTTACACCTATTTAGAATCTGATATCACCCTTTATTATGTTTTCTTTCCCAAGGATATTAAGAAAACATTTATGTTTGGTTTTCCTAAGAAGGATTGTAGTTGTAAATAACTAAGTGGGAGACAATGTAGATATTTTATAAACCATTTTTTATGTATCAAATTTTAAAAAGACCCTAAAACTTTACAATTTTTTCTTGGATAATAATGTTATTTGTTGAATATCCATCTAAAAATATATGATTTTTAGGTATGAAAAGTTTGTGACCCTATAGTTGGTATCAAAGTAGGGTTTAATAAATATTTTAAGATTAGTATTAGAGAAATTTGGTGAAAACCATGGGGATTATCCTAAGTATAGTATAATATCCTAAATGTTTTATAATATATATATTATGTTATTTTCATAGCAATACATCTCTATTTGGATACAAAAAGTTGACGTGGTTTTGGAAGAGATTCATCTTGGGGTAATAACCCTGAAAAGAGTTAGTCAAGAGTGTATCATTCATAATTATAGTGTATAGTGAGTGTTCCCCTACTATGCACCTGGTTTGATACTCATAGGGGAATTTTTAGGTTAATTCATATTTACTTTATGAACCATAATAAAGGATTTGAATAGATAATGATCATGGATGACCTAGATTAAGCCAAAGATGTCATAGATTGAAAAAAATGTGTCATGACTTATACATCATACAAATGATTTTCATGATTTGTCACTATGATTATTTTTTATCACATTACATTATTTTGTTTTATTCAAAGTAAAAACCCATAATGAACCATTTTAATATTAAATGTGATAGATAATGTTATGATGGGAAACTAAATAGGATGATAAATGTAGTGAAATATATTTTGATTATTACTAATCATTTATCATGATATATTATTAATAACTCGAACCTTAAACAACTCATGGAATCACCAAATAATATAACGATAGAGTTCATTGAGATATTATATAGTGGATAATATAGTGAAAATAATATTCATCTTCCTATTTTTCAATAATGTGGGAAGAATAACTTAGGTGAATGTCTCAGAGGAACAAGAATATATTTTATATGGGGAAATTAAGGGCATAGAGAAAGAAATTTCCAAGTAAAAATGAATATTTAAATATAGGGAAATGAATATCATCCTAAGGTACCATTTATTGTTCAATGTATTCTATGTGGAGAATCTAGGAATTATCAAAGCCAATGTCCAAATCCAATTATTATATCTTAGACCAAAGAGTTACCTTTGATATGCCAATTTTTAAAGTAAAAGGATTAAAGTTTTTATGTATTATTATTCTATAATTAAATAAATAATATTTTGGATATAAGAATCATGAAACATCTAAATATTTTTCCATATTAGTTTTATTTAAATATTTTGAAATGTGTATTTAATGGTAGAAATAAATAATAAAAGTGATAATTTTTAGTTGGGATAATGAGATGATTGAAATTAATGGTATATTATTGTTGAACTTTACATTGGCAAGTGATTTTATAATAAAGTGATTTAGGCCATCTTTGATGAAGTTTTTTTTGATTTATGGAATATATTTAATTTTTTATGATTTTATTTAAGGAAGAAGGATTTTATTAATTTTTTGAAGCTTGTATTTTTTCATGTGTGGTAAAATTATGAGTTATTTATACCATCATTGGTTAATATTTTTAAGAATGATCATGAGTTTAGAGACTTAGAACCCCATTTTTTGAGGTTTTAAGTTATGGGATTTCTAGGTGATTTGGATCATTTATTGGGTTTTAGGAATAATACTCTATTGAGGTTTAAATAAATCTTTGGTTTACTATATGATTTAATGATAAGGTAATTATGATTCATTGGATAGTAGGATATAGATAGTCTTGATAGTTCAAAAGTGATTCATTGACAAGCTGATATTTTAAAAAGATATTTATGATCTTGTTAAGGAATACCTTTCAGGCTAGTATCTAGATTTTATTCATGATAATTTGGTAATGGTTTCTACAATAAAATATTTTATAGTGATTTATCATAGTTATTAATGATATTTTGGGAGATATTTCATTGGGTTGAGGAATATGTAACCTTTTGGTTTAACAAGTTATTATTTGGGAAGAATAAAATTGAATTTCTGGATATATAAGTTGAAAGGTATGATATCACATTTTATGTTAAAACATTATTTAATTTTGAGGTTATTGAGGTTATTTGGGATGTAGGGTTTTTTAGGAAATGATATAAGAGGAACATTTTTTGTTATTATAAAAATGTTGGAGTCAAATGTATTATTTCAAGGTTTATTTATTTTGGGAATTATCTTACATTATGCTATCCATTTTTAGTTTTGTATAATACCTAAATACAGGAGGGATATATTTATATACATTTTATGATCCATTAGAAGTTTATTTTTTTTCTTCAAGAATGAAAATTTCGTTTTGAATATTCATCATTTGGAAAAAATAATATATTATGTTGGTAATTGATTAATGGATGAAATTATACTTATCAAGTAAGTATATTTCAATATGTTATATTCTATATGGAAAAGGAATATTAAACTCTATGAAAAGGATCTTAAAACAAAAAATTTGTCCCATTACCTTCAATTCCAATAAATTGATGGTCTTTTCACATATCATAGGTTTAAGGTTTTATGATCGTTAGCTTTTTCATGATCATTTAATTTCTTGTGATCAATGTTCTCGTTACTCTCTATTATTATATGGAAATTACCTATTTATTCCATTTCTATATTTTCACTTCCTACTGAAATTCTCATATCTGGAAACCTATATATGTGTTATTCTAAAAAACCATCATATTTATATTTCCCTCTTTTCAAGAGGAAGTTTTATTATCCCTTTTTATTATATAGGTTTTCAAAAAAATAAGATATAAAACCCTTGATTAGTTATTAAAATTTAAAATTTAGAGGATGAAATTTATTAAAGGTGGGTGTGGGGGAATATATCACCCCATGATTAACAAAACAACATTATGTTCGATATAATATACGACATGCAACACCAAGCTTAAATGACCATGAAATATTATGATGACAATTAAAACATAACTATTATGTTTGTTTGTATGAATAGTAATAACCACATTATGAAATATACATAACTTTCCTATTCAATATCAATTAATTTATTAATTATTAATAAATAAACATTCAATTGTTAGTAAAGTTATATTATGCTTCAAAAATATGTTTCATCAAAAAATGTTTTTTATTTTTATTCAAAAAAATATTATATATAATTTTTTCATCATTTATTAAATTTATTTTAAATAATAAATTTATTTTTTAAAATCTTCATATAAAAATAATGCTATGGTTAATTTTTATAGTTTTCTAAAAATATTGATTTTTTTGATGATTAGAGAAAAATACCGATTTTTATTGAAAATGTATTTTTGTTAAGAATTTATAAAGCTTCATTTTTTAAATGATTTAAAATTAAAGTTATTTATATTATATTATCTATAATTCAATTAAGTTCACTAGATTAAATTATACTGTTTAATTTATTATAAAAACTATTTTATATATAAAAGGAGTTTTTCTGATGAATAATTTTTATTCCTTCAATGTGTTTTTATGGTAGTAAATAAAATTTTACACTATTGGTGAATTATTTTAATTGAATTTATATATTATATATTAAATTAAATTTTTTAACATTAATCTAATATTTATTATGCATGGTATAAGAATAAATCACATTTTATGCTTAAAACTGTATTTTTCTAGAAAACAGTTTTCATCACATTCTGCACAGTTATTTTAAAATTAATTTCTGTAATGTATATAAATTAAATATATAAATATGGATTCCATATTTGGAATCATTTGGATCAGATTTTGTAAATATGGTCCTTTTATTTTAGTCCAATATGCACTATCATTGTGGTAAAATTTATCACCTCCGCAAAGTGTAAGTCTAGTTGATATAGGTTAAAAATAAGTGTTAAGACCAACTTTATTCCTATTCATTCTCATTGAATGAATTCAATTTTTATATGATCACATTAGGCTCAAAATATATTTGTTTAAGGTGCACGTTTTCATTAAAATGTCCAATATAATATTTAAATCAAAGAAAGTTACAAAATGTCACTACTTTAGTTTTAAATATCTATTATGTGTTCACATAGGGAAAAAATATAGTGGTAAACAAATATTTATGGTAATTTTGTGAATAATGATATTATTTTCAGGATGATAATTTATTTACTATATTTTATTGGTTAAATAATTACCTTAAATTATTCTGCAATGCTAATATGGTATTTATTCTATTAATATTAAAATAAAATAAATGACTTTAAAATATTAAAAGTAATATAATTTAAGTGATTTATTGAGTTTCATGATTTTTTAGATAAATGTAACATAATATTTATATTTAAAATGAATATATTGTAATTTCAACTTTTACTTGGAGTCTTTAAAGTCAAATAAAATGAATAGTTCCAAAATTGTAAGAAATGATATTTTATTAAATTATTTAAAAATTATAAAAATATTTCATGATGAAAATTAGGAAAATATGTGATATAAAAATACATCTTTTACCCATATAATAGTCAATGGTAACATTATAAGTAAAATTATAACCCTTTAAGATTGAAAACATTGTTATCGTAGTTAAGGTTAAAATGGGTTAAATAAGAGGATAAACCAAAAATAAGGTTTAAAACACAACTTATACCTATCCAAATATTATTTTATGATGATATTACTACCAAATAATAAATTATATTTTAATATATGTTCATTTTTAATAATTTTTCTTGATAATGATCTTATTATAAGTTAATCTTTTATTAAATTCAAAAAATTACCCCTCACCTCAATTATAAAAGGGTACATCTTCCCCTCTCTTGTTCACACCTTTTGATCCATATATCTTGACCAAAACCTACCAAAATACTTCCACATCATCCTTATAAAAATTATATATGTTATTTACTTCCCAAAAGAATAGGTAATCACCTTAACTGTTGACTTTATTTAATTAATTTCTTCTTTTACCTATTATAAATATATGATATTTATCATAAAATAATTAATTATTTATACTAAATATAAAAAAAATATTATGATTATTAAATTATCATTATCCACTCTATTTCCCATCAAATTGGATGTGAAATTATCGCTCGTGCGTACGTACGACTTACCATCTCCAGACAACGATACAATTCATTACTCATGAACGTATTTTATGGATGGGTATGATAATGTTCTTAATACTTATATATTATATTTATCAAATAATTATTATTATGTAATTATAACATCATATCTACCTTCTTACATTCCAATCTATTGAAAATTGATAACATCACTCTTGCGTATGTGTGGACTACCACCTCCACGAAGCGATGCAGTTCATTTTTTATTTATATTTTACTTTGATGGTAATAAGGATAGATTTTATTAATAAATAATATATAATTATGATTCTATAATGTTTATTTATTATTTATCTTTATTTTTTTCCATATTTCAAATTGTTAAAATAGTGTTCATGCGCACATATGGCCTACCATCACCATGAATGGTGTAATTCATTTTTCTATATATAATTTTTATGGATGACTATAAATATATATGTAATGAATATATATGATCTTTATATAATGATTAAAATTATTTAGAAGATGTAACAAGGAAAAAAGTTCGAGAACCGGAACTACCAAACCGAGATTCTTATGAAAAGTTGGAACAATTAATACATAAAAATGACGATTTCAACGAATAATTATTGATAAATGGGTGCTTAATTGTTATAAAGGGATAATATATGATTTTCTATGTATTTAAATAATTCATTAATTTAATTATATTAAATTTAAATTTATTATACAATGGGATAGAGTGATTTCCAAGAATGTGGAACTCGAGATAAGGGTATATCATCTCAAATTGTCTTTTTTAGGGTTATATGTTATGTTATGCACCTATATTATTTTATGAGGTGTTTGTATATCCCATTTTTCATATTATACCATTAATTTAATTATATTCAAATTTTCATTTGATTTTATTATTTCATAATGTTTATGATTCAAAATTTACCAACTGGTAAGGGTTTTATGTTACAATCACATTATTTATCAAAATTGTTTATTATTATGTTTTATGATGATGAAATTTCAAGATATACCTCAAAAGAAACTCATGAATTATATTTTACAATGGTTATTACTAGAAAATACATGTTTTCATTTCATTTTACTCTCTTTATGAACTGAAGACACTACATGAATGTTTTTAAGGAAAACTGACTTCATTTCTCTTTTTGGTCAAAAATACTTTATCTTCCATGTCCATGTTTTATAAAATGTTTTAAAGAATGTTTTTACTATTATGAAATCATTATTTGAAGTAATTTTCAATGATTTTTGATTTTTTTTTAAAAAAAATAAAATGATTATTCTTGTCATTTTCCTAAATTGGTTTCTTTTTTACTTTTTTTTACAAAATTTTGAAAGGAATGTTTTATTTTAACTTATACTACATGAATTAAATTTAAATCCATTATGGACACTAAATTAATTGAATAATTATTCAATAGTTTTGAAGAATATTTTAAAATAAAAAAAAATACCTTAATATTTGCGGAATTTTTAGATTTTAAAAAAGTGATTTCAAATAGAAAATGATATTTTCCTACTAAAATGTTACCAACGATATTTTAAAGACATTGTTCATCTAATATGACATCCTTTGATGTTACTTATGTTTTAATGGGGTTATGATCCAATGACACCATAATTATTCATTCTCTAGATGTTTTATTATTATTATGAAAAGATGTTTATGAAAGCCATACCTTTTCCATGGGTTATGATATGATGAATTGATGAATTTTTTTTGAAACTCATCTCTTTTACCTGGGTTATTCAATTATGAAATGTTTATTAAACCCTTTTATTTCTAATTAGTTATGATATTATGGATGTTTCAGGATCTTTTGGAATCCATTTTTATGTTTTTTATTATGTGATGGGATGGACTGAAATTATATAGGCCTCCAATGCATTGGTCAAAGATGTATATATCATCAGAAAAATATGAATGGATTTGGGAGTTCACATAGTTTAGTAGGGGACTCTATCCACTATGATAGTCTTGGGTGTAAACCATTAATAATATGATGGTTTGGGGAGTGAACCCAATCCACTATGATAGTCCTAGTAGTAATTTTTTACCACTAAGGAAATGAGTTTCCATAATTATGTGTATACCAGAAAGTCATGTCTTCTTCTAATGTTATATTATCATGACTCATGATCATTAATTACTTTACGATTCATGTCTTATGAATTTACCAGACTCATTCCATGAATTTTAATTATTATATATGATATACATGGTAAGGTTTTAAAAATTAACGGTCATGTTCTCATATAATTTTTTTCATGTTATGCTTATGTGATCGTTGATATCTCCCTTATTTCCCCTTAATGAAACTCTGAGCTCACCCTTTGTTATGTTTACTTTTCCCTAGGATATAATGAAAATTTTTATGTATGATGTGTCTAAGAAGGATTCTATTTATGAAAAAAATAAATGGGATACAATTTAGATATTTTATGAACCAATTTTTTATATATCTATGTTTCCAAATATAATAAACATTTCAGTTATGATGTGGATCGTAATGTTATGTTTTGAATATTCATCTAAAAATATGTGATTCTAATTCAAGAAAAAGTTATAATTGTTATAAATGTATCCATTTTCTAGGGATCTAATAATTTATTTGTCGAATAAAAACTATAATTCATAGGTTATTGGGTATAAAAAATATGATACATGTATCGTGTAACATTATAGTTCTTATTTTATCCATGTACTTCTAAGTCATCTCACTCAT
The DNA here is from genome assembly GCA_963277665.1 of Viscum album. Classification (NCBI taxonomy): domain Eukaryota; kingdom Viridiplantae; phylum Streptophyta; class Magnoliopsida; order Santalales; family Viscaceae; genus Viscum; species Viscum album. The sequence continues at coordinate 1,031,763,564 of OY728121.1, read as the reverse complement.
ATATGATTTAATACCCATTAGTTTATCTTATTTATTATAGGATTATTCCACCCAACCAGGCTTTTATGATATATAGGTTGGGTTTTGATTTCCCATTCCGGTGATGGAGTCTCCATTCACTGATCGATAGAGTGGAAAGAAATCTATTTGGGGGCCCAATTGATTGGTTTCTACCCCTATGAATAGAGGGTGGATACTACACCCATTTTACAAGGAATAAACCATACACCTATTGATTATATGGTTTTCCCTACTGATTGGGTTATGTGATCCAATATATTCAAACTTTTTAATTACTTTTCTTTAGAAAGTATTCCCATAATTTAGATAAATCTTCTATAATTCTATCCATTTTTTTACTTCTAGAAATATGGAACTTAACTCATTAATGGATTAAATCATGAGATTTAATTTTTTTTATTATTCATGAAACTACCGGTAAATCTATACATTAATCATGAAATTAAATTGATAAACATATTTAAATTTGGATTATTTGTCGATTAAATCATTTCTAATATCAATTTAAGTAAATACTATAATAATTCAAATGATTTTTATTGTTGTAGGTTGGAAAATTAAAAAGGGGTAGAGTATATGTCTTGATAATTGGAATTTTCGTATGAATTTTTCTGAACCAAATAATATTTATTCCACATTCTCATATATTGTTTATGATTTTCATTGATTTTTTAAGATTTTTCCTAGGATTTTATGAAACTTCCCAAAGTTCATAACTTCATCCTTCCCATCATATGTTACTACAATGGTTTTTATGAATCCCAAAAATTCAAATTAATGCAAATCCTTTTTGTATGACCTTATACAAGTTTTGAACTTTTTATGAGAGTGTACAACTGTAATGAAAATTTCATATGAATTATAATGATGATATTTTAACTTTATTATGGAGAAACTAGTCTTACATCCATTTCATATGAATTTTCCCCAACCCTGATAATTATAGTTTTTTGGAGATTTTTTTTTCTTCCTCCACTATGTAAAGGTATCACTATTATAAAAAATTATGTGTAAGGGTCATATAATGGACCCGAGCAGCTATATAAGTGTCTTTTTTGTGAGAGGGGCAAGGTAAGGGAACATTAAGGAACTATAAAGAATTTTAGGTTATAAAAAGGTCCTTCACCATGAAACTAAGTTGTGATAGGGTAACTTAACTATTGTCGCACCTATATAAGGACCAACTATGACCAATTCTAATACATAAGGTTACCCTCCGGGAATATTAAATCATAATTTTCAAAAAATACCAAGCTCAACTAAAAAACATTTCCCATTCCACTGGTATTCCCAAATTGGAAAAGTATTATCCAAATTTTCCTCATAGTTCCCATTAAATTTAAGAATAAGGTAAATATTTTGAGATGATTTATGAGTAATAAAAACAATTTAGAGGAGAGTCTTCTAGTCGAATTCAAACTGAAATCTAATTCATATGGAAAAAATTAATGAAAAGTGAGATGGGAACTGATTCCCAAGAAGATTATAGAGGTACCAAAGTTTTTAGAGAAATAATAGGATGGTTTACTATTCATGTGTGAGATAAAGATGTTGAAATGCACAAAGAACCATGGACCACTTATATAAGAATAATAATGTTCACTGAATGGGCTTCTGCTACTAAGTGAGTAAGCTAAGATATTGGATAATTTCATTTTACTTTCTTATATTCAATTAAAACTTTCTCTTATGTTAGAACACTAATACTTCTATAGTTTATCCAAATATAATCTACGTATTCCTCTATTAATGAATTACGTTTTTATTGCATATTCACTTCTTCTTGATTTCATTTGGAGTTCTTGGTTTCTATTTAAATTGGAGATTTTAATTATTATTTGTAATCAATTTTTTCTTCTCTCACTCTCATTTTATTATATAGAGTCTAATTAAACAATCTTCACTGACCCTAATGATGAGTAGTCGGTTCTTCCAGGAGTATTTGGAGATATTTGATTACTAGGATAGTAAAAACATTGGATATAATGGTAAATTTACCTCCCAAATCATTTCAAAATCACAAGGTGAGGGTAATAAATCGATGTATTATTTGATTATAGAGGGAGTATGATAACTTATTTGAATTATTATTTAATAGGGAAGTGTGGGTGATATCCATGGTTTGACCACTACTTATAAAAACTGTGTTCAAACACATTCTTAATACAAGTTTAACCCATGAAATAAAAAATAAAACACACCAAAAACACCCAACTATCTGGAGACAACCCAAGGTTCAATATTTACTAAATTAGACTTAGGATTAATATATTTGTTTATGTGATCCTTATGATAGGATTATCATTGACATGGAATCGTTGTCAAGGAGGTAGACCAATGTTGTGTTCTTTTTTTTGTATCTATTTTTTCATTTTAAATTTACTTTATATAGGACAATATCTAGTTTATATAATCTATTTAAATATGATCTAGAGGTTTAAATAAATTTAATTATAAGTGTTAGGAATCTAATAATAATTGAGAAAGTGGATATAGAGTTTTTCACAATTCCATTGATAGAATCTCTCTCCCAATCTACTTCCTTAACAAAATCCACCTTAGCAAGTGTAAATATGGAGGAAAATTTAGCTCCACTAAATAGGAAACTTAGGAAAGATTATAAATATATCTTTAATAATAATTATCAGCTATTAAAAATGAATAATAAATAGGATTTCAAGATTATAACTAAAATGATACCATTAATTCGAATATATCATAGTTTATCAAGAGAGGATCCCAACATTATTTTGAAAGCATTCTGGGATGTAGGTAGTAAAACCAAAACTAGATGAGTCGCAGAGGCTAAAATCATCTATATTTACTTTCTATTATCCTTATAAAGATAAACCAAGGACTGTATGTATAACTTATAACTTGAGAATTCAACACCCAAGATGAATTGAAGAGGGACTTCATCCATAATTTATTCCCCGCTTCAAGGAAAACCCAAGTAAGGAATGATATCTATAGGATCAAGTAAGAAAGTAGAGAAACTATATATTAGTTTTGGGATAGATTCAAGTACCTAACCTCATCATTACCACATCAACTGTGTGAAGATCACCATTTTGTGGTGTTATTTTACCTAGGATTATTGTATAATTATTTAAATCTTTTGGATTCCTCTTTTGGAGGAGCCTTTATTGATAAGTCACCTATTGAAGTAAGATAAGTGATGAAAATCATCTAAAAACTCCCATAAATTTGGTATAAGAAATATTACTAGAAGATTACATGAGATAAAGTGTTCTAAGTCTCTTTTACTTGAAACTAAACTTGAATAACTATTCTCTTTTTTGAAACATTTAGCATTGAATAACTTTAATGATGCATCACCCTGCACACTCCTTCCAAGAGTGTGTCATATTGTACACTCATTGTATTATCACACTAATAGATACCCTCAATTAAAATATATATATGATTACATATACCAAAGGAAAAAACAAATCTTATCCAACCGATAACCAAGGATTAAAAGAGTATTCAAACATTTAATATAGATTTGGGTACCAAAAACCTCAAAGAACCCATTTCCAGGAGGCATTATAGCCACCACCATATGAGAGACACAATTATCAGGCCTATACAAGCTATCAAAAAGTACATAACAAATATCCCTCAATGAAGGAACTACTTAGATATTTTGTGGAGTCTAAAAACAACTAATAGCCCGACCTAAAAACTCGTAAAACAAAGCTAAAGGAGTTAAAAGGGAAGTTTATAAAAATCATTTATACCCTCATTAACATGGTAAATGAAGTTTTAGGTAATATAACTACTCAATAAATTACTAGACATAAAGGAAATATTAGTTATAATTATTTAAGGAGTGGCATGGAGGATAATAGCAGTGAGAAATCACCATCAGGATATGAAGAAAAAAGAGGAAATCTCAGAGAAAAAAATGAATATTTCCATGAGAATAATTAAGAAGAGGAGCTATCTATGGAGATGTAAACTGTAATGATGGATATGGTTAAGGCCAATATATAAGAGGTACCTCAACCCTAATCTCCCTATACTATACCAATGAATCCACCCAAGATAACTATTGAAGAACCATTAAAATAAATGGTCTTGAAAACGTTCATAAGAGTGTAGATAAACAACCCATTTTAGGAGGTTATGCAAAAATTTTGAGATTATAAAAGGTTTCTCAAGGACATGTGTACCAAGAATAGGAAATTCAAATGATATGGGAAGGTATGTTTAGGTTTAAATTTTTATACTATAATAACCACCAAACAACCTAGGAAATGTTAACACCTTGGTACATTCATTATCTACTTCCCCATATGAGAGATTACTTTTATAAATGAATTATGTGATCTAGGATCATTAATTATTTTCATGCCTTATTAAGTTTACTCTGCCTTATAAGTAGGCTAACTCAATCCAAGTAGAGTGGATATAAAACTAACCACCTGAACCCCAACATACCCTATTGGGGTTTTAGAGGATGTTCTGGTAAGTGTGAAAGAATATTATTCCCATATTATTATAAACATGGAATGAGAAATAGATAATGTCAATTACCCTATTATTTTAGTTATTAAATGTCTCAAAAATTATAAAACTATAATAAATCTTGATGAAGAAACACTTTAAATGGATTCTGGGGAAGAAACTATGAATTAAATAATCTTAGATTCAATGAAATACCCTCAAGATAAATAATCTATTTTTACATTATCTCGCTCTAAAATATTTTATATTTTTTATGGAAGAAATGGAAATATTTTATGAATAATTTTATTTGGAGAGGCCCTATAATCATCTAATCTTTCCATAAAATTTATTTTTGAAAATGAGATAAATATGGAAATATTTCTCTATACTGAATAGTTTTAGTATCTAAATGAAATTTATTTTGACTATTTACTCAAATATACCACTAACACTTTTACTTTACATGTGTTGGTTAGAAACAAATAGAATATTGAGATAAACCATCACTAGAACAACCCCATAATTGGAACTAATGTTTATGCCCTCTAATTTAATATATTAATTCATTAATGAAAATGAAAATATTCATATCATAATTTCAAACAACTTGGATACCAATAAATAACCCATACTTCTGAATGTTATGAAACAAAACGTTAGGGCCATAGGATGGCCATTAGAAGACATCCTAATCACTAGTCCCACTAATTGAGTAAACTGGATACTCATAGAAATTGAGTAAAAAATTATTTGGACCTAATGAAGACTCAACTTGAACCTCATGGAAGTTGTAAAAAATAAAATTGATATAGTTTTAGGAGATGGAATCATATAGAGTATATCAAACTCCCAATGGATGATTTTCATTCTGATTATACCCAAAAGATTTTATTCTCCATTTTATAAAATGAATCTAATGATCTAGTTACCACTGGGAATTAGAATAGTTTGAGCGTTTGTATTGGCTATAGGAAACTGAATCACGTGATAAGAATAGACAATTTCTCCATTACTTTTATATACCAAATGTTAGAGAGACGTTCTGGGAAAGTTCATTACTATTTTCTTTATGTATTCTCAAGATATTTTTAGGTTCTAATTACTCTAAAAGACCATGATAAGATGACATTAACATTTCCCTTTTTTAAATTTTCATACAAAAGGATTAACTTTGGGTTATAAAATCCTTGTGCTAATCATAAATTCTATATGTTAAGTATATTTTTAAACATAATTGAGAGATTCCTAGAGGTCTTTCATGATAATTTTATTCTTTAAAGAATCTGATTTTAATCCTATCTTGAAAATTTGGAAAAATTGTTAAAGAAATTTATTGAGAATAAATAGTTTTTAAAAATTGAAAATAGTTATTTCATGGTGGAAAAAAGAAATTTTTGGAGATAAATTATTTCTAATGAAGGAATTGATTTGAACATGGACTAGTATGACATAAATTATACATTAATATATCCCACAATTGTAAGACGTATTAGATTATTATTTGACCATGTTGGATTTTATAAATGGTTTATTAATAATATTAGAAAATTAATTTTACCCTATAAATTTTACTCAAGAAAGAAACTAATTTTCTGTTTGATGAATAATATAGGCATAAATTTCATAATCCCAAAAAAATATTAACTACAACTCTTATAATCTATCCACCTAGATGGGAAACTCATTTTTAAGTTTTGTGTTATTCAACTAATAAATTAATTGGAGTTATGATGTACCAAAAGGTAAATAGGAATTCGCATGTGATATCTTGTCCTTAAAAACTTTGGATATAACCTAAATCAAGTAAAAAAATATATAGAATAACTTTTGGCTATTTTTTCTTTAGAAAAAAATTAATTCATACATTATTGGATGTAAAGTTACCATTTATTCTGATCACATTATACTCATATAATTGATTTAGAAGGCTTATTCTAAACAAATATTAGTGGTATATATGTTTCTACTATAAGAATTATTTTTGGATATCAAGGAAAAAGTGTCCATGAGTTCTAAGTTGAAGACCACATGTGTAGGTTTCCACACATTATTGAGGTAAAAACACCAACCAAGTTAACCCTGGATGATTCCCTTCTCGATGATTAGTTATACATTGTAACCCAAGTTCCTTGGTATGTGATACGGTAACATTATTGGTCACATAAAATGTACACCTTATTTTCCAAGCATCTACCTCTTCAGTTTAATTTTGAATCCAAATATTTTGTTTCAAAGGACCATTATTGATAAAATATTTCTGGAAAAAAGTACTTAAGAGATGTATACCTGAAGAGGGTGTGAAATATGTGCCATCATTTTATCATACACTTATATCTGGAGTAAATTTTGGACCTCAAATAATATCTTGAACAGTGTTATCGACTGGTTTTTTTGTCCAACTATTTTTAAAGAATTGTATTATTTTTGTAAAAAATTTAAAAACTTTCAATTTATAGGTGGGATTTCAAAAAGATAGATAATTACAATGAAATGGGATTTTTTGTGAAAAGTTTTTGTATGGAGATTATATTTCAAGTGTTTATGTTTTGTCGCCTTTGGATTTTCCTATATTCTTTTACCAGAGGGTTATTTTTCCAAAATTCATTAAACTAAAATAAACCCAAACTAAAGATTTAGTAGTTATTATTGAATTTATAAGGTTAAATAGTTTTTCTTGAATTGGAGGGCCTTGATCCATAATCAGTTATCAAGGAATACATTTCTATAATTATAACTTGTAAGACTTAATGAAGAGATATTAGGTGTATCGTGATAAATATAATGACAACCACACCCAAAAAAACAAGAATTTCAAGGTATCCTACTTGGAAATAAAAATTATTTTTGAAATGATAGTACAACCCAACCAGAATGGCTGGAAGAAAAAGATAGAAGATTCACCATGGCCATACATGATCTCTTTTAAAACTTACCTAGATAAGTTCCCTTATAGAATGTTTTATAGAAAAAATTTACTTTTTCTATTAAGATTTTAAAAAAACCTACTAGACTATGAAGAAGGTAAATCTAGAGTTCAATAAGGCTGGTGAACAAAGGAAGCTATAAATTATGGAACTAGAAGAGATGATATGATAGGCATATTAAAATTAAATTTTGTAAAAAATTTATGGCCTGATAAATCCATAAAATTTTGATCCAATTAATATAATTAAATATTGGTCAAAACGTCCTACTATTTTCCTATCGAATGAAACTCATGCATAGTAAGATTTTTTCCAAGTGGACTGGACCTTTGGTTATAACTATTATCTTTCCATTTTGTGTAGTAGAGATTAATGGTCTTGACTAACAACAACCATTAAAAGTGAATGAATAGAAACTGAAGTTTTATCAAGAAGATTTTTGGACGGAATCTAGGGTTGATTCTAAACTCTTCTATATTATTTATGAATAATGGATGTTTAAGTTTTAAATTTCCTTCAAATTAATTATAGATACCCAGTTTTATTCTTCTTATTAATTTTAAATTTTCTGCTTAAATTAAGTGAAAGTGAGGTCTAATATAGGTTTTGAGGAGATGAAAAATTATCTTAATTTGTAAATATTTTTTACCTAGAAATTTTTCCTTGTTTTTGTGTGTTTTTGGATTTAAAAAAAGAAATAGGAGATATTGAAAAGGAGGTTTTTAGAATTTGTTTTAAATTTTTGTATGCTATTTTTATTTTTTTTATTTTGATTTTTAGAGTTTTTCTAGGATAGGAGACTTGAATTTTAATGTTTTACTACCTTGGGAATTAATTCCATGCTATTTTTGAAAATCTCATTGGTTTTGAATGAAAATTGAATTTTTATTTATATGAAAAAAAGTGACAAGGAGGAGGAAAGTGGGTGTGGAAGGCCTAAGGAGGCCAAAATTGATGAATTATAAGGAAATCCCCTCGAATGATAACATAATAGTCCATAGGTAAGGATCCAAAACAAAAAAATGTTCTTATCATTTCTCTAGTAATCTTTTCAAGCTAGAAGATCCACTACCTTGTTCTCTTGATGCTAAGTATCCATGATCATTACTTTCAATGTGAGCATACTCTGACATCTCTTGATGGTATAAGTGACGCTACAGAGAATTATAGGGTGTCCCAAGATATATTACAAAAATATACATGTGAAATTCAATATAGGATAAGGTGTTGTTATTAGACCTTCATTTATTAATATCGGAGAGAATGGATTCAGATTTCGCTGAATTGAATTTATTTATCCATAGAACGCTAAGAAATCTATGAAGATTGTACCCCTCCAATCCACACCAAAACACACATACACATAATTCTTTAGTTATAGGATCCATCAGTATTGAGTTTTATAACCTTCCATGTAGCTTTCCAACATACCATGACACCAATGGACCTTGATCCATCCACCATACTAGTTGACACAACAAGGTAGATCTTGTGCTTGATCGCATGTGGAAGATTTTCATCTATGAATAGGGTTCTGAGTGAGTGGACCCAAAGATTATTTTTTCATTGGGATATTATTTATTGGGTGATATAACATGATTTTGAATTACATTCTAAGTTTCACATATGACCAAACAATCTTCCATATAAACAATTATCCATATAAGATTTTTTATATCGATACATTAATGATCACTAAAAGAAGACATAAGAATGTGATATAAAGATATGAAGCTATCATTATTTCTCCAATGAAAATACCATATGAATTAGGCCCAATATCTTTCCCTAAATAGGTGGAACACCAATTCTATACTTGTATTCACCTACAAGGGACATTTTGAGGTGATTTATATGCCTTTTCTTTAGAAATTAGCATCTATGGACTTGCAATCATACACCTTTTCTTTTTTGAGTGAATTTTTACACTCTTTTTTAATAGGAAATGGGTTTTAAATGAAAAATATCCCAGTAGAACCAAAATAATAGAATTATGAAAGTAGACTTTTGAAATCGTACTCAGGTGACCTTCCCATTATGATTGATTAGAACCTCAGGGAGCCTCCCTAAAAATATTTTGATATCTCATATGATATAGAATAAAAAATTAGATGGTAACTAATAAGAAGTATTTCTATGTTAATAAAGTGCATGTGTGTGTGAGTATGCCATTAAATAAGAGTTAAAGTTACTGGAGAGACAAATTTAAAACCATTTAATTTATTCCCGAACTATCACAATTATTGTTGGGGGATACCTTCTATCTTGGGATGGTTTGGTTCTAATTTTATCTGAACCAATATACTTAGTTCTTTTCACAAAATATAGATGTTAAAAATTCAATAAATTCTTATTAACAAAGGGGATGAAAAGATTCGTGGAATTTTGAACATGGATGAAGAAGGGGTAGATGATATATTTGAATCACATTTTAGAAGCATCATAGAATTTTGAAGACGAACATTGGAATAATATTCTTTGGGTAGAGGAATTAGGTAAGGTTCCATTTGTTAAAATATTGATTCCACTAAATTCTATTACATTTTCAAACATGGAACTATAAATTTTGATAAAATTGAAGTGAGGAAAGTAGATTAAAATCATAGAGGAGGCGTGATACCTATAGTGATGTATAGATATTTGTTTTTCTTTTTTTCATTATGGTTTTTATGTTTTAACCTAGGTTAGATAATCATTTTATTTGGATGAATTTATTTTATTTATGGTAGTGAAATAGTGTACGTATGGGCGAGTTATGAGAGATAATATTTTCAAAGTATTTAACTATTTTTCATTGGAATTAACCCTATAATTTAGATAAATCCTAGCTAATTTTATCCCTTTTTTAATTTTGAAAATTTTGAACTTAACTGTTAAATGAATTAAATCATGGGATTTAATTATTTTATTCATTCATGGAATCAATGGGAAATACATACATTGATCTTGAAATAAAATTCATAAAATTCTATAAGTTCTTATTTCTTTATTGATTAAATAACTTCTAATATCAATTTGAAAAAATCCTACATAAATTAAAATGATTTTTATAGTCAAGATGGTGAATGAAAAAGGGGAAGCACATATAAGTTTGTAATTGGAATTTCGTATGAATTTATCCTAGGAAAATCATATAACTTCAACAACCCCATCAATTTTGTATGAATTTCATGGATTTTGAAATAATATTTGCAGGATCAAATGATTTGTCTAGAGAATACTACTTTAGCACTTCCATCATATGACTTTGTAGTATAGCGTATGACTTATAATATTTTATATTACATTAAATCCATTTTATATGTATTTGGAAAAACATTATAATTTATTTTAGAGAGTACAACTATGATGTTAATTTCTTATAACATCCAATCAAGATCATATTATTTTCCCAGTGAGAAGAACATCAAACTTCTATTTTGTATGAATTTTCCCCAACCCTGAGCCTCATATTTTTTTTATTTATCATTGGAATACTCTAATTCATAAAGGTATCCTTGTGGCCAGACATACTGTGTAAGTGTCATCTTAGAGACCAATACAGCCACGTAAGGTTCATTTAGGTGGAAGGGGAAAGGTAAAGGGGATCAGGACATTCTATGTTAAGGAAATCCATACCTACATAAAGGTATTGTTGGTCCATGGAGATATGTAAGGGTAACTAACAATGTATCAAGGTAATTAAGTCATTTTGTAATGGTCACCCCCATAAAAAGTTCAACAAAGGGGTAAAAAATTCATTCTAGAGGCTATATAAGGGTACCATTTAGGATTAGAGGATGTGTCAAAGTCCTCCACTATGAAAATAATCTTCATGGGGGTAATTAAACCATTTGGGAACGTGATTATGGTTCATCTATATGTATTTATGATACATAAGGGAACCAATGTATATTATTAAATAAAAGTGTCCCAAAAGGTTCAGGCTTAACTGAAAATAAAATCCCATTCTTCTATACTAACAAAATTGGGAAAGGATACTCTTGAGATTCAACATAGTATCCATCAAACTGAAGAGGAAGGTAAACATCATGGTATGATTTCCATGAAAGAATATGATTTGTTCTAATATCCTAGTAGTGTAATATAACCCACAAAACAAGACATGTGGTAGCAAAAAAAGAGTTAGAAACTAACTTTTAGGAAGATTCTGAAGGATCTGGAGTCGAGGGGGAAAGAAGAGAAGTTACTACTACTCATGTGGTTGATTAATATGCTGACATATATGATGAACCCTATAACACTTATATTAGAACATGATTATACACAAAAGGGTCTTCCACTACTGATTGATTGAGCTGAGCTACCAGTGAATTTACTTTTTCAATCTTCCATTTAGTTGTCACCTTCTCCATCAATGGAACACTAAACCTTCAGTGGCTTATCCATGACGACTCTTCCCATTCCCTTGTTAATGAATTCTATTATTTAATTATTAGTCACTTATTCTTTATTTCTCTAAGATTTCTTGATTTCCTTAGACAATATTATATTATAATTGTCCTTTCCCCTAATTTCTTCTTATATGACTCTTTTTTTCACATACATGAATCATAAACCTTATTCACTAACTTTTATATTGATTAATGGGTTGATCCAGGAGTATTTAGATATATTTTATTACTTGGATAGGAAATATAGGAGATACAATTATTATTGTACATCCCTGTTCATTTCAAAATCACTAGGGGAGGGTTATATGTTGTTGTTTCATTTAATTAGAGAGAGGGGGTAGAGAGTTTATTTGAATTATTATTTAATAGGGAATTTTGTGGTATATATATGGTTAGGCCATTACTTCTAAAAATAAAGTTCAAAGGAATTATTCAGTCGCGTTGAACTCATAAAACAAAAGGAAAAACACCCAAAACACCCTTCTATCTAGATATAACCTAAGTAAATTTTTTTAAAACATTAAACATGGGTTTAAAATATAGTTTGATAATATCCCCATTATATAATAATCTTAATTATGATGGTAGTAACCATATGATGAGATCATTTTATGAGTTCTAGAATTATTTTCCTCCTTGTTTTTAAGGAATGGTTGATCCTTATCTAATTGAGAATTACTTGGATTCATCTATCTATCTATTCTATTTTGTTCGATAACTCATTTACTAGATGGTTAATTATTCATTGAGTGTACCTCATAATTTAGTGAGTCATTATTGAGATTTAACTACACAAAATCATGATGATTTTGAATTATAATGGTTAGTTTTTGAGTTCCTTTATAGAGTGGAGTAATGTCTGGTGACACTAAGTATGGTGAAAGTTCTTGAGTTGTTAGACCTTCATCCGGGTGGCGAAACCATAATTGAGTATTCAATGAGTTACTCCATGGAAATGTAGTTAAATAGATTATTATGATATCAGAAGTTTGAGTGAGGACTTTAGAGAATTATTTGAGGTCTAACCTCTTTGTAACCCCACTTATAGAAGAGTTCTAGAGAGATCCCTTTTAATAGAGAGTTTATTATATGATATAAAAATAGGGACAAGAGAAATTTTTTATTTCACTATGGAAGATTCATCAATGATGAAAAGTTAGATAAAGGTGTTAAGATCATGATATTAGAGGAAATTTAATATTTAATCTTAATCTTAGGGATTGAAGATAAGATAATATCTTAGAGGATTGAACCAACCTGAAGAAACGTATTACTAGGAATTTATAGGTAGAAAAGATATGGATTAATATTTCAAGACTAGGTGAGTATCCAAGGGAAGCTCAGGTGATACTATGGATAGACCTCCATGTTATATGTATCATCAGAATCAGGTACCTCTTACTGGTGGATAGGGTGTCCCCTATTAGAGACAATTTTGGCAGAATATATGGAGCCATAATAGGAGGAGATAGAGGTGGATGACTCTTTGATCCAATTTTACCACCACTACCTCTAGGTATCCCATTATAGGATTAGGGTACTAATGGTCTAGGCCATGGGAAGATTTATTTGGTGGAAGGCTTCAATTTGGTATCATTATAACTAGTTCAGGGTGCAATTTGTGTCTTTTATACACCATCACCAGTACTTATCTATACTAGTGAAAGTCATTCATTGGCTACTGAATCATTATTCCCAATGTTAATAATACTAGTAAATCCCATAACTTTACCTATTTGTCTAATTATTATTACTAAATGTGATCACCCTCTTACCGACATTTTTTATTTGTGCAATATTGCTCTAAGAAGATATAGCTTATCTTGGTATTTTATCTTTGTGGATATGAGTCCCTATGGTAAAATCCTTAGTATGAATTGGTTATTTATAGGCTTGTATTGGGTAGATTTCTATTTTCATACGGTGATATCCTCTTGAGAATATGGGTTAAAATTCATCTTCATTAGTGAGTGGGAACTTTATATTGGATAAGTATAGATAAACCTTTGGAAGTTGCAACAATAAACCACCGGTTGATATGCTTGGATTTGGGAAATATAGATTCTTCAGAGGATCAATTTTCAGATTTTGTATAAGAATAGATATATTTTCCTTTTAATTGATATCCCATAGTTTCCCCCACATCAATAGATTTATTTATGTATTAACCTATATCCTTGGACCACACTAATATCTTCTACATCTTATTAGATGATCAAATATAAGCTGAAATAACTAAAAGTACCACTAAAATACCTTTAAAGGGGATGTTTTTTCATTACCAAAGTGGACCCATAGAAAGATTCCATTATATTCTCTATGAAGGAGGATGGGAGTCTAAGTCTTTTTTTAATAATCATTGCCTAAATCTGGTTTATCATCAACTGACTCCCCAAGTTGGATCACTATATTTCTATCTTGGAGTTGATTTTAGTAGATAGTTTAGGGTGTCTATATATGGATTAGAAAATGGGTTTTCAAAGAGTTCCCTAATCCATAATTTTTTACAAATATTATCATTTTAGATCATGATTATGGATAGTGTTATAGGAATCATTTGGGACCCAATAGTGTATGAGTATAATATTTCATCCCAAGATATAAGACCATATAGAACTGGCCATTTGGGTTCTTGAGTACATTATGATAGATTGTGTTCTTGATTTTAGTATTATTTGTAATAGTCATCAATTATTAATGGATATAATGTAGAATAATAGATACCACTCCACTATTAGTAGGACACATTTTGAGCATTATATGGGAGGCTCTATAGGTATCCTCTTTATCAGATAGTGTTTAGAGGGTTATCATTTATAGGGTCATAGGAGGTGTGGTTTATGATGGAAAAGGAACAGGTAATCTATGAGTGGATGAGGAAATCTCACAGACATTATAAGTCTTACAAACACTGAAGATAGAGGCCTTTGGATTTTGAGGAAGGATATCCTATGTTATTGAATATCTCACTACAACATATCCTTAGGTGATTTAATCAGTGAAGTGATTTATCCCTAAGATTAACCAAACCATTCCATATCCACTCTAAGGTAGGTGAGGTTGTTTACCACCTGACACTACACTTGATGTTTGACATAGTGAATAAGTTCCTCAACATGTGATAACTTAGGAAACATTCTCTTGATTTGTTTCAAATTATCGACAAGGTAAGAGGGGATTTGATGATGACACAACCTTTGCAAACTATCCATGCGTCACATCATCACATCATCCCATATCATATACAAAATAGTAATAGAGTGGTATTTAGGATCCATCATGACCCATACGTATTGTATTATACATCGGGAATTGTACCTCAATCCATTACAACCCATGTACCGAGTGAGTACCTCGATCCATCACATCCCACACACATCATACCTATAATAATCCTTTGGATACTATTTCTAGAGATACATCTATGTTAAATAACAAAAATTCATTATATAAAACCACATATATATATGGGAAACTAACCACTATGCATACCATCATATAATACCACCAAGATAAGAGAGTGATGATAGAGGGGGTAGTCATCCATCCATCATCCCACTGTGATGTTGGCGATAACACCCTCCTAGAGTCCAAAGGATTTTTGTGGCCCTATTCTACATGGGTGGATTAGCGTATGAAATCAACAAATATATGACATATAATATATCTCATAACCACAATATGGTCATAACCTTGTCCTAATCTCAACTATAGCTAACAACTCTCAAACACCCGGCTGTCGCTACTAGGGACTATATACCTAATAATAACATAACAATTTAAAGACATACATTAAATTAATTTTTTCATTTTTATCATTTACTTTTGGTAATTAATTCATTATCCATTAATTAACCTTTAAAATTATTCCAAACTACATTAAATTAATCATTATATTCAAGTCCATTCCCTCTAAGGTTAATCAAAACTGAGTCCATGGTTTCCCAAGATCAACTATTTTGCATCCCAGCAACAACCAATCCCATGGGTTAATTTTTTTTAAACATTTCTAACAATTCCATATTTCCAAGTACTCTAAGAATACCATACTAATATACAACTAGGAGAAAACATGAAACCAAGCACATCCAACTACCTCAAGTAATGAGGAAAGGAATGGAGTGAAAACAAGAAACACATACATCCATCCATTCAATAGATTAACCACAAGATAGAATCTCAAATTCATCACAATAATGGGTAAACCCATATTCAACCCATTCCATCACCTATGGTTCCATCCTCAATAATCACATGCATATCCCCCAGCATATGTCCATTTCAAGTATCAACTGCTGCCACAACCTCAGGCCTCTCCACCCATATCTCACCATTCATCCCTAGCTTAACCATCCTAGAGTTATATCACAACACATTGAAATATCACATCCAAATAAAATCATAAGTTAGCAAAAAAAAGCATAATCAATAGGGTATCTTGGCCCTAAAACAAGGAATTCAACCCTCACATACAAATGAGCGCTCATAGCTCTGAACATAAGGCATTCATCTTTTCTAACAAATAGTCTCTCATGGCCCCAAAGATTAATCTTTATCAAACAAATAGTTTTATTCCATATTAAATTAACTAATTAATTATCCACATGATCAAAATATAGGAAACATAAGGCATTATTGATAATAAGCTATCAAAAATTTTAAACGTGATCTCTAGAATCAAACCAGTTTCAAAAAACTTTGAGTAGAAAAAATCTCTTTTAACATACCCTTTTATTATTATTAATAAGAAATAACATGACTCACATTCTTTACCAATTCAATTAACTCATGGAATAACACATTCAATTAAACAATCACATTTTTATCAATTTTATTATTGTTAAATTACAAGAAACACCAGATTACAAATATAACATTTATTTAAGAATTAATAAAATTACTAAATTAATTCTAGATTTATGTTCTTTTCCATTTTACATAAAAATAAACATACTAAACTGATTATAACAACATTCTACACAAGAATAGTATTGACAAAAAATTATCTCTAAAATCAGGAGGAAAACTATTATCACGGTATCAAATATCGACAAGTGATCTCCGTCCAATTTATATATTAATCCATCTTAATATTTATTAGGTAAATTCCATATCCATATACAGGTAAAATCCATGGTTAATTTTTGATTTCATGTAAATAAATTAGAATCAATGAATCCCATACCTCAAAGGTATCAATGTTCTTCACAAGATAACAGACCAAAATTTCTAATCCTGATCAGTTCTCCCAAATGAATACTTCATACCTCTAATAAATTCACACAAAAACCACTCCAACAATAAAAAAATACATTATAACATGGATAGAAACCACCATTTCATGGAAAAATAAAATGGAGGAAAGATAATGGAAACCCATATGAAAATAAGGTATAACTAACCTCATATCATTACAAATCCAAAACAGAAAGTTGGTAATCGATCCCATTAAAAGGGTCCTTGAAATTTTTGAAGAAAGACTGACAGCCTCCTAGAGTCTTAGGATAAAAAAATAGGTTCTGGGTCCATAGAATTTTTTGAAGATTATAAAATCATTTCAAAAGGGATATTTGTAGCATAAATCCCTTGTTTATTCCATAAATAAATCAAACATTATGTTCCATTGAAAAATTCATCACCTAAAACTGTAAGGCCTATATTAATTTCATGAAATAATTTTCAGGTTTACGATGTCATTTCCATCAGCTATTAAAATAAATCCATAAAACCATTCAGGTCATAAGATTGACTAACACCATAAAATCCTTTAGGTCATAATTAACCCTTACACTGTAAAACACATTTATGTTGTAAAACCCATATTATAAAGTAAATTATCCCTTATTATATATTTTAGTATCCAAACACCATTAGACCCTCACTAATCCTCTATTGAGATCCATGGGATTTTGTCATGACCCGTCCCCCCGGGCCCGTGCCGTGACTACCCCAAGCCCGACTTCCATAGGCCTGGGGCTAGCGACTAGCACCAAAGGTGTATTCCCTAAAACTGGGAAGGCATTGCCTTTATAACTTGTAACACACACAACCAAGCACACATCAAGATACAAACTCAAGTAAACTGAATACTAAACAAAGTGAGTACAGTAAGTAAACTGGGCCAGAATACAAGCTCAACAGGAAAGTACAAGGAAACTAAAAGTACAAGTAAACTAGAACAACTCCTATGATCACTCGCCAAGGATCCTACCTAAAGGGTAGGTACAACTCTCGAATGATCATCTCTATGGTATGCCTCATCTAGGTCTACCTTTGACCTACCTCCAGTCCTAGTACTCTCATCCATAGTCAGTGCTTTCCATTGTCTGCACCAAAAAGAATGAGGTGTGCGCATATCCCATGTTGGGGTGAGTATAACGATACTCAGTAGGGACTCCGAGACCCTCAAGGTCTCACAAAATCCACCAAGGATAAACCACACAGCAAGGAAACAACTATCAACCCTACTTAGGTATATGCCCACACATATACCTAAGTTGTAAACCCATATCAATCATGAGGAAAAAACAGATTCCAACTCCAATGTCCCAAGCTCAACTATTTCACAAAGGAAGAAAACCCACAAAGGCAAGTACCACACAGGTATGCCACACAGAATAATACTACCAAGGTATTACCACGAAGGAACTTGCCACATAGGTACAGACTCATCTCACACCAGGTATAACTTAAGTATAGAAGTAGAGATTATTAGATGTAACTACTGAATCATCTAACTCTGTAAAGAAGAAGACCCACACATGATCTCTAGGTGTTGACCCACACAGGATCGCTTGGTGCTGACCCACACAAGATCACTCGGTGCTGACCCACACAGGATCGCTCGGTGCTGACCCACAAAATTTCGCTTGGTGGTGACCCACACAGAACCATTCGGTGCTGACCCACATAGGACCTCTAGGTGCTGACCCACAGAGGATCAGTCGGTGATGACCCACACAAGATCGCTCTTCATTCTTCACATCATATCCAGCTACTAGGTTCCCGCACTATGCTCACCTATCTCTAGGAGGATCCACTCTAGAATAAACTGGTCGATACTCCAACTACCACGAAGTCCCACAAATAGGTATCTCAAAGGACCGCCATGGCATAGGGGTCTCAACACAACAGACAGTGCTTCAATCGGATGCCCGGTTTGTGAGTTATTATACTTTTAGTCCCAGGGGCCCTGATGGATTCGTGCTCAATCCAACCTGACTGTACCCCATCTTAATCCAAATCTCCACTAGGATATACTCAAAGGGAATGGCTCGCTCCATGATTTCCTACGCCACTGATGGTTCGTCAAACGGATGCATGGTGCCAAAGTTATGGCCAAAGGAGCGTAAATGGGTCGTAGTGGGTCCGGGTCAGGTCCCACCCGGTCGGACTGACCCGGGCCGACCCAGGCGGGGCCGACCTGGTCAAGGTCAACCCAGCCACCCGCTGGGTCCGACTCGGACCTCTGGGCGGCCCGGCCAGTTGGGTTCGGCCCGACACGCTGGGCGGCCCAACCCATGCAGGACGGCCCAGCCCGCTGGGCGGTCTGGCAGGCCATGAGGGCCACAAGGGGCCGTGTGGGGCTGCGAAGGGTTGTGAGTCCGTAGAGGGTCGTGAAGGAAGGAGGCCGCGGGGAGGCTCGGCCAGGAGTGCGGAGGTCGCGAGGTGTCTCGGCAGGCCATGGGTGGCTCGGGGGGCGAGGTCGCGGGCGGCGGCTCGACCACAGACGGTGGCGGAGGCTCCGGCGGTGGCTTGACTGCGGATGGCGGTGGTTGCTCGAGTGGCGAGGTCATAGGCTGCGGCTCAGCCACAGATGGAGGTGAAGTCTTGAGCGGTGGCTCAGGCGGTGGCTCGGCCGTGGACGGTGGCGGCGCCTCGGGCGGCGAGGCACTACAGGGTGCGGAGGTCGCGGGTGGCGGAGCCGCGGGGCGGCGGGGCACCGTGCCTTTGTCGGCGGACAGTTGACCCGGCCACTCTTTGTTCGTCACTGTGGTGCAATCCCCCCTCTTCCATCGTGAAGAACACGATAAGGAAGAATAGAGGAGGGTTCGGGCCATGTTTTTTTGTCCCACACTCTCCGCATTAGAGTGGTAGCATATGGCTCAACAAGAACTTAAAAAAAGAAAATCATTCTTTTCAACCTCTCACAATGATTTATTTCCAAACCCGGAAAATAAATAAAGGGGATAACATGGAAATATAACCATTCATAAACAAACCCCTACCGCATTCGTTTGATTCGTGGAAGATTTTCTGTGGTGAAGGATACGATGTCATTGGGAATAGATGGACATCGGTGACATCGATGTTTCCTTGAGTTTTGGTTCGTTGACGTTGAAGAAGTTCCTCATCAATGAATTTCTCGTTGAAGAAGTTGGAGTTGAAGTCAGCGTTCTTCATTGGCGTTCTTCATTGTAGAGCTTGTCTCCCTTGGATCCTTCCTACCAATTCCACCAAAATGAAGAGATCTCCAAAATAATAGATTATTCTATCTATTAAGTTGTTGGCATAAATTCAAATTGGTTTAATTAATTAAGGGGGTGGCATAATTAATCAAGGGGAGGGTTAGAATAATTAAATGGGGGAGCTCAAGGGTTTTCTCCCCATTATGATGGAGTTCAAATGGGTTCAAAGGGTTTTAAACCTCGGGTCGTCCCCACCACCATAAACTCTCATGGGAGGTTAGGCTCGGTGGTCCCCACCTCTATAACCTCTCATGGGAGGTTTTAGTTTAGTGGCCCCCACCTATCAACATCCACATGGAGTTCTAAATAAAAATAAAATGTTACAAAATTTTATTTTTATTTTATTCTTTCATTAAAACCCAAATACTAACATTCACCCTCGACCAACTGCCATCAAGGTGAAAGTCTCCTTAAGAGAATACTGGCATTGCGAGTTCAATGGTGCCCTCAGATTTCAACTCCGAGCATTGGTTAAAAAGTTATAAAAACCCGCTCACACGTTTATTGAACGAACCCGAACAAAAGTTCAGAAATTCATTCTGAGCACTTCGACCCTCAGAATCAAGCGCCGTCAATTTTTGCAGACTCTTAAAATTCCCATATATTTAGAAACAAATTACACGGAAATTATGGGTCTTTTACATTCTCCCCACATCAGGGATTTACGTCCCTGTAAGCCACAACTCTAATTAGGTAAAAAATTGAGTGTATTGTGCACACATCTGAGCCTTCCACTCACATGTTCTCTCATGGAGGTTCCAGTGCTACCAACGAACGCGCACCAGAGGTATCGACCACCAACGAAGGACCCACTCCTTTCAATCCTCAAACTCAAATGGATCCTCCGAAAAAGTTTCCACATCATCGATGTCCAACTCTCCGTGGTCGATGACGTGAGAAGGGTCATGCACATATCTCCTTAGCTGAGATATGTGGAAGGTGTCATGCACCCAGTGCAACTGAGGTAGAAGAGCTAAGTGGTAAGCCACCTCGCCAACTCTGTTGAGGACTTGGAAGGGTCCAACGAATCTTGGAGATAACTTCCGCCTCAGCCAAATCTTGGCAAACCTTGTCGAGGTGAGACCCGTAGGAAGACGTGGTCACCATCCTCGAACTACAAAGGTCTTCTTCTCCCATCATCATAAAACTTCTGCCTGCTCTGTGTAGTCTTCATCTGCTCCTGGATTCTCTACACCTTCTCTTTGGAAGCTCGTACCATCTATGGTCTCACGAGTGTTGACTCCCCTGGGTTAGTCTTGCATAAGGGTGATCTGCAAGGTCTCCCATATAATGCCTCAAAAGGTGCCATCCCAATGGTGGAGTGATAACTGTTGTGGTTTGAAAAATTCATCAAAGGAAAGTGGTCCTCTAAACTGTGACCGAAGTCGAGGATACAGGCAGGTATCATGTCCTTGAGGGTCTGAATGGTCCACTCAGTCTAGCTATCCTTCTGAGGATGGAAGGTAGTGCTCAAAAAAAGCTGTGTCCCAAAAAGCTCCTGCAACCCCTTCCATAGCAGGGAAGTGAAACTTGTATCACGATCGAAGACAATCGTCGAGGGTACTCCATGTAACCGCACAATCTCCTGCACATAGAGGTGTCCTAAGATCTCAACTGAACCCTGCTCTCTGGTCGGTAGGAAGTGGGCCGACTTGGTGAGTTGGTTGATGATCACCCAAATCAAGTCGTGTCCCCTAGATGTACGTGGATGTCCTATCACGATGCCCATGGATATTCCCACTTCCACTATGGGACCTCTAAAGGCTGAACCAAGCCTTCTGGTACCTGATGTTCTGCCTTCACTTACTGAAAAGTGAGGCATCGAGAGGCAAAATCTGCAACTTCTTTCTTCATTCCTGACCACCAGTGCTTTGTTCGGAGATCCTGGTATATCTTCACCACTCATGGATGTACCTCTAGAGGGGATGTGTGGAACTCCATCAACACTTCCTCCTGAACTGACACTGGTACCTTGGTACTTGGAAGAGGATGACATGCTCCCTACCTTTAGAAATTCCATCAGGTTCCTATCCTGTGGATATATGAGTACGTCGAGCCTCGCAATCAGCGTCCCCAAACTGCGCCTCCCTAACTTGGTAAAGAAGTGGGGGAGTAATTGTAAGAGACTGAATAAAAGATGCACTATGTCTATCCACAAAGGATATCTACAATGCAGCCAGCTGCTCCGTCGTCTCACCTAGCATTTGTATACTAGATCTCCTGTTGAGTGCATCTGCTACAACGTTCCCCTTCCCAGAATTATAGACTATCTTGAAGTCATAGTCCTGGAGGAACTCAAGCCAACGTCATTGTATAAAGTTCAGGTCCTTCTAAGCGAAGATATACATGAGACTCTTGTGATTAGAGTACACTGTAAAATGCTCACCCATCATGTAATGTACCTACATCTTCATGGCGAAGACCACTACTGCTAACTCCAAGTCATGGGTAGCGTAGTTATTCTCATGTTGTCTCAGCTGTTGAGAACCACATACAATCACTACTCACTCCTGCATTAGGACACATCCAAATCTATTCCTTGATGCGTCGCAGTAAACTACGTACCCAACTCCCTCCTCTAGAAGCCTCAAGATGGGGGCACTAGTTAGCCTCTACCTCAACTCTTGAAAACTCCGTTGAAATCTCTTCGACCACACGAAGGGTTTCCCCTTCTTCTTCAACACTAATAGTGGTGCTGCAACTCTGGAGAAATCTGGAACAAACTTCCAGTAGTATCCATCCAAATTCAGGAAACTACGTACCTCCGTCACACTCCTGGGTGGATCCCAAGAAAGTACCACCTCAATATTCTCTAGATCCACTGCAACTCCAGCCTCTGATATGACATGTCCTAGAAAGTGAAGATCTCAGATCCAGAACTGGCACTTCGAGAGATTACTATAAAGCTGGTGCTCTCAGAGAGTGTCTAGTACTACCCGCAAAATGGTAGGCATGCTCTTCCTCCGAATTCGAGTACATCATAATGTCGTCGATAAAGACTATGACAAAGCAATCAAGGTATGGATGAAATATCATGTTCATGAGTCCCATGAACACTAATGGAGTGTTGGTCATGCTGAATGGAATAACCAAGAACTCATAATGGTCGTACAGACATCTGAAAGCAATATTCTACACATCCTTGTCTCGCACTCTGAGCTGGTGATATCCTGATCTGAGGTCTGTATTCGAGAAACATCGTGCTCCCTTTAGCTGATCAAAGAGATCATCAATCTTCTGTAGTGGGTACTTGATCTTCATAGTCACCTGGTTCAGGCACCGATAGTCATCAAAAAGCATCAAACCCTCATCTGCCTTCTTGCTGAACAAAATTGGGGCTATACAAGGTGAAACCCTGGGACGAATTAATCCATTTACCTGAAAGTCCTCTATCTATACCCACAACTCATGAAGCTCCACGAGAGCCATCTGATATTCTGGTGTAGATATCAGTGTCATCCCAGGGTACTAGTCAATATAAAAGACCAACTCTCTATGAGGAGGTAGACCTAAAACATCATTAGGGAAGACATCCGTGTACTGGTCCACCACTACAGGATAACTCGAACTCTCCTCATCAACTGCTCCGAGGGTAAGGCTAGCCAACTGATGTGTAATCTTCTGCAACCTCATCCGGGTAAGTCCATCCTAAGCTACAAAGGCTACCTTCTCATCAGTGAAGGTAAACCTGGTCCCACCCATGCAGACACACCACACATTGCACCTAATACAGTCTATCTGAGCATGTGCAGTCGATAACTAGTCTATACCCAAGATGACATCGTAAATCCTCGACACTGCTACTAGGAGATCCTAGCCGAAGATCTCGCCTCCTAGAGTAAGCTCTCACTTCCGGAACCACTGTGTAATCATTGAATCTGCTCCCGTAGGAGTCTCTAGCTATATGGATCGAACCAACGGCTCAATTAGAATCTCTGAGCTCCAAACGAGGGGAGTGGTAATAAAATAATGACTAGAACCTGTGTCTATAAGTACTAGAGCTAAGGTAGAATAGACACAGATCATACCTTGTATCATCTCTGGAGCGCCATGATCGTAAGCCTCATCTTCCTAGAGGTGAGCTCACCCCTTTTCACCTACTCCTTGTGGTCAGGGTGGACCTCCTAGTGGTGGTGGCGGTAACATCTCGAATCGTCTCCCACCGCCAGCTACACGACTAGCTCCTCTGCCACGTCTACCTGCTCCCTGCAGACCAACTTGATCGAATATATGTCTCTGCCTGGTTAGTCCTTCGATCATCTTCTAATAATCTACATGGCAGGTCAGATAGTCACGAGCCTTGTGACCCTGCCCGCCGCATGCGTAACACTGCCCGCTCCTGGAAGGACCAGCTCTGCCTTGGGTGCCCCGCAAAATGGACTCTAAATCCTGCGGTTGTCCACCTGTAGGTCTAGTCCTCTTGGACCTCTGTGACATCTTTCTGTTGAAGGCTGCAGAAGACTCCACTATGTGATTTCCAGTGGTGGATCTTGCTGCTGGTGACTTCTCATCAAGGAAACTCTCCATTAAGAGGGATCTCTTTAACACCCCTTCATGTTTCGGGATGTTGACTGAGATCATAAATGCCTGGATCTCTCACCTGAGCCCCTGATCAAAGGTCTAGGCCCTGAATAATGGGTCTCACACCATAGCTTTGGAGTAGCGTGAGAGGTCAGTGAACCTCGCTGAGTATTGAGACATAGTCATACTACCCTGCTGCAGATGAAGCAGCTCCAGTATGTGCACTGCACGAAGAGTCATTGGAACAAACTCTGCCTAAAACAGGCTCTAAAAGTCTTTCCAGAGAAGCGTCACCTCATCGTGAACTTGGAGCATCAAGATCTACCATATTCCTTCTACTGCCTATAGAAGGTTGGCATCAAATATTACCATGAGGTCGGCTAGTGTTCCTACCAGTCAGAAGACTCTCACTACAACACCCATCCAATACTCAGCTGCATGTGGGTCCATCTATCCCCTGAACCTGGGTGGCCTCTGGTGCTAGAACTCGTGAAACACGCTCAAGAGGCATGCAACCTCTATTTCTGGGGCCGATGGAATCGGTGGCCCAACGGTTAATGGTACCGCTGGTGCCAAAACTGCTGCCTCTACTGAATGTGGGCCCTGCACCGTGGCCTCGTTGCTTGCTGGGTTGTCAGCATGTATAACTCTTGGAACCCTAGTTGGATGACTTTGTGGAGGCATCCTTAAAAGAAACAGGTGCTCCACAGTCAATAAGTTATACCTGGTGAGCTGACTCAAGAGATCACAAAGAAGACTCTTGAAAACACACACGCAATCAGTGTTTTCGTGCACTGAGTCAGAAATCAGAAGTCAGGGTCCTGGTATATGGATATGTTGGTTGACGCACCAATATTGTATTCCCTAAACTGATAGTCACACTCACTGCACTTAACACTATTACTATTAAAAAGATCAGAGTCCTATGTTCTATGGTAGAATCTCCCTCTGATACCAATTCTTCATGACCCGTCCCCCGGGGCCCATACCGTGACTGCCCCAAGCCCGCATTCCATAGGCCAGGGGATGGAGACTAGCACTGAAGGCATATTCCCTAAAACTGGGAAGGCATTACCTTTATAACCTGTAACACAACCATCCAAGAACACAGTAAGATACAAACTCAAGTAATCTGAGTAGTAAACAAAGTGAGTACAGTAATTAAATGAGGCCAGAATACAAGCCCAACTGGAAAGTACAAGGAAACTGAATGTATAGGTAAACTGGAACTGCTCCTATGATCACCCACCAAGGATCCTACCTGAAGGGTAGGTACAACTCTCGAATAATCATCTCTACGGTACGCCACTTCTAGGTCCACCTTCGAGCTACCTCGAGTCCTGGTACTCTCGTCCACAGTCAGTGTTGTCCGTCGTCTGCACCAAACACAACTAGGTGTGGGAAAAGCCTGTGCAGGGGTGAGTATAAAGATACTCAGAAGGGACCCCGAGACCCTCAATTTCTCACAAAATCCACCAAGGATAAACCACACACCAAGGAAACAACTATCAACCCTACTTAGGTATATGCCCATACGTATACCTAAATTTTAAAACCATATCAATCATGAGGAAAACATAGAGTCCAACTCCAAAGCCCCAAGCTCAATTGATCCACAAAGGAAGAAAAACCACGAAGGAAAGTACCACATAGGTATGCCACACAGAAGAATACCTCCAAGGTATTGCCACGAAGGAATGTACCACATAGGTACAGACTCAGCTCACATAAGGTATAACTTATGTTCAGAAGTAGAGATGATTAGATGAAACTAATGAATCATCTTACTCTGTTAAGAAGCAAACCCACACAGGATCTCTAGGTGCTGACCCACACAGGATTGCTCGGTGCTGACCCACATAGGATCGCTCAGTGCTGACCCAGACAGGATCACTCAATGCTGACCCACACATGATCACTTGCTGCTAACCCACACAGGATCGTTCGGTGCTAACCCATATAGGATCGCTCGGTTCTAAACCACATGGGATCGCTCGGGGCTAACCCACATAGGATCACTCATCATTCTTCACATCACAGCCATCTACAAGGTTCCCGCACTATGCTCACTTGTCTCTAGGAGGATCTTCTCCCCAAGCCACTAGTCGATACTCCAACTTCCACGAAGTCCCACGAAGAAGTATCTGAAAATAATGCCACGTCATAAAGGTATCAACGCAACAGACGGTGCATCAATCGGATGCCCGGTCTGTGAGTTATTAGCCTTTTAGTCCCAAGGGCCCAGTTGGATTCATGCTCGATCCAACCTGACCATTCCCCATCTTAATCCAAATTTCCAGTGGAGTATACTCAAAGGGACAGTCTCGCTCCAAGATTTCATGCACCGCTGGCGGTTCGTCAGAGGGACTCCTGGTGGAAAAGTTATGGACAAAGAAGCGTAAATGGGTCGTAGTGAGTCCGGGTCCGGTCCGACCCGGTCGGACCGACCCATCCCAACCAGTATTGGGTTGATCCGGCCCGACCCTATGGGTCCGGCCCGACCTGTTCTGGACGGCCCGCTGGGTGGTCTGGCATTTCGCGAGGGCCACAAGGGGCCGCGAGGGCCGCGAGGGCCGCGAGGGGCCGCGAGGGGCCACAAGGCAATGGAGGGTCGTGAGGGCACTAGTCCAGGGGTGGATTGGCCGGGAAGGCTCAGCCGGGAGGGCGGAGGCCATGGGGTGTCTTGGAAGTCCATGGCCGGCTCGAGTGGAGAGGTCGCAGGCGGAAGGTCTACCGCAGACGACGGTGGTGGCTCGGGCAACGGCTTGGCCGCGGACTGCGGCGGCGGCTCGGGTGGCGAGGCTGCGGGCAGCGGCTCGGCCGTGGATGGAGACGGCAGCTCGGGCGGCGGCTCGGGCAACAGATCGTCCACGGACGGCAGTGGCGGCTTGGGTGGCGAGGCACCGTGGGGCGCGGAGGTCACGGGCAGCAGATCCGCAGGGAGTCGTGCCTTCACCGGCAGCCGGTTTAGTCGGCTGCTCTTCTTTCATCACCATTGTGAAAGACACCCTCTTCCATCGCGAAGTACACAATAAGGAAGAATGACGGAGGGGTCAGACCATGTTTTTTTGGACCACACCGTCTGCGTTAGAGTGGTATCATATGGCTCAACACGAACTTGATAGAAGAATGTCATGCTTTTCAACCTCCCACAATGATTTATTCTCAAAACTGCAAAAAAATCAAGGGAAGAACATGGGAATATAACAATTCACAAACAAACCCCTACATCATTCATTTGATTCATTGAAGATTGTCCGTGGGGAAGGAGATGATGTCATTGGGAATAGACGGACGTCAGCGATGTCGGCGTTTCCTCCATCGTTGGTCCGTTGATGTTGAATACGTTCCTCGTCAATGAATGTTTGGTGGAAGAGGTCAGAGTCGAAGTCTATGTTCTTCATTGGCGTTCTTCGTTGGATAGATTTTCTCCCAAGGCTCCTTCCTCCCAATTCCACCAAAATGAAGAGATCGCCAAAATAATAGATTATGGTATCTATTAAGTTGTTGGAATAAATTAAAATTGGTTTAATTAATTAAGGTGGTGGCATAATTAATCAAGGGGAGGGTTGGAATGATTAAATGGGGGAGCTCAAGGGGTTTCTCCCCATTATGAGGGAGTTCAAAGGGGTTCAAGGGGTTTTAAACCTTGGGTGGTCCCCACCACCGTAACCTCTCATGGGAGGTTAGGCTCGGTGGTCCCCACCTCCATAACCTCTCATGGGAGGTTTTCGTTCAGTGGTCTCCACCTCTCAATATCTACATGGAGTTCCAAATAAAAATAAAATGTTAAAAAAAATATATTTTTATTTTATTCTTTCATGAAAACCCAAATACTAACTTTCACCCTCGACCAACTACCATCAAGGTGAAATTCACCATAAGCGAATACCAGCGTTGCGAGTTCAACGGTGTCCTCAGATGTCAATTCCGAGCACCGATTCAAAAGATAGAAAAACTCACTCACACATTTACTGAAAGTACCCGAACAAAAGTTCAAAAATTCATTCTGGGCACTCCGGTCCTCAAAATCATGCGCAGTCAATTTTTACAGACTCATAAAATTCCCATATATTTAGAAAAAAAATTACATGGAAATTACAGGTTTTTACAGCTTTAGAGACACACAATGGGTCAGGCTAGAGGGATCCATGATTTTAAAACCCTATTACTAACTATCACCATAAGATATAGAAAAGGAATTGATTTTTGTAGTCCACTTGAAGGTTATTAGGAGCTGATAGTGTGAAATAACCCTCTAAAATTTAGGGTATTGAGAAAGCTACCACTAAAGATGAGCTTTAGAAGGGTAATCTATAAGAACCAATGAATATATTTTTTAATGTTGTTGAAGAACCTGGAAATTAAAAAGGAGAGTACATTTTCCTTATAAGGTAATTGAAGAAGATGATATTGAAATTTTATAATTAAAAGTGGCTACTAAAAAATAAATTCAAACTAATGAACAACTTATACATAAAGGGAAAGAGCTGGGAAGAACTAGAATATCTAAAGAGAGATTTGAAAAAATTTGGACCTCTTAATATAACGACTAAAAAGATATTATAAGTGACTTAAGAGGATATATTCACACTTGAAAACATAATTACACATTTAAAAGAGTTTTAAACTTGTGTAAAATTTGGGAAATTCAATCACTAGAAAGTGGAAGTTAAATTATTGAAAATAAACCTGAAATTGTGAAATGGAACAATTATGTTGAGTAAAGGTGATTTATAGTGATTCTTTATGTTTAAATTTAATATAAAATAATTCCTTGAAAATTAAAAATCAATGAATTTGGGATTAGTCTTGAGAAAAGATGAATTCTTGGTGTTTATTTGTTAAGAGAATTTATTTGAGGAAAAATAGGGCTCAAGTGTGGAGGAATACGGTTAACATTATTTTTTACTTTATTCTCAATAATAAATTGTATATATTTTGATAAATTTTAGTTATATTGTGAGAAAATATATTAAATATTAAATATTTATTATTTTTATAATAATAAATCAATTTTATATAGTTTACACTTTAAAATCATTGAAATATTCAATTCTTTAAAATATTATTCTAGTATTGAATTTATTATAGTAAAATATGAATTGTTGTTTTAAAGGAATTAAAATAGTATATTTTGGTTGGGAAGTGAGCTCTGTATGGGTAAAATTAAATGGGTAGATCATGTGTAAATAAATGAAAAATTTAGTGGTTGTGTGATATTAACTGGAAGAAATATTGTTTTTGTGTGATTAAATCTATCTCATGGGTTCTATTTTCGAGTAAAAACCAACATGTACCCCTCATATATGAATAAAAACAAGGATAAACTCATTTTTATGATTAATGTGGGAACCACAAGAACTATGAAATATTAGTTATGGGAGAGAAAGTGTTATGTAAAAGATAGTATATGCATCCTTAAGCCTGCTGAATGTACTCTTGAGTGCCAATGGTAATTAAACCATATCTATTTCAAGACAAAATTCCAATGGACTTTTAACTCTTTCAAATACTATATTATGTTTTCTAAATGAAATTCCAAGACTTGATGGAATGTTAACCTCCCTTAATGTCACCTCAAGTGCTATCACTTTCTCAAGATTTACCAAAAAAACTCAAAGGGTTTAGTGTATTATTAAGGGTTCCAGATTCAATGTCAAGGGAAAATGTATTTTAAGGATTTCAAAACTCTATCTAGAGCTCAAAAAATCCTCAAGTATGGAAAAAAAATCCTCAATCAATTATTTTTTAATTTCCACTCAGACTAAACTTTGTGCACTCAAAGTAGCTGATGAATCCCAATTAAATAGGGACCCTAAATTTTAAATATTATCCACTAATTTCATCTCAAATCCATATTTGAAACATGAAAAGAGTGTAATGTTTATAAAAGGGCTATTTTCCCAAATTATATTTTCAGTTGAGGAATGTACATGTTGAAGCAGATCCTAAAATTTAAAGGATAAGGTTATTTACCTCAGTCTCCCACTCTCATAGTTGAGGATAATATTGAAACTAATAGTTTTTTGAAAGACAAAAACATAGAATGTGGTGAAATATCAATGTATAATGAAAATTTTGAGTGAAATCAGGGTAATTCACCATATACAGGGGGATCCCAAAGATTGAGGGGATTTATTTCATTAATTATATTCCATATTTCATACTACATTCATATGATTATTCCTCCCATTAATTCTATTCAACCATTATACTATATCCAATCTACTATCTCCTACCATCATCCATTTATCCCAGGAAGTGAAGTTGAAATAGCTAGTGCTCAAGGAGAAGAGGGGGAAAAGTAGCACATATATGACAAGGAATCTTTGTTTCATTGTTTTAAGGATTTTAGGTTATTCTTATAGGTGGGTGATAAGGGAAATGTGACAATTTCTTATATTGTATGCCTTATGGAAGCTAGATGTTGTATTATTATTACTAACATTATAATTATTAATTTTAATTTTATATTGGTGATATGATCCAAGGGTGATAGTGAGGTAATGAAATTTAAGACAAATCCATTAAATAAATTAATTATCACTGCACTTTGATGGATCAGAGTTAAAGGGGTGTATTGGAAACCTATTCATTGAAAATTGAACTCAATTACTACTCATGTAGGATGAGATAAACCTTACAGAGACTCTTATCTTCATGATTAAGTCACTAGACTACCATGAGGGCAGATTCTAAGGAACTAGTTATCTTTATAATGAACTTATATTTCTTAGACCATTTAAAATGCATCATAGAGGTGATTAGTATCCTAAGTCTCCCACACATCTAAAATTAAATCAAAAATATTATTACCTTATTAGTTATTTCCTAATCCCTATGCCACAATACTCACACACCTATAAATAAAAAATTATAAAAAATACATTTCAGTTCCCAGAAGTTACACATACATAACTCCCAACCATATTTGAGTTTTCCATTGTTTATTAATAAGTAGATTAGTGAATCAACCAATACATATCCATATAGAGATGATCTTGTAGTAATCGCTATTTTTACTCACATTTTCTACAAACACAAAAAAAATTAATATCACACCAAGTGATGTATAATGATACAACCATAATGAAATTTCACTATATGTGTTTCCATCATGGATAGTGTGATCAAATGACACACTATTTGAGGAAGACGCATGATAGTGACTTGAAGTTGATTTCATTTCAGTGGATAATAAAAAATAGAACTATAATGTGAATGTATTATGATGTTTCAACTTAGGATGTGAAGTGGATTTAATGTATTATTAATAAGTGAAACATGAAGTGAAAATAGGATGATAACTATAATAGAACATGCATTTAACTATTTTTTTTATATTTTTATTATTAACTAGTTTATTTTCTTATGTTGTGCTGATTATTGATGGAATTGATATTTAAAAATACCATTTCCATAATTATCTTTGTGAAGTGGTTGTTAAAATGATCTTATCAAATATTTATGTACTTGTATAAGTAAACTTAACTATTTCCATATTTTCATGTATAAATTATTACTATTTTAAATGGATAAGAAATAAAATAATCACGGTGTTAATGTGGTCAATAATATAATTGCATGAGATTTTTATATTTCAAGGTATTCATTGGATAATTGATTAAAAATACCCGATACATTAACATGAAGCAGAAACTGTTAAATTTTTTGTTGAAGTCTTGCTTAAATTTTGAGAAAGAAGAAAATATCACTATTTCAACTAGTTTGTACATTATTCAAACATGATTTCAAGGGTTTAATATTTCTTATTCATCACCATCACTAATATTATATATTTGTGGAATTATTTTTTAATCTAAATAATATTTATTATAAATAAAACCACTGTGAAGCTTGAGATAAAATATAATCACAAACAGATTATACAATCCTATACAGAAGGTTCATATATGGTTCTTCATTATCTATAATAGGGTATCTCGGATTTGTGTCTCCTAGGTGAAAAATACACAAGTGGGGTTCATGTCTCCAGGTTGAAAAGACACATTTTATTGGGTTTATACCTCCATGGGAAGAAGACA
This sequence comes from Viscum album, assembly GCA_963277665.1. Taxonomy (NCBI): domain Eukaryota; kingdom Viridiplantae; phylum Streptophyta; class Magnoliopsida; order Santalales; family Viscaceae; genus Viscum; species Viscum album. The sequence continues at coordinate 1,031,730,733 of OY728121.1, read as the reverse complement.
TGGTTTTTTATTGGATTGTAATTCTAAGAAAATGTGATTTTTTTATCACTCCCAAGAAAAGTGAATTCTAGTGCATGTCTATAATTTCAATTTTAGGAAGTATTAAGACCAGATTATGATATTCTTGAACCACTATAAAATTCTCTCAACCTAATTATTTATCTTACTACTACATCACTTATACTCCTTTAGTAATTTATTTAATCCTAATTTTATTACATTGTATTCATCAAATTTTTTAATTAAAGTTTCAAATTTAATCTAATTATTTTGTTTTAACAATACGCCCAACAAACTATATATTTCCATCTCTAATTTGTGCGATGAAACATGTGGAGGAATGATTATGGATGATCCCTTACCATTGGATTGGAAAGGGATAAGAATAAATCCACCTGCCATGTGGTCAGAGGATGGGGGATGTTGTTGGATGAGCATAGGCGTGTTGAGAAAGGTGGTGTGGGCTAGTCACGTAGAGGTCCCAAACCCGACCTTGGGGGTCGAGTGAGGTCGATGAGTGAGTTGAGTCCCCTGAACTAACTCAGACCAGGGATGCTAGTCCAACACTATGTGATGGGACCTTGTAGATGTATGTTAGGTCACAAGCCAACCTCCCCCATGAATCCCAACCAACTGGTGGGGCGGGTATAAGGGACGGGTTAGGTCCACTTAAACATGAAATACATCAATGGCATGTGTCACATCCATGAATATATGACCTTCCCTATTATTGGGTGGCCTTGAGTGGCCAATGGGACACCCTCTACCATCCAACCATGCAAAAAGGTCTTCCCACATGCTACCACATTACTCGATACACCCCTTTCGTACATGTTTTGTTGTTTTTGAATATAAAATAAAAATATGGAAATAAATAGACCATTTTTAGAATTTTTTTATATATTACAATGTAGAATTACACATATAATTTTGGGATCATCTATGTGGTTTTTTTTCATATTAATATCGTTTTCGATAGTGAAGCCAATTTCTTTTATGGAGGTAACCCTCATGGACACCATATTATCTTATTTATTCCAGAAAGTTGGGAGGTGACTCTCAAGAGTTCATTAGCTATGATATATTCCTCGGTTGTTGGAAAAAAGTGGTACGAGTATAGAGGATTTTAATAAAATTTTATATGGTTTCCTTGTAGGTACAAGAATGTTATAGGATACATATATATCACTTAGGAGCTTATAGGAGTCTATTTTTTCATCAAATCCATTTGGTGGTATTTGTGTATGTAACCTTGGGAAGGGATATGGGGGATTGATCTTTGATTCATTGTATGCTCCTAAAAAAACCCAACCCCAACCATTTTATTGGAAAGAGAATAGCTTCCAGTGGCCTTAGGTGACATTCCCAAGAAGGAAAAGGATGGAAATTAATGTCGAGGGTTTAACAAGAAATTTAGGGAATCTTTTATCCCTTTTCATACATATGAAAACACAAATAGAACCAAATTTCAAACAAACCAAATACATCTATATAAATGATTCATGGTTTAAACTAACAACTCAATGTATAATAAGACAAATAATTAGAGTAACAATGGATATAATAAACCAAAATAACTAATACTCCAAAATAATGAAAGACACAAAAACCAAGGTGGAACCACTATATACTCCCATAACATGACCAAATCGCACGATCCATCTCTAACATCAATGTCAACTACATCATGAAGCACCGCTAGTGAAGTATGAAACCTTTAAATTTATAATATCATGGAATAAAATAACTAAATATCCACCAAATTTCATATATGGAGGGAGATTATAAAAACCTAGTAGGAAATCCTGAAGAGACATTTCCCACATGCCACTAAAACAAGAGTTGACTAAGATCATATTTTTTATAAAATAATTGTACAAAATAAAAAATCTAATAAAAAAGTTTTATATTATATATATAATAAGAATGAAAAAACTCTAGATAAGTTCACTAAAATTATATTTTTCATAGGAAGAATAAATAGTTATTTAAAAAATAACCTTTTTTATCCCTTTTATATTCTCAACCACACACACCCATTCATTCCGAATGAAATCTCCCCTAATCATGAGTGGACATCCATCATCCACCAAGCCATCACTTAGCGATAATCGTTGTCTCAAATTAGCCTTGTGACCAAGTCCCTATAGATAAGGTCTAATGGATTTGAACACATTCCAACCGTATTATGTCAATTTCACACATAAAAACCTTTCTTTGCTTTAGGAAAATCATTAAATTGATTCATCAAGCACCTTATAGGTATCACCGACAACCCATGATTCGAGAAATAACCAAAAATTACACAATTCAACAAAATTTTATCATGATATATTCATTTCAATGAAGAAAAAATTATTTTTGAAATCAAATAGTCATCACATTCCATAGAAAGTTGAAAGAGGGAAAAAACACATACCTCTAATATGATCAACATGAAAAATATTCACATGATCTCATAGATCTGGACTCTTTCTTTCATTACTCTAATGAATCACAAGAATGTTCGATCAAAACAAGAATAATCCCATAGATCCATCCATAACAAAACCTGTCTAGTGTTTCATTCAACAAAAAACCCATATGATCTAGATTAGAAGGGAAGAATAGAGCCTTTATCTTTTGATTCCAAGATCCAATACTCAAAGTATAATTAAAAAAATTGTCTAAAAATTTAAAATCATCAAAAATCACATTGAGGAAGTCCAAGGGTCGGTATCTTAATTCAAGTAAAGAATAATGAGGGTTTTCAGGTGAGTTTTGGGATTTAGAATTAAATTCTGATTTTAATTAACGATGTCACATGGTTAGGAATATCATGTTCCAATTGTGTGAATTATCACTATCCAAAAAATTATATGTTTTTTGTTTAGGCCCTGTGTTTTAACCAAACCATTCCCCAACCATGTGACTACCCAATAAGTCCCATAATAACCTTGCGAGTTTTCTTGAATAAGTTTCGTAGCATACCTTACCCTTAGATAAACCATATACCCTTAAAAACCATTCTAAACATTTTAAAATCATCCAAAAACTAAACAATATTTATCCCAACAATTTCATAACTTAAAATATAAAAAATAGATAATTAACTCAAACTATAAGTGTTACACTATCCACACCATTTTTATTTCAATCTTAAAATCTATATATTGGTGTTTTATTTGAAGAGTTTCGACCATTGATCTAACATTGATTTATATCATTCCCAATTTTATTATTTAATATGTCTATATTTTCATAATAGTCATACTAAGGAAATATGTTTCCCTCAAAAAAATAATTCCATGGATAAACATCACATCTGGATCAAGAGTAACATTATCCTAACTAATCATATGACTAGGATATGGTTAGTACTTCTTCACATGAGAGATATAGAAGAAATTATACACAACACTGAATCTCGTTAGTAAATATAGTCGATATATAACATTAACTATATGTTCCAAAACCTCAAATGGTCCCAACAATGAGGATCTATTTTTCTATTTCTTTACCAAATGATGATGAACTGATCATGATAACACTTTTAAAAATACATGGTCACCTACATCAAAGGATAATGTCTGATGATAATGATCTGAATATTATTTATTTTCTATTTTGGTATATATCCATCCTCTTCAATATAATCTAAATATTTTTATATTATACTGGATAAGACTAGGTCTAATTAGTGAAGTTTCTCTAATTTTCACCCAAAAAATGGAGAGTGATAAGTATGTCTAAATAATTCCTCAAATGGATCCATATTTATCATATACCAATAAAATTTATTTTATAATAACTCTATTAAAGTCATCTAATCTTCCCATGATCCATCAAAGTTAATGAAAATAGATCTAAGCATACATTCCAATATCTGAACCATATGTTAGACTGTTCATGTGTTTGAGGATGATATGTTGTTCTCACGGCCAATTGGGTTTCTTGTGAATGTTGTAAAGAGCCCCAAAATAAAGAATTAAATTAGGGATCTATGTTGGAAAAAATAAACATTTGTACTCTATGTGACTGTAAAAATTTTCTAACATATAGATTTTCCATATCTTCTACCATGTTGAACTCTTTGATTGGGAGAAAGTGCACCAAATTTTTTAGTCAATTCACAATTAACCAAATAGCATCATGATTTTGATGTATCTGTGATATACCTATGTAAAAGTTCATATAATTTTTATCTCATTTACAAACATGTAAATGAATGGATTTTATCATACCTGATGGAAGTTGATTCTCATCCTTTAATTTTTGGAAAGTGATAAATTTAACAACCTAAACTATAATATTTATTTTCATACCTAACCACTAGAAATTGGCTTTATTTTATTTGAAAATTTTATGAGTACCTAGGTAAATCTCCCATTTTAATAGAGATGTGTTGAAATAATATGTTCCTGGAAAGACTGGGGAACCTCAATTCAAATTTGAAAATTCAATGTAGAGTTTTCATCCTCTATCTAATCATAAATGGTCTCCCTAGAATATAGGTTTTACCTAATGGTAATATAGATAGGAACCGATCATTGATCCTATTTGAATAAATACATCAACTAAGGAAAAAGAGTGGTCAGGAAAAAAACTTCATTTTCATTCTATTCAGCACTGTTGATATGCATGTTAGCAATAATGATCATTAACTGTCATTCGTCAGGATTTTCTATAACCATTTCATTATAATACTTTTAACTAAAATCATAATACACTTAATTCTATTTCTTAGGTGTATAGATCATGTCAAATTGAAACATTTATACATACTCAATCAAATATCATTTCCTCAAGTTTATCTCTCTCTAAGAGAAGATATATTTCAGGATTTGATGATTAGTAAAGACAATTAAATTTTATTCAAATTGATAGTGGCACCAAGTTTTTAAAACATGGACCAATACAACTAATTCTAGGCCATGCATCATATAATTATTTTCATGTATTTTCAACTGCCTTAATCAATAGGCCACAATATAATCTCCCTATATAAGAACACAATAAAGTATTGATCTAGACACATCACAATATACCACATAGCCTTAAACTGGTTTTGGTAAGATAGTGGTCAATGAAGTGAGTTGATATGTATGATCCTGAAGGGGTTTCTAAAAATCTTCAGTCCAACAAAAATGAATTCCCTTTCTATTTAATACACACATGGAAGAATAAATCTTAGATAAATCTTAAATTATGTAAGAATAATATCTAGTTAATCTTATAAAACACAATATCTCAAAGAAATAACTGGGAAGATTCCAAGAAATAATTTCATTGATCTTATCAAGTTCAACTGATATGACTTCATCAGAAATAGAATGGCTCATAAAAGTTACTTCTTATATCTAGAAGTCACACTTAGAAAATTTAGAATAAATTTTTCGATCCTGCAATGTGCTCAATACAATCTCTATGTGATCATCATGGTCATTCCTTATTTGAGAGTAAACCTAAATATCATCAATTAATACCCTAAAAAATACATCATGAAACCTTTAGAAGATACAAATTATCAAGGCCATGAAAACTGTTATTTCATTCATCAGAACCAAGGGAATGTGAATATATTCATATTGGTCATATCAACTTTGAAATGTTGTATTTGGAATATATTCTTCACAAACTTCGAGTTAATGATATCATGGTCATAGATAAATCATAGATAACCACTTGATCCATTTAATTAATCAAATAGATCATCAATTCAAGGAAGAGGATATAGAATCTTGATTGTAACTTTCTAAAATTTATAATAATTAACACACAATTGAAGGAAATGGATTGAATTCTTTATAAAAAGAATTGGAGTAGCCTAAGGTGATGTAATTAGTCTAATTAATCACTTTGTCTACAATTATTCTAGTTATACAGTTAATTACTAGAACTTATTTAGAGCTATTTTATATGATATAAGTGAATTGTGGATTTTTCTCAGAAGTATATTGATATAAATATTATTCTCCTTTTCACAGGGTAATATAGAGAAATAATTTTGAAATACATACATGTATCAGTCCACTATTGCACGATTAGTATTATTTATAGTTTCATATGTATCACCCAAATTAATTATTCCATATGACTTGAAATGGATTTATCTACTATCATTAAAGGGTTTTCTATTCCAAAATTCATATCCCAATCCCCTTTGAATAAGTGAATAGACCCATCCAGGGGTGTGATAATTACCTTTCATACATATAAATCCATATAAGCTCATAATTCCATCAACTAGTACATTCTGAATATTAAATAAAAAATCCATCTATAATATTTTATACTCCTATAGGAACTATATTGCATCAGTGGTAATGTAAAAATATTCATACATGAATACTCTACATTCCTGGTGACTAATAGGTGTATTGATTCTTATGATACAAGGAATCATCTTCATATGAAAGACCAATTGATTAACCATGGTAAATAAAATAAAATAATGAGACTCACCAATATCAAAAAATAAATGTATAAGGGTCATGTTCTAAATACTAATACCTCAAATTGTTAAGGGACATATTTTCTTAGTCATCATAGTCTTCTCAACTCCATATAACTGTTTAATAGGTCCCATAGAATAGTCTTTGGTCACTTGATATGGTTTTGTCTTGATAATTAAGGTGTTCCTTGAGTTATCATAGTTTATCCAATTCTAAGGGAGATAATATTTTTGATGAGACTATCCCGATTGAACATGGGATATATGAGACTGGTTCGATCCATCACCTCCCATTGAATTTGGATATCTAAAGTAATATTTCATGAGATCCCCCCTTTTATCAAGGTTGTGATAATCTCATGGTAGTGCATTACACTTATTTTTATTGTGGTGAAGATTGATACACTGATTGAAACTTGTTTTATTATTATGAAAGTATGGTAAATAGATTGATTTGTTAGTTCCCACCTACACTTGGATGGATAATGGTGTCCCCTCCTCAAGGATTCCCTAAAATATATCTCTCTCCCACTGGCACCGTATTCACCATTTCCCTATGATCTATAATATATAATATGTCTACTCTAGATATAATATAATATCATAAACCTGCATTTAATATTTATGCATTCATCCTTTTTCATTTATCTACCTTTGGCATAATGCAAACTAGGTGGGTGGATCGAGTAGCATATTTCGTCACATACATAATTCCTTGTTCCAACTAGAATAAATCGTTGATTTTTTCTGGTTAGAATATGTATGTATAAACAATTTATTGAATAAATCCTAAAACACGTCCCAATTAATCCCTTAGTCTATTTTTTATTGAATATTTGAGTCCCACCATTTTAGGGTCAGTACCTCAAGAATGTACCTTACTTTCCCGACATATACCTCAACCTGAGTTTCTAGGAAGTTTAATAATATTTTCCTCATACCAAACCATACTTCTTCTTTATCAGGTCTTGAATCAATTATAAATTTTTGTTGATTCTGATTCTAGAATTATAATGAGTGGTTGATGCAATGAGGTTCCTCATCCCGAGGTCCCTTGTCCAAATCTTGGAATAATTGAAAAATAATTTGGACTAACTACTGGTTTAGAAGTGGTTTAAGTGGAATTACATTCTCTACTACACCCTCTTTTTGGTTTCCTATTATCATCACTAGTTAAAGTTTTACTCTATAACAATATCAACAATTAACAATTAATAATTTTAACACATAATTATTTAGGATTATATCTTATATCATATAAAAACTATAAAAATAATAATAGAAAAATACCAAAATAAAATAATTATGTAATAATTCAGTCCTAGTTGGAAATCTCTTTACTAATTCCTGATATCAAATTCTCATTGTCTAAACCCAAAATGATGATATTATGGCATACCAAGAATTTTTTTATAACACTTTTTATACCCCCTACCACACTAGAAACTAGAAGTTCAATATAAAGAGTTTAGTTGTATCTTTTTATACTATATATTTTGAGTCCCAACATGTCACATCTCCTTGTTACTAACCCAACTGATAGGCTATCCTATGATACCATTTTTAATAAACTAACCCTAACCATTTCATCAGAAAGAGATGAGGTTCCACTAGCCCCAGGTGATATTTCATGGACACCAAATATTGGAAATAAATAATTAGGATTTAAAAAGAAATAGGGGGTTTGTTTTAACCTTTTTCACACACACATGAAAACACACACATACAAACATAAAATATGAAAAAAAAAATCAATTTAAATGATGCATGAGTAAAACTAATAACTCAAATTTTAAAAATAAAAATAATTGGATTTATAGTGGAAATAATAAACCATAACAACTATGACTCCAAAATAAAAAATACTCAGGCACCATGGTGGAACCACTCTAAAATCCAAGAAGAAAACCAATTATCAAGATCCATCTCTAACATCTATGAAAACTACATCAAGAAGGACCACTAGTGAAATATGAAACCTTTTTCTTTATTGTATCATAGAAACAATTCTACATATTACTTAGTGTTCATATAAATGGGTGATTATAAAAACACCGTATGAAAACCCCAAGTGACTTTTCCCATATTCCACTAAATCAAGAATCAATTTCGCTCATGGTTTTAATAAAACAATTGTAAAAAATATCAAAGAAGTTAAAACAGTCTCAAATTTTATATATAAAATAGAAAGGATGAAATTTAATAGAAATTCACTTAAAATAAAATTCGCATAGTTAGTCTAAAGCGTTATTTAAAATAACACTTGGATTATCAATTTCATATTACCATACACCCACACTCATTCATTTTGAATGGAATCTCCCTTTCCCATAAGAGGAAACCCATCCTCTATTAATTCACTCATTAATGATAATCATTGGATGAAATTATCTTGGTGACCATGTCCCTCCAAACATGTTATGATGTACATGAACACATGCCAACCATACTATTATAATTTCACACAAAAAAACATTCTTTGTTTCAATAAAATCATTTAATCAATTCATCAACCACCCTTTGTGAATCACCCACAACCCATGTTTTGCATCTCAACCAGTGAGTGCACAATTTAGTAGAGTTTCAACATGATATTTTCATTTCAATAAATAAATAAATTATTTTAAAAATCAAATATCATTCACATTCTAGAGGAAGTGTCAAGAGGGAAACCTGGCTACCTTGAAAATTTTCAACACAGATAATCATCACCTGATCTCACAGATGTAGACTTTTTATTCTGTTCCTCTAGCAAATAATGAGAAGGTTTGATCAAAACATGTCTGCTCCCATAGATCTGTACATAAAAAAACCTGGTCTAGGGTTATTTTCAAGATATAATTAATATATCTATATTATAAGGGAATAATTGATCCCTTACCTTTTGTTTCTAATATCCAACAATCGAAGAATCATTGAAAATTAAGTCTTAATGTCAAAGATAGTAAAAAATATCCAATAGGATGGGACAAGGTCATGAGCCTAAGTCAATGAAAGAAGAATGAAGGTTTTTTGGAGTGTTTTTGTATTTAAAACTAAATTTAATATTTAATTAATGATCTCACATGGTTATGTTTCACATTTAGTGAAATTGTGCACTAACCATTAGAATCGCCGCTATCCAAAAATTACAAATCCCCATGGTTAGGACACATTTTTTTCTTAAACTGTTTTCCAACTGTACATATGCCCTGTAGCTCCCATATACACTTCACATGGTTTCCTAGAGATGCTACATGGTTTAACTTACTCGTTCTCAAACAATAAACTCTTAAAATTATTCTAAATGTTTTAAATCCTTCTAGAAAATTCGTGAAGTTATAAAAACAATTGAATAGATTAAAATAAAAAAAATTGAGAATTACCTGAAACTAGGGGTGTTATAACACTAGAATTTTCAACTAAATTGTTACATGAAAGGAGAAGCGATTTCTCACATATTTTGTGTTCATGGAAGAGTTTTGGAAGTAAGGGTGTGATTCTCTACCAAGAGATATTATTTGTAGTGTCCATTCATTTATTATTATAATTTTGTGAGCATGATGTAGAAAGTAGTTTCATAAAAAATACATAGGTTATAATAAATTAATGGAGTTTTCACTCCCTTAAAGATCAGGGATATGGTCCTCAATGCTAAGAAAATATTTGAAAACTCCCTGGATCATTACATTATTGATAAATAATAGTTTTAGATTATATTTAATGGGGTAGGGAACTCCCCCATGTGATGGGTTATGGGCCCCCCATCTATGGGGGTTAGTACTCCCTCAACAAATATATGTGTCTTTAATTAGTTTTGGGAATTCCACTTTAGTGATAATTTTTTTGTGATATTATTGTCGAAAAGTGTTTTGAGGGGTTTTCATGGTATAGAAAGTTGTTCTAAAAAAATGATGCATTAGTATATCTAATTTTTTTCTCTATTATCTAGAAATATATGGTCCATGTGGGAAATATATTACATGTATATCAACAAGTTCATGTGAATAGGATCCACTTTTTTAGTTACCCATGGATAAACATTTAGGTTTTATGCTATTCCTTTATCATGTGGTGTAATTATTCTTTTTTACTAATATTAATTAGGATGATTAAGGAGTTAGAGTTTCTCCCTTATGGTTTAGGGTCTAGTTTTAGGGTTCTCATTAGGATTGGAAGAGAATATTATCAGATTTACCTCACACACTTTCAAGAGTTAGTTGTAATGAAATTATAGTGTGAAGTACAACATTACCTAATCACTAACCTACCTTATCAGTTATCAAAACTTGTTTAATCTTGCTGTTTTTTTTGTTTTTTTTATTTAGGGTGTATTAATTGGTATTTTATACTCACCCATATATTTTACTCACATGTAGTTTTTATGTACATATGTTATATATATTGATGGTGATCTTGGAAACTAAGTATTATGTGGAGTCAGTGCATTTGGGTCATCAATGTGAGCTATGGGAGACACTATTAAGAGTCTTGAAAGAGAGAAAGTTCTTCCCCTTTCAATGATCGTTATTATGTCCTTGGATTATTTATGTTTCATGCTTCCTTTATTTTTTGAGATTAACCATGTGTTATCCATGGATTTTATATGACCTAACCTAAAAGGGACATTCTTAGACTGGAAGTTATACATAGTGTTCTATTCCAAGCCTTCCTACAATAGTCCACGGACTAGTGACTAAAATTCATATTAAATGTATGAGGCCTTATCTTAATGATAACCTCTAAAAAAAAAATATATCAAATAAAATTAAAAATAACCCATTCTAACAATAACAAAAATAATACCAATTTTCTATGCATGCATGAGACACTGACTCTCCAGAAGAATACTACATTTGAAAAATCAAAAGGAAATAAAATACATAGGTGAAAAATGTTTTAAGATGAAACAGACCTATAAAAAATGTGAATGCCTATATGTTGCAACAATTCTTGGTATGATCTTTGACAATAGCCATCACCATAAAGAACTATTAAGAAACAACTCCATCATCAACATAAAAACCAAGCTTACCTCTAAACTATGCATCATCTCAAATACACAACACATGTTGTAGAAATTTCCAATCTAAAGGATAGTATAAAAATAAATAGTATGATTCCTCAAAACAAGTTATAGTAAGGAAATAATAAGTTATCATAAAATAAATGCCACAAAAATAAAGTAACTGAAGTATGATTTAGGTATTGAGGAAACAAATTTGATAAATAAGTTTCAAGTTTAAAACCTAGATAAAATAAATTTCTCAATGGAAACTATAAGTATTGATATAATTTACAACTCATAACACAAAAAAAGTGAGATTTAATAAATTACACACCATCACTGTGTAATTATAGTAAGGGTCTGACACCTGATCATTGGAAAGGTATATTAATCAAGCGAGTAGAAATCCCTATGCATAACTCGTACCTAATTTAGTGAAATGTATATTGATCAAGTTGAAACCAGATCCATGGATAAAGGAATCATGAATGATACATATGAGGAGTACCATCTCAATAGATGGAGGACCTACACCCAGACATGTGGGGGAGTTCCTAAAACCTCAATCTATAATATGGGGGGACATGCGCTCTGATGTATGTTTTCTTCCAATAGAGTAATGACCTCATTCCTTATCCAAATATCTCACCTAAACCCTATTATATCCCCTAAAGATATAACAAAATTAAACTAACTAAAACACCAAAAAAATGGTTTCTATGGTGAATAATATCTTTTTCACATTCTATATGGAAAAATATTCACAATTGACTATTTTTTCCAATTTTTACATATAGGTGAGAAGATGCAAAGAAAACTGAATGGATAAGAGTGTATGGAATGTAATTCAACTAACATGGAGTGTGCACCAAAGTAGTAGTTGGGTATGTACTTATGTGGCTTAGTCATTTCTTCTCAACCTGAATAGAATTTTCTTTTAGTGACATAACATGGGGGAATTTGGGGTTGTCTAGGAATGTTCCACTGTATCCTAGGTCATGTAGTTTATCGATCTTGAATTGTTCTTAAGAGATATATGTCATTTGTAGTAGGAAAGGTATTATAGTGTGTACAACTATACCACCCCGATCATATAGTTACATAGACACAATATGTTCTCAGTTGATTCATGTGATATGATATCGTTCGCTTGTCATGAAATCCTAGTTGAAAAATATTACGAGACCCAATGTGTGATAAATAACAATATGGATAGGGATTGTGTTTTCCTCCACAAAAATGATATCTTCCAAATCCATTATTGTTGTTGCAACTTTATATTGTCTTTATTTTCTTAGTTAAGATGTCCCCTAATATTTCAAACTTGTTATGGTGTCCCTAGCCTCCATAAAAACCTATCTGAGTCATCTAGTGGTGTGGTGTAATGCCAAGAATGCAACCCAAATAATGGGAGGGGGAATGAAGTCTTATTAGAAATTTGGACCCCTAAATCATCATTAAGAAAATTTTCTTCAATGAAGATGAAAAATAAAAAGAAAATGATAATAATATTTCCAAAAGGCAATCATAAAATTAAATAATAGTTATAATAGAATTAAAATGAGAATTAAAATTGAATTAGAATGAAGAAGATAGAAATAATCAATAATAAAGTCTATCTTTGACGGTGGATCACTGATGATTTTATTATTTAGCCTTGATCCATATATTTTTCATCTCCTCCATTAATAACGGAAATCTCTAAGCCATTTACTCCCAAGGTTTTCATCATTGATGGTAGCTAATCTCTAAATTAGTGGGATTAACAAATAAATTATAATTTATAATTATACGGATTTGATATATGATTATATTATTAATGACCCGAAATGGGCCTAATCTATGTTCCTAAAACATGAAAAAAATACACCACTCCAAGTTAAAACCCCTCATAATTCAAACTAAATTGAATAATTTTTCAACAATGGATTCATTTAGAATATATCAATGATCCAATTTGTTTATACACATAGCAACTAAAAATATATTTTCTTTTAAAAATAATAAATAAATATTTAATTAATACAATAACATAAAATTCATCCCACTATATGATAACATGATAAAATATGAACAAAAAATATTAAATTATTCATGAAAATTTTGGGTCCTGGCATCCACCCTATCTTCAAGAATTTATATCTTGAAAATATAAACTCACTCAAAGAGGTGATCATACTGAGTTCAAATTTAATAATCACGCTCCCTGAATCTATTCTAAATTTTCCAATGTTTCTATAGGATGTGTATCAATGGTATATCCTACCCTTAGAGGGAACTCTCCTTCAAGTCCTATAATAGCATTGGCTACTATGCAAAGGTGGTGTCATCATTGAATCCCTACTCACCTGGTCGATAATTTCTAATGAATCAAGAACATGTTCCGTAAGTTATCACATGTAGCGGAACTTATTCACTAGTTCAAACATCAAGTGTAGTGTCAGGTGTTAAAAAACCTCACCAACCTTACAATAGATATGGAATGGTTTGTTGAATCTTTGGGATAACTCACTTCACTGATTAAATCACCTAAAGCTATGTTGTGGTGAGATATTAAAGAACATAGGATCTCCTTCCTCAAACTCTAAAGGCTTCTATCTTCAGTGTCTGTAAGACTTATAATATCTGTGAGATTTTCTCATCCACTCCTGGATTACCTGTTCTTTTTCCATCATCAACCACAGCTGTTCTGACCCTATAAATGATAACCCTCTAAACTCTATCCAATAAAGAGGATACATATAGAGCCTCCCATATAAGGCCTCAAAATGTGTCGTACTAATAGTGGAGTGGTATCTATTATTCAACATAAGATCCGTTAATTATTGGTGACTATTCCAAAAAATACTAAAATCAGGAACACAATTTATCATAATGTACTCAAGAACCCAAATGGTCAGTTCTATATGATCATCTATCTTGGGATGGAATATTATACTCATACACTATTGGGTCCCAAAGGATTCCTATAATCCTGTCAATAATCATGATCTAAAATGATAATATGAGTAAAAAATTATGGATTAGGGAACTATTTGAAAACCCATGTTCTAATCCATCTATAGACACCCTAAACTATCTACTAAACTCAACTCCTAGACAAATGGAAAGTGATCCAACTTTGTGAGTCAGTTGATGATAAACCAGATTTAGGTAATGATAATTAAAAAAAGCCTTAGACTCGCATCTGCCTTCATAGAGAATATAATGGGAGCTTCTTATGGGTCCACATTGGGAATGAAAAAAATCCCTTTAAAATCTATTTTAGTGGTAATTTTAGTTATTTGAGCTTACATTTGACCATCTGATAAGATGTAGAAGATATTAGTGTGGTCCCAGGATATAGGTTAATACATAAATAAATCTATTGATGACGGGGAAACTCGAGGATATCCTTTAAAAGGAAAATATATCTATTCTTATATAAAATCTGAAAACTGATCCTCAGAAGAATCTATATTTCCCAAATACAAGCTTATCAAATGGTGGTTAATTGTTGATACTTCCAAAGGTTTATCCATACTTATCCCATATAAAGTTCCCACTCACTAATGAAGATTAATTTTAACCTATATTCTCAAGAGGATATCACCGTATAAAAATAGAAATCTACCCAATACAAGACTATAAATAACAAATTCATACAAAGGATTTTACCATAGGGCCTCATATCCACCAAGATAAAATACCAAGATAAGATCTATCTTCTTAGAGAAAGATTGCACAAATAAAAAATTTCAGTAAAAGGGTGATCACCTTCAGTAAGATTATTTAGAAAAATAGGTGAAGTTATGGGATTTACTAGTATTATTAACTTGTAGAATAATGATTCAATAACAAATGAATGGCTTTCACTAGTGTTGATAAGTACTGGTGATGGTGTATAAAAGACACAAATTTCACCCTGAACTAGTTATAATGCTACTCAATTTAAGCCTTCCACCAAATACATCTTCCAATGGCCTAGGCCATTAGTACCCTAATCCTATCATAGGCTACTTAGAGGTGGTAGTGGTAAAATTGGATCAAAGATTCATCCACATCTATCTCCTCCTACAATAACTCCATATATTTTTCAAAAATTGTCTCTAATAGGGGACACCCTATCCACCACTAAGAGGTACCTGATTCGAATGATACATATAACATGGAGGTCTATTAATAGTATCACCTGAGCTTCCCTTGGATACTCACCTAGTCTTGAAATATTAATGCATATCTTTTCTACCTCTAAATTCATAGTAATATGTTTCTTCATGTTGGTTCAATCCTTTGTGAGATTATCTTATTTTCAATCCCTAAGACTCAGATTAAATATTAATTTTCTTCTACTAGCATGATCATAACACCTTTCTCTATCATTCCATCACTGATGATTCTTCTATATTGAAATAAAAAATTTCTCTTGTCCCTATTTTGTATCATATAATAAACTCTCTATTACAAGGTATCTCTCTAGAACACTTCTATAAGTGGGGTTAGAAAGAGGTAAGACCTCAAATAATTCTCTAGAGGCCTCACTCGAACTTCCAATATCATAATAATCCATTTAACTACATTTCCATGGAGTGCCTCAATGAATACTCAGCTATGGTTTCGCCACCCTGATGAAGGTCTAACAACTCAAGAACTTTGACCATCCTTAGTGTCACCAGGAATTACTCCACTCTAAAAAGGAACTCAAATACTAACCTTTATAATTCAAACTCATCATGATTTTGTGTAGTTAAATCCCAATAATGACTCACTAAATTATGAGGGACACTCAATGAAGAATTCCCCATCTAGTAGATGAGTTACTAAACAAAATAGAATAGATAAATAGATTACTCCAGGTAATTCTCGATTAGATAAGGATAAATCATTCCTTAAAACCAAAGAGGAAAATAATTCTAGAACTCATAAAATGATATCAACAGATGGTTACTACCATCATAATTAATAGGATTATATCATGGGGAAATTATCAAACTATATTTTAAACCAAAGTTTAATGTTTTAAATAGTGTTACATAGGTTATATCTAGATATAAGGGTGTTTTGGGTGTTTTTCATTTTGTTTTATGAGTTCAAAATGACTGAATAATTCCTTTGAACTTTATTTTTAGAAGTAATGGCCTAACCATTTATATACCCTCACAATTCCATATTAAATCATAATTCAAATAAACTCTCTTCCCCCCTCTCTCTAATTTAATGAAACAACAACATATAACCCTCCCCTAGTGATTTTGAAATGAACAGGGAAGTACAATAATATTGTTATCTCCTATATTTCCTAACCTAGTAATAAAATATATCTAACTACTCCTAGATCAACCCATTACTCAATATAAAATTTAGTTAATAAGGTTTAGGTTTCTTGTATGTGAAAAAAAAGAGTTAGAGATAAAGAAATTGGGGAAAAGGATAACTAAAATATAATATTTTCTAATGAAATCAATAAATCTCAGAGAAATCAAGAATAAGTGACTAATAATTAAATAATATAATTCATTAACAAGGGAATGGGAAGAGTCACCATGTATAAACCACTTAAGGTCTAGTGTTCCATTGATGGAGAAGGTTACAACTAAATGGAAGATTGAAAAAGTAAATTCACTACTAGATCAGCTCAATTAATCAGTAGTGGAAGACCCTTTAGTGGATAATCATGTTCTAATATAAGTGTTATAGGGTTCCTCATATATATCAACATATTCATCAACCACACGAGTAGTATGACCTCCTCTTCTTTCCCCCTCAACTCCAGTACCTTCAGAATATTCCTGAAAGATAGTTTCTAACTCCTTCTTTTTTTATTGCTACCACATGTCTTGTTTTATGGGTTATATTACACTACTAGGATATTCTATCTAATCTTATTCTTTCATGGAAATCATACCATTATGTTTACCATATTCTTCGGTTTGATGGATACTATGTTGAATCTCAAGATAATCCTTTCCCAATTTTGTTAGTATAGAGGAATGGGATTTTATTTTCAGTTAATCCTAAAGATTTTGGGACACTTTTATTTAATATTATACATTGGATCCATTATGTATCATAAATATATACAGATTAACCTTAATCACATTCCAGAATGGTTTAATTACACCCATGAATATTAGTTTCATAGTGGAGGATTTTTACACAGCCTCTAATCCTAAATGGTACCCTTATATAGCTTCTAGAATGATTTTTTTACCCTTTTGTTGCACTTTTTTTTGGGGTGACCATTAAAAAATTACTTAATTACCTTCACACAGTGTTGGTTACCCTTACATATCTCCATGGACCAATAATACCTTTATGTAGGTATGTATTTCCTTAAATAGAATTTCATGATCCCCTTTACCTTTCTCCTTCCACCTAAATTAACCTTATGTGGCTGGATTGGTCTCTGAGATGACCCTTACACAGTATGTATGGCCACAAGTATACCATTATTAAGTAGAGTAATGCAATGATAAATAAAAAAATATGATTCTCAGGGTTGGGGAAAATTCATACAAAATATAATTTTGATGTTCTTTTCATTGGGAAAATCATATGATCTTGATTGGAAGTTATAAGAAATTAACATCATAGTTGTACTCTCTCACACAAATTATAATGCTTTTCCAAATTCATATAAAATGGATTTAATGTAATTTGAAATATTGGAAGTTATACACTATACTATAGAGTCATATGATGGAAGGGATAAAGCAGTATGCTCTAGACAAAGTCATTTGATCCTAAAACAATTATTTCAAAATCCATGAAAGTCATGAAAAATGGATGGGGTTGTAGAAGTTATATGATTTACCTAGGATAAATTCATATGAAATTCCAATTACAAACTTATATGTGATTCCCCTTTTTCATTCACCATCTTGACTATAAAAATCATTTTAATTTCTGTAGGATTTGTTCAAATTGATATTCGAAGTTATTTAATTAATAAAGAAATAATAACTTATAGAATTTTATGAATTTGATTTCAAGATCAATGTATGTATTTCCCAATGATTCCATGAATGAATAAAATAATTAAATCCCATGATTTAATTCATTTAACAGTTAAGTTCCATATTTTCAAAATTAAAAAAGTGATAAAATTATCTAGGATTTATCTAAATTATAGGGTTAATTCCAATGAAAAATAGTTAAAAACTTTGAAAATATTATCTCTCATCACTCCCCCACAGGTAGACTATTTCCCTACCACAAATAAAATAAATTCATACAAATAAAATGATTATCCTAACTAGGTTAAAACATAAAAACCATAAGGAAAAAAAATAAAAAAAAATATCTTTGCATCCCTATAGGTATCACGCCTCCTCTTTGATTTTAATCTACTTTCCTCACTTTAATTTTATCAAAATTTCTAGTTCCATGTTTGAAAATGTAATAGAATTTAGTGGAATAAATATTTTAACAAGTGGAACCTTACCTAATTCCTCTACCCAATGAATATTTTTCCAATGTTCGTCCTCAAACTTTCATGATGCTTCTAAAATGTGATTCAAATATATCATCTACCCATTCTTCATCCATGTTCAAAATTCCACAAATCTTTTAATCCCCTTTGTTAATAAGAATTTATTGACTTTTTACCAACTATATTTTGTGAAAAGAACTAATTATATTGGTTCAGATAAAATTAGAACTAAACCATCCCAAGATACAAGGTATCCCCCAATAATAATTGTGATCTTTCGGGAATAAATGAAATTCTTGGGAAGTTGGCTCTCCAATAACTTTAACTCTTATTTAATGGCATACTCACACACACATGCACTTTATTGACATAGAAATACTTCTTATTAGTTACCATCTAGTTTTTTACTCTAGATCATATGAGATATCCAAATATTTTTAGGGAGGCTCCTTGAGGTGCTAATCAATCATAATGGGCATGTCACCTAAGTACGATTTCAAAAGTCTACTTTAATCATTCTATTATTTTGGTTCAACTAGGATATTTTTCTTTGAAAACCCATTTCATATTTATAAATAGTGGTAAAAATCACTCAGAAAAGAAACGTTGTATGATTTCAAGTCCAAAGATGCTAACTTCCAAAGAAAAGGAATATAAATCACCTCAAAATGTCCCTTGTGGATGAATACAAATACAGAATTGGTGTTTCACATATTTAGGGAAAGATATTGGGCCTAATTCATATGGTATTTTCTTAGTAGAAATAATGATAGCTTCATATCTGTATATCACTTTCTTATGTATTCTTTCAGTGATCATTAGAGTATCAATATAAAAAATCATATATGGAGAATTTTTTATATAGAAGATTGTTTGGTCATATGTGTAACTTAGAATGTAGCTCGAAATCATGGTATATCCCCCAATAAATAATATCCCAAAGAAAAAAATACTATTTGGGTCCACTCACTCAACACCCTATTCATGGATGCAAATCTTCCACGTGCGATCAAGCACCAAATCTACCTTATTGTGTCAACTAGTAACATGGATGGATCAAGGTCCATTGGTGTCATGGTATGTTGGAAAGCTACATGGAAAGGTATAAAACTCAACATTGATGGATCCTATAAAAAATAATTATGTGTATAGGTGTTTTGGTGTGGATTGGAGGGGTTCAATATTCATAGATTTCTTAGCCTACTATGGAGAAATAAATTCAATTGAACGAAATCTGAATCTATTCTCTCCGATATTAGCAAATGAAGGTCTAATAACATCACCTTATCTTATGTTGAATTTCACATGTATATTTTTATAATATATCTCTTGGGACACCCTATAATTCACTATATCATCCCTTATACCATCAAGAGATGTCATAGTATGCTCACATTGAAAGTAAAGATCATGGAAACTTAGCATAAAGAGAACAAGGTAGTGGATCTTATTGCTTGAAAAGATTACTAGAAAAATGATAAGAATTTTTTTTTTGTTTTGGATCCTTACCTATGGACTGTTATATTACCATTCTAGGGTATTACCTTATAATTCATCAATTTTTTCCTCCTTAGGGCTTCCACACCCACTTTCCTCCTCCTTTTCACCTTTTTTCATAAAAATAAAAATTCAAATTTCATTCAAACCCAATGAGATTTTCAAAACTAGCATGGAATTCCTTCCCAAGGTAACAAAACATTAAAATTAAGGTTTCCTATCCTACAAAAACTCTAAAAATAAAAATAAAAAATAAAAATAGCACAAAAAATTTAAAACAAATTATAAAAACATCTTTTTCAATGTCACCTATTTCTTTATTTCAATCGAAAAACACACAAAAACATGGAAAAATTTTTAGGTAAAAATATTTACAAATTAAGATACTTTTTCATCTCCTCAAAACCTATCTTAGACATCACATTCACTTAATTTAAGCAGAAAATTTAAAAGTAATAACAAGAATAAAATTGGGTATCTATAATTAATTTGAAAGAAATTTAAAACTTAAACATCATTTTTTCATAAATAATATAGAAGAGTTTGGAATCAACCCTATATTTCTTCCAAAAATCTTCTTGATCTAACTTCAGTTTCGATCCATTCACTTTTAATGGTTGTTGTGAGTCAACTCTATTAATCTCTACTACACAAAATGGGAAGATAATGGTTACAACCAAAGGTCAAGTCCACTTGGAACAAGTCTTAATATGCATGAGTTTCATTCAATAGGAAAATAGTAGAACTTTGTCACCAATATTTAATTATATTATTTGGATCAAATTTTCATGGATTATCAAGCCATGAATTTTTTTTTTACAAAATGTAATTTTCATATGCCTCCCATATCATCTCCTATAGTTCCATCATCTATAGGTTCCTTTGTTCACCAGCCTTATTTAACTATAGATTTTCCTTCTTCACAGTCTAGTAGGTTTTTTATAAATATTAATAGAAAAAGTAATTTTTTTCTATAAAACAATCTATAAGGGAACTTATGTAGGTGATTTTTAAAAGAGATCATGTATGCCCATGGTGAATCTTTTATCTTTTTCTTCCAGACATTCGGGTTGGGTAGTACTATCATTTCAAAAATAATTTTTATTTCCAAGTAGGATACCTTAACATTATTGTTTTCTTTTGTGTGGTTGTCATTATATTTCTTATGATACACTCCATATCTCTTCATTAAGTCTTACAAGTGATAATTATAGAAATTTATTCCTTGATAACTGATCATGGATCAAGGCCCTCCAAATCAACAAAAAAATATGTAACCTTATAAATTCAATAACAACTAAAAAATCTTTAGTTTGGGTTTATTTTACTTCAATCCATTTTGTAAAAATAACCCTATGATAAAGGAATATATGAAAATCCAAAGGCGACAAAAAATAAAACCTTGAAATATAACCCCATACAAAAAGTTTTCACAAAAAAAATATTTTTTTTTGTAATTCCCTATCTTTTTGAAATCCCACCTATAAATTAATAGTTTTTAATTTTTTTAGAAAAATAAAACAATTCATTAAAAATAGTTGGCCAAAAAAACCACTCTATAACACTTTTCTAGATATTATTTGAGGTCCAAAATTTACTCCACATATAAGTGTATGATAAAATGATGGCACATATTTAACACCCTCTTCAGGTATACATCTCCTATGTACTTTTTTCCATGAATATTTTATAAATAATGGTATTTTGAAACACAATATTTGGATTCAAAATTAAACTTAAGTGGTAGATGCTTGGAAAATACGGTGTACATTTTATGTGACCAATAATGTCACCATATCATCATACCAAGGAACTTGGGTTACCATGTATAACTACTCATCGAGAAGGGAATCATCCAGGGTTAACGTTTTTGGTGTTTTTACCTCAAT
This sequence comes from Viscum album, assembly GCA_963277665.1. NCBI lineage: Eukaryota > Viridiplantae > Streptophyta > Magnoliopsida > Santalales > Viscaceae > Viscum > Viscum album. The sequence continues at coordinate 1,031,708,516 of OY728121.1, read as the reverse complement.
AATGTGGGGAAAACTACACATGTGGTCTTCAACTTAGAACTCATGGACACTTTTTCCTTGATATCAAATAATAATTATTATAGTATAAAAATCTATACCAATAATCTTGGTTTAGAATTGGCCTTTTTAATAAATTATATGAGTATGATGTGATCAGAATAAATGGTAACTTTACTCCCTATAAAGTATGAATTAATTTTTTTTCTAAAGAAAAAAATAGCCAAAAACTATTCTATATTGTTGTAAACTTGATTTAGGTTGTATCCAAAGTTTTTGAGGACAAGATATCACATGCGAATTCTTATTTACCTTTTGGTACATCACAACTCCAATTAATTTATTAGATGAATAACACAACACTTAAAAATCAGTTTCCAATCTAGGTGGATAGATTACAAGAACTGTAGTTATTATTTCATTGGGATTATGAAATTTCTTCTTATATTATTCAACAAATAAAAAATTAGATTCTTTCTTGAGAAAAATTTCTAGGGTAAAATTAATTTTCTAATATTATTAATAGACCCTTTATAAAATCTAACATAGTCAAATAATGATCTAATATGTCTTACAATTGAAAGATAGGTTAGTGTATAATTGATGTCATACTAGTCCATGTTCAAATCAATTCTTTCCTTATAAAAAATATTCCCCAAAAAATTTCTTTTTTCCACCATGAAATAACCATTTTAAATTTTTAAAACCTATTTATTCTCAATAAATTTCTTCAATTTGTTTTCCATATTTTCAAGATAGGATTAAAATCAGATTCTTTAAACAATAAAATTATCATGAAATACCTCTAATAATATCTCAATTATGTTTGAAAATATACTTAACATACAAAATTTATGAGTAATAGGGGGATTTTATAAACCAAAAGGAATCCTTTGGTATGAAAATTTAAAAAAGGGAAAGGTTAATGTCATCTTATCATGGTATTTTAGAGTAACGAGAACCTAAAAATATCTTGAGAATACATAAATAAAATAATAATGAACTTTCCCAGAACGTATCTCTAACATTTGGTACATAAATGTGATGGAGAAATGTTCTATTCTTATCACGTGATTCAGTTTCTTATAGCCAATACAAACCCTCCAACTATTCTAATTCCTAATGGTAACTGGATCATTAGATTCATTTTATAAAATGGAGAATTAAATCTTTTGGGTATAATCAGAATGGAAATCACCCATCGGGATTTTGATATAGGCTATATGATTCCATCTCCTAAAACTATATAAATTTTATTTTTTACAACTTCCATGAGGTTCAAGTTGAGTCTTCATTAGGTCCATCTCATTGTTTTTGACTCACATTCTATGAGTATCTAGTGTACTCAATTAGTGGGGCTAGTGACTAGGTTGTCTTCTAATGTCCATCCTATGGCCCTAACGTTTTTTTTTCATAATGTTCATAAGTTTGGGTTATTTATTGGTATCCAAGTTGTTTGAAATTATGATATGAATATTCTCATTTACTTTATGGAATTAATATATATAAATTAGAGGGCATAAACATTAGTTCCATTTCTAGGGTTATTCATGTGATGGTTTATCTCAACATTCTATTTGTTTTTAACCTACACATGTAAAGTAAAAGTTTTAGTGGTATATTTGAGTAAATCATTAAAATAAATTTCATTTAGATACTCAAACTATTCAGTACAGAGAACTATTTCCATATTTATCTCATTTTCAAAAATAAATTTGATGGAAAGATCAGATGATTATAGGGCCTTTCCAAATAAAATTATTCATAAAATATTTCCATTTCTTCCATAAAATATATGATATTTTAGAGCGAGATAATATAACAATACATTATTTATCTTGAGGGTATTTCATTGAATCCAAGATTCTTAAATTTATAGTTTCTTCCCCAGAATCCATTTCAAGTGTTTCTTCAGGAAGATTTATTATAGTTTTATAATTTTTGAGACATTTACTACCTAAAATAATAGGGTAATGGACTTTTTCTATTTCTTATTCCATGTTTATAATCATATGGGAATAATATTATTTCACTCTTACCAAAACATCCTCTAAAACCCCAATAGGGTATGTTGGGGTTCGGCTGGTTAGTTGTGTATCCACTCTAGTTGGCTTGACTTAGCCTACCTATAGGGAGGAGTAAACTTAATAAGGTATGTAAATAATTAATGATCCCAGATCACATAATTCATTTATAAAAGTAATCTCTCTTATGGGGAAGTAGATAATGAATGTACCAACGTGTTGACATTTCCTAAGTTGTTTGGTGGTTATTATAGTATAACCATTTAAACCTAAACATACCTTCCCAGATCATTTCAATTATCTTTTCTTGGTACACATATCCTTGAGAAACCTTTTATACTCTCCAATTTTTGGGATAACCTCCTAAAATGGGTTTTTTATCTACACTCTTATGAACATTTCCAAGACCTTTTATTTTAATGCTTCTTCACTAGTTATCTTTGGTGGATTCATTATTATAGTATAGGGAAATTAGGGTTAAGGTATCTCTTCCATCTTGGCCTTAACTTTATACATCATTACTCTTTACATCTCCATAGGTAGTTCCTCTTCACAATTATTCTCGTGGAAATATTCATCATTTTCCCTGAGATGTCCTCTTTTTTCTTCATCTCCTGATGGTGATTTCTCACTGTTATTATCCTCCATGACACTCCTTAAAGTATTATAACTAATATTTCCTCTACGTATAGTAATTTAATGAGTAGGTAGATTACCTAAAACTTTATTTACCATGTTAATGAGGGTAGAAATGATTTTTATAAACTTCCCTTTTAACTCCTTTAGCTTTTTTACAAGTTTTTAGGTTTGACTATTAGTTTTTTTTGACTCCACAAAATATCTAAGTAGGTCCTTCATTGAGGGATATTTTTTATGTACTTTTTTATAGCTTCTATAGGCCTGATAACTATGTCTCTGATATGGTGGTGGCTAGAAAGCCTACTGGAAATGGGGTCTTTGAGGTTTTTGGTACCCAATTCCATATTAAATGTTTGAATACTCTTTAAATCCTTGGTTTTCGGTTAGATACTATTGGGTTTTCCTTTGGTACATGTAATCATAGATCTATTTTAATTGAGGGTATCCATTAGTGTAATAATACAAAGAGTGTGAAATATGTCACACTCAAGGAAGGGGTGTACAAGGTAATGCATCATTAAATTTATTCAATACTAAATGTCTCAAAAAAGAAGATAGTTCTTTAAGTTTATTTTCAAGTAAAGGAGACTTAGAACACTGTACCTCATGTACTCCTCTAGTAATAGTTCTCATAAAAAATTTATGGGATTTTTTTGAGATGATTTTCATCACCTATCTTACTTCAATATGTGACTTATCAATAAAGGCTCCTCCAAAAGAGGAATCCAAAATATTTATATCATTATACAATAATCCTAGGTAAAATAACACCAAAAAATGGTGATCTTCACACAGTTGATGTGGTAATGATGAGGTTATGTACTTGAATCTATCCCAAAACTAATATATAGTTTCTCTACTTTCTTACTTGATCCTATAGATATCATTCCTTAGCTGGGTTTTTCTTGTAGTGGGGAATAAATTATGGATGAAGTCCCTCATCAATTCATCTTGGGTGTTGAATTCTAAAGCGATAAGTTATACATAATGTCCTTGGTTTATCTTTATAAGGATAATAGAAAGTAAATATAGATGATTTCACCCTCTGAGACTCATCTAGTTTTGGTGTTACTACCTACATCCTAGAATACTTTCAAATTAATGTTGGGATCCTCTCTTGATAAACTATGATATATTTGAATTAATGGTATCATTTTATTTCTAATCTTGAAATACTATTTATTATTCATTTTTAATAGCTGATAATTATTATTAAATATAGATTCATAATCTTCTCTAAGTTTCCTATTTAGTGGAGCTAAATTTTCCTCCATATTTACACTTGCTAAGGTGGATTTTATTAAGGAAGTAGATTAGGAGAGAGATTCTATCAAGGGAATTGTGAAAAACTCTATATCCACTTTATCAATTATTATTGTATTCTTAACTCTTATAATTAAATTTATTTAAACCTCTGGATCAAATTTAAATAGATTATATAAACTAGATATTGTCATGTATCAAGTAAATTTAAAATAAAAATACACATATGAAATAAAGAACACAACACTAGTCTACCTCCCCGACAATGATTCCATGTTAATGATAATCCTATCATAAGGATCTTATCAAACAATATATTAATCCTATGTTTAATGTAGTAAATATTTAACCCTGGGTTGTCTCCAGATAGTTGGGTGTTTTGGGTGTGTTTTCCATTTGTTTCATGGGTTAAACTTGTATTAAGAATGTGTTTGAACTTAGTTTTTATAAGTACTGGTCAAAACATGGATATCACCCACACTTCCCTATTAAATAATAATTCAAATAAGTTATCATAATACCTCTATAATCAAATAAAACATCGATTTTTTAGCCTCACCTTGTTATTTTGGAATGAATTGGGAGGTAAATTTACCATTATATCCCATGTTTTTACTTACTAGTAATAATATATCTCCAATTACTCCTGGATGAACCCACTACTCATCATTAGGGCCAGTGAAGATGGTTTAATTAGACTCTATATAATAAAATGAGAGTGAGAGATGAACAAATTGATTACAAATAATAATTAAAATATCCAATTTATATAGAAACCAAGAAATCCAAATGAAATCAAGAAGAAGTGATTATGAATTAAATAACGTAATTCATTAATAGAGGAATAAGGAGATTCTCTTTGGATCAACTATAGAAGGTTTAGTGTTACATAACAAGAGAATGTTTTAGTTGAATAGAAGAATGTAAAATGAAATTATCTAATATCTTAGCTTACTCACTCAGTAGAAGAATCCCATTCAGTGAACATTATTCTTATTATGTAAGTGGTTCATGGTTCCTTGTTCATTTCAACATCTTTATCTCACACATTAATAGTAAAGCATCCTATTATATCTCCCACAACTTTGGTACCTCTATAATCGTCTGGAAAATCAGTTCCCATCTCACTTTTCATTAATTTTTTCCACATGACTTGGATTTCAGTTTGAATTGTACTAGAAGACTCTCCTATAAAATATTTTTCTTGCTCATAAATCTTCTCATAATCATTACCTTATTCTTTGATTGAATGGGAACTATGAGGAAAATTTGGATAATACTTTACCAATTTGGAAATACTAGAGGAATGGGAAATGTCTTTTAGTTATGCTTAGTATTTTATAAAACATTATGATTTAATATTCCCAAAGAGTAACATTATGTATTAGAATTGGTCATAGATGGTCCTTATATAGTTTCAATGATAGTTTAGTTACCCTAGAACAACTTAGTTTCATGGTGAAGAAAATTTTTATAACCTAAAATCCTTTATAGTTCCCTAATGTTTCCATTAGAACATGCATGTTACACTTATATAGTGCTTTGTATGGGGTAGAAATTTACTTAGTATCTTGATTACCCTGACACAATGCCTACTAACCTTTCATAGCTCCAAGTTCTAATAGTACCTTTACATAGGTATGGATTACCTTGATACAACATGTTCAGTGTGCCCTTACCTTTCACCTCGAAAAAAAATGACACTTATATAGTTGCTCTGGTCCATGATATGACCCTTACACATAATTTTTTTGTATATTGATACCTATACATAAAAGAGGAATAAAAAAACTCTCCAAAAAACTTTAATTCTCAAGGTTGGGGAAAAGTCATATGAAATAGAAGTAAGACTAGTTTCTCCATAATAAAGTTAAAATATAATCATTGGAATTCATATGAAATTATAATTAAAGTTCTACAGTCTCATAAAAATTTCAAAACATGTATAAGGTCATACAAGAAGGATTTGAATTAATTTTAATTTTTGGGCTTAATACACACCATTTTAGTTAAATATGATGGGGAGGATGAAGTTATAAACTTTGGAAAATGTCATACAATCCTAGTAAAAGTCATAAAAATACATGAAAATAATAAAAAAAATATGGGAATATGGAATTAATATTATCTGGTTCAGAAAAATTCATACAAAAATTCCAATTATCAATCCATATACTCTACCCCTTTTTCATTTTCCAACCTGGAACCATGAAAATCATTTGAATTATTATAGTATTTACATAAATTGATATTAGAAATGAATTAACCGATATATAATCCAAATTTAAATACTTTTATCAATTAAATTTCATGATTAATGTATGGATTTCCCGGTAATTTCATGAATAATAAAACAATAAAATCTCATGATTTAATCCATTAACCAGTTAAGTTCCATATTTCTAGAAGTAGAAAAATGGATAGAATTATAGAAGATTTATCTAAATTATGGGCATAATATCTAATGAAAAGTAATTAAATTTTTTAAAAAATATTGGATCACATCACCTGATCAGTATGGAAACCCATATAATCAATAGGTGTATGGTTTACTCCTTGTAAAATGGGTGCAGTATCCACCCTCTATTCATAGGGGGTGAAACCAATCAATTGGGTCCCCAAATAGATTTCTTTCCACTCAATCGATCAGTGAATGGAGACTCCATCACTGGAATGGGAAATCATAACCCAACTTATATATCTTAGAAGCATAGTTTGGTGGAATAATACTATAATAAATAAGATAAAATAATGGGTATTAAATCATATATGATTTAGATGACTTATAAGTACATGGATAAAATAAGAACTATAATGGTACATGATACATGTATCATATTTTTATACCCAACAACCTATGAATTAGAGTTTCGATTTGACTAATAGATTATCAGATCCGTAGAAAATGGATACATTTATAACAATCCAAAATTTTCTTGCATTAGCATCACATATTTTTAGATGAATATTCAAAACATGACATTACGATCCACATCATAACTTAAAGGTTTATTGTATTTGGAAACATAGATATATAAAAAATTGGTTCATAAAATATCTAAATTTTAACCCATTTAATTTTTCCTAAATATAATCCTTCTTAGACACATCATACATAAAACTTTTCATTATATCCTAGGGAAAAGTAAACATAACAAAGGGTGATCTCAGATTCTCAATAAGGGGAAATAAGGGAGATATCAATGATCACATAAACATAACATGAACAAAATTATACGAGAACATGAACTTTAAATTTGAAAACCATACCATTTATATCATATATAATAATTTAAATTCGTGGAATGAGTCATGGAAATTCATATGACATGAATCATAAAGGAATTAATGATCACGGGTCATGATAGTATAATATTGGAAGAAGACGTGACTTTTTGGTATACACATAAGTATAGAAAATCATTTCCTTAGTGGTAAAAAATAACTACTAGGAATATCATAGTGGATCGGGTTCACTCCCCAAACCATCATAGTATTAAAGGTTTACACCCAAGACTATCATAGTGGATAGAGTCCCCTACTAAACTATGTTCACTCCCTATTCCATTCATGTTTGTCTGATGATATATACATCTTTAACCAATGCATTGGAGGCCTATATAATTTCAGTCCATCCCATCACATAATAAAAACATAAAAATGAATTCCAAAATATCCTAAAACATCCATAATATCATAACTCATTAGAAATAAAAGGGTTTAATAAAATTTCGTTGTAGAATAACCCATGTAAAAGATACTAGTTTCAAAAACATTTCATCAATTCATCATATCATAACCCATGGAAAAGGTATGGGCTTCATAAACATCTTTTCATAATAATAATAAACCATCCAGAGAATGAATAATTATGGTATCATTAGATCATAACCCCATTAAAACATAAGTATGTCATCTAATATTAATTTTTTTAAATATAATTTGTAACATTTTAGTAGGAAAATACCATTTTTTATTTGAAATCACTTTTTTAAAATCAAAAAATTCCCCAGATATTAAGGATTTTTTTTTATTTTAACATATTCTTCAAAAAATTTGAATAATTATTCAATGTATTGAGTGGCCACAATGGATGATAATTTCATTCATGTCATATAAGTTAAAAGAAGACATTCCTTTCAAAATTTTGTATAAAAAATTAAAAAAGAAACTCATTTAGAAAAATGACAAGAATAATCATTTTAAAACATTTTTAAAAAAATAAAAATTGGTTGAAAATTAATTAAAATAATTATTTCATAATATAAAAACATTATTTAAAACATTTTGTAAAACATGGACATGAAATATAAAGGATTTTTGACCAAAAAGATAAATGACGTCGGTTTTCCTTAAAAAAATTCATGTAGTATATTGAGTTCATAAAGAGAGTAAAATGAAATAAAAACATGTATTTTCTAGTAATAACCATTGTAAAATAAAATTCATGAGTTTCTTGTGAGGTATATCTTGAAATTTCATCATCATAAAACATAATAATAAACAATTTTGATAAATAATGATATTGTAACATAAAACCCTTACCAGTTGGTAAATTTTGAATCATAATCCTCAAGAAAGAATAAAATCAAATGAAAATTTAAATATAATTAAATTAATTAAATTAATGTTATAATATGTCAAATGGGATATATAAACACCTCATAAGATAATATAGGTGCATAACATAACATATAACCTTAAAAAAGATAATTTGAGATGATATACCCTTATCTCGAGTTCCACATTCTTGGAAATCTCTCTATCCCATTGTATAATAAATTTAAATTTACTATAATTAAATTAAAGAATCATTTAAATACTTATAAAATAATATATTATCCTTTTATAACATTTAAGAACCCATTTATCAATAATTATTCATTGAAATCATCATTTCTATGTGTTAATTGTTTCAAATTTTAATAAGAATTTAGGTTTGGTAGTTCCGATTATTGAACTTTTATCATGGTTACATCATCTGAAAATTTTTAATCATGATATAAATATCATATATATTCATTAAATATATTTTTATATTCATCCATAAAAATTATATATAGAAAATTGAATTACACCATTCATGGAGATGGTATGCCATATGTGTGCATGAACAATGTTTTCACTTTTTGAAAGATGGAAAAAAAGAAGGATAAATAATAACTAAATGTTATAGAATCATAATTATATAATATTTATTAATAAAATATATCCTTATTACCATCAAAGTAAAATATAAATACAAAATGAATTTCATCGCTTTGTGGATGTGGTAGTCCACATATACGCAAGAGCGATGTTATCATTTTCAATAGATTGGAAGGTAATTAGGTATATATGATATTATAATGGCATAATAGTAATTATTTGATAAATATAATATATATGTATTAATAAGTTTATCATACCCATCAATAAAATATGGTCATGAGTAATGAATTGTATCGTAGTCTGGAGATGGTAAGTCGTACGTACGCACGAGCAATAATTTCACATCCCATTTGATGTTAAATAGGGTGGATAATGGAAATTTAATAATCATAATAATTTTTTTATATTTAGGTTGATTAATTAATTATTTTATGATAAATATCATATATTTATAATAGGTAAAATAAGAAATTAATAAAATAAAGTCAACAGTTAAGGTGATTACCTCTTCTTTTGGGAAGTAAATAACATATATAATTTTTATAAGGATGTTGTGGAAGTATTTTGGTAGGTTTTGGTCAAGATATATGGCTCAAAATGTGTGAACAAGTGAGGGAAAGATGTACCCTTTTATAATTGAGTTGAGGGATAATTTTTGAATTTAATAAAAGATTAAATTATAATAAGATCATTATCAAGAAATATTCTTTAAAATGAACATATATTAAAATATAAGTTTGGATTTGGTAGTAATATCATCATAAAATAAAATTTGGATATTTTTACGTTGTGTTTTAAACCATATTTTTGGTTTATCCTCTTATTTAACCCATTTTAACCGCAATTATGGTAACAATATTTTCAGTCTTAAAGTGTAATAATTTTACTTATAAAGTTACGAATGGCTATTATATGGGTAAGGGATTTATTTTTATATCACATATTTTCCAAATTTTCATCATGAAATATTTTTATAATTTTTAAATAATTTAATAAAATATATTTTCTTACAATTTTGGAACTATTCATTTTATTTGACTTTAGAGACTCCAAGTAAAATTTGAAATTAAAATATAATCATTTTAAATATTAATAATATATTATATTTATCTAAAAAATAATTAAAATCAATAAATCACTTAAATTATATTACTTTTAATATTTTTGAAATCATTTATTTTATTTTAATATTAATAGAATAAATACCATATTTGCATTGGATAAGAATTTAAGGTAATTATTTAATCAATAAAAAATAGTAAATAAATTTGCATCCTGAAAATAATATCATTATTCACAAAATTACCATTAATATTTATTTACCGCTATATTTTTTCCCTATGTGAACACATAATAGATATTTAAAACAAAGATAGTGACATTTTGTAACTTTCTTTGATTTAAATATTATATTGGACATTTTTATGGAAAAGTATACATTAAACAAGTATATTTTGAGCCTAATGTGATCATAGAACAATTGAATTCATTCATTGAGAATTAATATGAATAAATTTGGTCTTAACACTGATTTTTAACCTATATCAACTAGACTTACGCTTTGCTGAGGTGATAAATTTTACCACAATTACAGTGCATATTGGCATAAAATAAAAGGACCATATTTAACAAATTTGATACAAATGATTAAAAATATGGAATCCATCTTTCTAGATTTAATTTATATATGTTATAGAAATTAATTTTAAAATAACTGTGTAGAACGTGATGAAAATTGTTTTCTAGAAAAATACCATTTTAAGCATAAAATGTGATTTATTCTTATACCATACATAATAAATATTAGATAAATGTTAAAAAATTTAATTTAATATATAATATATAAATTCAATTAGAATAATTCACCAATAGTGTTAAATTTTATTTACTACCATAAAAACAAATTGAAGGAATAAAAATTGTGTTTCAGAAAAATTCCTTTTATGTATAAAAAAGTTTTTATAATAAATTAAATAGCAAATTTTAATCTAGTGAACTTAATTGGATTATAGATAATATAATATAAATAATTTTACTTTTAAATCATTTAAATGAATGAAACTTTATAAATTCTTGACAAAAATACAATTTCAATAAAAATTGGTATTTTTCGCTAATCATTGAAAAATAAATATTTTTAGAAAATTTTAAAAATTAACCCTAAGATTATTTTCATATGAAGATTTAAAAAAATAAATTTATTTTTTAAAATAAATTTAATAAGTGAAGAAAAAGATTATATATAATATTTTCTTGAATAACAATAAAAAACATTTTTTGATGAAACATATTTTTGAAGCATAATTTAACTTTACTAACAATTGAATATTTATTTATTAATAATTAATAAATTAATAGGTATTGAATAGGAAATTTATGTATATTTCATAATTTGTTTATTTATATTCATACCAAAAAACTCAAAAGTTAGGTTTTACTTGTCATCATAATATTTCATGGTCATTTAGCTCAGTGTTGCATGTCGTGTATTCTATCGAACATAATGTTGTTTTATTAATCTTGTGGTGATAATTCTCCCACCCCCACCTTTAATAAATTTCATCCTCAAAATTTTAAATTTTAATAACTAATCAAAGGTTTTATATCGGATTTTTTTTAAAACCTATATCATAAAAAGGGATAATAAAACTTCCTCTTGAAAAGAGGGAAATATAAATATGAAGGTTTTTGGAATAATAGATATATAGGTTTCCATATAGGAGAATGTTAGTAGGAAGTGAAAATATGGAAATATAATAAACACGTAATTCCATATAATGATAGATAGTAATGAGAACATTGATCACAAGAAATTAAATGATCATGAAAAAGTTAATGATCATAAAACCTTAAACCTATAATATGTGAAAATACCATCAATTCATTGGAATTGAAGGTAATTGTCACGACCCGACCCTACCCGGGCTCGAGCTGCAACTACTCCAAGCCCACCACCATAGGCCAGGGGCGGGAGACTAGCGCCGAAGGCACAACAACTCGGGGAGGCCTTTGCCTAAGCACCTGTACACACGCACACACAGAAAACTCAATGCAAAAGTGCAGAGTAAAAGAAAAGACAAGAAGAGTAAAAAGAACAACTACGATAAATAAACCACAGAGTGCATCGACCACTACAAGTACAAAGTACAAACTGAAAAGAAAAGGGGAAAAACACGCGCCCATCCGAAAAGTGCAACAACCCGGAAACAGGTAAACAAAAAGAGAAACAGCTGGCGGATCTCCCACCTGGATCCCGGCCACGACCACCGCACGCGGTCCAACCTCCCAAGCTCCTACGCTCCACCGAAGTCACGCTCCACCTGTCTGTCATCTACAAGGGCACACCAAGTGCGGGAAAATCCCAAGCAGGGGTGAGTATAAAAATACTCAGTAGGATACCCCGAAGGCTCAAGGGATCAACAAAAGGAGGTACCGAAGGGTGAGCAGTAGAGTGAATAGGGAAAGTAAAGGGGTACAACCGAGGGTGCAGTAGAGAGTCTAGCTCAACCCAACAAAAGAAAGGAAGTAGACTCGTCCAGGCACAAGGAGCTGGAAACGGTGAGTAGATAAACTTCCCGTCGAGTCTTCGCTACCTATAGTAGGAGAGTAGACTCGTCCAACCATGAGAAGCTAGACATGGAAAGCACGTGGAATACCCCGCACGTCTTTGCCTCACCTGGAAGAAGAGTAACCAAACCCAAGAAGTGGGTACTAGAAACAAGGTATATACATATCCTTATGCTCTGCCAAGAAGCCCGAACAAACTCGTAAGGGGATCTCCGTCCCGTAGCTCAGCCCAAGAAAATGAGTCGCCAACAATCCCAGACATAACCATCATCGATGCCCAGTATCCCGCACGTCTGCCCTGAACCGCAATCCAAGGGGCTCAGTCACCGCACCTTGATACTATCCGCTTTGGGCGGCACTGACTCTCCCGCGCGGTTTTAGATCACGTCACAAGAACGCGTCTCGATGGGGAAAGTGCCCCTTGAACATGAGAGTTCTAGGGAAAGTCAAACCACACCTCGTCACTGCCCCACAGTTGAGAGGTCTCCTCAAAGTCAAGCCGTCACAACACTGACCCCTATAACCAAGGGTACCGCTCCGGTAACCACGGAGGAAAGCCACAGACTAGCCTAGTACTAAGGACTGAGTCTGGAATGCCAACAAATGACCCACTACCCAGCCCTGCTAGAGGGTAATTCATAACCAGATATTAGGTGACCCACTGCCCAGCCCTGCTGGAGGGTAAACCCTAATACATCAACCAGCGACCCACTGCCCAGCCCCACTGGAGGGTAGACCATAATCAGATATCGGGTGACCCACTTCCCAGCCCTGCTGGAGGGTAAACCCTAACACATCATCAGGAGACCCACTGCCCAGCCCAGCTGGAGGGTAAACCAAATTACATCATCAGGCGACCCACTGCTCAGCCCCGTTGGAGGGTAGACCTGGAATAAGTCGACAGGCGACCCACTGCCCAGCCTTGCTGGAGGGTAGACCTGGAATAAGTCGATAGGCGACCCACTGCCCAGCCTTGCTGGAGGGTAGACCTGGAACTAGACGACGGGCAACCCACTACCCAGCCCTGCTGGAGGGTAGGCCCTGGAATAAGTCGACAGACGACCCACTGCCCAGCCTTGCTGGAAGGTAGACCTGGAACTAGACGACGGGCGACCCACTGCCCAGCCCTGCTGGAGGGTAGGCCCTAAGAGGTCGTCGGGTGACCCACTGCCCAGTCTCTGCTGGAGGGTAAACCCTAGTAGTGAGTTAGCAACCCACTGCCCAGCCCTCCTAGAGGGTAAGCCCGAGGAAGTCGATGAGTAACCCACTGCCCATTCTCTGCTGAAGGGTAAAACTCAGAACCGCTCTACCATCTCTACAGGAGGGTACAACACTGGCCGACCGAACACGGAGCGGGTGTCGCGCAACAACCCAACTCCAGAACAACTCTCCCAAAAGAGGTGCAGCGTCTGCTCTAGCACTGGGTGCCACTAGCACCACTACCGGCCAATCCATCGCGAGCGAAACCCGGGGGAGACCACTCAACCCTGCTGGTCCAACAACAGATCACAAAGCTAGGGCAAATAAACTCCACCCTACTAGCCAAACAAAAGAGCACAAAGGGACCCTCTATGCCGCGAGAGGTCCAAGTACGTAAGGCAGAACACGACACACACATGGGGCCCACACGACGTGAGGCCCCAAGTCAACCCCAACCAAGCGCACAAACATCTTAGGTACGAACCACATGTACCTCCAAGCGCTCTCGTATACTCCCAGAGTATACGACGTCTCCAGCCCCAGGTCTATCGTGCACACGACACCCGACGTCAACGTGAAGGCGTGACGTAACATCTCCAACTCAAAGGCCCGGGCACGGCCAACCACATCTTGTGAACCACTTACATCACTCTCCCAAGAGTGCGCGCGATCACTCGCCAAAGGTCCTCTACAAACACGGTAGAAGGACCGCCACCGGGGCACCTCCACATTTCCACATTTAACAAGATCGTGTAAGAGGCTCCGCACAACCAAACGGAGCACACCGTTGTGATCCTCGTGGAAAAACACGTGAGATAGACTACTTACTCGCCTCGAACGGATATCTGACGGAAAAGTCACCAACACCGCCTCACGTCTGAACGACGTCCCGTGATCCCGATCCTTGGCCCCAAAACAGTCCGGCGCATCGCACCATTAAGATCCCCTCGGGAAAAACACGTCAAAAGCACTACTCACTTGAGTGCAACGGATATCCGGAGAAAAAGGTGCATCCCGGCGCACCGCACACGAGCGGTGCCACGTGGGACCCACATCCCGGTCCCGAAACTCAACGAATGGATCGTACCATTGCGATCCTCTCGAAAAAGCACACAGGATGGACTATCCACTTGTCCCAAACAGTCGCCCGGTGATAAAGATGGAAAATCACCGTCGACGCCCCAAACCGCCCTCGTGGGCCCCGCACCATCGTGCCAAATTTGAGTGTGAGGATGGCACCATTGCAATCTCCTCTGAAAAACACGCAACATCGACTGCTCGCACGCCCCGAACGGACGTCCGAGGAAAAAGTCGCTAAAAGATGCACACAGCTCAAGAGACGGGCCATGGGCCCCACGCCTCAACTCCGGCTTCAACGCCCGGAACCGCCCTGGAAACCTCCGCCTCAGTGCCATGGTCACAACTCCGCTGACGGCGCTCGAATCGGACGTCGGACGCGTCCACGCCGTCCAAAACAAGATCCACCGACGAACCGACAAATCCCTTGACATACGTGTCACGCCACCGAGGCCCCTCGTTTAAGGAATTAAAAATTCCCGAAACCACCTCAAAGCATTCCCCTCAACGCAAGTTCCAGGCTGCCGCTGACGGCGCACAAAATGGACGCCCGTAACTTTCGTTACGGGCGTCAGAAATTTTAGAAGGGGGAGGGCACTACCTAGGCCCGGACCGGCCCAGTCCGGCCGGTCCGCCCTCATCCGGCCCGCGGCCCGGCCGCAGGCCCGATTCCATCTTCCGCGGCCGGCTGGCCACGGTCAACCTCCTCGACCGGCCATCCAGTCCGGTCTCCTCTCCCAGCAGGGACACGCGTCGCGCGGGTCGCGGTCGCCGCACGCGGGGTCGCGCACCCTGCGGCCTCCCCTCCTTGCGCTGCGCCGGCGCCGCCCGAGACAAGCCGACCGCCGCCGTCCGCAGCGGCCTCCGCCGTCCGCGCCAGCCGCCAACCAGAGCCACTTCGCCTGGCCACCGAACCGCCGCGACGCCCCGCGGCCGCCTCCTCGGACCGAAGTCGCGCTGTCGCGCCTCCTACCGGCGGAGCTCCTCAAAACGGCCGAAAAACCTCCAAAAACCCGCAAACTTCGGCGAGGTGTTGCGGTCTCCTCCGAACTCCGTTTTCAATTCCGAAAGAAGCGACGGAAAGAGTAAAATGTGTACTACACTACCAAGGAATTTTCGCGAACAGAAATCAACAAAACAATGCTTAAATTGGGGTTCAAAGGGGGGTTCGGGAATCAAAACTCAAATACACAACCCTACCTCGCGGGCGTTGCCCGGAGCTTCACCGCCGAACCGCTGCCTTGCCGGAGTCACCTTGCCGGAGCTCGCCTTGCCGGAGCTCGCCTCGCCGGAGGTGAAGGAGTTGGAGGAGGGTTTGAGGAAGAAGAGGAAGAAGAAGAAGCGAGGGTGTTTAAGTACAAAACACTTAAACGCCCGCCTGACGGCCCCGAACCCGAACTCCCAACGGGGTCGGGATTTAGCCTATCCTAGGCTAAGAACCACGCTCTGACCGCAACGGTGGTCTCAGAATTTTATTCCGAGACTCCGTTCAAAAGTTACTAAACTTAGCGCCCGAGGCCGCCAAATTACGAAAACACCCCTGGGGCCCCTTTTTATAAACGGCCCGCGCCCGCGAAACTTATACCCCTCCTAGGGTAAACGGCACGCTCCGAACTCAACGGTGCCCTCGATTTTCCAATCCGAGCCACCGTTTAAGTGATACCAGCGTTTCTCCATTAAACGAATAATTTAATTTATTTATTTATCCATTTAACGTTACGGGAGCGGGCGAGGGGTCCAAACATCCCGCATCGACAAGTTTTATGTCGTTCCTAGGGTAAACACCCCATTTCGGACCCATCGGTACACTCGGATCCCTGATCCGGATCACCATTTAGGAGTTATCTCATTTATCTGGCGTTTTCAGTGTGAACACACTGAAAATTTAATTCCGGCCACTCCAGGGCTCGGAATCACTCGCCGTCTGAAGGCACTGCTCTGGAATATTATCAAGAATATTCCAAAGTATTTCTCAGCAAAAACCGGGTTCTTACAGTAATGGGACAATTTTTTTGTTTTAAGATCCCTTTCCTAGAGTTTAGATATTCCTTTTCCATATATAATATAACAAATTGAAATATATTTACTTGATAAGTAGAATTTCATCCATTAATCAATTACCAGCATAATCTAATCATTTTCCCAATTGATGAATATTCAAGATGAAATTTTCATTCTTGAAGAAAAAAAACATCTAATGGATCATAAAATGTATATAAATATATACCTCCTATATTTAGGTATTATACGAAACTAAAAATGGTTATCATAATATAAGATAATTCCCAAAATTAATAAACCTTGAAATAATACATTTGACTCCAATATTTTTATAATAACAACAAATGTTCCTCTTATATCATTTTATAAAAAAACCTTACATCTGAAATAACCTCAATAACCTCAATATTAAATAATGTTTTAACATCAATGTTGATATCATACCTTTAAATTTATATATCTAGAAATTCAATTTCATTCTTCCCAAATAATAACTTGTTAAACCAAAAGGTTACATATTCTTCAACCCAATGAATTATATCCCAAAATATCATTAATGACTATGATAAATCACTATAAAATATTTCAATGTAGAAATATTTACCAAATTATCATGAATAGAATTTAGATACTAGCCTGAAAGGCATTCCTTAACAAGACCATAAATATCTTTTAAAATATCAAATTATCAATGAATCACTTTTGAACTATCAATACTATCTATATCCTACTATCCAATGGATCATAATTAACTTATAGTTAAATCATATAGTAAACCAAAGATTTATTTAAACATCAATAGAGTATTATTCCTAAAACCTAATAAATGATCCAAATCACCTCGAAATCCCATAACTTAAAACCTCAAAAATGGGGGTCTAAGACTCTAAACTCATGATCAATCTTAAAACTATTAACCAATGATGGTATAAATAACTCATAATTTTACCACACATGAAAAAATAAAATCTTCCAAAAATTAATAGAATCCTTCTTCCTTAAATAAAATCTTAAAAATAGAATATATTTCATAAATCAAAAAAAAACAATAAACTTCATCAAAGATGACCTAAATAAATTTATCATAAAATAACTAGCAAATGTCAAGTTCACCAATAATATCCCTTAAATTTCAATCATCTCTTTATCCAAACTAAAAATTATCACTTTTATTATTTATTTCTACCATTTAATATACATTTCAAAATATTTAAAGAAAACTAATATGGAAAAATATTTAGATGTTTCATGATTCTTATATCCAAAATATCATTTATTTAATTATAGAATAACAATACATAAAAACATTAATCTTGTCACTTTAAAAATTAGCATATCAGATGTCCCTCTTTGGTCTATGATATAATAATTGGATTTGGACATTGGCAATGATAATTCCTAGATTCTCCACATAGAATACATTGAACTATAAATGGTACCTTAGGATGATATTAATTTTCCTCCATTTAAATATTTATTTTACTTGTAAATTACTTTATATATGCCCTTTATTTCCCCATATAAACTATATTCTTGTTCCTCTGTGACATTCACCTGAGTTCTTATTCCCGCATTTATGAAAAATAGGAAGATGAATATTATTATCACCATAGTCTCCACCATATTATCTCTCAATGAACTCTATCGTTCTATTATTTGGTGAGTCCATGAGTTGGTTAAGGGTCAAGTTATTAATAATATATCATGATAAATGATTAGTAATAATCAAAATATATTTCACTATATTTATCAGCCTATTTAGTTTAACATCATAAAATTATCTATCACATTTAATATTAACATTGTTCGTTATGGTTTTTTCCATTGAATAAAACAAAAAAATGTAATGTGAAAAAAAATAATCATAGTGACAAATCATGAAAATCATTTGTATTATGTATAAGTCATGACACCTTTTCTTAAATCTATGACACCTTAGGATTAATCTAGGTCATCAATGACCATTATCTATTCAAATAATTTATTATGGTTCATAAATTAAATATAAATTAACCCAATAATGCCCCCACGAGTATCAAACCAGATGCATAGTAATGGAACACTCACTATACACTAGAATTATGGATGATACACTCTTGACTAAATCTTTTAAGGGTTATTACCCCAAGATGAATCTCTACCAAAACCACACCAACTTATTGTATCCATATAGAGATGTATTTCTAAGAAAATAACATAATATATATATTATAAAACATTTAGAATATTATCCTATACTTAGGCTTATCCCCATGGTTTTCACCAAATTTCTCTAATATTAATCTTAAAATATTGATTAAACCCTACTTTGATACCAACTATAGGGGACCAAACTTTTCATACCTAAATACCATATATTTTTAGATGGATATTCAAACATAACATTACAATCCATGCTAAAAATGGTAAAGTTTTAGGGTCTTTATAAGATTTGATACATAAAAAAACCGGTTCATAAAATATCTACATTGTCTCCCACGTAGTTCTTTACAAATAGAATCCTTCTTAGTAAAACCAAACATAAAAAGTTTCTTAATATCCTTGGGAAAGAAAACATAATAAAGGGTGATATTAGATTCTCAACAGGCGTAAATGAGGGAGATATCAATGATCACATAACATGAGAAAAGGTTATGAGAAAATGAGATTAACATTTAAAAAACACACCCTATATATCATATATCATAATCTTGATTCATGGAATAAGGCTTGGTAGTTCATAATACATGAATCATAAAGGAATAAATGATTATGATCGATGATAACATAACATTTTCATAATATATAAGTTTGTGGAATACATATAAGAATAGAAAATCAATTTCGTAGCAGTCAGGGATAACCTCCAAGACTATCATAGTGGATTGGGTTCACTCCCCAAACCACCATAGTAGTCAAGGTTCACTCCCATTACTATCATAATCGATAGAGTCCCTTAATGAACTAGGTTTACTCCCCATTTGATTCATTTTTTTTTCAGGAGATATCTATATTTACCCAATTCATTAGAGGGATATATAATTTTGGGCCCACCCATAACATAATAAAAATCATACATATATGTTCCAAAAGATCATAAAACATTCATCATATAATAACCCATTCCAAATAAATGGTTTTCACAAAAAATTCCACTACAAAATAACCCATGGAAAAGAAATGGGTGTCATAAAAATTTCATAAATTCTTTATAACATAACATGTGGAAAATGTATGGGTTTCATAAAAAGATTTTCATTATAATAATAAACCATACATAGAAAGAATAAGTATGTTATCATTGGATCATATCCCCAGTAAAACTTAAGTAACATAAAAGGATGTCATCATAGATGAAAAATGTATTTAAAATATTAATTGGAATATTTTATGGGATAAATACCCATTTCTATTTGAAATAAATTATTTAAAATCAAAATATTTCACAAATATTAAGGAAAAGTTTTATTTTAAAAGAAACTTGAAAAAATTTAATTATTATTTGAATCATTAAGCGGAAATTATGGTGGGAAATTCTATTCATGTCATATAATTTAAAAGAAAATAATCCTTCCATACTTTTGTAAAAGTCAAAAGGTACCTTATTCGAGAAAATGAAAAGAAGATTCCATTTTATACATTTTTTAAAAATTTAAAAATGGGTAAAATGAATTTAAAAAATCATTTTATAATAGTAAAAACATTCTTGAAAACATTTTTATAAACCATGTACATATAAGAAAAAAGATTTTTGACTAAAGAAAGAAAAGAATTATATTTTACTTAACGAAACCTTTAAATCTCTTAAGTTATTAAAGAGAGAAAAAATGGATTTTTTCATAAATAGCCAAAAGGAGAATAAATCTCATGATTTTTTAAGATTTATATAATGAAATTTAATCATTGGAAAACTTAATCATAAAAAATACTGATAATCAATGAAATTTTAACAGAAAACCATTACCACTTGGTAACTTTTGAATCATAAGACAGATGAAATAATAACATCAAATTAAAATTTAAATATCATTAAAATAAGTATATTCATGATATAAAGTTTCAAATGGGCTGTATAAACACCTTGAAAAAGAAGATATGCGTATAATATAACATATTCCCCCACAAGACAATTTGAGATGATAAACTATTGCCTCAAGTTCCACTAGATTTGAAAGCACTATAAAATCATATATTATAAATATAAATATATTATAATTACATAATAGAAACATTTAAATACTTATAATAACATATATGACCCCTTTATTACATTTTAACACCCATTTATCAATAATTCATTATTAAAATCATCGTTTTCAGGTGTAAATTGTTTCATTTTTTAATAAGAATTTAGGTTTGGTAGATATAGTCCTTGTAATTTAATCATGGTTCCATAATATCCATAATTTTATTCATAAAATAAATTTAAAATACATTCATTATATATATATATATATTTATAGTCATCCATAAAAATTAGAGATAGAAGATTATTTACATTGTTCATGGAGATGGTAAGTCATACGTACGCATGGATATTATTTTCGAATTTAAATTGACGAAATAAAAGAAAGGTAAAAAAATAATTAAACATTAAATAATAAAGATTATATCATATATATTCATTAAAAAATTCTATATTACCGTCCATGTAAAATAGAAACGAAAAAATGAATCACGACGCTTCATGGAGGTGGTAGTCCACAGTCACGCATGAGTGACATTAACATTTTCCAATAGATTGGAAGGTAAGAAAGTAGATATTATACTTTACTTAAATAATAATAATTATTTCATAAATTATATATATAAATATTAAACCCATCATAATACCAATCCCTAAAATATGGTGATGAGAAAATAATTGTATCACTATGGGGAGACGGTACGTCGTACGTACACATGAGGTATACTTTTACATCCCATTTTATGTGAAAGAGGGTGGATAATAGTGGTTTAATAATTATAATAACATTATAGTATATTAAGGATACAAAATATATTATTTTATTATAAACACCATCAATTTATAGGAGGTAAAATAAGAATAAAAAATAAAGTGATCAATTAAGGAAATTACCTCTTGAAATAACTCATTTATATATCTTATTAAGGATCCTATGGTTGGTATATTAGGAAATAAATAACCTCAATAATGTTTATTAGTATTTTGTGGATGTATTTTTAGGTATTTTTCAAGTTATATGAATCAAAATGCATGAATAAGTGAGGGGAACATGTACCCTTTTATAATTGGGGTAAGGGGCACTTTTGGAATTTCTTATACGATTAAATTATAATAAAATAATTATTAAGAAAAATGCATCCAAATTTCCATATATTTAAATATAATGTAGTATTTGTTAGTAATACCATAAAAAATTGAATTTTTATATATTTGTGTTGTGTTTTAAACCTTATCTTTTGGTATAACCTCTTAATTAACTCGTTTATCCTTAACCACAGTAATAAAATTTTCACTCTTAAAGGGTCATAATTTTAATTATATGATAAATATTGACCAATGTATGGAAAATTAATTAATTTTCAGGCCATATATTATCCAAATTTTCCTCTTGAAATTTTTAAAAAATTTATATAATTTAATAAAATATTATTTCCATAAAATATCACTAATGTTACTATTGGAACTATTCATTTAATTTGACTTCAAATACAACAAGAAAAATTTTAAATTCAAATATAATAATTTTAAATATCACTAATTTTCTACATTTGTCTAAAAAAATCATTGAACATAATGAATCACTCAAATTATATTATTTTTAATATTTATAAAATCATTTATTTTATTTTTCTATTAATTGAATAAATATTATATTAACATTGCATGAGAATATAAGTTCATTATTTAATCATAAAAAATTATAAATAAATTACCATAATGAGTATAATTTCATTATATACAAAATAACTATTAATATTCGTTCACCACTTTATTTTTTCCTATGTGAACACATTAAATATATTTAAAACTAAGATAGGGGCATTTTGTATCTTTATTTGAATTAAATATTATATAGGTAATTTTCATGGAAAATTGTCCCATAAACAAAATTAAATTTTAACCATAAGGTGATAAGGGTTGAATTTAATTCATTCAATAATAATTAATATGAATAATTTTTATTTGAACACTTATTATTAACCAAGATTAACCTAAATTACCCTTTACCAAAGTGATAAATTTTACCGTAGTTACTAGGATTATTAACCAAAAATAAAAGGGGCATTTTTGAAAAATTTGAACCTCCTAATTAAAAATACCGAATCCATTTTTCAGTATTCAAATTCAATATGTGATAGAAAATAATTTTAAATTTAGTTTTAAAAAAACGATGAAAACCATTTTTTAGAAAATATAGTTTTAAGCATAGAACTGGATTTATTCTTATACCACGCCTATAAAATGATAGATAAATTTTTACAAAATTATTTAATATATAATATATAAATTTCATTTAAATCAGTCACCAATTGATAAAATTTGTTTATTAATATAAAAACACATTGTACGCTTAAAAATATATTTTTTTTCAGAAAAATTCCTTTTATGTACAAAAGATTTTTTATACCAAATTCTATAATAAAATTTATTCCAATAAACATAACTGAATTATTATTAATATAATATAACTAATTTTTCTATGAAATAATTTTAAAACCAAATCTAACTTTTTAAATTCCTGGAAAAAAATATAGTTTTCAATTAAAATCAGTATTTTTTACCTATAGTCGAAATATCATTCTTTTTAGAAAATTCTAAAAAAATGCACCCTAGTATTATTTTGATATGATGATTTAAAAAATGAAGTTTATTTTTCTAAATAAATTTTATAAAAGTGTAATAAAATTAAATATAATATTTTCTTAAAAATTCATTTTTGAAGGAAACGTATTATGAATCATATTATGACTTTACTATCAATTGAATGTTAATTTCTTAAGAATTAATAAATATATTGGTATTGAGTAGGACCTTTATATATATTTCATAATTTTGTTATTACTATTAACACCTTTCAATACAATGGATATATTTTACTGGTCATAATTTAATTTCATGGTTGTTTATGCTCAGTGTTGCATGTTGTGAACACTATCAAACATGATGTTCTTATTTTAAAATATCAGGGTTTTACAAAATAGAATCCCTATACATATGTTGGGTTCTACAATCTGAAATAGAATCCCAATATCCCTCTAAAAATTTACCATGTTTTTACTAAACTAATCCAATCAAGGATTCAAACTCTAAATTATGATCCCAATTCAAAACCCACTTCGATACCCTTTTAACATGGTCCAGATTACCAAGGTACTGAATGGACTAGAATATATGCTTATTGTTCCACCCCAATCCTACCTTCAATAGGCTAGTGACTGTTGAATAACCCCAAAAAGGCATATCACACATGAAATTACTTATGTTATTAATAACCTATAATAAAAGATATATATTCAATGCAATGAAAATCCACCAATTCCAAAGATAACCTAAATAAAACCACCCATATATTGAGTAATGTGAATTCATAAGACACTGACTATCTATAGAAATACCACATAGGAAAACTATAATGGAATAAAAATTCATAAGAAAAAAATATCTCAAATTAT
Source organism: Viscum album (assembly GCA_963277665.1). NCBI lineage: Eukaryota > Viridiplantae > Streptophyta > Magnoliopsida > Santalales > Viscaceae > Viscum > Viscum album. The sequence continues at coordinate 1,031,683,977 of OY728121.1, read as the reverse complement.
GATGGACCTATGACCAAGGGAAGACACCCACATGCTGCAATAATTACTCGTATGATCTCCTACAACATCAATTTCCATATAGAACCACTATGAACCAACTCCAACAATACCAAATATATTGATATATCCCCCAAGCTATGCATATTCTATATTGACATAACATGTTTTGGATAAAATTCTAGTTTTGGGTAAGTAAAAAAACATAAATTAAGATTCTCTAAAAATAAGAAAAAGGATGAAAACAAAAAATTAGATCAAAACAATGTTTAGGAAGAGAAAATAAAAAATATGTTCTTTTTAAATTGAGAAAACCAATGTTTTTAAGAAGTCACAAGTTCATAGCATAGCTAAACGTTTTACCTCAAAGGGAACTAATTTCTTTTATATTTCATAAGAATCATAACACCTGAAATACTATTCTTTCAGAAACTTTATTCAACCACTCTCTAACTATAGTGGGGGACCCATAATTCATTAAGGGAAAGGTACATCAAGTGAGGGAGTTCATGATGGTTTTTGGAGGGGATATAGTTACCCAAAAATATTATAAAACAATAATCAATACCAGAAAATCAATAAGATGTTCCAATTATATTGGACTAAAAATATAAATGAATATCATTATGACTTTTCATTGACTATCTAAATTTATCCAAGATCTTCCACATGAACTTGATAGTGATTACTAATATGAAAAAGTGGGATCCTTACATATATGGTATCCATGAGCTATATAAATCTTATATTACTTGGGAGTGATCTTATCTTCATCACAGGTTTCCATAACCTTAGGTTAAAGAGAATGTGGGAGTGAGATAAAGAGAGAACCTGATTGATAAGAATTCATAACATCAGTCTCATAATATAATTCTATAAAAATAACATATTATTATCCCCTTTATATAGTCATCCAAGGAGTCTTCTTGGATCCAATGTTTTGGTTATTAAAATTAAATTTTCATAAGTTACAAATCTTTGAAACAAACAACCCATCATTTTGATTTATTTTCTTAACATTTAAACAATTTTTTTGGATTTTCAAACTCTTTGGGATCATCATTATAAGATAATCAACCAATAATGATATAATAAAGTGAGAGAATAATATTTAATCATGTTATATCACATATCATGTAAAATTTCCATAAACACCACTATGGATTTGTGATATACACCAAGGAAGACTCTATCCTGGCATAAAGTGTGATAGTCTAAACCACTCTGTCATGGTCGAGGCTTTAGTGTACATTTTCAATAATCTACCACTTACACTAAAATCCTCATAGACTTATCACGCAATCACATTATTTCAAATCATATATAATTAATTTTGAAACCATATCCAAAAAACATTTTGGAATTATTTTGAAACTCCCTTCACAAAATCAATCATTGATTTTCACCATATGTTACATCATATGTAATAACTTAGTAAAATACATCCAAAAATTATTTAGGATATCATTTAAATCATTTTTATTTAGAAATAAATGTTTTATAAAAATAATTAGTAATAAAACATAATCTTCATTTACCTAACCAAAAAGTTTTAGCCCATGGAACATTGTAGCATTGGAAAAAATTATGATTCTTCCAATCTATAATTGTAATAAAAGGGAATACTCTAAAAAAGAATCAATGATACTCAAGATATAAAGGTATCTGACATAATCTCTATCATGCACATGTATCTCCCTGCCTATCTCTACCAATAATATCAGATACAAGTATACAGAATAATACAATACCTTTTTCAAATATATAAAGTGGCCACAATATATGGAGTATTTAAATCTAGTATAACATACTAATATATTCTTGATTCTCCAAGTATATAATAACTAGATGGAATAACACATAAAATTTCATTACCTAAGTGGATGAATACATCAGTTTCCCCTCTTCCAAATATACAAGTACATCATATGTACCATATCCTGGTATTTCCATACAATTCCTCAACCTATCTCAATTAAGGGACCATATGTCATACTCATCATATGAGAGGATAAATCCCATCTCAATTAAACCTTAACCAAATAAATGACTAATATCAAGCCCAAAAATCCCTAGTTAGATCATCCTAAATATAAGCATAAGAAAAATATTAAAGTATGAAGTTTATCATGCCAATTATCTTACCAACATTGGGTATGTGGATTTTATATGAAATATCTAGGCCGTGTATACTGAATTCATAGTGTATAACACTCCATGTTGTATACTTGATGGGTCATTCAAGACCCAAAACTCATCTAGTATCTTATGAGTATATTTTTTATTTTATATGAAATCATACCCATGAAAACCTTAACATTGAATCACAACCTATAATACTCTATGATGAACATTTGTTAAGTATGTAAAACCCATCTTCCTCATGAGTTATGAAATACAACAAGAGTTTGAATTTTTTAAAATTTAGGATCAAAGGTTGTTTTTAAAATTGTTATTTGGATATGATTTACAAAAGTTGAATTATCCTAAGGAAATGTTATTGGGAATATTTTGAGGCTTGATAGGTTCCATAGTTCTTATGTGACTCTAGAGAGCTTCAGGTTGAATTGTAGATGTTTTTGGGTGATTCTTACAAGGTTAAATGGTTTAGGGGAAACCATGAACCACACTGAGTATGGGGTGATTTTTATTTCCTTTTGCATAATGCATGATTATATTGAATAGTTATAACACGATTAAGGGATAACCATGTGGATTATAGAATAAACTATGCGAGGTGGATAGAATTAGGGATATTTCATAATATCACTACACTGTTTCAATTAAACTATATAGAACCTGCAATTTTGATTGCAGAAGTAATTTATATGTTTATCACATAGTTTGGTAAACCTTACAGCCAAACTGTGTGAGAGGGGTGCGCATTGAAAGTTCCCACTGCATGATTCTCACACAGTTTGGAAAATCATGTGTCCAAACCATATTAATCATTGGAAAGTATGAAATGACCAATTTTCCATTTTTAATTTATAAAACACCAACCAGTCCTTTATTATATCCCTCAAGTGCAAACCTTATCGGGCCGACCACCCTCTACCTCCTTCAATTCCCCATTGATTTGGGTGGATTTTAGTTTCATTTATTGGTGTTTAAGGTGAGTCTCTCCCTATATATGTTTATGTTCTCTGTTTCTCTTGCTTCATATCTAATTTAATTTCATTGGGTCAGGTTTTTAGTGTCGATTCCACTAGAACATATTGGAATCAGCTGATAATGATGGGGATTTCATGTGTCCTTGATAGAGGACATCCTAAGATGGTTTCAGTGGGTTATCGAATTCCATTTATTGAGGTACAGAGTAGTGTCATTTTTATTAAGGTTATTTTCTTAATTTAAATTAAATTATATATTTTCCCACCTATAAAAATTCGATATTTGGCTTAAGATAGTGTTGGGGGTTCCTCACAGGACTTCTAGGTGTAGTTGATTTCATTTTCAGTGTGATAGGAGTTCCTGATGAATAATTAGGTGTTTAAAACTAAGTGTATTAAATTTATTAAATAATTTTTAATAGTTTATATTATCATAAATTATTATAATTAACTAAATTAGATTTTATGAATTCATTTAGGGCCTTGTACAGGTTAACAATGACTGGTTGGACTATAATGAGATTGGGTGAGTGTTTTTGGGGAATGATTCAAAGGGAATAAATATTATTTGAGGTATGAGGTATCTCGCACATAACCCTATGGTATCATACATTTTATTATAGTGTGTGAAATGAATGGACTGAATAAAGTAATATGGTATACGGAGGATTATTATACACCCTCTTAACTTCCATGGTCTTTGATGGCCAATGCCTTGATTATAATTAAATGAATTGTGATATATGCACCTATAGGGTAGATATTTAGATGAATTTATTTATTTTAGAACATTTGGATAGGTACCTTGGACCCTTTAGTAGAGATGGGTGATGGATTGAGGGAAATAGATCCAAGTAAGCCATATGAGAACCTAGAGATGCCTAGATCCATTTGGTTAGTTGATATTTCCATAGAGAGAGTGTTCCTCCCCCATTGAGATGTGACTACATGGGTAGCTATGCCCTGGATAGAACTTGTGGATAGGTTGAGAATGTTTATTGAACTGAGATGACCTAGAAAGTGAGATGGGCCTCATAACATCCCTTAATACCAATTCTTGTGTGGATTTTCTTAGGAACTAATGAGTCCTAAATGAGACTTTGATAATTTCAATGGATTCAATTACCTATGAGTGATGTGTGTTTATACAAGAGACTTTTTGAGATGAGGGAACCCATGAAGGGTTTCTATGACTGGTGAGAACTAATAGACCAAAATGGGTTCCATAGTGACATGTTTACCCTAGAGAGGGTGCACTCCGTGATAGTGATAGGTCAGGTACTTTAGAGGCCAACCATGTACCTATAATATGGGTTTGGGTAGATGGAATAACTTTATTATATTCATATGTGAGATGATTCAGGTGAAATTCACTACCCAATATAATGTAATAAGATATATGGGATGCCTTTCTCATGGTCCTTGGATATGACCATTGTTCCTGATATTGGTTTGGAATGCATTGGATGAGTTTTTTGGATTCTTAATGTTATTGGTTTTAATTTTATTATACTTTATCCTTTTAATTGAGGATAATATATTTGTAATGTCCCCTGATCAAACACTCTCTCACGTGGATAAAAATGGCTGGTTATGAGACCTTAATCCAACCTCCCCATACGCTAAAGGAATCCAACTAGCAGTGGGGTTGTGAAGTTTATAGTGAGGATACTATACCCAATGGCATGAAGTGTCATAGTTTTGGAAAAATAAACCATATAATAATGAAAGAAATAAAACTATAGACATAGCGGAAGACAAAACTAAAAGACTGCTAAATATTCCAATAAATAATAAAGGAATAATGTAATGACATGCTGGAATGTAACTAAATTTCATTCTAGAAGCAATAAAAGTAAAAGAATAGTAGCCTCAAATAAAGGCTCAAAAGTCCCTAGTCTTGAACCCCATGTCATTCCCAACTCCAAACCCCATCCCATCTAGTAGATAAGAAATCAACAGTATGTTCCTTTACCCTTTTCCAAACCTATATCCACATTATCTTCTTGGGAACCAAACAGAAGCCTGAATAGGGTTTGAGTAAAACTCCGTAGGGAGACACCACCATGTCTAAACAAACTAGTCTGATAATTAGTGTATGAAATGAAGTGATAAATCAGTGTTTTTATTAATTCAATAGTTTATAAAATATAAAAACCACCTGCTTCAACTCAGTGCTGGAATATCTTAGAGCATGTCTTACAACCATGGAAACCAAAACCATATAACCAAGGTAAAATAACCTTCTTCAAGGCCATGTAGAAATATCTATAAGCATTCCTTATGACCATTCCAACCACCATAAAATAAACATGGTATAGTGACAATAATATGGGTCAAATCCCTATAATAATTACAACATCCGAGTTAAATCCCTATAAGAATTATAGAATAGGATTGGGAATAGCCCGCTCTCTATAATAATTAAATCATTGAACTAGGTATATCTCACTCAATATCAACATTACATCATATAATTGAGGAAGTTTCAGGGTCGATCCTAATATATAAGAATTTCATCCTAGAATATAAGTCTTATCATACAACATGGATATCATAATATCACATCATATATATCAATGGTTAATTATGAAAATTAACATTTATCTTCCAAATTCCAAATGAATTTTTGTCAAAATTTATTAAAAGTTGTATGAATAAAAAAATAAGCCACAATTTAGGGATTCTATAACAAGAAATCACCTAAGGTCACATTTCATGCTAAACACACTTTAAGACATTATCCAATTCAATTACATTCATGGTTTGATCACCTAAAGGGAAACCATAATCCATGTTAGAATCTAATTGAAAAAAAAACAGACTCCAATGAATAATCCAAATCATTTATTTAATTGATTTTTGTGCATGCTATGTTGGCACAATCACGATATTTCATAAACTTAGTAATTATCAAACCATAGAGTTGATATTTAGACCACTACCATTAACCAATTATCCAAAAACACATATAATGGAAAACACACATTATTAATAAGGATAAAATGGTTGAAAATAGGTTCCTAGATAAAAACTATTCAGGATTAAAACCAACAACGCAACCAGTCAAAAGAATTTCGTCGTAATGGTTGGAGAACCAAGGAAGAGAATAGAGTAACCTAACCAAAAATAATTACTAGGGATTAAATGTATAAAAGGGATTTTTAAAAGGGATTCCGACACTCCAAAATTGTTTGGAAAATTCCATGGGTTCGATAGGAGAAGTCTACAGCCAAATAGAATGAAAATTCATCCACATAGGATGTTTAAAACAGAAGGTCAGAGAATTACAAGAAACATAATATATTTACCTGTCTTATAAATCTTTTTAATGGAATATTCCGAAAAACCCTTAACCTTGTATTTTTTTATTAAAACACCCAAACAATTACATGATGTATAAACCCTTTAAATAATGTCTAAACACTTTACATGATGTGTAAACCCTTTACACAACGTGTAAATGTTATATAGATGGTTTTTCATCCCATTTCCCATTAAACAAACCCAACTCGTTTTAAATATTCACAAATTAAGAAGAACCTATGTTAACACTTAACCCGTTTATACCTAGACTCCATTAATTCAAACAAGCATACATTCTTAAAATTTATTTCATTTTCCTTAAAAAACATCTCCACATGGATCCGATCTGGTTTTATCATGTTTTCTAGAAACCTAATACTATGTTTATTCAAATGAAAAACATCCATGATGGAAATGAAACTAAAATAAATGATTAATGAAAAACTAAGAGAGAGAGAGAGAGATCTGAAGAAAGATAGAATCTTACAATATTCATCCATCCCAGTTATCCTCCAGGATTGGTCTAGAATTCCTTAGACATGACCCTTGGATTTAGATTTTCTTTGCGTTGGAATGCCATTGTTGTGGTCTATGGATTTTGATCATGGTTATTTGGGTTTGAATTCTTTGGAAACACTTATTGTATTTGGACCATGGGTATTTAGGTTAGAATGGGTTTTTTTATGCTCCTTGTATTTAGCTTATAGTTAATTGGGTTGGAATGTCATGGACATGATCCTTGGATTTGGTTTATACCCAATTAACTTAATTAACTATTTCTTGATCCTAGAAATCAACCCTGTTCCTAATATTGGTTGGAATAATTATGTGACATGCACAATGACACTCCAACATTGGGTAAATCAATTTTGGTTCTATCTTAGGTGTCATATTAAAAACCAAGTATCACTGATGGTTATTTTATTTACACTTTGAAACTATTTAATTTATTTATCTGAGGATGTCACATGAATATAAACCACATTTACTATTATGTATGGGACCATGTTGGTGGTAGCCTACTGATTTTTACTCACACACTAATTTGGAGGCCATGGAACTTGGGTACCTGAGAAAATTTCACTGATCATAGGTTCAAGTTGGGTAGAGAATTTATGTTTCATGATTGGGTGGGATTGCTCAGATGGGATCAAATACCAGGATGATTTATGGCTTGAGGATGATATTATATCTTTGGTGTATTTTGTACTTTTTTTTATATATGGTCAACCCATTTGGTGACTAGTGAGTCTGTAAGACCGTGTTCCTACTGCATTTACATTTGATATTGTATGTTGTATTTTATTTCTTTTTCGTACTTAGATATATATAATTATTTAGGGATAATGTTTAGTTATTTGTTATTAATGTGTATTCTTATATGGGGGTATACTCTCCCTATAGTATCACCCTATATCCCTGATACTAATTAGAAGCCTCTGGCATACGGGGAGGTGCGCCTGAGGTCAAGTAGGGACACAATCTGATTACTGCTCAGAGTGAACTGGTATAGGGGCACTACAAATTGATACTATTGATTTTATGTGACTGGGGTCATATAATTTATTATAGTTTTATTTTTTTACTATTTTGAAAATATGGTAGACATGTCATATAGGAATGCGTCAGATACTGTGATGGGTATTATACTGGTGCATCACAATCACCTTTTTAGATAGAAAATTTTGGTTATAAGGGATAAGGGATTATTATTCTTGGTTTTTATTATTATAGTTGTAAGATTTCACCTAGTGTGATGAACTTGAGTTCTCTTGGATTTATGATTTTTGGTGGTTTTGAATCTTAACCTGTTGGTAAGAGGTCATGTTGATACATTATATTTGGCATATAGGATTCAAAATACATACATGTATTCCTTATGATTGATTTCACTTATGGTAGGGGTTCAACTATTTAAAGTATAACAAGTATAGTGTTTTCTCATATAGCTTCCTAGTGGAATTATTGTATGCTGGACCACAACATATATTTCTCTTTTTATAAAAGTTCATGTCGATCTATAACAATATTCTCCTTAATGATGACTATATAGTAACTCATGTATTGGATGTATAATAAACCTATTAGGTCTGTGCAGTTATTAGATTCCATTTTGATGGACTCGTTGATGATAAATATGATACCGGTTCTGGGTATGGAGAAAATATATCTAGTTATTTAAAGTATCAACAACAACCTATATGATATTTTCTCATATAGTTTCTTGGTGATATTATAATTAGATGAACCACATGACTATTGGATAATTGAAAAAAATCATGGTAAAGAGATTCCATTATACAAATGTATATGGTATTGTGATCCTTGAGGTGGTTGTCTCATGAACAGATACTTGGTGAGGATGGGTGTTGTGAGTAGGCAGTTGATTCGGTGTAACACACAAATATTTTATAGTATTTCTCTTCATAAAAAAATCAATTTGTTTTATAGATTACTTTGTCTGTAGCACCATGATAAGGTTACGCCACACACAACAATGAGTTGGCTTGCGTTACATGCAAGGCTGAGATTTACCAAACAAAAATATATTATTAAAATATTACTATTTATAACCTAGTCATTAAGTTAGAGGTTATGAATAGTATTAACTAAATTATGAAAATATATGGTTTAATTCATTAGTTTCAAATTAATTGTAAATGAATATAGGAACCAATTGAATATATAGGAAATGTTTTTATAAGGAAATAATTTTATGCTCACAAATTCATTTAATCATAATAAATTAAATTAATTAAAATTAGATAATTATATTAATGAAATATATATGTTATATATTAAATCAATTTTTTTTTTCAGATTCTTCTAATAGATTTGGTTGGCATAAGTTAAGAACAAACCCAATATTGCAAATAAAACCCTATATTTTTATAAAAGCAGTTTTACCACCATTTGAAGGCCCACCTATTTTAGAAATTAATTTAGGTAATTTTATAAATTTTATTTTTCAAAATAAACTTCATTTTTAATTTGGAATACCAAAATTATATTATGGTGAATTTTTTGTATTTTTCTGAGAAGTTTCATTTTTTGATGAATAGTAAAAACTACTACATTGTATATAAAATTTGACTTTTAGTTTAAATAATTATTATATTTTAAATTGATTTTTAAATTCAAAATATATAAACAATAAATATATTAATCCAATGTATGTTATCTAAATCATTTTGATATTTTAATTTGATATAAAAACTTATTTTTCTTTGGAAATTTTCCTTTTACCTACCTTCTTGCCACATCTAGGGGATTAGTGTTGAACTTAATTTATCCACTTATGTGAATTGAATATGAAAAAATGGACATAAATATTTGTAATCAGAATTATATTTGGAGTCTAAAATGATCAAATTAATTTTTTTGGATACTATGAATATTAACTTCAGTAAATTTTTGTTTAACATGGTTAATGGTAAATCAGGTAATTAAAGCTAAAAATAATATTATAAAATTACCCTAACACTTTTCATAATTTAATTGGATAAGTGGGTTTCCACCAAAACCATCCTTAGGCCGAAATTATAACCTTTTTATTCCACTTGGGTAATAATATGACATTTATTATATTTTATTTAATGATAAATTAAAAATATCATATTAATTTTTTTAATAACTAAATAATTTTAAATATTGGGTTATACAAAAGATAAATTATACTATTAATACTCATTTGAAATATAATTAATTTATATTCATTATGATAATTTTTTTAGAGAATAAATAATTTAATTAAAGGCTTTCTTAATAATGATGCATTAATTGTTTAATCAATGGAAATATAAAATTAATGATATTAAAAATATTAAAATAAATATAATTTTACATAATTAATGGAATCCATGAATTTTATGGATAACTTAGACATGTTATTGATATATTATAAGTTTATTTTCAAGTTATCTTGTTTTTATGAAATTTTTCAAAAGGCAAAAAATGAATAGTATCAAAATTGACATAAATGATACTTTAAAATAAATAATATCTTATTAAGTGATATAAAATTAGTAAAATCTAAAATTTGGCCAAATAACTAAAATAAGGTTAAATATTTCATCAATGATCCATTTTTGTTTCATTTTTCATTTTATAGTAATTATATTAACCCTAAAGAGTAAAAATACAATTTTTGATGGTAAGAGTTAAAAGGTATAACTATGTGTTAAAGCCAATATATAAGGTTAATAATGTGTCCAAAACTTGTATAGAAATAATTTTTATTAGGATTGAGACCCATAATCATAATATATTCGAAATAACTCACTTTGAAGCCATTTTTAATATAAAATTAATTTATATTAATTTAATATTTTAAAGGATTCCAAAAGTTCCCCTCACCTCTCTTATAAAAAGGCACCTCCTGCCTCACTTCCTGACACCACATTAATCCTTCTAGATCTACCAAACCCTTCCCCATTTCTCCTCTAAAAATTATTAGTTAAATTATGGAGGTCCTGGAATTCTAAAAATATAAACCCTGGTGTCTCTAAGAGGCGATCTAAAGGATGTCCATCAAATAAGAGGTAATTCTTTTACCAACTCATTCAAGTTATTTTCTTCTTATAATTTAGCTTCCTTTGTTATTTCCATACAAAATTAATAACTACAATATCATATATATTCTTATATGTTATTATTATTTTGGAAAAACCATTTATCATCTTTTATCCATCATAGGGAAAACAATATCACCATGCCTGGGTACGTACGGCTTACCATCTCCACACTGTGGTTTATTTTTTTCATCACCACATTATTTTCATTGGTATAATGATGAATATAATGGATAAAAATAATAAATATGACATGATATTTATTATTTATAATTTATATACCATCTAATTCCTAATCCTTTTACCATTAAGGGGATGTCATCGTCGCTCATGCGTACATACGGCCTATCGTCTCCACGATGCAATGATATTCATCTTCCATGTTAACCATTCAAGACTAATTATAAAAATGAATATAATGAATAAATATAAAATATATGACATAATAATTCTAATTTAATAATATATGTATATATATATGTTATTTACCTTCTTGAATTCAGTACAATAAGAAAATAAAAACAACATCCATGTGTATGTATGTCCTACCGTCTCCATGAACGGTGTATTCCATTTCATATGTCAATAGTATATATATATATATATTTATACACTAAATATATATGAAATATAAATCATTTTTTACATTATGAAAGTAATTAAATCATGATCTATGTAATAGTATCAAGAATAAAAATTCAAAACATGTACAATAGACAAAATAGTTATTACCGAAAATGTTGATTTAACTTGGAATTGTTAATAAACGGGTAATATAAATTCATAAATTAATCATATATGATATCAAATATATTATTATTATTCTGTTATAAGTAAATAATATGTTTAAAACCACTATAAAATAGTTTTGGACATGTATAGAGGACATCATACCTAAGGTAAGGGTTAATTTCATAGTCTCGTAATTATTTAGGATTATTTATATGCAAGTATATGTTGGTGAATATTTATCATCCATGTAAATGTTTCTTAAAAATATTTTCCAATATATTTTTAATATTATCCAAAAAAAATTTAAGTCTTTTACCCATGTTTTACTTTTTATAAAATGTTTTTAAATGAACTTTTTTTCATTCTCTAAATGAGGTAATTTATGACTTTTTTGACAAAAATACAGAAAGAATGTTTATTTTTAACTTATACGGCATGACTGGATTTTACCATCATAATAACACCTTGATGTTTTTAATCTTTCATTACAAGTTCACAAAGTTCTTTTAAAATAATTTTTTTTCTTTTATAAATGCTTCGCTATTAAATATATGATTTCAATGAAAAAGGTTTTTTTTCTCATGTTATTTCAAACGATTTTATTAGAGTATTTTCATCTATGTCAACATCCTTTGTTGAATTTTATATTTTATTGAGTTTTATCTCTTATGATAAAATCTATATTATTTTATTGAAGGTTTTATGATCAATTTGACCCTGATGTGCTATTTTGGTACCATTCATGGTTTATGGTTAAAGTATTCACATTTAGTATGCTATTTTTTCAATACAAATGTTTATGTTGTTTATGTTTTCATATGAGGAATCTGTTGGACTTAATAAGTGATGGGAGGGGCCCTTTATAGAGCCTAAATGAATTGTTAGGTCTCACAAGATGAAATCAGTTGATGAAAAAATATTCGTGTTTGTTTCCAAGTAGTTTTAAAATTTTAGGAGGATAGACCTTAAAAAAAATCAGATGGGTTTCTAACCACAGACTTAAACTATCATGAGGATAGATCTTGATAGTATCTATCATGTGGATACACCATGATAGTGTATATTCATGGCATTATTCATTCCCTCATTATGATATTAGTTATTGATATTCTATGTGATTATACAACTAGTAAAATATCCAGGGTTATATTTTATATCTCATGTGACTATTTCATATGGTATTATTTATTCTTTCCATATTATTCTCATGATTATTTTTTAATGGATTATGTTTTAGTTATATTATTTTCAGTAATGTTTATCTTTATTATTCTTAATAGATTCTGTTATGAACTTACCCTTATTGAACATCTAATCTCACCCCTTTCATATTTTTAATTTTGTTCCATGATTCCATGATGAGTATTATGACTAATATACAGGGTGAAGCTTGGAGAAAAATGGAATTATCAAAAAGATTTTCTATGTTTCAATTTATGTTTTAAAATGTAATATAAGGTTCATGTATGTAATATATTTTCAAATACTTCTAAACTGGCTGATCCTTTAGAATGTGATGCCCTACAATTATGACAATGTAATAAAGTAATGAATAGAATCTAGGTTTTTGTGGTCGGGGTGTTACAGTTGGTATCACAATAATTTTAGCAACAACCTTAGAAATTAGATTTATAAAACTTATATTATAGGACATAACCCTAAGATAGAATCAAGTATATATATAATAACATCCTAGAATTTTGGTAAGGTATAAATTATGTGAGTATTCCTAGAATACATTCATATCTGGATATTATAAGTGGATGTGGTTCGGGAATAGATGTACTTAGGAGTAAAAAATCTGAAAAGGTGTGTTGGGTCCGACTCAGTTTAACTTGCTACACAAAATGGGCCTTACTGCGTATATGGTTTGACACTCCCGGGGGATATTCTTAGGATAATTCACAATTTCATTATAAACCATTATGAAGGATTTAGAATTAAATATGTCCCCATAGAAACCATGTTTATGATTATGATACTAGATATACATAATTTTCACGATTTATGTTAAGTATTTTACTAGTTCTAGGATTATACAATATGATATGATCTAACCTAGTGTACGTATTCATTTAGAAATGGATCCTAATAGAAGGAATGTAAATCTCACCAAAAAAAGTAATACAAAGGGTAATAAGTGTCATATCATTCATAGTATTATGTTTATATTTTAAAGGGAAATTGTCTCCCAAGAATTCTCATCATATGAGGACATAAAATCATGTGATTATGGGATATGAAAAGAGTACTCTAAGTATTATGTCTTCAGAAGGAAGCATGATAATAAGAGAATATCTAGAAAAAATTTGGATAATGGGAAGATAGGAAGGATGTATTTTTTCACATGTAATTGATTAAATAATTACCTTGGTAATTTCTTAAAAGGAATGAGAGTTTTCTAAAAGTGTGGAGAGAAAGACAATCATGTTTGGGATTTCAAGGATAAGAAAAAGGTTTCTAATATGCAATGTTTCATCTTTAATTAAATGGGGCACTACACAAATGAATTTCCCAGGCGTTAAGGAAATATAGCTCAGAAAAAGAAAGGGGATCAAGGTTAATATTATTTTGTTACTACAATTGAAGTGGAATAATTAATGTATTTTTGTTTTGGATTCGAGAATTATGTTATTATATTTTGCATATAAGAATCATGAGATACATAATGATTTTATTGTAATGCTTATTCTTTAAGAATTTAGAGGCATGAACGTCTTCATTAAGGTTTTTTAGGTGATCAAATATTTGTTATGTTTCAATAAGAGCTACATTATGTTGTTTGGGGAATCTAATGTTATGATTTATTTTGGAAATTTAGTGACCTTTTTGGATAGTTAATTTGGACAGAAGTATTTTGTTTTAGTCCTAAGGTTGTAATGGAGTAAGTTGAAAATTAGATATTATTATTTGAGGTTCAATTATTATTTATTGGATACTTTAGGAAAACATTTTTGGTTTTTGGAAAAATTTATATGATCAGAGAAATACTTGCAGACCACATGATTTATCAAAAATGCCTCACGCGTGAAAAATGCATGTGTTTCAATCATTTGTAGGTGTAAAGGACTAATTGAAAATAGATCTAAGCATAACCAATGTATGATACTATGCTTATGACGTTGAATGAAATCTATTATGTGATTATCTGAATAGTAAAAGAATTATTAACCTTTAAGGAAAAGATCTTGAAACCAAAAGTGTTATCATAGAACCTTATTTTCTGATGAATCAAATTATCCCTTAAATCATCACATAATTATAACTTTTTCATTGTTAATTTTATCCTAACCATATTCTCTATCACTCTCCATCAGAACTTTATGGGTATATTTATATTCCATTTCCATGTTTTCCTATATGGAACCATAGTATTGCATTATCTCCAATGACCGTCACACTTCCCTTTCTCTATTTTAAATTTATAGAAACCCTAGAATTTTTCACATAATATTACATGATTAACCAACAATTACAATATAAGGATTGTAAAGTCTAGTGCCTTTGGAATATTAGGTATATAATTAAACATCATGAAACCCAAAATAAAAACATATTTTATTTAATCTCCATAATGAGATCCTAACTTCCATTGAGCTCTTACATCTTTATTGGATAACATGGGGAATAAATGAACAAAGGGATGAGCTAAATAGACCTGTAAGGGAGTAAACAAAGGAATAAAACATAGAACATGGGTTAAAATATATAACACGATGATGTAAAATGCATGAAACTTGAATAAAAATAAGGAATAAGAAAATGTATAGCATGGGAACATAAAATCATAACATCATAAGATTGTGGAAACAATATATAACATGACATAAACATGATTCAAGGCTAAATTCCAATACTATATAACATGGTGGAAAGAGTCCCATAAAATAATTAGGTTCACTCTCTGTCCCAACATGTCTCATGAGACTGAAAATTACCCAATTAATTGGAGCGGTATCTAGGTTCAGCCATAAAAACATGGTCATTAATATGTGTACCGTGTTATGAATCATATATAAGGTATCAAATATAAACATAAAGGGTACCCATCGATAGAATTGGGTATCACAATCATTTCAAAAGGCATAAAAAAGAAAATATCAAAAATGTGTCAATGAAGGAATTGATTTAAAACATACATGGAGATTCCTAATAAAATTTAGGCATATATTATGAAAAGTGATGTCAAAATGAAGTGAAAACATGTAAAAAAAGTGTTCCATAAACTTTAGAAATAAAAAATTTTAGTTCGGTTTAAGGAAAATATTAATGATTCCTTAAAGAGAAAAGGGTATATTTTTTTTGTAAAAAACAAAAAATGAACCAAGATATTTTTTTCATGATAAAATTTATGAATTTAGATAAATAATTTTGGATTAAAACATATTATGGATGGTACTCAAAAATGGGTAAGAAGTCAGGAAGCTCCCTTTAATCGGTATTGCTTATCGAGAAGAATTCAGAAGGAAACCTTTCTAAAACATATATTTACCCATAAAATAAGGATTATCTAATCTGGATACATGAGTTTTGAACATATACACATAATTTATAAGAAATAAAAAAAATAAAGAAACATTTAATTGGGGTAAAGAGAGAGAAAGAGTAACCCGAAGGAAAAAATGGATGTTCGGGTATAATCTCTTACCCTATATCTAAAATGGTTTTGCACTTGACTTTAATATCATAGAAAATAAAATTAATTCCATTAATTAAATATATAATAACCTTTTCTACATGTAATTTATTTATTATAATTTTATTCAGTTCATTTATAGCCATTTTGATGAGTTACTATGTTCAATTTCATCGTTCGGGAATGCTCATGTTGTTAGTTTCCATGATCGGTTTGCTAATATAAGAGTATATAAGTTCATGTAAAATGAAAATAGAAATCCAAAATTGATTATATATGTAATTAATTAACATAAATAATGTTAAATAGTTATATAAGTCATTTGTTTTTTTGGTGAGGATGAATCATTAGATAAGATGTTAGTGATAATTATTTGGATTATTTTGGGCAGTTTTCATTCAGAACAAACTTGTTTTGTTTTATTATTTAACATAATGTGCATATAATGATTCTATAATATTAAATAGGATTTAATAAAAATATTATAATTTTTTAAACCATAAAAATGTATTTATGACCAGCCTTGAAGGCATTTATTGAAAAAGAAAGTTTGTCATCCTTGGAGGAGATAAATTAACACCTCACAAACAACATTTCCATTTTATGGATTAAGGGGAGAGGATAGGGGTTTAATTACGGATTATTCCATTAGAATAATAAAATTATAGTATTTTAGTTACTATAGTTATCATATCATTTTTATGTTGGGAGGTGAGGAGATAATAAGAAAATAATTTGAAAAGACATTAAAAGAAAAGGAAAGAGAAATTTACCTCTTGAATTTATCCTCCTTAGAAACCTCCTTATGGAAAAGGATTTGATCTTTTTATGAGACCAAGAACTCATGAACATGGGGGAGGGGATTGTGAAGATTATTGTACATAATTTGGAAAATTCAAAAATCTTTTATGGAGTGAGGAGAAGAGGTGGCGATGGTGGTATTTATAGTGGAGGGGATGGGTGTTTTCTCATTATTTTTATCATTAGTTTATTATTTTGGATCAAGACTATGAATAGTTTGAGAATTATCAGAAAAAATATTAAAATAATTAATTATGGTTTGATAATATGGTGATTACATCAACGATAACCCAAAGAATAGTTCATTTAACTTATAATGTATATATATGATAAATTAACATATTTTACTATTCCCAATAAATTTTGATATTTCAAAAAAAAATATAATAAATTCACACAAACCATTTTTAGATATATGGAATTCCAAAATGAACAGCATTTTATGAAAATAAGTTTCTAAATATGAAAAATTTTATTTTTATTTAAAATCATCATTTACTCAAAAAAATACATATTTTAAAATTATAACTTATTTTATAGCACATTGAAAATTTAGATAAGGTCTCATACGATTATCATTAAATAATAAGATAACAAAATATTAATCTATGACTACATTTTATGAAAATCAATTTTCTTTTATATCATTCTATTAATTATAAAATTGTAATTAAATATTTATAACTTACAAAAATACCAACCCTTAGTTAATAATTTTTGAATCATTTATTTACGTATACTATGATATAATTATGTCAAACTTTCATTTATAGGATGACTAAGTTTAATTTATACTTTTTTAGGTGAAGTTATTATTCTATTGGATTTTTTACTCTTCATAAGGGTCACATTACTATTCCAAAGGTCAAGTTACTATTCCATCAGTAATGGTTCCTTAACTTCTAGAAACACCTCTTATTTTATTAATTCTTCATTTTTAATGTTTTTATTATTTTATTAAGGTGATTTTATATGATTATACTATATAGAATAATTATAAGAATGTAATTACTATTGATAAAATTTTGGGTCGTTACATTCTTCCCCCCTTATGAAATTCCACCATTGAAATTTCATTTTACATATTATGGGGAAAATAGGTGAGGGTACTTCTCCATCATCGCTTCCTATGGTTCCCATGTTGCATATTTATAATTATGGTTCCTCTATAGTACTTTGACCAATTGAGTAGTATTGTTGCGTAGAACTTTATATCTACGGTCCAAGATATTCACTAGATCCTCCTCATAGGAGAGATGATTATCCAATTATACCACCTATGAATTTAGTATATGTGAAGGATCCAGTATGTACTATGTCAAGTGGGATACGTGGAATACATTGTGCACTTGAGACATGGTAGGTGGAAGTTCTAGTGGATAGGTCATGGATATGACATGATAAAGGATCTCAAAGGGGTTGATGTACCTAGGACTTAACTTTCCTTCTCAAATTTCAGGATCCTCATCCATAGCGATATATTTAGGAATACTATGTCACTAGCCTTAAACTCTAGGCCTCGTCAATGATTGTCTGGATAGATCCTTCTAAAAATTTGGGCTACCTTGATGTGATGATGAATGTTTTTCACCTTTTACACTATTTATTAAACCATTTCAGGTCCTAATAGCTTACGTTCACCGAATTCACCCCAAAACACCTGTTTTCTACATATTTTCCCATAAAGGGATTCATATGGAGCCATTTTTATGCTTTAATGTAAATTGTTGTTGTAAATGAAGTCAATTAGAGAAATATATTGGTCCCACCCTCCTTTGAAGTCCATAGAACATGCTCTTAACATGTCTTCTAGTGTCCGAATAGTTCTCTCAGATTGGACATCAGTTTGAGGATTATAGTTCATACTAAAGTTCAAATCATTATTCAAAGCATGTTGGATACTTTTCAAGAACTTAGAGGTGAATCTCAGATCTCGATCATATATAATAAATAAGTGTACTCCATGTAGTATAACCACTTATTTTATGTATATCTGTGAAAGTTGATCTAGTGATAAGTCCTCTCAAATTATGATAAAGTTAGTTTTATTTGTAAGATGATCCAGAAAAAACCCCTATACTATTGTTCCCTCTAGATTTATTTGGAAGGCTAGTGACAAAGTCCATGGAAATGTTCTCCCACTTCCATGTTGGTATGGTTAGTGGTTGCATCATCCATTATAATTTTGTCTTTCATCCATCACCTACTGACATACCAGGCACTTTGATGTATATTCAATGATCTCCTTTTTTCATATAGTCCCCCCAAAAGTTCTCCTAGAAATCTCGATACATCATTGTGCTCCCTAGGTGAATAGAGAAGGTTGAGCTATGTGCATTATTTAGAAGCTCCTTCTTTATCTCTGGATCGGATGGTACACATAATCATGACCCAAATCCCATGACTCATTCCTAATCCATTTTTAACTCTAAGGATTTCCCTTTTCTCATGGTTTCCACCTTCTTCTGAATTTCCTCATTATTTCTTGGATCATAAATTATATTTTCCATAAGGGATGGTTGAGAAATCATTTGAGAAAGGATTGATGATGTTCCTTATTTAACGATTCCCATGTCTATCCTTTTTAGGTATGAGATTATTGGATCCTTATCAATTTTAATCATTGATAAAGATGTAGGATCTTTTCTAGTTAGATCACATGAAACATTATTTAACTTATTAGGATAGTAGTGGATTGAGAATTCACAATCCATGATGATCTCTGACCATCTTCATTGGAATATATTAACATCATTCTGTGTGAATATATATTTGAGACTCTCATGATCAATATTTATCTCACACTTCTCCCCATAGAGATAATGTTTCCAAATTCTCAATACAAAGATAATAGCTGCTAATTCTAGATCTTGCATGGTATTTTTTCTCCTTAATTTTTAAATTCCTTGAAGTGTAGGTTATCACATTATCATTTTTCATTAGTACATTTCCTAAAAACATTTTTGAAGAGTCGTTACAGACCAAAAATAGTTCCCCACTTTTCAGAAGTGTGAGTACTTGTGCAATGATTAGCTTCTTCTTCAACTCTTTGTAGCAGTCTTCACATTCACCAATATAAACAAACTTCACTCCTTTTTTATTCCACTGCATTAGTGGGTTTTTCAATCGTAACAATTTTCTCACATATCATTTCTAGTACCCAGTTATACCAAGGAATATGTGGATATCCATTACAGATGGTTTCCAAGGACACTCCTTAATTTCCTTTGTCTTGGAAGTTTCCACATATATTTATTTTCTGGAGAGAACATTCCCAATAATGATACTTCGTCCATCTATAACTCACATTTACTATACTTTTCATAATGTTTTCCCTTCTAAAATTCTTTAGCATAGTATTCAAAAGCTCCTCATGTTTATCCTTTCTCTTAGAGTATATCATAATATCATTGATAAAGACTACCACAAATTTTTTGAGGTAATATCTAAAGACTCTATTCATTAAATCCATGAAAATTATTGGAGAATTAGTGAGTCTGAAGGTAATCACAATGAACTCATAGTGCCTATACCTTGTTTGAAAGGTAGACTTGGGAATATCTTCATTCCTCTCCTTTAATTGGTGATATCTTGACCAAAGGTACATCTTAGAGAAATAACTAAGCCCACGTAGTTGATTGAACAAGTCATCTATCCGAGTAAGTGGATACTTTTTCTTTATCATGATTTCATTGATCTCATGATAATCATTGTAGAGATGCATTGATCCATCCTTCTTCTTAACAAATTGGACTGGCACACCCCATGGTGAAGAACTCGGGCAAATAAAACCCCTGTCCAAATTCTCCTATAGTTGATTATTTAGTTATTCCATCTCAACGGTTTCCATTCTATAATGTGTCTTTGATATAGGCAAGGATCCAAAAATAAGTTCAACTGATAAATCAACCACTCCATCAGGAGGAATATGAGGCAATTATTCAGGGAATACATCAGTGTAGTCCCTCACAATGGGCATGTATTCAATCATGATTCACTCCTTTGTCTCTATCATTTGAGCTAGATATGATTCTAGTACATTGGAATTTAATTTAGCCAAATATATCATGTAACTAGATCTAGTCATTTCTACCATAACAATTTATATTTAAATATTAACCCCATCACTCAACACACCAATCTGGGAATCTTTACAAAACCCCACCACTGATTTATCAATCATAAAAGTTAAATCTATTAACGATCACATTTTCCTAGAGGAAAACCAACCCATATGAATCTATATTGTCCTCCTAAGAACTTATTCATCAATTATATTTTTTATATGTCACCTTTATGTAGGTCACATCACCAAAATACCTCACCCCTGATTGTATCAATAGATTTTAATATATATCATTTCACCTCGCAATAATTTTTTCCCATTTAGGATAGATTCTATAACCTATAGGTTTTATTAAATAAATGTTTTACATTGGAATCAATAAATCCCATCCATCAAGATAATATCGTATCTTAATTCATTGTAAAATATTCCCAAGGCCTGGAATGTAACATCCCAAGGTTTTCTAAAAATAAATTGAAAATTCTTGAAATTTTGTTTAAGGTATATATTTATAAGTATCCTTTAAACATAATTTTATTTCTTCTATGTTTTGAATTTCAAGAAACTTTCATCTACAATTGTGTTCAGTATGTTATTTAGAGACTGATGAAACAAACTTGTTTTTTTGGTGAATAGTAACATGCCCTTATGAATAGTAATATGAATAGTAATATGACCTCATGAATAGTAAATAATAATATTATTTTATTTTCCCATGGCAATAGGATAATGGGATCTTAATTAATTTTCCAATGTCACATGAAACTAATTGCACTTCAATATTGTTATTTTTTGAATTAACTGTGACCTTATTTAAAAATTAAATTAATAATATTTAGAAAATTATTTTTGAAAAATGGAGTT
Organism: Viscum album; assembly: GCA_963277665.1. Taxonomy (NCBI): domain Eukaryota; kingdom Viridiplantae; phylum Streptophyta; class Magnoliopsida; order Santalales; family Viscaceae; genus Viscum; species Viscum album. Next base: position 1,031,661,891 of record OY728121.1, on the reverse strand, counting down.
CATTTTTGAATTCTACACATCAAAAAATGGTTGGGGTAAGTTTTTGGTATTTTTCTGAAAGTCTTGAATTTTCGGTGAATAGTGAAATACGGTAAAATACCGTATAATCAATTTATCAGTAAAAATGCACTATTTATGACATAATAAGTGATGAAAGGACACTTGACTCGAACTCACTTGATATTTTCACTAATTAAGGCCACTTGTTTTGAGATTATTCATAGTCTTGATAAAAATATTATAATAATAATTAAAATAATCTAAAATACCTCCCCTCCTCCACTATAAATACCACCCTCACTCCCCTCTTCCTCCCACACCTCTCAAGCATTGAGCATTGTCTAATTTCTGCCAAATTCCCTCCCCAATCTTCTTCCCCACGTCCTAGAGCTTCTGGTCTCACCAAAAGACCAAAATCAAAGCCCTTAAGAAGGATCTCAAGGAGAAGAGATCAAGAGGTAAACATCCTCTTTCATTTTCATTCTTTCCTTCCATTTTATGTTATCCTCTTCCTTTCCCTTTGTCTTTTGTTGGGATATTTCATTAAATATTTCCCCTTACTGTCCAAAGTTTGTATGATGATGAGATATTCCATTCCTCTCATCAATCTTTTTTTATGAAATTTTAAGAGACGCCGTTAGGCTGCCGAATTTTTGTAAGAAATTTCTCATGTTTTCTTCATTTCAAGATTCCCTTCTCTTCATTCTTCACCCCCTCTTATCCAAGAGGCATGAAATCTCCAGAATCATGTATATTGTGGATGTTGTCATGTTTATGGAAAATTAAAAATCATTATTCCTCTCCTCTCTCACTTATTTAAATAATCAAAAAACATTGTCCATTTGTGTCGAATTACCGATATCGTGGACGATGTATTTTCAATCTCCATTAATTCTTTCAAGTCTGGTCATGAAACCATTTATATGGTTGAACCAGGTTATAATATATGTTTTATGAATCATATAAGGTTCTGGAATTCTTTTGTACTCATGATTCAAATTTACAAGACTAAATGATGTTGTAATTATCAAAGAACCACTTAAATTATCTAAACGAACATAATTAATGTTTAACTTATAAATCATCATCATATAAAGCACCAAAGTGATAAATGGTATAATTTATGGTACTGGAATTATGTAAATACTACTCCATTCCAATTCTTGAGTTTCACTTCCAATCAACAAGAACGATTCATCATGAACCGATTGTGAAAATCACAAAAGAACTCACCCAAAATAATGCAAGGAACAAAATACTAACCATTAAGGGGTGAAATGAGGTTATGAAATGACCATATAAGATGTTATAAACATGAACATGTTTCTGTAAAGTACTAATAACACTCTTTTAACCATTATACAAGAGGTTTAAACAATTTTGATGTAATACAAGCCCAAGGTAAGGGAATTCTTAACCCGATTTCCATTCTTTGGGTTAACCTTCTACTTTTTAATTTATGTGCTATTTAAATTGTTTGTGTGATGGGTTCTGTTTATATTATGTTTCATTATGTGTATTTACAGAGTATATACATATTCCATCCACTCTATTAAGTCTCACTTCAAGTATATGATGTTTATAAGGGACTTTTCTTCTAAAATGCTCTTTTAAAATTCTGTTTTATAAGATTCAAAAGGTATGTTTTTATGCTATTGTTTATGTTGTATGATTATGTTTTGGTTATTGGGCATTGTTTATGATGAAGGGTGGGACCTATATTTCCCTCCAATTCATTGCGTATGAGTAAGTTGGAGGTCGGCCGTATGGTTACTCCAAGTGTAACTGTGATGGTTACACAGAGTAAGGTAGCCGTGAGGGTTACAAATTTTAAGGTAGCCAAGATGGTTACGAGATTATGTAAGTAATGCCCCAATATAACTCTATGATTATAATTATGTTTGTGTGGATCTTGTGTAAATCTCATGTTACGCTATGTAAGATTTTATGGGTGGAAATCATGTCTTTTGAAAATGTTTTCATACGTCATGCGTATTCATGGACTAATGTGATTTTTCCTTCTTTTTCATACCTTACTGAGCTTTTGTGCTCATCCCAAGTTTTTAAATGATTTTTCACAGGTTAATGATGATTAATACAAGGAAGGAAGACATGTTAAATGTTGAAGAATTATCAAGGAGTCTTGTTTTGTGTTTTAATGTTTTATATTCTGAGGAAAATGGAAACTGATTTTCTGGTATCCACTATGTAACAATGTGTAATGTTATGAATGTTTTGTCTTAATTATCTAAAGCTATAAACTTGAAAAGATCCTCAATGTATAATGAAGTGTTTTCTTAAATAAATTGAAGATTATGTATGAAATAAGTGTGGGTTCTTATATGGAAGGTCACACCAGGATCCTTACTTACTACTATACACTTAGGACCTAGTCCATTCACTCAAAAATAGATCCATATGATTATAAATTAACTTATAAAATCCTTTTATTATACCCATATAGTAATAATATCATCACTATAAACCCACTATATGTCAATTGAGGTATTTAATATATCTAATGAATTAATAAACATTGAGTATTCATCATCATCATCATTCGTCCACTATCAATCTCAAAAACAATCCCCATCCTCGTTTATTGATTGCACTATGTTTTGGTGGAATCTTCATATAGTTCCTAAATATAAAACCACTAAATCAAATGGAATTTGGGGGAGAGTGAAATTGAGGTATGTGAGGAGGAATCATACCTAAAAATTCCTTATACACACTACTAAAATCACACTTAATCATGGAGGATTTAATGGAGAAAGACAGATATGAGGAGCTATCCAAATGGGCTTCCACATTGTCTCAATTAATTATTTTGTTGCAGATAACCTGTATTTTGTGTATATGTTTAATACCTTATAACACAATGGTTTCAGATTTTTATGTTTGACACATGTGTTTCTAGTTTGGTTCCATTATATAATGGTTTATAAAGATGCTTGAGAGATGAGTTTTGAATTTAATGACTCTTCTGTGATATTAATATTTTCATTTCAAAATGCATGTTTTTATTTAAATATGGATTAAGCTTATAAAATGTTATTAACATTTATATTTTTATTAAATTAAATAACATTGTTTTTTATAAATTTTAATGGGTTTGTGATTTTTGAAATTTCATAAGAAGGTGGGGAGGGGGTGGGGGATGTGTAGGTGGGGAGGGGGTGTGTGCAGGTGAGGAGGGGGTGTGCGGGTGGGTGGGGGCAGTGTGGGTGGGGGAGTGTGCAGGTGGGGGAGGGGTGTGAAAGGGGTAGGGGCTATTTAGGGGGGATGTGTAGGTGGGGGAGGGGGTTGTGCCATGGGAGGGGGCTGTGCAGGGGGAATCTGTTGGGGGTGAGGTGGGGATTGGGGGTGTGCAGGTGGGGAGGGGGTGTGCAGGTGGGTGGGGGCGTGACAGGTGGGGGATGGGGCTTTGTAGAGGGGATGAAGGGGGTGAGGTGGGAAGTGGGGGTTGTGCAGGTGGGGAGGGGTGTGCAGGTGGGGAGGGGGTGTGCATGTGGGTGGGGGGTTGTGTAGGTGGGGGTGTGCAGGTGTGGGGGGGATGTGCAGGTGGGGGCTGTGAAGGGGGGCTGATGGGGGTGAGGTGGGGAGGGGGGTTGTGTAGGTGGGGAGGGGTGTTGTTCATGTTTGTAGGGAGTGGTCTATGTAGGTGGGGAGGAGGGTGTGTAAGTGGGGAGGGGGTAGGATGATGGTAAGACCTTCCCCAATTGAAATTAATCCAACACCCATCCAAGAAAATATCGTCTATGTTTTCCAACTCACCCATGTCTATTGGGTCACCATCAATCACCCTGAAGTCCTACTCATTCCCAATTTCTCCAAATTAATTCATTATAAATAATTTATAATCAATTAATTGTTTACAAGGAAACTCACATTATAAGTCAAAACGATTACTTTTAGAATGAATTAATAGATATCAATGCCTAGATAGAACTACAATCAACAATACATGGAAGTTTTGTAGCATGCTCCTGAATTTTTCTTGGGAAACCCCCTATCAGAAAAAAAATTATACATAGTCCAATTTAATATATTTAAGTTTTAAATTATAAAAGAGTTAACCTAGGTAACATAAATTCACCAAAACAATGTGTGATAGCATACATATCTCATCTAATGTTATCCTCCATCTAGGATGAGTTAAAACACCATAATTTTTTTTCATTCCATGATACATAGGAGGATAATCAAAAATACGTAAAATATAAATGCCCAAAATAAAAAACAATGGGTAAATAACAATGAATATAGAGGAGTTAATAATATCATTACCTTTGGAATTGTTGAATAACACCCAAAATTGTTTGAATTGGAGGATAAATGAGAGAGGGAGGCTCCAGCTAATCCCTCTCAGGTGATTACTATTCACTCAATGAAATAGAGGGCCAATGAGCTCTATTAAATTAATACAAAGGAATTTTTCCATATTTCACAATGTGACTCCTATCATTACACCATAAAAATTAAGGGTATAATCCCCAACACTATCTTTACATCCTAAAACCTTTTAAGCCACCACAATTCTATACCATTTTACTAATATTATCATTTTAGATCATTATTATGGATAGTATTATAGGAATCCTTTGGGACCCAATAGTGTATGAGTATAATATTTTATCCGAAGATAGCATACCATATAGAACTGACCATTTCAGTTCTTGAGTACATTATGATAGATTGTGTTCCTGATTTTAGTATTATTTAGAATAGTCACTACTAATTAATGGATCTTATGTATAATAATAGATACCACTCCACTATTAGTACGACACATTTTGAGGCCTTATATGGGAGGCTCTATAGTTATCCTCTTTATTGGATATAGTTTATAGTGTTATCATTTATAGGGTCATAGCAGGTGTGGTTGATGATGAAAAAAAAACAGGTAATCTTGGAGTGGATGAGGAAATCTCACAGACATTATAAGTCTTAAAAACACTAAAGATAGAGGCCTTTTGAGTTTGAGGAAGGAGATCCTATGTTCTTTAATATCTCACTACAACATAGCTTTAGGTGATTTAATCAGCGAAGTGAGTTGTCTCTAAGATTCACCAAACCATTCCATATCAACTGTAAGGTAGGTGAGGATGTTTACCACCTGACACTACACTTGATGTTTGACCTAGTGAATAAGTTCCTCTACATGTGATAACTTAGGGAACATGTTCTTGATTCATTACAAATTATCAACAAGGTGAGTGGGGATTCGATTATGACACCACCTTATCATAGTATCCAATGGTTTTATAGAACTTGAAGGAGAGTACCTTCGAAGGGTGGGAGATACCATTGATACGCATCCTGTAGAAACATTGGAAAATTTAGAAGAGATTGTGGGAGCATTATTATTAAATGTGAACTCGGTATGATCACCTCTTTGAGTGAGTTTATTTTTTCAAGATAAAAATTCTTGAAGATAGGGCGGATGCAAGGACCCAAATTTTTCATGAATAATTTAATATTTTTTGTTAATATTTTATTATGTTATCATATAGTGGGATGAATTTTATGTTATTGTATGAATTAAATATTTATTTATTATTTTTTTAAATATATATTTTTAGTTGTTATGTGTATGAACAAATTGGATCATTGATATATTGTAAATGAATCCATTCTTGAAAAATTATTCAATTTAGTTTGAATTATGAGAGTTTTTAACTTGGAGTGGTGTATTTTTTATTCATGTTTTAGGACCTTATACTAGGACCATTTTGGGTCATTAATAATATAATCATATATCAAAACACTATAATTATAAATAATAAATTATTTTTTCATCCCACTAATTTAGAGATTAGCTACCATCAATGATGAAAACCTTGGGAGTAAATGGTTTAGATATTTTCGTTATTTATGGAGGAGATGAAAAATATATGGATCAAGTCTAAATAATAAAATCATTAATGATCCACCATCAAAGCTAGACTTTATTATTGATTATTTCTCTCTTCTTCATTCTAATTCAATTTTAAATGTCATTTTCAATCTATTATCACTATTATTTAATATTATGATTGTTTTTTGGGAAATATTATTATCATTTTCTTTTCATTTTTCATGTTCATTGAAGAAAATTTTCCTAATGAAGATTTAGGGGTCCAAATTTCTAATAAGCCTCCATTCCCCCTCCCTTTATTTGGGTTTCATTCTTGGCATTAAACCACACCACTAGATGAATGAGGTAGGTATTTATGGAGGCTCGGGACACTATAACAAGGTTGAAACAGTAGGGGCTATCATAGCTGAGAAAATAAATACAATATAAAGTTGCAACAATAATAAAGGATTTGAAATATCTGGTTTCTATGGAGGAAAACACAATCCCTAGCCATATTTTTATTGATCACACATTGGGTCTCATAATGTTTATCAATTAAGATTTCATGACAAGAGAATGATATCATATCACTTGAATCAACTGAGAACATATTGTGTGTATGTAACTATATGATCGAGGCGGTATAGTTGTACACACTAGACTACATTACCTATTACAAATGACATTTATCTCTTAAGAGAAATTCATGATCGATAAACTATATGACCCAGGATACAGTGTAACATTCCTAGATAACCCCAAATTCTCCCATGTTACGTCACTAAAAGGAAATTCTATTTAGGTTGAGAAGAAATGACTAAGACACAAAAGTACATACCCAACTACTACTTTGGAGTACACTCCATGTTAGTTGAATTACATTCCATGCACTCTTATCCTTTCAGTTTTCTTTGCAACTTCTCACCTATATTTCAAAATTGGAAAAAAAAGCCAATTCTGAATTTTTTTCCATATAGAATGTGAAAAAATATTTTTCACCATAAAAACCAATTTTTAGGTGTTTTAGGTAGTTTAATTATGTTATATATTTAGGGGATATGATAGGGTTTAGGTGATATATTTGGATAAGGTATGAGGTCAGTACTCTACTAGAAGAAAACATACATTAGGGTGCAGGTCCCCCCCCATATTATAGATTGAGATTTCAGGAACTCCCCCACATGTCCGGGTGTAGGTCCTCCATCCATTGAGATGGTACTCCCCCCATATATCATTCATGATTTCGTTATCCATGGATCTAGTTTCAGCTTGATCAATATACATTTCTCTAAATTAGGTACGGGTTATGCATAGGGATTTCTACTAGATTGATTGATATACCTTTACAATGATGAGGTGTCAGACCCTTACTAAAATTACATAGTGATGGTGTGTAATTTATGAAATCTCAGTTTTTTTGTGTTATGGGATGTAAAATATATCAATACTTATAGTTTCCATTGATAAATTTCTTTTATCTAGGTTGTAAACTTGAAAGTTATTTATCACATTGGTTTCCTCGATACCTAAATCATATTTCAGTTACTTTATTTTTGTGGAATTTCTTTGATGATAAATTATTATTTCCTTACTATCACTTGTTTTGAGGAATCATACTAGTAATTTTTATACTTTCCTTTAGATTCGAAATTTTTATGACATGTTTTGTGTATTTGAGATGATGCATAGTTTAGAGGTAACCTTTGTTGTTATGTTGATGATGGATTTGTTTCATAATAGTTCTTGATGGTGATGGCTAATTTCAAAGATCATACAAAGAATTTTTGCAACAAATTTTCATTCCCATTTTTTATAGGTCTATTTTAGCTTAAAACATTTTTCACCTATGTATTTTATTTCCTTTTGATTTTTCCAATGTGGTATTATTCTGGGGATTCAGTGTCTCATGCATGTATAGAAAATTGCTATTATTTTTTTATTGTTAGAATTGGATATTTTGAATTTGATTTGATATATATGATTTTTATAGGTTTTCATTAATATAAGGCCTCATACATTTAATATGAATTTTAGTCACTGGCCCATGGACTATTGTAGGAAGGCTTGGAATAGAACACTATGTATCCAGTCTAAGAATGGCCCTTGTAGGTTGGGTCATATCAAATCCATGGATAACACATGGTTAATCTCCAAAAATAAAGGAAACCTGAAACATAAATAGTCCAAAGACGTAATAACCATCATTGAAAGGGGAAGAACTTTCTCCTCATCAAGACTCCTAATAGTGTCTCCCATACCTCACGTTGATGACCCAAATGCACTGGCTCCACATAATCCTTGGTTTCCAAGATCACCATCAATATATATAACATATGTACATACAAACTACATGTGAGGAAAATATAGGGGTGAGTATAAAATACCAATTAAGACACCCCAAATAAAAGGGTAACGAAAAAACACCAAGATTAAACAAGTTTTGATAACAGATTAGGTGGGTGGGTGATGAGGTATTGCTGTACTTCACACTGTAATTTCATTACAACTCACTCTTGAAAGTGTGTGAGAGAAATATGATAATATCATCTCCCAATCATAATGAGAACCCTAAATCTAGACCCTAAACCACAAGGGAACAACTCTACCTCCTTAATCATCCTAATTAATATTAGTACAAAAGAATAATTACACCACATGATAAAGGCATAGCCTCAAACCTAAACGTTTATCCTTGGGTAACTAAAAATTTTGAGCCTATTCACATGAACTTGTTGATATACATGTAATATATTTACCACCTGGACCACAGCTTTCTAGATAATAGATCCAAAAAATTAGATATACTGATGCATCATTTTTTTCAGAACAACTTTCTATACCATGAAAACCCCTCAGAACACTTTTCCAAAAGAATATCACAAAAAAAATTATCACTAAACTGTAAGTCCCAAAACTAATTAAATAAACATATATTTGTTGAGGGAGTAATAACCCCCATAGATGGGGGGCCCATAACCCATCACATGGGGGAGTTCCATACCCCATTAATTATAATATAAAACTATTCTTTATCAATAATGTAATGATCCAGGGTGTTTTTAAAATATTTTATTACCATTGAGGACCCTCTCCCCTGATCTTTAAGGGATTGAAAACTCCATTAATGTATCATAAACTCTGTATTTTTTATGAAACTACTTTCTACATCATCCTCACAAAATTATAATAATCAATGAATGGATACTACTAATAATATTTTTTAGAAGATAATCACACCCTTACTTCCACAACTCTTCCATGAACACAAAAATATGTGTCAAACCACTTCCCCTTTCATGTAACAATCTGGTTGAAAAGACTAGTGTTATATCACCCATAGTTTCAAGTAATTCTCTATTTTTTTCTTTTAATCTATTCAATTGTTTGGATAATTATCACGAATTTTCTGGATAGGTTTAAAAAATTTAGAAGCATTTTAATAGTTCATTGTTTGAGCATGAGTATGTTAAACCATGTAGCATCTCTAGGAGACCATGTGAAGTGTATATGGGAGCTACTGGGAATATATACAGTTGGAACATAGTTTAGGAAAAAAATGTGTCCTAACCATGGGGATTTGAAATTTTTGGATAGCGGCGATTCTCATGGTTAGTGCACAATTTCACTAAATGCAAAACCTATCCATGTGAGATCATTAATTAAATATGAAATTTAGTTTTAAATACAAAAACACTCCCAAAAACCATTATTCTTCTTTCATTGACTTAGGCTCATGACATTGTCCCTTTCTATTGGATATTTTTTACTATCTTTGACATTAAGACTTAATTTTCAATGATTCTTCGATTGATGGATCTTAGAAACAAAAGGTAACAGATCGATTCTTCCATTATAATATAGATATATTCATTATATCTTGAAAAGAACCCTAGACCAGGTTTTTTATGAACAGATCTATGGGATCATATATGTTTTGATCGAACCTTCTCATTATTTTTTAGAGGAACAAAATAAAGAGTCTAGATCTGCAAGATCATGTGATGATTATCTGTGTTGAACATTTTCAAGGTAGGCAGGTTTCCCTCTTGACACTTCCTCTAGAATCTGAATTCTATTTGATTTTTAAAATAAGTTATTTATTTATTGAAATGAAAATATCTTGTTGAAACTCTACTAAATTGTGCACTCACTGGTTGAGATGTGAAACATGGGTTGTGGGTGATTCCCAAAAGGTGATTGATGAATTGATTAAATGATTTTCCTAAAACAAAGAATGTTTTCTATGAGTGAACTTATAATATTATGGTTGGCATGTGTTCATGTACATCATAATATGTTTGGAGGGACTTGGTAACCATGATAATTTCGTCCAATTATTATCATTAATGAATGAATTAATGGATGATGGGTTTCTTCTTATGGAAAAGGGAGATTTTATTCAATATGAATGAGTATGGGTGGGTGGTAATATGAAAGTGATAATCCAACTATTATTTAAAATAACACTTTCAACTAACTATGAGAATTATATTTTAAGTTAATTTCTATTAAATTTCATCCTTTCTGTTTTATATATAAAATTTGAGACTTTTTTAACTTCATTGATATTTTTTACAATTATTTTATTAAAACCAAGAGCTAAATAGATTCTTGTTTTAGTGGCATATGGGAAAAGTATCTTGGGGTATTCCTACAGTGTTTTTATAATCACCCGTTTATATGAACACTATGTAATATGTAGAATTTTTTCTATGATACAATAAAGAAAATGGTTTCATATTTCACTAGTGTTCCTTCTTAATATAGATTTCATGGATGTTATAGATGGAGCTTGATAATTGGTTTTGTTCTTGGATTTTAGAGTGGTTCCCCCTTGGCGCCTGAGTTTTTTTTTTATTTTGGAGTCATAGTTGTTATGGTTTATTATTTACACTATTAATCCAATTATTTTTCTTTTAAAAATTTGAGTTATTAGTTTTACTCATGCATCATTTAAATTGAAATATTTGTTTTCATATTTTATGTTTGTATGTGTGTGTTTTCATGTGTGTGTGAAAAAGTTTAAAACAAACCCCCTCTTTCTTATTAAATCCTAATTATTTATTTCCAATATTTGGTGTCTATGAAATATCACCTCGGCTGGTGGAACCTCACCTCTTTCTGAGGAAATGGTTAGGGTTAGTTATTACAAATGGTATCATAGGATGGTCTATAATTTGGGTTAGTAACAAGGAGATGTGACATGTTGGGACTTGAAATATATAGTATAAAAAGATGCAGCTAACCTCTTTATATTGAACTTCTAGTTTCTAGTGTGGTAGGGGTATAAAAAGTGTTATAAAAAAATTCTAGGTTTTCCATAATCTCATCATTTTGGGTTTAGACAATGAGAATTTGATATCAGGCATTAGTAAAGAGACTTCCCACTAGGACTGAATTATTACATAGTTGTTTTATTTTGGCATTGTTCTCTTATGATTTTTATAGTTTTTATATGATATAAAATATAATCCTAAATAATTATGTGTTAAAATTATTAATTTTTAATTGTTGATATCTTTTTGGAACAAAAATTTAACTAGTGATGATAATAGGAAACCAACAAGAGGTTGTATTAGAGAATGTAATTCCACTTCAACCACATGTAAACCAGTAGTTAGTCCAAATGATTTTTCAAGAATTCTAAGATTTCAAAAAGCGACCTTGGGATGAGGAACCTCATAGCATCAATCACTCATTAGAATTATAGAATTAGAATCAACAAAAAATTATAAGTGATTCAAGACCTGATAAAGAAGAAGTATGGTTTTGTGTGAGGAAAATATTATTAAAATTCCTAGAAACTTAGGTTGATGTATAGGTCAGGATAGTAAGGTACATTCTTGAGGTATTGACCCTATAATGGTGGGACTCAAATATTCAATAAAAATAGACTAAGGGATTAATTGGGAGGTTTTTTAGGATTTATTAAATAAATTTTTTATACATACATATTCTAGATAAAAAAATAAAGTATTTATTCCAGCTGAAACAAGGAATTATGTAAGTGACGAAATATGATGCTCGATTCACTCACCTAGTTTTCTTCATGATAGAGGTAGCTGCAAGAAAAAGGATGAATGCATGAATATTAAAGGTAGGTTTATGATATTATTTTCTATCTAGAGTAGAAATATTATATAATATAGATCATAGGGAAATTGTGAATAAGGTGCTAGTGGGAGAGAGAGATTTTTAGGGAATACTTAAGGAGGGGACACAATTATCCATCCAAGTGTAGGTGGGAACTAACAAATCAATATCTTTACCATACTTTCATTACAATAAAAACATGTTTCATTCAATGTATCAATATTCATCACAATAAAAATAAGTGTAATGCGCTACCATGAGATTATCACAACTTTGATAAAAGGGGGGATCTCATGAAATATTTCGTTAGATATCCAAAGTCAATGGGAGGTGATGGATCGAACCAGTATCATATATCCCATGTTCAATCAAGATAATCTCGTCAAAAATATTATCTCCCTTAGAATTGGATAAACTGGGATATCAAGACAAAACCATAGCAAGTGACCAAGGACAATTCTATGGGACCTATTAAATAGTTATATGGAGTTGATAAGACTATGATAACTAAGAAAATAGGTCCCTCAAAAATTTGAGGTATTATTATTCATAACTTGACCCTTATACATTTATTTTTTGATATTGGTGAGTCTCATTATTATTTTTATCTACCATGGTTAAACAATTGGTCATTCATATGGAGATTATTCTTTATATCATAAGAATAAATACACCTATTGGACAACAGGAATGTAGAGTATTCATGTTTAAAGATTTTAACATTACCACTGATACAGTATAGTTCATATAAGAGTATAAAATATTATAGATGGATTCTTTATTTAATCTTCAGAATGTACCAGTTGGTGGAATTATGAGCTTATATTGATTCATTTGTATGATAGGTAATTATAACACCCCCGGATGGATCTCTTCACATATTCAAAGGGGATTGGGATATGAATATTGGAATAGAAAACCCTTTAATGATAGTAGATAAATCCATTTCAAGTCATCTAGAATAATTAATTTGGGTGATACAGATGAAACTATAAATAATATTATTCATGCAATAGTGGACTGATACTTGTATGTATTTCCAAATTATTTCTCTATATTACCCTGTGAATAGGAGAATAATTTTTCTATCAATATACTTCTAAGAAAAATCCTTACTTCACTTCTATCATATAAAATAGCTCTAAATAAGTTCTAGTATTTAACATTATAACTAGAATAATTGTAGAGAAAGGGATTAATTAGACTAATTATATCACCTTAGGCTGCTCCAATTCTTTTTTTAATGAATTTAATCCATTTCCTTAAATTGTGTGTTAATTATTATAAATTTTAGAAAGTTACAATCAAGAATAGTTTTCCTCTTCCTTGAATTGATGATATATTTGATCAATTAAAGGGATCCAAGTGGTTATCTATGATTTATCTATGACCATGATATCATCAACTCAGAGTTAGTGAAGAATATATTCCAAAGACAAAATTTCAAAGTTGATATGACCATTATGAATACATTCACATTCCCTTGGTTATGATGAATGAAATATCAGTTTTCATGGCCTTGACAAGTTGTATCTTCTAAAGGTTTCATGATTTATTTTTTTTGGTATTAATTGATGATATTCAGGTTTACTCTCAAAGAAGGAATGAAAATGAGGATCACATGGAGATTGTATTGAACACATTGCAGGATCAATAAATTTATTCTAGATTTTCTAAGTGTGTCTTCTAGATATATGAATTAAATTTTATGAGCCATTTTATTTCTGATTAATTCATATCAGTTGACCTTGATAAGATCAAAGAAATTATTTCATGGAATCTTCCCAGGTATTTCTTTGAGATATTGTGTTTTTTAGGATTAGCTGGATATTATTCTTACTTAATTTAATATTTATCAAAGATTTATTCTACCATGTGTGTATTAAATAGAAAGGGAATTCTTTTTTGTTGGATTGAAAATTTTTATAAACCCCTTCAGGATCATACATATCAAATCACTTCATTGACCACTATCTTACGAAAACTAGTTCAAGGCTATGTTGTATATTGTGATGTTTCTAGATCAAGACTTCCATGTGTTCTTATATAGGGAGATTATATTGTGGCCTATTGATTAAGGAAGTTGAAAATACATGAAAATAATTATATGATTCATGGCCTAGAATTAGTTGTATTGGTCCATGTTTTAAAAACATGGTGGCACTATCTATTTGAATAAAATTTAATTGTCTTTAATAATCATCAAATCTTGAAATATATCTTCTCTCAAAGATAGATAAACTTGAGGCAATTATGTTTGATTGAGTATGTATAGATGTTTCAATTTTACATGGTCTGTACACCTAAGAAATGGAATTATGTTTATGACGATTTTAGTTAAAAGTATTATAATGAAATGGTTATAGAAAATCATAACGAATAGCAGTTAATGATCATTATTGCTGACATGCATATCAACAACGCTGAATAGAATGAAAATGAAGTTTTCTTCCGAACCACTCTTGTTCCTTTGTTTATGTATTTATTAAAATAGGATCAATGATCAGTTCCTATCTACATTACCATTAGGTAACACCTATATTCAAGGGAGACCATCAATGATTAGATAGAAGATGAAAACTCTACATCGCATTTTCAAATTCGAATTATGGTTCCCTAGTCTTTCCAAGAAAATATTATTTCAACACATCTCTATTAAAATGGTCTATTTACCTAGGTAATCATAAAATTTTCAAATAAATAAATAAAATTTCTTGTGGTTAAGTATGAAAATCAATATTATAGTTTATGTTATTAAATTTATCTCTTTCCAAAAAGTAGAGGATGAGCATCAACTTCTGGAAGGTATGATAAAATCCATTAATTTACATGTTTGTAAATGAGATAAAATTTATATGGACTTTTACACAGGTATATCATAGATACTTCAGAATCATGATGTAATTTGGTTATTTGTGAATTGACTGAAAAATTTGGTGCACTTGCTCCCAATAAAAGAGTTCAACATGGTAGAAGATATGGAAAATCTATATATTATAAAAAATTTAAAGTTACATAGAGTACAAATATTTATTTTTTCTGACATAGATCCATGATTTAGTTCTTGATTTTTGGGCTCTTTAAAACATTCACATGAAACCCAATTGGCTGTGAGCACAACATATCATCCTCAAACATATGAACAGTCTAACATATGGTTCAGATATTGGAAAGTATGCTTATATCTTTTGTCATTGACTTTGATGGATCATGGGAAGATTAAATTACTTTAAATGAGTTATTATATAATAATTTTTTTTGGATTTGACTAATACAGATCCATTCGAGGAATTATATAGACATACTTATCACTCTCCATTTTTTGGGTGAAAATTAGAGAAACTTCACTAATTGGACCTAGTCTTATCCAGTATAATATAAAAATATTTAGATGATATTGAAGAGGATGGATATATCCCAAAATAGAAAATAAATAATTTTCATATTATCATCATCACACATTATCTTTTGATATAGGTGACCATGTATTTTTGAAAGTGTTGTCATAATTGGTTTATCATTATTTGGGAAAGAAATTGAAAAATAGATCCTCAATATTGGGACCATTTGAGGTTTTGGAACATATATTTAATGTTATATATCAACTATATTTACTAACAAGATTCAATGTGGTCTATAATTTCTTCTGTATCTCTCATGTGAAGAAGTACCAGCCAGATCCTAGTCATATGATTAGTTAGGATCATGTTACTCTTGATCCAGATATGATGTTTATCCATGGAATAATTTTTGTGAGGAAAAAATATTTACTTAGTATGACTATTATGTAAATACGGACATATTAAATAAGAAACATGGGAATGATATCAATCAATGTTAGATCAATGGTCGGAACTCTTCAAATAAAACACCAATATTTAGCTTTTAAGGATTGAAATAAAAATGGTGTGGATAATGTAACACTTATGGTTTGAGTTAATTATCTATTTTTTATATTTTATGTTATGAAATTGTTGGGATAATTATTTTTTTAGTTTTTGGATGATTTTAAAATGTTTTAGAAGGGTTTTTAAGGGTATATGGTTTAACCAAGGGTAAGGTAAACTATGAAACTTATTCAAGAAAACTCGCAAGGTTATTGTGGTATTTATTGGGTAGTTACATGTTTGGGGAATGTTTTGGTCAAACCATAGAGCCTAACCACAAAACATGTAAATTTTTGGATAGTGATAATTCACACAATTGGAACATGATTTTTCTAACCATGTGACATCATTAATTAAAATCAGAATTTAGTTCTAAAATCCAAAACTCATCTGAAAACCCTCATTCTTCTTTACATGAATTAAGATACCGACCCTTGGACTTCCTCTATGTGATTTTTGATGATATTAAATTTTTAAACCATTTTTTTGATGATACTTTGAGTATTGGATCTTGGAATCAAAATATAAAGGCTCTATTCTTCTCTTCTAATCTAGATCTTCTGGTTTTTGTTGTTGAATGAAACACTATACATGTTTTTTTATGGATGGATCTACAGGATTATTCATGTTTTGATCAAACCCACTTGTGATTCATTAGAGTAATTAAAGAAAGAGTCCATATCTATGAGATCTTGTGAATATTTTTCATGTTGAACATATTAGAGGTATGTGTTTTTTCCCTCTTTCCACTTTATATGGAGTGTGATGACTATTTGATTTCAAAAATAATTTTTTCTTCTTTGAAATGAATATATCATGATAAACTTTTGTTGAATTGTGCAATTTTTGGTTAGTTCTCGAATCATGGGTTGTCGGTGATGCCTATAAGTTTCTTGATGAATCAATTAAATGATTTTCCTAAAGCAAATAAAGGTTTTTATGTGTGAACTTGACATAATACAGTTGGAATGTGTTCAAATCTATTAGACCTTATCTATAGGGACTTGGTCACAAGGCTAATTTGGGCCAATGATTATCGCTAAGTGATGGCTTGGTGGAGGATGGATGTCCACTCATGATCGGGGGAGATTTCATTCAGAATGAATGGGTGTGTGTGGTTGAGAATATAAAAGGGATAAAACAAGTTATTTTTTAAATAACTATTTATTATTCCTACGACAAATACATTTTTAGTGAACTTATCTAGAGTTTTTTCATTTTTATTATATATATAATATTAAACATTTTTATTAAATTTGATATTTTGTACAACTATTTTATAAAAAATATGTTCTTAGTCAAATCTTGTTTTAGTGGAATGTGGGAAAAGTCTCTTCCGGATTTGCTACTAGGTTTTTATAATCTTTCTCCATATATGAAATTTTGTGGATATTTAGTTATTTTACTCCATGATATTATAAATTTAAAGGTTTCATACATCACTAGTGGTGCTTCTCGATGTAGTTAACATCGATTTTGGAGAAGGATCTTGCGATTTGGTCATGTTATGGGATTCTATAGTGGTTCCACCTTGGTTCTTGTGTCTTTCATTATTTTGTAGAATTAGTTTTTTTGGTTTATTATTTCCATTGTTACTCTGACTATTTGTCTTTTAATACTTTGAGTTGTTATTTTAACTCATGAATCATTAGTATATATATATATATTTATTTGGTTTGTTTGTATGTTGGTTGTATGTGTGTGTTTTCATATGTATGAAAAGGGATAAAACATTCCCCCAATTTCTTATTAAACCCTCGACATTAATTTCTATCCTTTGGTTTCAAAGGAATGTCACCTAAGGCCACTGGAACCTATTCTCTTTCCAATAAAATGGTTAGCATTGGGGTTTTTTGGAGCATACAATGAATCAAAGATCAATCCCCCATATCCATTCCCAAGGTTACATACACAAATACCACAATAGGGAAGGTCATAATTTCATGGATCTGACACACGCCATTATTGTAGTTCAAGTTGAAGTGGACCTAACCCACCCCTTGTACCCGCCCCACTAGTTGGATGGGATTTATGGGGGAGGTTGTCTTGTGACATAACATACATCTACAAGGTCCCATCACATAGTGTTAGACTAGAATCACCGGTCTGAGTTAGTTCAGGGGAATCAACTCACTCACCGACCTCACTCGACCCCAAAGGTTGGGTTTGGGACCTCTATATGACTATCCCACACCACCTTTCCCAGCACGCCTGTGCTCATACAACAACATCCCTCATCCTCTGACCACATGGTAGGTGGATTTATTCTTATCCCTTTTCCAATCCAATGGTAAGGGATCATCCATAATCATTCCTCCACATGTTTCATCGCACAAATTGCAGATGGAAATATATAGCGGGTTGGGGGGATTTTTAAAACAAAATAATCATATTAAATTTGAAACTTTAATTAAAAAATATTATGAATACAATGTAATAAAATTAGGTTTAAATAGATTACTGAAGTAAGAGTATAAGTGATGTAGTAGTAAAATAAATAATTAGGTTGAGATAATTTTATATTGGTCAAGAATATCATAATCCAGTCTTAATACTTACAAACATTGGATTTATAGAAATGAACTAGAATTTAGTTTTCTTGGGAGTGATAAAAAATTCACATTTTCTTAGAGTTACAATCCAATAAAAAACCATGTCTTCTTCCCATGGAGGTATAAACCTAATAAAATGTGTCTTTTCAACCTAGAGACATGAACCCCACTTTTGTCTTTTTCACCTAGGAGACACGAAACCAAGATACCCTATTATAGATAATGAAGAACCATATATGAACCTTTTGTATAGGATTGTATAATCTGTGTATGATTATATTTTATCTCATGTTTCACAGTGGTGTTATTTATAATATATATTATGTAGATTAACAAATAATTCCTCAAATATATAATATTAGTGATGGTGATGAATGAGAAATATGAAACCCTTGAAATCATGTTTTAATAATGTAAATATTTGTTGATATAGTAATATATTCTTCTTTCTCAAAATTTAAGCAAGACTTCAACAAAAAAAATTAATAGTTTCTGCTTCATGTTGATGTATCAGGTATTTTTAATCAATTATCCAATGAATACCTTGAAATATAAGAATATCATGCAATGATAATATTGACCACATTAACACCATGATTATTTTATTTCTTATCCATTTAAAATAGTTATAAATTATACATGAAAATATGGAAATAGTTTAGTTTACTTATGCAAGTACACAAATATTTTATAAAATCATTTTAACAACCACTTCACGTAGATAATTATGGATATGGGATTTTTAAATATCCATTCCATCAATAATCATCACAACATACAATAATAAACTATTTAATAATAAAAATATATTAAAAAAGTTAAATGTGTGTTCTATTATAGTTATCATCCTATTTTCACATCATGTTTCACCTATTAATAATACATTAAATCCACTTCACATCCTATGTTGAAAAATCATAATACATTCACATTATAGTTCTATTTTTTATTATCCACTGAAATGACATCAACTTTAAGACATTGTCATGCATCTTCCTCAAATAGTGTCATTTGATCACACTATCCATGATGGAAACACATACAATGAAATTTCATTATGGTTGTATCATTATACATCACTTGGTGTGATATTTAAAAATATTTTTTTTGTGTTTTTAGAAAATGTGATTAAAAATATCGACTACTACAAGATCAACTCTATATGGATATGTATTGGTTGATTCACTAATCTACTTATTAATAAACAATGGAAAACTCAAATATGGTTGGGATTTATGTATGTGTAACTTCAGTGAATTGAAATGTATTTTTTATAATTTTTCATTTATAGGTGTGTAAATATAGTGGTATAGGGATTAGTAAATAACTAGTAAGGGAATAAGAGTTTTGATTTAATTTTAGATGTGTGGGAGACTAAGGATACTAATCACCTCTATGATGCATTTTAAATGGTCTAAGAAATATAATTTCATTTTAAAGATAACTAGTTCCTTAGAATCTGCCATCATGGTAGTCTAGTGACTTACTCATGAATATAAGAGTCTCTGTAAGGTTTCTCTCATCCCACATGAGTATTAATTGGGTTCAATTTTCTATGAGTAGGTTTTCAGTACACCCCTTTAACTCTCATCCATCAAAGTGCAGTGATCATTAATTTAGTTAATGGATTTGGCTTAAATTTCATTGCCTCGCTATCACCCTTAGATCATATCACCAATATAAAATTAGAATTAATAATTAGAATGTCAGTAATAATAATACAACATCTGGCTTCCATAAGGCATACAATATAAGAAATTTTCACATTTCCCTTATCACCCACCTATAAGACTACCCTAACATCCTTAAAACAATGAAAGAAAGATTCCTTATCATATATGTGCTACTTTTCCCCCTCTTGTCCTTGAGCTCTAAATATTTCAACTTCACTTCCTGGGATAAATGGATGATGGTAGGAGATAGTAGATTGGATATAGTATAGTGGTTGAATAGAATAAATGGGAGGAATAATCATATCAATGTAGTATGAAATATTGAATATAATCAATGGAATTAATCCCCTCAATCATTGGGCTCCCCCTATATATGGTTAATTACCCTGATTTCACTCAAAATTTTCATTATACATTGATATTTCACCACATTCTTTGTTTTTTTCCTTTCAAAAAACCATAAGTTTCAATATTATCCTCAACTATGAGAGTGGGGGACTGGGGTGAACAATCTTCACCTTTATATTTTAGGATCCGCTTCAACATGAACATTCCTAAAGTGACAATATAATTTTGTAAAATAGTCCTTTTATAAATATTACACTCTTCTCATGTTTCCAAATGGATTTTAGATGAAATTAGTTGATAATATTTCAAATTTAGGGTCCCTATTTAATTGGGATTCATCAGCTAATTTGAGTGCACAGTTTAGTCTGAGTGGAAATTAAAACATAATTTATTGAGGATTTTTTCCATACTTGAGGAGTTTTTGGAGCTCTATATAGAGTTGTAAAAATTTTAAAATACATTTTCCCTTGACATTGAATCACGAACCCTTAAAAATACACTAAACCCAATGAGTTTTTTGGTAAATCTTGAGAGAGTGCTAGAACTTGAGGTGACATTAAGGGAGGTTAACATGCCATCAGGGATTGGGATTTCATTTTGAAAACATAATATAGTATTGGAAATACACAAAAGTATATTGGAATTTGATCTTCCAGTAGATATGGTTTAATTACCATTGGCACTCAAGAGTACATTGAGCAGGCTTAAGGATGCATATACTATCTTTCACATAACACTTTCTCTCCCAAAACTACTATTTCATAGTGCTTGTGGTTCCCACTTTAATCGTAAAAAGGAGTTTATCCTTATTTTTATTCATATGTGAGGGGTACATGTAGGTTTTTACTCGAAAATAGCACCCATGAGATAGATTTAATCACACAAAAACAATATTTCTTCGATTTAATCTCACACAACCACTAAAATTTTAATTTATTTACACATGATCTCCCCATTTAATTTTACCCATACACAGCTCACTTCACAACCAAAATAAACTATTTTAATTACTTTAAAACACCAATTCATATTTTCCACAATTAAATTCTCTCAAAAAAACACCAAGAATTCATCTTTTCTCAAGACTAATCCCAAACTCATTGAATTTTAATTTTCATGTAATTATTTTAATTTAATTTTGAACGTAAAGAATCACTATAAATCACCTTTACTCAACATCATTATTCCATTTCACAATTTTAGGTTTATTTTATTTAATTTAACTTCCCCTTTCTAGAGATTGAATTTCCCAAATTGTACACAACTTTAAAACTCTTTTAAATGTGTAATTATGTTTTTAGGTCTGAATAGATCCTCTTAAGTCACTTCCAATCTCTCTTTAGACGTTATATTAAGAGGTCCAAATTTTTAAAAATCTCTCTTTATATTTTATAGTTATTCCCAGCTCTTTCCCTTTATGTATATGTTGTTCATTAGTTGGAATTTATTTTTTAGTAGCCAGTTTTAATTCTAAAATTTCAATATCATCTACTTCAATTCCCTTATAATGGAAATGAACTCTACTTTTTAATTTTTAGGTTCTTCAACAGCATTAAAAAATACATTCATAGGTTCTTATGGATTACCCTTCTAAAGCTCAGATTTAGTGGTAGCTTTCCCAATACCCTAAATTTTATAGGGTTATTTCACACTATCAGCTCCCAATAACCTTCAAGTGGACTACTAAAATCAATTATTTTTCTATCTCTTATAGTGATAGTTAGTAACAAGGTTTTAAGATCATGGATCCCTCTAGCCTTCCCCATTGCATGTCCCCAAAGCTGTAATGACCCGAAATTTCCATGTAAAATGTTTTCTAAATATATGGGAATTTTACGAGTCAGAGAAAATTGAAGGCGTGTGATTCCGAGGCCTGTAGTTCCCAGAATGAATTGCTGAAATTTTGTTCAGGTACGTTAATTAAACGTGCAAGCGGGTTTTTATAACTTTTGAACTGGTGCTCACAATTGAAATATGAGGACACTGTTGAACTCGTAGTTCTGGTATTCGCTTAAGGATACTTTCACCTCGATGGCAGTTGGTTGAGGGTGAAAGTTAGTGTTTGGGTTTTCATGAAAGAATTAAATAAAAATAAAATTGTGTAACATTTTATTTTTATTTGGAACTCCATGTGGATGTTGAGAGGTGGGGAAACTGAACTAAAACCTCCCATGAGAGGTTATAGAGGTGGGGACCACCTATCCTAACCTCCCATGAGAGGTTATGGTGGTGGGGACCACCCAAGGTTTAAAACCCCTTGAACCCCTTTGAACTCCCTCATAATGGGGAGAAACCCCTTGTGCTCCCCCATTTAATTATGCCAACCCACTCCTTGATTAATTATGCCACCCCCTAAATTAATTAAACCAATTTGAATTTATTCCAACAACTTAATAGATACCATAATCTATTATTTTGGTGATCTCTTTATTTTGGTGGAATAGGGAGGAAGGAGCCTTCGAAGAAAAGCTATCCAATAAAGAATTCCAATGAAGAACACCGACTTTGACTCTGACTTCTTCCACAGGACATTCGTTGACGAGGAACATATTTAACGTCAACGAAATGGTGATGGAGGAAATGTCAACGTCCGTCTATTCCCAGCGACATCGTCTCCTTCCCGGTGGACAATATTCAATGAATCAAACGAATGAGGTAGGGGTTTGTTTGTGAATGGTTATATTCCCATGTTCTTCCCTTGATTTCTTTTGCAGGTTTGGGAATAAATCATTGCAGGAGGTTGAAAAGCTTGACGTTCTTCTTTCAAGTTCTTGTTGAGCCATATGATACCACTCTAACGCGGAGGCTGCGGGCCAAACAAAAATGGCCCGACCTGTCTGTCGTTCGTCCATATTGTGTACTTCATGATGGAAGAGGGTGTCTTGCACCACGACGATGAAAGAAGAGCGGCCAGCTAAACTAGCCACCAGTGAAGGCATGGTGCCCTTCCGCCCTACAGCTCTACCGCCCGCGTCCTCCGTGCCCCGCGGTGCCTCATCACCCGAGACGCCGATGTCGTCTAAGGATGATCCGCCACCCGAGCTGCCGCCTGCGGCCACGCCCCCCGAACCGCTATCGCAGTCCACGGCCGAGCTACCGCCCAAGCCGTCGCCGCCATCCATGGCCGACCTGCCACCCACGGACTGCTGACCCACCCCGCGGCTTCCTCCCCGCGGCCAAGCCGCCCCGGCCGAGCTACCCCCCGAACTAGCGCCCTCACGACCCTTCGTTGCCTCGTGGCCACTCGCGGCCCTTCGCAGCCACTCACGGCCCTCGCAGCCCCTTGCGGCCATCGTGGCTTGCCAGACCACCCAGCGCGCCAGAATATCCAACACGGGTCGGGCCGGACCCAGAGGGTTGGGCCGGATCATCCCAGGCCAGGTTGGGCTGGGTCGGTCCGACCGAGTAGGATCGGACCTGGACCCACTACGACCCATTTACGCTCCTTTGTCCATAAGTTTTCCACCATGCGTCTGTTTAACGAATCGTCAACGATACAGGAAATCATGGAGCGAAACGGTCCCTTTGAGTATACCCCAATAGAGATTTCGATTAAGATTGGGTATGGTCAGGTTGGATCAAGCTTGAATCCAACTAGGCCCTCGGGACTAAAAGACCAATAACTCACAGACCGGGAGTTCGATTGACGCACCATCTATTGCGTTGAGACACCTATGATGTGGCGGTCCATTGAGATGCTTCTTCATGGGACATCATGCCAGTAGGAGTATCGACTACTGGATTGTGGAGCGGATCCTCCCAAAGACAAGTGAGTATAGTGCGGGAACCTAGTAGATGGTTGTGACGTGAAGAATGATGAGTGATCCTTTGTGGGCCAGCACCGAGAGATCCTCTGTGGGTTAGCACTTAGCGATCTTGTGTGGGTCAGCACTGAGCGATCCCATGTGGGTCAGCACCGAGCAATCATGTGTGGGTCAGTAGCGAGTGATCTAGTGTGCATCAGCACTGAGCGGTTGTGTGGGGGTCAACACTGAGAGATCCTGTGTGGGTCAGCACCTAGCGATCCTGTGTGGGTCCGCTTATTAACAGAGTAAGATGATTCTTTAGTTACATCTAATCATCGGTACTTCTTTACTTAAGTTATACCCGGTGTGAGCTGAGTCAGTACCTCTATGGTAAATTCCTTCATGGTAATACCATGGAGGTATTCTTCTGTGTGGCATACCTATTTGGTACTTTCCTTTGTGGTTTTCCTTCCTTTGTGGAACAGTGGAGCTTGGGGCTTTGAAGTTGGACTTTGTGTTTTCCTCATGACTGAGATGGGTTTACAACTTAGGTATAAGTATGGGCATATACCTAAGTAGGGTTGACAGTTGTTTCCTTGTTTTTTGGTTTATCCTTGGTATATTTTGTGAGATATTGAGGGTCACAGGGTCCCTACAGAGTATCGTTATACTCACCCCTACATAGGCTATGCCCTCACCTCATTGTGTTTGGGGTAGATGATGGACAACACTAACTATGGACGAGAGTACCAGGACTAGAGGTAGCTCGGAGGTGGACCTAGAAGAGGCGTACCACAAAGATGATCATTCAAGAGTTGTACCTACCCTTCAGGTAGGATCCTTGGTGGTTGATCACAGGAATTGTTCCAGTTTACTTGTACTTTCAGTTTCCTTATACTTTCCAGTTGGGCTTGTATTCTGTCCTCATTTACTTACTGTACTCACTTTATTTACTATTCAGTTTACTTGAGTTTGTATCTTGTTGTGTTATTGGTTGTGTGTGTTACAGGTTATAAAAGAAATTCCTTCCTAGTTTTAGGGAATATGCCTTCGGTGCTGGTATCTATCCCCTGGCCTATGGAAGGCGGGCTTGGGGTAGTCACGGTACGGGCCCCGGGGAACAGGTCATGAAAATTTGGTATTAGAGGGAGGTTCTACAGTAGAAAATAGGACTCTGATCTTTTTAACAGCAATAGTGTTAAGTGTAGTGAGTGTGGCTATCAGTTTAGGGAATCTAGTATTGGTACGATAGCCGACGTATCCATACACCAAGACCCTGACTTCTAATTTCCGACTCAATGCATGAAAACACTGATTGTGTGTGTGTTTTCCAGAGTCTTCATTGTGATATCTTAAGTCATCTCACCATATATAACTTTTTGACCGTGGTGCACTTTTTTTGTTTTAGGATGCATCCACGAAGACAGACAGCTAGGGTTCCGAGAGTTGTATGTGCTGATAACCCACTGAGAAACGAGGCCTCGGTATAGGGCCCACATCCAGTAGAGGAAGCATCAGAGGCACCAGAGGTACCATTACCTGTTGGGTCACTGATTCCACCGGCCCCAGCAGTAGAGGGTGCACGCCACTTGAGCACGTTTTACGAGTTCCAGCGCCAGAGGCCACCCAGGTTCAAGGGAGAGATGGACCCACAGGTGGCTGAGGATTGGGTGGAGGCGGTAGTGAGAGTCTTCTGACTGGTATGGACACTAGCCGACCTCATGGTAATCCATGATTCCATCCTTTAATAGGCAGTAGAAGGCAGAAGGTAGATCTTCATGCTCCAATTTCACGATGAGGTGACGCTTCTCTGGACAGACTTCGAGAGCCTGTTTTGGGAAGAGTTTTTTCCAGATACTCTTCGTGCAGTGCACATACTGGAGCTTCTTCGTCTGTAGAAGGGTAGTATGATTGTGGCTCAGTACTCATCGAGGTTCCCTGACCTCTCACGCTACTCCACAGATATGGTTCGGGATCCATTCTTCCGGTCCTGGACCTTCGAGTAGGGGCTCAGGTGAGAGATCAGGGCATCGATCATCTCACTCAGTATCTCGATGTAGGTAGGGGTTTTAGAGAGATCCCTCTTAGTAGAGATTTTTCTTTTCTAAGTAGTCACCAGTAGTGAAATCCACCACTGGACATCATGTAGCGTAGTCTTATACAGCTGGTATCAGACAGATGTCACAGAGTTCCAAGAGGACCAGACCTATAGGTGGATGACTGCAGGATTTATAGTTGATTGTGCGGGGAACCTGAGGTAGATCCAGTCATGCCAGGAGTGGGCAGTGTTAGGCATGTGGCGGGTAGGGTCACAAGGCTCATGACTGTCCAACCCTCCGTGTAGATGATTAGCAGATGGTCGAAGGACTGCCCAGGAAGATACATATATTCGATCGAGTTGGTCTGCAGGGAGTAGGAGGACGTGGCAGAGGAGATGGTCATGCAGCTGGTGGTGGGCAATGATTTTAGATGTTACTGCCACCACCACTAGGAGGTCCACCCTGACTATAGGGAGATGGTGGACCGGGGTGAGCTCAGCTCTAGGAAACTGAGGCCTATGATCATGGCGCTCCGGAGATGATACGAGGTATGATATGTGTCTATTACACCTTATCTCCAGTACTTATAGACACAGGTGCCAATCATTATTTTATTTCCACTCCCCTCATTCGGGGCTTAGAGATTCCGATTGAACCGTTGGCTCAATCCTTACGGCAAGAGACTCCTATGGGAGTGGATTCGACGATTACGCACTGGTGCCAGAAGTGAGAGCATACTATAGGAGGTGAGAGCTTTGGCTGGGATCTCCTAGTACCAGTGTCGAGGCCTTACGATGTCATCTTGGGTATGGACTGGTTATCGACATTCCATGCTCAGATAGACTGTATTAGGCGCAAAGTGCGATGTGTCCGCTCAGATAGGACAAGGTTTACCTTCACCGAGGAGAAGGGAGCCTTTGCAGCACAGGATGGACTTACCCGGAGGAGGTTGCAGCCGATTACACATCAGTTGGCTAGCCTTACCCTTGGAGCAGTTGATGAGGAGAGTCGAGTTATCATGTAGTGGTAGATTAGTACACAGATGTCTTCCCTGATGATGTTACGACTCTACCTCTTCATAGATAGGTGGACTTTTACATTTACTTGTACCCTGGGAAGGCACCGATATCTACACCAGCATATTGGATGGCTCCCACGGAGCTTCATGAGCTGTGGGTACAGCTAGAGGACTTTCAGGGAAACTGATTCATTCAGCCCAGGGTTTCACCTTTGGCAGCCCCGATTTTGTTCACCAAGAATGTGGATGGGAGTTTGAGGCTTTGGGTTGACTATCGGTGCCTGAACCAGGTGATTGTGAAGAACAAATACCCACTCCTGAGGATTGAGAATCCTTTGATCAGCTGAAGGGAGCACGATGGTTCTCGAAGATAGACCACAGATCAGGATCTCACCTTCTCAGAGTGCAAGACAAGGATGTGCAGAATATGGCTTTCAGATGTTAGTAGGGCCATTATGAGTTCCTGGTTATGCCATTCGGCGTGACCAACACTCTAGCAGTGTTCATGGGACTAATGAACGGGATCTTTTATCCATACCTTGATCGCTTTGTCGTAGTCTTAACGACAACATTCTGATGTACTCGACTACTAAGTATGAGCATGCCTACCATTTGCGGGGTGTACTGGACACACTCTGAGAGCACCAGCTTTATGTTAATCTCTTGAAGTGCCAGTTCTAGATCTGAGAGGTTCACTTTCTAGGACATTTCATATCAGAGGCTGGAGTTGCAGTGGATCCAACAAATATTAAGGCGGTACTTGCTTGGGAGCCACCCAAATGTGTGACGGAGGTATGTATTTTCCTGGGTTTGGATGGATACTACCAGAGGTTTGTGCTATATTTCTCCAAAGTTTCAGCACCACTATCAGCGTTGATGAAGAAAGGGAAACCCTTCGTGTGGTCGGAGAGATTTCAGCAGAGTTTTCAAGAGTTGAGGCAGAGGATGACTAGTGCCCACATCTTGAGACTTCCAAAGGAGGTCATAGGGTACGTAGTTTACTGCGACACATCAGGGACAAGACTCGGATGTGTCCTGATGCAGGATCGAGCGGTGATCACATGTGGTTCTCGACAGCTAAGACAACATGAGCAGAACTACGCTACCCATGACATGGAGTTAGCATCAGTGGTCTTTTCCTTGAAGATGTGGCGACATTACTTGATGGGAGAGAATTTTACAGTGTACTATGATCACAAGAGTCTCAGGTATATCGTCCCTCAGAAGGACCTGAACCTGAGACAACAACATTGGCTTGAGTTCCTCCCTGACTATGACTTCGAGATAGTATATACTCCTGGGAAGGGGAACGTTGTAGCAGATGCACTCGGCAGGAGATCCGGTATACAGCTTCTAGGTGAGGTGACGGGACAGTTGTCCGCTTTGCAGATATCCTTTGTAGATAGATATAGAGAATATTTTCTTTAGTCTCTAACAGTTACTCCCCCAATTCTTCAGCGAGTCAGGGAGGCACAGCGTGGGGACGCTGACTGTGAGGCTCGACGTACTCATATATCCACAGGATAGGCACCTGATGGATTTTCTGAAGGCAGGGAGCACGTCATCCTCTTCCAAGGACATAACCTGGTACCAGTGTCACTTCAGGAGGAATTTTTGATGGAGTTCCACACATCCCCTCTAGCGGTACATCCAGGAGTGGTGAAGATATACAAGGATCTCTAATGATAGCTCTGGTGTCCAGGAATGAAGAAAGCAGTTGCATAGTTTGTCACTAAATGCCTCACTTTTCAGTATGTGAAGGCGGAGCATCAGGTACCAGTAGGCTTGGTTCAGCCTTTAGAGGTCCCAAAGTGTAAGTGGAATGGGATATCCATGGACTTCGTGATAGGAATTCCACGTACATCTAGGGGAAAAGACTCGATTTGGGTGATCATCGACCGACTCACCAAGTCGGCCCACATCCTACCGATCAGAGAGCAGGGTTCAGTAGAGATCTTGGGATGCCTCTATGTGCAAGAGATTGTGCGGTTACATGGAGTACCCTCGATGATTGTCTCTGATCGTGATATTTGTTTCACTTCCCGACTATGGAAGGGGTTGTATGAGGCTTTCGAGATGCAGCTTCGTTTGAGCACCGCCTTCCATCCTTAGATGGATGGAAAGACTGAGCGGACCATTCAGACCCTCGAGGACATGCTACCTACATGCGTCCTTGACTTTGGTCGTAGTTGGGAGGATCACTTTCCTTTGGTGGAGTTTTCATACAATAATAGTTATCACTCCACCTTGGGATGTAACCTTTTGAGGTGTTATACGGGCGACCTTGCAGACCACCCTTGTGTAGGACTGAACCAGGGGAGTCAGCACTCATGGGACCAGAGATGGTACGGGCTACCGCAGAGATGTTTTAGATCATCCAGGAGCAGATGAAGACTGCACAGAGCAGGCAGAATTCATATGCCGATAAGAGACAGAGACCTCTGGAGTTCGAGGATGGCGACCACATCTTCCTACGAGTCTCACCTTGACAAGGTTTGCGAAGATTTGGCTGAGGTGGAAAGTTATCTTCGAGATTCATTGGACCCTTCCTTCTCCTCAACAGAGTTGGCGAGGTGGATTACCGCTTAGCTCTTCCACCTCAATTGCACTGGGTGCATGACATCTTCCACGTATCCCAGCTGAGGAGATATGTGCATGACCCAACTCAAATCATCGAAAATGGAGAGCTGGACATAGATGATGGGGTGACATTTACAGAGGTTCTAGTTGAGATTGAGGATCGATAGGAGCGGGTCTTCATGGGTGGTCGATACCTCTAGTGCATGTTCATTGGCAGCATGGAACCTCCAGGAGAGCACGTGGGAGCAGTAGGCTCAGATGCGTGCTCAGTACCCCAACTTGTTTACCTAGTTTGAGTTGTGGCTTATGGGGACGTAAAGCCCTGAGGTGGGAAGAATGTAAAGACCCGGAATTTCCATATAAAGTTTTTACTAAATATATGGGAATTTTACGAGTCCGCAAAAATTTATGGCGCATGATTCTGAGGCCCAAAGTGCCCGGAATTAATTTCTGAAATTTTGGTCATGTACGTTCAGTAAATGTGTGATCGGGTTTCTCTAACTTTTGAACTAATTCTCAGAATTAAAATCTGAGGGCACCGTTGAAATTGCAGCGCCGGTATTCTCTTAAGGATACTTTCACCTCAACGGCAGTTGGTCGAGTGTGAAAGTTAGTATTTCGGTTTTCATGAAAGAATATAAAAAAATGTGTAACATTTTATTTTTATTTGGAACTCCATGTGGATGTTGAGAGGTAGGGAACACTAAATTAAAATCTCCCACCAGAGGTTATGGAGGTGGGGACCACCGAGCCTAACCTCCCATGAGAGGTTATGGTGGTGGGACCACCCAAGGTTTAAAACCCCTTGAACACCTTTGAACTCCTTCATAATGGGGAGAAACCCCTTGAGATCCCCCATTTAATTATTCCAACCCTCCCCTTGATTAATTATGCCACCCCCCTTAATTAATTAAACCAATTTGAATTTATTCCAACAACTTAATAGATAGAATAATCTATTATTTTGGTGATCTATTCATTTAGGTGGAATTGGGGGGAATGAGCCTTGGGAGAAAAGCTCTCTAATGAAGAATGCCAACGAAGAACGCCGACTTCGACTCTGACTTCTTCCACGGAACATTCATTGATGAGGAACATCTTCTACATCAACGAACCGACAATCGAGGAAACGCCGACGTCGCCGACGTCCGTCTATTCCCAACGACATTGTCTCCTTCCCCGCATACAATCTTCAATGAATCCAACCAACGAGGTAAGGCTTTGTTTGTGAATGGTTATATTCCCATGTTCTTCCCTTTATTTCTTTTTCAGGTTTAGAAATAAATTGTTTTGAGAGGTTGAAAAGCTTGATGTTCTTTTTTTATGTTCTTATTGAGCCACATGCTACCACTCTAATATGGAAGGTGTGGGACAAAAAAACATGGCCCGACCCCTCCTCTGTTCTTCCTTATTGTGTTCTTAATGATGGAAGAGGGTGGCTTGCACCACGGCGACGAACAAAGAGTGGTCGGCTCAACTCACCGCCAGCAAAGGCACGGCTCCCTGCAGCTCCGCCACCCGCGACCTCTGCGCCCTGCGACACCTCGCTGCCCGAGCCATTGATGTCTTCCACGGACGAGCCGTCGCCTGAGCCGCCGCCACTGTCCGCAGCCCCCGGCCTCGCCACCCGAGCCGCTGTCGCCATCTGTGGTCGAGCCACCACACGATCCATTGCTGTCGTTTGTGGCCGAGCCGCCGTCGGCAGCCTCTCCCCCTCGAGCCGCCCGCGGCCGCCCGCGGCTTACCGAGAACCCCGCGACCTCCTCCCTCCTGGCGGAGCCGCCCCTGCCGAGTCGCCCCATGGCCACGCGCCCTCGTGGCCCTGAACGGATTCGCAGCCACTCACGGCCCTTCGCGGTCCCTAGTGGCCCTCGCAGCCTGTCGGACCCCCCAACGGGCCGGGCCGAACCCAGCGGGTCAGGTCGGGTCGACCCTGACCGGGTTGGACCGGACCCTGACCCACTATGACCCATTTACGCTCCTTTGGCCATAACTTTGGCACCATGCGTCTGTTTGACGAACTGTCAGTGGCATAGGAAATATTGGAGAGAGACGGTCCCTTTGAGTATACCTTAGTGGAGATTTGGATTAATATGGGGTATAGTTAGGTTGGATTGAGCCTGAATCCAACCGTGAACCCGAGACTAAAAGGCTAATAACTCACAGACCGGGCGTCCGATTGATGCACCGTCTCTTGAGTTGAGACCCCTAGGACATGGAGGTCCTTTGAGATAATTTTTTGTGGGACTTTGTGGAAGTTGGAGTATCAACCAGTGGATTCTGGAGTGGATCCTCCCAGAGACAAGTGATCATAGTGTGGGAAACTAGTAGCTGGCTATGACGTGAAGAATAACGAGCGATCCTTTGTGGGTCAGCACCGAGCGATCCTGTGTGGGTCATCACCTAGCAGTCCTGTGTGGGTCAGCACCGAGAGGTCCGGTGTGGGTCAGCACTGACCGATCCTGTGTGGGTCCGCACCGAGCGATCATGTGTGGGTCAGCACCGAGCGATCCTATGTGGGTCAGCACCGAGTGATCCAATGTAGGTCAGCACCTAGTGATCTTGTGTGGGTCTGCTTTTTAACAGATTAAGATGATTCATTAGTTACATCTAATCATATATAATTCTATACTTAAGTTATACCTGGTGTGAGCTAAGTCTGTACCTATGGGGTACATTCCTTCGTGGTAATACCTTGGCGGTATTCTTCTGTGTGGCATACCTGTGTGGTACTTGCCTTTGTGGTTTTTCTTCCTTTGTGGAACCGTTGAGCTTGGGACTTTGGAGTGAGACTCTGTGTTTTCCTCATGATTGAGATGGGTTTAGAACTTAGGTATATGTATGGTAATATACCTAAGTTGGGTTGATAGTTGTTTCTTTGCTGTGTGGTTTATCCTTGGTGGATTTTGTGAGACCTTGAGGGTCTCGGGGTCCCTACTGAGTATTGTTATACTCACCCCTACACGGGCTATGCCCGCACATCGTTGTGTTTGGTGCAGACGACGGACAACGCTGACTGTGGACGAGAGTACCAGGACTGGAGGTAGCTCAGAGGTGGACCTAGATGAGGCGTACCGCAGAGATGATCGTTCGAGAACTGTACCTACCCTTCAGGTAGGATCCTTGGAAGGTGATCACAGGAGTTGTTCCAATTTACTTGTACTTTCAGTTTCCTTGTAATTTCCAGTTGGGCTTGTATTCTAACCCCATTTACTTTCTGTACTCACTTAGTTTACTATTCATTTTACTTGATTTCGTATCTTTATGTGTGCTTGGCTGTGTGAGTTACAGGTTATAAAGGCAGTGCCTTCCCAGTTTTAGGGAATACGCCTTCGATGCTAGGCGCCTGCCCCTAGCCTATGGAAGGCGGGCTTGGGGTAGTCACGGCACGGGCCCCGGGGGACGGGTCGTGACATAATCCCATAGAGCACAATAGAGGATTAGTGAAGTTGTAATGGTGTTTGGATACTAAAATATATAATAAGGGATAATTTACTTTGTAATATGGGTTTTACAACATAAATGTGTTTTATAGTGTAAGGGTGAATTATGACCTAAAGGATTTTATGGTGTTAGTGCATCTTATGACATGAATGGTTTTATGGATTTAGTTTTTTAGCTGATGTAAATGACATCGTAATCCTGAAAATTATGTCATGAAATAAATAGAGGCCTTACAGTTTTAGGTGATGAGTTTTTCAATGGAATTAATGTTTGATGTATTTATGGAATAAACAATGGATTTATGCTACAAAAATCTCTTTTGAAATGTTTTTATAATCTACAAAAAATTATATAGACCCAAACCCTATTTTTTTATCCTAAGACTCTAGGAGGATATCAGAGTTTCTTTAGAAATTTCAAGGACCCTTTGAATGGGATCGATTCCCAAATTTCTGTTTTGGATTTTCAATGATATGAGATTAGTTATACCTTATTTTCTTATGGGTTTCAAATATCCTTCCTCCATTTTATTTTTCCATGAAATGGTGGTTCCTATCCATGTTATAAGGGAGTTTTTTTATTGTTCGAGTGGTTGTTGTGTGAATTTATTTGAGGGATGTAGTGTTCATTTGGGAGATGTGATCAGGATTAGAAATTTCAGTTCGTTCTCATGTGAAGAACATTGATAACTTTGATGAATGGGATTCATTGATTCTAATTTCTTTACTTGAAATCAAAAATTAACCAAGGATTTTCCCTGTATTTGGATATGGTATTTACCTAATAAATATTAAGATGGATTAATAAATAAATTGGAAGGCGATCACTTGTCGATATTTGATACTGTGATAACACTTTACCTCCTTATTTTCAAGATAATTTTCTATAAATACTATTCTTGTGTAGCATGTTTTTATAATCATTTTATTATGTTTCTTTTTATGGAAAATGGAAAAGAACATAGATCTAAAATTAATTTTGTAATCGTATTAATTATTAAATAAAAGTTATATTTGTAATAGTGTGTTTCTTGTAATTTAAAAATAATAAAATTGATGGAAATTTGATTGTTTAATTTAATGTGTTATTCCATTAGTTAATTGAATTTATAAATAATGTGGATCATGTTATTACATATTGAGAATAATAAAAGCGTATGTTAAAAGTGATTTGTTCTACTCAATGTTTTTCGAAACTGGTTTGATTCTAGAGATCATGTTTAAAATTTTTGATAGCTTATTATAGATAATGCCTTAGGATTCTTATATTTTGATCATGTGGATAATGAATTAGTTAATTTAATATAGAATAAAACCTGTTGATTGATAATGATTAATCTTTGGGGCCATGAGAGAATGTTTTTTAGAAAGGAAGAATGCCATATGTTCAGAGCTATGAGGGCTCATTTGTATGTGATAGTTGGATGCATTGTTTTAGGGCCAAGATACCCTATTGATTATGCTTGTTTATTTCTAACTTCTGATTTTCATTAGATGTGATATTTCTATGTGATGTGATATAACCCTAGGATGGGTAAGCCAGGGATGGATGGTGAGATATGGGTGGGGAGGCCCGAGGTTGTGGCAGTAGTTGATGTTTGAAATGGACATATGCATGGGGGATATGCATGTGATTATTTAGGATAGAACCATAGGTGATGGAATGGGTTGAATATGGGTTTACCCATTATTGTGAGGAATTCCAGATTATCTCTTGTGGTTAATCTATTAAATGGATGGATGTATGTGTTTCTTGTTTTAACTCTATTCTTTTATTCATTACTTGAGGCAGTTGTATGTTCTTGGTTTCATGTTTTCTCCTAGTTTTATCTTAGTATGGTATTCTTAGAGTACCTGAAAATATGGAATGGTTAGTAATTTTTTAAAAAAAAGTAACCCATGGGATTGGTTGTTGTTGGGATGCAAAATATTTGATCTTGGGAAACCATGGACATGGTTTTGATTAACCTTAGAGGGAATGGACTTGAATATAATGATTAATGTAATGTAATTTGGAATAATTTTCAAGGTTAACTAATGGATAATGAATTAATTAACAAAAGTAAATGATAAAAATGAAAAAAAAATTAATTTTTGTCTTTAAATTGTTATATTCTTATTAGGTATATAGTCCCCAGTAGCAACAGCCGGGTGTCTGAGAGTTGTTAACTATAGTTGAGATTAGGACTAGGTTACGACCATAGTGTGGTTGTGAGATATATTGTATCCTATATATTTTGTGATTTCATATTGTAATCCACCCATGTCAGTTAGGGCCACAAAACTCCATTGGACTCTATGAGGGTGTTATCGCCAACATCACAGTGGGAGGATGGATGGCTGACTACCCCCTCTATCATCACTCTCTTATCTTGGTGGTATTATATGATGGAATGCATAGTGGTTAGATTCCCATATATATGTGTGTTTTTCTATAATGGATTGTGGTTATTTCACTTAGATGTATATCTAGAACTAGTATCCAAAGGATTATTATAGGTATGATGTGTGGGGGATGTGATGGATCGAGGTACTCACTCGGTACATGGGTTGTAATGGATTGAGGTACAATACCCGATGTATAATACAATACATATGGGTCGTGATGGATCCTAAATACCACTCTATTATTATTTGGTATATGATATGGGATGATGTGGGGATGTGATGCATGGGGTGAAAGTTGTGATACTTGGCCCATTTTTCTGTGGGCTATTACACTGTTGTAGAGAGATGGGTCAAGAAGGTAGACATTGGGGAATAGTGGAAAACTAGTTGGGAAGTTGTAGTTGGGTACCCTTATTGATGTATTATATGATATTAACCTTGTATGTGAAACTTGTGAGTCTATAAACTTATTATTCCTATTTTGTTAATGGGTTGGTTTCACTTCTTATTAATTTGGATTTAGTATTCTTTATTTATCATTTTCATGAGAGGCTATGGGTAGGATTATACTGAGTATACTATTATTCTCAACCCATATATATATATATATACTATTTTTAGGTTTGTTGGAGTAGGTTGGAGATTGATCTAGATATTACTAGCTCATGGTTTTTCAGGAGCTGTTTGGGATTTGTGGTCATTTCTAAGCCTACATTTTTTATACTAGTATTTTTCCTTTCAGTTTTTTAGTACTTTATTAAATTTCAAGTATGCACTTGGGATTATTTTATATATATATATATGATCAGGTTTTGATTGGTGCATCTATCTTATCTCCCTCTTCTAAATGTTCTCTTAGAGGTTAATTCCTTCCATATGTATGTTTATAATACCATTGGTGATTGTCACCAACCTGGGGCCTATTTGAGGCAAGACTCAAGAATTCACCATCTCCTTACTATCATTGTTATCCATGGATGGGTACTCTTTGGGAGGGGTAGTGTTCATGAAAAACTATTATCAATGGTCCATGTTTAGGTATATAATGGATTTTGTAGTTAGGAATATGTGTGAATGCATGGGTTAGTAGGGAAACGATGTTATATAAGTTTAGTTAGCAATGTAAACATGGTATTCTGGTTGAGACATGAGTATTTAGGGCCCCCCTATGATCTAAGGCACAAAACATTAAGTTTACTGAGTATCTTGAACAAAATTATTCTAGTTAAAGGGTAGAGAATTAGGTTAGGATTAGGCATCACTATTATTTTTTCCTATGTTTTAAATGGGTAGACTCTATGATCGGTTAAAACCTTAAACAAGATAATAAATAAATAAATAGTTAAGGTTAAATATTCAACATTCCATCTTTGAGAGTCTAATAATTTTTTTCTTTCAGAAGGTATGGCTCCAGGTTGATGTCCTCATTAGGTTTGTGGAGAATATGTTTATCATGATGTTCTAGGAGATCGTCATAGATTAGAACTCAAAAATGATGAAACTTGGAGGAATGCACTCTAATAGTTTTAGTTCTAGATTCTACAAAAGTATGGGGGATATATTTCATATTCATTAAAATAATGTTTGTTGGAGGATTTTGAGGTAACTTTTAGTTCAATCCTTTATTTTAAGGAGCACTGAGTTTCATTGGATTTGACGATTATATGTGGAATAGTGAGGAAGTGGTGGATCTTTTTCCCTGAGGATCGTGAGGATTTCGTAGTCTCATGGAGGAAGTTCCAAGACTAGTTAAGAGAAAAGTATCTTTCTTGTAATGTAAAGGATTCCAATCACCATGAACTACTTACCCTTCTATAGGGGAGTTCTAGTGTGTGGGAATTTTGGATACATGTAGGGACCCTTCTTCACTATGCATCAGACCTATTTCCATATAAGAATTACATGTTATTACATTTCAAGGAACCTCTATATCTAGAGATATAGTTCTAGTTCAACAAATTTATTTTGATGACATATCTCAAGGTTATAGTGATAGTATATGTTTTTTAGAAGATTCTAGCCTGAATGGGATCATCATGAGAGAGAATTCATCAAGATTCCCCATGAATCAGAGCTATGGTTTGGAGTTCCTAGTTACCAAAAAAGAGGGGAATTTGGTCAGTAGTGGGTAGGTCTAATCCATCATCATCTTGATTATTTAGGGGGTGGATACTCTCAAACCTATTCCAAGCAATCAAATGTGTGTTTTCATATGGTGGCTGAGGTCATATGTGGTGAGAGTGCCCAAAATTTATATGCATTCTACATATGCTAGGTTTTACACTTTAGGTTCATCTATTGATGTAGTTTTATTTGAGACAGTACCTAAAGGGTGTTCCATATTAGGATCAACTGAGAGGATATGAGCTAGGAAAAGAACATCCTTGAGATACTCATCATCCTCATAGAGAAAAGTACATCCATGTAGGTTTTCATCAGTAGAATCAAATAGGTCATGGAGCAGGTCATGGTCATCTTCATGCTTTGGAATTTTCAGTGTCAGGTGAGACAGACATTTTTTGAGGTACTATTTTATTTTTTTCTACATGGGTTTATGTTTTGTTCTATTTAGGATCTACACAATCCTTTATATCACCTTCCCTCATCCATTCATTGGGACTTGATGTGGAGAGGCTCCTAGTTCCCTTGGCATTGACTACACCAATTAGTGGTCGAGCTAACTTGTATGATGTCTATAGAGTCTGTGAGCTTGTTTTGGGGAAGCACCAATCTTGGGAAGAATTCTTGTGTCTATGAATATAGTCGTATGTAATTATCTTCATTGAGGATTGGATGTATTTTTTTAGGATATCATGTATTTATTCAAGAGGTAGATTGTGTTCTATTATTTTGATAGAGATATAGCAGTGATCATTGGTGAGAAAGACCCTCAGATGTGTCATATCTTTGTTTTGTAATTGCCTTCCTTGACGGCCGATCATATGATGAACTCATCATAGGTTCAACAGTAAGTGTTTTCCAGGGTTGTAGATGTGTTCCCTAATTTCTTTCAAGATGAGTATGTAGTGGTACCCATTCGATGAGAGGCCAAGTTTGGGATGGATATACAACTGGGCATGTCCCTTATCTCTATGTCTTCATATAGGATGGTTCCATCTGAGTTACGAGATCTTTTATAATATCATGATGATCTACTATAGTGAGGTTATTTCTAGATGAGTGTGTCACCTTGGTTTGCAAAAGTTTTTTTCTTGAAGAAGGTTTATGAAATGTTGTGTCCTTATATCAATTATTAAATATTGAATCAGGTGATAGAATAGAACCACTATCCTCTTATACATATTAATAACTTATTTTTTTAGATAAAGTGGGAAAGTTAGTTCTTAAAAATAGATCTACAGTTAGGATATCATCTGATGTGAGTAGAGGATGTGAATATTCTGAATACCTCTTTATGATGTCATCATGGGAATTAGAAGTTTATTATGGTGCTTATCAATGTGATGAATGCTCCAAATGTGTTTATGGGGTTGATGAATGTAGTGTTACATGAGTTTTTAGATATTTTGAGGTGGTTTTCATCAACAAAATCAGGTGTACATCGTATCTGATGAAGATAATTCTGAGCATCTGAGTGTCATGTTTGGATTTATTCATCATCATGGGTTGTTCAGGATGTTATCAAAGTGTGATTTCAGGGATCATTAAGTTAATTTATTAGGGAATGTCATGTTGCAGTAAGGAATAGTTTTGGATCCTTTGAATATTGAGGTATTTGTTTCTTGGGTATACCCTAAGATAGAAGTATAAGTGAAATGCTTCTTTGGTATTAGATAATATTATGGGAGGTTTGTAGCCAATTTCTTTTGGGTTACGACTCCTCTTATATCCTAGACCAGAAAGGAGTGGGTTTTATTATAGACTGGACAGTTCTAGGAAGCTTTTGAGTACCTAAAGGAGAAGTTTTTCAGTGCTCCAGTCCTTTGTTTTCTTATCGAGAGAGTTCATTTTGAGTTTTTATAGGATTGTTTATATCTTGGGTTGGTCTATGTTCTGATGCAATTAATATTTATTATTTCTTATAGGCCTCAAAAGTTATTTCTTCATGCGATTAACTATGCCACCCATGATCTCGAGATGGTGGATTTTGTATTTTCCTTTCAGTTTTGGCGATATTACCTCATCGATGATCATTTTGTGGGTTTTATCATTCATAAGATCTTGAGGTATTTCTTCACCCAGTGTGACTTGAATGTGAAACATCAAAAGTGGATGTAATTCCTGTAGGATTGTGACTTCAATATTTCATATACGTTAGGAATCGGTAATTTTGTAGTATATTTGCTAATAAGTAAGTCACATTGTATTATTGTTCATGAATATGGATATTCATAGGGAGTTGTGGAAGAACTCTTGGCAATGCATCTTGATATGGGAGAGGATGGATTAAAATTTTGTCTTTTTCAAATGACAATGTAGTCATCTTTGATGCAAGAGGTGGAGGATTCTCATTTGGGTGATTCTGATGTGGAGGGATGGAGGGATTGATTTTTTTGTGATTCCCCTAATGGTTGGTCTAAGTATTATCAACATCAGGTGTTGTTTCAAGGAAATATTTTTGTACCTTGGTTGATGTGTGAGATGGTTCTCCATGAGTTCAATAGGACACCCTTAGTGGTACAACCCAGTGTGAAAAAATATGTACCAAGATTTTAGATGTTAGATTTGGTGTCATGGATTAAATCATGTTGTTTCTAAGTTTTTTTCTTGATGTTTGGTCTTTCAAAAGTTGAAGTATGAGAACCATGTTCCTGGTGGTTTTCTTCATCTATTAGATGTTCCCTAGTAGAAGTGGGAGGACATCTCGATAGTCTTCATTGCTAGTTTATCTCAAGCTCAGGGAGGTTATGACACTATATGGGTGATATTGGTATACTTCATGAAATCATCCCACTTTATAGTGATTGGGTATTTGATATTAACGAAGGATATATTGAGAGACTATCTAGAGAAGGTGGAAAGACTCTACAGAGTCTCGAGGATGATCATATTTAACTGAGATCATCTTCTTACCTTCATGGTGCGCATAATCCTCTATAATTATTTTGGATCTAAGTAATTCCTTAGTAATACTTTTCAACTACAGACAAATGGATAAACAGAGCAGAATATCCAAAATCTTGAGGACATGTTTCATTTTTATATCATGAATTTTGGAGGTTCATAGATGAGGCACCTACCCTTACCTAATTTTTCTTACAACAATATATTTCAGTCCAGCATTGGTATAGTTCCATTTAAATATTTTTATTGTTGAACATTATATTATCCATTGTGATGGATTGGGGTTAGAGAGGCAGTAATCCTTAGGCTAGATCTTGTGCAAAACACGAAGAGGGATGGTTCAGGTAATTTTTGAGAGGTTGAAAATAGGATAGGATCATTGAAAATACTATGTATAATATAGGATGAGACCTAAATAGCTCGACATTGTATATCACATGTTCCTAAATAAAACTCCTCAACATGGGTAGAGAATGTTTGTTCATGGGAGTAATCTTTCTCCTAAGTTTGTTGGACCTTTCAATGTGTTTTCTCACATTATAGCCATGGTGAATCAGATAAAACTTACCCCATAGATGATCTGGATACACGATATTTCTCACATTTTTTAGCTCCATAATTACCATCATGAAGACTCTCACATTATTTATTGGGGAGATATCAATGTTGATGATGAGGTCACCTTAGAGGAGTAGCTTATGGAGACTCAGAACTGCCATGTGAAGGTGTTTTGTGGGCATTCTATTCCCTTGGATAGTGTCTTGTGGCAGCATGGTGGTTTGGAAGAGAGTACATGGGAATGTGATTCCTAGATACACATGTACTTGATATTTTTATTATTGATCAATCCTCCAGTTATAATGCTAGTTTTGGTTGTTTAACATTTACTATTATGACATTATTTTATCTTGTTTCTTGATTGTTTCCTTACTCTCATTTGAGTGGTACCTCCCCTAGGAGAGTGTTTTGGAGTAGGTTGTTTATGTTTTATGGTTTTATACAATTCATATAATGAGGTGGTTGATCTCCAATGATGTTGAGATCCTTGAGAGTTATCTCATAGGGTGGACATTTGAACGACCCCATTTTTCTTTCCTTTCTCTATGGGTTTGGTTTTTAATTCTAATGGATGATAATTGTTTGAGAGGTATCTGATGTAAGGACTTAGATCCGTCTAGACTAACCCTTTTTGTATTTATGAATCCCATGGGTCTCGTAAGAGTCTTAATGGATGTCTGGTGGTTTTTGACCACTAAAATCTAGAAGTATGTGGAATTTAAATTCAAATAAGGGTTTTATAGTGTATGTGTGTTTTATGACATAAGTGAGTATTATAGAGTAAGTTCATATTAAGAACTAAAGGATTTTATGGATTTAGTTTTTTTATAATTTGAAATTATGTCATAAACATGAAATTTATGAAATGAATTAAATACATGACTTGCAGTTTGAGGTGATGTTTATTTATGGAAGTTAATATCCAATATGTTCATGGCATAAATTAGTGGCTTACCCCATAAATATCACCTATGGAGTGAAATTTATAATGTGAATCTCCCTCTGCTTGACCCAAACCTTATGTTATTCTCTCAATACTCTAGGTGGATGTAGGAATTTCGTTATGTGTTTTCAGAACCCTTCATAGGGGATCAATTCCCAGCTTCATGTGTTGGATCCACAGTGATGAAAGGTTAGTTCTCTCCGATTATGTTGTAGTACTCTGATATTTTTCCTTAGGTTTATTTTTCCATATGATGGTGGTTTATCTTTTTGGTCTAATTGAGATTATTTGTTGTTGGCTCCATTTTGGCATGAAATCCTTAGAGTAATGCAATCTTCCTGTGGGAGAGGTGATCGACATCCACAACATTGGTCGATTATCGTGTGAAGAATAGTGACGCTTTTATGGTAGGGGATTCATTTCTTCTATTTTATTTACATGAAATCAAAAATTGAAAATGGTTGATCTGTTTATATGTAAATGTAATTGACCTAACAAATATTGATCCAGATTAATAAATAAAATGGATAGAAATTTCATGTTAATGTTTGATACCATGATAATAGTCTTCCATGTGATTTTATATATAGCATGCTATATATAATATGATTTTTTTAGAATGTTTTTATGCTCATTTTAGTATGATTATTTTTTTAGAAAATATTAAATAACATAAAGTAAGTAATAGTTCAGTAACTAGATTAAGAATTAATGAATAGGAATATTTATAATCCAGTGTTTCTTGAAATTTGATGATAATCTAATTGATGAAAATGCATATGATTAATTGAATGTTCGATTCCATGTGTTAATGTAACTGATAAAGAACATGAATCATGATATTTCTTGTTGATAATAATAAAATATTATGTTAAATTAGTTTTCACATTCTTACAGTTTGTTGAAACTGGTTTGATTCCTGAGAGCATGTTTAAACATTTTGATATCATGTGATAAATGATTCCTTAGGTTTCCCATAGTTTG
This sequence comes from Viscum album, assembly GCA_963277665.1. Lineage (NCBI taxonomy): Eukaryota > Viridiplantae > Streptophyta > Magnoliopsida > Santalales > Viscaceae > Viscum > Viscum album. The sequence continues at coordinate 1,031,618,772 of OY728121.1, read as the reverse complement.
ATTCTATGAATAATGATTCATTTAATTCAATATGGAATAAAATAAGTTATTTGATAAATATAAATCTTTGGGGCCATGAGAACCCGTTTGTTTATAAAGTCCGAATTCCTTGTGTTGGGATTCATGAGAGCTCATTTGTATATAAAGGCTAAATGCCTTGTTTTGGGGCCAAAATAGACTATTAATTATGATTCTTTGGTTTCTTCCTTATTATGTGCTCTATATGTGTTCTTTCTATGTGATGTGATATGAGACCGATATAGATGAGCCTGGGATGGCTGATGAGATATGGGCAGGGAGGCCCAAGGTTAGAGAAACAACTAAAGAATGTGATGATGAGATGTATGGGGATTGGAATGTGGGTGACAAGGTGATATAATAGTTTGAATTTGGGATTACCCATCATTTTTATGAAATTTATATCTTTGCCTATAGTCAATCTATTTAATTGATATAAGTCTAGGTTTCTTATTTTAATTACATTCCTTTCCCCACTACTTGAGGCATCTAGATGTACTTATTTTCATGTTTTCTCTTAGTGGTATATTATGATGGTTTAACTAGAGTACCTAGAAATATGGAATGGTTAATAATTTTTAATAAATGTTTAAACCATGGGGTTGGTTGTTTCTAGAATAAAAAAAGAGATGATCTTGAGAAATAATGGACTTCATTTGGATTATGCCTGGAGGGCATGGACTTGACTCCGATGATTAATATAATGTATAATGAAATAATTAATTAAATTAAATTATAAAAAAGTAATGAAGTAATTTTAATTTAGTTCTTTCAATGGTTGTGTTCTTATAGGATATCTACTCCCTAGTAGTGGCAGCCAGGTGTCCAAGAGATGTTAGCTACAATTGATCTTAATACTAGGTTATGTGCATAGTCTAGTTGGGAGATATAATATAACGTTTATATTTTGAAATTTCACATGCTACCCTACCCATTTAAATTATGGATACAGACACACTTTGTACTCTATGAGGGTGTTTCACCCAACATCCTGATGGGAGGATGGATGGTTGACTACCCCTTTAGCCCCACTCCCTTCTATTGGTAATATTATGTGCTGGTATGCATGGTGGTTAGTTTCCTATATATTTTTTTAGATTGATGTAATGTCTTGTGGTTATTTCACACAAATGTATCTCTATATATTATATCCAAAGGATAATTATATGTATGATATGTGTGGGATGTGATGGATCGAGGTACTTACTCAATGTATGGATTAAGATGGTTTGAGGTATAATACTGAATGCATGATACATGACATACAGGTTTTCGTGGATCCAAGAATATACTCGGTTAATATATAGTGATTAAATATTCGATTATTTGATTTTGTGATTCATGAGGTTCATGTTGTGATACTTATCTGAGGTGTCTGGAGGCTGCCTACATTTGGAGAGAGATGGATTAGGAAATATGATGTTAGGGAAAACTGGTAAACTGATGGGGAAGTGGTAGTGGGGTACCCTTGTTGATTTATTATAAGATATGATACTTTTATGTGATACATGGTGAGGATAGAAACATATTATACCTATTTAAATGTTGAGTTAGTTTCACTTGTTATTCACTAAGATTTAGTATGCTTTCATTATCTTTTGAATGAGAGGCTCTTGGGAAGAACTTATTGAGTATACTATTATGATCACCCCAAATATATATAAACTATTGTTCAATATATCAGGATCAGGTTGGATATTGGGATAGATATTAATAAATTTTGGTTTTGCAGGAGTTGTTTGGGCTTTATGGTCACTGCGGATTTTACCTTTTTGGTACTGGTAGTTTTCCTTTCAGTAGTTTTAGTACTGTATGACATTGCATGTATGCACTTGGTTTTTTTATATATATCTAAGTAGGTGTATATTTTTGTATTTTTCTTATCTATATCTTCCAATCATTATCTTATAGTTTAATGCATCCCATTTTAATGTTTATTATACCCTGGGTGCTAGCTGCCATCCTAGAGCCAACTGGATATAGGACTTGGACAATCACCAACTCCCTTCTCTCATTACCAGCCTAGGAGGGGAACTCTTTGGGGGAGGGGGTTTTAATAAAGGAATTTGTATCCATTAGTCTTAGGATATATTTTTTTCATGCCTACCAAATATCTAAGTATAGAAGTTAAGTTTTTTAGGTTAGAGTGCAATGACATGGAAACAAGGTTAGAGGAGTCTGTTAGAGAGTTGCCAGCTATATAGTTTCTGGTTAGGTAGTGATAGATATGATTTTATTTTACTCAAAAATAATCCTTTCCAGATTAATATACCAATTATATGTGTTATATATGTATAATCATTTACCTATAACTAGGACGAATCATAAGGATATGGTCTCTCCCTAGTTTCCCTTACTTTAATTTTGTTTCATCTCTTTCTGATATAAATCAATATAGTCACTATTCCATATTGAAATAAATATACCAACTATTCTATACATTTATAAATCATATCTATATGATATAATATTCTTTTATTCCTAAAAATTTTGGTTTTTTATTGATAGATGATCATGGAGAATAGATCATTTAGAGTCTAATGTTGAGTTTGAGTTTTCAATCTTATATGCATTCAGGGATGAATAATAAGATTTCCTCTATTGAATAAACATTGGATATCCAATAATGTGAAAAATAATATAATGGACAGATGATAATTTAAACACAACATAGTCTAAAATAGTTTTCTATAGAAAAAATTGAATAAAAATGGGTTTTAAATGGATGGTTAGAGAATAATGATTAAAAAATACATTTCATGATTTAAGATATTAAAGAGAAAACATTAGAGAGGATTGGGGGATTTTGTTATTGTTGGATATTAGTTTTTATTATTTAAATCAAAGTAAGGTAGTCACATTTTGTCCATCTAGAAGTGTAAATGGGAATGTTGAGTTCAAAAGTTTACTAGGAAGAAGTCTAATGCCAGATGATTCCACCTTTGTGGAAGGAATTTGGAGTATGCCAAAAAGGGTATCTCTGCCATTTTTTAGGGTAAGTCCATTTTTTAGATCAATAAAGTATATAATTACTTCATTATTAGTCATATTCTAGAATATATGAATTTACATTTGTATTAGATTTGTGTGAATAACACAACTCTCTGATGGTTCACATCTTGGAAGAGTTATAATCTTGGTTAGAAACTAGATCAGTTGAATCCATTTCTTATGGATAGATATAGGAAAGTGACAAAGGGTGATCAATTGGGGTTTTTGAATATTCGTAGATAAAATATTTCTATGTAAAAATATATAGAAGATTTTGGACATGTATCACTAAGGATATAATATTTCACTAATCCATGGTTCGTGGGATATTTTATAGAATGATTTTGGTCATATATTGATAATAGAGAGTCAACATATGAACATATAAAAATGGATAGGATGATAAATATTTCTAGATATATTAAAATGGAACTGGTTGGGAAAATATTTTTAAGGAGATTTTAGGGGAAATTGGTGTTATCATAGGCCCCAGGGGAACTGAACTCGTGGTGCCCAAATTTTAAATCAGTAGGATAGTATTTTAAAGGAGTAAAAAGGACAAAGAAACTATAAGATATAATGGATAATACATGTGGAATAGATTTATAGCTATCATTTATTATGAGAGATAAAAATGAAAAAAAGTTTTCATGTTCCTACAACATTCAGTTTTATAATCCCATACACAAATATCCAAACATGAATTTGAGGTTTTTAGTGTGGTATATTGAACAACCAATAGATGAAGAGGGTGGGGAATAAGTGGAAATGTGGTATAATTTAGATAAAATGATAAATAAAAATGGAAAATAGGGGAACTCTAGGAATATAAGAGTATGGTGAGGAAAAGGTAGATTTATTGTATTTTAGTGGTCATATTTCCAGGGTACCAATTGTAGTAATCATTGATAGTGACGAAATTCATAACTTAATTTCTAAAACACTCATTGTAATGGAATATTTTTAGGTTTTTTAGATAAATATTTCAAAATTGTGTTGTGATATTAGCATAGAACAATTCCATAAGGGGTTTTAGGGAGGTAGAGGTGTGTTTGGACAGTTAAAATATCCTAACTGAACCATAGGTTTTCAATATCAAGGGACTCGGTTTAGTTTTAGAGATAAATGATTTTAATAACTTGGGGTTTATTATGATATATTGTAGTCATAAAACTATCGAATTCATATGGGAGGGAAAATAAGTCTAATTAATGTGAGTTACAGAGTTGCATGGAAAACTAGAGGACATGCAACAGTTACTAAAAAATTATTGATATTCATAGAGGTATGGGTATGTAAAAATGATATTATGATTCTTGAAAGATATAATGAACTTGAAAAATAGTTATTCCAACAATATTAAGGAGGGTTATTTCTAGAATATTATATCCACTTTGATAAACCAAAAGGGGTACCCCCAATTAGGTTAATAGACCATGATATAACCTTAATGAATGGGGAAGTTCCTATGAACATTAGTCAATATTATTTGGATCATTACCTTAAGTAGATAAGTAAGTGGTAGAGATTCTTGAAAATGAATTAATATGACATAGTAATAGTCTCTATGAAATCTTTATTCTTTTAGTTAAAAATAATGGGGATCAGTGGATGTGTGTGGAATTATGAGAATTCAATAAGCTGATGGTATAGGAAAAATATATAATTATGGTTACATAGGATATTTTGAATGAGTTAAATATGTATTGTTATTTTACCAAACATGAATTGGAGTTTATATTTCATTAATTTAGAATGAATAATTAAGATATATGTAATACAAAATTCAAACCTTGATAGGGATATTATGAATATAATATGATTCCTTTTAGGCTCATAAATTCGTTAAAAAAATTCCAATCAACCATGAAAAAATTGTTAAAATTCATATTAAGGAAGCATGTATTTGTATTACTGGATGATATTATCATTTTCATTAAGTGTTTTCAAGAGAATATAATGAAATTGGGGACACTTTTCAATATTTTTGGAATAAAAAATTTGAAGTCCAATGAGAAGAAATGTTTTTTCACTTAGCCTAAAAGGGAATATCTAGTGCATATAATATTTAGGTGTAATGAATATGGTTTTTATGGATTATTCCTTTGGATATTTATATACATATCAGTTGATTTTTTTTCAGAGTCTGTTCTATTTTTGGGTGTTTTAGAACCCTAGAATTAATATATTGAATATATTAATATTTTTTCAAATAAGCACCCATTTATTTTTTGAATAAATAGTTTTCCCATCATTTTGGACCCTAGATGGGAAATCTAAGTCAAAAATTGTTTCCAAAATGTGGGTTTTACCCTGGGTATGGCATAAAGTTGATTAGAATTGGGTGTTCATTGATAATATTTATATGACACAATAAATAATTCATTCAATTAGTTTGATAATTAAATGAATAAAAATAATCCACACCATTTTTTCTCCTACACACATAAGAGAAAGGGAAAGTTTCTCCTTACACACTCGATGGATGAACTGAGGAGGAAGAGAGGCACCACTGGACTCCATACATGATGGATAATGAGACCATATTGGGGTGTAACAACTTTAGTGTGTAGTGTTAGACCTGAAGCTTTGGAATTTTTATCACATGGTAGGTGGATTCTGAGTTCTATGTCATGATCTCCATATATGTGTTATTTTAGAGTTTTAAATACCTTTTATGACTACTAAGGACCCTTAAAGGTTCGATCTAGGAAAATCATGGAGAAAAATGTTTTTAAGGGGGTTTATAGGGATTTATTATTTGGAAATATTGATCACACGATGGGTAGTTTAGAAAAACATACTATGTGTTCTTCCTGATATGGGAATAAATACTTGTTGGGGACTGCATTTCAGGCACTGAGAATACATGTATCATAGTGTGACATAACTGTGTGGCTGTGAACATGGGATGAAACCCCATGTAGAGGGTATATGGCCGTGTAAAAGTACACAGCCATGTCCATGTGTATACGGTCACAGTGCCATGTACATGAGAAAGAGGAAGTATAAATACAAGGGTTGGGAGAGGTAAGACATTTTGTGAACACAATGTGCACACCATGTACTCCCACATTGATATCCAAGCCATGTGTTGGAGAGGACACACCTAGGAGTCCTGGCGTGAGTATATGTTGGGTGACCCAAGTACATGCCATGTACTTTTTTAGAGAATTAAACCTTGGGTGTATCCTCCTTTGGAAATCAGATTTGTGCCTATGAATATCCAATCTTGAGTGGGTTTTAATGTAGGATGATTTGGTTGCCATAATATGGGAATTGGAGATAAGACACAATGTGTTATGAGCATGATTCTTCCTTGGCAATGCTTGGTCTATGGTAGTGATCAGGTAAGATCACCAGAGAGAATCTAAGGTTGTTAATCCCATATAGTATTAGGGAACATGCCATGTATGATCTTCATATATGTAGATTAAGTACTCCCCCATACTACATAATGTGTGGATCCTCCATATACGGAGTGGTACTCCCCTGTTAGTGAGCTCTGGTGGGGAGATGGTTCACCACTGGAGTTAGTACTACCTTGACTGTGGAGTGCAGTAGTGGGGAGCGGTCCCCTTAACTAGTTTTCTAGTAAGGTTATGGTTTGTGCTAGTAAATGAAGAAGTAAATTTGGATTCATAGGATGAATCATCATTATTAACTGTTATGTCGAGATGGAGATCCCATTTCTCTCTTGATTGGGTTTCTTTTAAGCATATATGTCAGATTTTATTTACCCTCTGCTTATGGGATGAGATGATGATCATTTAATTTTTTTATTCCTTTTGGGGTTTTAGGGCACCTAATTAGAATGTATATAATCTCCCTTTAATGGGATTTTTTCACACATGTTGTGTCTTATACAGACGATAGATGGATCAATAGAGATATAGATGGCCTTAGTTTAATTAGAGCTTAGCGGCCCCAAATACTAACCATGTTTGGTGGTCATCCTTAGAGATTTTAAGTCAGGATATCTTTAGTCTCCCTCCTAGTATATATTTTCATATTGGGGATTAATTTCTAGTTGGTCATATATTATTTTACTTTACACATGATTTATATTTTCTTACTATGATGTATTCCCTAGAGGTTATTTCATGCAAGGTTTTACCCTATATGTTGTATTTTTTATTATTACTATACACATTTGTATTGAGATGGTTGTGTGTATATGTACATTTATTTTAGGCTAAGGCATCCCATTTCAATTTCTTCCCTCTTGGTGATTGTTTATATCCCCTAGCCAATTTAAGGTGAGATTGGTGTGCCACACTTAACATGCCTCCATCCTAGAGGGACCCATTAGGTTGGTATTTGATAGAGTGGAATCTGAATGGGTTTCATCCTCGGTTTGGTGTTTGGAATTAGACCCATGGTGAGGATTGGTATGGGAACATTGGGAAATGGTGTCAGAGTGTCTCGAGTGTGACTTTCAGGCTAGGGAATCCAAAAATGGTGGGCATCTGATGATCCATTCCCCAAGAATTTGACTACCTATTGTCAACTCATTATATCAAGACATCTATTGTTGGGAAAATGGTTCATGCATCATATAGGATTGGGTCTTTTGACTATCCTTCTTGAGACATATCCTAAGATATTATCATCTAACAATGGTATATCTTATAACTTTTAGGATTCCTCCAAGATGATAGCCAACTGGGATTATGATACAATATTGTGAAGATAATAATTTTAGGGATGAGGCCTCGGTTTAGGGACGCACTCATGAGGTGTTTCCACCAGTTATTAATGGAAAAGTGGCACAAAATATTGATCAATGCATGGATACACCTACAGTGGTATAGACATATGATCTAATAGCTATGGTATGTAGAAAATATCCCCAGTAGGATAGGTTGATGATGTCTGCAAGTTTAGTGCACTACATGAGTTCCAATATCAGATATCTCTATAGTTCCTTGGTGATACAGCCCCTTAGGAAGTAGAGGATTGGCTTGATTTGGTGGTCTAAATTTTAAGGCTTGTTTGAACCCTTGTTGGTCAGATGGTTGTGCTTGAGACCAGTATTCTACATGGATCAATAGGTCACTAGTGGAGTCTAATAGTGTAGACCCATGATGAGATGGAACTCTTTTGGTTATACTTCCATTAGCTATTTCATGATGAGTAATACCCCTTGATCTTATGCTCCATATGGATACAAGATCTTATCAAGATGTAGCAGGGTGGTATCATTATTATTGTGTATGTCACTAGGTTCACTAATCTCACTTGTTACTCCCTTGATATGGTGCAAAATGAATACTTTTGGGTGTTGAAGTTTGGGAAGGGTCTTCATAGAGACATTCATTATAGCATGGTCTCTTTATACCTACCCATGTATTCCAGTGTACTAGAGAAGTCTGTATTTATAGAGAGATTCTTAGTAGAGGGAAGCTGAGTGGTTGGAGTAGATAGTGGGAATCTATAGGCTTATTCATTTATATAAGCTATAAGACATTATTCATCAGATTATCGACACAAATGGCACACTCATTCATACACTCAAATGCATGGATATATATTATGGGGTTGTGTAGATGATCCACTCATCATGTAGAGGTGTTATGTTATTATTATTATGATATAGGTCACATATCTAGAAATTTCCCAACCCATCATGCAGAGGAGTGTAGGGAGGTAGAGGATAGACCACTTTTTAAAAGGTAGTTCTGTGATCAGGGATCCCCTAGGCGTGCTTAGGAAGGCCCCTAGGGAGGCGGTGATGATATAGGCATAGACATTGACCTAGAGTGAGGTGCTATTGGCGAAGGTAAAGACTATGAGACGCTTACAACACTACCTTCAGGTGGCCCATTCCAATATTAGAGGGTTGGAGGACGTGACTGCGGGTAGTTTGAGGCTATGGAGGGATATGACCTGACTTCTCATGAGATTATTTGAGGTATGATCTGTGAATTTTCTACTATTGATCTAGTATTAGGGTACACAATCACGAGTCAATCCTTTATCTCTATATCCCTTGTGTGATATCTAAATATTCACGTAGATCACTTAGCCTAGAATCTATGTCTATTGGTTTCTATAGGGATTGATTTTGTTATATCACATGTCAACTAGTAGTGAATGTTTTCGTTTGGTGGTGAGAGTTTCACATGGGTCATTTTTTTATTCTTAATGAAACCCTATGACACCATCTTGGGTATGGACTGGTTGTCCAAGGTACATGCCCAAATTGACCTTCATCATAGGTGAGCTAGATGACTTCAATCTGATTGGGTGAGATTCTCATTCTTGGGTGATCTCGTGGAAAAGCAAGTGGAGATCATGAGTAGGAGAATATAATCCATCTCCCATCTATTGTTGATTTTGGACCTTGGTGTAGTGGGATATTCAAGCATCAATCTTACATCAGTAGTGGAGGATTATATGGATATATTCCCTAAATAAATTATGGGACTACCTCCATGGTGTGAGATCATCTTCTACATTGACTTGCATCCTGATACCATGTTGATTTCTTCTACGGAATATCATATAACCCCAAATAAGATTTGGGAGATGAGGTTGTAGTTAGAGGACCTTCAAGAGAAGGGTTTTATCAGACCCAATGTTTCCCCTAGGTAGCACAAGTTTTTTTTGGGGGAAAGGAGGATAATAGCTTCAGTATTTGTGTTTATTATTATATCCTGAATCAGGTAATGATAAAGAATAAGTATAGATTTTCAATGAAGGCTGACCTTTTTGACCATTTGAGATGTGTGAGTTGGTTCTCAAAGATTAATATCTAGTCTAGATACCATTATTTGACAGTTTATATGGATGATATTACAAATACAATATTCTGATATCTATATAGATATACTGAGTTCTTGATGATGCATTTTATGTTACTAATTCCCCCACTGTGTTCATGGCCCTTATGAACCTGATATTACTGTTGTAGTTGGAACGGTTTGTGGCTATCTTTCTTGATGAACTTCTCATATACTATATGTCTGAGTAATAGCATGTATATAATGTGAGGTTGGTCCTAGACTTACTCTGGGAGATCTAGATTTATAGTAATCTCTCAAAGTGTTAGTTTTGGATCATGAGGTTCACTTTCTATGGAATGGTGTCTTTGAGCGTGGTTTATTTGTGGACTTAGAAAATATTTCTATTGTTATTTCTTGGGAGCCACCCAAGTTCTTCTTAAAGGTGAAAAGTTTCATTTGATTGATGGGGTACTAAAAAGGTTCATGGTGGAATTTTCTAGGATAACAGCCCCTTTGAACACCCTAAAGTTGAAAGGAAAACGGTTTTTCTCGACTGAATAATGTCAGGGATCCTTCTTGGAGTTAAGGATAAGGTTGAACAGTACTCCAGGGTTGTGACTATCGGAGGAGGTAATTGAGTTCATGGTGTTTTATAATGCTTATAGGGTTGGGATTTGTTGTGTGTTGATGTAGAGGTATATAGTTATTTCTTATACTTTTAGACAATTGAGACCCCATGAATATACCTCTCCTACTCATGACCTAGAGTTTGCAGCAGTAGTCTTCTTTCTAAATATGTGGGGGAACTGTCTTTAGGGAAAACATGTTGTTGTTTACTCTGACCACCATAGTGTTAGGTGCATCTTCAATCAAATATAGCTTAACCTAAGATAGAAGGTTATGGTTAGATATTTTGTAGAACTACAACTTTGAGATAGTCTGTATTCCTAGGAAGGAAAATGTGGTGGTAGATACCCTTAGTAGGAAGTGTCATTCTTTCTTGCCGAAGGTGGCATCTAAGTGGTTGGATTCATTATAGCTGACCTATGTGGAGGAGAGGGGTGTAGGTTTTCTTCAGCATATGGTGGAGACTCTACCACTTACTCAATGTGTGAGTGAGTATTAGTTGGGATACATCAACTCTATGGATTTACATGACTAGATATTCTCAAGAGATACACCAGATGGATTATCTGAAGGATGGGAGCATGTTATCCTTTTTGGGGGATGAATGGTGATTCTAGTCATGACCCATGAAGATGTGACGAGAGAGTTTCACACATCCCCCTTTTTGTACATCCTAATGTGGAAAATAAGTACCATAACCTTTAACGAAAGTTTTGGTGGGTTGGAATATGGTAGAGTGTCGATGAGTTTATCTCTAGGGGTATCACATTCTAGTAGGTAAACGCTGATCACTATGTTCTAGCAGGGTTGATATACCATCTTGAGATCCCAAAATAGAATTGGTATTACATATCTATCAATTTTTTGATGGGTCATCCATGGATAGAAAGATGCCACAACACTATTTGGGTGATTGTTGATTGACTCACCAAGTCGACACACTTTCTTTCCATCTGAGAGCAGAGTTCAGTTGGATTTTAGGGATAGTTATTTGTGTGGGAGATCATCTAACATCATGGGGTAACCATGATGATCTTCACTGACCATGATGTATGGTTACATGATATTTTTTGGGACCTGCATGAGGATTTTTGGAGCCATTTGCTGATGAACACCTTGTTTCACCCCAAGATGGATGAAAAGAACTGAGCAGATTATTCTTTTGTTAGAAGATATGATGAGAACCTATGTGATGGATTTTATCCAGATTTGGTAGGATCATTTTACATTATTATATTTTTATTATAATAAAATTTATCACTATACTATTTTTATGACACCTTTTGAGTCTTTTTATGATCAACTCTATAGGTCAACCTTATGCTGGACTAAATTTGAAAAAACATCTCTTGTTAGGCCAGATATGGTTCAGGTGGTGAAAAAAAGTTTTAGGTGATCTATGATTGTATGAGGATAGGCTATATCTAAAATAAATATTACATAGATCGACATCATTGGCCTTTGGAGTTCGAGTAGGGAGACCATTTTTTATAACAGTCTCCCCATGATGAGGACTGCAGAGATTTTGTCGGGGAAGAAATCTATCACTAAGGTTAATCAGGACATTCCAGATCCTATGATAGGTTGGGAAGGCTACTTATCACTTGGACCTACCCCCCATAGTTGTATCGAGTCAATGAATTATTCCATGTGTTTCCACTAAGGATATATTTTTATAAGCCATCACATTTTATTAAATGGGGAGAGATGGTCATCAAGGGTGGTTCCACCTTTGAGGAGTACCTGGTGGTGATCGAGGATTAGTATGAGAGGATTATGTGTGGATGGACCATTACCTTGGTTCATGTTCTTTTGAAGTATGGGGGCATGTAGGAGAGATCTTGGAAGCATGAGATCTAGATGAGGGCACTATACCTCCACCTTTTTATTTTTGATTGTTATTTTAGAGGCATAAATCCTTGAATGAGGGGAGAGTGTAATAAATATGGTTTTTCCAGGTTAGTCCATTGGATATTTATACACACACACACACAAAACACACACACACACACATATATATATATATGTGGATTTTTTATTAGAGTTTGTCCTATGTTTGGGTATCATAAAACCCTAGAATTAATATATTCATGATATTAATATTTTGCAAAACACGCATGTGTATATTCTTTGAATAAATATTTCTTACATTTTTTTAGACATGGTGTGTGAAATCCATGTCCATGGTTGTTTTCAAAATTTGGGTTTTACCTTTGGCATGGAATAAGGTTAGTCATCATCAGTTGTTCAGTGAGATGATTTGGAAGATGCGATAAATAATTCATTTAATTAATTAGATAGTTAAGTGAATACAAATACCCCACACCCTCTCCTCTCCTACGCATAGAGGATAAGTGGATATTTTTGTTGGAGTTGGTGGACTAGAACCAACTAATTTGTACTTTATTCATTAATAAATTCCTTATCACATCTTGATTGTTCTTCAGCGTGACAATTCATGTGATAATGTCCTAAGGACACCTATTGCATTAAAGGGTCATAGCGGATCCCTACTATAATGGGAACCCAAAAGTTCCATAACACTATTCTTGAATATATTTTCTATGGTCGGATGATGTCATTTGGGGGACACAAATAATACAGTCCATTAGGGGTGAGGACTCAGAAAACATTGAGGCACCTTCTAATGGTGTGCACCCTTGGTAATATTCAAGAGGATATTGTGAGAATGAGACCTGCCAGTAGGAAGTCCACATTTCATAGTGTCATTGGATGTTCCTATCTGAGGACATTTGTGTAGAGACCCGAAGCCTGACGTACATGGACATTACATTACATTTGTGGAATACTTAGTACATAACAAAAACACACACACAAGGATCGTAATAGTTTAGTGTCTTTGGAAACTCGGAACGTAATCTTCTAATCGTGGTGAAAGATCTTCAACATCTCCTACAAAGATCTTCCCTCTTTTTTTTTACCTAAAAACTTTCTTTATATCCTGGGGAAAAGAAAACATAAAAGGGTGAGCTCAAATGTTCAGTAAGGGTAAACAAAAGAAATATCAATCACATCGTATACACAAGCACATAACTTTTGGAAATCTTAACATGAAAAAGTGATCATAATTACATAACATGGGATAAATCATGGCAGTGAAATGTAATCACAATAATCATAACTTAAAACATGAAACTTTGTGGCATTCACACATAATCATATAGAATCATTTCTTGTTAGTCAAGACTCATTGTCAAGACTATCTTAGTGGACAAAGTCCCTTTCTGAATCGAGTAACCCTCATTTCAGTCCTGTTTCACTGAACCGGTATAACCTACCATTCCAGCCATGTCTATCTCATGAGATATAAAATCTTTACCCAATGAATTGGAGGGAGATATAGGTCCCACCCATCTCATAATGATACCATTCTTATGTGTGCCACAAAATCATAAATCATACATCATTTCATAACCCATGTAATAAAAATGGGATTCTTAAACAACATGACATCATAAAACCATTCATATAAGATAAAAGAATTCATAAACATAATTCCATCACAACATAGTCAAATCAATGTAAAAATATGGATAGAAACAGAACCCTTTATTATCTTAGATGGAAAATAATTTTGATAAAACACTTGAAATGAATTCTTGAGGAAAATATCCTTTCTTCTTCAAAATCAATTTCTTTTCACAAAACATCATGCAATTTTAAAAGAAAGAGATTTTATTAAAAATAGTCATGAAATATTTTAGAGGAAGCTTCATGAAAATAAGGCTTTATAAAACCATAAAAATCCATTCGTGCCGTTTAAGTTAAAAAAAACATTCTTCGTACTTTTGTCGGATAAGTCAACAAGTACCTCGTACGAAAAAAAAAATAAAAGATTCCTTTCATATATTTTACTAAAAACTCACCGAAGGGTAAAATTGGATTTAAACAGTTGTATTTGGATGGAAATAATATTAAATATTGAAGAAAACATGGATGTGAATGATAAAATACACCCCAGTAAATACCAAAGTATAAGCAATCTCGGATAGAAATGAGATTGTGATATTTCCCTTACCTTAGGTCCGATTTGCTTCGTATGTGTCCGAACCTCCTGTATAATGATTTAAATAATGTCATTGACTTATTACAGAATCATATTCATTGTTATGATATCATATATGGTTCACTTATGACATTATATTACCCGTTCTTTTGTAAATTCCATGTTAAAGAAGCGTTTTGGGTAAAATCGTTTCATTTATCGTAGGTGTTTTGACTTGTTGTCTTGACATTATTATTACTTATATCATGATTTACTTACTTCCAGAATATAAAATATGATTTATATATCATATATATTCAATATATATATATATATATAATAGATAGATAAATGAAATGAAAAACACCGTTCATGGAGACGGTAGTCCGTACGTACGCATGAACGCTGTTTTCCTTTCCTTATTGTCTTGAATGGAAGTAAGTAGATGACATAAATATATATATATATACATAAATCCAGTAGCTTTATAATCTCATATATTTCATTATTATTTCTTATATATACTTTATAATCATTCTTAAATGGTTAACATGGAGAATGAATCTCATCGCGTCGTGGAGACGGTAGTCCGTACGTACGCACGAGCGATGATATAATTTCCATAAATATTGAATTGAATTGGAGTGGATTATACAATATATCAGAATCAATATGATGTTTTAATAACTATGTATAGTTATTCTTTACACCATTATACCCATCCATGTAAGGTGGTGGTGGAAAATAGATTACACCACGGCGTGGAGACGGTATTCCGTACGTACGCACGCGCGATGATTTCTTTTTCCGTAGGATGGATAGATGGTGAAATAGGGTTGTTTCATACTTATAATAACATATCAGTATATTAGTGATACTGATGTTATTACTTCATAATGAAACAACCTAAGAAGAAGAAGTGGAAGAAGAAATAAAGATGAAAGAATTGGTAACGGTAATTACCTCTTCTTTGAAGCGCCTTTTGGAGACCTCCTCTTAGGGAACTAAAATTGGTCTTTGAGGAAAACCAGAACCTCTAGGATGTTGCTAGGGAAGTGGAGAAGAGATTTTGGCAGGGGTTGGCCGAGCTTGAGTGCTCAAATTGGTGTGAGGAGGAGGTGGAGGAGGTGTCCTTTTATAAGGGAGGAGAAGGGCACCTTAGGAATATCTCAAAATATTATTTTATATTAAAGTCAAAATCGGTTTATAATGGTTCCAAAGGGTCTTATTTCGAAGATAAAGTGGGGAAGGGTCGAAATCCTATCAACCAACAAGATTTAGACAAGTTTAGGTTATTATTTTAACCTTATCAAGTAGATTTAACTCTAAGTTAAATAATTTAACTTTTACCGTGTCTTTTTGTTTTCTTTCACTATATGGTTAATACACTTACTATAACATGCCAAACGAACCCCAAATTGTTTATTAATAATATATATATCCTTATCTAAGTCATTTGGCCGAACCGTAGATTTTTAGGAATAAAATAACAATTAATAATATAATATTTGATTTAAAAACTATTTTGTATCAATTTTGACACTATTTGATATATGATTTTTGTGAAAGTCATAAAAGAATTATATGTTCGAACCAAGTTGATTAAATCAAAACTAATATATCATAGTAACCTATAAAATTAGTGTAATTCATAAAAAGTCTCAAATTACATTTATTTGAGCATTTATAACATCAATTATGTTAACATTTCCTTAAAAGAGTAATTACTGCATCATCGTTGTGTCATAAATAAATTAATTTATTTAAAGTCTAAAAATTATAAATAAAATATCATTATGTAGGAAATATTTTTAGCTTTCTAATTAACATTTATAGTCGAATTTATCTTATGTATAACCCCATATTAAAAATGTTTTAGTTATTAAACTTTTATTTTAACTATTTTAACTATTTATTAAATAAAATAATATTAAATGTCATAATCTAATCCAAGTGGACCTAAATGGTAATATTATATTCATAAGGTTGTTTTTGGTCGAATTACACCTATCCAATAGAATAAGGACATGTGTTAGGGTAATAGTATTATCATATTTACCCTTAGTTACCCTATTTACTATTAACCGTGGTAAAAAAAAGTAAAAAGTTACTATTCACCAAAAATTATTTTCATCTCATTGAACCACATTTTAGTCCTTGATATTAACCGTGTCTGTCGGATGTTCGAAATTCCATTCACAGAAGCGGTAAAATTAACTTTTATGCAAAATTCAGTTTTTAACCTACCACTTAGTAGTTTCACTATTCATAAAAAATTGAAGGTTTTCAGAAAAATGCCAAAATTTCATCCTAAGCTATATTTCATATTCCGAATTCAAAAATGAAGTCTATTTTACCAAATTCATAACATAGAAGTTGCATTAATTAATTTTATAATTAAATCCCGTTGTTAATACAAATAGCGTGTTTTTAAGAAACAATATCTATCAAAAGATTGACACTTGATTATGTCTGGTTTAAATGTGAAATTACAACCAATGACCAACATTGTATTAAATTGTAAAAATATATTCTAAATTAACTTTAAAACCACTCAAATTAATAATTTATCACTATTAATTATTTCGATTAAAAAGTTTTTTTTAATTATAATTTAGTAATTTTCACTATTCATCAGAATATGAAAGTTATCCGAAAAGTACCAAAATTTCACCTTAGGATAAATTCGATACTCTGAATCCAAAAATGAAGTCCATTTTGAGAGATAAATTTTCTAAAATTTAAAAATTGGTTGTTAGTATTCATAACGGCTAGTTTTAATAATATTTTAATAGTATATCGTTGTTTCGTGAAACTCAGTATTGCGTACTACACACGCTATCAAGGAAGGTCATGATTGCATGTAATGAAAGGCAAGTTAAGGATGCGTGTTGTGCAAGCTCCTTTTGGTGTAGCGTAAAACACAAGACATTAATAATATTAAAAAAGAATATTTTTCATAAAATCTCGGGCTGTTACATTCTACCCCCCTTAAAATGAATTTCTCCCTCGAAATTCGTCAGGGTTATAAATGGTTTACTATTCGAAAATTTCTTTAATAGAAACCCACATCGTAAAAAAGAATACCAAAACTTGGCTTTAAAAACTAAAGTATGAAATGTAACGATTACCCAAATAAACTAATCACTGGGTTTCCACATAGGTGAAAATATGGATATGGAAGAGAAATCTAACCATCATGTTCTGATGGAGAGTGGTAGAGAACATGGCTATGGAAAAGCCAGTAATCACAAATCCATAGATTTGTGATGATATAAGGTACCAACTGATTCATCAGGTATAAGATCACTAGGACAACATTTTTGGTTTTCACGATCATTTCCCTAAAGTTGAAGAATTTGAATTAGAATAAATACTTACTTTATTTTGGTACAATCTCACTGTTGTTCGTGCCTTGAATAATTTCCACTTCATCTCTTAAATAAATGAAGTTGAATTTGTTAATCGTGAAGTGTTAGCAGATCATGTGATAGAATGACGGGTCATTCCATCTGTCTCAAACAAAAGGTTAGCAAAAATTATATACATAAGTCGATCTATAGTGAGATTAATCATATATGGTTCCTAAAATGAACTTATAATTCATATATCATACTACTTAATATAATAAAACTAGTTTCTACTAAATAGGGACTTCATGTAGGCCAGTGGTAGGTGATAAAGGCCAGTCGCACTTCGGTTGTGAGTTCGATTCCCACAGCCTTGTCCGACGCGATGGGCTATCGCCCGTCCTGCAGGTTGTCCTTTTTCTAAAGCTATTTTACTATAACATCCCATCAATAATACTAACTTATGTCCAACATAAACCATTCCAATCTTTAGGCTTATCCATAATACTGCCGTCCACTCTCCGAGATTTAATACCATCATTGATCCCCATATATCATAAGATATATCTTATTGGTCACATTCCAAACATTCAAAGGCCTTAATCTTGTACTCTCTTGAATACCCATTGAACCATAGTGAAAACTTGAATGCAGTTAACACTTTCCATATACAAAAATCTTCAAAATTCTATATACTCAAACCATGATATCACTTAGTCCTTATATCAATCATGAGCTCATGAATACTGTTAAACATTTCATTTTCTCATTTTCCCTTCATTATGTGCATATCATCTTATTTCCAAAAATATCTCAATCACTTTGAATACCACATTAGACCAATACATAGATATTCCAATACTCCATGATACAACATTATTTTGGAATCCCATTACATAAACACTTAATCATTCCACCACATCATTGTCATATTCAACATTGCCAATTGTGATCGCATGTGACTTCCCATTGTCCTTTGCCTTAAGTTGTTTCTCATGTCGATCATCACTAACCCTTGGATTAGGGCATTTATTGGCATAATGTCCCATCTCCTTGCACTTGAAGCATTGAAGTGTTGGTGGTGCATTCTCTGCAGTGTTTTCTTTATTCACATCATTAAAAACCCTTTTTCCATTACCTCGACACTCAGCTGCTCGATGACCTTCTTTTCAACACTTAAAAACATTTTCTAGTCCCTTTAAGACAATCTCCACCATGCTTCTATCCACACTTTGAGCATAAGGAAACATTCATCTTCTTTTCACCATTATTCCGAGAATTCTCCTTGAACTCCATCTTTCGTTTCTTGTCAAAACCATGAGATGGATATGTAACACCAACTTCCATTTCTACCTTGATAGCACAACGCACAATTTCTTCATAGCTACTGAAGTCTCTTATAGCTAATGCCCTTCGAAGACTTGGTTTTAAGCCACTAAAAAATCGATCAACTTTACTTTCAGGTTGGATGATAATGCCAGATGCATACCTTGCAAGTCTTGTAAAATTCGCTTCGTATATACCAACAGATTCATCATCCTTCTGCTTCAGCTCAAGGAACTCCTTTTCCATCTTTGTTCGAAGAATACGAGGGAAGTACTTACTGAAAAACAAGTTCTTGAACTCATCCCATTCCATGGACTCAATTTCAACTCTTGGCCTCGTATTCTTGATAAGATTCCACCATTGATCAGCTTCACCTTCCAAACGATATACTGCTAAGATGACTTTATCATGCTCAGAACATTGAAGAACTGAAAATATCTTTTCAGTGGTACTGATCCATTGTTCAGCAACAAGTGGATCGGAAGACCCATTGAAAGAAGGTGGACGTTGCCTCATGAAGGACTCAATAGAATATTGTTCCCTTCTCTGTTCATTTGGAAGTCCAGAATGATTCATAGCTTGTGTAAGTATAGCAATAAGATTTTTCACTCCATCTCCCATAAAATTTTTTGTTCAGGAGGGCAATCATTGCATTGTCCATTGCATTGATCAACACCGTTCCTTCGGGTTCCAGCCATCGTCTAAAACCCAAAAAGAATAGTGTGAGAGGCAAAAATCATGCTAGGGAAAACAACATAATAAAGGGGGAGTACCTTCAATATCTAACATCTTAGGTTTAATTCTATGATCATTAGCGTAATTATAGTACTATAACCTATACGTATACTTAACCTTAGAGACATCCCTAGACACACCTTATAAATATCTCTAGGGATCTCACTAAAGTTCTCGCATCCTAGTTTCCAAAGGTTGACTAAACCTTTCCTCTGATACCAACTGTAGAGACCCGAAGCCTGACGTACATGGACATTACATTACATTTGCGGAAAACTTAGTACATAACAAAAACACACACACAAGGATCGTAATAGTTTAGTGTCTTTGGAAACTCGGAACGTAATCTTCTAATTGTGGTGAAAGATCTTCAACATCTCCTACAAAGATCTTCCCTCTTTTTTTTTACCTAAAAACTTTCTTTATATCCTGGGGAAAAGAAAACATAAAAGGGTGAGCTCAAATTCTCAGTAAGGGTAAAAAAAAGAAATATCAATCACATCGTATACACAAGCACATAACTTTTGGAAATCTTAACTTGAAAAAGTGATCATAATTACATAACATGGGATAAATCATGGCAGTGAAATGTAATCACAATAATCATAACTTAAAACATGAAACTTTGTGGCATTCACACATAATCATAGAGAATCATTTCTTGTTAGTCAAGACTCATTGTCAAGACTATCTTAGTGGACAAAGTCCCTTTCTGAATCGAGTAACCCTCGTTTCAGTCCTGTTTCACTGAACCGGTATAACCTACCATTCCAGCCATGTCTATCTCATGAGATATAAAATCTTTACCCAATGAATTGGAGGGAGATATAGGTCCCACCCATCTCATAATGATACCATTCTTATGTGTGCCACAAAATCATAAATCATACATCATTTCATAACCAATGTAATAAAAATGGGATTCTTAAACAACATGACATCATAAAACCATTCATATAAGATAAAGGAATTCATAAACATAATTCCATCACAACATAGTCAAATCAATTTAAAATATGGATAGAAACAGAACCCTTTATTATCTTAGATGGAAAATAATTTTGATAAAACACTTGAAATGAATTCTTGAGGAAAATATACTTTCTTCTTCAAAATCAATTTCTTTTCACAAAACATCATGCAATTTTAAAAGAAAGAGATTTTATTAAAAATAGTCATGAAATATTTTGGAGGAAGCTTCATGAAAATAAGGCTTTATAAAACCATAAAAATCCATTCGTGCCGTTTAAGTTAAAAAAAAACATTCTTCTTACTTTTTTCGGATAAGTCAAAAAGTACCTCGTACGAAAAAAAACAAAAGATTCCTTTCATATATTTTACTAAAAACTCACCGAAGGGTAAAATTGGATTTAAAAAATTGTAGTTGGATGGAAATAATATTAAATATTGAGGAAAACATGGATGTGAATGATAAAATACACCCCAGTAAATACCAAAGTATAAGCAATCTCGGATAGAAATGAGATTGTGATATTTCCCTTACCTTAGGTCCGATTTGCTTCGTATGTGTCCGAACCTCCTGTATAATGATTTAAATAATGTCATTGACTTATTACAGAATCATATTCATTGTTATGATATCATATATGGTTCACTTATGACATTATATTACCCGTTCTTTTGTAAATTCCATGTTAAAGAAGCGTTTTGGGTAAAATCGTTTCATTTATCGTAGGTGTTTTGACTTGTTGTTCTTGACATTATTATTACTTATATCATGATTTAATTACTTCCAGAATAAAAAATATTATTTATATATCATATATATTCAGTATATAAATATATATAATAGATAGATAAATGAAATGAAAAACACCGTTCATGGAGACGGTAGTCCGTACGTACGCATGAACGCTGTTTTCCTTTCCTTATTGTCTTGAATGGAAGTAAGTAGATGACATACATATATATATATATACATAAATCCAGTAGCTTTATAATTTCATATATTTCATTATTATTTCTTATATATACTTTATAATCATTCTTAAATGGTTAACATGGAGAATGAATCTCATCGCGTCGTGGAGACGGTAGTCCGTACGTACGCACGAGCGATGATATCATTTCCATAAATATTGAATTGAATTGGAGTGGATTATACAATATATCAGAATCAATATGATGTTTTAATAACTATGTATAGTTATTCTTTACACCATTATACCCATCCATGTAAGGTGGTGGTGGAAAATAGATTACACCACGGTGTGGAGACGGTATTCCGTACGTACGCACGCGCGGTAATTTCTTTTTCCGTAGGATGGATAGATGGTGAAATAGGGTTGTTTCATACTTATAATAACATATCAGTATATGAGTGATACTGATGTTATTACTTTATAATGAAACAACCTAAGAAGAAGAAGTGGAAGAAGAAATAAAGATGAAAGAATTGGTAACGATAATTACCTATTCTTTGAAGCGCCTTTTGGATACCTCCTCTTAGGGAACTAAAATTGGTCTTTGAGGAAGACCAGAACCTCTAGGATGTTTCTAGGGAAGTGGAGAAGAGATTTTGGCATGGTTTGGCCGAGCTTGAGTGCTCAAATTGGTGTGAGGAGGAGGGGGAGGAGGTGTCCTTTTATAAGGGAGGAGAGGGGCACCTTAGGAATATCTCAAAATATTATTTTATATTAAAGTCAAAATCGGTTTATAATGGTTCCAAAGGGTCCTATTTCGAAGCTAAAGTGGGGAAGGGTCTAAATCCTATCTACCAATAAGATTTAGACAAGTTTAGGTTATTATTTTAAGCTTATCAATTAGATTTAACTCTAAGTTAAATAATTTAACTTTTACCGTGTCTTTTTGTTTTCTTTCACTATATGGTTAATACACTTACTATAACATGCCAAAAGAACCCCAAATTGTTTATTAATAATATATATATCCTTATCTAAGTCATTTGGCAGAACCTTAGATTTTTAGGAAAAAAATAACAATTAATAATATAATATTTGATTTAAAAACTATTTTGTGTCAATTTTGACACTATTTGATATATGATTTTTGTGAAAGTCATAACAGAATTATATGTTCGAACCAAGTTGATTAAATCAACACTAATATATCATAGTAACCTATAAAATTAGTGGAATTCTTAAAAAGTCTCAAATTAAATTTATTTGAGCATTTATAACATCAATTATGTTAACATTTCCTTAAAAGAGTAATTACTGCATCATTGTTGTGTCATAAATAAATTAATTTATATAAAGTCTAAAAATTATAAATAAAATATCATTATGTAGGAAATCTTTTTAGATTTCTAATGAACATTTATAGTCGAATTTATCTTATGTATAACCCCATATTAAAAATGTTTTAGTTATTAAACTTTTATTTTAACTATTTGAACTATTCATTAAATAAAATAATATTAAATGTCATAATCTAATCCAAGTGGGCCTAAATGGTCATATTATATTCATAAGGTTGTTTTTGGTCGAGTTACACCTATCCAATAGAATTAGGACATGTGTTAGGGTAATAGTAATATCATATTTACCCTTAGTTACCCTATTTACTATTAACCATGGTAAAAAAAAGTAAAAAGTTACTATTCAAAAAAAATTATTTTCATCTCATTGAACCACATTTTAGTCCTTGATATTAACCGTGTCTATCGGATTTTTAAAATTCCATTCACAGAAGCGGTAAAATTAAGTTTTATGCAAAATTCAGTTTTCAACCTACCACTTAGTAGTTTCACTATTCATCAAAAATAGAAGGTTTTCAGAAAAATGCCAAAATTTTATCCTAAGCTATATTTCATATTTTGAATTCAAAAATGAAGTATATTTTACCAAATTCATAACATAGAAGTTGCATTAATTAATTTTATAATTAAATCCCGTTGTTAAAACAAATAGCGTGTTTTTAAGAAACAATATCTATCAAAAGATTGACACTTGATTATGTCTGGTTTAAATGTGAAATTACAACCAATGACCAACATTGTATTAAATTGTAAAAATATATTCTAAATATACTTTAAAACCACTCAAATTAATAATTTATCACTATTAATTATTTCGATTAAAAAGTTGTTTTTAATTATAATTTAGTAATTTTCACTATTCATCAGAATATGAAAGTTATCCGAAAAGTACCAAAATTTCACCTTAGGATAAATTCGATACTCTGAATCCAAAAATGAAGTCCATTTTGAGAGATAAATTTTTTAAAATTTAAAAAGTGGTTATTACTATTCATAACGGCTAGTTTTAATAATATTTTAATAGCATATCGTTGTTTCGTGAAACTCAGTATTGCGTACTACACACGCTATCAAGGAAGGTCGTGATTGCGTGTAATGAAAGGCAAGTTAAGGATGCGTGTTGTGCAAGCTCCTTTTGGTGTAGCGTAAAACACAAGACATTAATAATATTAAAAAAGAATATTTTTCATAAAATCTCGGGCTGTTACATTCTACCCCCCTTAAAATGAATTTCGCCCTCGAAATTCGTCGGGGTTATAAATGGTTTACTATTCGAAAGTTTCTTTAATAGAAACCCACATCGTAAAAAAGAATACCAAAACTTGGCTTTAAAAACTAAAGTATGAAATGTAACGATTACCCAAATAAACTAATCACTGGGTTTCCACATAGGTGAAAATATGGATATGGAAGAGAAATCTAACCATCATGTTCTGATGGAGAGTGGTAGAGAACATTGCTATGGAAAATCCAGTAATCACAAATCCATAGATTTGTGATGATATATGGTTCCAACTGATTCATCAGGTATAGGATCACTAGGACAACATTTTTGGTTTTCAAGATCATTTCCCTAAAGTTGAAGAATTTGAATTAGAATAAATACTTACTTTATTTTGGTACAATCTCACTGTTGTTCGTGCCTTGAATAATTTCCACTTCATCTCTTAAATAAATGAAGTTGAATTTGTTATTTGTGAAGTGTTAGCAGATCATGTGATAGAATGACGGGTCATTCCATCTGTCTCAAACAAAAGGTTAGCAAAAATTATATACATAAGTCGATCTATAGTGAGATTAATCATATATGGTTCCTAAAATGAACTTATACTTCATATATCATACTAATTAATATAATAAAACTAGTTTCTACTAAACAGGGACTTCCTGTAGGCCGGTGGTAGGTGATAAAGGTCAGTCGCACTTCGGTTGTGAGTTCGATTCCCACAGCCTTGTCCGACGCGATGGGCTGTCGCCCGTCCTGCAGGTTGTCCTTTTTCTAAAGCTATTTTACTATAACATCCCATCAATAATACTAACTTATGTCCAACATAAACCATTCCAATCTTTAGGCTTATCCATAATACTGCCGTCCACTCTCAGAGATTTAATACCATCATTGATCCCCATATATCATAAGATATATCTTATTGGTCACATTCCAAACATTCAAAGGCCTTAATCTTGTACTCTCTTGAATACCCATTGAACCATAGTGAAAACTTGAATGCAGTTAACACTTTCCATATACAAAAATCCTCAAAATTCTATATACTCAAACCATGATATCACTTAGTCCTTATATCAATCATGAGATCATGTATACTGTTAAACATTTCATTTTCTCATTTTCCCTTCATTATGTGCATATCATCTTATTTCCAAAAATATCTCAATCACTTTGAATACCACATTAGACCAATACATAGATATTCCAATACTCCATGATACAACATTATTTTGGAATCCCATTACATAAACACTTAATCATTCCACCACATCGTTGTCATATTCAACATCGCCAATTGTGATCGCATGTGACTTCCCTTTGTCCTTTGACTTAAGTTGTTGCTCATGTCGATCATCACTAACCCTTGGATTAGGGCATTTATTGGCATAATGTCCCATCTCCTTTCACTTGAAGCATTGAAGGGTTGGTGGTGCATTCTCTGCAGTGTTTTCTTTATTCACATCATTAAAAACCCGTTTTCCATTACCTCGACACTCAGCTGCTCGATGACCTTCTTTTTAGCACATAAAACATTTTCTAGTCCCTTTAAGACAATCTCCACCATGCTTCTTTCCACACTTTGAGCATAAGGAAACATTCATCTTCTTTTCACCATTATTCTGAGAATTCTACTTGAACTCCATCTTTCGTTTCTTGTCAAAACCATGAGATGGATATGTAACACCAACTTCCATTTCTACCTTGATAGCACAACGCACAATTTCTTCATAGCTACTGAAGTCTCTTATAGCTAATGCCCTTCGAAGACTTGGTTTTAATCCACTGAAAAATCGATCAACTTTACTTTCAGGTTGGATGATAATGCCAGATGAATACCTTGAAAGTCTTGTAAAATTTGCTTCGTATATACCAACAGATTCATCATCCTTCTGCTTCAGCTCAAGGAACTCCTTTTCCATCTTTGTTCGAAGAATACGAGGGAAGTACTTACTGAAAAACAAGTTCTTGAACTCATCCCATTCCATGGACTCAATTTCATCTCTTGGCCTCTTATTCTTGATAAGATTCCACCATTGATCAGCTTCACCTTCCAAACGATATACTGCTAAGATGACTTTATCATGCTCAGAACATTGAAGAACTGAAAATATCTTTCCAATGGTACTGATCCATTGTTCAGCAACAAGTGGATCGGAAGACCCATTGAAAGAAGGTGGACGTTGCCTCATGAAGGACTCAATAGAATATTGTTCCCTTCTCTGTTCATTTGGAAGTCCAGAATAATTCATAGCTTGTGTAAGTATAGCAATAATATTTTGCACTCCATCTCCCATAACATTTGTTTGTTCAGGAGGTCAATCATTGCATTGTCCATTGCATTGATCAACACGGTTCCTTCGGGTTCCAGCCATCGTCTAAAACCCAAAAAGAATAGTGTGAGAGTCAAAAATCATGCTAGGGAAAACAACATTATAAAGGGGGAGTACCTTCAATATCTAACATCTTAGGTTTAATTCTATGATCGTTAGCGTAATTATAGTACTATAACCTATACGTATACTTAACCTTAGAGACATCCCTAGACACACCTTAGAAATATCTCTAGGGATCTCACTAAAGTTCTCGCATCCTAGTTTCCAAAGGTTGACTAAACCTTTTCTCTGATACCAACTTTAGAGACCCGAATCCTGACGTACATGGACATTACATTACATTTGCGGAAAACTTAGTACATAACAAAAACACACACACAAGGATCGTAATAGTTTAGTGTCTTTGGAAACTCGGAACGTAATCTTCTAATCGTGGTGAAAGATCTTGAACATCTCCTACAAAGATCTTCCCTCTTTTTTTTACCTAAAAACATTCTTTATATCCGGGGGAAAAGAAAACATAAAAGGGTGAGCTCAAATGCTCAGTAAGGGTAAACAAAAGAAATATCAATCACATCGTATACACAAGCACATAACTTTTGGAAATCTTAACTTGAAAAAGTGATCATAATTACATAACATGGGATAAATCATGGCAGTGAAATGTAATCACAATAATCATAACATAAAACATGAATCTTTGTGGCATTCACACATAATCATAGAGAATCATTTCTTGTTAGTCAAGACTCATTGTCAAGACTATCTTAGTGGACAAAGTCCCTTTCTGAATCGAGTAACCCTCGTTTCAGTCCTGTTTCACTGAACCGGTATAACCTACCATTCCAGCCATGTCTATCTCATGAGATATAAAATCATTACCCAATGCATTGGAGGGAGATATAGGTCCCACCCATCTCATAATGATACCATTCTTATGTGTGCCACAAAATCATAAATCATACATCTTTTCATAACCCATGTAATAAAAATGGGATTCTTAAACAACATGACATCATAAAACCATTCATATAAGATAAAGGAATTCATAAACTTAATTCCATCACGACATAGTCAAATCAATGTAAAAATATGGATAGAAACAGAACCCTTTATTATCTTAGATGGAAAATAATTTTGATAAAACACTTGAAATGAATTCTTGAGGAAAATATCCTTTCTTCTTCAAAATCAATTTCTTTTCACAAAACATCATGCAATTTTAAAAGAAAGAGATTTTATTAAAAATTGTCATGAAATCTTTTGGAGGAAGATTCATGAAAATAAGGCTTTATAAAACCATAAAAATCCATTTGTGCCGTTTAAGATAAAAAAAACATTCTTCGTACTTTTGTCGGATAAGTCAAAAAGTACCTTGTACGAAAAAAACAAAAGACTCCTTTCATATATTTTACTAAAAACTCGCCGAAGGGTAAAATTGGATTTAAACAATTGTAGTTGGATGGAAATAATATTAAATATTGAGGAAAACATGGATGTGAATGATAAAATACACCCCAGTAAATACCAAAGTATAAGCAATCTCGGATAGAAATGAGATTGTGATATTTCCCTTACCTTAGGTCCGATTTGCTTCGTATGTGTCCGAACCTCCTGTATAATGATTTAAATAATTTCATTGACTTATTACAGAATCATATTCATTGTTATTATATCATATATGGTTCACTTATGACATTATATTACCCGTTCTTTTGTAAATTCCATGTTAAAGAAGCGTTTTGGGTAAAATCGTTTCATTTATCGTAGGTGTTTTGACTTGTTGTTCTTGACATTATTATTACTTATATAATGATTTACTTACTTCCAGAATATAAAATATGATTTATATATCATATATATTCAATATATATATATATATAATAGATAGATAAATGAAATGAAAAACACCGTTCATGGAGACGGTAGCCCGTACGTACGCATGAACGCTGTTTTCCTTTCCTTATTGTCTTGAATGGAAGTAAGTAGATGACATACATATATATATATATACATAAATCTAGTAGCTTTATAATGTCATATATTTCATTATTATTTCTTATATATACTTTATAATCATTCTTAAATGGTTAACATGGAGAATGAATCTCATCGCGTCGTGGAGACGGTAGTCCGTACGTACGCACGAGCGATGATATCATTTCCATAAATATTGAATTGAATTGGAGTGGATTATAAAATATATCAGAATCAATATTATGTTTTAATAACTATGTATAGTTATTCTTTACACCATTATACCCATCCATGTAAGGTGGTGGTCGAAAATAGATTACACCACGACGTGGAGACGGTATTCCGTACGTACGCACGCGCAGTGATTTCTTTTTCCGTAGGATGGATAGATGGTGAAATAGGGTTGTTTAATACTTATAATAACATATCAGTATATGAGTGATACTGATGTTATTACTTCATAATGAAACAACCTAAGAAGAATAAGTGGAAGAAGAAATAAAGATGAAAGAATTGGTAACGGTAATTACCTCTTCTTTGAAGCGCCTTTTGGAGACCTCCTCTTAGGGAACTAAAATTGGTCTTTGAGGAAGACCAGAACCTCTAGGATGTTTCTAGGGAAGTGGAGAAGAGATTTTGGCAGGGGTTGGCCGAGCATGAGTGCTCAAATTGGTGTGAGGAGGAGGGGGAGGAGGTGTCCTTTTATAAGGGAGGAGAGGGGCACCTTAGGAATATCTCAAAATATTATTTTTTATTAAAGTCAAAATCGGTTTATAATGGTTCCAAAGGGTCTTATTTCGAAGCTAAAGTGGGGATGGGTCGAAATCCTATCAACCAATAAGATTTAGACAAGTTTAGGTTATTATTTTAACCTTATCAATTAGATTTAACTCTAAGTTAAATAATTTAACTTTTACCGTGTCTTTTTGTTTTCTTTCACTATATGGTTAATACACTTACTATAACATGCCAAACGAACCCCAAATTGTTTATTAATAATATATATATCCTTATCTAAGTCATTTGGCCGAACCTTAGATTTTTAGGAATAAAATAACAATTAATAATATAATATTTGATTTAAAAACTATTTTGTGTCAATTTTGACACTATTTGATATATGATTTTTGTGAAAGTCATAACATAATTATATGTTCGAACCGAGTTGATTAAATCAACACTAATATGTCATAGTAACCTAGAAAATTAGTGGAAGTCCTAAAATGTCTCAAATTACATTTATTTGAGCATTTATAACATCAATTATGTTAACATTTCCTTAAAAGAGTAATTACTGCATCATCGTTGTGTCATAAATAAATTAATTTATTTAAAGTCTAAAAATTATAAATAAAATATCATTATGTAGGAAATCTTTTTAGCTTTCTAATGAAAATTTATAGTCGAATTTATCTTATGTATAACCCCATATTAAAAATGTTTTAGTTATTAAACTTTTAATTTAACTATTTTAACTATTCATTAAATAAAATAATATTAAATGTCATAATCTAATCCAAGTGAACCTAAATGGTCATATTATATTCATAAGGTTGTTTTTGGTCGAATTACACCTATAAAATAGAATTAGGACATGTGTTAGGGTAATAGTAATATCATATTTACCCTTAGTTACCCTATTTACTATTAACCGTGGTAAAAAAAAAGTAAAAAGTTACTATTCACCAAAAATTATTTTCATCTCATTGAACCAAATTTTAGTCCTTGATATTAACCGTGTCTGTCGGATTTTCGAAATTCCATTCACAGAAGCGGTAAAATTAAGTTTTATGCAAAATTCAGTTTTTAACCTACCACTTAGTAGTTTCAATATTCATCAAAAATTGAAGGTTTTCAGAAAAATGCCAAAATTTCATCCTAAGATATATTTCATATTCCGAATTCAAAAATGAAGTCTATTTTACCAAATTCATAACATAGAAGTTTCATTAATTAATTTTATAATTAAATCCCGTTGTTAAAACAAATAGCGTGTTTTTAAGAAACAATATCTATCAAAAGATTGACACTTGATTATGTCTGGTTTAAATGTGAAATTACAACCAATGACCAACATTGTATTAAATTGTAAAAATATATTCTAAATATACTTTAAAACCACTCAAATTAATAATTTATCACTATTAATTATTTCGATTAAAAAGTTGTTTTTAATTATAATTTAGTAATTTTCACTATTCATCAGAATATGAAAGTTATCCGAAAAGTACCAAAATTTCAACTTAGGATAAATTCGATACTCTGAATCCAAAAATGAAGTCCATTTTGAGAGATAAATTTTCTAAAATTTAAAAAGTGGTTATTACTATTCATAACGGCTAGTTTTAATAATATTTTAATAGCATATCGTTGTTTCGTGAAACTCAGTATTGCGTACTACACACGCTATCAAGGAAGGTCATGATTGCGTGTAATGAAAGGCAAGTTAAGGATGCGTGTTGTGCAAGCTCCTTTTGGTGTAGCGTAAAACACAAGACATTAATAATATTAAAAAAGAATATTTTTCATAAAATCTCGGGCTGTTACAGTTTGTATTGGTCCTTAGACTTTAAGATTATTATTTATGGGTATTACAACTCACACACTTAGATGTATTGACGAAAACTGCGACGACACACTGTTCACAGCGAGGTAGGATACGTTGGGTGCGTCATGAGTAATACTGCATTAATAGATAATGTGAGAAAGGATTTGTACCTTCTGTTCCATAACGGAAGTATATATATCAGGACCTTTGATGGAATTTATATAGCCTAAATAAAACCATTTCCATGGTAAGGTATGGGTGAGTTCAATTCCGGGAAGTCAGAGAAAGAATAATCGAGCACATGGGTTGATGGCACTAGCATGCAACCCACTTTATTGGAGATATCGAGACAAAGGGATTACATTACACAGTAAGCATTCATATGAGGTGACACGTCAATTCGGCATCAACTTCTTTCTCTTGGATGCCCTGACCCATTTCTAGACAGTAATCTTGGACTTTAGGCAAGCCCGCATAATGCCAACGAGAAAGAGGCCTAGAGGGTCATACAGTAAGTGTATCCAAGTATCTCAAGTAGAATAAATATTATTCCCATACATGGTTTAATAATTATTCAAGGAATCCTAAACCATTTTAATGTTGGAGGAAGAATAAAATTTAAACAAGTACACGCCGTGTAGTTTTCAATTTTGAAAGGGAATGAAAAACAAGTACACACCATGTATTAATGATTACATGTCGTGTAGTTTTCTTTTTGGAAAACAAGTACACGCCATGTATTTATGATTACACGCCATGTAGTTTTTCTAGTCATGATTTTTAGGATATAATATTGTTTTATTAAATGATGTTTATTATAATAAGCATGGGTGCATGTCAAGGAATTAATGATTCGACATGGGGGTTTTCAATGAGAGTTAATGAAATAAATAAAACTCATAACATGTTTATTTATTGTCAAAACTCTGTAAACATCAAACCTAATTATAAATATTCACACAACCCCAACACTTTTCCCTAATCATTGTGCACAACAATTCTAGAGAATTCATTCAAGGCCGAAAGAACTCCTTCCTCTAATAACGATCTCAAGACCGAGAGAGATCCTCCATCGGATCAAGGTGATCGAAGGTGGACATCACAAGAGAAGGTTCTTCCATGATAGTACCCAGAGATCCCTTTGGCAACGTCCTGATATATGTGGTACATGTGTGGATCACTGCTAGAGGAATCCTACACTTGGATTCTCCGATGCAACGACGGATCACAGAATCGTGACCGGAGGCATCAATGAAGGAAGAATACCACCGAGGTAATTCTTATGAATTAATTAAATTACTTATAACCAACATATGATGATTCTATCTTTGTGGTTCTGGGACTCCCTCTTTTATTTTTTTTTCTTTGTTCTATTCCGAATAACTGGCGTTTTACATCGTGATGGATCTTGAATTGATCGTTGTTAACGCTGAAATTAAAGTTGGTCAATCCCACCAAAGCGCTTCTGCTCTGCCTGAAACCTACAAGTGGTATCAGAGCGGTCATATTGTTGATTATAATTACTTTGTTTTTCATTGGCGATTTCACATTTAATAATTTAGTTGTTTAAATTCAATTTAATCGTTCGTTAAATCTGAATTTCAAGATCTTTTCCTCCTCTCTCATTTCTCATTCAACTCACAGAAACAAATTTTTTTTTTAAATTTGATTAAAATAAAATAGAGTATCTCATCCGGAGGAGCCAAACATTTCTCACCCTACAACACAAGAATACATGGTGTGTATTTGGAAGTACGTGACGTGTAGTTTAGGTTCATGCATCGGAATTATCCTTCAAATAAGGCTGTGTATTGGATCCTATCTAAGTCATTTAGGACACCGTGTGTTGACCAGGAACAGGTGGCACACAGTTTTCGGATTACAGGTTGTGTGGTCCAATGAACACAGCGTGTAGTCCCTTCGGGTTAGGGTTGTACTATGTACCTCGTACACAGCTTGCCTGGCTAGAAACCGTGTAACACAGAAACTACATGGAGTGTTTCCCACTGAACACGCCATGTACTCCGAAAATTTCTGAAGTACATTTACACGCCATGTCCCTGGGAATGTACTTCGGATGGACGGTGAACAAAAGTATAAGGCCCCAGCCTTAAACCTTACTTAATCTTGAGTTATTACAAGATTACACATTGAGGATCTTTTCAGGTTTAGAGTTTTAGAGAATTAGAACATAAAACTTGCATTACATTCCACATATAAACAAAGTGGTTACATAAAGATATTATTCATTTTTCCCATCAATGGAAACATATTTAAAATAAAACATGGATTCATTCTTGACACTTCCTTGACACTATCATCATATCATGTACCTTTCCCTTGACCTGTGAAAAAAATTTCAAAAAAAAATTGGGATGAGCATAAAAAACTTAGTATGGGTTATAAAAATATGGAAAGGAAACATAAGTTCATATATACATAAAAATGAAATCATACTTTACCCATAAAACATAAGAACGTTAACATACCTCATCAAATCATGAATAAATCATAGAAATAATAAGACATAAAGGTAACTTGAGGCATTCATAACATTCTTACGTAGGGAGTAACCCTCTTGGTTACGTTTGGAATACCCATCACAGTATATTCCCTAAATATCTTCGGAGAAACCTTAACGTTTCACTCCTTCGCGTTACCCAATGCATTGGAGATCTATATCGGGCTCACCCGCCCTTAGTTTATCACGGAACCACCCGTCTTCATAATAATTCCCAAGAACCTCAACATAATCGTATCACATAAAACATGCATAAAGGAAACATAACATTCACACCTTTCAATCACAAGATATCAATACAACACATTGATATAAAAACATTATGAAAACCATTTTCAATACCAAAATAAAAGAAAATTAAAACATGGTATTTATTTTTCTTTTAAAAAAAGGTATGGCTTGTAGAGGAAGCCGAAACTCAAGTAACGGTCACGGCGGCAGAGAAGTCGTTGTCGCCGTATACGTACGACAAAAACATTCCCTTTTGTCATTTAGTAAAATGCTTCGTATAAAAAAGATTCCTTTTGGATAAACGTAAAATTCAAAGGGGTTTATACACCATATAAAAGAAGGTTGTGTATAAAACAAAATATGCCTCAATGAAAGGAGATTGAGACAAAGTCCCATACCTCGGGTCCGAATTGACTCGGGCGTTCTTTAATCTCCTGAATAATAAACTTGAGTTAATTTTGACATGTTTAAGAACCTTTTTAAAGTTCATTATTCCTTTTATATCACTTATTTCCATGTCATGAACACTATGTAATTATTTAAGTTAATAACGGTCATTTTAACGATCATTGGTACTTGAGTCAAAAATAAACCCTTTATAATTACAAGTTTTCCATGTATCCATTATATCCAGAATTATAATCATGATGTATATATCATATATATCATATATATCCAGTATATACATGCATTTATAATATTACATAATAATTTAGAGGTAAGAAATGAAATGCACCATTCATGGATACGGTAAGTCATACGTATGCATGAACACTACTTTCATTTCTATTTAGTATTTTATAGAATGGAATCATAATGATATAAAGTTATATTATAATTCCAGTGTAATATCATAACTTCATCCTTTATACATCTCACATATGGTATTAACGAATCAAATCACTTTGAGGGGGCAGTAGTCTGCACTTCCTTAAATGAAGATATCGTGTTTACCCATAATGGAAACCATAAAGGTATTCCCGAAACGAAAAATACAGAATCTTAAGAAAAAAATAAACATATTATATATCATATATAAATATAGTGTCATCTTAATGGCCACCTTTTAAGGTGTGAAAAGAATGTTGAACAATCATCGTCTTGGGAGGCAGAAATTCATCATCCACAAAAACAGTATGTTCTTTAACCATTAGATGTAGGTGTGTGTAGGTGTAGCTCGAATACTTATTATAAAAACATCCTAGTATATTTAAGATACTGGAGTTGTTACAAAATAAATGAATAAAAAGAGTTTAGGGGGTTGGAGAAGCAAAATAAAACAAACGGACTCAAGTGAAGACATTACCTTAAAATCGGGTAACTCCCTTTGGTTTGAGCTCAAAGGCTTCCTTGGGAAGACTTCTGCCCAAAGTGACGCTTCAAGGAGTAAGAGAGGGATTTGGAGAGATAAAATGGTCAGGGTTTGGCCGAGACAAAGGCTTTGGAAGTGTGGGTAAGGAGGTAGAGGTGGGGGCCTTTTATAAGAGGAGAGGAGGGGAACTCTTAGAAAGTAAAGAAATGTTACTTTATTTTAAAATTAGTTTCGGATTCAAAAGATCCCAGATTGATATAATTCGAGGGTAAGGTGATAAGGGTTCTAAATCCACCCATCCAATAGGTTTTGGACATGTGTAGGTCATAGATTTTACATTATCATTTCATTTTATTTAAATCCTTTATTAATGAGGTAATTGCTGCATCATC
This sequence comes from Viscum album, assembly GCA_963277665.1. Lineage (NCBI taxonomy): Eukaryota > Viridiplantae > Streptophyta > Magnoliopsida > Santalales > Viscaceae > Viscum > Viscum album. Next base: position 1,031,583,205 of record OY728121.1, on the reverse strand, counting down.
ATGATGTCATAAATAATTTAATTTATTTAAAGTCTAAAAATTATAAAAAAAATATCATGATGTAGGAAATTTTTTTATATTTTAATGAATATTTATAGTCAAAAATCTGACTTGTATAACCCCATGTAAAATTTTTTTTAGTAAAACATCTCATGTTTGTGTTATTTTTACTTTAACATTAAATAAAAAGTTATTTATGTCATTTCCCAACCAAAGGGGCTCCATGGGGTCCCCAAGTTGACCCATGGATTTTCTTGGTCGTCCATGACACATACAATGAGGGTAGGACATGTTTCAAGCTCATCTCACATTATTAAAACATTATTTTTGCCTTAAACTACACTAATTACCTCTAATCGCGATTAAGAACTTAAAAGTTACTATTCACCAAAAAATTATTTTATTGTCATTGAACCACATTTTACTTCTTAATGACAACCACATATGTCGGATTTTTTAAAATCAAATCACAGAAGTGGAAAAGTTTCATTTAAACGAAAAATCTGTTTCTTTAACTACCACTTAGTGGTTTCACTATTCATCAAAAATTGAAGTTTTTCAGAAAAATACCAAAACTTCACCCTAAGCTATATTTGATATTCTGAATTCAAAAATGATTTCTATTTTAAAAAATTAAAAACATATAAGACGCATTAATTAATTTAATAATTAATTTCCACTGTCATGACAAATAGCGTGTTTTTATGAAACAATACGTATCAAAAGATTGACACTAGTTTAAGTCCAATTTCAAAGTGAAATTGATTCCAATGACCACCATTGGATTAAATGGTAAAAATATATTCTAATTTCACTTTAAACCCAATTCAAAAGATAATCTAATCATATAAATAAATTATATTAAAAAGAGGTTTTGAATTAAAATACAACATTTTTCACTATTAATTAAAAAATGAACTTTATCAGAAAAATACCAAAAATTCACACAAAGTAAATTTTGATGTCCCAATCATAAAGAATAAGTTTATTTTGAAAAACATAGCTTATAAAATTTTCAAAAGATATATTTAAAAATGGGTTGCCATTAAAAGGCAGTAAAACAATCTTTTAAAAATATTAGTGTATTCCATGCTTAAGATTGGATTTATTTTCATTTTAAGCCTCTAAAACACTATCTAATTCATTAATAGGCATAGATAAAAATATCTATTATTCATTACTTTCTTGGGATATTACATCCTTCCCCCCTTTAGAAAATTGCGTCCCCGCAATTTATTTACTTATCGAATAAATGGGGGTATTTACCCCTCATTGCTTTTTCAGATTCCCATGTTGCCTCTTCCATCATGTGGTTTTTCCACAAAACCTTTACCTGATTAATCACTTTATTCTGTAACACTTGCTCCCCGTGGTCAAGAATCTGGACCAGTTGTTCTTCATATGATAGGTTCTCTTCCAGCTGAACTACCTCTGGACTCAAAATATTAGATGGATCTGGCATATACTTTCTTAACATCGAAACATGAAAAACATTGTGTACCTGAGATAAACTCGGAGGTAAAGCCACTCGATAAGCAACTGATCCAACTCTCTCTAGAATTTCATATGGTCCAATGAACCTTGGACTCAGCATTCCATTCTTACGAAATCGCATCACACTTTTCCATTGTGAGACTTTGAGAAAAACATGATCACCTACCTTGAAAGATAGATCCTTCCTCCGGTTATCCGCATAACTCTTCTGCCTGCTCTGAGCTGTTCTCATGTGTTTCTGTATCAACTGAACTTTTTCTGCCATCTCTTCTACCAATTTTGGTCCCATCAGCTTTCTTTCACCCACTTCATCCCAAAAAGTTGGAGTTCGACACCACTTCCCATATAACGCCTCAAATGGTGCCATCTGTATACTGGAATGAAAACTGTTATTATATGAAAATTCAACCAAAGAAAGATGTTGGTCCCAAAATCCCTGATAATCCATCGAACAAGCTCGTAGCATATTCTCCAAGGTCTGAATTGTTCATTCTGACTTCCCATCAGATTGAGGATGAAAAGCTATACTAAAATTTAATTTTGTACCCAACGACTTCTGAAGGCCTTTCCAAAAGTTAGAAGTAAACCTGGGATCACGATCAGACACAATGGAGAGAGGAACTCCATGTTACCTGACTATCCCTTTAAGATACAAACGGGAAATTTGATCTATGGAAAAAGTATCTCGTATAGCAAGGAAATGATCAGATTTAGTCAAGCGATCAACAATAACCCAGATTGCATTATTACCTCTAGATATATTCGGTAATCCCACGACAAAATCCATGGATATATTTTCCCATTTCCACTCTGGCACTGGTAAAGGATGAAGCATCCCTTTCAGTAACTGCCACTCTGCTTTAACCTGTTGAAAAGTCAAACACTTCACAGTAAAATCAGCAATATCTCTTTTCATTCCATCCCACTAGTAATACTCCCACAAATCTCTGTACATCTTAGTACTGCCAGGATGAACTGAAAACGGAGAACTATGAGCTTCACATAACAACTCTATCTTCAACTGTGAATCACAAGGAACACACAACCTCTTCCCAAATCTCAAAACGCAATCATTATCAATGTTTAATTCAGGCAACTTACCTTTCTGAACCAGCTCTACCTTTTTCTGCAACTCACTGTCTTGATTCTGTGCTTGCTTGATTCTGTCTGATAGAGAGGATTTCACTGATACCTGAAACAAAACAGAAGAACATCCTGTACCAGCAACTTTTATGCCAAAGTTCATCAAATCCTTAACCAAAGGATCACGTTCCAAACGCAACATTTCTAATGAAGCGTTACTTTTTCGACTCAAAGCATCAGCCACTTTATTTGCTTTTCCTGGATGGTAATGAATTTTACAATCATAATCCTTGATTAATTCTAGCCATCTCCTCTATCTCATGTTCAATTATTTCTGAGTGAATATATACTTTAATCTTTTGTGATCGGTATATATTTCACACTTTACTCCATACAAATGATGCCTCCAAATTTTTAAAGCAAAAACAACAACAGCTAATTCCAAATCATGTGTAGGATAATTTACCTCATGAGTTTTCAACTATCGTGAAGCATAAGCAATTACCTAATCATTATGCATTAGGACACAACCAAGTCCTTTCAACGAAGCATCACTGTATATAACAAACTCACCATTCCTGGAAGGTAGTGCCAAAACTGGAGCATTCACCAATCTTCTTTTCAATTCCTGAAAACAATCATCACATTCTTTTGTCCAGATAAACTTAAGACCCTTCTGAGTTAGCTTAGTCATTGGACTAGATAACTGTGAAAAATTTCTATCAAACCTTCGGTAATAGCCTTCTAAACCACGGAAACTATGAATCTCTGTTATATTTGTGGGTCTTGGCCATTCTTCAACAACATTTGTTTTTGTAGGATCAATAGTTATCCCATCTTTAGAAACAATGTGACCAACAAAAGAAATTTGTTGCAACCAAAACTCACACTTGCAGAATTTCCCATACAATTTATTTTCTTTTAAGGTTTTCAAAATAACCATTAAATGTCTTTCATGCTCCTCTTTACTTTTAGAAAACACCAAAATATCATCAATGAAAACCACCAAAAACTTATCCAAGAACTCATGTAAAATTCTATTAATTAAGTCCATGAATACAGCAGGTGAATTGGTTAGCCCAAAAGGCATTAATACAAATTCATAATGGCCATATCTTGTACGAAACACAGTCTTCGGAACATCTGCTTACTTTACCTTCAGCTGATGGTACCCCGATCTCAGGTCAATCTTTGAAAAAAATTGAGTTCCCTGGAGTTGATCAAACAAATCATCGATATGAGGAAAAGGATATTTGTTCTTAACAGTGATGTTTTTCAAGGCTCTATAATCAATGCAAAGTCTCATAGAACCATCTTTCTTTTTAACAAATAAAACAAGAGCACCCCATGGTGATGTGCTTGGTCGAATGAATCTAATAAATCTTGCAATTTCTCCTTCAACTCTAAAAGTTCAATTTTAGCCATTCGATAAGGGGTTTTTGAAATTGTCTTAGCATCAGGAAATAAGTCAATAGTAAACTAAACTTCCTGATCTGGTATTACTCCAGGAAACTAATCAGGAAAAACATCAGGATACTCATTTACCACTGGCACATCATTAATCTGAACAGTTCCCTTGTTTTCAACAATATGTGCAAGGTAACATTCATTTCCATCTTTTACAAGTTTCTCGGCCTCTTGATAAGTTATCAACAGTAAGGGTTCATTCTTGTACATAGACAGAAAGTCTTTCTGAAAAGAAACTTTTTTAGCTCTATAGTCAATCTTAGCATGGTAAATAGAGATCCAATCCATACACAGGATAACATCAAACTCTACTAGAGGTAAAACAATAAGGTTTGCAAGTAGGTTCTTTCCACAGATAAGGATAGGAAGATTATTATAAATTATTTTTGCCTCAACATTTCCCCGAGGTGTTTTTACCTAAAGTTCAAGAGTCATTTCTTGAGATGGTATTCCCATTTTACTAGAAAAGGTTTCAGAGATGAAAGAATGTGTAGACCCCGAATCAAACAACACACTGGCATAATCTGAAAAAAAACAAAGTACCTGATACAACTTCATTTGATGGCTTGACATCTGCTGAAGTAGTTGCAAAGGATTTCACCACCCCTTTCTGCTTGTAGTCTAACTGCTTCCCATCACTCGAGCTCTTTGTCGGACACTCATTTGCATAGTGACCCATCTCATTGCACTTAAAACATTTCACTAAATGTAAATAATATTTGGACTTACCATCACCTTGATCGTTTTCAGTGCAATCACGAGACTTATGTCTCATTTACCACATCAGTAGCACTTTCCAGAATTCAGAAGACATTCCCCAGCATGCCTTTTGCCACATTTATCACAAACTAGAAACTTAGATTTCTTACCATCAAACTTTTTTGAAAAAATCTTCCCTTTCTCCTGCCACCTCGGTCTCTTCTTCTGTTGGTTGTTATAGAACACTTGATCATCGACAAACTCCATTTTCACCTTCTCAGCACATCGAACAAGCTTTTCATAACTTTTAAACTCATGAGAAGCTAATGCCCTTCGATATTTTGGCTTTAATCTTGAGTAAAAATGATTGATTTTACTATGAAGGTCTCGGATAAAATTTGGAGCATACCTTGCCAATCGAGTGAAACTTTCTTCATAGGTAGCCACTGAGTCTTCCTCTTACCTCATTTCCAATAATTGCTTTTCAATCCTAAGTCGAACAGCCTTAGGAAAATACTTTTCAAGAAACATACCTTTAAATTCATCCCAGTCAAGAGAATAAATCTCATCGGCATCCCTGATATTTTTAACCATCGACCACCACTGATCTGCTTCACCCTCCAAACGATAAATAGCAAGACTAAACTTTTGATTGTCTGAACACCCCATGACATTGAAAATCTTCTCTAGTGCTTTAATCCACCCTTCAGCTAACACAGGGTCAGATGATCCTCTGAATGATGGGGGATGTTGCCTCATGAAATGTTCCACCACTGACATGTTCCTATGTGGTTGATCTGGCTGATCTCGTGCATGGATACCACCTCCATTTATTTCTTGAGTCAACTGCGCCATTACTGCAACAAACTGTTCAGTTCCAATTCCGACCATCTCAGGATGCTGATTCGGAAGGTTATTTCCTTCTGTATGCCTTCCTAGCACTGCTTCCCTATTTCCTCTGCGGAAAACCATTCTGAACAAACATGTCTTAGATGAAGCAACATGGTAATCTTCAAAGGATATATCATTTCAATTTGACCATAAAACAATATTTTTGGATAACCATTTAATATAATTCTAACTACTAAAGTTATCTAAACTGACCTCTAATACCAACATTAAGGCCCCAACCTTTAACCTTACTTAATCTTGAGTTATTACAAGATTACACATTTAGGATCTTTTCAGGTTTAGAGTTTTAGAGAATTAGAACATAAAACTTGCATTACATTCCACATATAAACAAAGTGGTTACATAAAGATAGTATTCATTTTTCCCATCAATGGAAACATATTTAAAATAAAACATGGATTCATTCTTGACACTTCCTTGACACTATCATCATATCATGTACCTTTCCCTTGACCTGTGAAAAACATTTCAAAAAAAACTTGGGATGAGCATAAAAAGCTTAGTATGGGTTATAAAAATATGGAAAGGAAACATAAGTTAATATATACATAAGAATGAAATCATAATTTACCCATAAAACATAAGAACATTAACATAACTCATCAAATCATGAATAAATCATAGAAATCATAAGACATAAAGGTAACTTGAGTCATTCATAACATTCTTACGTAGGGAGTAACCCTCTTGGTTACGTTTGGAATACCCATCACAATATATTCCCTAAATCTCATTGAAGAAACCTTAACGTTTCACTCCTTCGCGTTACCCAATGCATTGGAGAGCTATATCGGGCTCACCTGCCCTTAGTTTATCACGGAACCACCCGTCTTCATAATAATGCCCAAGAACCTCAACATAATCGTATCATATAAAACATGCATAAAGGAAACATAAAATTTCCACCTTTCAATCACAATATATCAATACAACACATTGATATAAAAACATTATTAAAACTATTTTAAATACCAAAATAAAAGAAAATTAAAACATGGTACTTATTTTTCTTTTAAAAAAATGTATGGCTTGTAGAGGAAGCCAAAACTCAAATAACGGTAATGGCGGCGGAGAAGTCGTTGTCACCGCATACGTACGACAAAAACATTCCCTTTTGTCGTTTAGTAAAACGCTTCATATAAAAAAGATTCCTTTTGGATAAACATAAAAGTCAAATGGGTTTATAGACCGTATAAAAGAAGGTTGTGTATAAAACAAAATATGCCTCAATGAAAGGAGATTGAGACGAAGTCCCATACCTCAGGTCCGACTTGACTCGGTCGTTCATTAATCTCCTGAATATTAAACATTAGTTAATTTCTACTTGTTTAAGAACCTTTTTAAAGTTCATTATTCATTTTATATCACTTATTTCCATGTCATGAACACTATGTAATTATTTAAGTTAATAACGGTCGTTTTAACGATCATTGGTACTTTAGTCAAAAATAAACCCTTTATAATTACAAGTTGTCCATGTTTCCATTATATCCAGAATTATAATAATGATGTATATATCATATATATCATATATATCCAGTATATACACGCATTTATATTATTACATAATCATTTAGAGGTATGAAATGAAATGTATCGTTCATGGAGATGGTAAGCCGTACGTACGCAAGAACGCTACTTTCATTTCTATTTCGTATTTTATAGAATGGAATCATAATGATATAAAGGTATATTATAATTCCAGTGTAATATCATATATAAAATCATAACTTCATCCTTTATACGTCTCACATATGGTATTAACGAATCAAATCACTTTGAGGGGGCGGTAGTCCGCACTTCCTTAAATGAAGATATCGTGTTTACCCATAATGGAAACCATAAAGGTATGCCCAAAATGAAAAATACAGAAGCTTAAGGAAAACATAAACATATTATATATCATATATAAATATAGTGTCATATTAATGGCCACCTTTTAAGGTGTTAAAATAATGTTGAACAATCATCGTTTCGGGAGGCAGAAATTCGTCATCCACGGAAACAGTATGTTCTTTAACCATTAGATGTAGGTGTGTGTAGGTGTAGCTCAAATCCTTCATATAACAACAACTTAGTATATTTAAGACACTGGATTTGTTACAAAATAAATGAATAAAAAGAGTTTAGGGGGTTGGAGAAGCAAAATAAAACAAACTGACTCAGGTGAAGACATTACCTTAAAATCGGGTAACTCCCTTTGGTTTGAGCTCAAAGGCTTCCTTGGGAAGACTTCTGCCCAGAGTGAGTCTTCAAGGAGTAAAAGAGGGATGTGGAGAGACAAAGTGGGTAGGGGTTGGACGAGCCAAAGGCTTTAGAACTGTGGGTAAGGAGGTAGAGGTGAGGGCCTTTTATAATAGGAGAGAAGGGGAACTCTTGGAAAGTAAAGAAATGTTACATTATTTTAAAATGAGTTTCGGATTCAAAAGGACCCACATTGATATAATTTGAGGGTAATGTGATAATGGTTCGAAATCCACCCATACAATAGGTTTTGGACATGTGTAGGTTATAGATTTTACATTATCATTTCATTTTATTTAAATCCTTTATTAATGAGGCAATCGCTGCATCATCATGATGTCATAAATAATTTAATTTATTTAAAGTCTAAAAATTATAAAAAAAATATCATGATGTACGAAATCGTTTTATATTTCTAATGAATATTTATAGTCAAAAATCGGACTTGTATAACCCCATGTAAAAATTGTTTTAGTAAAACATCTCATGTTTGTGTTATTTTTACTTTAACATTAAATAAAAAGTTATTTATGTCATTTCCCAACCAAAGTGGCTCCATGGGGTCCCCAAGTTGACCCATGGATTTTCTTGGTCGGCCATGACACATCCAATGAGGGTAGGACATGTGTCAAGCTAATCTCATATTATTAAAACATTATTTTTACCTTAAACTACACTAATTACCCCTAATCGCGATTAAGAACTTAAAAGTTACTATTCACCAAAAAATTATTTTAATCTTATTGAACCACATTTTACTTCTTAATGAAAACCATGTATGTCAGATTTTTGAAAATCAAATTAGAGAAGTGGCAAAGTTTCATTTAAATGAAAAATCAGTTTCTTTAACTACCACTTAGTGGTTTCACTATTCATCAAAAATTGATGTTTTTCAGAAAAATACCAAAACATCACCCTAAGCAATATTTTATATTATGAATTCAAAAATGATTTATATTTTATAAAATTCAAAACATATAATATGCTTTAATTAATTTAATAATTAATTCCCCCTGTCATGACAAATAGCGTGTTTTTATGAAACAATAAGTATCCAAAGATTGACACTAGTTTAAGTCCAATTTCAAAGTGAAATTGATTCCAATGACCACCATTGGATTAAATGGTAAAAATATATTCTAATTTCACTTTATAACAAATTAAAAAGATAATATAATCATATAAATAAATTAGATTAAAAAGAGGTTTTGAATTAAAATACAACATTTTTCACTATTCATTAAAAAATGAACTTTATCGGAAAAATACCAAAAATTCACACAAAGTAAATTTTTATGTCCCAATCATAATGAATAAGTTTATTTTAAAAAAAATAGCTTATAAAAGTTTCAAAATATAGATTTAAAAATGGTTTTCCATTAAAAGGCAGTAAAACAATCTTTTAAAAATATTAGTGTATTCCATGCTTAAGATTGGATTTATTTTAATTTTAAGCCTCTAAAAAACTATATCATTCATTAATAGGAATTGATAAAAATATCTATTATTCATTACTTACTTGGGATGTTACAAAAAGTACATGCTGTGTAGTCGGAAATACATGTCGTGTACTCATCCAAATTACGTGAATTCACTGGGTTTCCTCCAAGGTACAAGTTACGTAAAAATATAATTTTAAATGAATATATTTGTTTAAATTTATGATAGATGAGAATCTCAAGGAAATTCAGAAAAAGGGTTTAAGATAAAAGTATTGATTAATTAAAGATGATAATTAATTTATTCGAGCGTGATTTATCTTAAACAAGAATGATTAAAGAATTGAATGATAGTTTTATATATGCATAAATATCGTTGCATGTATGGATGATCATGAGCTAGACTGAGACATTTTTATGTGAATGGTTTCTTTTAATTTATTTATTTAAATTAAATTAGTTGTCCTACGATCCATCTCCTCATTAACATGTAGGGCATGAATTCCCAAAGATTATTTTATTTAAAACCCCTTTTTACCCCTCACCTGCATATGAGATAAATGCATATGTAATGGATGGAGCTCTTAAGCTAGTGGAGGCGGCTCAAGTCAGGAGCCAAGGTAAAACCAATCCAAGGAGATACAAAGGTGGACAGGTGGAAAGCTATAAACATGAACCCGCAAGGTTCAAGGTGTTTCTCCCCTAGGTCTTGGGTTTGTTTATCAACCGCTAGATAAACTAACCAATAGAACAATCTCATGATCATACCATTTATTTTATTTCTGTCAGTTTCATGGTTTATTTATTTTGGGGGTGTTTTCACGATCACACAATTAATGAATTAAACAAGCATGTAAAATGAAACTAAAATAAAGACCAGCTTATGCATAAATATTATCTTAGACATGGTTAATCACTTAAGTATATCCCACTTAATATTAACAAGCATGTAATCAAAGATAATAAGTTGGAAATTTATGTATACAAATAAAATCCCTCAAATAGATATTAAGTCGGTATAGCCTTCCATAATCTCGGTTAGAATCGAACCATAGTTCAAATTGCTTGACCAACCCTAGTTGGGGAGCTTTCAATTATCAGGGAATTATAATTCAAGGTTTTGGGTTGACTTGACTTGGTTCGTATCAAGGGTTGACTGCCACAGCAGGACTTGCTGTGACCAAGAGGCAAAGGTTGACAAAATCCAAAATAAATGGATTTCAGGATTGGGGAGTCCACTCAACAGATCAAGGAGCTGTGAGTTAATGCATTTGGAATTTATAATGCCTACCTAAAACCCTTTAAGTTGCTTGACTAACCCTAGTTTGGGTAATTAGAAGGGCAATATGGATCCTTGCCATTAGAATATTCAGGCAATAGAATATTCCGAAGTTAATGGTGAGGGCTATTGGATTTCAACAAAATAGTGGGAGACTAATAATTATTAATTTATTTATTTGTATTAGTTTTTTAATAAATTAATAAACCTTTTCTCATCTTAATTTTTAGAAAAGTGAATAAAATGACATCAAACATATCATTGTGAACCATACTCGATAAGGAATACCTTCTCATAGGCACCAATTTCCAAGAGTTACATAGGAGTTTATGTGTCATCCTTCGCCACGAAAGGAAATTGTATGTGCGGGAAGAGCATGTTCTAGTTGCGCCTAGGAAAGAGTCCAGTGATGAGTAAATGTCTCTCTATGTGAAAAATATGGATGATGCCACATATGTCCAAAGTTTCCTACTATCGGTCATGTCTAATAAGCTCTTGAAGCAACATGAAAACATGGATGTGTATAACATGATGTCTCACCTTAAGAATCTTTACCAAGAGAAGGTGAGACAAGAGAGATATGATATCTCCAATGATTTGTTTACAACTAAGCTTAGAGATTCTGCGCTAGTTGGGCCTCATGTAGTCAAGCTTATTGGCTACATTGAACGCCTGGACATTTTAGAGAGTAAATTCCCGGATGAGTTGCGTACATATCTCATCCTATCATCACTGTCCAAGACCTTCTCTAGCTTCATTGTCAATTATAACATGAGTATCAATGAGAAGAGACTATCAGATCTTCTGACCTTGATTTTCTAGGTAGATAATGACATGGGGCGTGACAAACCCACAATCCTTATGGTGAATAAGAAAAGGAAGGACAAGGCAAATGGGCCAAGGACTTATAAACGGTCTGAAGCCCCCGAGCACCGTCCTTCCAAGAAGGGGAAGATCTAGAGGCAGGGAATGGAATGGGAGGCGGTGTGTTTTGCATGTGGAAAGCAGGGCCACTGGAAGAGTAACTGCACCCAAGAGCGTGGGGACGCTAAAGGTGCATTCTTTATCGAGTGAAATCTTTCTATTTCTACACACTGGTTATTAGATAAAGCTTGTGGGGCTCACATCTATATTCAAATGCAGGAACCAAGTAGATTTAGAAGTATTTCCATAAGAGAAGTGGATATTTGAGCTACCAATGGCGCAAGGCTGGCTGTGTTGGCTATTGGGGACTACCACCACTCCTTGCCGACTGGGATGATTTTGGTTTTACAAAACTGTTATTATGTTCCTAGTGTTACCAAGAATATAATTTATGTATCTTGTTTATATATGGATGGATTTATTTTCATGTTTTGAAATAAGGGTTTTCTCTTTTATAATAACAATGTATGTTATGGTATGGCACATTTAAATAATGGTTTGTATTTATTAAATTATAAAAACCATGTGTTGGCAATCGATAAAAAAACAAAATCACATGAATCATACATCACCCAATTGTGGCATCACCGTCTTGGTCATGTAAACGAGAAGAGTTTGACAAAGCTATTCCAAGATGGCTATTTATACCCTACTGAGCTAAAACCACTTGATAGATGTCAAGCTTGTTTACAAGGTAAAATGACCAAGCCGCCTTTTGGTGGATAGGGTGAAAGGGCCATAGAGCTTCTAGGATTGGTGCACACAGATGTATGTGGAACATTTATAGTAGAATCTATAGGTGGATATTCTTACTTCATTACTTTTACTGATGATTTGAGTAGATATGTCTATGTTTACTTAATGAGGTATAAGTCGGAATCCTTAGATAAATTTAAGGAATTAAATAATTGAGTAAAGAATCATCTTGGTAAGAAGATAAAGAATATTCGATCGGATCGAGGTAGAGAATATCTGAACAAAGCATTCATCGATCTTCTACAGGAGTCTAGCATTCTATCTCAGCTCAATCCTCCTTATACACCACATTGGAATGGTATTAGTGAAAGGAGGAACCACACATTATTGAACATGGTTAGGTCGATGATGAGTCATGCAGATATTCCATTATCCTTTTGGGGATATGCATTACAAACTTCAGCATACACATTAAACCGAGTACCAACTAAGGCCGAAAATGGAATTCCCTCCGAGTTATGGAATTGAAAGAAACCCATTTTGTCGCATACACGTGTATGGGAATGAGAGGTGTTTGTTAAGGCCTTCTCAGGCAACAAACATGCACCCCGGGGCATGAAGTATATCTTTATAGGATATCCCAAGGAAACAAAAGGATATTACCCATATAACCCTCAAGACAAGAATGTGATAGTTGCCAGAAAAGCTGTCTTTCTTAAGAAGGAGCACATCCTCAAAAAGGATAGTGGGAGAAATATTGAATTCAACAATGTTAATGATCAAGATACATAGGATTTGGTACAAGAACAAGTTCTACAGGTCCCTATGGAGGAGGTTCCAGAAACACAAGTACTATGTAGGATCTCAAGAGAGGTAATGGAACCAGAGAGATTTGGTTTCCTGGTCACCGAGGATGGTGAAACATTATTGTTGGAAAATGATGAACCTCTCTCCTATAGGGAAGAAGTAGAAAGCTCAAAAGCAACAAGATGGCTAGAAGCTCTGAATTTTGAGAAGGATTCCATGTATCAAAACCAAGTATGGGTTATGGTCGATGATTCAGTTGATGTAAAGCATGTTGGATGCAAATGGGTATTCAAGAGAAAACTGGACATAGAAGTTCAAGTTAGCACCTATAAAGTAAGGCTACTGGCTAGAGAATTTAGACAACGTCAAGGAATTGACTATGATGAAACCTTCTCCCAAGTTTCCATGTTTAAATCCAGAATAATCATACTTTCCATAGCATCTTACCATGACTACATGATTTGGAAAATGGATGTCAAAATAGAATTCCTTAACGGGAACCTTCAGGATGATGTCTATTTGACACAACCAGAAGGGTTTGTGACACCAGGTGAAGACAAACAGGTTTTAAAGTGGTAGAAATCCATTTATGGATTAAATAAAGCATCCAGCACATGGAACATTTGATTTGATAAATCCATAAATGAATTTGGTTTCATTAAGAACGAATGTGAGCCATGTGTTTATAAATAGTTTAATGGGAATGTGGTCATTATCCTAGTAGTATATGTTGACAACATATTGCTTATTGGAAACGATGTACCAGCCTTACAGTTAGTTAAGGACTTGTTGAACAAATGTTTCTCCATGAAATACTTGGGTGAAGCAGCCTACATTCTAGGGATCAAGATCATTCATTATAGATCCAAGATGCTACTTGGACTAATTTAGGGTACATACATTGACCAGACACTAAAGAGTTTTAGTGTGGAACAATCCAAGAGGGGATTGGTTCCAATGTCACATGGCTTAAATATTTCTAAGAAAATGTGTCCTCAGACACAACAGGAGAATGATAGAATGAGTAAGATCTCATACACTTCAGCTATAGGATCCATCATGTATGCCATGTTATGTATCAGGCTTGATGTTGCATATGCACTGAGCATGGTAGGCAGATATCAAGCAGATCTAGGAGAACAGAATTGGATTGCTGTTAAGACTATCCTTAAGTATCTGATAATAACTAAGAATATGTTCTTGGTGTATGGAGGAGATGAGGAGCTTGTCATCAGAGGGTATGCTGATTCTGGTTTTCAGAGAGATCAGATTGATCTGAAGTCACAATCTGGATATATTTTCTGTCTCAATGGAGGAGTTGTGATCTATAAGAGTTCAAAGAAGCCAGTTGTATCCAATTCTACAGCAGAGTCCGAATATATAGAGGCTTATGATGCATCCAAAGAAGCCATCTGGATTCGGAACTTTGTCCAAGATCTTGATGTGGTGCCTAGAAGTAAAGATCCTATCACGTTGTATTGTGATAATACTGCAGTGGTGGATCTTTCAAAAGAACCAAGGTCACATCAACGGACAAAGAACATACTCCGGAAGTATCACCTCTTGAGGGATTTCTATCAAAGGGGTGACGTTTCAATGAGTAGAGTTTCCACGGAAGAGAACATGGCAGACCCCATGACTAAAATCCTATCTCAGTAGAAGCATGAATATCATTTGAGAGATAGCGAGTTAATGGTTGTTATCAGTTGGTTGTAGTCCAATAGAGAGTCTGTTGGAGTTGGTGGCCTATAACCAACTACTTTGTACTTTATTCATTTATAAATTTCTTATCACATATTGATTGTTCTTCTGCGTGACAGTGCATGTGATAATTTCCTAAGGACAGCTATTGCATTAAAGGGTCATAGTGGATCCCTGTTATGATGAGAACCTGGAAGTTCCATAACACTATTATTGAATATATGTTCTATGTTGAGATGATGTTATTTTAGGGACACAAATAATACAGGCCATTAGGGTTGAGGACTCATAAAACTTTGAGGCACCTTCACATGGTGTGCGCCCTGGGTAATATCCAGGAGGATATTACGAGAACGAGACCCGTCAGTTGGAAGTCCACATTTCATAGTGTCATTGGATGTTCCTATCTGTGGATGTGTGTATTGGTCCTTATACTTTAAGATTATTATTTATGGGTATTACAACTTGTTCACTTAGATGTATTGATGAAAACTGTGATGAAACACTATTTGCATCGAGGTAGGATATGTTGGGTGTGTCATGAGTAATACTGCATTAATAGATAATGCGAGAAAGGATTTGTCTCTTCTGTTCCATAACAGAAGTAGATATCTCAGGCCCTTTGAAGGAATTGATATAGCCTAAATAAATCCATGTCCATGGTAAGGTATGGGTGACTTCAATTCCGAGAAGTCAAAGAAAGAATAATCGAGCACATGGGTTGATGGCACTAGCATGAAACCTGCTTGATTGGAGATATCTGGACAATGGGATTACATTACACAGTAAGTGTTCATATGAGGTGACATTTCAATGCGGTGTCAACTTATTTCTCTTGGGTTCCTTGACCCCTTGCTAGATAGTAAACTTGGACTTTAGGCAAGCCCCCCTAATGCCAATGAGAAAAAGTCCTAGAGGGTCACACACTAAGTGTATCCAAGTATATCAAGTAGACTAAATATTATTACCATACATGGTTTAATAATTATTCAGGGAAGCCTAAATCATTTTAATGTTGGAGGTAGAATAAAATGAAAACAACATGCTGTGTAGTTTTCAATTTTGAAAGGGAATGAAAAACAAGTACACACCATGTATTAATGATTACACACCGTGTAGTTTTCTTTTTGGAAAACAAGTACACGCTGTGTATTTATGATTACATGTCATGTAGTTTTTCCAGTCCAGATTTTGAGGATATAATATTGTTTTATTAAATGATATTTATTATAATCAGTGTGGGTGCATGTCATGGAATTAATTATTTGATATGCGGGTTTTCAATGAGAGTTAATGAAATAAATAAAACGAGTAACGTGTTTATTTATTATCATAACCCTATAAAACTAAAACACGATTAAAAATATCCTCACAACCCCAAAACATTTCCCTAATCGTTGTGTACAAAAATTCTGGAGAATTCGTTCAAGGTCGAAAGAAATCCATCCTCCATGAATGCTCTCAATACCGAGAGAGATCATCCCTCAGATCAAGGTGATCGAAGGCGGACATCACAAGCAAAGGTTCTTCCGCGCTATTACCCAGAGATCCCTTTGGATATGTCCATAGATAAATGGTACACTTGTGGATCACTGTTAGAGAAATCCTACACTTGAATTCTATGACGCAAAGACGGATCACAAGATTGTGGCCGGAGACATCAACGAAGAAAGACTTCCACCGAGGTAATTCTTGTGAATTAATTAAATTAATTATAACCAAAATATGGTGATCCTATCTCTGTGTTTCTGGGACTCCCTCTTTTTTTTCATTCTTCATTCTATTCTGAAGATCTGGCATTTTACATCATGACGGATCTCGGATTGATCGTTGTTAATGGTAAAATTAAATTTTGGAAATCCCGTCAGCGTGGTTCTACTGTGCCCGGAACCTATAATTTTCTCCTCCCACACTCGATGAACGAATAATGGACGAAGATATCCACCACAAGACTCTATCATTGACTAAAATTGAGACCAGATCAGGGTGAAACATATTTAGGTCATTTCTTTTGACATGAAACTTCTTCGTTTTCACCATGAGGTAGGAATATTTTGAGTTTTATACCCTCATACATGTAAATATGTTGTTTAAGAGTTTCAAATCCCTTTTATGAATATTAAGGACCCATGTAAGGTCAATTTGGGATAAATAAGAGAGAAATGTGGTTTTTAGGGGTTGTAGGGATTTATCATTCAGAAATCCTAATCAAAAGGAATGTAGTTCAGGAGAAAACACCATGTGATCTTCCCGATGGGGGAAGTAATAATTTTTGGGGACTATATGCCATGGTCTGGGATTACATGACATGTAGTCTGATATATCCATATAGATTATAAAATGGGATGAAACCCCATGTAGAGGGAAAATTGTTGTGTAGAAGTACACAGCCGAAACCAGGAGTACATGGGCATGGAGCCAAGTACACATTCATGAGGAAGTACATAGACATGGGTTGGGAAAGGTAAGATAGTCTTTGTACCACATTTACACACCATATACTCCCACATGGCTAGATATGTCGTGTGATAGAGAGGATTCATCATGGAATCTTGGCATGGGTACATGACGTGTGACCCAATTATAGTTGTATACTTTTGTTAGAGACTTCGACCATGTGTATATCCTCCTTCAGAACTCAAATTTGGGCCCTCAAGTATCCTATACTGAGAAGTTTTCCATGTAGGATGAAATGTTAGAATTCATTTAGGAATTATATATATGAAACAAGGTTTTAAAAATGTGATGCTTCCTTTAGAGATGCTCATCCAATGGTAGTAATTAGGTAAGATCACTAGATAGAATTCGGGGTCAGTACTCCACTATCAAACCAGGGCACATGTCCCACATTCTCTTTATAGAAGTAGATTTGTAACTCCCCCATACTATAATGGGAATGGGTCCTATATCTTTGGAGTGTTACTCCCCTATTAGTGATCTCCAATGGGGAGAAGATCTTCAATGGGAGTTGGTGCTTCATTGGCTATGGTGTACAGTAGTGAGAAGCAGGCCCGTTCAGTCATATTCTTGTGAGGATGTGGTTGGTGATGGGTAGTGAAGGAGTAAATTTAGAGATATTGTCCGAATCATCATTCTTAAATGGGATATGGAGATAGAGATCTCTTGTCTATCTCTCTCTTGGGTTTCTTTTGAGCATATATGTCTGGTTATCTTTACCCTCTGGTTATGGGCTGAGCTGACTATCATGTATTTTGTTACTTTCTTTTGGGATTTTTGGGTTTCTAATGGGTATTTATATAATCACAAATGTATTGGATTTGCTCGTGCATTTAAATTCCTATATTGATGACAAGAATATTGACAGAGATATTAGTGGAGCTTAATGGCCTTGGCATTGACCATGTTTGGTGGCCAGCCTTGGATATTATGAATCGGGATCTCTTCAATATCCCTATTACTAGATTTTATTAGTTTGGGACTTCATTTCATGTTGGGAATGTATTTTCCCACACTACCACAAATGTATGCAAGGGAAGGGCTTGGGTTTTATCAGCGCTAATCAAAAAGCACTGATAAAAGGGGGAATTTTATCAGCACTAGAAAAGGCACTGATAAATATACCCTTTATTAGCACTAATATTATCACCGATAAAGTCCCCCCCTTTATCAGCACTAATAATAGCGCTACTAAAAGTTTTTAATAGAAAATATTATTGATTTATATAAAAAATTAATTATATTAAAAAAAATGTTTATATGTATACATTAAATAAAAAATGCATGTTTATTATGTTTATTATGTTTATATTTTATTTATGTTTATTAGGTTTATTAGTTTTATTATATCTTTATTATATATTTATTATACTATATGTTTATAATATTATATATAAATACTTTTTAATATATATATATACAAATACTTATTAAATATATATATATATATATTTATTTATGTTTCCAAATGAATGTGTCAATTGTTGCATATGTTCTTCTCATGAATATATATTCATTTTTTACCCTAATGTTGGCCATATATACTATAGTACTATATATAATTGGTGTATTCATTCATTTCCTATATATATGAAGCTTTATCTTCTCATAAATACTTAAAATCATGATAAATATATTTAAATAAACAATAAATGTATTAATTATATTTAAAAATATAAATATTTAGTAATATATAATTATTTACTTTTTAAATATATTATAAATAATTATAATTATATATAACTAATTAAATATAAATATGTTTAAATAATTATAAAATTACAAAATATTTTTTTTAAAATATAAATATATATTTATGAATACCTTTTGAATATATTTATTTATAAATATATGTCTTTAATGAATATATACATAGTCACAGACATATTTATATTTAAATAAATATGAAATTATAATAAAAAATAATATATCAATTTATATTTATATATATTTAATTATAATTTAAATTATAAAATTGTATATATATTTAAATGTAATTTATACACAAACACCATATATATATATATATATATTTATTTATTTATAAAATTATAAATGTAATAAATATATTGGTTATAATTTTATAATTATGAAAAAATGGTATGTTTTATCATTGCTAATTAAAAAGCACTAATAAAAATCCATTTATCAGTGCTTTTTTAGCGTTGATAAAGGAATGTTTTATCATCTCTTTGAATTGTAGCACTGATAAAACATACTTTTATCAGTGTTTTTTTAGTGCTGATAAAGATGGGTCTTTACCAGTGCTAAAAAAGTGCTGATAAAAGCATGTTTTATCAGTTATTTCAATTTTAGCGCTGAAAAAACATACTTTTATCAGTGCTTTTTTCTAGCACTGATAAAATTTTCACCGGGTTTTATAAATTAACCCTAACTTTCTCCTCCTTCCTTGCACCCTCAAGCTCTTGCGGAAGCCGATCCCTAACATTGTCATTGTCGTCATTTTCTCTACTACCACCGATGTCGTCGCCACTGCTATTGTCCCCACCACTGCCTCCTCTCCTCCCTCCTCCTCCTCCTTAGTCGTCACCTCATCTCCTCCCTCCTGTCCTCCCTCATATCCTCCCTCCTATCCTCCCTCATCTCCTACCTCCTCCTCATCCTTGGTCACCTACTCCTCCGCCACTGTGAACTGAATTAATATTGTGGTATGGATTTTATTTTTATTTGTACATCATAATTCATATTTTTTCCAATGAACTTTATGAATTTGTATTCTTCATGCAGTGAATCATTTATTGCACAACCACATGTATTCTCAATAATTCTTTTATGGTTAGGATATTTCAAACAATCATTTTAATGTATATTCATCCCTTCAAAGTGATTTTGTGGAGTACCTAACATCATTTCATGGAATATTCTTATATCCTCAATTTATTTCTTTAGTATCCATCGTCAAATGATCCCTTGACAATAACTTTGAGTTGACAGGTTTTCATCGATCATGATTCTACCTCCTACATTGTTATTATTGATCCCTTATAATTGTGTGTATCATGAGACTTCATCATGGATTATGGATTGAGGTGTGGGTGTGAACTATGAATAAACAATGGTATGAAGAGGTGATGTTGGGCAAGTGGGATAATAGTCAATGCACACAAGGTGATTTTAGGGTGGATATTTGGCATGGATTTGATCAAGGGATGAGTTATAAACTATGAGGGGTGTGAGTAGGAAAAGTATATTAGTGGGAAAGACTCTCAAGGGTCATGTATAGTAATGAGGTGAACTATGATGTGATTATTAGAGATTTAAAGTGTAAACGGCTTGAACCGTGGATGAATATAAGAATATGGGTGAAGAACACGACTCCAAAATGTGAAATTAAAAGGAACACATGAAATGTACCTCCTTATATGTGGTGATAGGGTTTTAGGAAATTATAATTATCACACAACATATGGTATGGATTCACACACCAATGTAGTCTATATAAAATTAACTTCCACATGCATGAGATTAAGTTGGTAGGCTGAGTACATAACTAGCCACATGAAGTTTAGTTTGAGTACATTATACGTATTCCTACATGACATGACTCGGGTAGTAGTACACACTAAAGGTGACATCCATAGAATAAACAACATGTGTCCACAAAGACACATTATGTAGTCAGGGACTACATTTCTTGACTCTCTAATAGTACACACTAAGTACTCGCATGGGAATCACACACTATGTATCCCCTCAAAAATGTCATGTACACCGAGATGAAATGAATCTATGTATTAGGGATACATTCCAAGTACCTATTGGTCTAATAATTTCTACACATCATAGTGAAATCTATTTAGATTGACTTCACATGCCATGTGAAGATGAAATATGCGACAATACTATTGCTGAGGGGTTATAAACTATGCACCCTTACAATATATGCCATGTTCTTTTTCTAAACTTCATGGGTTTTTGTATCGCCTGGTTCATGACCCAGATTTAGGTGCATGAATACATCATGTTCATTTTCTATATAGAATGCAGTGGTGAGATTCTCTTCAACATCATAGGTGGGATGTGAGTTGATTCATTCAATTTAATCATCTTAGTTATGTAGTAATGAAGATGTGGATTGTGTGTGTTGATAAAAGCATTCATGTGTTAGGGTTTTCCCATGGTTATGTGTTGATGGTAGGGTGTAGGTACCCCATATTATTCATGAACTTTGGAACTCCCCCACACACATAGAGAAAAATTCTCCCAAATCAAGCATGGGGTCGGTACTCCCTCAAAATTTATGAGTTATTGATCCCCCACACATAGATAATAGTGTTTATTACTCCCCCACATATCCATAGATTTCAATACTCTATCTTCTAAAGAACACTCCTTATTGTGGTGAGGGTCCTCTATTAGGGATTGAAACTCCCTCGACCAATGTATATACTTCACCGATGTGTTAGTTCCTTTCTATATATTTTTATAGGTGATGTGGGTTTGCTCATAACTGGGTAGTTACAATATTAGGTTTTAATACTCCATTGATCAAGATCTGTCATTAGTTAAGGCATGGGTTCCCCTATAGGTTTCTAGAAAAGTGATGTGATAATGGTGGGAAACAAGGTATGGCACTCCCCCAATTTCTGTTCATACCTCAATAAGTAGTGGGTTACCCTTAATATATTTTGGGAGTGTTTTATAATAAATGTTGACCATTTTAGTTACTTTAAGACTTCGGACTCCTCAGGTAACCCTTGGTTTCCTTGGAGATGTGACTTACAACTGGGATATCAAATTCAAGCTTCATGGATTTTTAAATACATTGATAATCCCTTATTTTTTATGAGATACAACCTTCGTGGATTAGTTCCAGGATGACTGACTCTCATTCTCATCAATGAGTCTTAGATGGTATCAATCTTTCCATGTATTCTTCCTAATCAATTTGCTATATCGGGGGTTGATCTGAGTTTTTTTTATCTTTACTTTATGGTTGTATGGCATTGTACTGAATATGCTTATAATCAACCCTACATAGGATTTATTCCCACATGTTCTGTGTCCATTCAGGAAAAAATAGGGTTTGAAGGTTGTGTTAGTGGACATGGAGATGGTATAACTTGTTCAGAGCTAAAGGCTTATGGTACCCAGTAGAGCATGATGGTCCATGGTGGTGGTGATTAATATTATAGTTGTATGATAATCTAGGATTACTTATAGTATAGAGGATCGATCCCTTATTCTATGTTCCTTGGGTTCTATGACCTTGAAAGATGTGTAGTACTTATGGTGTTTTCCTTATGTAGTGATGTACTCACTATGTGATGTCACATTATTGCGTTGTATGTAGAATTTTTTTATTATATATATAGATATATACAAAGATTATTTTTCTGATTATTTTATTTATTGGAGACATGTTTTTGATATAGGTTGATATTGGATATGGTCTCCCATATTGTGAGATATGCCTACTTCGTGAAAGCCACCAGTCCCTGGCCTATTAGTGGTGGGATTGGGGGGGAACACTCACCTTAATGCTAGCCTGGATGGGACCTGAGTGGGTTGGGTAATTTTAGATTAATATGATAGATATTTATTACTAGGTTTGAGTTTGGAGTTTTTAATCTTGTGAATAGTGGTTTGATAATTTAGGGAAATAATGATTAGGAGGTTTTGAGTTTGATTATTAGACCAAGGAGACCGACATAGGTTTGGTAGCTGACATATCATTTATCTATGACTATGGTAACCTATAAGTTATCCCATATCTCTAATACATTGATTACAAAGTAAAATAAAGTTGGTAAATGCATCATATATTAATCGGTTATGATATTCCATATCCTTCCTATTTATTCTTATATAAATATACTCTAATCCTCATGAGTTTATCCTATCAAATAATGTGTGATACATACTAATAGATAGATTTTCTGAAAAGATAGATCCAAGATGATCCTACTCTTATATTTGGACCTCTTGCTACAAATTAGTGAGCAATGAGGGGTTTTTGAGACTCATTTGAGATATCTTTTTGACCCACAATCTGAATTACATCTTATCCCCTCCATTATTACTATAGACTTTCTTATAGAGTAGATGGTATATCCAGTTGAGTTGGATAAGACTACCCATATTCTAGATATATTTCATGAGTTCTACCAATAAAGATGTCCTGGTTTTTTAAGGAAAGCTCGATCCTTAGGAAAAAAGAGGCTTGGTTAGAGTCTATGACTTTTTATTTCATCTATTAGACTCTCACTCACCAGCTTCCATTTTTTGCATTAATATCCCTACATAACACAGTGATCCATTAGTGGATGATGTTTTTCTAAAACTCGTGATATGACTACATTATTGTGGTTTTATTTTGATCCCTTATTCAAGATGGTGATTTATCTAAGGATGATGGACCCTTTATAAGGAATCTTGATCGTTTCTGAGTATGCATCAAGGCCCATGGACCTAGCATGGTATTAATTGGTCATGTTTTAATGTTTAATTTTTTAAGCTCAATGGTTTGGGTGGAGAAATCGAATGAAGTTATTTCAAGTAATGGTTGAGTTTTCATGCAAAAAAATTCAATGATGTTTTACCCCAAGTGAGCATCAACAGTTGAGTATTCTTAGTGAAGATGCATCCTTTATATGGGAGTTGGTTAGTGTTTCAACTAAATACAACTATAATGGTTCCATGGATGTACCTATAACTAGAAGATAACATCGATATTATAGACCCACCTATTGTAGGCCTAATTTCCAACTAGGGGGATATTTAATGGATGTTTCAATGGTGCAAGTGTAGTTGGAGATGAACAATTTATTAATCCACTCCCATAATCACTACCGTTAGTGAATTATTGTCAAGAATAAAGTATTTTCATTTAAATATGGGGAAATATATATGTGATGGATGACCATGATTAGGAATCAATAGGTTTATTCTGGAGTTTAATTTTTGTACTCTCTTGATAGACCCTTATACAATATGTCATTCAAATGAGTTATTATTCCTACACCATATGTTTGGGAGTTGTAGCTTCCAATGAATCTCATAGACACACCCTTATCATCTGAGAATTTCCAATAATGGAGATTTTCTTTCACTCACCCCCAGCTGGTAAAGTGAGATTATACATAGTATAGAAATAGGTCTTTAATGATATTACTCTATGGTAGATGTGAGATCCAGTGGTACCTACCTCGATATATATTATATACTAATGATATTACTATGTGGTGATACACAATTGAGTAAGTGAAGTGAGATCCACCCCCATTAGTGAGTGGGATCCCCTTAGGTGTGGTGAGCGGATCCCACCCTCAAGGATTTGTAGTCAAATAACCATAGAATGATAATCATTGATATATGAACTAAGTGAATAAATGATAACTTACACCCTATGAATGTAGAGGAGTTATTCAAGGATTCCGAAGGGAAACCCATGGTTATCCCTCAATAGGAGACTGATGTATACATCAAAATTCATTATAGAGGTGAAATTTATGTGTTACTAGGAGGAATGATGAACACCTGTGTATCCTTTATAGAGAAAATGGACTAAACCCATCCTTGTATCAGTTCAAGGTAGAGCCTATTATAGAATTAGAAAACTATTTCAATGTTCTGACCTAAAATAGAAAAATGCTATATATATATATGTGTGTGTGTGTGTGTTTTTTTGGAAATGAAATGATTTTCTTTAATTATTATGAACCCAATTTATCATCTCTATGTGACTGAAGGTCACCACCTAAGTATCACCATCACCAAGGAAAGAAGAAGGTGACTAAGGAATACCACTAAAAGAGGATGATTCCTTATCTTTACCTGTATCAGATAGAATAAATTCTGCATTCACACATGAGTGTATATTTATGGTGTGTTCTATTACCCAGTAGAATATCTCTATGAATATATGTAATTTATTTTATAATCCAAAATGAAAATTGTAGTCTAAAATTCCATTTTTAAAATATATTTTTTATATTTTTCATCAGGAAAAACTAATCATATTTCATTTACTTTGAAAACCATAATGCTTTTAAAAATAAACCAAACAATAAAATTAATGAGAATCATTATAAAAAATACATATAAATATATATAACAAGGTAAATTTGAACATAAAGTAATCCACATCAAAAAGTAAAACACAAAACGGTATAAAAAATCTCAAGTCTATTGGAACAACTAAGGACTTCACTAATGAAACTTTCCACTGACTTAGAATGTATTCATGATAACATAGATCCCAATTTCCATCCATTAGCCTCAAATAGTGTCAATCCTATAACATGTTCATGAAAATAACTAGGGAACATTATCTAATTGGTTTATTTTAAAAATAATTGTTATTTTAAAGAGGAATTTGTGTAAATTGATGGTTTTTAAGGGATTTCAACAATGATATTATAAATAGTTTTCAAAGGAGATTTAAAGTATATAACTTTTTTAGCCTTGGTTAATTTTTATATCAACGTTTTGTTTATTTATTTTGTTAAATATTTATATAACCAAATCAAATAGGATGGATATGAATAAATAATGGATGGATGTCAATCGTCTGGAAAAATATTATGAAGATGGAGTGAAAGAGTTCATCAAGTTTGAAAAATATCACACATATGATCCTTCTCAAATAATTTGTCTATGTTTACGCTATAATTATTCAAGAAACATTAGTCCATAGGAGTTGGAAGAACACTTGATCTGTCATGTAATAGATCGAAGTTATAAATGTTGGAATAAACACGGAGAAAACGAGAATGTAGCTATTTACTGGGATAACACTGTGTTTTATGGATCATTTGATATGATTACAAGAATGGAAAACGAAGAAGAACGTATCGAGGATGTGAATAAAGATGTGCATGATGATGAAGATCATATTATTGAAATGACAAGGATAGTTGAATATGAACTTCGTGATTTACCAAAATTGTTTGAGCAGTTAAAGAGTTGTGCAAGGACACCATTGTATGATAGTTGAAATAAATATATAGCATTGTCATCCTTACTGAAGTTGTATAATTTGAAAGTAGGCATCGGATGGAGTGACACCAATTTTACAGAATTACATGCTCTTTTGAAGGAAATTATCCCACAATATAATGAGATCTCGAGCGAAACATACTATGCCAAAAAAATTCTATTCTCAATGGGTATGCTCTCTGAAAAAATGCATGCTTTCCCGAATTACTGTATACTATTTCTCAAGGAACACAAATCACTTAGAGAATTCCCAAAGTGTGGTTCTTCTCAATAAAATAAAGTTGAATCTGGTCCTATGAATGTTTAATGGTACTTTCCAATCATTCTAAGGTTTAGGCACCTATATGGAAGTGAGGAGACTACAAAATAATTGACGTGGCACACAGACAGAAGAAATAAATATAGAAAACTACCGCATCCATCATACTCTCCTCAATGGAATAGAATTTATCATGAGTATCCAAGATTTGGAAACGATCCAAGAAACCTTCATCTTGAATTATCTATAGATGGAGTGAATCCTTTTGGTTTTCAAAGCAACACTCACAGTACATGGCCAATTATGTTGGAAAATTATTACTTTCCACCGTAGTTATGCATTAAAAAATACATCATGTTATCTATGCTTATATCAGGACCAAAACAACCAGGTAATGATATTTATTTTTATTTGGATCCATTGATTGAGGATTTGAAACTATTAGGGGATTCAGGTGTTACGATGTATGATGTTTACAGAAATGAGGATTTCACGTTGAGGTCCATGTTGTATTGGACAATAAATGACTTTCCTACTTATGGATATTTTTCAAAATATAGCATTAAAGGAACTCTTGAGTGTCCTATCTTCAAACAAGATAAACAATCAATTAGGTTGAAACATTCACTGAAAACAGTGTTTCTAGGACATTGCAGATTTGTACCCCATTGATAAAATTTCTGATCTTGGACGACATCATTTGATGGGAGTTCAAAATAATGTACACCACCATATCCACTAATAGGTAATCAACTGTTTGAGAAATTTAAAGATGTGGACACTGCCTTTGGTAAACCATTTTCAAAAAACCTTATGAAAACTGGTTGGAAAAAGAAATCAGTTTTTTTTAATTACCATACTAGAATTTTTTGTAGGTCAAAAATTTTCTTGATGTTGTGCATGTTGAATAAAATGGATATGATAGTGTCATTGGAACGTTTCTAAATGAACCCGGTAAAAAAAAGTTAGGAATTAAGTCTAAGTTGGACATGGTTAAAATTGGAATACGAGAAGAGTTAGCACCAGTGAAGGGTGAAAAAACAATCATTTCTTCCTCCTACTGCTTACACTCTTTCCAACCAGGATAGATATCAGTTTTTCAACTTCTTTAATGATGTATAGGATTCATAGGGGTATTTATCGAATATCAAGAACATCATGTCAATGCACGATTTAATGTTAAAAGGTCTGAAATCACATGACTACCATGTTTTGAAGAAAGATATAATTTTTATAGGTTTACGTTGAATTTTTTCCAAGAATGTATGTCATACATTAATGAAGCTCTGTTTCTTCTTCAAATCTATATGTAGCAAATTTATAGACTTGGAAAAATTGCCGACTATGGAAAGAGAAATTGTCTTCATATTAAGTTAATTGGAAATGTCTTTTCTACCAATATTCTCTGATATGATGGTTCATTTGATGGTTCAATTGGTGAGATAGATTTAGCTACGTGGTCCTATTCACTATAGATGGATGTTCCCCATTGAACGGTATATGAATATCTTGAAAGGGTATGTCAAAAATCAAATTCGTCCAGAGGGTTGTATTGCAGAGTGATATATTGTTGAGGATGTCATTGAATTATATAATGAATATCTGTCTGGTGTGAAAATCATTGGTCTAACAAAATATCATCACACCGGGTGACTTGTGGGTGAAGGAATTTCTAGAAAGGATGTTGTTATAATCAATATTACATATCGGGAGCAGGCCCACCTTTACGTTTTTTATAACAGTTTGGACGTTGACCCATATGTGGAAACCCACAAAGAAATTATTAGGCATTAGAATCCAAAAAGGATTGAAAAATGGATATCAAATAAACATAATCAATAGTTTATAGGATGGTTTTAGGACCATATTTTTAAAGAGTCAAATGAAAATACATACTCAATTTCAGAACGACGTCGATGGCTAGCCGGAGGACCAAGTGTGTACATATTATCTTAAAATGATTATGTAATTAATGATTATACATTCTATACTAATAAACATGATGAAGACAGTACCAGATAGAATAGTGGAGTTACACTTTTGGATGAAGCAATGCATGTTTTTTTGTTAAGGACATAAATCCAATTTACGTGAATATGTCATATTTTTTGCATCATCAAAAAAATATGGGAGTTGGATTATATGACATTATGAGTGCCAATTTTTCAATGAAAGTGGGTTGATAACAGATGTTTTGTTAAAATAGATGAGTTGGGATTTTTGAAAGTTGATTTCAGTAAGGAAGGGTACAAAGATGAACCATTTATAATGGCATCATAGGCAGTACAAGTATTTTCTAATCCATATCATACAAACCAAAACTGATCAATTGTTCTGTTTTCGATCAAAAACACTGAAGAGTCAGATGAAAATTCAACAAAGGATGACCCTTTAATTGGGATGTCACAATCATTTAGTAGCGGTACCAGTGTATATGGTGTTTTTTATATCAGATGAGACCATAATGAATGTATTTGGATAGTCGATAGAGGGGTAAAATCCATTCAACCTTTTAAAAAAAGAGTTCAATAATTAGGTTGTATTTTTTTTCTAATATACAATGTGTTAACTTATATTAATGTCTTTTCGTTTCTGATTTTATGTTATCTAAATTAAATGTTAAACCACTATTTCATATAAGACTTCTATATGTGATGATGCTCCCAATACCTAGGCACAACAGGTTTCTCAAACTGCTGCTACTCATAGTACAGAAAAACAACAGGTTTCTCAACATATTGCCTTATGTTAATATATGTTCGTTGTTGCTTTTATGTTATCTAAATTAAATGTTAAACCCCTTTTGTAGATAATGACTTTTGCACATGATGATTCTATCAATCCCCAGGAATAACAGGTTTCTCATCCTACTACTTCTTGCAATGCATATGAACACTAGGTTTCTCAACCTATTGCAGCTCCCAGTGAAGAGGTGAAACCACCATCTGCATATAATGAAGCTAGAACACCAGAGCTGGAGGAACATATTGATGATAGTGGATCCGAGGAAATGAAAGGTGACAAAACACTAGTGACGTAGAAAAAACAGAATCTTCGTAGTTTGATGGTATTAGAAAAAATCATTAAGGCTAAAGAAAAGGGCATCAAATATGAGATTGGATGGAATAAGTAGGGCCAACATGTTACTCCCAACAAGGCCATGTTCAGTAGTTATACTGAAACCGTCACTCAGCAACGCGTGGAGATTGATGTAACTTCATGGCACCATATTGTGGATGAGATTAAGACACTAATTTGGGGAGATATTATGGTAACATTATGATATCATTTTTTAATTTACTAAAAATTAAATAATGAAACATTGACTTACACTTCATCATCTCTAGAGGAGTGAATTTATAGTAGATGACTCACACAATGACTATGTCTTAAGGGTTGCTGGAAGGATTCATAGGGTTTTTTGTACACTTTTAATGAAATATAATCTTAAATATGCTAAGGGAAAATAAAACCGCACCCACCTCTTATTTATGCACACCTGATAACCCAAGCATCGTGGGATGCGTTTACTAGGCATTGTGTGAAACAGTCTTTTCAGGTACATTGTGTCTGGTAATAAGTTGTTTGAAGGTACGTGTATTCATCACTTTTATTGATAGTTTTTTATTTATGAAACAACAACAGAGAAATGAAAATAAACAAAGGGTATCAAAACTAGCGTACCCCTACCATAAAGCAAGGATTGGGTATGCATCACTTGAAAAAAAATTGGTACATATTTTAAATCTAGAATAATACTTTTATGTGACATAAAACAATACAATAACTATGTTCTTTTTTTATATGCAGCTCAAAGAGTCCAAATCCACACCCACTTCCATCCCACTCCATGTGCTATAGAAGGGGGCACGTGTAAATAAAGATATAAAATTAATAGATGTAAACACACAAAAAATGTTGAAAACATGTGTAAGTATGAAATAATAAAAAATTTGATTTAAATCGCTATTACATAACAATGAATAATTATTTTCCTATATTTTCTATCTGACATAGTCACAAGAATCAATGACGAACACATGGGATGTAGACATACTTTTAGTGTCCTTGAAGCAGCTAGAAAAGTATTGTCGCATCAAAGGTGTGGGTTTTGGGGTGACACCCCGAACAAATTTTGAGAAAAAAAAGAGTAGGATCAAACTATAGAAATGAAAAAGATGATAGAAACATTAGATATATTTCAAGAAGAATTACAATACCATAGAGAGATGATAGAAAGTTTGATGGGGAGGCAAAGAGAAGAAACAACTCAAGAACAACCCGTGTGTGAAGATCCTGCCCCACCCCACACTAGTTTTGAGGAGAGCTATTCCACAAAAAAAAAATTTAACTGATGTATTCAAGTTTCTAATAATTTTTTCTATGAAATTTGAATTAGATAGACACTATATACTAATTCCTTTCCTATACTGATATTCTACAGAGTGAAATTGATTGTGATTTATATCTGTTAACACCCACACATCACCTTTTAGTGAGGGATACAATGTTCAATATCTAGAACGACATGCTACACAGCAAACCACTTCTGACATATCATATTATAGTGTCAATTATTATAGCCCTAGAGCTGAGTGCTGAGCTACCTGTTCCAATTGATGATGCAGATATTCATATAGTTGAACAAGATCTAGAAACATTCATCACATGGCTGTCACATCTTGTAAAAAAATATGTCGAAAATGAGGTATTCATTTCCAATTTAATTTTCAAGATAAAACGTAAACATTTAATGAAAAAAGGTATGAACTGATGCAATTATTACAGAAGAATAAATGAAAGGGGGTGAAACGAAAGACCGGTTAAAAACCATCTTAAGTATCAACCAACCAATCAAAATGATCTACCCAAAGAACCTTAACCCCCCACCCCAAATTTTATATCCACATTTATTATCATTAAAGGCTCATGTGGATACAAAGATTAAAGATGGAGGTAATCAAATAATTTATTTTGAAGCAAATATGTATGGAGGGGATGATCCGGAAATCATTAGTGTTAAGAGTGCAACTGAAATCCTCTACTATGATTGGTTAGGCAGCTCAGATGTAAATGTTTACATGAGGTATGTTTTCATGATTTGATTTTCCAAAAGATGATATACTATTATAATTATGACTAAATACATTTCATATTTTTCACATGAGTATATATGAAAAACAATTGAATGGATTTCCCCCTGAATAAAAATTTGGTCTCGTTAGTCCTCATGTCACCTCTACATAACAATAAGACCGAACTTCCATGAAACATGGTGAAATAGTGGCTAGACTACTCAATTCATTTAAAAGAAAAATTACGGATGATATACTCTTCTTAATACCAATGATGCAGGGGTAAAAATCTGTAATTTAATCATATAAAATATATTTTAATTTCATTCATTACATTTTTTTGTGTTCTTAGGCAGCATTGGATGCTCATTACTGTCAATTTGGACACTCCAAAGATTTATTTTCTGTATTCAATGCATGGATATCCAACAAACCGACAACAAATTATGGAATTTTTCAATTTTTAATACACTACATCCAACATTTTAGAACTAAACATCCAGTTATACAATTTATTTTATCTTTTAATGAGGATTCTATTATGATAGGGAGGTGCGTGAATATCGCCTACATCCTAGAATGAGGCCTAGGGAAAAGAATAAGAAACTTGAAAAGTACTACGAATGGATACAAATCAGGGTATATATAATAATATTTCACTATCCAAACACATAAAAAAATTACTTATTTTTATCAATGTTTCTGCAGTTCCCGAAATAAACAAACGGTAAAGACTGTGGTTATTGTGATTGTAAATTTATGAAAGAGATCATATTCCATGAACAAACCAACATCCCAAAAGAGGTATTTTTTATGATAATTGATATTTCATTTAAAATATTTATTAATCCTTTATATATATATTTTTTTTAGTACTACCATGACTGCTGAAAATAGTCATATTCACAAGATGATATAGATATTCTTAGAAATGAATGGGAAACATACCTGATGGAAGAATGTACAAATATAAAATGAAGATGGTAAAATTCCCAAATAATTACGAATTTATTAATATTTTCTTCCTTATATTTCTCTTTTTTTTATGGTAATGTTGTGAATTATATGGGCTAAATACCCCACTAAAAATCATGGTTGTTGGTGGTCCTTGTTTGAGCACTAAATGAATTGCATGTTGATTGGTTTTTTAAAGGAAATTTGTGGTCATAATTTATAAGGTATGTGTGTTGTTGATAGACCACAAAAGATAACAAGTATCCATAAGGGGTTTCCCCATCCCTTGAGTTTTTTTGTGAGATCTTTATACATAATGGTTATGGGAGCTTACTCCACTCTTCTCATTTTCAACAAAGAGAAGGGTTTTTCTACAAAAAAAACATCGATTCAATCTAAAAAATTGGAAGTTCCCATCTTTAGTCAACCCGATGAAGAACCAACTATCATATATTCATTTGGACGACCTGAATATATGCCAGTATTTTCTTCATAGGGCTGAATAAAGCTATGTTGTAGAAGGAGGATTCTATTTCGTGTCAACCGTATAGGGATCAAAGGTTTTTTCATAATCCTTCTAAACTGGGTAGATTGATCATATTGAGCAGGTTAGGTTTATTTTTTAGGTTTCAGAGGCAAGGTTGCATTGATTTTCAGGTAGAAAATGTAATTAAAATTAGTTCTGATACATTATTACAATTATCCATGTGTCATTTGTGATGTGTAGGAATCAACTGCACCTCAATCTGACACACAATGTCATTGGTATGACTCCAAATGTGTCTTTATTTAAAATTGACATTAATTCAAGTAAAAAACACAACTGACATACTAAAACCCAAGAAAATTCATTCTTATTGTTTTGATACTTTAGGAAAATGGTCCATTAGTCATTTGTGATGTGTAGGAATCAACCACACCTCAATCTGATGCACAGTGTCACCAGTATGACTCCAAATGTGTCTTGTTATTTAAAATTGACATCAATTCAAGTAAAAAAACACAACTTACATACTAAAAACTGAGAAAACGCATTCGGATTTTTTTTATATTTTAGGAAAAAATTCCATGATTCAGTTTTGATGTGTAGGAATCAACCCCACCTCAATCCAATAAACAGTGTAACCGATATGACTAAAAGTGTCCGCTATCAGTTTAAAATTGACATTTTAACTCAAAACGTGTCACTCATTGAAAACCAAGAAACATCACTCCAATTATCTTCCAAATTAAAGATAGCGATTCACAATTCCTTTGTGATGTGTATGAAGTAGTCTCACATCAAACCAACACATGATGCGACCTGTATGACTCAAATTGGTTGTTTTTAGTTTGAAATGATACTTTAGTAAAAAACACAAAAAACATATTGAAAATCGAGGAAATGCATTATGATTTTTTTGATACTTTAGGAAAATGATCCATTAGTAATTTGTGACATGTAGGAATCAACTGAACTTCAATCTGATGCACGGTGTCACCGGTATGACTCCAAATGTGTCTTGTTATTTAAAATTGACATTAATTCAAGTAAAAAAACACAAATGACATACTGAAAACCAAGAAAACGTATTTGTATTGTTTTGATATTTTTTGAAAACAATCCATGAGTTAGTTGTGATGTGTAGGGATCAACCCCACTTCAATCCGATGAATGGTGTGACTAGTATGACTGAAAGTGTCTGCTATCAGTTTAAAATTGACATTTTAACTGAAAATGTTTCACTCACTTAAAACAAAGAAAACATGCTCCGATTGTATTTAAAATTAATGAAACCAATTCATAATTCATTTTTGACATGTATTATGTCGTCTCGTGTCAATCCGATGCACGATGAGATGGGTATGACTCAACTTTCATGTTTTTTATTTGAAATGACATTTTAGTAAAAAAACACAACAAACATACTGAAAACATACGAAATAAATTCCAATTGTTTAGATACTTTAGGATAATGATCCATCAGTCATTTGTGAAATTTAGGAATCAACCTCACCTCAATCTTACCCATGGTGTCGCCAGTATGACTCCAAATGTGTATTGTTATTTAAAAATGACATTAATTCCATTAAAAAAACACAATTGACATACTGAAAACTGAGTAAAATCATTTGTATTGATTTGATATTTTAGGAAAATTATCCATGAGTCAGTTGTGATGTGTAGGAATCTACCCCATCTCAATACGAAAAATGGTTTGACCGGAATGACTAAAAGTGTCCGATGTCAGTTTAAAATTGACATTTTAACTCAAAATGGGCCACGCACTAAAAACCAAGAAAATGTGATCTGATTGTCTTCTAAATTAAGGACAATGATTTGTAAGTCCTTTGTGACATTTGTGAAGCAGTCTCATGTCAAACTGATGTACGATGCAACCCATATGACTCAAATTGTATGTTTTCAGTTTGAAATGACATTTTAGTAAAAAAACACAACTAACATACTGAAAACCAAGGAAATACATTCCGATTGTTTTGATACTTTAGTAAAATGATCCCTCGGTCATTTTTAGTGTGTAGGAATCAACCTCACCTAAATATGACACACAATGTCACTAGTATGACTCCAAATGTGTCTTGTTTTTTAAAATTGGCATCAATTCAAGTAAAAAAACACAACTGACATACTGAAAACTGAGAAAACACAATGTGTATTAATCAATATCACCTTAATAAGATTAATGTTGTGACTGATATGACTAAAAGTGTCTGCTATCAGTTTAAAATATACATTTTAACTCAAAACATGGAACTCACTAAAAACCAATAAAACACGCTCCAATTGTCTTCCAAATTAATGACAGTGATTCGTAAGTTCTTTGTGATGTGTATGAAGCAGTCTCACATCAAACTGATTCACAATGCGACCCGTATGACTCAAATTTCATGTTTTCAGTTTGAAATGATATTTTAGTAAAAAAACACAACTGACGTACTGAAAACAAAGGAAATGCATTCCGATTGTTTTGATACTTTAGTAAAACGATCCATCAGCCATTTTTGATGTGTGGGAATCAACTGAACCTCAATCTGATGCACAGTGTCACCTGTATGACTCCAAATGTGTCTTGTTATTTAAAATTGACATTAATTCAAGTAAAAAACACCACTGACATACTGAAAACTGAGAAAATGAATTCGGATTGTTTTTATATATTTGGAAAAAAATTATGAGGTAGTTGTGATGTGTAGGAATCAACCCCACTTCAATCCGATGAATGTTGTGACCAGTATGACTAAAAGTATCCATTATTAGTTTAAAATTGGTATTTTAACTCAAAACGTGTCACTCACTGAAAACCAAGTAAATTCACTCTGATTGTCTTCTAAATTATTAAAAGTGATTCTTAATTCCTTTGTGATGTGTATAAAGTAGTCTCACGTCAAACCGATAGACGATGCGACCTGTATGACTCAAATTGCATGTTTTCGCTTTGAAATGACATTTTAGTAAAAAACACAACAAACATACTGAAAACTGAGGAAATGAATTATGATTGTTTTGATACTTTAGTAAATTTATCCATCAGTCATTTGTGATGTGTAGGAGTTAACCTCACCTCAATCTGACACACTGTGTCACAGGTATGACTCCAAATGTGTCTTTTTATTTAAAATTGAAATTAATTCAAGTAAAAAAACACAACTAACATACTAAAAACTGAGAAAATGCATTAGTATTGTATTTATATTTTAGTAATCTGATCTATGAGTCAGTTTTGACTTGTAGGAATCAACCCACCTCAATCCGACGAATGGTGTGACAGGTATGACTAAAGAAGTCCGTTATCAGTTTAAAATTTACATTTTGACTAAAAATGTGTTACTCACTGAAAACCATGTAAATTCACAATAACTTTTTTTCCAAATTAAGGACACCAATTCATAAGTCTTTTGTGACGTGTATGAAGTTGTCTCACATCAAACCGATGCATGATGCGGCCATTATGACTCAAATTGTATGTTTTTCGTTTGAAATGACATTTTACTAAAAACACATCAAACATACTGAAAACCATGGAAATGGATTCCAGTTGTTTTGATACATTATGAAAACAATCCATCAGTCATTTTTGACGTGTATGAATCAACCCCACCTCAATATGACACACGGTGTCACCGTTATGACTCCAAATGTGTCATTTTTATTAAAAATTGACATTTTGTTAATGTATTCTTCATATCAATGTTTAATTTATTTCATTATAGTATTAATAACATAATATTTTTTTCTTATATAGGTGGAACCTTTTTCTCATGTTGGGATGATGTGTTTAGTGACTATTACCATCAGAGAAATTTTTTTAGAGGGGACCATAAACGTCAAAAGAGAAAACAATAATGTTTTTAACTATTTTTTGGATATTTATAAATGTAATTTTATAAAAAATTGTTCAAAATTTATATAGAATTGTTTTTTTGGTATATACCATGAATGAATATTTTTTTATTCATGATGTCAATTAATTGTATATAGAATTGTTTCCCAAAACATTGTGTGAGTTACTTGTTTTCTCATCATTTGCATCGTTTATGTGGTTCTTTTGTATATATATACTATGAGTGGTTATTTTTAGTAGGTTTTTGTTGCTGTGTGCATGTTATTTTTGCTATTTTGATTATTTTGGTTCGATATTTGTTTTATTTACAGGTTTTTGGGTGTGTTGTTATATAAACAGTATGACCAGAAAGGGAAGCCTTTGTCAGTGCTTTTCTGAGCACTGATAAATGGTACCCCCACCCTAATAGTATCTTGATTAACGATGATTCTTTAGCACTGATAAAGTCCTTTTTAGCACTGAAAAAGCCTGTTTTGTGGTAGTTCTAATTTACTCTTTGATTTATATTATCGTACTTTGATTTATTCCATGAAGGTTGTTTTATACATGGTTTTACCCTAGAGGTTACAGTCTTTTGTTATTCCTCTACACATTTTCATGGATATGGTTGTGTGTGTGTAAAGGTATATTTTGATAAGTCCTTCAATTTCATTTTATTCCCTATCAGTGCTTGTCTCTAGCCCCTTTCCGATTAGAGGTGGGCTTGGGGTGTCATACTCGGCATGTCGCCACCCAAGCAGGCCCTAGTAGGTTGGGATGTGACATTAGGGGTGGGGTTTCTATGTATCCAATGTATATTAAATGTATTTAAATATGATCAAGGAAACAAAATGTGAAATTAGTGATAGGTTCTTTAGGTATAACATATTATAACAAAAACGTTATTAAGGGATTTGGGAAGGCTACAAAGTCATAGATCGATCTAACCAAGAAGGATGAATTCCTTTGGGATGATAGGGTAGATCATGGGTTTACAGAGTCAAAATATTTTATGATATTAAAAATATTTTTATCTATTCAAAATTTCTAGAAATCCTTTTGTCGTTGATTGGGATTCATTTGGGAATGGAGAGGGAGTTGTGTTAAATCAGGAGTTCCAAATCATGACTTATTTTTATAAGGCATTGGATAAAGAAAATATATCTAAATATTTCTATTAAAAGGATATTATGTCTTTAGTCTTATCACTAATCCATTATAAGTGGTACTTAATAACAAAGAATTTTATATTTTATACCAATTATAAAGATCTCAAGAATTTTCTTAATCAGAGAATACGTACCATCAACTAGGATATCTAGATGGAAAAATTATCATGATTAGATTTTGAAGTAATATATATTCCTAGAAAGTTCAATCGAGCTATAGATTCCTTGACCATGGATACAAATAATGGATACACTGGTGAAACAGGAGTCACACTAATTTGTTCAATTGTTTATGAGCCTTTTTTGTTGGAGTTGTATACTGTTAGGGATTAATTTTTGTGGGATAGGGATATTATGAGTGTTATTAATTCTATTGTATAACTCCTTGAATCTAAACATGGGTATCATTTCTGATAAGAACTACTATACTATAAAAAGATAATGTTTTTATCAAGACATCTTATCTTAATTATAACTGTTTTTCATTATTAACATTATTATTCTATACGGGGACATGATGACTATCTATAAACATAAAAAATATTGGAAAATAGATTTTTTTAGAGGAGAATAATGTATATTATATTGAACTTTGTTGGGGAATGTGATACATGCTAACGATAAAAGTACCATGAAATGTCACTAGTTGGATTTTTTAAACAGTCTCCTATTCCAAAGATGGTTTGGGAAAAAATTTCAATAGATAATATATCTAGTTTACCTTAGTACCAAGGGTTTTACATGATTATGGTAGTTGTTGAAAAGCTATCTGTGTATTTTCATATTTTTTTATTGTATTCCCCGACAAAAATAAGTGGCTAATAAGTTTTCTATTAAAGATATTGTTTGGTTTCATGGCATTCCCACTTTTATTATTAGTTGTAGCGATCCATTATTTGTTAGCATTTTTTGGAATTAAATTTTCTAGTTTAAGGTAAAAATGCTCAAAATAAATTCTTCATATCATTAATAAATGGTTCGGAGACCCTAAATTGTCATGAAAACTTTAGAGATTTATTTTTATATGCTTCAATATTGAGTGATCTCTTACATGGGATCAATGGATACCTTGTGAGAAATATTATTAAAATATAGAAACCCATTTATTTATTAAAATGACACCTTTGGAAATTGTATATGGTATGAAACCACCTATAGTTCTTCATTATACAAAAGATGAAGCTCAACTGAAGTTAGTGAAAAATGCACTTGTGGAACAAGATGAGGTGTTAGTTCATATTTGATGAAATCTACATTGGTCCAAATAGTTCATTTCAAAGTTTTCTAGATTGAATTGGAGTTATATGAGATTTTAGGTTGGTTAATTAATGTTTATTAATATAAATCCAAATGCATATACATCAATATCATTGAATTTTTTTCTTAAACTAGCTTCTAGATACTATGGGATCTTCAAATTTCTTGCTCGTTTGGGGGACATAGAATATAAGTAGTATTATATGGAGACTAATCGGTTTCATCCTATTTTCCATTTTTCCTTACAAATTTGGTATTTTGGGGACATCCCAGTACAATAAAATATTCTAGAATTATGGGATAGTTTCACTGTTCATGGGGATAAACTAGAAGAGCTGATGCAAACTTGGGAGGTTCTAGGGTAGGCCTAAAGGCATGTGGCTCATTATGTTTCAGGGGATTCTATATGAATAGACAACATTGGAGGATGTAGAAATAATTCTTGAAAATTTTATATATTTTAACTTCATGTAGAAAGTGGATGTTGAGTAGTGGAGAATTGTTAGTAATGTGGCAGTTGATTCTATTAGTCTTAGACCACCTATTTTTCATACCTACCAAAGAAGGAAGGAAAATATGTATATTGGTTAGGGTAAAGTGAAATTATGTGGCATGTAGGTAGAGGGAGTCAGTTGGAGAGTTACCAACAATATAATGTTTTGTTGGGTAGGGATAAGAGAAATTATATTTTACTTAGACAGAAACCCTATTAGATGTAGATGTTGAGTATATATGGCATCTCTCCCTAACCATCCACCCATAACTAGGAAGGATCACAAAGAGTTCTTATCTACATGTTTCCTTCAACTATAATTCTATTTCATCTCCTTCCACTATAAATAAAGATAACTTTAGTGGTGTATAAAAATAAACAATCATAATTTTATTTCTTCTTCTAAAATATATATATATATGTTTGGTTCAAAACACTTCTTGACTCACCTCAATATTTTTCCTAGAAATAAAATTCATTTGAGTTTAAAAATATTGTATGAATTATTAAGTGTTATTAAAGATATTTTAGTTCATTTATACATCATTTAGAAATTTAATTGAGTATTTAGGATGTGGTTCTTGGTAGTTTGGATGAAGATTTCCACACTGTATTCATTCATTAAAAGTTTGGATTGAGTATTATGAGGTGCTAAAGTATCACATTAGTTTCATGGTATTTCATAGTTTAAGTGTGATGTTTCTTCTCACAATTCCCATAAAACATAGGATTTAAATCCCCCTTGAAACTATAATTTTATTTAAAATTATACCCTCTTTATTGTTTTGATACATTTCGAATTTATTTGTTTGATTGAATGAAATATATTTGAAAATATAGAAAACTTCTGAGGTTTTTTTAATATATAGCTTGTGAATACCTTTTAATACTAGGATTTTAAGTTATTTCTAATTCTTATTAAATCCTCCATTAATTAATTTTTTACCTCAAATTTTTTTGGAAACAATTTTATAAAATATCACAATCGATGATTTATTTTATAGACTTTTCATGAATTTATGCTTATTGTAAATGGTGTTTATCCATTATATATGAGTAAAATTGACCCCTAAAACCCTAAAGACATTGTATTGAGTATGATAAATTAATTTTAGGTTAAATCCCCAATATTTATATATAATTTTACTTTATTTTTAAGGGTATAAATTCTATGGTAATTCAAGAATTCTAGCTTTCCTTTGAACCATTCGCAATATCTCTAAGTGTTTAACACACCTCCTTCTTCCCTTGGGTCTTTATAATATACTCATTCAATTTATATTAGAGATAGTAAATGTTTGAATTCACATTTTTAGTATAATTTTCCTCAACAATCATATTCATCCTTCCACTTATATTCTTTTCATGTGAGTTTAAACCCAATTTCCCTAAGATATGATTAATCTCCATAGAATTATTGTTTTCAAAACTTCCTCTAGTTTTTGTATTAACTAAAATATTTTCTTCATTAGAGAATACATGTTATAAATATTACATTATAAATCATTGATAGTGTTTATGGGTTGGTAACTCTTGGTATTATCTCTTAAACATCTCC
Organism: Viscum album; assembly: GCA_963277665.1. Classification (NCBI taxonomy): domain Eukaryota; kingdom Viridiplantae; phylum Streptophyta; class Magnoliopsida; order Santalales; family Viscaceae; genus Viscum; species Viscum album. The sequence goes on along the minus strand of OY728121.1, from coordinate 1,031,541,954 downwards.
CATAACCCATGAATGACTTCTTATTTCCTTGGGTGTTGTTCAAATCTTGATTCCCAAATATTTTTCTATAGGAATTGGATAATATTTCATTAATAAATCACAATATATGGTATACCATGAGTCAATAATCTCTTATTATTGTCTTAGTAGCCACTTCCTTTATTTCACATTCAATTAATATGGAAATATCTTTTAGTAAAGAATATCCTCTTTCAATCTGTTGAAGGGAATGAATTCAATATTCCAATTAATTCAATGAAAAATGTGTAGTAATCCTCAACCTCTTCACTATTGAAATATGGTAGGGACTATACTTTATAATTATTTAGAACATATTATATTTCCTTGTGTGAGAGATTTATGCATGGTTAAATCACCCTCACTTGGGGTATTTATAAATATTCCATTCTTAACTAAACATGAGGGAAATTTTACCTTTAAAAATTATAGTGATTCTTTCCAATGTTTTCTAGTCATGTGGTAGGATATTTTGGTCCTATTTCCATGCTTCAAAAATGGGTCAAACCTTGTTCCCTTGATGTGTACTTAAATACCTGAATTATTTTTCTTTTTTTGGATGAAATAGGTCCTCTAGATTCCTCAATTTAAACATGAAAAGTAGGATCATAACATGAATATAAAATCTTTTTTGAAATATAAAGTGGTCAATTCATGTTTTGAGATTATTATTTTGTTTTAAAATTTGAATCTATCTAAATAGGACATAAATAAGTCAATCAATGACTATTAACCCCCCAAAACGACACTAATTTTTGGTTATAGAAAATATGAGCAGAAATACCAGTTATTACCATGTTATCTCTTTAGGTATATGTATTGGTTAATTCAATAATCCATTCAGGAATATATAATGTAAAACTGAAATATAATCAAGGTTTATGTGTGTGTGACTTTCATGAATTTATATTTTTTGTTTTGAAAATTTTCATTTATAGGTGTGTTGGTAAAGTGGCATAGGTAGTAGGAAACAATAATCAAGGGATTAAGAGTTTTAATTCAATTTTAGATGTGTGGGAGGATTAGGTTAGTGATCAGAAATGTGATGAATTTCAATTGTATTAACCCATAAAAATTCATTAGAAGCATCACTGATTCCTTATAATCCACTCTCATGGTAGTCTAGGAACTTACTAATGATACCAAGAGTCCCTAAAATATTGATCTCATCCATAATGATCAAGGATTAAGTTTACATTTTTGTGATTAGGTTTCCACTGCACCCCTATACCTCTCATCCATCAAAGTGTAGTAACAATTACTAATGTGCATACATTATGATTCAATTTTTATTACCTTACACTAACCATTAGATCATCTCACCAATAGATAATTAGTAAGAAGAATTATAATCTAAGTAATAATAACATATAATATAGATTCTATAAGGAATAAAACATAAGACAAAATTACATTACCCTCACCCCCACCTTCAAGAAAATCCTTGCATGCTTATAATAATGAAAAACATAGGGAGAAAAAGGTTCCCCCACATAGATGTACTATTCTGGAACCTCTATTCTATGGGCAATAATTTCCATAACTCCTCTATCGAAGATGAATGGATGAAGGTATGAGATGGAATATTAGGTTGAGTATGGAGAAGTAAGAGAATTAATGTGAGGAATTCTCATATGAATGGAGTATGGAATATGGAAAATGGTTATTATAATAAATCCCCCATTCATTAAGATCCCCTATATATGGTGAATTTCCCCCATTTCCCTACAAACCATCCCAATTAAATGAGATGTCACCTCATCTCTTGATATCCTTGCATTCAGAAAATTATAGAAGATTTAACATTCCACACACCTTTAGATTAGGGGACTAGTGTGAACCTATACCAACCCATATCTTTTACACATATTATTACAAGATTTTTAAACATATATATCTAACAAGTATAACCCCAAAGAACATGAGTCCCAGTTTCTTTGTAAGATTGGTTTCGTGATACATCAAAAAAAAACTTAAAACATAAAATCAATATTTTATTCCCAATAAAAAATTACTAAATCCATTTGATCTCATAAAACTGAATATGATTACCTGGGGAATACATAAGAGAAAGGGTTGTGATAAAAATCTCAATAATGGAATAAACATGATAAGGAAACACAATGAGTGATTCAAAGGTACAACATGATATCATAAAAGATAATGATCATGGGTGATCATATGAAATAATATCATAAAGAAAATTGTATCATAAAATCATGTTAGCAGATTAAATGTGGAAGAAACATATAAAATGACATAAAAATGAGTCAAGGCTAACTACATTGATAATATCACATAGTGGAAAAAGTTCTATAATGGATTAGGTTTACTCCCTAATCCCATACATAATGACTCAAGATAATAAATATTTTCCCAATGCATTGGATCACTATATGGGAACACCCATCATAAAATGTTCATGATTTATGTGTGCCAAAAAAATCATAATTCATAAACATAAGAATTACCCATGGAAATAAATGGGTTGCATACTCTTACCTTATATCATAATCAAAAATAATTTCATAATAATGGCATTTGAGAAATGAAAATAAGGAATGTATCACCCTATAAAAGGAATGGAGGATTAGATAGGTTTATATGTGTGAGGAATATGTACAAAACCTAAAATCATTCCATAAAATAAAATAGAGTGAGAAATTGATCTTGAGAGAGAATGGTCATAGCCTAAAGAAAAGGGTGGTCTAGAGAGATCCCTTACCTCAAGACTGATTTGTCATGTTTATCTTTTATATTACTGAATAATAATTTTTTTTAGTTATTTACATTATTAATAACCCATTTTATGTTTATTATTTATTTTATTTTGTTTATTATCATGTTATATTAAATTACTTGATCATTTAGGTTCAAGTCAAGTGTTTTTATGATGTTCGACTCATGTGTCCAAAATCAATTTGGAAATCTGACTAAGGTCAAAGAGTTTATTATTTCATCATATACAAAAAAATAATCATGAAATAATTATTATTTTTATACAAAAAATTATTCTTTTAAAACCAATCAGGAATTATAGTTATTAAATATGAATTATTTTACAATCATTGAGACAGTAGGTCATACATACACATGAGTAACATTTCCATTTTTCAATAATCATAATGGAAAGAAGGTAAGTATAATTTTATCTTTATATAATTATGATTATATAAAATATATCATATTATTTCATTAAATATACTTATATATACCATCCATGTGATTATGTAATAAAACAAAAATCACATCGTTTTGTGGAGGTGGTAATCCACACATACGCAAGGACGATGTTATCAGTTTTCTATGAATGTAAAGGTAAGATAATATATGATATATAAATTTTATAAAATGATAAATATTTCATGAATATCATATATATACATTAAATACATCATCATAAATAGTCTTAATAGGTGATGATGGAAAACAAATTACATCGCTTTGTGAGGCGATAGTCTACCGTACACATGAACAATGGTTTTTTCCCAATTGATGGAGTATGAGAAGGGTTCTGGTAATGAAATTAACATAATCAAATATTATTATATGGTAGATACGGATTATATTATATTATCATGGTTTAATAATATATTAAGGAGGTAGAAGTAGGAATAAAATGAAAATACATGGTTAAGAATTACACCTATTCTTCGGACACCCTCTTTGGGTTTGCACCAAAAGCCTTCCTAGGAGGGTTTTATAATCAAATAAAGGCCTATATAATATGGTAAGTTAATTAATTATGGGATTTATATAGGTATTTTATTATCCAAAATGATTTTTAAGTGTGAATAAAAGTGGATAGGAGGTTCCCTTTTATTTGTGAGGAGTGGAATTTTTGTAAATACCAAAAACTATTCAATAATGGGTAGTAAATCTAAATACATGGGACAAAAAAATTGATAAATAATTTATTTTAGGGAATATATGTTCAATAAAAACCTCCAAAAATTAAAAATAAATATTTTAACCCCTTTACCTCCAAGGTTAGTCACTTTTACCATTTTAGTTTTCACTACGATAAATTGTTCTTACCTAGGTAATTTATCCTTTAAGTCTAAAAATAAAATAGGAATTATTATATAATTTAATTCCAATGGTTGTAAATATTAAATAAAATGTATCAAATAAAAATCCTATGTGGTTGGAAAATTAATTTGAACACAAGTGCATGTAACGCGCAAAACCATGTTTCAACCTTAACAAAGGTAATAAATTTTTTACTAATCATTAATAAAAAATTAAGTTCACTTTATCAACTAATATTAATTATTATAATTATAAATATGGAATAAATTTTATCAAATCCAACTCAAAAAAAATTATTATTTAATTTAAAAATAATCCCATAAAAAGTGTCAAAAATGGGCTTTCAAAAAATGCATTTTTAAAGCATAAGAGGATCTTACATTAACTATATGACGAGTAATCATAATTACATGAATTTAAATTAATATAATGTGGTATATAATATATATATATATATATTTAATTTAAATATTTATTTTTTAGGTATTATTTTAATTAATTAAAACATTATGCACTTAAAAAATAGTTTTTTGAAAACTGTGTTTTTATGCATAAAAATACACTTATACGAGAACCATGAAAATTTCTAGTTTAATTGAAATTAATTATATTATTCTAAATAAAATGGTTTCTATGTCACTTTAATAAAAAAATCATGATATAACTTTTCTTTTAAATAACTTTTTTAATTAAAATAAATGGCAGTATTTGAAAGATGAGTAATTTTCACTATTCATTAAAAAATCAATCATTAAAGAAAAATCGCCAAAATTTCAACCTAAGTCAGTTTTTATATGATAATTAAAAAAATTATTTTCATTTTATAAAATAAAATCTAAAAAATTTCAAAAAACTTACCATTAATATTTTCTCTAAAAAATCAACAAAAAACAATTTTAAATAAAACATGTTTTTTTGAAGAATAAAATGTCTTCAATAAAAATTCAGTGCTTATTTATTAGTCATTTATCAATACAATTATATTGATTAGGTACTTTATATATATTTCATAAATTATTTATTACTTTTCATAACCACCAATTTAACGGCTAGTTTATAACAGTATTAAATAATCATTATCTGTTTAGGCTGAGTGTTGCATGCCATATACACTATCGAACATTGTTTAATTAAAAAAATGTGATGTGTTAAAAACCAACTTCTCCTTAAAATTTTAGTATTTTCTTCCATGTTTGCTTTCCTCAACCAACTACCAAATTTTTTAAAAAATTTCTTTTATGAAAATTCCATAGTATTTCATTTTTTCAATGTGGATTTGAGTTCAAATCAAGGGTTGAGATTTTAGATTATGGGTCCAATATAAATTTAAATTTATTTGCTGCTTCAAGTGCATCAAGACCAACTTGAGTGTAAATTACAAAAAAGGGATTGAGGATCTATTTTATAAACTTGAGTAGGTTTTGGAGATATAGAGTGTGTTATAAAAGTTTGAGGAAATTCTAGACCTCAAAATGGTGTTTGGAACTCTTGAGAATATGTTGGACCATGGGAGTGAATTGGTAGATCCTGAGATAGAATTATCACTTGAGGTGACATTTTTGGGTGTTGAATTGTCAATGGATCTGAGGAGTGTGTTGATAAAGTCTGATTTCGAATTTGGAAGACTTGGGATGGTGTTGTAATTTGAGTTGTTGTTTTCTAGGGTTAAGGAGTCATCGATACTCTCTAGTGCATTGGACAGGCTTGGGGATGCATTGGAGGTACTCTGACATATCACTTTACCTCTAAAAACTACTCCTACATAGTGCTTATATTTCCCACTTTACTCATAAATAGAAGTTGATTCATGGGTTTATTCTATACATGTGGGTTGAGAGTAGTTGTTTACTTTGAAATTGTTCCCTAGAGATAGATTTAATCACACACATCTATAATTTCTTCTAGGTAGTCTAAAAGAGATCTAAATTCCACATTTATTAAAAAATAATCTCACCTTTTAAATTTTATTTATATAAATATCACTCCACATCCAAAATTTTCTATGTTAACTACTTGAAATCTCTAATTCTCATTTTAGTGTTATAAATTACAACTCTAAAAAATATTTTCAAGGAAATGTATATTTTAATGCTTTTTAAGTGTAAAATGTATAAAAAATAATTTTCTTGTTAAAAATATAATAAAAAATAAAAAATATCATATACTTACTAAAAAATATAACCAAAGCATAACAAAATATATAAATTTTATTATTGGAAATATATAAAAAATAATGCTAACCAACATGAATCTAAATAATATATCTTAAACTATTCATGAATTTATCTCAATTTGGAAAACTCTATCAACGTGATTTGGTTCCATCAGTCATACTATGTTCACATTAAATTCAACACGCAACATTGGTATCATCATTTTTATCATAGTCCTTCGGCAACAAACCAAATATTGTAGTCGAATTTTTCACTACATAGGCATCTTAGAAAACCATTTTGACTTATGGAATTAATCTTGTTCATATACACAAAAAATATTGAAAATATTTGGGAATAATATAATTAAATAAAATTATATTATTTATAAATCCTAAAACTATGTGATTTAATTAAAATGAAATGTATTAAAATAAAGAACCAAAATGGAATTCATGATGTGTCACTATGAAAGCCCATATTGTAGGCTATGTTCTATTGGTAATGTTGTTCATGTATTTATTGAAGATTTTATTCTCATAAATATTTTATAAGAGACATTTTCACATCCAGTATTGGGATTGAAACTCTATAAACCATAGTTAATTAGTTTTTATTACTAAAAGAAAATCATAAAAAAAATTCGGATGCCACAATTTTTATTTGAATAGTGAATAAATTGAAAAAATATATTAAATATGTCATATTAAATGCATATATATATAGCTCACTTTAATTTTTTTAATTTGAATGTGCACATATTACATTAAAATATAACATAAATAAAAAAAATTGATTATAATTATAATAACATAAAATAAAATAAAAAATAGCTAAACATTATTAGTCTCAAATAAATACAATTCTTAAACAAATATCTTAACATAAATAATATAATACTAAAAAAAATATAAAAACAAACAATATTATAAAAATATATTACACTCTAGGAATGGTTTGAAATACATAAAAACAAAAAAAACTTCTAAATAATATTTCCCTTTTTAATTATTTCAAAACACATCCAATGGTCCAATAAATGATCTCCCTTAATTAAATTATAGAAAATATTAATATCAATAAGAACATATCATATAACTTTTATATTAATAAAATATAAAAAAATAGAAGTAAAATTTGGAATGGTAATTATAAAAAATAAGCATTGGCCCATATATAAAACAATTAAGTACAACAAACAAAAGACTCCCATTTAAAAGATTAAAATACAAAAAGAGTAAAATTGTGCATTCTTGATAGTAAAGTAAAATATTTATAAATTAATAGATTAATTATCAAAATATCATTCCAAACTTTATATAAAACCACCCATACCCTAATAAGTCTTCCTTCATAAATAATATGATAGTTTTAAGTTCCATATTTATCATATCGCCCTTATATAAAACATTTAGTAGAATGATACACACAATATGATAATTATATTCAAATAGTTTAATGGATATATAATGAATTATACATTAATATATTATTATATTTCATGTAATTTAAACAACCAAAAAAATTTATATCATTATTAAACATACCAACATTCTTGTAGATGAACAATAAAGAGTATGCATGTTGGTCAACTCAAAATAATTTTCCTGGGTATGTTGACTATCTTTTATCCAACATGATTTATAATAGATTCTTAAGGAATCCAAACTATATAATTTTTAGAAACTTTAAAAACAAATCAAATCTTTTTAATAAAATATTTCTTATGGCCAAGAGACTATGTAAATCTCAAAGAACCATCAGATGCATATGACAAAATAATCCACATCTAAAACTCTTAACAGTAGAAATAACTATAGGTTTATCTTCAGTGAAGTAATTATTTTAATGTTTTAAATATTTCCACCTAAATTCAATAAAATTTCTCCAATTAGTCATCCTTTGTAGTGACATAAATTTATCTAATATTTCTCTCCCAATGGTGAACTTTCTCGTTCTTAATTCAACCTTTTAATATTAATATAGTGATTTTTATTCTCTTTCTATACAACTTCAAAATCATCAAGAAATTTGTCCTTAGTTGAAGAATAAGTATTTCTTTACTTTTATTAACAACCCTTATACTTTTCATCTAATTCAATACATAATAATGAGTGTGATTTATCTTTTTTTATTTATCAATATTAACTTGTGAATACAAAACTGATTTCCCATGATTATCTTGAAACTCATCATTTGATAAAATATCAGTTTTACATTTATAGGATCGACTATATAATTATAATGAAGGTGAATAACATAACTCAACATATTTATCCATCACACATAGGTTACGAGCTTCCTTCTCTAGTTCATATTTATCAATTCAATCACCATCTTATCAAAAATAACAGTTTTAACTAAAATATTTCTTTTTTATCCTTCTTTTTTTACTTCGGATATTCAGGCATCAAGTAACCTAGTTATTTATAACCATAAAAAATAGGATTTAACTTTGAATAATTTTTACCATTATGGTTCTTATTTTACATTTTCTTCACTTTCTTTCATTTATAGAGTTTTCAATATTCTTGATCAAATTATTTTCCTTAATGGAAGAACATTTACTATCAAAATCAAAACTAGATAAAGTAAAAGTGGTTTTAAAAACAACACACTTTTTTTAATTATTCTCATGATCAGTATTTTGTAATTTAGGATCGTACTATAATAGTGAATCAAGAAGATCATCCATAAAATATCAATTAAAATCATTTCATTATTTAATTTATACTTTCTTTAATTGTTACTTCTTAGAAATGGTTCTTAAGATTATTTCAACCATCACTTTATTCTTTTTTAGTTATCTATGTGAAATTATTTTGATCAAAAAATTTATGAAAATATGATACATATAATTAACACTTACATTCTACAGCATTCTAAATTCGTGATACATTACCAAGTACATGAAAAGATTTGTTCTATACAACTTATCAGTACTTGATGATCATATTTTAAAGTTATCCAAATTCCAGAAGAAATTTTATAGGTACATATATATGGCTATAAAAAATTATTATTTAAATGATAGAGATAATTCATAATCGTGTAATTCAAAATATACTTATCCACATCATTACCAACTGATTTTTTTAAATAAAATTCTATAAACTTATATGGTATCTAGAAGACAGTCCAATATTCAATACCAATATTTTTCGAAAATACATCTATCTAATTTTTCTATTATCCATAACCTATACCATTAAAATGAGTTGGTCTCTGTGAGTTTTTCATATCCATGATATCCTAACATTATATAATTAAGAAAGGTATTTTCCATAGTGTGTTTAAGGTAAATGATAAAAAATTAGTTCAAAACATATAACAATAATAATAAGATAAGTAACCCTATAAAAAATATCCAAATAATATACTTTCCCTAATATTAACTCTTAGGTCCCACACAGTGGTAAATGAAAGAGAAAAGATAGGGGTAAATTTCCAAAACCAAATAACAAAAGTAAATATGAAACTTTAATTGTATAATATGGTCAATACTAAATATAACAATTATATGCAAACAAATTAGTGGAGTGGATGTATAAGTGATATAGTAATCAAATAAACAAGTAGGATCATAGGATTTTATAGTGGTTAAGAAATTCCTTAATTCACTCTTAACACTTCCAAACATAAAAGTATATATATACGCTATTATTAAATTTTCATATGAATGATAACCCAATTCACTTTTTAAGTGAGTAAAATCCCAATAAAAACCTTTCTATTTCCACCCTAGAATCACATCCCAAATATAGTGTCTATTTTTCAACCTGAATACATGAACCCCGCTTGTGTCTTTTTCACCCAAAAGATATAAAGGAGGAACCATATATCTAAGTTTTTAATTATATGGTGTAATCCACATGTGAGTATATTTCAACATGAGTGTGATAGTGAGACTCATCATAATTAAGAAAAAATATATAAAAACAATGAAAATAAGAATTATTGAAGATGAGTACTGGTAATGAAAATTAAATCTCTGACAATTGAAATCATCTTTGAGCAATGTTAAGATTGGGTGAACTAGTAAAATATTCTACTTTATAAAATTGGTAAAAAAGATTCAACAATAAAAATAAACAATTACTAAATAATGTTGATGTATTAGGTATATATTATTGAATCACTAATGGCTAACTCAACATCCAATAATTCCATGCAATAGTAATCTTGAACACATGGATTCGATGATTAGTTTCCTACATTTAATTTCAAAAAATTAAAATGTTTACATGAAAATATAGAAATATCCCATTTTTATTAATGTGGTAACTCCAACACTTTGAGGGATCACAAGGGTAATGTTGATCATGGGATATTTCACCCAAATTGTAATCTACTCTTCCCATGAAAATAAACTAGTTGATAATAATACTATGTAAAACATAATTATAATTCGTTTTCACTTGTTGGTGATATATTATTTTTAATGCTTTTTCCTCCTCATATAATAATATGTGGAATCCACTTCACATCCTAAGTCAAAAAAATATGAGGCGTTTACCTTACAATGTTCGTTTTCATTATCCACTAAAACAAAATCGACTTTATTATATTTTCTTACATACATTATTAAATTTCCATCATAGATATCAAAGTTGTAATATCATTGTATACCATTGTACATTGAAAGGTGAAATATTCAAAAATCATTTTATGCATCCAAAAAAATATATCTTAAACAATTTATTTATTTCCCTCAATTTAGAAATCTATATCATCGTGATGTTGTTCAATCATGCATGTTGCACATACATACAATAAAACAAACATCGTTGGTATTGTCATCTTCTAATTACTTTGTGAATTTTTATTGCATAAAAAATCTTATCAAAATCGTTGTGACTTATGGCCTTGAAACATGCTAGAAATAATAGTGTTAGATACTAATATATACTTAATAAATGATAAAATAAATTGAATTAAATAGAATAAATTAGCATCGTGCATTTGTATCCCTCCTCAAATAGTGTTGGATGAGTTTATAATTTTCTTTGAGTTCACTGTATCAAATTAACCATAATTTAATTAAGTTTAATTCTTGTTTTTTATTGCAATATATTTTTCATTATTATGTTTTTATAGTAATTGAATATCATAACATAGTAAAGAAATGTACATACTCCAACATCGTTGGTATGGTCATTTAAAAAAATTCCATCGGGTTTCCTATAAACATTAAACCATATATCTATTCAGGAAATAGTGTGACCTGATTTATAAGACCTTATAAAAAAATTATAAACAAGTTAGAAAAAACCTTTACTTATAAAAAATGATATAAATTATAATGGATAAAATAAAAACCAAATTTTTTATTTTTCTTGAAAAACTTTAAAACCCAGTGATATGAGGAATTCCTTGTTTCTCATGATTCATAATATTTTTTTAGATAATTTCTACAAAATAAATCAATATTAATAAAAAAATATAATTATATTATGTTTATTTTATTAAGATACTATAATATTTTCAATTACCTCAAGAGATGCACCTCTGTTAATATCAAAAAAATGGATTCCATTGCTCATAATAAATTCCTTAAATAACTTATTCATAAATCTATAATGATCTCAGAGATGTTTCAATAAACTCATTCCATATCCTCCATTTAAAATCTCTCAATTTCGTACCCAAATGTTTCAGAATCCATTAGCGTGAAATAGAGTCTAGGACATTAAAATGAAAAAACATCTAGAAATAAAAATCATAACACTTTATAAGTATGTTTAAAACATTTAATCATGCATTTTAAATTAGTTTTAAATGAATATTAAATTAATATTACCTTTAATTGGTTATCAGAGACCCCATTTTCCCAATTTTGGGAAATATATCCCCAAACATTATAAATAATGGGAAATCTCACTATCTCACAAGAAAGCTACCTAGAATTTGTTCATAGATCCTAGAAGTGTTACTGGCAGGAACCCAAAACTCATTAAATGGAATAATCACCTTAAAGTCCTTCAGGTCCCATACATATTCTATTTTTATATTTATATCCCTTCTATTTTTATATTTATATGGTTGAAAAATGCATTAAAATTTAATAAAATATATTTTTTTTGTACAATGACATACATACCAGTAATGGTAACTCACCAATATCCCCTAGATGGATGGGTGATCAACTGATCCATCACCGGAGGTGAATTTGATGGTGGGCTACAAACAACATTTGGGGAAACAATTGTCTTAATATAAGTCTCAAGTACAATGGAATCACTTAGATCCCCTGAAGTAGATAGTAGTGGTGGTGTGCTCCGAGATGCCGATCCTCTAGGATTTGAATTTTTTTGTTTCTTAGAATTCATTAAATTTAAATGGTTTTAGATATATTTAGTGTATAAATAAATTTATAACTAAAATATATTTACAAAAAAAATTAAAACACTGTATACATGTATGAAACAGCTATAAATGAGAAATTGTAATATAGTTTCATTAAAAAATTATATATTCAATTATCTTAATCTTCATTTTCATTATTATTATCAACCTCCTTTGTGAAGAGTTCTTCATTTTCACTCTCTCTTGAATGTTCTGTTGTTTTAATTTTTTCAAGAAAAAAATTTAAATGTTTTTGTGGTTGATGATGTTCACTATCACAAAGTCTCAACTGATCTTCATTGCCCATATCAAATAATTCTCTCTTCTTTAAGTGTACAACAAAACTCCAAAATTCATGTATTTCATTATCCACATAATAAACCATATTCATTGTGAACCCAAGATAAATGGATCATGCTTTTCTTGCTCAAAAGTATGGATCAAGAGATATATTTTGATAGAAGTTAGATGTAAGGAATTTTTAATTACACCCCTATCAATGTTGATGCACATGCATTTGAATAAGACAACTAATAATTGACCATGATAGTTTAATAAAACTATATTATTCATATTTCCATAGTATCCCACCTCTGTAAGTGTAAATACAAAATTATTTTGAGTTTTCAAGTCTTCTTCATGATAAATTTTACAAAACCAAAAGCCATGAATATTATATCCATCAAATCTATTATCCTACCTTATAGGAACTAAATCCAAAAACTAAAAATCATTTCATATTTAATCTATATTATCAACATTAATTATCTAGATAAGAAGATATAATGTGTTAATTTTAACAAATACAAAATAACTATGTGTCAAATATATGGAAATGAGTATATACATAAATGATGGTAAAACCATTCGATAATCTCCCTATTAACAACTTTTGTAAATTGTAGCACATTTTGAGATGAAACCCTTATCCACCTATTTGTTTTCAATCACAATTCTTCAATAAATGGATTTTTAATAAGACTATTTAGTATCACATATATATATATTTTGTAGTAACTCCAATCCAGTCAGTGTAAAATTTGACCCATTTCCAATTGGTTGTCCAATAATTGGAAATACCTATGACTAGTTTTTAGAGTGAGAATTAGTGTAGATGTCATCAAAACATTCAACATGATTTAATCTAGTCTCAATCCCATCAAAATACCTAAAATAGAAATTCAATAAAGCATAATGTATACAAGTGCCATCATTCTTTATTTGCTTTATTTTGATTGTTGATTTCTCCAGACGGTCTTACCTTCAACTACCATGGACATATACTTAATGAAGGTGCAGCCATCTTAATCAACCATGCCTGAGATATCTCTTCCTAAACTCAGAAGCAAAAAATCCTTTCTCGATCATTCAATCAATTCCATGCCATTAATGACGTACCCAATACAAACTACCTCACCACGACTTTGTCTCCATGGTTTTCGCCTTATATCAAATGTATGTAATTAAATGAAATTCATTGATAATGATTTCAAGTCAGGAGACCATTAAACATGTCTGTAGATAAGAACGACCAATGACACTAGAAACATGTGGTGTTCCTATTAAGCGGGTTTGTCCTCATGATCTCAATAGCTATAGATCATCAAGGGCGAACTTCATGAGAGGAAGTCTCAATGCTTATGAGCCCCCAGCACCTGATGGTCACACATCATCTGTGTCCTTTCAGAATGAGGTAACTGGACCATAGGACGTTACATTAAGATTACTTTCATGGCATATCAGGGTTCTCATTATATCCTAGGACCTGCTATAACCATTTGATGGGACGGGTAATCTAAGGACATTGCCATTAATAAAGTGGATGCATAAGTATCTACACTATCATGGAAAGATAAACACATGTATAAAACAAACTGAATACATGTAATTGTAATCAAAGTACAATACAATTTGGGTCTAGGGCACCCACTTTCAACACTCCCACTTGCACTAGAGCCAACTGCTAATAGGTTTCGATCTGCTACCTCTCACATGTGAATCATGATTCTGCTGAGAAATGGCTTTAGTCAGGGGGTCTACCACGTTGTCCTCTGTAGCTACTCTGCTAACTGTCACTTCACCTCTTTGAGTAAAATCCCTCAAGAGATGAAACTTCCGAAGAATATGCTTTGTCCTCTGGTGAGACCTGGGCTCCTTGGAAAGCACTATTGCAGCAGTATTATCACAATATACTAGAATAGGGTCTACACTACTAGGTACCTCACCAATGTCTGAGATAAAGCTACGTATCCATACTGCTTCCTTTGCTGCATCAGTAGCTACAATATATTCAGAATCTACTGTAGAATCAGCAACCACATCTTGCTTTGAGTTTCTACAGCTCACTACACCACCATTCAGGCAAAATATGTAGCCTGACTGCGATTTCATATCATCATGATCTATCTGGAAACTAGCATCATTGTATCTCCTCACAACTAGTTCCTCATCTCCTCCACACACCAGGAACATATCCTTAGTATGCCTCAAGTACTTAAGGATAGTTTTAATAGCTGTCTAGTACAACTCTCCTAGATTGGCTTGATATCTACCCACCATGCTTAAAGAAAAGTCAACATCAAACCTAGTACATAGCATGGCATACATGATAGAACCCATTGCCAAGGCATAAGGGACTCTACTCATTCTTTCAATCTCTTCCTATGTTTGTGGACACATTTTCTTGGAGAGATTTACACCATGTGACATAGGTAACAATCCTCTCTTGGATTGTTCCATATTGTATCTTTTGAGTACCTTGTCAATATATGTACTCTGAATTAGGCCAAGCATCCTTTGAGATCTATCTCAATAGATATTTATCCCTAGAATATAGGCTACTTCACCTAAGTCTTTCATGGAGAAGCATTCATTTAGCCAAGTATTAATTGACTGTAAGACTTGCACCTCGTTTCCCATGATTAATATGTCATCAACATATAAAACTAGGAAAACGATAGCATTCCCTTCAACCTTTTTATAGACACAAGGCTCACTTTAATTTTTGACAAAACCAAAATCTCTTATGGCCTCATCAAATCGTACATTCCATGATCTTGACGCCTGCTTCAATCCATAAATGGATATCTTCAACTTGCATACTTTATTGTCATTCTTTGACTTAACAAACCCTTCGGGTTGAGTCATATAGATGTCTTCAACCAACTTCCCATTTAGTAAAGTAGTTTTGAAATCCATTTTCTAAATTTCATAATCATGAAAGGATGCTATTTCAAGCAATATTCTGATGTATTTAAGCATTGCCACTGGTGAGAAGGTGTCATCATAGTCAATTCCTTGATGTTGTTTGAAACCCTTTGCAACCAGTCTTGCTTTAAAGGTCACTACTACAAACACGACCTTTATCAGCGCTAAAAATGGCCTTTATCAGTGCTAGAAAAGCACTGATAAAGCCAGCGTAGATAAAGGGGGGGGGGTCCCCTTTATCAGCGCTCTGAAAAGCGCTGATATAGGACCCCTTTATCAGCGCTCAAAAAAGCGCTGATAAAAGTACCCCTTTATCAGTGCTTTTTTTAGCGCTGATAAAGGGGTCCTATATCAGCGCTTCCTTTATCAGCGCTCTCGTTTTAGTGCTGATAAAGGACCTTTTTATCAGTGCTTTTAAAAAATCACTGATAAAAGTTAAAAATAAAAAAAAAATTAAAAAAATTTAAAAAAATTTAAAAAAATTTAAAAAATTTTAAAAAATTTTAAAAAATTTTAAAAAATACTGCCAATCAGGGGGGGATTTTATACCGCATGAACCCCCCCCCCCCCCTTTACAGCGCTTTACAGCCCCTATACAACACCCCACGCACCCCACACACCCCTCTCCACCCTTTAATAGCGCTTGCTCCAATATTCCCCATGCGCGCGCACCCCTGCCTCCACCAGGATTTGAACTCGAGACCTCCCCCCTGCGCGCCTAAACCCTTACCACTACTCTATTTTGATTTTCTTTCCAATTCATGATATCTATATATATATATATATATTTATATATTTAGTTATATTTATTCGTATAGTAATATATATTTATATTAATATATATATAGTTATATTATAATATATATATATATATAGTTATATTATAATATATATAGTAATATTAATATATAACTATAGTGGTATTAATATATATCTATATCTATATATATATATATATAGTTATATTTATTCGTATAGTAATATATATTTATATTAATATATAGTTATATTAACATATATATAGTTATATTAACATATATATAGTTATATTAACATATATATAGTTATATTAACATATATATAGTTATATTAACATATATATAGTTATATTAACATATATATAGTTATATGAATATATATTTATATAGTTATATTAATATATATATAGTGATATTAATATATATATTTATGGTGATATTAATATATATATTTATAGTAATACTAATATATATATATATATAGTTATTAGATTAATATATATATAGTTAGATTAATATATATATATATATAGTTAGATTAATATATAGGTAAATAAATATTCATATATTGGTATTTTAAATAAAATGGATATTAGTTAATATTTAGATAAAGCTAATATATTTTATATGTAAATATGTTTAATTATTTATTTAAAAAATTTAATTTTTATGTGCGAATATATAAAAAATATGTACATATAGTTATATATTTGATTATAAATAGCAGTTCATTATAAAAAAGGATGAAATTTCAAAGAAATAATATCAATGTGAATGTAATACCTTGGAATAAATTTAGTCCCCACTAAGAAAAGCCAATAATACCCCCTTAAACGAGTTTGAAAATCCATAAAATGTTAAAAAATCTGGGTACCCCGACAAAAAACTCAGTTTTGGAGGCCTTATGGGCCTCTTTTGGCCTCGAAAAATGCTTTACTGGGGTCCCCCCCGAGTCACAGCGATGTAGAGCTTGTCGCAGGCTTCGATTTGATATGTGGTAGAGCTCAAACGGACACCCGGATCAAAAGTTATGGCCGTTTGAAGTTTGAGTTGCGTTTTCAACATATTTTGGATCTTTTTTTAATTTTTTTAATTTTTTTAGTCCTCAAATTGTTATTAAATGACTATTACTCCATAATTATTATCAAAATATTAAATAAAAATATTTTTTTAATTTTTTAAGAAGTCATTTTCACTAAATATCTTAAATATTAAGTATAATAAGTGTAAATGTACATTTATACTTATCTAAAATATATTTAAAAATTATATATTATATTTATATAACAATATAACTATATTTATATATTAATATATTTTAATTTTTTTTTGAAGCCAACCCTTTATCACCGCTAAAAAAAGAGCTGATAAAGGCCCCCCTTTATCAGCGCTACTAAGCAAGCGCTGATAAAGGGGGGCCCTTTATCAGCACTACTAAGCAAGCGCTGATAAAGGGGGGCCCTTTATCAGCGCTATCAAAAGCACTGATAAAGGGGGGTGCTGTGAAAAACTGTTTTTGTGGTAGTGGGTATTAACCTTACCATCCATGTCCAGCTTCTTCTTGAATACCCATTTGCATCCAATGGGCTTTGCATCAGCTGGAGGGTCTACCAAAATCCAAACTTGATTTTGGTACTTGGACTCCATCTCAGAATTCATGGAATCTTTCCGTGTAGCATCTTCTTTGCCTTCTAATTCTTCCCTGTAGGTTAGAGGTTCATCATCCTCAAGGATTATTGTGTCACTTGACTCGGTGGCAAGAAAACCATAACGCTCTGGTTCTCTAACCTCTCACGTAGACCTACGCAGTATCTGTGTCTTAGGAAAAATTTCTTCTTCCACTTGCTCTTGTAGATATTGTTCCTCTACCAACTGTTGTGCATCTGGAGCATTAACTTCATTGAAGTCAATCTTGC
This sequence comes from Viscum album, assembly GCA_963277665.1. NCBI lineage: Eukaryota > Viridiplantae > Streptophyta > Magnoliopsida > Santalales > Viscaceae > Viscum > Viscum album. Next base: position 1,031,523,525 of record OY728121.1, on the reverse strand, counting down.
TCCCACTATTTCCAGTAGAAATGTGATACCTTTCAATAAATGTGGCGTATCTTGCCACAATGACTATTCTATCTAAAGGGTTATATAGGTAGTGTCCTCCAGTTTCCTTAGGATAACCTATAAAGATGCACTTAGTGCTTCTGGATGCTAATTTGTCACTTGGTAAAGTCTTGACAAATGCCTCGCACCCCCACACATGCATGTGTGTCAGATTGGGTTTCCTTCCATACCATAACTGATATAGAATCCCATCTTTAGCTTTAGTTGGTACTCGGTTAATGGTATATGCTGCTGTCTGCAAGGCGTATCCCCAAAAGGATAATGAAAGAGTTGTATGACTCATCATTGATCGGACCATATCAATCAAGGTCCTATTCCTCCTTTCACTAACACCATTCCATTGTGATGTATAAGGAGGAGTGAGTTGGGATACTATCCCACACTCCTTCAAGTGATCAATGAAAGCTTGGTTAAGATATTCTCCACCTAGGTCTAAGTGATGTGCTATTATCTTCTTAACAAGTTGGTTTTATACATCATTTTGGTATTCCTTAAAGAAACAAAAGGAATCTGACTTATACCGCATTAAGTAGATATATCCATGCCTACTATAATCATCGGTAAAAGTAATGAAGTATATAAAACCACCCCTTTTTTCTACTAGAAATGCACCACATACATCAGTATGTATTAATTCCAACATTGCATTGTCTCTTTCTCCCTTTCTTGAGAAAGGTGCTTTGGTAATCGTTCCATGTAAACAAGATTGAAAAACATCTAAGGGTTCTAACTATACCGAGTCTAGATACCCTTCTTGATGTAATTTTCGTAATCGATTCTCATTTACATGACAAGCCTGATGTGCCATAGGCTGGTGTTATTTGAGTCATGTTGGTTTTTTTGTCATTGATATCCATTACTGGGTTTTCTATTTCTAGTATATATAAACCATTGTTAAGATGTTCCATACCATAACATATGTTATCCCTATAAAAGAGACATCTTTTATTTCCAAACTTGAAATAAAAACCCATAGTGTCTAAACATGACACAGAGATAATGTTTCTGGTAACAGACGGTACATAATAGCAATTGTTTAAAACAAGAACCAAACCAGCTGGTAAAGTTAAGTGATAGTGTACCACTACCACGACCGCCATACTTACACCATTTGCAGCTCGGAGATCCACTTGACCTTTTGAAATCTTCTTAAACTTACTTGGTTCCTGTATATGAATACAAATGTGTGAGCCACACGCCGTATCCAATACCCAACTTGTAAATAAAGATAGATTGCATTCAATGACAAAAATACTTGAAGCAGAAGCGTTAGCTTTCTTCTTCTTCCCAGCTCTGCAATTCTTCTTCCAGTGGCCTTTCTTGCCACATCCAAAGCAGACAGCTTCCTGCTCATTACTTTGCCTCTGAATCTTTGGCTTCTTTGTAGGACGATGCATTGGTGTCTTTGGCCTTGACTTGGCCTTAGAACCCTTTTCCTTGCCCTTGTGCTTCTTGTTCACCATAAGGACAGATGTATTGGTGTTTTTCATGTCCTTATCAGCTTGGCGAACTAAAGCCAAAAGACCCCGGAGCAACTTTTTCTTATCATTCATATTATAATTGACAATGAAGGTTTAAAATCTTGAATGTAAAGAGGCAAGAATGAGATCCACTACTAGTTCTTGGTTCAGTTTGAACCCAAGGGCTTCAAGACTCCCAATATACCCAATCATCTTGAGTACGTGAGGACCGGCTTGGTGCCCTTCTGCTAGCCTGCACTTATAAAGCGCACTTGATATCTCATACCTTTCTTGCCTAGCCCTGTCCTCATATAGTTCTTGGAGATGTGAAAGCATATTGTAGGTGTCCTATTCCTCATGCATTTTTTGCAATTGGATGGACATGGATGACAACATGATGCATTGTACATCAAGTGCATCATCTACATGCTTTCTCCATTTATCTTTTTCCATCATGCTTGATCCTTGAGGAGGCTCAGTAGGAATTGGGGATTCCAGCACATATAACTTCCTTTCTTGGTGTAGTACTATGCGCAAGCGCCTGTACCACTCCTGGAAGTTATTGCCAGTCAGTATATTTTTTTTATCCAAGATCGATCGCAGTGATAAAGTACTTGTGGTGTTGGTGATTTCCATTTTGAATCTACATCAAATAAACATTTAGCAGTTAGTAATTTGTCTTGATTACTTTTTGAAATTTTATGATTAATAAATTATTATATCATTTAATGTATCCCACTATTTTAACAATCCTTAATAGCACTCACCATTAGATTCAGAATACTCTATCGCTTGATTATTCTAGTGGCAAGGATCCTCGAAACCCCCTTCGTAGTCTACAATCTAGGGCTACGATACTACTTAGAGGGTTTCAAGGTAAGCGCTTTGCTGGACAACCACTTGTTCTTGTGGTTCCTTGTGTAGTTGAGTAAAGTCCCAGCTTTTGGAATCTAAACTCGATTCCCTCAACCTCTTTCCTCTAAAGTGATAATAAGTTAGCTAAGGCCAAACCTTGATTACTCACTTTAGTTAAGTCGACCCATTTCTCTCATGGAAACGCCCCGGTAGTAAGAGGCACTCCCAACTGAGGCTGATGAGCACCCAAATAGCTGGGTTTGTTTAGTTGCGAGAAATGGAAGGCATTTTGACTTAATATATCTTTCAGGTATTTTTAAATGTTAATTGACAAATATAATCATTTTCTATTTATTATGTTCAAACTAGGTTGTCGCGCTCACAACTGAACATTCAATAGAATATTTTATTCATCACAACTTTATGCATTTTATCTTGTTTACTATCCTATGTGATCATGCAATAATCATGCAGACACATAAAATAATAAACTGTGCATAAAGTAAATCATGCATTCCGACTGGTCTTGAGAATTCTATAATGATTGATCGATAACTGATCAATCATCACCTAGGGGAATCCATACCTGAGTCGATACATGACTCGTGTCACTTCTGGCCCCAGTGAAAAGAATCCAACTCCTGTCTGGACTACCACCTCATCTTGGTGGGGTCTACCTCTCAGATCGTCACCGAATAAATACAAATATACTCACAAACAGGTGAGGGGGTCCGGGGTACAAAATAAAAGTAGTGCAATGGATGCGCAGACCCTTATACATATTTGAATTAAAATACGATTCATAGACCATCAATTATATAATTAAATATTACAATCATCACACGCATTGAATAAATAATTAAATAAATAGAAACATGCCAGACATACACAGGTCGGTCAATAGATCAAGACAAGTCGGGGTAAAAGCGCAATAAAATTAAATTGCAATAAATTAAATTATGCGAGGGTGTTCTGATAAATTAAATGAATTTGATTAAATTGAAATAATTTATTTTTATCGGTTCCATTTGTTTAATTTAATTTTAATTCCAAAAATTAAATTAAATTAATCCATTAATTTAATTCTAAACTTAAATTAAAATAATATTTTTAGATTAAAATAATTTAAAACCCTAAATTAATTCCAATTAATTTAATTTAAAAAACTAAATTAATTATAATTAATTCAGTACAGAGTTACCTCTAGCTAGAGAGTAGTCCGGCGGGACTACGTACCGCCGCGGGATGTCGTCCTGGAACCGCGGCGTGACCACGGTGTGACAGCGGAATGACCGCAGCGTGACCGCGGCGTGACCGCAGCGTCTGACGATTCCCACGAAGGCTGCATCTCCCAGTAGTCCGCTGCTCCGGTGAGCTGACAAAATTAATGTTCGGTCTGGCGTAGGCTCGGGTCGGCCGGACGGAACCGGTCCGGTGCGGAGGAGGAGCCCGTCAAGGGCTCGAGGTGGCCAGAGGGAGCCGGTCCGGCGCGGCCCAGAAGAGGAGGCCGGTGAGGTTTCGGGGCAGCCGGACGGAGCCATTCTGGCATGACCTGGAGGAGGAAGACGGCGAGGGTCCGGGGTGGCCGGCACGTAGGGAGGAGGCCGACGCGGGGCTCGGAGGCCAGTGCGGCGCAGCAGGCCAGTCCGATGGAGGGGGTTCGGCATGGGCCGCGACTGGCACGGGTGTCGGGTGGCCGGTCGGAGGGAGATCGGGGAAGAGAAGAGGAGGCTGTCGTGGGATCTGGGTGGCCGGACAGAGCCGGTCCGGCGGAGGCCGGCACGGCTGGCAGCGGCCGGCCAGAAGAGATCTGACAGGGAAGAGGGAGGCCCTAGGGTTCGGACTCCCTTGATGCGCTGCGAGAGAGAAGAACCGTAAGGGTCTTCCTCCTTTTTTTATTATTTTTTTTCCTTTAGACAAAAATGTCCAACCCCTATTTTTAAAAAAAAAAATTAAAGGGAGAAGACCCCAAATTGGGGTCTTTTCTTCTCTCCCTTTTTTTAAATTAAAAGCAAGAAGACCCCATTTTGGGGTCTTGGTCTTCTTCTTTTATATATTTTATTTTTATAAAATATAATAAAATATTTATTATGAAAATATAATTAAATATTTATTATAAAATATTTTATAATAAAATATTTTTTTGATGTTAATTCTCAATTTGAGATAAACATCAAACGAGCACAAACTTGCGACGTCGATCCGATTAAAAATTTGAAATGGTCGTATCTTGATCATTCGAAATCGAAAAGACGTGTAGTCGAATCCGAATGAACTGTTTTAACAACCTGCAATTAAATTTAATGTATTTTAATGTTTTTGACGCATAAAAACCTTGCGATCCCTCTGATACCACTGTTGGGTACCGGGACTACATAGCGGAAGCCGGTGGGCCGAGATTTTAAAAATTTTCTGCTTCACCGGACTGACATAACCCTATCAACTCCGGTGATCTTGTCCCGGCTTGGTCCGAGGACATCGAATGGTTCATAAGGAGCACAAAAATTTAAAACTGAACGTTTACCTTGTTCATAATTGACACACAGGACGCCGATGATCATTGCTCGAAGACTCCGACGTCGAAGCCCTCTAGATCATCCACACACGCCTCATGAATCAACATGCGCACTGTTCGCCAAGATTCGGGTGCTAGCGCGGATCTTTGACGCTCACTTCAGCACATCGATGATCACCACAAAGGAGGAAGCTTCGATCCGGGATGGATGGCCTTGAAGATCCTTCTTTGCTTGAGAGTTTCTCTCTCTAAATTCCAGGAGGAGAGATATGCTCTCAATCTTGACACATGAATAGTAATGGTGGGAGAGCATCTCTCTCACTTATATAGGGGGTGTTAAAACATGCGGTATAGGTTCTCGGCCCCCGTGTAATAGACGTCCACTATATAAGCGATATAAATAATTATTTTTGACAAATAAAATTATGCCATAAATAATATTTACAATTTATCACTTACTTGTAATATATAAATATATTACGTGAAAATTTTGAGTCTTTAACTCGACTCATTTCTCCAGCTAATATTAAACGAACCTAGGATATTTGAATCCAGTTGAATAATATTAATACGTGTATTTACTATATAACTTGTAAATACATGTTATAAATAAATTCAACGAATTATTCTAAACTCGAATAATTAATGAATTTATTTATTCTTTGGTGATCCATAGAACTTGGATAGTGCTCGGACCCATTGTCGGGGCCCACCAAGTTCTAAATTCATATTCCCAGAATAGGGAATATTCTCAAGGCACTATCGTGTGTGACCCTCTAGGACCTTATATCAATAGAAGTGAATAATATCACCGACCTAGAGCGGGGTCTAGCAACCCATCGAGGCCGCTATAGAGATAAGGCAAAGTCAAAGCAATGACTGCCTTCCTATGAACACGGTCTGTGTAATATAATCTCTTCGTCATTGATATCTCAATAAAGAAGAATGCATACTAGTGTCATCATTCTTTATTTGCTTTATTTTTTCGTTGATTTGTCCGGACGGTCTTACCTTCGACTACCATGGCCATGGATTTAATGAAGGTGCAACCATCCTAATCAACCAGACCTGAGATATCTCTTCCTAAACTCAGAAGCGACAAATCCTTTCTCGATCATTCAATCAATGTCATGCCATTAATGACGTACCCAATACAAACTACCTCACCATGAATTTGTCACCATGGTTTTTGCCTTATATCAAATGTACGTAATTAAATGACATTCATTGATAATGATCTCAAGTCAGGAGGCCATTACACATGTTCGTAGATAGGAACGACCAATGACACCAGAAACATGTGGTGTTCCTATTAAGTGGGCTTGTCCTCATGATCACAATAGCTAGAGATCATCAAGTGCGAACTTCATGAGATGAAGTCTCAATGCTTATGATCCCCCATCACTCAATGGTCACACATCATATGTGTCCTTTCAGAATGATGTAACTGGACCATAGGACGTTACTTTAAGATTACTGTCATGGAATCTCAGGGCTCTCATTATAGCTTGGGACCTGCTATAACCATTTGATGCGATAGGTAATCTAAGGACATTTCCATTAATAATGAGGATGTAGAAGTATATACACTATCATGAAAAGATAAACACATGTATAAAACAAACTGAATACATGTAACAGTAATAAAAGTAAAATATAAGTTGGGTCTAGGGAACCCACTTTCAACACTTTCTGTGTCAATCTTCTCGTGGTTGGAGGAGTCTATTATCCTACTATAGGTAGAAAAAACTAGATGATAATTTCATCTTCTCACCGTTTCGATCTAATTGTGTTTAGATGAATATACCTTAATTATATTGTTGTGTTGAGCTGTAATCTTTTACTGTACCTTGTTCTATCTACTGCTCCCCTCTTCAGTACATCTTTTGTTACTCCCTTAATCCTTCGGGGAATCCTACTGAGTATTTTTATACTCACCTCTACTTGGTATGTTCCCGCACATGGTGTGCCCTTGAAAACGATAGACAAGTTGATTATGACATCAGAGGAGCTTAGGGATACAGGGTGCTTGGACCGCATGCGGTTGTTGTAGAATAGGATCCACGAGTGGGTCTCTCTCAGCAGTTTTAATTTTCCATTTATTGTCCGGTTGTGTCACTCTTCTGGTTAGGCATTTATTTTTCCCCATTACCTTTCATTTTACTTTACAGCACCGGTACTTGTACTATTTAGAGGTCAATGTATATTTGTGGTTTATATATACCAGTGTTGTATCTTTTCCTTTTCCTATGCACTTCTGCATTGAGTTGGTTGTGTGCGTGTGTACAGGTACTGAGGAAAAGGCCTCCTCGAGTTTTTTATTCCTTCAGCACTTGTCCCCAACCCCTGGCCTATAGAGGCGGGCTTGGGATAGTTTTAGATCGAGCACCGGCATGGTTAGGGTCATGATAAAGAGGTATTAGAGGTGGTTTGAACCTTGGTACATTGTACAGAAATTTACTTAAAAGGTTCTTGGTTGGTTTTAGGGAAAAAGTGTCAATGTTTCTCGAGAGAGGCTCTCATTCCAGAGAGTTTAGTGATGGTGTGGAAGCTGACATAGCCATTCACCCAGACCATGAATACCTACTTGTCGACTCGGCATGATGATACATTTTTTGCAGGAAAATTTGGTACATGCATCATATAGGATTTAGTCCTTAACTGTCCTTCTTGGGTCATCTCCCCTTAGTAGTTAATATATATATATGCTCATTTGAATGCAGTACTCCTTGATAAGTTTTAATATTCCTATGCGACGACATCCAACCAGGACACTAGCTTCGGTTTGTGACTAAGACACTATGAGTGATGAGGCCTTTGTTTAAGATCCATCATACAGCCCTTTTCCTCTAGGTAGAAAGGTAGATACACCTCCAAATATTGAGTAGTAGTTAGTCCTAGAATAGCAGGCTGAGGACAATCGTAGACTGAGAATACTCTGTGAGTTCGAGCATCAAATACCACTGAGGTTCCCCAGTGAGCCATATCCTGAGGTTGTAGAGGTTTGGATAGAGATGGTGGTCTTCCAATTTAGGATTGTTCGGACCCCGACAGATCATATGGTGGCTTTGACAGCCAATCTTTTACATGGATCAGTTGGGAGTTGGTGGAGCCTCGTTACTCATATACACAATGAGTCAGCACTCTCATGGGGTGAATTCCAGTATCTTTTTCGTGAGTACTACCCCTCTGGATTATGCTCCATTCAAATTTAGGGAGCTTCTATAGATTCAGCATGTAATGAACCATACTTTACATACATGGTTATTACATCAGAATTGAACCACACTTATTACCACATATAACAAAACCATGGTAGTACTATATATGTATAGTGTCTTTAGAAACTGGGAAACATAAACAACTGGTTCATAAATCATCTACATTGTCTCCCGTTTATTTCATCATATCTAGAGTCCCTTTGACATATCCTACTTAATACCCTTCTTCCTGACCTGGGGAAAAGAAAACATACAAAAGGGTGAGCTCAAATGCTCAGTAAGGGTAAAAAAAGAAATATCAATCATATCATATTCATATGAACATAACATTTTGAAAATCTTAACCTGCTAAAGAGATCATAATATCATAACATGGGATGAATCATAGTAGTGAAATGTAATCCCAATAATAGTGGACAAAGTCCATTGCTGAACTGAGTAGTGAAATGTAATCATAGAAAATCTTTTCATATTAGTCAAGACTCATTGCCAAGACTATCATAGTGGACAAAGTCCATTGCTGAACTGAGTTCACTCCTCATTCCAGTACTGTGTCACTGAACCAGATTAACTTGCCGTTCCAGCAATGTCTATCTCATGAGATATAAATCTTTACCCAATGAATTGGAGGGAGATATAGGTCCCACCCATCTCATAATGAAACCATTCTTATGTGTTCCACAAAATCATAAATCATACATCATATCATAACCCATGTAATAAAAATGGGATTCTTAAACATCATGCCATCATAACATAATCCATATAAGATAAAAGGACATCATAAAATTAATTCCATCATAACATAATCAAATCAATGAAAAAATAGGGATAGAAAAATAACCCTATATTATCTTAGATGTAAAATAATTTTGATAAAACATTTGAACTCCATTCTTGAGGAAAATATCCTTTCTACTTCAAAAAAAAACATTTTTCCTTTCTTAACATGTCATTCAATTTTAAACTAAAAGAAGTTGATTAAAAATAAACGTGAAAACTTATAAAGGAAGCTTCAGGGGAATAATGTTCTATGAAATCATAAAAATCCATTCATTCTGTATAAGTTAAAAAAAATATTCTTCTTGTACTTTCGCCGGAAATGTCAAAAAGTATCTCGTATTGAAAACAACAAAATATTCCTTTCATATCTTTTACTAAAAACTCACCAATGGGTAAAAGTGGATTTAAACAATTGTAGGAGGATAGAAATAATATTAAATATTTAGGAAACATGGATGTGGATGATAAATATGCCCCAGTAAATTCTGAAGTATAAACAATCTCAAATAAAAAAATTGAGATAGTGAGATTTTCCCTTACCTTAGGTCCAATATGCTTTGTACGTATCTGAACCTCATCTTCTTCGACACGCCTCTTTGAAACCTCCTATTAGGATACTAAAATTGGTCTTTGAAGAATACTAGGACCTCTAGTATGTTTCTAGGGAAGTTGAGAAGGGAAATGGGCAGGGGTTGGCCGAGCTTGAATGCTCAAAGTTGTGTAAAGAGGTGAGGGAGGAGGTTCCCTTTTATAAGGGATAAGAGGGGCACCTTAGACAAAACTTAAAATATTATTTTATAATAAAGTCATATTCGGTTTATAATAGCTCCAAATTGATTTATTTCGAAGCTGAAGTGGGGATGGGTCGAAATACTCTCAATCAATAGGTTTTAGACAAGTTTATGTTACTATTTTAACCTTATCATTTACATTTAACTCTAAGTTAAATAATTTAACTTTTACCATGTCTTCTTGCTTTCTTACACTATATGGTTAAAAAACTTACTATAAAAATCCAAAAGAACCCCAAGTGGTTCATTATTAATATATATAAGCTTATCTAAGTCATTTGGCCAAACCTTATATTTTTAGGAATAAAATAACAATTAATAATATAATATTTGTTTAAAAACTATTTTATGTCAATTTTGAAACTATTTGGTAATTGATTTTTGTGAAAATCATAACAGCATGATTAGTTCGATAAAAGTTAATTAAATCAATACTAACATGTCATATTAACCTATAAAATTAGTGTAATTCATAAAAAGTTTCAAATTACATTTATTTGGGTATTTATAACATCAATTATGTTAATATTTCATTAATAAGGTAATTACTGCATCATCATTGTGTCATAAATAATTTAAATTATTTAATGTCTAAAAATTATAAATAAAATACCATTATGTAGGAAATCTTTTTAACTATCTAATGAATTTTTATAGTCAAATTTATCTTATGTATAACCCTACATTAAAAATGTTTTAGTTATTAAACTATGATTTTAACTATTTTAACTCTTCTTTAAATAAAATAATAATAAGTGTCCTAATCTAATCCAAGTGGACATAAAGGGTAATATTTTATTCCTAAGGTTGTTTTTGGTCGAATTACACTTATCCAATATAATTAGGACATGTGTTAGGGTAATAATAATATCATTTTTACCCTTAATTACCAAATTTACTTTTAACTGTGGTAAATAAATGTAAAAAGTTACTATTCACCAAAAATTATTTTTATCTTATTGAACAAAATTTAACTCATTGATATTAACCATTTCTCTCGGATTTTTGAAATTCAACTCACAGAAGTGGTAAAATTAAGTTTTATGTACAATTTCAAATGCTCCTAGAAGGTGGGTAAAAGACGGTGAAAAGTTCCATAAAATTTTTATATATCTAAAATTATTATAAAATGACTCCAATGAATTACATTGAACTTATATAATTATTATGTATCTACTTTGAACTAAAATAAATTTAATTAAAATAAATGATTATTTAAATAAAAATTCAGTTTTAACCAATAACTCAGTGTTTCACTATTCATCAAAAATTGAAAGTTTTCAGAAAAATACCAAAATTTCACCCTAGGCTAATTTTGATATTCCGAATCTAAAAATGAAGTCCATTTTGAAAGATAAAATTTATAAAATTTCAAAAATTGGGCATTACTATTCATAATGGCTAGTGTATATAATATTTTAATAGCATATCGTTGTTTAGTGAAACTCGATATTGCATACAACACACGCTATCGAGGAAGGTTGATCTTGCGTATAACGCAAGACAAGCTAGTGTTGTGTGTAGTGAAAGATTCCTTTGATGTTGCATATAACATAAGACATAAAAAAATATACTTCTCATAAAATATCAGGGTGTTACATTCTACCCCCCTTAAAATGAATTCTGCCCTCAAAATTCATCACTTAATAATAAACAGATGGGGATACCTCTCCCTCATCATATCCTCAAGATCCCATGTAGCTTCTTCTAATTGGTGGTTCCTCCATAAAACTTTCACCAAGAGAGTGGTCTTGTTCTGTGGAACTTTTTCTCTATGATTCAGAATCTCTATCGGCTATTCTTCATAAGAAAGATCTTGCTCCAGTGGTACAACTTCTGAGCTTAGTACATGTGAAGGATCGGGTATGTACTTTCTCAGGAGAGATACATGGAACACATCATGATCTTGAGAGAGATTCTGTGGAAGCGCCAATCGGTAATCTACCTTCCCAACACAATCCAGTATTTCAAAAGGACTGATATACCTAGGGCTTAACTTTCCCTTCTTTCCAAATCTCATTACTCTCTTCCAAGGAGATATTCGTAAGAACAATTTATCACCCACTTAAAACTCTAGGTCTTTTCTTCGGTTATCAACATAGCTTTTTTGTCGACTCTGAGCTGCTCTTATGTGTTGTTGAATAGATCTGACCTTTTCTGCCATCTCATCAACAAGATCTAGTCCTAATAGCTTTCTTTCCCCAACTTCATCCTAGTAAGTTGGAGTTCGGAATTTATTTCCATAGATAGATTCATAAGGAGCCATCTGAATACTGGAGTGAAAGCTATTATTAAAAAATATTACACCAATGGTAGGTGTTGATCCCAACCACCTTTTAATTCCATAGAGCAAGCTCTCAACATGTCTTCTAGAGTTTGAATTGTCCTCTCAGACTGACCGTGTATCTGAGGATGATAAGCTGTGCTAAAACTCAACTCTGTATCTAGAGTATGCTGAAGACTTTTCCAAAACTTCGAGGTAAACCTTGGATCCTGATTAGATATAATAGAAAGTGGTACTCCATGCAATCTTACCACTTCCTTCACATATATCCGGGCAAGATGATCCAGAGAGAAATCTTCTCTAATAGTAATGAAGTGTGCTGACTTTGTAAGACGATCAAATATGACCCAGATAGCATTATTGCCTCTGGATGTTTTAGGAAGTCCAGTGACAAAGTCCATAGTGATGTTTTCCCATTTCCATTCGGGTAGGGGTAATGGTTGTAACATCCCCTTAGACTTCTATCTCTCAGCTTTAACTTGCTGACAAACCAAGCATTGAGAGACATATTCAGCAACATCTCTATTCATACCATCCCTCCAGAAGTACTCTTTCAGGTCCCTATACATCTTTGTGCTTACAGGATGAATAGAGAATGAAGAACTATGAGCCTCATCCAGTAGCTCCTTCTTTAATTCTGGGATGGGAGGAATACATACACGTTTCCTGAACCTTATTATCCCATCACAATCAAGGTTGAATTCAGGAACATTTCTCACCTTCTTTTGTAACTCTACATCTTCTTTCTATGCCTCTTTAATCATCAAATGTATAGTTGGTTGAACATCCATTTGCATAAAAGATAGGATTTTCCCCTTCCATTATAATTCCAAGATCCATACTTTGTAAATCCATAAATATTGGATCTTTTGTGATCCTTATCATGGATAAGCTGGCATGGTCTTGTCGATGTAATGCATCTGCCACCTTGTTTGCTTTCTTATGGTGATAATGAATTGAGAAGTCGTAATCCTTAATCAACTCCAACCATCTTCTTTGGTGCATATTTAGCTCATTTTTTGTGAAAATATACTTTAAACTTTTATGATCAATATAAATATCACACCTTTAATCATAAAGGTAATGCCTCCAAATCTTTAATTCAAAGATTACCGTAGCTAACTCCAAATCATGAGTTGGGTAATTTTGCTCATGGATTTTTAATTGTTGTGAGGCATAAGCTATCACCATATCATTTTTCATGAGAACGCACCCCAATTCCTTCTTGGATGCATCACTGTAGATCACAAACCTTTCTCAACTACAAGGCAATGTGAGCATAAGTGCACTAGATAACCTTCGTTTTAACTCCACTCCTCCGTCCAAACAAACATAACTCCTTTTCGAGTCAACCTGGTGAGTGGATTAGATAACCTTGAAAAATCTTTCACAAAACGTCGATAATATCCAGCCAGACCAAGAAAACTTCAGATCTCAGTTACTATTGTTGGTCTCGACCATCTTTCGATAACCTCTGTTTTTGCTAGATCCAAATATATCCCCTCTTTTGAGATTCTGTGACCCAAAAATGAAACTTTTTGAAGCCAAAATTCACACTTGGTAAATTTGAAATAAATATTCTCGTTTCTCAGGGACTTTAATACAATTATCAAGTGATCTTCATGTTCTTCCTTGCTCTTTGAATATACAAGAATATCTTCTATAAAGACTACCACAAACTGATCAAGATAGTCTCTAATGACTCTATTCATCCGATCCATGAAGATAGTAGGAGCATTAGTAAGACCAAATGGAATCACTATAAATTCATAGTGTCCTTACCTTGTACGGAAAGCCATCTTTGGTATATCCTCCCTTTTGACCCTTAATTGATGATACCCTGAACAAAGATCAATCTTGGAAAAGTATTGAGCTCTGCATAGTTGGTGAAATAAGTCATCAATGTGTGGGAGAGGATATTTTTTCTTGATTGTGATCTTGTTAAGTTCTCGATAATCAATGCAGAGTCTCATTGATCCATCTTTCTTCTTAACAAACAGAATAGGTGCTCCCGAAGGTGACACACTAGGGAATATGAATCCTTTAACAAGATTCTCTTGGAGTTGCTTCTTCTATTCCTACAACTCAATTGGGGCCATTCTATAAGGTGTCTTTGAAATAGTCATAGCAACCGATATGAGTTCTATTGAAAACTCAACTTCACGATTTGGTGGAAGACCTGGAAATTCCTCCGGAAATACATCATCAAACTCCCATACAATGGGTGTATTCTTAATTGTGAGTTTCTCGCCAACCATTTGAGATAAATAACCTTCATTTAGTGTAATCAAGACCCATAAGATGGAAGAAATTTCCACTGGAAGGTCATGTTAATCCTTACATCGATAGATGATCATATATTGATCTGGAATATGAAATGTGACTTCCCTTATTTGGAAATTGAAATGAGATCCACATAAAGAAAGCCAATACATGCCAAGAATCACATCAAATTCCACTATAGGAAGGATCAAAATATTTTCAGGAAGCACTTTCCCACAAACATCAATCGGAGAAGAATTGGAAACTTTTGATGCGACCGTTGTGCCATTAGGAGTTGTCACAGCTAACTCAACATCTAATTGTTGAGGTAATATGAAGATAACCTTAGAAAAATCTTCAGAATTAAAAGAGTGAGTGGATCCAGAATCAAATAAAACATTTTCTACTTTATAGTGGATGGTAAGTGTACCTTTCTCCACTTTTTTATCGTACTCCACATCGCCGATAGTAATTGCATGTGACTCTCCTTTGCCATTGGCCTTAAGAGTTTGTTGGCGTCGATCATCATCAACAACCCTTGGATTTGGGCATTGATTGGAATAATGCCCCATCTCCTTGCACTTGAAACATTGAAGTGTTGGAGGTGCATTCTGTGTATCCCTTTCTTTTTTCGTATCATTAGACATCTTCTTCCCATTATTTCGACATTCAATTGCCTGATGACCTTCTTTTCCACACTTAAAAGATTTTCTTGTCCCTTTAAGACAATTCCCTCCATGTTTCTTTCCACAATTTGAGCATAAAGAAAACTCATCTTCTTTTAAGTGTGGTCTTTAGATTTTCATTTGAATTACATTTTCCTCTTATTATCAAACCCATATGATTGATGGGTTACTTTAATCTCCATATCAACCTTGAGAGCAGATCGAACAATTTCCTCATAGCTATTGAAGTCCCTTATGGCTAACGCCCTTCGAAGACTTGGTTTTAAGCCACTAAAGAATCGATTGATCTTACTCTCAGGTTGGATAATAATTCCAGAAGCGTACCTTGAAAGTCTTGTAAAATTTGCTTCGTAGGTACCAATAGATTCATCATACTTTTGCTTCAGTTCAAGAAACTCATTCTCCATTTTTTTTTCGAAGAATACGAGGGAAGTACTTATTGAAAAAACAAGTTCTTGAACTCATCTCATTCCATGGACTCAATTTCATCCCTTTGCCTCATATTCTTGATAAGATTCCACCATTGATCATAATCACCTTCCAAACGATATACTACTAAGATGACTTTATCATGTTCAGAACATTGATGAACTGGAAATATCTTTTCAGTGGTACTGATCCATTGTTCGGCCACCAATGGATCAGAAGACCCGCAGAATGAAGGTGGATGCTGCCTCATGAATGATTCAACAGAATGTTGCTCCTTTATTTGCTCGTTTGTAAGACCTGCATGATTCATAGCTTGAGAAAGTTCTATGAGCATGGCTACAAGATTCTTCATTCCGGATCCCATAACGTTTGGTTGCTCAGGAGAATAATCATTGCATTGTCCGTCACATTCATCATTAACCCAGTTCCTTCGGGTTCTAGCCATTCACTAAAACCAAGAAGCATAGTGCGAGAAACACTAATTACAATAGGAAAACCACATAATCAGTAATAAAATCTCACACTTTAGGTCTTATTGTAGGTTATTTATGGCCATTTCTAAATGACTAAGATTATGTTATATGCTTAGATATATCCTTAGGGTTCTTACTAAGGTTTTCACATCCTAGTTACCAAAGGTTGACTATACCTTTCCTCTGATACCAACTATTACGACCCATAATTTACATAGATGGTTATTCCTTCAGAATTGAAGCACACTTATTACAACATATAACAAAACCATGGTAGGACCATATTGGTATAGAGTCTTTAGAAACTGGGAAACATAAACAACTGGTTCATAAATTAGTTACATTGTCTCCCGTTTATTTCATCATATCTAGAGTTTCTTTTGGCATATCCTACTTAATACCCTTCTTCCTGACCTGGGAAAAAGAAAAAATACAAAAGGGTGAGCTCAAATGTTCAGTAAGGGTAAACAAAGAAATATCAATCATATCATATTCATATGAACATAACCTTTTGAAAATCTTAACCTGCAAAAGAGATCATAATATCATAACATGGGATAAATCATAGTAGGGAAATGTAATCCCAATAATAATAACATAAAACATGAAATTTCGTGGCATACACAAATAATAATAGAAAATAATTTCATATTAGTCAAAACTCATTTCCAAGACTATCATAGCGGACAAAGTATATTGCTGAACTGAGTTCACTCCTCGTTCCAGTCATGTGTCACTGAACCGGATTAAATTGCCATTCCATCCATGTCTATCTCATGAGATATAAATATTTACCCAATGCATTGGAGGGAGATATAGGTCCCAACCATCTCATAATGAAACCATTCTTATGTGTGCCAAAAAATCATAAATCATACATCATATCATAACCCATGTAATAAAAATGGGATTCTTAAACATCATGCCATCACAACATAATCCATATAAGATAAAAGGACATCATAAAATTAATTACATCATAACATAATCATATCAATGTAAAAATAGGTATAGAAATAGAACCCTATATTATATTAGATGGAAAATAATTTTGATAAAACACTTGAACTCCATTCTTGAGGAAAATATCCATTCTACTTTAAAAAACAATTTTCCTTTCTTAACATGTCATACAATTTTAAACTAAAAGAAGTTGATTAAAAATAAACTTGAAAACTTGTAAAGGAAGTTTCATGGAAATAATGTTCTATGAAATCATTAAAATACATTCATTCCATATAAGTTAAAAAACATTCTTCTCGTACTTTGGCCGGAAAAGTCAAAAAGTATCTCGTACTGAAAACGACAAAAGATTCCTTTCATATCTTTTACTAAAAACACACCAATGGGTAAAGCTGGATTTCAAAAATTGTAGGAGGATAGAAATAATATTACATATTGAGGAAACATGGATGTGTATGATAAATATGTCCCAGTAAATTCTGAAGTATAAACAATCTCGAATAAGAAAATGAGATTGTGAGATTTTCCCTTACCATAGGTCCGATATGCTTTGTAGGTATCCGAACCTCCTCTTCTTCGACACGCCTCTTTGAAACCTCCTATTAGGATACTAAAATTGGTCTTTGAAGAAGAAAAGGACCTCTAGTATGTTTCTAGTGAAGTTGAGAAGGGAAATGGCTAGGGGTTGGCTGAGCTTGAATGCTCAAAGTTGTGTAAATAGGAGAGGGAGGAGGTGCCCTTTTATAAGGGAGGAGAGGGGCACCTTAGAAAAAATTTAAAATATTATTTTATAATAAAGTCATATTCGGTTTATAATAGCTCCAAATTAATTTATTTCGAAGCTAAAGTGGGGATGGGTCGAAATCCTCCCATCCAATAGGTTTTAGACAAGTTTAGGTTACTATTTTAACCTTATCATTTAGATTTAACTCTAAGTTAAATAATGTAACTTTTACCGTGTCTTCTTGTTTTTTTAAACTATATGGTTAATAAACATACTATAATAAGACGAAAGAACCCCAAGGGGTTCATTATTAATATATATAACATTATCTAATTCATTTTTCCTAACCTTATATTTTTATGAATAGAATAACAATTAATAATATTATATTTGTTTTAAAAACTATTTTATGTCAATTTTGAAACTATTTGGTAATTGATTTTTGTAAAAATCATAACAGCATGATTAGTTAGGAAAAAGTAAATTAAATCAATACTAAGATGTCATATTAACCCATAAAATTAGTGAAATTCATAAAAAGTCTCAAATTACATTTATTTGGGTATTTATAACATCAATTATGTTAATATTTCATTAATAAGGTAATTATTGCATCATCATTGTGTCATAAATAAATTAAATTATTTAATGTCAAAAAATTATAAATAAAATACCATTATGTATGAAATCTTTTTTTCTTTCTAATGAATATTTATTGTTTTATTTATCTTATGTATAACCCTATATTAAAAATGTTTTAGTTACTAAACTTTGATTTTAACTCTTCTTTAAATAAAATAATAATAAGTGTCCTAATCTAATCCAACTGGACCTAAAGGGTAATATTTTATTCCTAATGTTTTTTTTGGTCGAATTAAAATTATCCAACAGAATTAAGACATGTGTTAGGGTAATAATAATATTATTTTTACCCTTAATTACCCTATTTACTTTTAACCGTGGTAAATAAAAGTAAAAAGTTACTATTCACCAAAAATTATTTTTATCTTATTGAACCAGATTCTACTCCATGATATTAATCATGTCTATCAGATTTTCGAAATTCAACTCACAGAAGAGGTAAAATTAAGTTTTATGTACAATTTCAAATGCTCCTAGGAGGTGGGTAAAAGAGGGTGAAAAGTTCAATAAATTTTTTATATATCTAAAATTATTATAAAATGACTCCAATGAATTAAATTGAACTTATATAAGTAATATGTATCTATTTTAACCTAAAATAAAATAAAATAAAATAAATGATTATTTAAATAAGAAGTCAGTTTTAACCAATAACTCAGTGTTTTCACTATTCATCAAAAATTAATGTTTTCAAAAAAATACCAAAATTTCACCCTAGGCTAATTTAGATATTCTGAATCCAAAAATGATGTCAATTTTTAAGGATAAAATTTATAAAATTTCAAAAAGTGGGTATTACTATTCATAATGGCTAGTTTATATAATATTTTAATATCATATTGTTGTTTAGTGAAACTCGATATTGCGTACAACACACGCTATCGAGGAAGGATGCTCTTGCGTATAACACAAGAAAAGCTAGTGTTTTGTGTAATGAAAGATTCCTTTGATGTTTCGTATAACAAAAGACATAAAAAATATACTTCTCATAAAATATCAGGGTGTTACACATCAGGGAGGGATGACAGTGGATGATTACTTTACTGGGTTCACAGACCTTACTTGGTACTATCTGGACATGATCCGCGATGGATACTTTCGAGTAAGGAAGTTTGAGTAGGGACTCTTCCGAGAGATCCATGTCAAAGTAGTTCCCTTTTGCATCCCAACATACATCAGGGTGCTGGATCGAGCATTGGTGATAGGGAGACTTTGATCAGTGGAATGCCAACTAGCTAGTTTTGGAAGTAGGTGAAACAATGCTGATACATATTTTGTGGTTAGAAGACTTCAGTTGGTAGGGCCTCAATGTATGAGGCCTTCCCATGACTGAACTCAAACACATGGTCAGGGACTACATAGAGTGCCAGGGCAGCCCATGGATGTCCAGTGCTATGCCTGAAACGTGCGAGGTCATATGGCATGAGGTTTCTTGACTAGACGTGTTGATCTTCTCAGGAAGTTGGTAGATGTATTGTCACGACATAGAAAATTACATGATTAGGGGTCTCCCAGGTGAGGAAATGGTGGTCCCAAGGGAGGTGGTGTTGGAAGAGGATCCTGAAAAACTGTGGGTGGTGGATGACTCTACGAGGTCCTTCCACCACCACTAGGTGACCACGTCAGACTCAGGGAGCTAGCAGATACATACTTTGGATATTTACGATCCTACAACAAGTGAGACGATAAGAGTTACACGCTGTGTCTTTTATAACTTTTTTCAGTAGAACTTGTTACCCATTGTGTGAGGTACTCTCTTCTCCCTGATTCTTTCTTGAGGTTTTATTGGGGTGACATGGGGCGTCGGTGTAACCTTGTGTCAGTGTTGTTTAACATAGCTTTAAATTCATGAGGAAGAGTGGTTCTTCACCCACCGAGATGAATTTTTGTGATGCGATAAAAAATATGGAGGAGAGTCAATGCCACCCTAATTGGATAGTATCTAGGTGTGGTGGATGAGTCCCTTTGAATCGTGCAGTCATGGAAGGGCTATGTAGTGGAGTGTCGGAGCAAGTCCTGACATTACTAGTGGAGTTTTTTTTCTTGACCTCCTTTTTCTTGGAATGAAACTAGTGGGTATGGTAGAGTTCATGGGTTGGGGATTAATTTCCTTATAAGAGAGGTGAAGACACATGGGTTATGCCATGTAATTTTCGTGTCTTGCTTCTTGAGGTTGGATGAGTTTTCTCACATTCCATGTTCATCGGTACCTTTTCATGCTCAATGTCAACCTTGATATAGTATTTATCATGTAGGTTGAGGTGATGGAGACCCCATGAATATGACTACACGAATCCCTACCTGGTGCTAGTAGTAGTAGTCTTATATTTGAGGATGTGGAAACACTAACTTCTGGGAGAGTGCTTTGTAGTTTTCTCAGAACACCAGTGTCTCAGGTACGTCTTCACTCTGAGAGACTTGAACCTGAGGTTGAAAAACTGGTTGAAATTTCTGTAGGACTATGAATTTTAGATAGTCTATACTCCGAGAAAGGGGAATATTGTAGAAGATTCCCTTAGCATGAAGTCTCAGTCTCACATAGTGCAAAAAGTTTAAGAGTAGTTAGCTTCCCTGCAGCTGAACCTAGTGGATAAGGAGGGTAAATTTTTTCTTTAGTCAATGGTGTCGACTCCTTCGATTATCGACTGTGTGAAAGATTACCAGTTGCGAGGAACGAAATTTTAGATATTTCATGACTCAGATATCCACAGGCGACATACCAGATGGATATTCTAAAGGAGGGAATCGCAAAACCGTTTTCCAAGGACAAAAGGTGTCCCAGTTGCGATGTAAGAGTTCCACACTTCTCCCTTAGTTGTACACATCGGTATCAGAAAGGTGTGCAATGATCTTCATTGGTAGTTTTGGGGGTCCAACATGAGATGAAGCATAGATGAGTTCATCTCATGATGCCTCACCTATCAGTAGGTGAAGGATGAGCACCACATTCTAGCAGGTTGTGGACCCTCTGTAAATCCTAGAGTGGAAATGGGATGACATATCCATGGATTTTATCATAGGGATTCTGTGCATAGTGAAGGGACATGACGTCATCTGGTTGATAGTAGACTAAATCATGAAGTCGACGCACTACCTTGCGATGAGGGAGTAGAGTTTGGTGAAGATTTTGGGGAATTTGTATGTGTGGGAGATCATCTACCTTCACGCGGTTCCCTCAATGTTTGTCTCTAATCGTGATGCGCGATTTAAATCATGATTGCGGAGAGGCCAACAGGAGGAATTCAGGACCAAGTTGTGGATGAGTACAACCTTTCACTGCTAGACCGATGGAAAAAATGAGTGCAATATCAAAGTGATGGAGGATATAATGAGGGCTTGCATGTTAGTTTTCAGCTAGGGAGACAAGCTACCCTCGAGGTTATTTGGGATTTTTTGAGATCATGTTTAGGGTTGGAAAGGTCATTTAGAACAATTCCCTACCCCTGGAGTTGTAAAAGGTGCACGACATTTTTCACATGACATAACTTAGGAGATGCATGCATGTTTTCATACGCACATCATCAACGGGAGAAGAGTATATGAGGATGGAACATACAACTAGTTTGTGTGTTGTGGAAATACGAAAATGTGTAGGAGAGTTTCTGGGAGCGGGAGAGCCAGGTGTGAGCTCAGTATCCCAAGTTTTATTCCCTAGTTTTTCTTTTCGGGGATGAAAATATTGCAGGAGGGAATGACAAGGAGACCTGTTTTTTTTCCTTGTAAGAATTTGGAATATTTCTATATATATTTCCAGAGCTAGGCGCTAAGATGACATGCGATTCCAAGGCCCGGTGTGCTTGGAATAAATTTTATAAAAATATTAACTATTTTTATACTATACATGTGAAAGAAATGGGATATCTTTAAACAGTTTCATGGATTGGAAAAACAAGGCCACCGTTGATTCCGGAGCATGTCGTTTACCCTAGGTAGGTTATAAATTTTATGGGCATAGACCTTCTGTGGAAAAATCTATTGAGGATGTATCCATAAATAAAATAATAAAATAATGTTATTTTATTTGGACGCTACTCCTGATAAATTTTGAATGGGGATTCATATTGGAAATCCAATAGCACTGTTGAGTTTGTAGCACATTGTATACCCTAGGGGCACCCTTAGGTGAGAGGGCGTGGGAGGCTTAGAATCTACGACCGTTGCCAGTTTCCTATAAATAAGATTTTATAGGAATGAGCTAGGGTTTTCTCATTTCTCTCGCGGACGGCAGAGCTCTAGCCATCTACTTTTGATGGAAATCCAACATCTGATCTTCATTGGATCGCAATGAAAATGAAGACCCTAGTAGATCAGAGCGCATCGAACACAACGACAAATCCAAAATTTCAGTAGGATTTATATTTTTGATTCTATAGCCCCATGATTGAAACCTTTGTTGTTGATTTCAATTTCACATGGAATTCACTGCTTTAGAAGACTTTGTTGATGGTCAACTAACAATAACCATCATATGTTTTGATTTAGGATCACCCGTTCTTCGTGTTCTTCATCATTCTTCGACGATAACTTTTTTCCATACTCAAATGACCTCTGATCCTGGAGAAAGACACATATATATGAAGATATCAACCATAGGAGTCCCGATCTATGCTTGGATTTGAGTTTCAAGTGCTGGAGGAGACGCAACGGTGAGTGGAAGATCCGCCAAATTTTCTTCACATCAAAACATCAAAGATTC
Organism: Viscum album; assembly: GCA_963277665.1. Classification (NCBI taxonomy): domain Eukaryota; kingdom Viridiplantae; phylum Streptophyta; class Magnoliopsida; order Santalales; family Viscaceae; genus Viscum; species Viscum album. The sequence continues at coordinate 1,031,500,681 of OY728121.1, read as the reverse complement.
TTCGTGCCGAGACTACCGCTGTGTCGACCGGGTTGTGAGGATCCAAAATCTGGCATCAGAAAATTTTTTCGATCACCAGAGTGACCATAGTGGTCCGTGGAAGGTTCTATAGCATGGGGAAGTGGGCTAGAAGTGGTCTGGTGTGGCTAGGAAGCATGGCTCGGCGGAAGGCGACGATCGAGGCGAGCGGACCGGCGGAGGCTGGGGTAAGCGTGATTGGTCGCGCGGGTCTGCACGGCGGCAAAGGCACGAGGGTGTGCGGCGGTCGGGATGATGATATCGTCCATGGAACCCCCCATGTGGGTTTTATAAATGCAAAGAAAAAAAAAGGAAAAAAGAAAAAAAATATTAAATATAATAATAATAATATTATTATTATTAATAAAATGGTTAATCAACTGTAACTTCCCCATACAATGTACAATTTATGCACCGTCAATGGAAATGTGACCCTGAATTTTATGAGGTATTTTTAAGACCAATTTTGGGTTCTTTTCGCCGACTTGTGGAGTGGGTCAATAAAATGTACTAAAAATAATAATAATAATAATCTTCAGATGCTGATTCGAGCGTAACTCCTACACTGAGTGTCCGATTAACATGCCATCTATGACAACGTGCCCCTTTCTCTGAGGCAGACCTTTTGAGGTCATTTCAATAACTTTATGTTTCAGGCTCGATACTCGGTGGCATGAAACATCCAATTAAAATAATAATAATGTAATTATTATTTTTTCATCGATTCTTGTATCAGACGCATCTCTTGCATTCGATGTCCGATTGATGTGTCTTCAACGACGTTGCAAACCTATAATTTAAGAAGTTGTTATATGACTAATTTTATGTTCTTAAACTGAAGTCATGGTATGGGACCCATGTGGCCTGGTTTGTGTGTTTGTAGTGAAATGTCACATTTTCACCTTGTATCCATTTTGGAAAAATGAATAGATGATCCTGTATGTTCTTCCATGTGTACCACAATGGTGCAATACGTTTGATGTGTTCTGGGATCGAGGTGTGGCCCCACAAAGCACTGTTCCTGTACGATGCTGGGAGAATTAGTTTCTTCACTGGGAGTCTGATTCAAGAAAATGAATAGTCAATTCTGAGTGTTTTCTACAAGGATCATGAAAGTGTAATCCGTTTGGTTATCCAAATCCTTTTGAAGATGCATGTTAGTAGAATTACACTTTTCCCCTTCAGATCAACAACAAGAAACATGTGCTCATCAGCCTTTTGGGCTGGAGGTTCCATATACTATGGGAGTACAGTGGCACGCATTTTGGGAACTTTTATACAGTTTAGAATCAAATTATGACCAGGTACATGACCAGGTGATGGGGAGGGTTCACAGGTCATGTCGTACCCACACACGCCATGTACCACTTTATGAATCTTCTTTCTCTTGTACCTTTTTCTGTTGGACACAGATTTTGGAAAGTGAGTAGCGTATCCTGATTGTTTTTCCACGTAGAAAGCGATGATGACATCCGTAGTGGATTTAGAGATATGGTGAGAGATGTTTTGAGAACAACACCTATCTGAGGTGACGCTCGATGACAACAATGGTCTGGTGACAACATCAGAGTATTTTGAGTGGAACCCTCCATCCAGACTAGGCATGGGTCCTTGATGACATGAGAGTGTAACCCTCCATCTGGGATGGGCATGGGTCCTCAACATTTTTATAGTGGAACCCTCCAGTTGGGCTGGGCATGGTTCCTTAGCTTTGAGGCATAACCTTTTGACTATGTAGATCAGTGACAAGACATGGTTTGACGTACCATTGGATTCACCAGAAAGATGGTCGATTTCCCCACTGAGACACATCCATGTGACCCAACCTAAAACCATGAGGGCAAGGCAGTTCCCCCAAAGAGAACAATATCAAGGTGAAACGATTGAGTCCCTTCAACTTGCAGTTTAGTGCAAATGTGAGCGATGCTGAGCATGGTAGGTGGTTACTTCCGGAACTGTAGCTGACTCACTTTCTTGGGCTGAGCTACGATATGGAAATCCCTTTACTCTCTTGATTGGGTTTCGTTGACTAGAATATATGTATATCCTATTACAGTACCCACTCCTTGGGTTTTTGGTTACTCTTCATATAGGAGAGGTGAATACACGTCGGGTATGAAACATTATTTCCATGTCTAGATTCTTGTGGTTGGACAAGTGTACTCTCCTACTATAGGTAGCAAAGAATATTTGCGAAATTCGTCTTCTCACCATTTCGATCTCATTGTGTTTGGATGAGTTTACCTTCATTATCTTTTTTGGTTGAGTTGTACTCTTTTATTTCATCTTGTTCCATCTATTGATACCCTCTTTAGTAAATCTTTTTCTGCTCCCTTAAGCCTTCGGGGAATCCTAATGAGTGTTTTTATACTCAACCCAGCTTGGGATTTTCTCTAACTTGGTGTGATCATACAGATTATAGACAAGTTTATTGTGAAATCAGATGAGATTAGGGATACTGGGTGCTTGGACCACGTACGGTGGTCATATCTTGGGATGCAGGAGAGGGTCTCTCATAGCTATTTTACTTTTCTACTTGTTACCTGGTTGTGGTACTCTTCTGGTTCAACGTGTATTTTTCCCCTTTACCTTTTAGATTACTTTAAAACACCAGTACTTGTACTTTTTATATGTAGATGCATAAATTCGGTCTACATACAGTAGTGTTGTATCTTTTCCATTTCTTCTACACATCTGCATTGAGTTGATTGTGTGTGTAAGAACCCGGTTGTTATTATAAAAGACTTTGGAATATTTTTGATGTTATTCCAGAGTAGCGCCTTCAGACGGCGTGCGATTCCAAGCCCTGGTGTGGGCGGAATTAAATTTTCATTGCGTTCACACTGGGAATTCCAAATAAATGGGATAACTCCTAAACGGTGATCCGGATCAGAAATCTAAGTGTACGGATGGGTCCGAAATGGGGTGTTTACCCTTGGCGCGACATAAAATGAGTCGGCGCGGGACGTTCGGACCCCTCGCTTGTTATCTGTGTGTTAAATGGATAAATTAAATTAAATTATTCATTTAAAAGCTCAAACTCAAGAATCTATTAAACAGTAGCTCGGATTAGAAAACTGAGGGCACCTTTGAGTCTGTAGTGTGCCGTTTACCCTAGGAGGGGTGTAATTTTTGCAGGCACGGGCCGTCTGTGAAAAATGGCCCCTAGGGCGTTTTCGTAATTTAGCGGCCTCGGACGTTAAGTTTTATAACTTTTGAATGGAGTCTCAGATTAAAATTATGAGACCACTGTTTTGTTCGGGAGGTGGTGTTTACCCTAGGCGCGACCTAACTTTCACTGCGTTTGGGGTTTCGAACGCGGATTTAATTTGGGTTGAGATTTTAATTAATTAAATGATTAATTAATTTTCTTTTTTTAATCCCTTCATCCCCTTCCTCCACTCTAAATCCCCCTACTGAAACCTCCTCTTCCTCAAGATCTCCCTCTCCCATATTCTCATCCTCCTCCCTTCGGCGGACGATGATGAAACTTCGGCGGATCGCAGCGGAAGCAAGGCGAACACGTTGTTATCGACTGACGAACAAATCGAGGTAGGATTTATTCTGACTTCGTTTTCAGATTGAAGTTGTTCTCGTAAATTCATTCTTTCTTGTTTTTTTTCATTACCTTTATCAATCGTCGATGACTGCACTAACACGGTCATCAATCCATGTTCGAAGTCTAAATGTATCCGAAATCCATCCTTTCTTCGCATTTATTCATCGCCCACTTTTGGATGCATTAACCGACTGATGGTTGAGCGGAGGCGCAAGTAGCGGGCACCGGGGCGGTGCGGTCAAGCGGCATTCAGCGGGACGTCGTGCGACGATGGTCGGGTTTCAGCGGCTCGACTGGGCGCGCGGCCAGCGGAGATAGCGGGTGAGCGAGGCGGTCGGCGCGAGCGGGTGAGCGAGGTGGGCAGGAAGTCATCTTGGGGGGGTGTAATGTGGAGGATCGGTCGGCCGATGCTGGGGTCGCCGGAACACCAGGGTCATGCGACCCTAATGAAGAAGAAGATACCCACTGTTGCGGGTCTCTGCTGGGGTGACCGGCAAAAGCAGGCGACAAAAAGAGAGAGATAATGTTAAAAAAAGGGCCATGCGTGGGGGAAGAAAAAAAGGGGGAGAGGAGTCTCCCTAATTGGAGAGAGACACTCCCGTAGGATAAAAAAAGATATATAAATTAAAAAAAATAATGATTTTAATAATTATAATAATGTTATAATTATTAAAATGGTGAATCAGGCGTAACTTCCCCGTGTGTCGTCAAATTCATGCGTCGTCACCGGCAGTGTGCCTCTGTTTTCAATGCGGTCCTTTTAAGGAAAACTTTGAGTATCTTTCAGTGACTCGTGGAGCGGGTCAATAAAACACCCTATAAATAATAATAATATTATTATTTTCAAAGGTTGGATCGAAGCTACCTCATGCATGGAGCGTCTGATTAATGTGTCTTCTGCGACAATGCGATCCTTGGATTAAGATGAACATTTTGAGATGGTCTCAGGGATTTTTAATTCCCGAGACGAGGGGCTCGGTGGTGTGACACGTACGTTAAGTGGTTTAGCACTTTTTCTGAGATTCTTGTTTTGGGTGGCACAGACACATCCGTAGTCTGTTCTGAGCGCCGTCAGCAGCGTTGTGACCCTGGCGTCGTGACAAAGATTTCCATTATGGTTTTGGGCATTGAAACCAGAGTTGAGGCATGGGACCCACAACCCAACCTTTAAGATGCGAGAAGTGTTTGGAAACTTTTTCATCAGACGTTCGTTCGGGGCGTGCAAGCAGTTGTTTATGAGTGTTTTTCTAAGGGCATTAAAATGGCGCAATCCGCCCGCTTTAAATTTTGTACGATGGTGCTGGCCCTATGAGGGTCATTTTGGGGGTTGGTGTTGATTTATATCCTTATCACGGGTGCCCGTTTCGAAAAAATAGATAGTCAATCTTGTGTACTTTTTCGAGAGGATCGCAATGGTGTGATCCATTTGTTGCGTTTCTTGACCGAGATGCTGGACCCACGAAGCACCGCTCATGTGTGGTACGGTGAAATGCATCTTTTTCTCCGGATATCTGTTGCACTCAAGTGAGCAGTCAATTTGACGTGTCTTCCCGAGGGGATATCAATGGTGCGATCCGCCCGATTGGTTTCGAGGCCGAGACTCGGGATCACGGGATGCTATTTGAGCATAAAGCCGTATTGGCGACTTTTCCGTCAGATATCCGTTTTAGGTGAGTAAGTAGTCTATCTCGCATGTCCTTCAATGAGGATTACAATGGTATGATCCGTTTGGATGTGAGGAGACTCATTCGAGATCTCATTTAGTGTGGAAGCATGAAAGGTGTACCAGTGGTGGTTCTTCCTACAGTGTTTGTGGAGAACCCTGGGCATGTGATCATGTTCAATCTTGGGATATTGAAGGGAATGCTTGAAGATACGTGGTTGAATGTGCTAGGGCCGTGGATAAAGTTGGTTGGAAAAGTTATTTTTACACCTTTTTGCGTTGACATTGGGTGTCGGGTGCACGATAGCCCTTGGGCTGGAAATGTAGTATACTCTGGGAGTATACAAGAATGCTTGGAGGTATATGTTGTGGTTTGTACCCAAGGACGTTTGAGCTTTGTTTGGAGATGAGTTAGGACCACATGTCGTGTGGGCCCCCTTTGCGCGCCATGTTCTACTTTACGTACCGTTGACCTCTCGTGATGCAGATGGTCCTTCTATTCATGATGGTTTAAACCAGCAGGGTTACATTGGATTTTTGTTTGACCAATACTTTATTCGAGCACCGATCCTCTACTCAGGAGGTTATTTCCAGTAGGGATGGCCAGAGCAGTTTTGAGTTACCCTCTAGTAGAGACTGGGTAGTGGGTTGCTCATTGTCTTCTTCGGGTTTACCCTCCAGTAGAGATTGGGAAGTGGGTCGCCAGTCGATGTCTTCCAGGTCTACCCTCCAGTAGAGACTCAGAAGTGGGTCGCCTGTCGACTTCTTCCAGGTCTACCCTCTAGAAGAGACTGGGCAGTGGGTCTCCTGTCGACTTCTTCCAGGTCTACACTCCAGCAGGGTTGGGTAGTGGGTCTCCTGTCGATCTCTTAGGGTCTACCCTCCACCAAAAACTAGGCAGTGGCTCGCCTATCGACGTATTCTAGGTCTACCCTCCAGCAGGGCTGGGCAGTGGGTTGTCTGTCAATCTCTTAGGGTATACCCTCCAGTAGAGACTGGGCAGTGGGTCGCCCAATGACCTCTTAGGGTCTTCCCTCCAACAGAGACTTGGCAGTGGGTCACCCAAACACTTCTTTCAGACTCAGTACTTTATACTAGTCTAGTCTGTGGCTTTTCTCCATGATTACCAGAGTGAGACCGTTGGTTGTACAGGTCACTGATGTGTTAGCTTTGACTTTGAGAATACCTCTTGACTACAGGGTAGTGACAGGGTGTGGTTTGACTTTCCCCAAAACTCTCAAGTACGAGGGGAACTTTCCCCACCGAGATACGTCCTTGAGACATGACCTAAAACCGTGTGGGAAATTTAGTTCCACCCAAAGAGGATAGTGTCATGGTGCGGTGATTTGAGCCCCTTGACTTGTAGTTCGGGGTAGACGTGCGGGATACTGGGTATTGATGGTGTTTACTTCTGGGACTGTTGGATACTCACTTTCTTGGGCTGAGCTACGGGATGGAGATCCCCTTATGATCTTGTTCGGGTTTCTTGGCAGAGCATATATATATATGTATACCTTGTACCAGTACCCACTCCTTGGGTTTTGGCTACTCTCCTTCCAGTAGAGACGAAGACGCGCGGGATATGCCACGTGCTTTCTGTGTCTAGATTCTCGTGGTTGGACGAGTCTACTCTCCTGCTATAGGTAGTGAAGACTCAATGAGAAGTTCATCTTCTCACTGTTCCTAGCTCCTGGTGTTTGGACAATTCTACTTCATTCCTCTTGTTGGGTTGAGCTGTACTCTTTACTGCACTCTCGGTTGTAATCCCTAACTTTTCCATGTCCGATCTACTGCTCACTCTTCGGTATCTCTTTCGTTGCTCCCTCGAGCCTTCGGGGCATCCTACTGAGTATTTTTTATACTCACCCCTACTTGGGCTTTCCCCGAACTTGGTGTGACCTTGCAGACGACGAACATGTGGATCATGACTTCAACAGAGCTTAAGAGATCGAGAGCTTGTACTGCGTACGGTGGTCGGAGTCGGGTTCTAGGCGGGGGACCCTTCCAACTGTGTCTTTTTGTTTACCTATTGCCAGGTTGTGGCACCTTTTCTGGTTGGGCGCATTTTTTCCCCTTTTATTTTTCAGTTTACCTTCAGCACTCGCTTTATACTGTTAGAGGTCGATGCACTTTTGTGGTTTATATATAACAGTTGCACTTTGCTTTACATGTCTTTTCTTTTACTCTACACTTCTGCATTGAGTGGGCTGCATGTGTCTGTACAGGTACTCAGGCAAAGGCCCCCCCCCCAAGTTGTTTAGCCTTCGACGCTTGTCGCTAGCCCCTGGCCTATAGAGGTGGGCTTGGGGTAGTTGTGGCTCGAGCCCGGGTAGGGTCGGGTCGTGAAAATGTGGTATCAGAGGTGGTTTGTTCCTTGGGATGTTGTTCAGATATCCCTAAAAAATATTTTTTTGGGATTTAGGGAAACCGTGTCAACGTGTCTCAAGAGCGGCTCTCAGGCCAGGGAGTCCAGTGATGGTGCGACGGCCGACATATCCATTCACCAGGACCCTGATAGCCTGCTTGTCGACTCGGCATGCTGAGACACTTGTTGCAGGGAAATGTTTTTGTGCATCACATAGGATTGTGTCTTTGACTATCATTCTTAAGTCAGCTCCCCATTGTCGCTATCGTTATATACATATATGCTCATCTGATCGCGACACTCCTTGATAACATTCAGGATGTCTCCACGAAGACAGCCAGCCAGGATACCAGCTTTGGTTCGTGAAGACGACCCTGTGAGCTACGAGGCCTCAGTCTAGGACCCATCATGTGGGTCCCTTTCTCTGGGTGGGCCGGTAGAAGCACCCCCCACCTGTTGAGAAGCAGACAGCTTCAGCAGAACAGACTGAGCATGAGCGCTGGTTGAGCACGCTCCATGAGTTCTAGTGACAGAGACCGCTGAGGTTTAGTGGTGAGCTAGACCCTCAGGTAGTAGAGGTTTGGCTCGAGTTAGTGTTTCACCTTTTCATGCTTTTGCAGACGCCAACAGACCTTCTGGTGGATTTGGCTGCCAACTTTTTCTGCAGAGCAGCTTGGCGTTGGTGGAGTCTGGTGACTCAGTTTCATGGGAGTCGTCACTTTCGTGGGGCGAATTTCAGTTGTTGTTTCGTGAAGTGTTTTTCCCCTCCTTATTACGCTCCATTCAGATTCATGATCTCCTATAGTTTCAGCCGAGAGGGATGTCCGTGGCTGAGTACGCGGCCAGTTTTGCAAACCGTGCATGCTTTTACTCGGACTAGGTCCATGATGGCAACTTCCGAGCGTGGGAGTTTGAGCAGGGTCTCCGCCAAGAGATTCATGCTATCATAGTACCCTTGGGCATTCCCAATTATACCGGGGTGCTAGAGCAGGCACTGGTGACAGAGAGCTTCCTGTCGCGTTCTATAGTTGGTGGTGGTATTAGGCTCGACAGAGCCAAGACGTCTGCCGCAGTTAGCAGGCGTCGGCTGACAGAACCTCGACGCAGGTTGCTTTATGATAACCGGACTCAGGGGCGTGGTCGTACACCACAGTGGCACCGGAGGGCACCAGTGCAACCCAGAGAAAGTCTGTGTTATGCTTGCGATGGGTGAGGTCACCTAGTGCGGGACTGCCCGACCAGGCATATAGAGAATATCAGCAAGCCAGCAGGTTCACCACCGTGGCAGAGGCAGTGCCGTGATCGGAGTAGCGCCCAGAGAGGTGGTTCTAGTAGTGGAGCGGGAGGAGCTGGTAGTGGGGGATGACGTTATGAGGTCTTCCCATCACCACTAGGTGTTCCACGTCAGGATCCGGGAGCTGACAGTTGGGACCACAGACAGCCGCGAGATTTGGATGTCTACAATCCTGCGGAGCATGAGGTGGCAAGAGGTATGCCCTACAACCCTTCTACTTTTTGCAGTAGAATTGTTAGGCTCTGTGTGTGAAATGATTTTCTCCCTACTCCTTGTTTGAGGTGTTACAAGGGTGATGCGGGGCGTCGGTGTAACCCTGTGTCGGAAAGGTAGAAGGCATGGGACCTTCTTCCGTTAGTCGATGGTTGCGACTCCTTCTCCTTTCGAGCGTGTAAGAGAGTCTTGGTCGTGGGACATCGATTGTGAAATCTTGCGTGACCTGATATCCTTGAGTGTTTCACCATATGGATATTCTGAAGGACGGAATCACCACGCCTTGTTCCAGGTGCAGGCGGTGATTCCAGTCATGGCATGCGACGTAGAGGTTCGATCAGGGAGGTGAGCTACACCTGAGGTCCTTCGGATCGTTTGAGACCGTGCGAAGGGATGGTGAGGTTCCCTACCACCTTTACGTAACACTAAAGGCTAGTCAGGGTGCATAACGTCTTCCACATGACTCACCTGAGATGAAGTGTCCATGCTCCTATACATGTCATCGGCGAGGGCAGACCTCACGTGAACATATCAAATCCTTTGGTCTGTGTGCGGTGACGCAGAACTGTGCAAGAGTTCTTCTGGGTATGGGAGAGACAGGTGTGGGCTTAGTACCCTGAGTTGTTCCCTAGTTTTGCTTTTCGGGGAAAAAAATCTTTAAGGAGGGAATGGTTTAAGAACCCAATTTTTTTTTATAAAAGACTTGGGAATATTCTTGATGTTATTATAGAGAAACTCCTTCAGACAGCATGCGATTCCGAGCCCTGTTGTGGCCGGATTTAAATTTTCAGTGCGTTCACACTAGGTATGACAAATAAATGGGATAACTCCTAAACAGTGATCTGGATCAGAAATCTGAGTGTACAGATGCGTCCAAAATGGGGTGTTAACCCTAGGCAGTACATAAAATGAGTCGGTGCGGGATGTTCGGACCCCTCACTCGTTAGCGGTGTGTTAAATGGATAAATTAATTTAAATTATTCATTTAATAGATCAAACTCAATAATCTCTTAAACTATAGCTCGGATAGGAAAACAAAGGGAACCGTTGAGTCCGGAGCGTGCCGTTTACCCTAGGAGGGGTGTAATTTTCACGGGAACGGGCCGTCTGTGAAAAATGGCCCCGAGGGTGTTCACATAATTTTGCATCCTCGGACGTTAAGTATTATAACTTTCGAATGGAGTCTCAGATTAAAATTTTGAGACCACCGTTGTGTTCGGGAGGTGGTGTTTACCCTAGGCGCAACCTAACTTTCACTGCGTTCGGGGTTTCAGACACGGATTTAATTTGGGTTGAATTTTTAATTAATTAAAGGATTAATTAATTTTTTTTAATTAATCCCTTCATCCCCTTCCTCTACTCTAAATCCCCCTGGAGAATCCTCCTCTTCCTCAAGATCTCCCTCTCCCATATTCTCATCCTCCTCCCTTCGGTGGATGATGACAAAACTTCGGCAGATTGCAGCAGAAGCAAGGCGAACACGTCGTCATCGACTGACGAACAAATCGAGGTAGGATTTATTCCAACTTAGTTTTCAGATTGAAGTTGTTCTCGTAAATTCATTATTTCTTTTTTTTTCATTCCCTTTATCAATCATCGATGACCGCACTAACACGGTCATCAATCAGTGTTCAAAGTCTAAATGTATCTGAAATCCCTCCGTTATTCGCGTATATTCATCGCCCACTTTTGGACGCATTAACCCACCGATGGTTGAGTGAAGGTGCGAGCAGCAGGCACCAGGGTGGTGTGGTCGAGCAACGTTTAGCGGGCCGTCGTGCGGCGATGGTCGGTTTTCGGCGGCTCATCCAGGCGAGCGGCCATCGGAGATAGCGGGTGAGCGAGGTGGTCGACGCGAGCGGGTGAGCGAGGCGGGCAGGCAGTCGTCTGGGGGAGGGGGGGGGGCGTACTATGGAGGAGCAGCCGGCCAGGGGGCCAGCTAGTGCTGGGGTCTCCAGAACACCAGGGTCGTGCATCCCTGATGAAGAAGTAGAGACCCGCTGTTGCGGGTCTCTGCTGGGGTGACCTACAAAAGCAGGCGACAAAAAAGAAGAAGAGATAATGTTAAAAAAATGGCCATGCGTGGGGAAGAAACAAAAAGGGGGAGAGGAGTCTACCTAATTGGAGAGAGAAACTCCCATGGGATAAACAAAAAAAGATAAAAAACTATAAAAAAAAATAACGATGTTAATAATTATAATAATGTTATAATTATTAAAACGGTGAATCGGGCGTAACTTCCCCGTGCGTCGTCCAATTCATGCGATGTCAGCGGAAATGTGCCTCCATTTTCAATGCGGTCCTTTTAAGACCAACTTTGGGTATCTTTCGGTGACTCATGGAGAAGGTCAATAAAACACCCTAGAAATAATAATAATATTATTATTTTTAAAGGATGGATCGAAGCTACCTCATGCATGGAGCGTATGATTAACGTGTCATCTATGGAAATGTGATCCTTGGATCACGACGAACATTTTGTGATGGTCTCAGGGATTTTTAATTCCCGAGATGAGGGGCTCGGTGGCGCGACACGTACGTTAAGTGGTTTAACGCTTTTTTCGAGATTCTTGTTTTGGGCGGCACAGAAAATACAGAGTCTGTTCTGAGTGCCGTCAGCGGCGTTGCGACCCTAGCGTCTAGATGAAGATTTATAGTATGGTTTTGGGCATTGAAACCGGAGTTGAGGTGTGGGCCCCACAACCTGACTTTTAAGCTGTGAGCAGCGTTTGGAAACTTTTTCATTGGATGTCTGTTCGGGGCATGCGAGCAGTCATTTTTGAGTTTTTTTCCGAGGGTATTGCAATGGCGGAATCCGCCCGCTTTAAATTTTGTACGATGGTGTGGGCACCACGAGGGCCATTTTGGGGGTTGGCGGTGATTTCTATCCTTATCAACGGGTATCCGTTTCGGAAAAATAGATAGTCAATCTTTTGTACTTTTTCGAGAGGATCGCAACGGTGCAAGCTGTTCGTTGTATTTCGGTACCGAGATGCGGGACCCACGAAGCACCGCTCATGTGTGGTACGGTGAAATAAATCTTCTTCTCCAGATATCAGTTTCACTCAAGTGAGCAGTCAATTTGACGTGTCTTCCTGATGGGATCGCAATGGGGCGATGCGCCCGACAGTTTTTGGGGCCGAGATTCGGGATCATGGGACGTTGTTCGAGTGTAAAGCGATGTTGGCGACTTTTCCATCAGATATCCGTTTGAGGTGAGTAAGTAGTCTATATCAAGTGTCATTCCGCTAGGATTACAATGGTACGATCTGTTTGGATGTGCGGAGAATTATTCAAGATCTCATTTAGTGTGGAAGCATGGAAGGTGTACCGGTGGTGGTTCTTCTTGCGGTGTTTGTGGAGAACCCTTGGCGTGTGGTCACGTTCACTATTGGGAGAGTGAAGGGAATGCTTAAAGAGATGTGGTTGACCGTGATAGGGCCATGGAGGAAGTAATTTGGTAAAGTTATGTTTACACCTTTTTGCGTTGACATTGGGTGTCGTGTGCACGATAGCCCTTGGGATGGAAATGTAGTATACTCTGGGAGTATATTGGAATGCCTGGAGGTACATGTTGTGGTTTGTACCCAAGGATGTTTGTTCTTGGTTTGGCGATGACCTGGGGACACACGTCTTGTGGGCCCCCTGTGCGTTCCGTGTTCTACTTTACGTACCATTGACCTCTCGTGATGCAGATGGTACTTCTGTTCATGATGGTTTAAACTAGCAGGGTTACTGTGGATTTTGGTGTGACCAATACTTTACACGGGCACCGATCCTCTTCTTAGGAGGTTATTTCCAGTAGGGATGGCCAGAGCAGTTTCGAGTTTACCCTCCAGCAAAGACTAGGTAGTGGGTTGCTCATTGTCTTCTTCGGGTTTAACCTCTAGTAGAGACTAGGCAGTGGGTCACCAGTCGACGTCTTCCAGGTCTACCCTCCAGGAGAGACTGGGAAGTGGGTCTCCTATCAACTTCTTCTAGGTCTACCCTCTAGTAGAGACTGGGCAGTGGGTCACCTGTCGACTTCTTCCAGGTCTACCCTCCTGCAGGGCTGGGCAGTGGGTCGCCTGTCGATCTCTTAGGGTTTACCCTCCAGGAGAGACTGGGTAGTGGGTCGCCTATCGACATATTCCAGGTCTACCCTCCAGCAGGGCTAGGTAGTGGGTCTCCTATCGATCTCTTAGGGTCTACACTCCAACAGAGACTAGGAAATGGGTCGCCCGATGACCTCTTAGGGTCTACCCTCCAGCAGAGACTGGGCAGTGGGTCGCCCAACGACTTCTTTCAGACTCAGAACTTTCTACTAGGCTAGTCTGTGTCTTTTCTCCGTGATTACTGGAGTGAGAACCTTGATTGTATGGGTCACTAATGTGTCAGATTTGACTTTGAGAAGACCTCTCGACTGCGGGGTAGTGAAGAGGTGTGGTTTGACTTTCCCCAGAACTCTCAAGTACGAGGGTCACTTTCCCCACCGAGACGCATCCTTGAGACGCGACCTAAAACCGTGCGGGCGAGTCAGTGCCGCCCAAAGTGGATAGTGTTGAGGTGCGGTGATTTGAGCCCCTTGACTTGTAGTTCAGGGCAGATGTGCGGGATACTGGGCATTGATGGTGTTTAATTCTGGGACTGTTGGCTACTCACTTTCTTGGGCTGAGCTATGGGACGGAGATCCCCTTACGATCTTGTTCAGGTCTCTTGGTAGAGCATATATATATGTATACCTTGTAGCAGTACCCACTCCTTGGGTTTTTGCTACTCTCCTTCCTAGATAGGTGAAGACGCGCGGGATGCCACATACTTTCTGGGTCTATATTCTCATGGTTGGACAATTCTACTCTCCTGCTATAGGTAGCGAAGACTCGACGAGAAGTTCATTTTCTAACACTTCCTAGCTCCTGGTGTTTGGATGAGTCTACTTTCTTCCTCTTATTGGGTTGATCTGTACTCTTTACTGCACTCTCGGTTGTACTCCCTTAATTTTCCATTTCCGATCTACTGTTCACTCTTTAGTATCTCCTTTGTTACTCCCTCGAGCCTTCGGGGAATCCTATTGAGTATTTTTATACTCACCCCTGCTTGGGCTTTTCCCGTACTTGGTGTACCCTTGCAGACGATGGACAGGTGGATCGTGACTTTAGCAGAGCTTAGGAGATCGATATCTTGTACCACGTACGGTGGTGGGAGTCGGGTTCTAGGTGGGGGACCCTTCCAGCGATTTTCCTTTTGTTTACCTATTGCCAGGTTGTGGAACCTTTTCTGGTTGGGCGCATGTTTTCCCCTTTTCTTTTTCAGTTTACGTTCATCAATCACTTTGTACTGTTAGAGGTCGATGCACTTTTTTGGTTTATATATAGCAGTTGCACTTTAATTTACTTGTATTTTCTTTTACTCTGTACTTCTACATTGAGTGGGCTGCATGTGTGTGTACAGGTACTTAGGCAAAGGCCTCCCCGAGTTGTTTAGCCTTCGGCACTTGTCATCATCCCCTGACCTATGGAGGCGGGCTTAGGGTAGTTGCGGCTTGATCCCGGGTCGGGTCGGGTCGTGACAGTGTGCATGTGTACATGTACTTTGGGAAAGAACTCCCAAAGTTTTTTATGCCTTCAGCGCTTGTCGCCAACCCCTGGCCTATAGTGGCGGGCTTGGGGTAGTTACGGCTTGAGCCCCAGCATAGGTTTGGATTTGAAAATTCTCATAAAGAAAATTATTGGGATATAAATATCCATATAATATTATATATTTTTTTAAGTTTTTATAGGAATGTTACTAAACTTTTAAGGGTTTTATGTTACAATATCAATGTTTAATGAGATTTTTTATGATTGAGATTATAATGATGACATGTCATGATATATCCCTTAATAAACGCAAGAATTTTATTCAACAATTCTTATTTATTTATAATACATATTTACATTCATTTTCCTCTATTTATGTACCCAAGGCACCCAAAGCTTTTTTTAAAGAAAAATGACTTTATTTCCCGCTTCAGTTGAAAATATTTTTTTCTTCTATATCCATGTTTTCATAAAATACATCCAATTTTTTTTTAATATTCCTATACAATTATTAAATTAATTTTTACCCATATTTTAATTTTTAAAAAATATTTTAAAATGAATATTCTAGTCAATTTTTGAAAGAAGGTACTTTTTACTTTTTATCAAAAATGTGAAAGGAATTATTTTAGCATGCAAGGCATAAACGAGATATTCCTCCATCATGACCACTTAATGAATTAATGTTTCCTTTATATGTTTCCTATTTTATTTTAAAAGGAAATTACATATTTAATATTTGATAAATTTATAGATTTTAAAAAAATAATTTCAAAATGGAAAGGATATTATCCCCAGGAATGTTTAAATGATCTTTTTCTAATTTTTCCATTAATTAATAAAAAAAATCAGATGGTTCTTATGATTTATTGGGGATATAATATAATGATACCATAATTATCCTTTCAATAAAAGGTTTGTGTTTATGTTGGCAATTGTTTATGAAACCCATTTCATTCCTATTGGTTATTCTATCATTAAATGTTTATAAATCACATTTCCTTTTCACGAGTCATGATATAATGAATGATTCTGTGGAAAAAAATATATGATTTTCATTATGTGATAGGTGGGCCTATAATAATATATCTCTTTAATAAATTGTCCAATGAATATGTTCTATGACCTCAATGAGGGTACACAAGAGGTTATCTCAAGGCCAAAATAGGGTACATAGACGGTTATCTGAATCCCAAAAGTGGGTACACAGGAGGATTTACCAAGCCCGAAGTAGGTACATGGGTGGTCATCACAAGGCTAACATGTTATTAATGTATTTACAGGTAGTATTTACATAATATTTTCTATTCTTACATGTATGAAACAAATATATTTCTTATACCAATGTTATGCTCTCATGAATTATGTTATTTGATTACTTTATGATTCATGACTTATAAACTACAAAGATTTATTCCATGACTATAGTTTTTGAACAATGATATGTAGGGTGTTTTTTAAAAAATTTATTCTCATGTTATCATAACATTATTCTCATATTTTGTTTATATATATCTAGTTTAACCTTATTGAGCATCTCAACAGGCCCTTTCTTATGTTTACATTCCATAGGTTATGAACAAAGGTTTTAAGTAGGGTATGTATTTTATGTGTAATAAATGGGAATATATTTGTGGGATATTTTGATGATATTTCATTAAATAATAATATTGTGTATTTAGTTTCCAAATACACAAAACCTTTATGGTCCTTGGGTGAGTATTTGTAAAATATATTGAATATTTATGTAAAAGATGAAATATTTATATATGAAAAGTCAGGGTCATTATATTTGGTATCTGAGAAAATTTTATTAAATATTTAGATATTAGGGTGAGAAAACTATAGTTAAAATCCTGAGGATAATTTTGAGTATAGTTTAAAATCATAATGTTTTGATACAAAATATATCATGTGATTTTCCTAGAAATAAATCCATGTCTTGATAGTATGAGTGTATGTGTATTGGGAACAATTGTACCTAGGGGTAATAACTCTGAAAAAAGTGAATTGGGATTTAAATTGATCATCACCTAGTGAAAAAATACGGGCCTTACCGTACACCGGGTTTGTTACTCCCAGGTGATATGTTTTCAAAATTCACTAACTATTTATGAACCATCATAAATCATTTTAATAGATAATAACTAGGAATGATATTGGTTAAACCTAAGGTTTCATAGTTTGAAATAAGGTGTCATGATTTAGACATCGAATGAATGATTGAGCACTGTGATCAAGGACGTGTGATGATCATGATGACAATTTTTGGTTTTACTAAGCGATTGAATATAGACGAATGAAGTTGGTGTGGTGATTGGTATTCCCCAATATTGAAGAATATTATTTGATATTAGTTATATAAATTCCATTATATAATGAAAAGTTTATAAGAATGCGAAATTGTATTTTAAAAAAATTAGATATGGAGTAAGTGGTGAGAACTCGAGGAGTCCCGATCTATGCTCCGATTCACGTTTCGGGCACCGGAAGAGGTGCAAAGGCGAGCAAAATATCTTCCTACTTTTCTTTATATTGACATATCAACAATTATTTGAGGAGATACCACCGTTGTGTAAATCGGGTCCCGAGGATCCTGGATCTGGTCTCAGATAAATTTTCCTATCATCAGAGTGATCGTGGTGGTCCGCGGAAGGTTCTTCAGCAATGGGCGGTGGACCAGCGGTGGTCCAGTGCAGCTAAGTGGCATGGCTCAGTGGAAGGCGGTGGCTGGGGAGACAATGTGACCTTGAATTCGATGTTGTTTGTTAAGACCAATGTTAGGTTCCTTTTAGCCAACTCGTGGAGTGGTTCAATAAAACGTCCTAAAAATAATGATATTATTATTATTATTATTCAGATGCTGATTCAAGCTTAACTCCTACATAGAGTGACCAATTAACGAACCTTATGTAGTAATGTGACCCTAAGATGACCTTTTGAGGCAATTTTTAGAACTTTGTGTTTCAGGCTCGAGGCTCGGTGGCATGAAACACCCTATTAAAATAACATTAATGTAATTATTATTTTTCGGCAATTCTTGTATATGATGTATCTCCCGCATATGATGTCCAATTGACATATCTTCAATGGTGTTGAGACATTTTAATTGAGTGATATGTTCTAAGACTGATTTAGAGCACTTAAACTGAAATCAATGAGTGGGCCCTACGAGGCCCAGTTTGTGCATTTGTGGTGAAATGTCACTTTTTAACCGGGTATCCGTTTTGGAAAAATGAATAGCTAATCCAGTATTTTTTTGCATGAGGATCATAATAGTGAGATCCATTTGATGTGTTCTAGGATCGAGGCATGGGCCCCATGAAGCACCGTTAATGTACGACGTTGAGAGATATAGTTTATTCACCGGGAGTCTGATTCGGGAAAATGAATAGTCGATCCTGTCTGTTTTCCACAAGGATCATGAAGGTGTGATCCATTTGGTTATCTAGTTCCATTTTAAGAGGCATGTTTGTAGAATTACATTTTCTACCTTTGGATTAAAAATGATAAAAAAGCACTCATCATCCTTTTGGGCTAGAGGTTCCATGAACCCTAGGAGTAAACTAGCACACCTTGTGGGTACTTGTTCACAGTTTAGTATCAATGTATTTCCAGGTATAAGACTAGGAATGAGGTGTGGTCACACGTCATGTGGGCCCTACACACACTTTGTACCACTTTATGAATATTCTTCTCTAATACCTCTTTCTGTTGGGCTTAGATTTTGGAAAGCGAGTAGCTTATCCTGAGTGTTTTTCTATGTAGAACACGATGATGCCCTCTGTGGTGGATTTCGACATACGATGTGAGATATTATGAGCGTGATTCCTGTATGAGGTAATGCTCAACAACAAAAAATTCAGGTGATGACATCAGATTATTTATAGTGGAACCCTCTATCCTAGTTGGGCATGGGTCCTCGATGACATGAGAGTGGAACCCTCCAGCAGGCTGGGCATGGTTCCTCGACATTTTTAGAGTTGAACCCTCTAGTCAGGCTGGGCATGGGTCCTCGAACTTTTCAGAGTGGAACCCTCTATCCAGACTGGGTATGGGTCCTCACCTTTTAAGAGTGGAACCCTCCAGCCAGGCTGGGAATGGGTCCTCGACCATTTTTAGAGTGGAAACCTCCATCCGGGCTGGGCATGGGTCATCAACTTTGAGGCACAACCTTTTGACTATGCAGATCAGTGACGAGACATGGCTTGAATTAACTTTAGACTCATGAGAAATAGTGACACTTGTCATGACCCGTCCTCGGGGCCCGTGCCGTGACTACCCCAAGCCCGCCTTCCATAGGCCAGGGGCTGGCGACTAGCACCAAAGGCGTAAAATCCCAATAACTAGGAAGGCATTGCCTTTATAAAAGAAAACAAGCACCACAGAGTACAAGCGGAAACAAAACACTAAGTACAAAAGAAAATCTGAAATGTAAAAGGGCCAGAATACAAACCTAAAAGAAAGTACGACTACAACCGAACAAGGTACAATATCAAAAAGACAAACAGCTGGAAGAAGGAAGCAGCTCCTGGGTCGTCCTCCTCAGATCCTACCTGAAGGGTAGGTACAGATAGCGCAGCTCCTGGTCATCCACCATGGATCCTACCTGAAGGGTAGGTACAGATAGCCTCCTCCACGCTCTCGTCCGTCAAACTCCTCTGTGAGTCGTCACGTCGTGTAGTCCACCTCCGGGTACTGACTCGTCGTGTAGTCCACCTCCGGGTACTGTCCAGTCCTCGAACACTTGGCCTCAGTCAGCACTGCCCGTCGTCTGCAACCAACACAACGAGGTTCGGGCATACCCCGTGCAGGGGTGAGTATAACGATACTCTGTAGGGACCCCGAGACCCTCAATGTCTCACTAAACCAACAAGGATAACCACAAGAAGATCTCAACGGATAACCTCTAATTAGATATATGCCCATACATATAACTAAGTTATCAAGTAACCCATCTCAATCATGAGGAAACATAAGGATTGTGAAATAAACGGATAACCACTACCCAGGTATATGCCCATACATATACCTAAGTTATCAAGTAACACATCTCAATCATGAGGTAAACACGAAGGTCAAAAGTCTCAGCTCAAACCAGGATTTTCATTATCGAAACCGTAACTGCTGAAGAGCTCCGTCTCTAGAGTGTACAGTGGTCCTATCACCACTTCGAGGTACTGCTCACTAAACTAAGACTGCTGAGGTACTCCTCCTGTCGATTACCGCGGGCCTGCCAACCCACACAGTAGTGCTTCCCGTTGGGGTCTGCCACTCAAACACAGTAGTTCTCCCCCCCTCAAAGCCTACAGAGGTACTCCTCCTGTCAAGTACCGCGGGTCTGCCACCTCACATAGTAGTGCTCCTCCGCTGTGGGTCCGCCACCTCACAATGTAGTGCTCCCCACTGGGCTACGTAAGTCACTCCGAATCAAATCGGACAAGCAGTCTTCAGGTCTCTGCCGGCTACACGGTCTCCATACTCCGTACGCTCCTCTCCGGGAGGGTCCGCTCCACGAGATACAAGTTGATACTCCAAGTATCTCAAAGAACCATGAAGAAGTATCTCAAAGTACCGCCTCGTCATAGGGGTCTCAACGCAACAGACGGCGCGTCAATTGGACGCCCGGTCTGTGAGTTATTAGCCTTTTCGTCCTAGGGGCCCGATTGGTTTCAGGAGTGAACAAACCCGGCCGTATCTCAACTGTACCCCGAACTCCCATAGGGTATACTCATAGGGACCGTTACTCAAAGAGATCACCAATGCCGCTGACGGTTCGTCAAACGGACGTCTGGTCTGAAAGATATCAGCTTTTCCGTTCGAGGGGCCTGGTTGGATTTCGGTGCGATCCAACCCAGCCACTATCCATATGCATCCAATTCTTGGGAGGAGGATGCCAAAAGTTCCGTATCTTCAACAAGAACTCAACACAACAGACGGCGCGTCAATCGGACGCCCGGTCTGAGAGTTATTGGCCTTTCCGTCTCACACCCACCCTGGAAAACTTCCCAGGAGGTCACCCATCATGATCACTACTCTAGGCCAAGCACGCTTAACTATGGAGTTTTAACCATGTAGGCTCCCGAAAAGGAAGGTGCACCTTGAGTATAGTATATTGAAACGACCGTCTCGATCCAAGGATCGCGTTGCCGCTGACGGCGAGTCGTTTGGAGGCCCATAGCCCAAAATACGGGCATTTGACTGAAAGTGGTCTGAAACTGGGGGGTCTGGGCCCGGGCCGACCTGGCCCGAGCGGCGACCCGGCCCGACGACCCGGCCCGGCTCGGAAAACCCGGCCCGGCCGGCGGCGCGGCGGCGCGGACCGGCACGACGGCGCGGCCTGGGCGTCGTTCGGGTGCCGCACGTGGGGGGGGGGGAAAGCCACCCTTTGAGAACCGTGGCCCCTTAATTGGGGCCGCTTCTAAGAACCGGCCGGGGGAAATTAATTCCCCCGGTCTCTACTGTCCGGCCGGCCCGCACTGGCCGGCCGGTTTCACCAGCAAGTACCGGCGACGGCCGGT
The DNA here is from genome assembly GCA_963277665.1 of Viscum album. Lineage (NCBI taxonomy): Eukaryota > Viridiplantae > Streptophyta > Magnoliopsida > Santalales > Viscaceae > Viscum > Viscum album. The sequence continues at coordinate 1,031,479,490 of OY728121.1, read as the reverse complement.
CCTTCCTTCGCCGACACCGGCGGCCCGGTGCCGACCGCCGGTCATCTTGCTCTGCCGCGGCCCAGAACCGGCCGTGGCCTATGCCGTCCGGCGCGATGCGACGACATCGCTTCCCTCCGCCGCGGCCCCGCTCCAGCCGCAGCGCCTTTGACTTTCTTCGACGCGACGCGACGGCGTCGCGTTCTTGGATTTCTTTCCACGGCGTGGCGCGATGGCGCCGCGCAATAATTGCCGTGCGATTCCCGCGTGGTGCGATGACACCACGCCATCCCGTTCCATCTGCAAGGAAACAATTATGAACATAGGAGGGGGTTTCGGGCGTGTTGGTGCGGTCTGGGACCCCCCTCTCGTTAGACAATAACATTTAATCCTTTATCCTCGAAGTTCGACATTCTAGAATCAAGAATGGAAAATAAATAAATAAAATATCAACAATCCCCTACCTCGGATTCAAGTGCGGAGCACGCCAATCAAGCCGCGGAAGACTAGTGTCACGGAGGTTGGGCGTCGCGGAAATCGAACGTCGTTTCCGTTGACGTCAAGGTGCGTCCGAAGAGGTACGTCGCTGGAGAAGCTTCTTAAGCTGACGGAGATAGTCTGAGGAGGAAATGGCGTCTCCTTTCGTTGACACGGGAAGAAGATCGAAGAAGCGGCGTCGTCGATCTTCAAAAACACACCGGCTACGAAGAAGAGAAGCGTCATTCTTCGTCGGAGCTTAAGTGTTCTTTGTGTTCTTCGTCAAGGTTGAAGAAGATGGAGAGAGCTTCTCAAAATCTCTAAAGGTGGGAAAGGAGACCAACCCAAAATAAAATAAGCTTAAGCCTTATTTTATTACACAACTAAACATTTGAATTTCAAAAGATAAGAAACGAACCATTAATTCGTAGAATTAATTCAACGAAAGAAAAAGCTCATTTAATTTACGAAATAAACCGCCCAAATAAATGGTCTGTTAAGAATTTAAGAAAACGCATCAGTTGACTTTCATAAAGACGGGTTTTCGCGGGTGCGTTACTTAGCGGAAAGAAATGGTGGGGCTCGTGCGGGCCCCACCTCACAAATATCCTACCAAGAGGGTAGGATATTTCTGGATAGTACCCTATCAGATTCAACTCAAATTAACCCGCTTTTAAGTGGCTTCAAGTGGCTTCCATGTGGCTTAAGTGAAATAAAATAAAGTTGTCGCAAAATTATTTTATTTCTTAACTTTAAGCCCGAAAATTAAAAACCACACACGAGAAAATGCAACTCCGGAAGAGGCGTTTCTAAGCAATTACCGGCGCTGCGATTCCATCGATGCCCTCAGAATTCGATTCCGAGCACCGGTTCAAAAGTTAGAAAAATCCGCTCGTCCGTTCACTAAACGTACCCGAGCCAAACTTCGGAAATTGATTCTGGGCACACCGGGCCACGAAATCAGGCGCCGTCAGAAACTGCGTTATTGTAAAATTCCAATGAAAATTAAGAAAAAAATTTCCTTGGAATTTACGGCTCTTTACATTACTCCCACCAGAGGGATTTACGTCCCCGTAAAGCTTCACCACAAACTTAGGGAAACAAAGAGGTACTGAGCACGCATCTGAGTCTTCCGCTCCCATGTGCTCACCTGGAGGTTCCCGTGCTGCCAAAGAAACCGCACCCGAGGAATTGACTTTCCTCTTAGGATCCGCTCCTGTCGATCCTCGATCCCCACAGGAACCCCCGTAGAAGTCACCTTATCGCCACCGTCCAGCTCCTCATGGTCGATGATATGCGAAGGGGTCGAGCACGTATCTCCTCAGTTGGGATACGTGGAAAACGTCGTGCACCTAGTGCAAATGAAGTGGATGGGCCAAGCGGTAAACCACCTCGCCTAACCAGCTGAGGACCTAGAAAGGTCCGTTGAACCTCGGAGATAACTTGCCTCCCTGGCGACATCTCCATAAACCTCGTCGAGGTGAGACCCGTAAGAAGACGTGGTCGTCATCCTCGAACTCCGGAGGTCTCCATTTCCTGTTAGAACTGGAACTCAAAACCACTGCTGCCACGAGGGTAAGGTTGACCGACTCAAAAGTGATCGGTCACACCCTCCTATGCAAGAGTTACCCTGCACTGCCTGGGGTTTCCTTTTCCGCCGACCAAGGAAAACTCATCCCGACATTTGCCTAAAACCGTCAATTTGAGTATGAACAGTTATTTCTCATTCCATACTCAAACTAACGTCGTAAGGCCTCGATGCTGCCACCAAGAGATTCCAACCAGCACTCTCGCCTGAAGGGTCTGACCACACCGTCGGCGTAAGTGTGATTATCGAGTCTCCTCCCAAGGTATCTCCAGATGTGAGGGTCAATTCCACGGCTTACCGGAAACTCTAGGTCTGGAATAATATTTGTGAAAGCAAGGAATGATTCATATCGACATCCGTTACTACAGCAGCTAGTAGTGGACATAAACTGTCCCTTGAATCATTTCTAGAGCCATTGGGTCACATTCCTTGACCACACGCAGCCGCACTCTTCCACCGCCCTCCAGCTCCCTGAGCCTAGCGGGGATAACTAATGTGGGTGGTTGTAGCATGTTAAGATGTACACCACCTCATACTGCTCTACTAGATCTGCCTCCATGTCTGCTGCTTCGCAGACTCACCTATCCTTAAAGCTTCCACTTCTTGAAACATGTAACACGCCTGAGTCTCTAAGACTGGCATCAGTTTCCTGTTTCTTACTGCACTGTGCAGTCTTCATCCGCTCCTGGATGAACTGCACCTTCTTTAGTCTCACAAGAGCTGCTATGATTTCTTCTTTGCCGATAAGAGAAATCTGGTCTCATCCCCTGGATAAACCACATTTTTTGCCTAATACAGTCAATCCTGACATGAATGATGCATTCATGCCATGGATGATGTCGTAAGGCCTCGACGTAACTACTAAAAGATCCAACTGTCACTCTCACCTACAAGGGTCGAGTCACACTGTCGGCATCAGTGTGAGGTCACTGGGTCCCCTCCAGTTGAAATCTCGAAAGTGAGGGTCAAGTCAACTGTTTAACCGGGACCACTCAGTATCAACCAAACAAAAGGACAGGAAAGCAAACAAAGATAAGTGTCTTTTTATTATTGCATCTCATAGTACAAAGACACGAATACAAAAGCAACATGGAACTATAAGTACAAAGGACGTATCCACTAGTTCCTCTCCTGCACACCTGCTCTCGGAGATTTACTGCCTTGTCCACTGCTCGGTTGTTGCTCAAGCACTCGTTGCTGCTTCTGGCTCGGTGGCTCCTCCAACGCCTGCGGATCAACTGTACGAGGAGTCAGACAGTCACGTGCCAGGTGACCCTTTCCACCGCATGAGTAACACAACCTGCTTCTGGCACGCCTAGCTCTGTTCCCACCCCGGGTGCCCCACACCACCGGTCCTAAAACCCGAGATCGTCCAACTACTAGTCTGGTCCTCCTGGACCTCTGCATCATCTGTCTACTGCCCACAGATGACTCGGCTACTGATCGAAAAACACGAGGAAAAGGCAGAAGCTCCCGTACACGCTCGGGGTGTAGAGCTACCGGCTCAAACTCCACCCTGAAGAAGGTCTCGAAGTCTTCCCATGTGAAGGTCATCCCGTCACAAAACTGAAACAAGTGGCTCCACCACCTGCCTGCTGCTGCCTGAAGGAGGCTGGCAGCAAAGATCACCATGAAGTCTTCTGACGTCCCCACTAGCCTGAAGACTCTCACCACAGCCTCCAGCCAAACCTCAACCGCCTGCGGGTCCATCTCTCCCTGGAACCTGGGTGCCCTCTGGCGCTGGAACTCGTGCAGCGCGCTCAAGTGTCGTGCATCGCCTACTACTGGGGCTGGTGGCATCGGTGGCCCAACGGGTAGCAGTACCACTGGTGCCTCCGCTGGTGCCTCAACTGCAAGAGGGCCCTCTACCGAAGCCTCATCGCTCGACAGGCTGTCAGCACGCAAATCCCTCTGGGATCTAGCTGGTCGTCCGTGAAAAGGCATCCTGAAAGAAACATTGTGACATGGTGAAATGTTTATACCTGGTGAGCTGACCTGGTTTGAGCTGTTTTAAGGGAAAACCTTTGAAAGCACACACGCAATCAGTGTTTTCGTGCACAAAGTCGGAAATCAGTTGTCAGGGTCCTGGTGTATGGATACATCGGCCGCCCGCACCAACACTGGACTCCATGAACTGAAAACCACACTCGGTACTCTCAACACTATTTCTTCACAGAAAGAAACATCAGAGTTATAAGTTCTGTGGTAGAACCGAATTCCTCTGATACCAATTTGTCACGACCCGTCCTCGGGGCCCGTGCCGTGACTACCCCAAGCCCGCCTTCCATAGGCCAGGGGCTGGCGACTAGCACCAAAGGCGTAAAATCCCGATAACTGGGAAGGGATTGCCTTTATAAAAGAAAACAAGCACCACAGAGTACAAGCGGAAACAAAACACTAAGTACAAAAGAAAATCTGAAAAGTAAAAGGGCCAGAATACAAACCCAAAAGAAATTACGACTACAACCGAACAAGGTACAACAGCAAAAAGACAAACAGCTGGAAGAAGGAAGCAGCTCCTGGGTCGTCCTCCTCGGATCCTACCTGAAGGGTAGGTACAGATAGCGCAGCTCCTGGCCGTCCACCACGGATCCTACCTGAAGGGTAGGTACAGATAGCCTCCTCCACTCTCTCGTCCGTCAACCTCCTCTGTGAGTCTTCACGTCGTTTAGTCCACCTCCGGGTACTGACTCGTCATGTAGTCCACCTTAGGGTACTGTCCAGTCCTCGAACACTCGGCCTCCGTCAGCACTGCCCGTCGTCTGCAACCAACACAACGAGGTGCGGGCATAGCCCGTGCAGGGGTGAGTATAACGATACTCTGTAGGGACCCCGAGACCCGAAAGGTCTCACTAAACCAACAAGGATAACCACAAGAAGATCTCAAAAGATAACCTCTACTTAGATATATGCCCATAAATATACCTAAGTTATCAAGTAACCCATCTCAATCATGAGGAAACACAAGGATTGTGAAATCAACGGATAACCACTACCCAGGTATATGCCCATACATATACCTATGTTATCAAGTAACCCATCTCAATCATGAGGTAAACACGAAGATCAAAAGTCTCATCTCAAACCAGGATTTTCATTATCGAAACCGTAACTGCTGAAGAGCTCCGTCTCTGGAGTGTACAGTGGTCTTGTCACGACTCCGAGGTACTGCTCACTAACCTAAGACTGCTGAATTACTCCTCCTGTCGAGTACCGCGGGCCTGCCTCCGCACACAGTAGTGCTTCCCGCCGGGGTCTGCCACTCAAACACAGTAGTTCTCCCCCCTCAAAGCCTACAGAGGTACTCCTCCTGTCAAGTACCGCGGGTCTGCCACCTCACATAGTAGTGCTCCTCCGGTGTGGGTCTGCCACCTCACAAAGTAGTGCTCCCCACTGGGCTACGTAAGTTACTCCGAATCAAATCGGACAAGCAGTCTTCAGGTCTCTACCGGCTACACGGTCTCCGTACTCCGTACGCTCGTCTCCGGGAGGGTCCGCTCCACGAGCTACAAGTCGATACTCCAAGTATCGCAAAGTCCCACGAAGAAGTATCTCAAAGGACCCCCTAGTCATAGGGGTCTCAACGCAACAGACGGCGCGTCAATCGGACGCCCGGTCTGTGAGTTATTAGCCTTTTCGTCCCAGGGGCCCGGTTGGTTTCGTGAGTGAACCAACCCGGCCGTATCTCAACTGTCCCCCGAACCCCTATAGGGTATACACATAGGGACCGTTACTCAACGAGATCACCAACGCTGCTGACAGTTCGTCAAACGGACGTCTGGTCTGAAAGATATCAGCTTTTCCGTTCCAGGGGCCCGGTTGGATTTCGGTGCGATCCAACCCGGCCACTATCCATCTGCATCCAATTCTCGGGAGGAGGATGCCAAAAGTTCTGTATCGTCAATAGGAACTCAACGCAACAGACGGCGCGTCAATCGGACGCACGGTCTGAGAGTTATTGGCCTTTCCGTCTCACACCCACCCTGGAATACTTCCCAGGAGGTCACCCATCCTGATCACTACTCTAGGCCAAGCACGCTTAACTGTGGAGTTTTAACCACGTAGGCTCCTGGAAAGGAAGGTGCACCTTGAGTATAGTATAACGAAACGACCGTCTCGATCCAAGAATCGCGTTGCTGCTGACGGCGAGTCGTTTGGAGGCCAGTAGCCCAAAATACGGGCATTTGACCGAAAGTGGTCTGAAACTGGGGGGTCTGGACCCGGGCCGACCCAGCCCGACGACCCGGCCCGGCTCGAAAACCACGGCCCGGCACGGCGGCGTGGCGGCGCGGACCGGCACGGCGGCGCGGCCTGGGCGCCATTCGGGTGCCGCACGTGGGGGGGCAAAGCCCCCTTTGAGAACCGAGACCCCTTAATTGCGGCCGCTTCTGAGACCCGGCCGGGGGAAATTAATTCCCCCGGTCTCAACTGTCCGGCCGGCCCGCACGGGCCGGCCGGTTTCGCCAGCAAGGACCGGCAACGGCCGGTCCTTCCTTCGCCGACACCGGCGGCCCGGTGCCGGCCGCCGTTCATCTTGCTCCGCCGCGGCCCGGAACCGGCCCGACCTATGCCGTCCGGTGCGATGCGACGGCATCGCTTCCCTCCGCTGCGGCCCCGCTCTGGCCGCGGCGCCTGTGACTTTCTTCGACGCGACGCGACGGCGTCGCGTTCTTGGATTTCTTTCCACGGCGCGGCGCGACGGCGCCGCACAATAATTGTCGTGCGATTCTCGCATGGTGCGATGGCACCACGCCATCCCGTTCCATCCGCAAGGAAACAATTATGAACATAGGAGGGGGTTTCGTCCGTGTTGGGGCGGTCCGGGCCCCCCCTCTCGTTAGACAACAACATTTAATCCTTTATCCTCGAAGTTCGACATTCTAGAATCAAGAATGGAAAATAAATAAATAAAATATCAACAATCCCCTACCTCGGATTCAAGTGCGGAGCACACCAATCAAGCCGCGGAAGACTAGTGTCGCGGAGGTCGGGCGTCGCGGAAATCGAACGTCGTTTCCATTGACGTCGAGGTGCGTCCGAAGAGGTACGTCGCTGGAGAAGCTTCTTAAGCTGACAGAGATAGTCTGAGGAGGAAATGGCATCTCCTTTCGTTGACACGGGAAGAAGATCGAAGAAGCGGCGTCGTCGATCTTCAGAAACACACCGGCTACGAAGAAGAGAAGCGGCGTTCTTCATCGGAGCTTAAGTGTTCTTTGTGTTCTTCGTCAAGGTTGAAGAAGATGGAGAGAGCTTCTCAAAATCTCTCAAGGTGGGAAAGGAGACCAACCCAAAATAAAATAAGCTTAAGCCTTATTTTATTTGCACAACTAAACATTTGAATTTCAAAAGATAAGAAACGAACCATTAATTCGTAGAATTAATTCAACGAAAGAAACAGCTCATTTAATTTACGAAATAAACCGCCCAAATAAATGTTCTGTTAAGAATTTAAGAAAACACGTCAGTTGACTTTCATAAAGACGGGTTTTCGCGGGTGCGTTACTTAGCGGAAAGAAACGGTGGGGCTTGTGCGGGCCCCACCTCACAAATATCCTACCAAGAGGGTAGGATATTTCTGGATAGTACCCTATCTGATTCAACTCAGATTATGCCGCTTTTAAGTGGCTTCAAGTGGCTTCTATGTAGCTTAAGTGAAATAAAATAAAGTTGTCGCAAAATTATTTTATTTCTTAACTTTAATCCTGAAAATTAAAAACCACACCCGAGCAAACACAACTCCGGAAGAGGCGTTTCTAAGCAATTACCGGCGCTGCGATTCCATCGGTGCCCTCAGAATTCGATTCCGAGCACCGGTTCAAAAGTTAGAAAAACCCGCTCGTCCGTTCACTGAACGTACCCGAGCCAAACTTCGAAAATTTATTCTGGGCACACCGGGCCTCAGAATCAGGCGCCGTCAGAAACTGTGTTCTTGTAAAATTCCATAGAAAATTATGAAAAATATTTCCTTGGAATTTACGGGTCTTTACAACACTTTACACACTGAGATGCATCCATGTGACGTGACCTAAAACTGTGAGGGCGAGACAATGCCGCCCAAATAAAATAGTATTAAGGTGTGTTGATTGAGTCCCTTTGACTTGCAGTTCAGAGCAGATATTATGGATTATGGGCATCAGAGGTGGTTACTTCTGGAACTTTTTGTGACTCACTTTCTTGGGCTGATCTATGAGATGGAGATCCCCTTACTCTCTTGTTTAGGTTTCTTTGACTGAGCATATATATATATATATATATATATATATATATATATATCCTATTATAGTACCCACTCCTTGGGGTTTTGGTTACTCTCCTTCCAAGAGAGGTGAAGACGCAAAGGGTATGCCACATAATTTCTGTGTATGGATTATCGTGGTTAGAATAGTATACTCTACTACTATAGTTAGAAAAGACTCAACGAGAATTTCATCTTCTCATTGTTTCGAGATCCTTGTGTTTGGATGAGTCTACCTTCATTATCTTGTTGGGTTGATCTTCACTCTGTTACTGTACCTTATTCTATCTACTTCTCCCCTATTCAGTATATCTTTTGCTACTCCCTTGAGCCTTTGGGGCATCCTACTGAGTATTTTTATACTCACCCTACTTGGGATTTTCCCGTACTTGGTGTGCCTTTGCATATGATAGATAGGTTGATGATGACATTGGAGGAGCTTAGGGATACATGGTGCTTCGACCGCATGCGGTGGCCGTAGCATGGGATCCAGGAGTGGGTATCTCTTAACTGTTTTACTTTTCCACTTGTTTCTGGGTTGTGACACTCTTCTGGTTAGGCATGTATTTTCCCCTTTACCTTTCAATTTACTTTAATTCACCTATACTTGTACTATTTAGAGGTCGATGCATATTTTTGGTTTATATATAGTAGTGTTATATCTTTTCCTTTCCTCTGCACTTCTTAATTGAGTTGGTTGTGTGCGTGTGTACATGTACATAGGAAAAGGCACACACGAGTTTGTTATGCCTTCATCTCTTGTCACCCACCCCTGGCCTATGGAGGTGGGCTTTGGGTAGTTGTGGATTGATCCTCGACATGGGTCGGGTCATGAAAAAGTGGTATTAGAGGTGATTCGACCCTTGGGACATTATATGGATATTTCCCTAAAGGTTTCTTGGTTGGGTTTAGGGAAAAAGTGTTAACATTTCTTGAGAGAGGCTCTCATGCTAGAGAGTCTAGTGATGGTGTTGTGACTGACGTTTCTATTCACTCGGACCATGATTACCTGCTTGTCAACTTTCCATGCTAAGACATTTTCTGCAGGGAACTTTGGTACATGCATTATATAGGATTGAGTCCCCGACTGTCCCTCTTGAGTTAGCTTCCCTTAGTGGTTGATATATTTATATATATGATCATTTGACCACAGTACTCCATGATAAGTTTTAATATGCCTCTACGATGACAGTCATCCAGGATACTAGATCTGAGTTGTGACAAAGAAACTATGAGTGATGAGGCCTTGGATTAGGATCCATCATACGATCCCCCTTCCTCTAGGTGGATAGGTATCAACACCTCCACCTATTGAGCAGATGTTAGTCCCAGCAGAGTAGGCTGAGGACGTGCACAGACTTAGCGCACTCTGTGAGTTCAAGAATCAAAGACCGATGAGGTTCCATAGAGTACTATATCCTCAGGCAGTAGAGGTTTGGCTAGATATGGTGGTCCTCCTCTTTAGGCTTATTCGGTACCCGATGGATCATATGATGGATTTTACATCCAATATTTTCCAAGGAGTAATTGGTCATTAGTGGAGATTGGTTACTCATATAAAAAATAAGTCGGTACTCTCTTGGGGTGAATTCTGGAATCTATTCCATGAGGAGCACTACCCTTCCTGCTTATTCTCCATTCAAATTCAGGGAGATTCTGGAGATTCAGTAGGGAGGGATGACGGTGGATGAGTTTGTGATTGGGTTCACAGACCATACTTAGTACTTTCCAGACATGATCTGTGATGGATACTTCCGAGAATGGATGTTTGAGCAGAGAATCTATAAAGAGATCCATGTTGAAGCAGTCCCCTTGTACATCCCCATCTACATCAGGGTGCTAGAGCAGACATTGGTGAAAGAGAGCTTTCTATCAGTGGAACGCCAGTTATTTAGTTTTGGAAGTAGGTGATATAGTGCAAAGATGTCTGTCATGTCTAGAAGGCGTCAGTTGGTAGAGCCTTAATGCAGGAGGCCTTCTCGTGGTCAAACTCAAGCACATGGTTACGGACAACGTAGAGCACCAGGACAGACTAGGGAGGGCCGATGCTATGCCTGTAATGGGTGAGGTCACACGGCATGAGGTTTCCCGACTAGATGTGTTGAGCTTCTCAGGCAGTCAGTAGATGTATCACCATGATAGAGATAATTCCATTGTCAGGGGTCTCCCAGGTGAGGACATGGTGGTACCTAGGGAGGTGGTCTTGTCATAGGATCCATAAGAACTGTGGGTGGTGGAAGACTCTATGAGGTACTTCCACCACCACTAGGCAGCCACATCAGACTCAGGGATCCGGCAGCCGGGGCTGCAGATAGCTTCATGCTTAGGATTTTTACAATCCTGCAATTTTTTAGATAATACGAGGTATGCTCTGTGTCTTTTATACCTTTTTTTAGTATACTTTGTTACCCATTGTGTGAGGTACTCTCTTCTACCTACTTATTTCTTGAGGTTTTACTAGGGTGACGCAGGGCGTTGGTGTAACTCCGTGTTAGAATTGTTTGACATAGATTTAAATGCACAAGGAAGAGGGGTTCTTCCCCCACCAAGGCACATTTTTGTTATGCAAGAAAAAACATGGGGGAGAGTCAGTTCCACCCAAATCATATAGTATTGCGGTGTGGTGTATGAGTTCCTCTAACTTGTACATTCATGGTAGGGTTGTGTAGTGGAGTGTCAGAGTAGGTCCTGGAATTTCAAGGGGAGTTTTTCTACTTGATCTCCTTTTGCATTGAATTCCACTAGTGGGTATGGTAGATTTCCTGGTTTGAGGATTACATTCCTTCCAAGATAGGAAAAAACACATAGTGTATGCCACATGATTTATATGTCTAGCTTCATGAGGTTGGATGAGTTTACTCACCTGCCCTATTCGTTTATACCTTTCCATGCTCAAAGTCAACCTTGATATAGTAGTTATCATGTATAGGTCGAGGTTATAGAGACCCCATGAATAGGACTACTTGAATCACAACCTAGTGTTGGTATTATTAGTCTTCAATGTAAGGATGTGTAAACAATAACTTCTGGGATAGTGCTTTGTGGTTTTCCCAGAACACTAGAGTCTTTGGTACGTCTTCACTATGAGAGACTTAAACCTAAGGTGACAACGCTGGTTGAACTTCCTGCAGGATTATGACTTCGAGATGGTCTATACTCCGAGAAAGAGAAAAGTTTTAGTAGATGAAACTATTAAGAAGTCTCAAGATCACCTAGTGCAGGATGTTTCTTAGTGGTTAGCCTCCCCAAAACTAACCCTAGTAAAGCAGGAGGGTACATTTTTTTCTCCAGTCAATGGCTTCGACTCCTTCGCTTCTTGAGCATGCGAAAGTGTCCTATTTGTGATACATAGACTATGAGATATTGCATGACTCATATATCCATAGGTGATGCACCAGATGGATTTTCTGAAGGAGGTAATCATAAGACCTTGTTCAAAGGACAATAGTTGTCCGGGTTGCGATATAGGAGTTCCACACTTCTCCCTTAGTTGTATACCCCGATGTGGGAATAGTGTACAAGGATCTTAAACATTAGTTTTGGTGGTCTGACATGAGACAAAGCGTATATGAGTTCATATCTTGATGCCTCACTTATCAATAGGTGAAGGATGAGCACCAGGTTCCGGTGGGTTGTGAAGCCTCTTGAAATCATAGAGTGGAAATGGGATGGCATATCCATGGATTTCATCATAGGCCTTCCACGCACAGTGAAGGCCCATGACGTCATCTGGGTGATAGTATACTAACTCATGAAGTTAGTTCACTACCTTGTGATTAGAGAGCATAGTTTTTTAGAGACTTTGGGGATGTTGTTTGTATCAGAGATGATCTTCCTTGACTAGGTTCCCTCGATGTTTGTCTCTGATCGTGACGTGTAGTTTATGTCATGATTATAGAGAGGCCTATAAGAGGAATTGAATACCTTGTTGTGGATGAGTACATCCATTCACCCATAGACCAATGGGAAGACCGAGAGAAATATCCAGGTGCTGGAGGATATGATGAGGGATTTCATCTTAGTTTTCATCCAGGGAGAAAAGCTATCCCTTAGGTTCTTTATGCTTTTTTTTGAGACCGTGCTGAGGGTTGGAAAGGTCATTTACCACCATGACCTACCCCAAGAGGTGGAACGGGTACATGACATTTTCCACATGACACAACTGAGGATATGCGTGCATGTTTTATTATGCAGGTAATAGATGGGAGAAGAGCATATGAGGATGGACCATCCCCCTAGTTCTCATGCTGTGGTATCACAAAAATGTGTAGGAGAGTTTCTGGGAGCGGGAGAGCTAGGCATGAGCTCAGTATCCCAAGTTGTCTTCCCTATTTTTTCTTTTTGGGGATGGAAATATTGAAGTTGGTAATGATGTAGAGAACTGTTTTTTTCTTGTAAGACTTCAGAATATTTCTATATATATTTCCAAAGCTAGGAGTTGAGACAACATGTGATTCCGAGGCCCGGTGTGTCCGAAATAAATTTTATAAAAATATAAATTATTTTTATACTATACACATTATGGAAACAATATATCTCTCAGAAAGTTATTTGGATTGGAAAACTGAGGCCATGGTTGAGTCTAGAGCATGCCGTTTACCCTAGACGGGGTATAATTTTTTTTGGTGCAGACCTTACGTGGAAAAAGCTATCGAGAATGTAACCATAAATAAAATAATAAAATAATATTATTTTATTTGGACACTAATCCTAATAAATTCTGAATTGGGATTCATATTGGAAATCCAAGAGCACTGTTGAGTTTGCAGCGTGGTGTTTACCCTAGGGGAAACCTCATGTGAGAGGGAGTAGGAGGTTTAGAATATGCGACCACCGATAGTTTCCTATAAATATAAGTTAGAGGAATGAGATAGGTTTGACTCATTTCTCTCATGGATGGTAGAGATCTGGACATCTACTTCCGATGGAAATTTGACATTTGATTTTCATTGGATCACGATGAAAATGAAGACCCTAGTAGATCAGAGTGCAATGAATACAACAACAGATCCAAAATCGAGGTAGGATTTCTATTTTAGATTCTGCAGCTCCTTGATTAAAAACTTTATTGTAAATTTAAATTTTTGTTGTATTTCAGTTCTTTAGAATCCTTTGTTGCTGGCCAAACTAACAATGACCATCGTCTATTTTGATTCGGGATCACCCGTTCTTTGTGTTCTTCATCATTCTTTAACAATAACTTTTTTACATGCTCAAACGACCTTCGATCCTATAGAAAGACACATATCTATGAAGATATCGACCTGAGGAGTCCCAATCTATGCTCATATTTGAGTTTCGGGTGCCGGAGGAGGCGCGATGATGATAAAAATATCATCCAACTTTTTGTCACGTCAAAACGTGAACAATTCTTTGAGCAGAGACAATTGTTGTGTAGATCGGGTCCCGAGGATCCCAGATCTGGTCTCATATAAATTTTCAGATCACCGAAGTGACTGTGGTGGTCCATGAAAGGTTCTCTGGCATGGGGTAGTGGGATGGAGATGGTTCGGTGTGGCTAGGATGTGTTGCTCTGTGGAAGATGACGGCCAGGGCGAGTGGACCAACAGAGGCTGGAGTTCGCGTGATGGGTCGTGTGGGTCACCGCGACAGCACACGCATGAGGTCAGGCGGCGGCCGAGACGGTGACAATGACAGGTATCCAGACGCGGAACCCCCCACGAGGGTTTCAGAAAAGAAAAGAAAAAAGGAAAAAATAAATAAATATGAAATATAATAATAATAATAATAATAAAAATAATATTAATAATAAAATGGTTAATAAGCTGTAACTTCCCCATGCAGTGTCCAATTCACGTGCCATCAATGAAAATGTGACCCTGACTTCGATGTGGTATTTTTAAAACCAATGTTGGGTGCTTTTCTCTGACTTGTGGAGTGGGTCAATAAAATTTCCAAATAATAATAATAATATTCATACGATGATTCATGCGTAACTCCTACTTGGAGTGCCCGATTAACAAGCTGTCTACGACACCGTGGCCCTTGCTCCAAGGCGGACCTTTTAAGGCCAATTCAAGAACATTATGTTTCGGGCTTGATACTCGGTGGCACAAAATGTACAACTAAAATAATAATAATGTAATTATTATTATTTTAGTTATTTTTTGTATCAGATGTATCTCCAGCATCCAGTGTCAGATTGACGTAATGTGAGTGGAGTTTCTACCTTCAAATTGAGGAGGACATTATAAGACTAATTTCAAGTGCTAAAACCGAAATCAAGGTGTGGGCCCCATGAGGCCCGATTTGTGCGTTTGTGGTGAAATGTCACTTTTCACCTTGTATCCATTTTGGACAAATGAATAGCTGATCCTCTGTGTTTTTCCACGAGGATTGAAATCGTGTGATCTCTTTGACGTGTTTCAGGATTAAGGCATGGGCCCCACAAAGCACCATTCATGTATGATGTTTGGAGATATAGTTTCTTCACTAGGAGTACAATTTGGGAAAATAAATAGTCAATACTAAGAATTTTATGGAAGGATCGTGATAGTGTGATTCATTTGTTTATCGAGAGCTGTTTGAAGAGGCATGTTAGTAGAGTTACATTTTTTCCCTTTGGATCAACAACGAGAAACACGCACTCATCAGCCTTTTAGGATAGAGGTGACATGTACTCTAGGAGTACGCTGGGTTGCCTTTTGGGTATTTTTTTCACAATTCAGTACCTAAGTATGGCTAGGTACACAACCAGACGATGGGGCAGGGTCATGCGTCATGTGGCCCCCACATGCACCATGTTCCAGTTTATGAATCTTATTTCTCTTGTACCTCTTTCTGTTGGACTCAGATGTTGGAAAGTGAGTATCCTATCCAGATTGTTTTTCCATGTAGAAAGCGATGATGCCCTCTATAGTGTATTTTGAGATATGGTGTGAGATGTCTCGATCATGGCACCTATTCGAGGTGACACTAGACGACAACAGTGGTATGGTGATGACATCAGAGTATATTGAGTGGAACTCTCCATCAGGGATGGGCATGGGTCCTTGATGACATGAGAGTGGAACCCTCCAGCTGGGATGGTCATGGGTCCTCAACCTTTTTAGAGTAGAACCCTATAGCTGGGGTGGGAATGGGTCCTCAACCTTTTTAGAGTGGAACCCTCTAGCTGGGATGGGTATGGGTCCTTTACCATTTAAGAGTGGAACCCTCTAGCTAGGACGGGTATGGATCCTTGACCATTTTTATATTGGAACCCTCCAGCTGGGTTGGGCATGCGTCCTCAACTCTGAAGCACGAACTTTTGATTATGTAGATCAGCGATGAGATATGGGTTGACGTACCTTTGGATTCAAGAGAAAGAGGGTTTATTTTCTAATAGAGACACATCCATGTGACAAAACCTAAAACCAATGTAGAGATATGTTTGTGTGTGTGTGTGTATAAGTACTTAGGCAAATTCCTCCCTGAGATTGTTATGCCTTTGGCGCTTTTCACCAGCCCCTAGCCTGTAGAGGCGGGCTTGAGGTAGTTTTGTCTTGAGCCCTAATATAGGTTGGGTCGTGAAAATTCTCACAATGAAAATTATTGGTATATACATATCCATATAATTTTCTATAATTCTTTAAGTTTTTATTGGAATGTTACCAATGTTGTAAGGGTTTTATGTAACAATCTCAATGTTTAATGAGATTTTTTATGATTATGTTTATAATGCTGAAATATTATGATATATAAATTAATAAACACATGAATTTTCTTCCCCTATGGCTATTTCCTTATAATACATGTTTTACTTTCAATTTCCTCAATTTAAGTACCCATGGAACCCAAATCATT
Source organism: Viscum album (assembly GCA_963277665.1). Lineage (NCBI taxonomy): Eukaryota > Viridiplantae > Streptophyta > Magnoliopsida > Santalales > Viscaceae > Viscum > Viscum album. The sequence continues at coordinate 1,031,463,405 of OY728121.1, read as the reverse complement.
TTATAAGGAAAACCGACTTTATTTCCCTCTTCGGTCGAAAATATTTTTTCTTTTGTATCCATGTTTTCATAAAATTTTTCATATATTTTTTAATATTCCAATATTATTTACTTAATTTAATTTTTACCCATATTTTAAGTTGTAAAAAATATTTTAAAAGGAATATTCCATTCACTTTCTGAAACAAGTTACTTTTTAGTTTTTCTCAAAAATGTGAAAGGAATTTTTGTAGCATGTAAGGCATGAAAGAGATATTCCTACATACTGAAAACTTAATGAATAAAAGATTCCTTTAAATTTTTCCAATTTTATTTTAAAATAAAATTGTTTCTTTAATATTTGATAAATTTTTAGAATTTTAAAAAATAATTTCAAAATGGAAAGGATACTATCCCCAAGAATGTTTAAATGAACTTTTTCTGATTTTTCAATTCATTAATAAAAAAAATCATATGGTTCCTATGATTTACTAGGGATATAATCTAATAATACCATAATTATCCTTTATTTAAATAGTTTGTTGTTATGTTTAAAAATGTTTATGAAACCCATTTCTTTCCCATTGTTGATGCTTTCATGAAATGTTTATAAAACACATTTTCGTTTTTTACAAGTTATGATATCATGAATGATATAGTGGAAAAAATATATATGATTTTCATTATGTGATATGTGGTCCAAGAATTATATATCTGTCCAATAAATTGGGTAATGAATAATGTTCTACAAGCTCAATAAGGGTACACAAGAGGTTCTCTCAAGTCCAAAAGAGGGTACATAAAAGGTTATCTAATGCCAAAAAGTGAGTACACAGGAGGTTTTACCAAGCCTGAAGTTAGTACATTAGTATTCATCCCAAGACTAAAATGTTATTAATGTATTTATGAGTATTATTTACATAATATTTTCTTTTTTACATTTTTGAAACAAATATATGTCTTACGATAATGCTATTCTTTCATGGATTATGTTCTTTGATTCTTTTAATGATTCATGACTTATGAACTACCAAGGTTTATTCCATGACTCATGTTTATGAACTACAATATTTAGGGTGTGTTTTTAAAATGTTATTCTCATGTTATAATAACCTTATTCTCAAATTATTTTTATATCTCTCTAGTTTGACCTCATTGATCATCTGATCTATCCCTTTATTATGTTTCCTTTCCCTAGGTTATGAAAAAAGGTTTTATGTAGGGTATGTCTTTGATGAGTAATAAATGGGAAGATATTTTTGATATATTTTGGATGATATTTTAGTAAATAAGAATATTGTGTATCTAGTTTCCAAATACACAAAATCGTTATGGTCATTGGGTGATTATTTATAAAATATATTGAATAATAATGTAAAATTATGAAATATTTATATATGAAAAGTCAGGGTCATTATATTTGGTATCTGAGAAAATTTTATTAAATATTTGGAGATTAGGGTTAGAAAACTTTGGTTAAAACCCCGAGTACAAGTTTGAGTATAGTTTAAAATAATAATGTTTTGATAATAAATATATCATGTGGTTTTCTTAGAAATAAATCCATGTCTTTATACTACAAGTGTATGTGGATTGGGAAATGTTTTACCCAGGGGTAATAACTCTGAAAAAAGTGAATTGGGTTTTAAATCGATCATCACCTAGGGAAAAAATATGAACCTTACATTACACCTAGTTTGATACTCCCATGTGATATGTTTTGGAAATTCACAAACTCATTATGAATCATGATAGAGAATTTTAATAGATAATAACCAGAAATGAACTAGGTTAAACCTAAGGTTTCATATTTTGAAAATAAGGTGTCAGGATTTAGAAATCCAATGAATGATTGACCACTCGACCAAGGACGCATGATGATCATGATGACAATTTTTGTTTTACTAAGGGATTGAAGATAGAACAATGAAGTTGGTGTGGTAATTTATATGCCCCAATATTGAATAATATTAATTGATATTAGATATATAAATTCCATTATATCATGAAAATTTTATAGGAATGTTAATTTTTATTCCAAAAAATTAGATATGGAGTTAGTGGTGAGAACTCCTAATGGTATGATGGTCACATCTCAAGTCTATAGTTCCTCTCTGATTAAAGTTTGTAGGAAATTACTTCATGAAAATATTGCGATACTCCCCTTAGTTGAATTTTATGTGATTATAGGAATGTATTTGATTTATTTTTATGGATCCCATAACAATTTTTGATGGAGGGAAGTCACATTTAATATTCAAAATGAACCCATTCTCATTTATCGGTGTGAGGATGAATACAAACTTCCAAGGATGATTTTAACATATGGTTCTTAATTACTATTCAAAAGGGGCTTTTATCTTAGTTATTTGGGGATAAACTCAATATCGATGATATTACTACTATTTGGAAGTTTTTTGATGTCTCTTTGGAGAGTTTCCTATTCTTCTACTGAATCGTGAAGTTGAGTTCTCAATAGAACTCATACATGGTGCTACATCTATTTTAATGACTCCCAATATAATGGTCCTAATTGAGTTGAATGAATTAAAGAATAAAATCTAAGAGAATCCTGAAAAGGTATTTATTTAACCAAGTGTGTCACCTTTGGGTGAAATATGTATCAATTCAACCCAACATTTATTATCAGGAACTAAATAAGATCCAAATCAAGAACAAGTATCATATACCCTTTATTAGTGATTTGTTTGATAAATTGTATAGATCTCAATAATTTAGAAAAATTTCCTTTGTTTTGCATATCATTAATAGGGGGTTTATATTGAGGAAATACCCAATACTAAATTTCATATAAGGTATGGACCCTTTGAATATATAGTGATTCCATTTGGTCTTACAAATCCCCCTGCTGTCTTCATGGATTTAATGAATAGTCTTTCTTGATTACAATGATCAGTTTGTGGTAGTCTTTATAGATGATATTATTATATATTCAAATTGAAAATAATATCACGAAGATCACTTTATTATTATACTAAAGACCCTAAATAATAAGAAGATTTATTAAAAAATTTCAATGTATGAATTTTGGCTACAGAAGATTTCATTTTTGGGTCATATAATCTCAAGAGAGGATATATATATAGATAAATCAAAGACATAAGTTATTTAACATTAGCCAAAACCAACCACTATGACTGAGATACAATTTTTTCTTGGTTTGGATTGATATTATATGTTTTTTGTGGATAATTTCTTCCAACAATATAATCCACTCACCCAGTTAACTCATAAGGGATCCAAATTCTTTTGGACTAATGAATGTGAAGAAAATTTAAGAAACTGAATAGAAGATTAGTCAGTGGTCCTATGATTAGATTACCCTACAATGTAAAATGGTTTGAAATATATATTGATTCATCAATTGAGGTATTATTATGCATTCACATGATGAATGATATGGTTATAGATTATGCCTCATGACAATTTATGGTTCAAGAACAAAATTTTCATACTCATTATTTGGAGTTAGTTGTAGTAAATTTTTTGTTATAGATATTGAGGAATTATATTTAAGAATAATTTTGTGATATATATACTGATCATAAAATTTAAAAGTATAACTTCACACACAAAGAGTTGAATATGTGCCAAAGAATTTGTTTGGATATTATTAGTCATTATGACTGCTCAATATACTATCACTCTAGTAAAGAGATCAAGGTGTTGGATGCTTTGAGTCCAAAGGATCATGATATATTATCTATGATGAGGGTAAAAAACATCCAATATTTATGGATTTTAAAAGGATGGATCTGGAAATATTGAAGGTAGGGGATAAATCTTATCTTTCTCAAATTAGTATTGAGTCATCTTTCCAAGTGATGATTAAAGAGGCATGGATGGAAGATATAGGGCTGTAGAAGAAGGTTAAAAATATTCTTGAGTTTAACCATGATTATAATGGATTGATATGGTTTAATAATCATGTATATGTTCCATACATATAATATTTAAAGAAGGAACTATTAGATGAAGCTCATAGTTATTCATTATCAAATCATTCTAAAATTACAAAGATGTATAGAGATTTGAAAGAGTATTTATAGTGGATGGAATGAAGATATATATTTTAGAGTTTGTATATAAGTGATTGGTATTTTATTAAGTTAATGTTGGGATAAAATTTTTTAATAATATGTTATAAACATTACCTATATCAGAATGGAAATAGGAAAACATCATTGTGGATTTTGTCATCAGACTCCCTAAAAAGTCTAAAGGCTATAATGCTATTTGGGATAAAGTTGATCACTATAAAATTATACAAAATTCATTATTATTAGAGAAGATTTATCTATATATCACCTTTCTATATTATACATTAAGGAATTTTTAAGGTTTTGTGGAGTACCACATTATATTGTATCTGATCAAGAACCATGGTTTACGTCAAATTTTTGGAAAAGTCATCAACATGATCTTGATATAGAGTTATATTTTAGCATAAATTATCATCCTTATAAATATGGTCAGTATAATGTACCATTCAAATACTAGATAATATTTGGAAATTTTTATTATATGGATCTCAAAGGTGTTTGGTATTAAAACCTTCATCTAGTTGAGTTTTCATTCAATAATAGGCTTCACTCAATCATTGAGATGTATCCTTATAAAGACCTCTATGGAAAGAAGTGAAGAAATCTGAAATGTTTGGATGATGTTGGAGAAATAAAGCTATTGGTACCTGATCTAGCTATGTAAATGGAAGAGAAAGTTAGATCCATTTAGCAACACATAAGGGAAACCTAAAGTCGATTGAAAATTTATGCTGATAATCATCAGTGATATATAGAGTTCAATGTTACCGATAAGGTGTTTATATGGATTTCCCCATGGAAGAATATTATGAGATTCAGAAATAAGGGAAATATGAGACTTAGGTATATTGAGCCTTTCAAGATTATCTATCAAGTAGGGATGGCAGATTATCACTTGGAGCTCCTACTAAACCTCTCTCACGTTCACGATGTGTTCCATGTATCTCTTTTAAGGAAATACATACCTGATCCGTCACATAAACTAAATTCAGATATAATACCACTAGATACAAATAATTCTTATGAGGAACAACCTGTAAATATCTTGGATTATATATAAAAAGTTCTCTAAATTGAGACCACACTCTTGGTTAATGTTTTTTTTAAATCCACCAATTTGAGGAAACTAGATGGGATCCTGAAGACATAATGAGGCATAATTATCCTCAATTTTTTATATTAGAGTAATGAAATTTATTTAGTGAAAATCATTTTAATTGGGGTAGAATGTAAGACCCCTATATTTTATGAAATATCTTTTTTAAATAAATTTTATTTCTTCTAAAGCTTACATTACATGTATCACCAAGTTTCAAGGAACAATAATATAATTTAGAATTATAACCTAGCCATTAAATTGGAGGGTTTGAATAAATATAAATTAATTATGAAAAATTTATGGTGTAAAAATAAATAAAATAAATTCACTAGTTATCAATTGATTAGAAATGAAAATAAAAATCCTTTGAAAGTAAAAGATATGTTTTTTGAAAAATTGTTTCAATGTACACATTGTGCTTTTATAATAGTAAATTAAATTAATCAATATTAGTGAATTATTTTAATGAAATTTATATATTATATATTCAATAATTTTTTTATTATTCAAAAATATTTTTCTAGGCATGGAATTTAAATAAATCCAGTTTTATTCTAAAAAATGGTATTTTTTTCAAAAAAATAGTTTCATCACACTTTCCACACCTATTTTAAAATTATTTATTTTAAATTTTAGAAAATTTATTTGAAAAATAGATTTTTATTTTTTAAATAAACATGTTAAAATTATCTTAGACTGAATTCTTGAGAATTATAAAAAATATTATTTTTTCTATGAATAGTGAAAAATACATTTTTTATTAAAATATAGGCTCTTTGTAAAAGAATTTAAAAACTTATATTTTGTTTTAAAATGGTTTTAAAAGTAAAATTAGTAAAATTTTATTTATATTAATACAATTAAAGTCATTGGAATCAATTTAACGTTGAATTTTTTATGTAAAATCTTTTTATACTTATGAAAACTATTTCTTTGGAAAACCCCTTTTTCATCGCGTATGTGGGTTTAATTTTAAATTAAATTCCGCCACTTATATGAATTGAATTTGGAAAAATGGATTTTATATTTTTAATATTTCAAATTAATATTATATAAAAAGGATAACTTAATTTTTGTTCATAATTAATAGTAAAAACAGTTAAAATTAATTATTGTGGTTAAGTTTAAAACATGTTTATCATTTTCTTAAACTAAAATGATATGGGTTAAAATGGAATAAAAAATTGTTTAATTACTATTGGATATAATTATTTATACCTTATTTCATTTGAGGTTTGATAATGATCCATTTTTATCCTTTTTTAAGAGAGTGATATGGAATTATTGAAAAACTTTGAAAAAATACAAGGGTGCCACCCACCTCAATTATAAAGGGTAGCCCTTATCCTTTCCTCATCACACTTAAAATTAATTTTTTTCAAAAAATAAATATCCAAATAAAGTACTTAAATATCTAACCATGACATAGAGTCCATGTTTTTATCATAAAACCATCTTAGGAAGGCTTTAGTTATAAACCTAAAGAGGTTCTCTAAAGAAGATGTATAGTTCATAACCATACCTTTTCAATTTGTTTATTAACAAACCTCCTTTAAATATTATATAAATATGATGAAATAATAAAAATTTCATTTTCAATATATTTATACTTAATTATTTTTTTGTAATAACCTATTTCCATCTCCTCTTCCATTAAATGAGAAATGAAACCATCGATCGTGTGTACAATGGACTACCGCCTCACGAACTAATGTAATTAATTTTCCATCAATTCATCTCACAGATGTATATAATGATGAATTTAATATATATATATTATATTTCTGAAATAATTATATTCATAGAGTTATAATATCACATAAAAATTCTTACCATCATATCTATTGTAAAATTATAACATCGCTGCGTATGTGTGGACTACCGCCACAAAAAAGTGATGTGATACATTGTTCATTTTATTTTGAAATGAATGAAAATATGGAAATATTTAATGTATATATATGATATAAAAATTATTTTATTATTATTAATTATTATTTAAATTTCTTTTTTTCCATCCGTTGAAAAAATTAAAACAAAATTCCTGCGTACATATGACCTACCATCTCCATGATTAGTGTTATTAATTTTCCTCTATATAACTTTTACGTAAGAATATAAATTTGTACATAATGAATATATATTATATTTATATCATTATTAAAATTCATTATATTATTTAACCATAATCATAGTATAATTACCGAACCAAACCATACATGAAAAACGAAGCAGATATCACCGAGAATAGTGATATTAATAATGGATTGTTAATAAATGGGTGATAAAAGGTTATAATTAAATAATATATGGTGTGATATATATGATTATGGTTATATAATATATTTATAATAAACTTATATTTATTATATATGAGGTTTGAACATATATGAAGGAAGTCAAGACACAAGCCATGAGATTTTCACCTCACTTTTATTTCTATGATACACATGCTGTATTCACCACTTGTTTATTTTATGTGGTGTATATAACACCCATGAATGTATTTTATAATATTAATCAAGAAAATTATTGGGATATAAATATCCATCTAAGGCTATCTCTTTATTTATGATTTTATAGGAAAGTTACCAAAGTGGTAAGGGTTTTATGTTACAATGTCATTGTATATCTAGATTGTTTATGATTAAGTTTTTGATGTTGAAATATTATGATATATCTATAAAAAACTCTCAAATTTTATCATCCTCTATTTATTTCTTAATAATACATAATTTCAATTCAATTTCTTTTCTTTAAGTACTCAAGAGAGCAAATGATTGTTTTTTATTGATAATATTCTTTTTTCTCTCTTCTATTGAAAATTCTTTTTATTCTATATCAATTTTATCTAAAAATGTTTTAAAGAACTTTTTTAGTATTCAGCTATTATTTTTAAACTAATTTTTACCCATTTATGGATTTTTACAAAAAATGTTTTAAAATTAATCTTCTTATCACTTTCCAAAATGAGGTACTTTTGACTTTTTACTAAAAATGTGATAAGAATATTTGTTTTAACATGAATGAAATAAATGAAATATTATTCCATCATGACCAGTAAATTATTTAAATATTATTTTAAAAGCTTAAAATGTTATTTTAAAATAAATTTTTTTCTATAATATTTGGGAAATTTTTATATTTTTAAAAAGTGATTTTAGAATGGAAAGGATATTTTACTCAATAATTTTTTAATAATATTTTTGTTTTATTTCAATTCATTTACAAAAAAATCAGATTTTTTATGGTTTAATAGGGATATGACCTAATGATACCATCCTTATATTTTCTATGGATAGTTTATGATTATTTCGAACATTGTTTATGAAACCTATTTTCTCCCACAATTTATGCTATTATGAAATGTTTATGAAAGCTTTTTCATTTTCAGGGGTTATGATATGATGAATGATTTTTTGGTACACATATGTAAGATTATCATTATTTTAAGGGTGTCCCTGGAATCAAATATCCCTCCAATGTTTTGGGAAATTAATAATGTTCTATGATCTCAAAGAGGGCACATTGGAGGTTATATTAATCCCAAATACGGTACACAAGAGGTTATTGAATGCCTAAAAGAGAGTAGACATGAGGTTATACTATGACCAAAAGTGGGAACATGACAGGTTATCCCAGTCCTAAAGTGGGTATATGGGTGGTTATCCCAGGCTTGAAAATTTATGAATTTCATGGTGGGTATCCTTGATATAAGATGTTATATTCTTATGTGTATGCCAAAAATCTATGTCTTATGATAATGTTATGCTATTGTGGATTACGTTCTTTCATTAATTTATGATTCATGTCTTATAAACTTCCAATATTTATTCCATGACCCAAGTTTATGATCTATGATACGTAGGGTATGATTTTAAAATGTTATTGTCATATTCTCATACCCCTATGGTCATGGTATGTTGATATCTCCTTGGTTTACCCTTAATGATAATTTGGGCTCACCCTTTCTTATTTTTCAATTCCCCAGGTTTTGGATAATGGGTTTAAGTAGCGTATGTCTATGAAGATTACTAAATGGGATTCTTTTGTGGGATATGTTGATGATCTTTCATAAAATAATAATATTGTGTTTCTATTATCTAAAGGCACCAAAAAATTATGGTCCTCATATGAGTATTTGTGAAATGTTTTGAATATACATTAAAAAAGATGAAATATTTATATGTGAAAATATTTTGACATTATAAATGTGGGATTCAGGTGGTATGTTGTAAAATTAATACAAAAATAAATATTTTATGTTGAGATCCATGTTATAAGGGAAAATAAATGAGTTTTATGATTATATATAATTTTCAAGATATATAATTAAAGGAACTCAAGGGTTTACCATTTGTAAACAAGGTTCACACTTAGTGAAGTTGACAAATTAATCAAAGAATGTGTTTCTAGGACATCAAATATTTATACCTTGATGAAATAAATACTGATCTTGGATTACATCATTATATTGGGATTTATAATAAGTGAAAACCCCGTATCCACTAACATGTGACTATGTTCATGAAAAATTAAATGATATAGCCACTCATTTGGTAAACCTTCATAAAAAACATAAATAACATAGTTGGGAAAAGAGATCAATTTTTTTGATTTACCTTAATGGAATTGTTATATGTCAGGCATTTTTATGATGTAATATATATAGAAAAAAATTTATGTGATAGTGTCAGTGGAATGTTATTAAATAAAATTAGTAAAAAAGGATGGAATTAATTGATGGTTTTACATAATTGAGATGGGGATACAGGAAGAGATGGAACTAGAGAAGGGTGAAAGATACACTTTTCTTCCTCTTTCTACTTACACTCATTCCAGGTAAGAATGATATCAACTTTTCAACTTCCCGAATGACACAAAGGTTCTAGATGGGTATTCATCAAATAACAAGAATATAAATTCAATGATTGATTTAAATTTAAAGGGTCTAAAATCACATGGATATCATGTTTTGATTGAATATCTAATACATATAACTTTATACTTAATTTTTCCTAAGAATGTCCATCACACATTAACCATGATGTTTTTCTTTTTCATGTCTATATACAGTAAATATATAGACCTAGTGAAATTTCATGCCATATAAAATAAAATTTTTATTATATTATGTGAATTGAAGATGTTCTCCCAACTGTTATTATTTGATATGATAATTCAATTGATCATTCACTTGGTTAGAGTGATCCAGATATGTGTTCATCTATATTATAGATAGATATACCCCATGGAATGATATATGATGATTTTGAAAGGGTAGATAAAAAATTGAAGTTTTCTAGAAGGTTGTATTACATAGTGATATATTGTTTAGGAAGATATTGTATTCTATACTGAAAACCTATATGGTGTGGAAAACATTTTCTACAAAAATCTCTTCACACTGGGAAACTTGTGGGTGTAAGAGTTTCTAGAATAGATGTAGTCATAATTACAATTATAGAATATGAATATTCTCACCTTTAAATTTTACATAATAGTATAGAGGTTTCATATGATATTAAAATTCACAAATTAATTAGTAGGAATTTCAATCCATCAAGGGACAAAATTAAGATATCAAATACACATAATCAATATTTTAGAGGATAGTTTAAATACAATATTTTTAATTATTCAAGTGTAAATATGAATTCAATTTCAGAAGACCAAGTGTGCTTGTATTATCTCATTATGGTTATATAGTAAATGGTTTTACGTTCTATACAAAGTAAAATGATAAACATAGTACCATGAAATATAGTGGAGTTACACTTGTGGCTGAAGTGATGAATGTTTTATATGAAGCAAATAAATGAAATTTATGTGAATATGTAATAATTTGGAACTATCAAATAGATGTAGGATCTGGATCACACAATATTCAAAGTAAATTTTTTTCAACAAAATTGGGGTTTTAATAGGATTTTAGTTAATATCGGTGAGTTTGGATATGTTAAAGTTGATTTTAGTACGGAACGATATAAGGATGAACCATTAACAATGATAATATAGTCAATACACATATTTTATATATCAGATCCAATAAATAAAAAGTGGTCAATTGTTCTGTTATCGACCGAAAACATTGAAAGGTTGTATGTTAATTCAATTGGGTATTACCCTTTTATTGGGACATCAAAATCATTTCACCATCATCCCAATGTATATGGGGTCTTGTTTGTTATAGTAGACCACATTGAGTGGATTTGGATGCTCAATAAAAGGGGTCAAATACCACCATCCTTTAAATAAAAAAGAGAGTGCAAAAATCATGTTATATATTTTTTGTAATGTACATTGTGTTACCTCATAATATTATCTCTCAACTATATTATTTACATAATCAATGTTAAATATTTAACCAATTCTATAGATAATTAATTCTACACATGTATTTTCTCTAAATCCTAAGTAACAATAGGTTTCTCAAAATACTGATGCTTCTAATGTAGAGGGACAAAAAGTTTATCCACATGTCAATATTACCTATATAGAGGATAAATATATTAATGATATTGAGGATAAAGAAATGGTAGAAGGTGAAAAACCTATATCCTAAAAAAATAAAATAATCACAGCATGACTGTGTTAACAAAAATTATAAATGTTTGAAGTATAGGAAAAAAATTTCAGGTTGGATAGAATGCACACAACTATCCTGTTAACCCCAACAGTTCTATTTTAGTTAGTTACATTGGGGTCACCACCCAAATGCACATATTAATTGATATAAACACGTGAAAAAATATTGTACCCATTGTTAGGGAACTAATTTGGAAAGATATTAGGGTTAGATTTTGATATTATTTATTTATTTAAATAAAAAATAAAATAGTGAAACATTGATTCACTCATCATTATTAGTTACAAAGTACATTTATAATTGATTAATATTAAATGAAATTTGTATCAATTGTCACTAGAAGGGCTCATAGAGTATTTTTTATAATTTTTATGAAGAATCATCTCTCGTATGCATAAGGGACAGTAAACCCACACCCAACACAGATGTATGCACACATGATAAACCAAGAAATGTGGAATACATTTATTGGTCATTGTGAGTAGGCATGTCTTTAGGTACATGATGATTTGTAATACATTACTTGACAATACATGTATTAATCACTTTGATTAATATTTATTAATTTATGATACAACAACTAAGTGCTAAAATATACAACATGCATTGAACCCAACATACCCATATTGTAAAGTAAATATGGAGTTCCCTTCACTTAAAAAATGGTATGTATTTGAAATATATAGAAATACTTTTATCTTTTATGAAAAAATAATAAAATTATATTACTTTGATTACATATATATTGAGGAATAAAATTCCCAATCCACTTCCATCTCACATCATGTGTTATGGAAAGAGGCTCATGTAAATAAAGAATAAATACTAATATATGAAAACACATAAAAATTATGGAAATTATATGTATATATATCATAATAAATTTTTTTTCTTCTTTAAATCAGCATTACAAAACAATTATTACTTATTTTTTATATTTATATCCAATTTAGAATCAAGAATCATCCTTAGATGTACCTGAAGAATGATAAATATCAATGACCTTGAAGTGGCTAGAACAATATGGATGCATCATAAGCTCATGTTTTAGAGTTTTTTTTTCAAACATATTTTGAGAAATAAAATGAACAAGGGGATAATGATAAGAAAATGAAGTATATACATACATGAATAAATTATCTAGAAAAAAAACATAATTGAAGTCTAAGTTGTTGGAGAATTTTGTGGAAAGGAATAAAAGAGAAGAAAAAACACCAAAAAAACACTGTATAAAAATCTTTCCCTAGCTTTGATGCAATTCATTCCCCAAAAAGGTATTCCATAACATAGGTAATTCAACTTTTCATAACAGTTTAAAAAAAATTAAATAAAGAAGACAATGATACCTTTATTGTACTAATATTTTATAGGTTGAAAATGATTGTGATTTATATATATCTACACCCACCCATCACCTTTTTGCGAGGGGTAAAATGTACCATATCGAAGGATATATTATACACTAAACAAATTACAAATGGTCATATAAAATTGGGGATTAATATAGTTCATGAGTTGAGTTACTGATCCCCCTTGATGATCTAGATGTTCACATTGCTGAAATTGTTTTTGGAAATTTTATGTAATGACCATTTGATCATGTAAAAATATATGTCTATAAGGTGGTATTATTTTCAAATTAATTTTTTATGAATAAATTTAAAAATTTAATTAAAAAGTAATGAAATAAGGTATTCTATTATAGATGGAGAAAAGGAAGGAGAAACAAAGGTTGAATCAAATCAATTTAAAGGATCAACCAATTGATCAAAAAGACCTTTATAAAGTACCTTTGCCCCACCAATTAAAATTATGAATTTAAAAATATTTCAATTTCATATAGATACAATGTTCAAAATGGTGATATGGACATTATTTAATTTTATGAAAAAATATATGGAGTAGTCAATATAAAAATTCAAGGTCTTGAGAATGTGGATGAAATCCTTAAGCATGTATAACTGGGAGTCTTAGTTGTAATTGTATACATGAAGTCTGTTTTCATAAATTTTTTATCCAATAGCAAATATACTATGTTAGTTATTGTAAAAAAATATTCATATTTTTTCAAGAATACATATCATTTCTATTTTAAGGGAAACACTTTGAATTTTTTTTCAGACTCATTAGTCCTCATGTTAGTTCTATACAAAAAATATCATTGGAAAAAGTGGAATATTATGTAATAGTGGAAAACTAGCTAATTTTTTTAAAATAACCCTATAAGGGAATGATTGTTCTTAATAGCCATGATTCTTGGGTAAAACTATACAATTTAATGATATCAAATATATTTTCATTCCTTTCATTACATAATCTTTTTAGGGAGAATTGATTTCTCATTGAAATCAATTTGGATACTCCAAATATTTATTTTGGATTTAATGCAAGGAAACTTAAAAATAAACCACAAATGGTGAAATCTATCAATTTGTAATGCGCTATAAGAAATATTTTACAAATAAAATTCAAGTTATACATTTTATATTATGTTTTAATGAAAATTTTATGATAATAGGGTGATGTTTAAATATAATTAAAATCATGGAATGATGATTTTCCATGACCACAAGAAGCCAATTGGATTTTATAAGTGGATAATTATTAGGGTATATATCATAATATTGAAAAATCAAAACATAAATAAAAACCAATTAATTATTTTCATCAATGTTTCTATAGTTTCCAAGAAAAATGATTGAAAAGATTGTGGATAGTACATTTAATAATTTATGAAAGATATCACATTCCATCAATAAATGAGAATCCATGAAGAGGTGTTTCTGACTATTATTAAAATTTTATTTAGAATATTAATTAATTATTTATTTATATATTTAAATTACTACTAATACTATTTACATTATAAGTATTTATAAGTGGAAATAATTTTTAAAAAAATTAGTGGATAAAATTTATGGAGTCACATTGTATGAAAATATTATGAATATGTGAATTCATACTACTTATTTAGTCAATTTTATCATTATTTTATCAACTTATTTTTATGTTAATTTTGTAATCATTTTTATCCCCTTCATTTTAGATAATTTTCATAGATATCACGAAGAGTTGAATTCATCAATAATTGATTTTTCTTGAACTATTTTGTTCTCTATAACAAGAACAACATTCATGGAGAATAATGAATTCTTGATAATGTCTTCGATAAGGATAATGAAATCAAGAATTATATTTTCTTTTTATAGAGGTATTCGTTCATTATTTTATATGTTTATATTTAGTAGTGCGTGTTCTCAATTTTTAAATGATTCAAAGTGTATATTCTCGGTTTAAATTGAAATTTTAGTTAAAATTCCATGTGGAATACACAAAACTATGTTAATACATTCAAGTTGTTTTGATTATCTATGAAAAAACCCATATGCTATTTGTGATGTGTAGGAATCCATCGTACCTCAATATGATACACAGTGTGACCTGTATGAATCGAAAGGAGTGTTCTTAGTTTAAAATTAAATTTCAGGTAAAAACATGCGTCACTTATAGAAAACTAATAAAACAATCTCATATTGTCTTTATACTTTAGGAAAATGATCAATAAGTCATTAGTGAAGTATATGAATTAGACTCATGTCAATCTGACACACAATATAACCGATATGAATCGAAGTGTGTGTTTTTATTTAAAAATGAAAAATCCAAAAATAAAATAAAATATATTTTGATTGTTTTAATACTTTAAGAAAACAATCCATGATTCATTTTTGACATATAGGAATAAGGCACACCATAATCCAATAAATAGAGTGGCTGGTATGACTCAAAATGTGTGGTTTCATTTTAAAAATTATTTTTTAGTTAAAAAAATCTATCAGTCATAGTAAAATGAGAGAACATGATTAGATTGTCTTTATAATTTAGAAAAATGAACCATAAGTCATTTTTGATGTGTAGAAGTCAGTTGAACATCAATTCGATACAAGTTATGATCGGTATGACTCAAAATGCATGTTTTCAGTTTAAAGATGACATTTTAGTTAAAAACTTTTATTAGTGACTAAAAACTTATAAAACACACTTAAATTGACTTTATACTTTAGGAAAATGATCCTTATGTAATTTTTAATGTGTTGTAATCAATCAAATATCAATCCGACACACAATGTGACCGATATGGATCAAAGTGTGTACTTTTATTTGAAATCGACATTTTTGTTTAAAACACACATCAAATACTCAAAATAAAGAAAATTAATTTAGAATGTTTTGATAAATTAGGAAATAACATATATGTAATTTTTGACATGTATGAATCATCCATAGCTTATTTTGAGACATGATGTACCCATTATGATTTAAAATGCGTGTTTTTAGTTCAAAATTGACATTTCAGTTAAAAATATACACGACATTCTAAAAAACAAGTAAAAAAATTAATATTGTTTTGATATAATAAGACACTGATCCATACATTATTTTTATGTTTATGAAATAGATGTACCATAATTCGATACAAGGTGTGACAAGTATGACTTGATTGAGTATTTTACATTTAAAAATGATATTTTAGTTAAAAAAATATTCCAATCACTAAAAATAAAAAAATGATCTTTAATTTTATTTATACATTAGGAAAATGATCCATTTGTCATTTTTGATGTATAATAGCCATCCACATGTCAATCTAAAACATTGTATGACCAGTATGACTCAAAGTTCATGTTTTCTATTTAAAAATTAAATTTTAGTTAACACCATGTGTAACTCACTAAAAACCTACAAATCACATTCAAATTGTCTTGATAAATTCATAAAATTATCCTTAAGTTAATTGTGACTTATAGGAATAAAACATATATTAACCTAACACATCGTATTAATCAAAGTGTTCATTTTTATTTACAATTGAGAATTTAGTTCAAAAGATAGTTGGCATACTCAAAACTAAGAAAATGAATTCTTATTTCATTGATAATTTAGTAAAATGATCCAAAAGTCATTTGTGATTTGTTGGAATAACCCTCACCTCAATACAATACACCATGTGACTAGTATGAATCAAAATGCATTGTTTCAGTTTAAAAATGACATTTTAGTTCAAAATATGTGTGAAATACTCAAAATGGAGAAAACATATTTATATTGTTTTAATACTTTAGGAAAATGATCTATAATTCATTTTGTATATGTAGGAATCAAACATACCTCAATCCAATAGATGGAGTAACTGGTATGACAAGAAATGCGTGTTTTCAGTTTAAAATTGACATTTTGGTTAAAAATATGTGTCACTCACTAAAATTCATTGAAGAACACTTTTACTGTCCTGATACTTTGAAAAAATGACCCATAAGACATTTTTTACATGTAGTAATCATCCAAACAGCAATCCAACACATAGTGTAACTGATATGACTTAAAGTGTGTGTTTTCATTTTTAAAAAGTCATTTTGGTTAAAAACATGTTTTATTCCACAAAAACTTATAAAACACACTTGTATTTTCATGATACCCTTGGAAAATGATCCTTAATTAAATTTTTATGTTTATAAATCAACCACACATTAGTATGACACATGGTGTGGTCAATATGACTCAAAGTGTGTGTTTTTATTTAAAAATGATATTTTAGTTGAAAAGGCGCATGACATTCTCAAAATAAATTAAATTAATTCATATTTTTTGATAATTTGCGGTAATGATCTATAAGTCAATTTTTATGTGTAGGAATTAGTCTCACCTCCATTTGATTAACAGTGTTATCGGAATGACTAAAAATGTTTGGTTTTATTTTAAAAATGACATTTTTGTTGAAAAGTCTCATCACATACTAAAAAATAGTAACACACTTTTTTATTTTTTTGGTACATTAGGGAAATTATTGATAAATAATTTGTGATGTGTGGGAATTATCCATACCTAAATCTGATACATTATGTGATTGGTATGATTTAAACTACGTGTTTTCAGTTTAAAAATGACCTTTTAGTTAAAAACATGTGTCACTCATTGAAAAAATGAAAAATTGAACTTGGATTGCCATTATAATTTAGGAAAATGATCCATAAGTCTTTTATGATTTCTATGAATTATTTTCACATCAATTTGGCACATGGTGTGACCAATATGACTCAAATTTCATGTTCTTAGTATAAAAATTTCATTTTTGTTAAAAACAAGTGTCAGTCATTGAAAACTAAGAAAAAACACTCGGATTGTCTTGATTCTTTAGGAAAATTATACATAAGTCATTTTTGAAATGTAGGAAACAAATTCATGTCATTCTAACATATGGTGTGACCGATATGACTCAAACTACATGTTTTTATTTAGAATTGACATATTACTTTTAAACACACACCACATTTATAAAAGTAAAAAAATCACTCAAATTTTCTTGATAATTTTGGAAAATTATCCATAAATAATTTAAAACATATAGGAGTCAACCACATATTAATTTGACACATGATGTTCATGGTAAAATTCGATGTGTATTTTTGTAGTTTAAAATTGACACTTTTGTTCAAAAAAAAAGTCACATACTTAAAACCATGAAAATTAACTCATATATCCTTAATACTATAGGAAAATGGTTCATAAGTCATTTTTAAAATGTAGTAATTAACCACACATGAATTTGATACATGATGTATCCGGTATGACTCGAAGGGTATTTTTTAGTTTAAATGTGAAATTTTATTAATGTATTGTTTTGAATTTACGGTTAATTTAATTCTTTATAGTATTACTAACATAATAAATTTTTTTATACAGTTTCACTTTTTAATTGATTTGGGATGGTTTGTTCAATAATTGGTAACATTATCAAGCTCTTTTGAGAGGGTTTTGAGGGCCAAAGACAATAGAACATTAGTGTTTTTGAATTTGCTGATGTCTCAGATAAATAATACATACCAATGTAATTACACAAAACCCTATTTGAAATATTTTTATTATAGTTTATTTTATTTTATTTGTGATGTTAGTTTAGTTTAAATTAAAAATTTTATTTTCTATTTTTGTGTGATGTAATTTTAGTATAAAAATGCTACAACATGGATTTTATCAGTGTTAGGAGTAGTTATGATAAAAGGTCACTGTATAAATAATCAAAAGGAACTAATAAAGTGTCCCTTTTATCAGTTCATCATCCTAATTTTTTATGATATTTTTATCTTTAAATAATTCTAATTTCTTTGATAGCATGCTTCACAGGCAACACTGAGTTTAAACAAAACGTGGGAAACTATAAGAAATATTATCAACTATACATTGAAATTGTGGGTATGAATATTATTAACTACATTATAAAAATATGATTTTTTAATTAATTTAAATTTTTTTATTATCTCTTAGGAAATAAGTACTTAATTTTGAGTAGAACCATTTTATGCTTTAATAATTTGTTTTCTTCAAAAATTATTTTTGGTTTGTTTTATGATTAGATATTATAATTAATTTATTAAAATTTTATAAATTTAATTTTATGAAAGGATATTATTTTGGAAATATTCATATGAATATCATCTTTTGTTTAATTTTTGGTATTTTTTTAAAAATATTTACTTTCTAGTGAATAGTGGAAAAGACTAATTTTGGTAAAACCGTATTTTATTTAATTTAAATAATGTAATTTAAAAGTTATATTATATTTTATATTTATTATTAAAGTGAAATAATATCCATTAGATTTAAAAAATTTAATTAATTCCATTAGGATAAACATTGTGCATGATTTAAATATACGTCAATTTTTAGGCTTCAAAATACATTTATTTGGGAAACCGATTTTAATATAATTTTGTGAGTTTATTTTTAAATTAATATTTTCAATTTTTATGTTCAAATATTTTAAATAAACCATTTTTTATTTTTAGATATTATTAATGGAAATAGTGGTGAAATTTATCACCTTAGTAGGGGGTAAATTGAGTAATTAAGGTTAAAAAATAACGTGATAAAGATCTAAATTCATTAAAAACCATTCCTTTAATTTATCTGATGACTATACCTTTTCTATAATCATAAAAAATTAAAAAATATGGCATTTTGTTTCCATTTAGATTTTATTTTGACCTTTAAAATATTTATGTAAAGAAAAGAGTAAAAAATGTCACTCTCTTACTTTTAATATATATAATATTTTGTGATAGGGTTAAAAAAACTTATATATGATAATATTAATGAATTTTTTTTATCAGGGTAATTTAATTTTAATTTTTATTAGTGTAATATTTACCTTAAATTTTAACATAACGCCAACATAATTCTTGTGCATGAAGTAGACAAATCATGTAAATGATTTTAAAAACAAAAAAAAAGTAATATTGTTTTGGATATTTATAGTTCCACAAAAAATATTATAGATAAATATTAAATTTATTTTGAAAATGATTATATCCAAATTCCATATTGGTCATGATCCCTTTAAACTAAAATTTAATAAATATTGTCAAAAATGACATTAATGATATTTTAGAAAAAAATATATTAATAAATTATTTGAAAATAATAAAAATATTTCAATAGGAAAATTAAGATCAGGAAGGATAAAAAATTCCATACCTTTTCCATTTATGTGATTTTTCCCTTATATGTAAATTAATAACCCATTAGGATTGAAAAAGTCGTTACTATGGTTAACATTAAAATTGTTTAACAATGGGATTAAACCAATATATAAGGGTTAAAATGACCTAAAAACATCATTGAAACTAATTTTTTCTTTTTATTTCAACATCACTGTTATCTTATTCTAATATGAGTCATTTGGGTTCCATTTTTCCATGAAAACAACTTAATAACACCCCTTTTCTCTTCTCTTTATGACACATTGAGAAACCTATACAAAATAAACACTAAAAAATTCTATTACCAACTTACTTATACATGAATTAGATCTTATGGTATTCTTAAAGGATCATTCCAATGGTCCTTAAGAAGGTATCTAAATAAAGTCTACTTAAGAAGACATAATCATCTATAACGACTCTTTCAAGTTTATTTCTACTTATACATACTCTAAATCTATTATACCCTTCCAAAAATAATAAATAAATTCTCATAAATATATGGATATTTTATTATTATTATGTGAAAACCAATTTTCATTTCCTTTCCATTCTATGAAAATGGAAAACATCGCTCGTGTGTATGTATGGATTACCATCTCTTTGTAACAGTGTAATTCATTTTTTCATCACTAGTTTAATTATAAGGTTATAAATTTGGAACTAGTGAATACATATGATATTTATGAAATAATTATTCTTCTTAAATTATAATATCATATCCACCTACTTACCTTCTAATCCATTGGAAAATGATAAAGTCGCTCGTGTGTTTGTGTGGACTGCCACCTCTAGAAAACGATGTGATCCATTTTTTCTTTTCTATTTTTCATGGATGGTAATAAGGATATAATTAATTAATATATGTAATATATATGATATTATAATAATTTTGGGATGTTTAATTTTTATTTTCCTTTATTTCATTCCATTTTTCAAAATGTGAAAACAACGTTCATGTATACGTACGACCTACTGTCTCCATGAATGATGTAATTATTTTTTCTCTCATTATCTTTTATATACGAATCTAAATATTTATATAATGAATATATATATTATATATTTAATGATTTAAATTTTTGATATAATTTAACCATAATGAATATAAAAGGAATGAAACTACTGAACCAAAATTTGTATGAAAAACGAAGGAGTTAACACCCCAAATAGTAGTAATACTTAAATATTGATAAAAAACATGTAATAAAATATATATGACATTATATATTGGTTATGGTTTTTATATTTAATTATAATAAATCTAAATTTAAAATAAAAAGGTTTAAATATCTTAATAGTCATGTAAATCTAGAGGTAAGGGATTTCGTCTCAATTTC
Source organism: Viscum album (assembly GCA_963277665.1). Lineage (NCBI taxonomy): Eukaryota > Viridiplantae > Streptophyta > Magnoliopsida > Santalales > Viscaceae > Viscum > Viscum album. The sequence continues at coordinate 1,031,441,798 of OY728121.1, read as the reverse complement.
CACTCCATTGTGACATATTTGGTATTATGAACTTATTTATTTTTTGGTGGTGTATATACTACTACATTGATGTATTTAACAATAATAAATATTTATATATAATGACTAAAGTTTAAATTAATATTTAATATTTTAATTTAATTCAATTTAAAATTTATAAAATATGTAAAGATTTATTTTTAAATCACATTTTTGGGATTTCCTGTATTTTTGTTGAAGGAATAATATAATCTATTCTTCATAAACATAACCTATTTTCTTATAATATAGATATTTAAGGATCTTCCTTGTTTTCTTCAGACTATTACTATATTTTTAACTTTAATAAAGAAAAGTAATGTCTAAAATAAAATCAGATCTTATTTCTCTTTTTATCAGGTATATTTTCTTCTATGTCTATATTTTTCAATTTTTTTTACAAAAGCCCTTTTTATTGAATAAAATGATTTATTATGGACATGTTATGTTATCCTTTGATTTTTTAAATGTTTTAAAGGAATATTTTAAATTTTCTATGAAAGGATAATTTTTTTTACTTTTTATATAAATAGTCAAAAGGAATGTTTCGTTTTAACATATACGACATTAAAGAATTTTACCACTGCTATAACCATTTTATGCACTTTAACTTATTATATAAGTTTTCAATGGTTTTAGAAATAATTTTTATATTGGAAAATTATTATAAATTTTTTCATCCATTTTATTCTTTTTTCCAAAATATATGATTTTATTATAAAAAATTTAGTTCTCAAAAATCAATAGCCACATTTTATCTATTACTGATTTTTTGGTCATTAACTCACTATTGAAATATTCAATTTTTTTGGTTATTGTACATTCCATTTCTCTTAAATATCTATATTATTTTAATCATAGATATGTTTGTTTCATAAAATTTATACATTTATACATATGGTGTTATACTTTGAAAGTTATTTGAATGATTGGGGAAATATTTATATTCAATATTTTTACTCAATGAAGATATTTATTGATAAGGAATATTTTTTATGAATTAAATTTATCATTCAATATATAAGGAATTAATTGGACATATAGTGATGGGTGGAGCCCCGTTATAGATAGTCTCTCTATGCATCGATAGGTATCATGAGACAAATTAGTTAGCTATCCTTATTAATTTTTTTTGGTGTGTATCTAGTCATTTATTAAACTGTCTTGGCACAAGGCCTCATAATTAAAAATATCATGGTTCTATAATATAATAATGTCCAACATTAAAAATTTACTTCATTAAGAATTAAATTACATTATCCATGAGATTACTTCATTTATGTTATTCATGGATTCATTTCATTCCGATGTTTTTGATTAAATAGAATATGTTTTTAGTTATTTACCTTTCCATATTGATTATACCTTATTCACTGATGATATATTCCTCTATACATAACCCTTACCAGGTGTATGATTTCACCATTATTTGGTTTTCATTTGAATATGATATAAATAAGGATATTATAAATAATATCAAGGATTCAAGAATTTTTCTTATGTAATGTATTTTATATTTCCAATGTAATATGTGATTCATGTATGTATCTAGTTTTTGAAGACTACTATACTAATTAATATTTCATGGTGAGTTCCATTGTATATTTTTCCAAAGTAATAAAGATTATAATGGATCTAGGTTACTGGATTTGGGGTTGTTAAAATTATCACTACAATTTTTTTAATAAAGTGCCCCTTTATCAGTGATAAAATAAGGACGATAAAGGACCCCCTTTATCAGTGTTTTTTAGCACTAATGCATGGATATTTTAACATTTCTATTTTTATAACTAATAAATGATGTTGAATTTTAATAGTTATTATAACATAATTTTTTCTATCACTAATGAAGTGTCTTTTTAGTACTGCTAAATACAATATATATAGTAGTGTATGTTAAATTTTTTTCATAGGATGGATTATATTGGTTATGTTGTTTAAGATTTTCTCATGGAGGGGATTTTTATATAGTTAGCTATGGGATTGAAATTATATAACCCATTACTAATTAGTTTTTATTACTAATAGAAAACCAAAAAATAGGTAATGCATATATTACACTGTTTATTTGGAAAAATATTTTTTATAAATTTAATTATAAGTTTTAGTTGTTGTTTAATCCATATTATTTATCTTCGTGTTTCATGTGTTTTAGTTTTCAATCATATTTTTTTTATTTTTACTATGAACATTTGACATGATTCTAGTTTTTCCCATTATTATATAGCCTTATAGGGGGATGGGGGGATTAATATTCATTATCTATGTTTTTATTCTTTACTGTTCTTTTATTTAGTATGCTAATTCTTACATAGCATATGTTTTAATATAATACCACACTAACTATCTACTATTTATTACAATGTAAGATTCATTTATGTCCTATCATCCACACACTCCCTACTACCACAGATTATATTAATTCATGATGATTTACTAACCTTTATAATTATCCTAGGTGTTCCCATTATTTGATATGTTTTTTCACACTTCCACGAAGAGAAATCATAGAGAAAATTGAGGGATAAATAGAGAGAGGAGATCTAGATTGAAACACTTTTTATATTTCCACTCACACATGATTCATGGATCTCTATATTGGTGGACAGTTATATTCATGAAATATTTATAAAAAAATGATAAAAACCATTCACATGACTTCATCATTGAAAATATCACTTCTCTTTTCTAACCGTTTTCATCCAGTTTCTTGGTGTTGTCCTAGAATTGTAAGTTCCATCTTGCTTATTATTTCAATTATGGGTTATAATCTTGTATATGACCATTTATCTTTTTTGAGTGATTTATTCAAGTACAATAGTGGATTCTACAATCCTTATGCCTATTTTGATCATAGGTTCCTATAATGACAAAGGATTCTTTGCTGGATAGTTTCTATCGTTATGTGTTTTTTACATGATTTCTTTTAAGCCTCTATTTTTATGTTTTCTATTTATTTATTTTTCATAATAAATAGACCGTGAGGTTTTTTTATGGTTTTGAATATAGGTCTAAATCTATTTTAATCATGTTATATCCTTATAATATTTAATTTCTATAGTTTTTATGGAGTTTTATAACTGCCTCTTCCTTCATCGTCTCGTTTCTTCTAAAAAAAATATTTTTTCATTTGTAAATAACCTTAAAAACTAGAAATAAACATTCCTATGTTGAGTGGGTAATTCATGTTTAACAGATCCCTCCCCACAAAAATTGGTATCAAAGATAGATGTTGAGTCTAATAATAACTTTTACTAAGTTTGAAATTGAGAAGTATAATGGAGAAGATGATTTCAATTTTTAAATATTTTAGATGCATGTTTTTCTTGACAATAATGAATTTTAGGATACTCTTCATGGATCAAATAATAATATCACCAGAGGCTCTTCCAATGGGAAGAATTTGACCTATTATTCTTATTTTGACCTTGATATTATTAAAAATCCCACACTATATTATTGTTGACCTTAGGTGACAATGTCCTAAAAGATTTTTTATGAGACCTCTTTTGGTTCTATCTGGTTGAAATATGAACATATTTTTATGAATAAGTTTTTTCTCAGTAGGATTCAAAAAATAGGAATATTTATAATTAAAAAAAGGTCCTTGAAACTACTTTATAGTTGTTTTTAGATGAATATAATAATGAGGTTTTAGATTTGGCCAATGTTGATATAAAAATAGAAGATAATGATTAGTTTTACATGTTGTTAAATTCTATAGATGATTTATTAAATACTATTTGGATTTTATGATATATGGTAGGGATTATATCAACTTATTGGATGTGAATCCCAATGTTCCTTTCTAGGTATATTCAAATGTATAGTCTGATGGTGGAGGGTAGTGGGGTGAAGTCTAGGTCAGGGTTTCTTAATGTTATGGGTATCAAAAAACAAAAAATAAAAAAGAGAAAAATGATGGTAGTCACTTTTAGAAACTATCAAACTATTTGTGTGGTAAAACTAACCAAATTAAGTGATACTACCTTAAGAATAATCCTAGGGATATAATGGCCTAGAAAAATTTTGTACACACTAGTTTTTATAGTTTTGATATCTCGCAGTACTTAGAGACTTTACAGAATCTTTTGGAATATCACTAGGTTTTATTTCTTCTAAAATCTAAGGAATGAATCTGTTTGTGATTTTCATGATCCCCTAGATGGAAGGAGGTCATGAATATGGGTTGTGAGTCTATGTATACTTATATCCAGGTGGAGATATGTCACATGTCCGGTATATGTGATTAAAAATTGTGTGTTTTCTACTACCTTACAAATTATATTTTAGTTTTATAAATTTTATTTTTAGGATACCTTTTTTAACTATCGAGGATGGTTTTGATCTATGTTTGTGTTTATTTTTAGGTGTTTGTATTTAATTTGTCGATTTTAGTGAATTAAATTATGGTGGTGATTCGGGTATGTGTTTTGGTAAGATTTGTTAATGTTTGTTTTACTTTGATTGATATTCTTTATAAGCATGTTTTATGTGTTCGTAGTAGTAGATCAGTTGGTACCGATAGACAAGTGCCACTTTGGTACATGATATAGAGATAATCAGAACGGGATGATTGTGACAATTCTTAGTGGATTTCTGTTAGATTGAAAACTATCTAAACAAATTAATAGGTTTGAGTGGTTTTCAAGAGTATCACATCTATTTTACATTGAATTTATAAGATAGGTATTTGTGTATTTTTCATATTGTTTTTAAAAAATTAAACTGTAAGTTTTAATTATTATATTTTCCATGTTTATTTTATTTACATTTCATGTGTTTTAGTTTTTATTCATATTTTCTTTAGTTTTTTTGTATATTTGATATAATGCTCGCTTGATGTTTTACCAAGTGTTTTTAATTTCATCATACATGAGGTGATATTTCGATAAGTTATTCTCACGTATCCTTTGTATATGGAGAGTTAATATTGTCTTGGGAAATATTAATATGATATGTCACATGTTATGGGTGTTTTAATCTTACATGAAGTTCATGGGGATCCATTATTATGTATCCTCACACCTTGAGTGTTTAATCATCCATACCTATGGTTTTATTCTTACATGGGAATTTATTAAGAAAATTAATTCTCATATAGAACATGTTTTAATGTTACCCCACACCAACTGCCTATGATTTTTTATAATAGATGTTTCTTTAGTGTTCCCTTGATCAAACATTTTTCCTTAAAGCTTTTGATTCTATTGATGTGTGATGATTTCCTCTTTAACACCACCAAGATTTTAGTAAGTGTTATTCTTTAAATAAATATTATGTTTAATATATTATATAATACAAAAATCCAAAATAAAATGAATTTATTTTAATTAGTTATGTATTATTATTATCATATTAAAGTATAATTTGATATTTTATAATACCAATGAATTTATGAAATTTAATTTTTAGGTGATAAATAATTATGTACAATTGGATATGATTAAAACCATTTAGTGTTAAAAGGACTATTTTTTCAAGAATTTTATTTGTCTGTACATTGTGTATTTTTATCTTAAAAAAATAAATTAAATATTTTTAAAATATTATTTTAATTTTTTTTCAATGTATAAAGAAATATATTAGTATTTATTTAATTGATAATTTATATAATATTAAAAAAAATTAGGTTTAAAAGATAAATTTTCATATTAAAACAAGTTTTCATCATATTTCATGTTTCCATTAAATTTATACTTTTTAAATTATAGAAGTTTAATTATGAAAAATATATTTTTTGGATTAATCATTTAAAAATTAGCTTAGTGTGAATTTATAGGATTCTTCTAAAAAAGTTTAATTTTTTTGTGAATAGTGAAAATACCATTTTTACAAATACTGTCATTTTTATATCATCATGATATAATAAAGAATTAAAAGTTTATATAACCTTTTTTACAAAACAAATATATGTTTATGTATTAAAATAAAACCTTTAAAAATATTATGTTGAATTTAGAAAACTATGTTTGACATTTTAAAGACCAAATTATGTTTTATTATAATAAAAAAATATTTTTGATCATTTTTATTAATTATGTATATAAAAGGGTACATTTAGTTTTGTATTGGATTTAAAATTACATAATTTTAATTTTTTAAACCATAAACCAATAAATATCATGATAATCAATAAAACACATGATTTTTATGTAAATTCATTTTTTCACTTAAACATGCATTTTTTCTAAAAATTGTTTTTATTGGGTTAAGTAGAATTTTATTAAAATTAAATTTTATCACCTCTAAAAATTGAATGTGATAATTTTTTTAAAAAAAATGAGAATCATAATTTCAAAATTATCTAATATGTGTAATTTTATTTTTAGGCATACAAAATTTATTATGGTAAAAATATAAGTTATCGCGGTCAACTTAAATTATGGTAATAAGTTAAATCAAGAGGAAAAGTCATAGAATATCTCAAAACATTTCCATTATTTATTTTTTTGATCAGTGGATCCACTAAGGGTTACCATCACTCAATTATTTTTTACCTCTAGATCAACTTTCTTATAAATTTTACAATCATTTTTTATGTATTGGCATTATGATTAGGATGGAATCCAGTATTATCTAAGAGTGGGTTAGATTGGGGGATCACTTGTTCTTATGGTGAGATTAATATGGTTGATGCTGGTATTTGAGTACCCAATTGGGAAATTACATTGTGTGTTAGGATAGACTTCGATTTTGGCATTTGGACAATCTCATAATGCCCATGAGTATTAAGGAATTGTGATTAGGTAATGGGTAAACACATCACTATGTGTCATGGAGAGTTTTTGGATGAGTCCAACAAGAGGTGGTCTGATCAGTTTTTATTTTATATTTGACACTGTGAGGTGGAGAAAGCATAGATAATATTGTTAGACCGCCGAATGTGTGTTTTGGTAGGTTATCCCTGTGTTGGTGAGAAACCTAACCTGGAATGAACCATTACAAGGAGAGTAATTGGGTGGGGAGAACCATAATATTTGGGATGAATTGGTTTGTGAAACTTTGTAATGTTAGGATGAAGAGGTGTAGTTAAGATCCATCCTTGTGTTGGATACAGTAGTGAGATGGTAGCTCTAATTTTGATGAGTTGTATACCTCAGTGCTTGGAGATTAATAGTGGATACTCATTATGAGTTCTAGGGTAGAATACAATGTTTTGGTGGTGAATTGATGATCTGGATAGGTTGGGATTATTGCTTGAAGGACCACCCAGACTTCTTAGGGACGATAATTGTTATAGTGGGGAGATTGACAATTCTTGTGTCATTATAGATTGTGAAATTCATTGGAACTTTTATTTTTTTGTCCCAATGTAGTGTACACTTTTAGAGTTGGGATTCTATGTGTTGTAAAATATCATGAAATAGTTTTTTACATGTTTAGAGGTTCATACAATATTTTGGGATCTTGGGTGAACATTGGAGTAGGTTTCTGGTGACCAATTCTTCTAAATCATTCCTCAAGTGGATTATCACACTATTATGTGTGAGGGTCATTCCATGATGAGGGTTGAGTGAGAAACTACCATACCATAATAAGGTGCTTCATGATATTGTAAATGATGCATAAGAGTAAAATTATATTGCATAAGAGTTAGGAGATTTTCCATTTTTTGGAAGAGTTTAATGGGTTGTGCTATGAAAAGTTAGTGTCCATACATGGCGTGGTGTTTTTTGGGGTTTTCACTAAGTAAAAGACTCTTACTGCGGGAAATTAAATGAAGACCCATAGCTCCTATACTAAAAATAAGACCCTTACAAAATAGGTTGAGAACCCTTATATGTCGGGTTGAGGTCTGTTAAATATAGGGATAGGGATCCCAATATTTTTAGTTTTATTTTTTTATCTGAAGAAAACATGGTCACTCCATGTTGGAATATCACAACGGTTGATGAATTTGGGAGCATGAGGCACCAAACCATTATAAGGTTTTAAATTACTTGGAGGATTTGACCCTTTATAAAAAAGTGACATCACATTACGACTTAGAGGGTTCAATCCATGTTGAAGATGGGAAAGGGTGTTAAAATCTCTGTCTGGGGGTGTTCATTCCATAAAAAAGATATATCACACTATGAACAACCCTCTTCCAATATTTTTAAATAGGGTAAGACCCGTCATTTTGGGGTTATCCACCATTGGTATTTAGAGTATGGGGATGACATGGATGTCAATTTTTTACTCGATGTCTTCCTACTCTTTACCCTTTAAGTTACCCCTTTGTAGAGGGAATTTTCCTTCGATGAATCTAAAGTGATTAAAGATGATTTTATCTCTCTATATCTTTCATTCTTATTTAACATTCATTTATTTGGATTTGATATTATTTTGGGCCGGGGTTTGTCATTGATTCTTCCATAGCATGGTGGAATTAGGCATAAATGATGTGTCTATTGTGAATCATGGATAAAAGATACCATGAAAGGATAAATTCACATTGATGATTTCTGTTTCATTGGAGGTTTGTCACTATATGAGTTTTTATAGGGTCTTCATCTGAATTGGATGAAATGTTTGAGTGTAAGGGTTCCTTGTGGTAAGTATTTCATTCATGGATGTTCCAGGAGTATGCAATGAGATGTGAGAATGTCATTGCTCAAATTATGGGTGAGTGGATTCCACTCCATCCATTTTTATATGACTATTAATTATTTAATTAAATTAAATAATTAATAAATAATTATTATAATTAAATATTTTTGATATTATTCCTTGATATATGTGATATTGATATGATACAAGCATGAATGAGTCATGGATGGACTTTATTGATGATGTGTGAAACATCATGAGGATAATAACACTGAATGAGGCAAGTAGTCCCTATAAATCTTCCTATGGTTTAAGAAATTCATTTATGTTCATGTGATATGAGATCTTTCCAAATTCATGTGAATACCAATATATTTAAAATTAAATCATTTCCCAAAATCTCAATAGACATAATAAAAGTTTCAAGGTCCATAATGGACCATTGAAAACTAGCTTGATTCCTTAACAACCAATTGATGTGGTTATGACCATAAATGCATGATATGAAAAATATGGACCTTATATGGGGTATAAATAAAATGAGATGTCCAGGAATTGAAGACAGGGGGACTTTGGCCTCTTAGTCTAAAAGCAGGTTCCCTATTATTTCTTGTGGGATATGGAGTCGCCTGATGACTATGTCACCAAAGTGTAGAAGATTCTAGTTGATAACGAAAGAGACATATGTGGGGTCCTCAAGATTCATATGAATTTAAGATATCTTAGGTCAGTTTCTTGAGGGTATTCGAGAAATTATTCAATGTTTTGGACTACTAGAAAAAATTGAGCCTAACTTACATATCATTCAAGATAGGAAGTGCACTATTGAGGGTCAATTAGAGTCAATTTAGTTGTAATGAGTAGGACAAGTCCTTTTTTACTAGATTTGATGTGGTAGGTGATTTTTCAGGAGTTAAGGGGTCTGATATATCTCATAATTGATATGTGATATAAGACCTAAGTATAGTTCATGAAGATTAATACAAGGCTTGGAATCCATGATGCCAAGAGGCTTAGAGCGAGATAACTTAAGATAGTCCCTAGTTAGAGAGACCATACTATAGAGTGAAAAATTGGATGGGAATTTCGATTAACCTCCTGAGTCTAAGATTAATAAAGGGAATGTGGGACAATATTACCATGTGCTATTAGTTATGCATTGGTTCTAAAGATTCAATGCCAGGAAGGGGACGAAGAACCCAAATAGAGGCTTATGTGGGTGATATGGGGATGATTATGGGTTTGACAAGATGTGATTGTATAAAAAATATAGTCATTAAGATATCAACAAGTGTGTCTAGTTTAATGATGATATGTGATTCAAGATGAGGAGATTAGCCCTAAAAAATCGACATCTTGGTTGAGTGGGTGAGCTTTTGGGGTTGGTTGTGATGTCGTTATTATGTGTATTATATATGATTCTAGCTCGAGGAGTGAGTATTCCTTATAGTTCCTAATTATGTTATATAATTTTCCTAGGTGGGGATTGAGTATGTCCCTCGGTTAATGATGATGTGGTATATGTTTCCTTGGGGGAGATTAAGTGTACCCTTAGTTTCCTATTTTTAGGAACCATACATGTAGTAAAAGCATTAAAATATAAGAATTTTTATTTTTTTGACAATGAATATACTATAATATACTATATTCAGTACATCTATACCCAAATCATTCGAAGGATCACGTGTAAGTCAGTTAATGTTTGAAAACAATATCAAACTGGTACCTTGATGAAAGGTTGCAATCCTAGTGTTTTCTTCCCACTCCATATTTTTGTAACAGAAATAAACCAAATAATATATCCTCTAGATCATACATAAATGTATTATATATCTATGAATGACTTTATTTAATTATTGGGTGCTATTATAAAATATTAAAGGCTCTACGATGCTCGTACAGTCATTAGAATGTCACATGATGGATCCCAAAACATGGATTAATCCTTCCTTGATATTTCTATCTCTAAAATATTGATAGAATGGAGGAGATGTTAAAAATATATAAATCCATACAAATTTCCATCAATATTACTCATGGATCAAATATAGGCTCAAATAGTTATATTTAACTTCTAAAAATTTCACTTTGCTCCTTTGATAGGTTAAAAATTAAAACTGGAGAAAAAAAACAGGGATATCTAAGTAACCATGTCATACCTATCATAGATATTTTACCATTAACTAGTGACATTATAAAATAAAATATTATATGAACCATTAACTAGGAAAATTTCTCATAATGATTTTCAATACATGAATAGACAACATTCACTCAAAATATAATACTTTCTTGTATTCAATTATTTATAATTAAATAATGTACCAATACATTGAGAAATATAGTAAATTCCAATTAATTTAACTTTAATAATATAATTTATTTAATTCACTTCATATTGTTCACTTGGTAATCCCCTAGTCCTTTCATGTGGTGCCCACTTCATCTTGAAATCCAATTTATCCCAATTAGTGGAACTTTTGAATACAAATTGTGTGTGACCCTGTAATGCCCCGACCCCAGTTACCCAGAGTTGGTACATTATTACATAACATTGGCATGATACAAGGAAATAATGTCCCAAAAGACCGATTAGTTTAGTAGCCTTGGAAGTACCAGATACATTTATATGTTTGACATTACATTATAAAATGAAAAACAAAAAGAATATTGTCTCCATTGGCCACATTCATATCCCATAGACTATTCCGGCAGGTTAATCGTAAAATAATTCTTCACATCCTGGGAAAATAAAACATATAAAGGGGTGAGATTAGATTCTCAGTAAGAGTAATAAATACAACGAATGATAACATAAACATTAGGCATGATGAATAATTGAAAACACATGACTTTACAAATAATAAACATGGACCCTTTATGGAAGGAATATGAGCTGAGTAAATAATTCCATAATAAAACATAGTCATGTGTATTCTACTATTCTAATCACCACATGAAATATCAATATTTAATCTCATAATTATGTAATGAATAATGATGGACATTCTGAAACATTTTGTCAAGGCCTCGTCCAAGACGTCTAAAAATGATTAAGGCCTCGGCCAAAACCATATATCAAAAATTGGGAAGGCCTCAGCCAATTCCACGTCTAATTGTCTCATGAGACATACCGATGCCTCAAGGAGCTATATTGGGCTCCACCCATCACTTACTACGTCCAATGCATTCCTCATATGAAAAGGTTGAAACATAACACAAACATTCGTATTAAAACTAGCATACGAAATGTCAATACTTTATCCATAAACCATGAATGGTATAAAAATATCCCATCCACAGTGAAAAATAACTCATTAAATACAATATGGAAGACTTTATTATAAAAAATTAACCTCAATCAAGAATAATGAAGGATATTTGAAAAGATGAAAATAATCATCAAAACTGTTTGAGAGAAATATCCCCTTTTTCTTGAAAACATTTAAAAGTCTCACTATTTATCAAGAAGTCATTTAAAATAGATTTTTGAATCCAAGTTTTTCATACCACATTGAAACTTTTAAAAGGAATTTTAATTTGAAAACATTAATTTCTATAGAAATAAATCCTTAAATTTTTTTTAAGACATGGACATTAATGAGAAAGATTTAGAAGAATAAATCTTTAAAACATTTAAATGATATTACATTTAGAGTTCCTAACCAAAAGAGAGATAGTTGAATAAATATAATTGAGGGAACAAAAACTTTATAATATCATGATAATAAAGGTATTCATGATATATTATGTCAAAGTACATTATATAAACCATTTAAAAGTGAATTGGTGTATAACAAAAAAGAAGTATCAATGGATTGTAAATTGAGATGAAATCCCTTATAAAGACCGTATCCTTAGGTAAAGGATATATCAATGACATAATTATGTGTGAAAAATATAAATATAGTCAATATGATTTTATATTCAGTGTAAATAAATTAGAGGACATTCACAAATATTCTTGTAAAAAAACACCAATGAATTGGATGTTTAACTCAATGAATGGAGATTGAGTTAAAATTAATCTTATCAAGTTCATATCGATGACTTGAGAATTTATCAATGGAGTGATAATGTGTGTCAAAATTATATCCACATAAAGGGGAGTGGAAAATACTACGAAAATTATAAATAGTTATTCCACACATAATCATGGAGTAAAATAATCAATGAAGTATGCATAAAGCTGAATGAGTGGAAACTAAAATTTGAAATTCCCTTAAAAATTTTTTAACATAAGAAACATACATCCCATGAAAGATGGATAATAAAATGAAGATGTAAATACCCATAAATTAATGTATATTACACTAGGAATAAAATCATGTGAAGTACTTAATACACCACATGCAATAAATAAGTGGCGAACAATGGAAATCTCACGAAATTAAGAGTGAGATACGAAACCCCTTACCACGTTGTAATCAATCGAGTCGTATGACCAAAAGTTAATAATCACCAAATGAATCATAGTATACCATTAATATAATAGAATCATGATAATATATATCAAATGGTAGTAAAAAATACACCACATGAAATAAATAAGTGGCGAACAATGGAAATCTCACGGAATTAAAAGTGAGATAAGAAACCTCTTTCCACGTTGTAATCAATCGAGTCGTATGACCAAAAGTTAATAATCACCAAATTAATCACAGAATACCATGAATATAATAGAATCATGATAATATATATCAAATGGTAGTACAAAATACACCACATGCAATAAATAAGTGGAAAAAATGGAAATCTCACGGAATTAAATGTGAGATAAGAAACCCCTTACCTCGTGTCCGACTTGACTCGTTTGTTCTTTAATCACCTGAATAATAAAATAAAGATAATTTATAATTTCTTAAGAACCTTTTTAGAGTTTAATATTCCTTTCATATCACTTATTACCATGCTATAAACATTATGTAATCATTTAAGTTAATAATGGTCGTTTTGTCGATATTTGGTACTTGAGTCAAAAATGAACTTGTTATAATTACAAATTGTCCATGTGGTCAAAATTCTGTTATCTCCAGTATCATATTAATGATTTAAATATTATATATATCATATATATCCAGTATATATATATATATATATATATTTATAATTATAATTAGTTCCTGATAATTGGAGATAAGAAATGAAATGCACTGTTCATGGAGACGGTAAGTTGTACGTATGCATGAACGCTACTTCAACTTATATTTCATATTCAAGGAAATGAAAACTTAATGATAAATTGGTATATTATAATTAAAGTATAATATAATATGATATATGTGTTTCATAATTTAATTAACTCCATCATCTATACGTTCCATCTATGTCATGAACAAATCATATCACCTCGAGGGGACGGTAGTTCACACTTCCTCAAATGAAATTATCGTGTTCACAAATATTGTAAACTATAAAGTTATGATATAAATGGATAATACATAAGCATAATGAAAAAATAAACATAATATATATCATATATAAATACAGTTTCATCTTAATGGCCTCCATGAGAGGCGGTAGGAGATAATTGAACAATCATCGTTTCGTGAGGCGTTAGTTTTCCATCCACAGAAACACTATGTTCATTACCCATTAGATGGAGGTGTGTTAAAGTGTAGTTATAAAAATTATCCTGACAAAATCCTAGTATATTTAAGATACTAGTGTTGTTATAAAATAAAGGAATAAATAGAGTTTAGGGGTTGGAGAAGTAAAATAAATTAAAAGAAGTTAAGAGAAACCATTACCTTTAATTTGGCTAACTCGATTTGGTTTGAACCAAAAGGACTTCTTGAAGTGACTTATGCCTTTGTTAATGCTACTAGGTGGAATATAGGGATCTTTAGAGCTTATTTGTTTAGGGGTTGGATGATTCAAGGGGTTTGAGAGGTGTGAGGAATGGGTTAGAAGTGGTGTCCTTTTATAAGGGAGAAGATGGGCTCTTTAGAAAAGTTTAAAAATGTTATTTTATTATAAACTTATCTTCAATTTCAAAAGGTCCAAAACTCATTAAAGTAGAATATAAGATGACTAATGTTAGAAATAAAATCATCCAATAATAATTGTACATATTTTTAATATTTTTTTAATATTAATAATCTTATTTATTTAAATCATTTATTAATGAGGTAAATAATGCATCATTATTGTGTCATAAATAATTTAATTTATATGATGTCTAAAAATTATAAAAAAAACTATAATGTAGTAAATATATTTATATTTCTAATTAATATTTATAGTCTAAAATATGACTTATATAACCCCATGTAAAAATTTATATACAAAAGGATATTTGTTAATTTCATTTTTGTATTTACATTAAGTTAATTAAAATAAAGTGTCATTATCACTCTTAAGTGGATCCATGGGGTCCCAAAATCGACCCAAAGATGCCCATAGTTGGAAATGACTTATAAATTAAGGTTAGAAAAAGTGTTATGGTAATTTTTTATTATTATAATATTCTTTTTTACCTTTAATTACCATATTTACCTTTAACCGTGGTAAATAATAGTCAAAAGTGATTATTCCCCAAAAATTATTTTTATCTTATTGAAACACATTTTACTTACTAATAACAAAAATTTATGTGGGATTTTAAAAATTCAATTCACAGAATTGGTAAAATTTAATTTAAATGAAAAAGTCAGTTTTGTAAATACTACTTAGTGGTTTTACTATTCATCAAAAATTGAAGGTTTTCAGAAAAATACCAAAAATTCAACCTAATCTATATTTGGTATTCCGAATTCAAAAATGATTTCTATTTTACCAAATTCAAAAAATATAAGTTTGATTAATTAATTTAAAATTAATTCCCATTTTCAAAACAATTAGCATGTTTTTAAGAAACAATAACTAT
Source organism: Viscum album (assembly GCA_963277665.1). Taxonomy (NCBI): domain Eukaryota; kingdom Viridiplantae; phylum Streptophyta; class Magnoliopsida; order Santalales; family Viscaceae; genus Viscum; species Viscum album. The sequence continues at coordinate 1,031,426,377 of OY728121.1, read as the reverse complement.
TAAAAGATTGACACTTGTTTATGTCCAATTTCAAAGTGAAATTACTTCCAATGACCAAAATTGGATTAAATGGTAAAAATATAATCTAATTAAACTTACAAACCATTCAAATTTATAATTGAACACTATAAATTGTTTTTATTAAAAATGTTGTTTTTCGTTAAAATTTAGTATTTTTCATTATTCACACAAATATGAAAGTTATCAGAAAAACAGAAAAAATTTATCAAAACTATATTTTTATATCCTGATTCTAAAGAAGAAGTTTATTTTGTCAGATTGAATATATAAAACTTTCAAATATTGTATTTAAAAATGGTTCTCCATTAAATGGTGATAAAATTGCATTTTTTTTGAAAAATACATTTTTTATCTGAAAAATTGAATTTGTTCTTATAATATTTCTAAGAAACACATAATATATAATTTAATATTATATGGAGTAAATAAGATTCAAAATCTAGTTAATACTATTCATAACCATTTTTTTAATGACTAGTTTGGTAAGTCGTGGTGCGCTCGAACTCGGTGTTGCGTGTAGCGCAAGCTATTGAATTACTTTAATGAAAATAACTTACTATGAAATATTGGGGTGTTAAATTATTCCCCCGTTTTGAAAATTGCGTCCTCTCAATTTTAAAATTGGGCTTGGGAACTTCAATGAAAGTCCCACAATGGAAAAATAGTCAATAAAACTATCACTTTAAAATAAATAAAGAGAAGTACAAAGGTCACCTGAGATAAACCATACTTGGATTCCATGTAGGAAAAAATGGATATGGAAGATAAACTAAGTGTCATGTTCTGATGGAGAGTAATATGAAACATGATCAGGAGAAAGTTAACAATAAGAAAACCACAAGGTTTTTATGGGATAAATGGTCATTAGTTTCCTAATAGGAAAAGTAAACGGATAAAGTTTTTTTAAGTTGAGGTATTTATTTATGAGATTGACTAAGAACATGAAGAGATATACTTACTTTTTAAGTATAGATTTATCTTTTAAAAAATGTTTACCACTAACACATCTTTTCTCCAAGCGATGAGTATTCAAGATGGCTTGGTCACACCTGAAGATCTAGAATCAAATTCTAGAGAATCACGTAATCCACAAAGGATGATCTATATACTTCTCTTGTATTTATAGATTTAACCAAAACAAAATGGTTAGTATAAGGTCAGATGATCCCCAACATAAATACTAATATTAATTTCTAAAATTAAACCAACAATACCCAAAGTTCAATAAATTCCATTCAATAAACAATTGTCCTTAAAATCATTCAATATAATCCAAACTAAGATTGAAACCCAAAACTCAGAAGAATTTGATTACGCAGTCTTCCACGTTAAATTGTATCTCCAAATAACATCAAATACTCTTAAAGTCACATACATAAAAGTAATTAACCTAATAACACATTCTCTATGATAGGTTAATAATTTACATAAATAACCCAAATTTCTATAAGTCAACAATAAAAACATAGATAAAAATACACCATTACTCTTCAAATGAAATCCTATTTTCCTTAGGCATATAGGGTTCCCAACAGAGTGAACGTCTTACAAAATAACATTTATCACTTAATCACCAAATCATTTTCCTATACTAAGGATATACATTTCATAAAACATAAGATCCCAAATCATCTTATTATTGATCAATAAAATCATTTTACTAAAAATAATTAGTCACACAAACCAGGGACTTCACATAGTCCAGTGGTAGGCGATAAATCCCAATCGCACTCTGGTTGTAAGTTCGATTCCCACAGCTTTTTCCGACATGATTGGTTGTCACATGGTTTGTCTGTTGTCCTTTTTCAAAAACTATATTTTATAACATTCTCAAAATGAGATAAGTTTCTAAAAATAACCATAACATAATTTAACCACAAATGTTATCTCATTCCTCACATTTTCATCCCAAAAATTAATAACTTGTAATTGCCTCAAATTCAAGGATCAGATAAACCCAAATGGTTATTTATAACAATATCCATAGTATAAAAGACAAATCTTCCTAAAATTTCATTTTCACAAATCAAACTGTAGGGTTACACATATAGGAGAAAAGTCTTCCAAAATAATCCCATCAATAAAGATCATTAATACTTTTAAGAATTTCGCCATCCATTTATTTCCACATAGGTTCTTCCTTGACCAAGAGGATATCCTATAGAATAAGTCATTCACTCGGGTAATGCCCATGTCCCCTACATTTAGGGAAAATGATTGAAATGGATTCTTGGGATCATTTTTATTTTCTTCCATAATACTCTTCATTTTTACTCAATAATTATTTACTTTATGTCCTTATTTCCCACACATAAAACATTTCATTGTTACATTGAGACACTTTCCTGGGTGTCTCCTTCCATATTTCCTACATGATGGAAATTTCGCTTTCATTTCTCCATGGTCTCCACTACTGGAGCTCTTATAATTCACCACCTTTATTATTTTTGTTGAGTCCGGGAGTTGGTTAATATATATGTTTTTGATCATATTTTTGGAAAAATGATTTTTTGTGAACATGATTTCTTTTACACTATCAACATTCCATTTCTTTGTTCATTTCCACCACTATCCCCAACTTGTACATCATGTTAAATGTTACTATGACTTCCTTGTAATCCAGCCATTGATTAACACAAGAAAGCATAGTGTGAGTCATAAAATCATTTAGAGAATATAATAACACCTTATTTTCAATCTAAAACATCTTAGGATTAACCAAGGATATTTATTCTCATCTTATATTAAAATCCTTCAAATTGGTTTGGAAGGAAAATGTGAATTATGCTAAGCATATCCCCCAGGAGTGTCATAACCAAGAGTGCAGCGCGACCTGTTATCATGCACCAGTTCCCGTTTGAGTCTGGCTCAAAGTGGTGTTTTTGGGTTTTACCCCTAGGTACATCTGTTCCAGAGCCACCTCTACTTGCTCGTATCTAGATATGGATGTATTTCTTGGAAAACTCACAAAATCTCTACATTACCAAAATTGTAGGAAGTTCTTCTATACTAATCCTCAAAGTCTATCTTAGGGTAATGTTCTCTAATCAGAGTTTATCTAAATCTAGTTTCCAAGGATTGTAATAAACTTTTTCTAATACCAACTGTAACGCCCCGACCCCAGTTACCCAGAGTTGGTGCATTATTACATAACATTGGCATGATACAAGGAAATCATGTCCTGAAAGACCGATTAGTTTAGTATCATTGGAAGTACCAGATAAATTTATATGTTTGAAATTACATTATAACATGAAAAACAACAAGAATATTGTCTCAATTGGCCACATTCACATCCCTTAGACTATTCCGACAGGTTAATCGTAAAATACTTCTTCACATCCTGGGAAAATAGAACATAGAAAGGGGTGAACTCATATGCTCAGTAGAGTAAGCAATACAATGGAAGATAACATAAACATTAGGAATAATGAATAATTGAAAACACGTGCCTTTACAAATAATAAACATGGACACTTTATGTTAGGAATATGATCTAAGTAAATAATTACATAATAAAAAAATTTCATGGGTATTCTACTAGTCGAATAACCCCATGAAATATCAATATTTAATCTCATAATGATGGAATGCATAATTTTGGACATTCTGAAACATTTTATCAAGGCCTCGGCCAAGACATCTAAAAATGATTAAGGTCTCATCCAAAACCATATATCAAAAATTGGGAAAGGCCTCGGCCAATTCCAGATCTAATTTTCTCATGAGACCTACCAATGCATCGAGGAGCTATAGAAGGATCCACCCATCACTTACCATGTCCAATGCATTCCTCATATGAAAAGGTTGAAACATAACATAAACATTCGTATTAAACTAGCATACGAAATGTCAATACTTTATCCATAAACCATGATGTATAAAAATAGCACATCCACAGTCAAGCATAACTCATTAAATACAATATGGAAGATTTTATTATAAAAAATTAACCTCAATAAAGAATAATTAAGGATATTGACAAATATGAAAATACTTATCAAAACTATTCGAGAGAAATATCCCCCTTTTTCTTGAAAACATTTAAAAATATCACTATTTATCCAGAAGTCATTTAAAATAGATTCTTTAATCAAAGTGTCCCATACCACTTTGAAACATTTAAAATGAATTTTAATTTTAAAACATTAATTTCCATATCAATAAATCCTTAAAAACATTTTTAAAACATGGAAATTAATGAGAAACATTTAGAAAAATAAATCTTTAAAACATTTAAATGATATTTTAGTTAGAGTTCCTAACCAAAATAGAGACACTTGAATACAAATAATTAAGGTAATAAAAAGTTTATAATATCATGAGAATAAAGGAATTCATGGTATATTATGTCAATGTACATTATATGCACCATATAAAAGTGAATGGGTGTATAACAACAACGAAGTCTCAATTGATTGTAAATTGAGATGAAATCCCTTATAAAGATCGTATCCTTAGGTAAAGGATAAATCAATGACATAATTATGTGTGAAAAATATAAATACACTCAATATGATTGTATATTCAGTGTAAATAAATCAGAGGACATTTACACATATTCTTGTAAAAACAACACCAATGAATTTGATGTTTAACTCAATGAATGGAGATTGAGTTAAAATTACTCCTATCAAGTTCATGTCGATGACTTGAGAATTTATAAATGGAGTGATTATGTGTATCAAAATTATATCCAAATAAAGGGGAGTGTAAGGTACTAAAAAAATAATAAATAGTGATTCCACACATAATCATGGATTAAAATAATCAATGAAGTATGCGTAAAGCCGAATGAGTGGAAATTGACATTTGAAATTCCCTTACCAAATTGGTATCTTAAGAAACATACATCCCATGAAATATGGATCATAAAATTCACATGTAAATACCCATAAATTAAAGTATATTAAACTAATAATACAATAATGGGAAGTACTTAATACACCACATGCAATAAATAAGTGGTGAACAATGGAAATCTCATGAAATTAAGAGTGAGATAAGAAACCTCTTACCACATTGTAATCAATCGAGTCGTATGACCAAAAGTTAATAATCACCAAATGAATCATATAATACCATGAATATAAGAGAATCAAGGAAATATATATCAAATTTAAGTACACAATACACCACATGAAATAAATAAGTGGCGAACAATGGAAATCTCATTGAATTAAAAGTGAGATAAGAATCCCCATACCACATTGTAATCAATCGAGTCGTATGACCAAAAGTTAATAATCACCAAATGAATCACAGAATACCAGGAATATAAGAGAATAATGATAATATATATAAAATGAGAGTACAAAATACACCATATGCAATAAATAAGTGGAGAACAATGGAAATCTCATGAAATTAAATGTGAGATAAGAAACCCCTTACCTCGTGTCCGACTTGAATCGTTCATTATTTAATCTCCTGAATAATAAAATAAAGTTAATTTCTACTTGATTAAGAAACTTTTTCAAGTTTATTATTACTTTTATATCACATATTACCATGTTATAAATGTTATGTCATCATTTAAGTAAATAATGGTCATTTTGTCGATATTTGGTACTTGAGTAAAAAATGACATTGTTATAATTACAAATTGTCCATGTGGCCAAAATTCTATTATCTCCAGTATCATATTCATGATTTTAATATCATATTTATCATATATATCCAGTATATATATATATATAATTAGTTCATGATATTTGGAGATAAGAAATGAAATGCATCGTTCATGGAGACGGTAAGTCGTACGTACACATGAACGCTACTTCCACTTCTATTTCATTTTCAAGGAAATGAAAACTTAATGATAAATTGGTATATTAAAATTAAAGTATAATATAATATGATATATGTGTTTAATAATTTAATTAACTCCATCCTTTATACATTCCATGTATGTCTTGAACAAATCATATCACCTTGAGGGGGCGGTAGTCCGCATTTCCTCAAATGAAATTATCGTGTTCACACTTATTAGAAACCATAAAGGTATGATATAAATGGAAAATACAGAAGAATAAAGAAAACATAAACATAATATATATCATATATAAATAAAGTGTAATCTTAACGGCCACCATGAGAGGCAGTAGGAGATAATTGAACAATCATCGTTTCGTGAGGCGTTAGTTTTCCATCCACATAAACAGTATGTTCTTTGCCCATTAGATGGAGGTGTGTGGAAGTGTAGTTCGAAAAATTCTCATAACAACATCCTATTATACCGAGGATACTAGTTTTGTTATGAAATAATGTAATAAAAAGATATTAGGGGTTGGAGAAGTAAAATAAAATAAAATAAGTTAAGAGAAACCATTACCTTTAATTTGGGTAACTCCCTTTGGTTTGAACCAAAAGGACTTATTAAAGTGACTTATGCCTATGTTAAGGCTACTAGGTGGAATAGAGGGATCTTGAGAGATTATTTGGGCAGGTTTTGGATGATCCAAGGGGCTGGAGAGGTGTGAGGAATGAGTTAGAAGTGATGTCCTTTTATAAGGGAGAGGAGGGGCTCTTTAGGAAAGATTGAAATTGTTATTTTATTATAAATTCATATTCGGTTTAATAAAGTCAAAAACACATTAAAGTAGAATATAAGATGACTCATGTTCAAAATAAAATCATCCAATAAGAATTGTACATGTTTTGGATATTTTTTTAATATTAATAATCTTACTCATTTAAATCATTTATTAATGAGGTAAATAATGCATCATTATTGTGTCATAAATAATTAAATTTATTTAATGTTTAAAAATTATAAAAAAATACCATAATGTATGAAATATTTTTAGATTTAAAATGAATATTTATAGTCTAAAATATGACTTATATAACCCCATGTAAAAATTTATATACTAAAGGATATTTGCTAATGTAATTTTTGTCTTTACTTTAAGTTAATTAAAATAAAGTGTCGTTATAACTCTTAAGTGGAATCATGGGGTCCCAAAATCGACCCAAATATTCCCATGGTCGGAAATGACTCATAAAATAAGGTTAGAACAAGTTTTAAGGTAATTTTGTATTATGATAATATTCTTTTTACCTTTAATTACCCTATTTACATTTAACTACGGTAAATAAAAGTCAAAGGTTACTGTTCACCAAAAATTATTTTCATCTTATTGAACCAAATTTTACTTAATAATAACAACCATGTATGTCGGATTTTTAAAATTCAATTCACAGATGTGGTAAAATTTAATTTAAATGAAAAAATGAGTTTTTAATTACTACGTAGTGGTTTCACTATTCATAAAAAATTGAAGTTTTTCAAAAAAATACAAAAAAATCAACGTAAGATATATTTGGTATTTCGAATTCAAAAATTATGTCTATATTAACAAATTCAAAACATTGAAGATGTATTAGTTAATTTAAAATTAATTCCAGTTGTCAAAACAATTAGCGTGTTTTTAAGAAACAATAACTATTAAAAGATTGACACTTGTTTATGTCCAATTTCAAAGTGAAATTACTTCCAATGACCAAAATTGGATTAAATGGTAAAAATATAATCAAATTATACTTCCAAAACATTCAAATTTATAATTGAACACTATAAAATATTTTGATTAAAAAATTTGTTTTCAGTTAAAATTTAGTATTTTTTACTATTCACCAAAATATGAAAGTTATCAGAAAAGCACCAAAAATTTATCGAAACTATATTTCTGTGTCCTGATTCTAAAGAAGAAGTTTATTTTTTCAAATTTAATATATAAAAGTTTCAAATATTGGATTTAAAAAGGGTTCTTTATTAAAAGGTGGTAAAATTGCATTTAAAAAAATACATTTTTATCTAAAAAATTGAATATGTTCTTATAATATGTATAAGAAACACGTAATACATAAGTTAAAATTATATGGAGTATAAAAAATTCAAAATCCAGTTAATACTATTCATAACCATTTTTTTAATGACTAGTTTGGTAAGTCGTGGTGCACTCGAACTCGGTGTTGCGTGTGACACAAGCTATTGAATTACTTTAATGAAAATAACTTACTATGAAATCTTGGGGTGTTACAGACCCTCTAGGACCTCATCTCAGTAGAAGCGATTACAAATCATGGATGAAGAGAGGTATCTTGCAACACACCATTTACCCTGAAGTGATAATGACAAGTCAAAGCTATGAATACCCCCTATGAAATCTTACAGTGAAATATAATCCATTTTCTAGTTATCTCATCAAGTAGGTAACATCACATGTGTCATAAATCTATATTATTGATATATATTTCTTTTACTTCTTGAAATAGACTCATCAATACACCATCATGGAAATGGATTTATCATATCATTTTATTATAATAAAGGGAAATAGATATCAACTTTCATTTACATGGTCATGAAAAATCCTTTCCTGACTTATTTATTAATGTTATATCATTTATGATGTACCCAACATATCATACATATCCACAAGAATATGTTTTCACAATTTTCATCAGAACATGAAAGTAGGTGACATATTATGTGAATTAATAATAATATCAAGTCTAAGTACTAATACACAAATTCACATATAAGAATATCCAGTGATATATAAAACTTATGAAATTACTACAGTCATGTCAGTTCTCATAACTTCCTATCTCGGAGTTTACCAAGGGTGAGCTTTATGAGAAGAAATCTCAGTGACTTATATAACCCATACCCATGAGGGTCTATTTCATTTGTGTCCAGTTATATCATGTCATCCAATTATAGAACATGTATTTAAGAATATAATCATAACACTTCAAGGTGATTATTATACCATGGACCTTCTATGACCATTCAATGTTAAAAATACTATAAAGACATTATCAAATTCAATTTAACAGAAGATAAAAACAATCACATTATAAATATTTATTAATATTAAACACTTTTAATATAATAGTAATAAAAATTACAATGTATTTAGTTCTAGGGAACCAATCTAATAAACTCCCACTTCCACTAAATTTTACTTCTAATTATCTATTTATTTTCCTCACATGAGGAAAATGATTATTTTGAGTTAAGGATTAATCTATTGGGCCTACCATGCTTCATTTGTTGTACTAATTACCACAACCTCATCACATTATGAAAATAGAAAAATAGATGATATCATTGAGTATATGTCATGAACCAAACCACAAACTATGGTACTCTGATACGCGATATGGTTATGACTAGCCCAAAGTGAGTTCGAAATCCCCATGGGTTGGAGAATAGAACCTAGAATCATCCAGGAATAAAGGGGGAATGATTTTCCACAAGCCAGTAGAAGATAAATGATTCATTTCGGTATACCAAAACTCATCAAAGTTAAATTCTAGAATCAAACATGTCAAACAATAACCAAATAGAACATCATCGAAGGAAAAAACATCTAAGAAAGAAAGAATCATAAAATACCGTGTAACAGGTCGATCACATCTCCACTGGCCACTTATATCACTCGAGGTCCCATGAAACACGTACACCCATTAAATTTAAGTGATGATTTAACATTTCTTAGACATGGAATAAGATAATATAAAAATTTTCTAAGATAATGGTAGGGTGTGAGAAAAAGATCCCAGTAGGATGACACCAAATATTCCATCATCAATTCTATAACAACAAACTATTTATTCTTTCAATTTAAATAAAACAAAGACATGGAATGAAATTTACATATTTTGACAAAAACATACTTTAAAATAAATAAGATGGAAGATAAATCAAAACAATATTAAATGATTATTTTATAAAAAACATTTATATAAAATAGTTGGCCTAAATAAAATAGTTATATAATTAATGGAATACATAATCAGGTCAAACAAATCTAAGAACCATGCTCATAAGCCCTGAGTTATGTTAGTTTCTAGTAATAGGTTAATCATACTTCTCAATCATCATCATGGATCAATACATGTGTTCACACTTAAATCAACACCTAATTAGGGGACTCATTATGAGAAATAAATATACATCCCATTAAGGTATCCATCAAGGGGATTCACATTAAATTTGTTTTAGTTAGTATTTTCATCCTAAATCCATTACTAGGGAGTCGGAGTCCTAGTGTGGTTGTCTTAATCACTTACTAACTATCCATGATCATAGGGGATTAAAATAATCAATCAATAAATCATGGGTAAAACAATCATTTAAAATCATTTCATCATTCGTACTTTAATTTTCCAACTTAGTTTTCAACATGACTTTTCATTTCAAAACCAAATAATATATTTTCATATTTTTCATGTATTTTAAAATATCTTTCATTTGATGCCAATTTTCTCAAGAATTAACATCAAATAATTCCATAAACTAAAATTTTGATTCATGCCATCATTTTTCTCAAAATCCACCCAACAATTTCAATTCCCTTGAAATTGGTGTTTTTTTCACAATTCCAATCCCTTTTTAAATAAAACAAAAAATAATCTCATATATGGGTTTTTAGATAATTTTAAAAATCATTTCAAATTAATAAATAAATTAGTGTTTCAATTGTAGGGTAATGCCTTATGGAACCAACTACCTTTAATCACATGATCAATTCAACACCAGTAATGAAGAATGGCCCCACGGCTCATGGGTTTCACGGATATGGGGGGGGGGATTGCATAAATTATTTTAACATTAAGAGCATCGGCTAATGTAGTTTTTACCCGTGTAGGTGCAAGGTAAGGCGGGTTGAGCCCATGTGGGAGTGCACTTACCCGCAAGTCTGATGGTTTTAAATATTATTTTTACATTATATGATTCTATTAACATTTTTAATCAAAAATCATTATTAAACCATGATATTAGATTTCTCATCATAATATTCATAATAATTCAACATTAATTCACATGTGAATTTTAAAAAGGTCTATATTTATTATTTTAGTAAAATATTACAATAATTATATAGTAATTATTAACCATATTCATATGGTGTATCATACCACCTCTTGAAAAATGGAACCCATCTACCATGCTGATGGTTTCAATTTTAAAATATTTATTATAATTATAATATTTTTTGGGGTGATTTATTATTTTTATTATTTAATTTTATTTTGTTATTTAAAAAATAGGAAAGAACCTCATAGGAACCCTAATCTCCTCCTCTAAAACAGATCAAAACTTGAAGAGTCGTCATTCATTCATAGGTCTATATGTTCACATCACCCCACAACCAACATCATCCTTCATAGTCCCTCACTAATCAATCACCAACTTAGCATCACAATAGTTCACCACTGCATTGGAGTGTCCTAATTCCATTATAAACCCATCGAAAAACTCTCCACCACATCCCTTAAAATGCTATATATAATCTATACATAATTTACACAACAACCAACACTAATAATGAGAAAAATTCAATATTTAAATGATTAAAAATATTATTTTTTTAAAAAAATATATAAAATACCATAGGCTACCGCAGGCTTATGCGGGGAAGGGAAGTTTTGAATTTTTTTATTCACATTATATGTGGGATTTTGCATACAACCCCACATGATCTTAAAACCACATGGGCTTGGTCCGACCCACCCCACCCTGGACATTTCACATTACTATTAAACACAATACCCATAATTGGATCTTCTGAAAAATCAATATGGCATGGGAGATCAAGGGAAAAACCTAGAATCAAAATCTATCAATATGTATAGTATAAGAATCAATAACATGATTATCCATCACTCTACAAATAGAGAAGGGGAGTTCTGAAGAAACCAAATGAGTGGATATCCACTTTTTATAAAGGGATCAGATATTCTACCAGTACTTTTATTCTCATGAAATTAGGGTTGGAGTTCCATTGAATCCTCTATAGAGCCTAAAAAGAAAAGTAAAATAGTTAGAGTTTAAATGGGGTGTTAGGTATCATAAATAGGGGTTCTATTATTTTTAATTAATTTTTTTCATGTCTAAAATCCTGTTTACATGATTTAATTGTTAGGTACACATGGTTAGTAGTAACTATGTGCCCTAACCATTCACCCTACTAGAAATTTATATTGGGTTCATGGTTTAGATACATAGTTAGACTAACTGTACAGTAACTATGCAAACCCCCTTTATCTAAGGGTACACAATTTTGAGTGGTGACCATAGATTGTAAAAAAATATATTCTAACCATGCACCAACCTCCAGAAACTCTAAAAATGGTGCTCAGTTTGATGGAAAAATCCGTATGGTTTTCTCAAACCATATACAAACCATACACAACCCCATTAGATTCCAAAACTTCTAAAACTTCACTGAAAAAAACCAATACAAGCCGTAAAAAATTACGATCAAAATAATGGTTAATAAGTACTTAAAATAAGGTAACAAGACATTATAGATTCTCCACCATAAACACTTTATTCCCCTATAAATCTTATCAGTAAGATTTCGTAACAAATAAATGAGACCACTTCTCTCTCTTCAGTGCATCAGGCTTACATGTATCATGAGAATAGAAACCATAACACCATAGCACACAAACCAAAGGTATCATATTCACATGAAGAAAAATTGTATCATAATCAATTATCTAGAATGGATTCTCAATTGTAGTTAAATTGAGTTCAACATCAAGATATTCCCAACTCAGGACATGAGAAGTCTGAAAAAGACACTACCTGATCTATGATACATGATTTTTTTTGGATCGAATTCAACTGCGGTTTAAGTTCCATATGGTAAGACACTTTCCCCACCTTCTCAAAAATCATAAGAGGACCCAAAAATCTTAGTGAAATGATTCACTGTTTCCTAAGCTATCAATGACCCAACCAAGGTGAAAATCTCAAGGGCACTTGGTCTTCAACAGAAAACTCTAATGGTCATTGGTCAATATTTTCATTGGATCCATAACAGCTCTATTAAATTACCATTATCTAATTAATCAATTGAATACTCACTTCCGTCTCTTGGACCAAACTATATCCAACCAAGTATGCTTTACCAATTTCCATCCAAGATAAAACATATCTATAAGGACTTCCACAAAGGGCCTCAAATGGATACATTCTAATCACAAACTGTTAACTATTATTATAGGTGAACTTAACCAGCCCCAAATGGACATCCCAAGATCCACTAAAGTCAAAAAAGAAAGAACATAGAATATACCCAAGAATCAGTATAGTTCATTGTGTTTGTCCATCCATATGTGGATGATATGTCATGAACAATCTAACATGGGATCGTAAAACCTCCAAGTGGAATCGCTAAAAACGATAAGTGAACTAGGGATCCCTATAAAAACAATACAAAATGGAACTACATACAATATGATAATCTCTTTCACATAGTGACTTCCCAAATTGTCAAATTTTGTTGAATCACTAATGGGTATAAGGTGAACCGATTTGGTCTGTCTATCGATCACCCCCCATATCAAATTATTCCATCAATGGGAATATGGAAATACAACCAAAAATTAAATTGAAATATCTTCCCAATTCAAATTTGGAATTGTAATAAGTTGAAGAAAACATGAAGTCATATGGTGCTTGGATTTGAACTGTTGGTAGGTATAACAATGATAAGGAATGTTAGTGGTTTATCATATTATATATGTACACCAAAATGATAAACTCATATCATAGAATATATTTGTGCTTCCAGGGTGCTCCATCCACTGAGAATAATAGAAACCCCCCATCATACACTTTCTGATAGGAAAATATACTACATACTAGTTCTAAAAACATAGGATTCCCTAGGAAGAAATTTTCTACTCACTAATGGTCTCCCCACTATGAATAGACTCCATAATGCCAAAATATTATTCATAAAGTTGCTAATACTAAATAATATTATCAAGAAGATAATTGGTTAATTGAACACTTTCCAGAACAATCTCGATGCCATCCTCTCAGACTGCCCAATGAAACTATTCAAAGATATCCATAATATTCCACTCTTCTGATGATTCTTTATAGTATGGGTTGAAATTATATTGCTCAAAATATTAGTAATGATATTACCCATTCGAGGGTTTTAGGAAATTTCAAAATAAAAAGGCTATTGGAACTCCACCCAATGACTCTGTTGTAGATTTATATATTTTTGTGAGAATATATAAATCAATATTTTGGTGTCCAATATAGATAGTAAAACATTCTCTAAAAATGTAATTCTAATAAATATTAATATAATGAATTACATATGAAAGTTCAAGGTCATGGGTTGGATAGTTCTTCTCATGTTTCCTAAGATTTCTTGATACATATGCTATCACGTGATCACCCTTCATAAGGATATTTCCCAAACTAGAACCTAATGCATCAGAAAAGATCACATAACCCTACCCATCATCTAGAGGAGTTAACACTAGTATAGAATTAAAAATGCATTTCAACTCATCAAAATAAATGAAAGTTTACATCCAAAAATAACTTCATACCCTTCCGAGTGAGAGTAGTCTTCAGAGAAGCCTAATTCAAGAAATAATTTAAAAGCCCATAGTAATATCCCTCCAATCCCATGAATCACCATATCTAAATAAATTGTGTTGTTGTTTCAATATCATACCAAATTTTACCTTCTCCTGATCAACTTAAATACCATGTTCTGATACCACATGTCCCAATAAATTCTCTTCCCAAATCTAGAAACTACATTTTTAAATATTCACATAAAGTTACTGATTTTTAAAAATTTCTATAATTTTCATCAAATGATGCATGTGGTCTTCCTCAATTTTGGATTAAACCATGATATCATCCAAAAACAACACCACAATCAAATTGAGGTATTTGTGAAATATCATGTTCATTATTTTCATAAAAACTTCTAGAGTATTAGTCAGAAAAAGGGAATAAAAACAAACTCATAATGTCTATACATACCCCTAAAGGTAGTCCCATGAATGTAAGTTTTATTAATTCTAAATCGATGATAACTAGATTAAATATCAATGTTTGAGAACCACTTATCACCTTTTAGTTGATAAAAAAATCATCAATATATGGAAATGGATATTTTTTCTTTATAGTAACTTGATTGATTTTAAAGAAATCAATAGAAAGGAGAAGTTCTCCATCATATTTAAGTTCAATGAGAGTAGACACTACCCAAGGTGGAACACTCAGTAATATAAATAATTCCTCTATAAGTTCATCCAACTGAGTTTTCAAATCATTTAGTTCTGCTAGTTCCATGTGGTAATAAGGAATAGACACTAGCTGAGTACCAGGTACCAAATCAAATTAAAAGAAATCCACCTATATTTCTAGTGGAAGGACTTATAAATTAGATGGAAACACATTGGGAAACTCAATAAAAACTAGAGGGACATCACTACTCAAATATTAACACTCCAATTCAAATGTGATCACTGATATTACCCTACCCAACTCTGGAAAATGAGGTCCATCTCTACTTGAACTCAGGTCCTATTATCCCTAAAAAACATGACACATAATGTTAGACAATGTAATTAATACCCAACGAAGATAACAGTCAATAATGAACTTATGATATATTAGACAATCCAACTTAAAAATGACATTAAGAGGTTTCATGTCAAGAACTATAAAATCCCATGTAAGCTCAATCTTTGATAGAGAGAAAACACAAGAGGGATAATAGCGACCCAACTATCTCTTAGTTATGAGGGGTGTAGGAATATCCATCACATAAGATAAAATTTACATTGGAATATTTAGTAGGTTCAAAAAAAGATTCAATATAAAAAAGTGATATGCACAAGTATCAAATAAAATAGTCACTAAAGATGAAGCTATACTGATGATACTTATCACAGTTTCTGGACCCATGTTATCTTCCTATAGTGACTCTTCCACCACATGAATAATATTCAATCTATATTGATATGGTTGGAACCCCTTGGGTCATGAATAATACAATTTAGCTATATAAGTTTTAGTAGTTGATGAGACCATTCCACTATGTGAAGTAGAATGGTCATGACATAATTTATACAAGTGACATGATCATCTTTAAAAACTATAGATCATGGGTGCCTCTATAAAAAACCTTTTCAAATAACCAATCATTCAACACTAAAATAATTTCATAGGGACTCTACCACGAATATTAGGAGGTTTAGATGATTCTTTACATTTAGATACACCATGATACCCATAGCACTTTCTATTTACATTAATGTAACTAACAGAACTTCCATTTGGAGAAAAAGGAACTCCCATGAACCCTAACTTATTATCCATGTCATGCTTAGCCATCCAAACACTATAATGTATGCCAGTATAAGAAATGAGATTCATTATAAAGGATTGATATCAAATATCTGATTGAGGAACTATCTTAAATATTTGGGACTTCAGTTTCTCATTCATCACAACCTCGGGAAAAAACTGAATAGGCTTAGTAAAATATTTTTCAAACTGTGTCATGTTCCTATAACCCTACAGGAGGTTGAGAAACTCCATGGATTTCTCCAAAACCATAGATTATATATAAAAGTTATAAGTAAATTTGTATTTTATGTCTTTCAACTCCAAGCCTTAATGTCTCTTAACCATCTCCATCAAATCCTATAATCTTCTATTATTCCCTTCTATATTAAAGGTATCACACTTCACCTTAATTACTTTTAGAATTTCTATGAACTCATAAATATGATATATATATTTCAACCAATCATCAGCCTTCTGAGGATCATTAGAGCCATGTAAATTTGATGTATTATGATGAAAAAAATCTTAAGCACAATTCCATGATTTATCCCTTAATGGTTCTATAAATGGATCCAAGATGGGAATGGTTGTAGGTACTTGTCCCAGAGGTTGGACTAAACACACCACTATCTCAACAAGACTCTAGTCCATGAGAGGTTTTTCCTATTGTAGTTCACTAGAATATAACTCCTTATCCCATTCAAACATCTTATTATTGAAATGATGTTACAAAACAACAAAAAAACACTAAAAACATCATCAAGGGTACATAGATCATCAAATCAATCAAAAGATACCAAAAAATTAATTCATTCAACAGAATTCATGATTCGGATTTCAAAAAACTCTAATCAATGGTAGGGGAAATACTATAATTTTATCAAACTATTCTCCAAGGAAACTTTTCCCAAACACCCATGGTGACTTAAGGATCATTAAGATGAGATCTGGCCATGAAATCACTCATAACTACCTCCTATATACTGAAAATCCTACCCCCTGTCTACCAAGACAACCCATATCATATCTTGATATTAAGGATAGATGCAAAAACTCACACCATTGATACCACTTTCTCATGAACAAGATCAAATAACCTGGTACCCTAATACTATATTCAGTCCTAACACAGCCTGAAGGGAATTATCGATCCCCACAGGTTGGGGACTAGTGCCTGAAATCATACTAGAATAAATTGGGAATGATTTTTCCAAAAAAAAAATAGTGGAAGATAAATGAGACATGTTAGTATTTAAAAACTATTAAAAATAATGTACCATAATGAAATAGTTAAAAAAATACCAAATAAGAACACCATTAAAGGACATATGATCTGAAAAAATCAGAGCTTTGAAAATCCCATGTAACAAGTGGATCACATCTCCATTGATCACCTCCATTACTTCAGGTCACACGAATCAAGTATATCCAGTACATCCAAATTGAGCATTTCCTCTTCATGGACCCAGCATAAGATAGTTTAGAAATACCTTAAGTAGAAGGTTGGGTGTGATTAAAATATCACAGTCGAATACTAACACATAATCCATAAGTAATTCCATAAAAATAAACCCTTTATGCTTTCAATTTAAATAAAACAGGACTTGGAATTATGTTTACATATATTCAACAAAACACGCTTTCAAATTAATAAGATGGTAGGTAAATAAAAATATAATTAAATTAACATTTTATATAAAATATTTATAAAAAATAGTTGGAATGAATAAGATAGTAATGTAATTAGTGGAAAATATAATCAAGTTAAAAAAATCAAAGCACAATGATCATAATCTGTAAGTTATGTTAGATTATGGAAATAGGATCCTCACACTTCTCAATCATCATTAATTCTCAAGATAAGTATGCACACTCAAATAATAACCCTATTAGGGGAACCATTATGGGAAATCAATCTAGATCCCATTAGGGGACCCATCATAGAAAGTCATGCCGAATTTGGATTAGTTAGTGTTTTCATCCTCAATCCACTGTTAGGGAGTCAGAGCCCCAATAGTCTTGTCCCAATAACCCACTAACTAACTAGGATCACATGCGATTCAAAAGAAAATCAATAATGGGAAAATCAATCATTTTAAATAATTTCATCATTCAAAGTTCAATTTAGAAAATTAATTTTTAAACATTCCTTTTTCATTTCAAAACCAAATCATAAAATTTCATCAATTTAATTCCTTTCAAAACATATTTAATTTTAATTTATTTTTTTCAAGAATCAACATTGAATCATTCCATCAAAGCCATTTTTAATTGAAACCATCATTTTTCTAAAAAACCACCCAACATTTTGAATTCCACCGAAATTGGGGGGTTTTAAAAATTCTATGCATTTTTAAATAAATATTAAATCTACCTCAAATACATGTTTTTAAATAAATTGATTTTTTTGAATCAATGACTAAATTAGGGTTTAAATTGTAGGATAAATTCTTACATAACAACATACCATTAATCATGTGATCAATTAAAAAAACACCCAAAAATGGATCCACCATTGAATAATGAAGGCTTATGAGATCAATTAATCAAAACTAGAATTAAGATCCATCAAAATGAAAATTAGATCCATAAAAAACAACCTGATATAACACAGTCTAAGGAGATAATATTGTATTTGGAGAAACCAAATGAGAGGAGATATACATACCAAAAAGGAATTATATATTCCACTAAAAATTAAATTTAGATGAAAATAGGTTTATAGATCAACGTAATTCTCTAGAGAGCCTCCAAAAGAAAAGTAAAATGACTAAGGTTGTAAGGGTGTGTTGGGTGTCTCAAATGGGGGGCTTGCGACTTTTATTAAATTTTCAAGGGGTTAAAACATCTGTGCATTGTTTATTGGGTAAGAACGAATAGTTAGTAGTAAACGTGATCCCTAACCATACATGCGTATTGGAATTTTGGATGGGGTGCATGGTTTCCCCATATAGTTAGACTAATTTTCACCAACTATGCAAACCCACACTATCCGAGGTATCATGGTTTGGATTGGTGGCCTAATTGTTTGGACAAACCGTGCGCCACCCTACAAACACTCTCAAAAGGGAACACAATTTTTTGGTTAAAACAACATAGTTTTCCCTAAACATGCACCAACCATGCACAATCCCATGCTATCCAAATTTTTTCAAACTTCACTCAAGACAACTGAAGACAAGACCCAAACAAATCATGATAAAAAAAGGGCCAAGACGCACCTAAAAGACGGTAACAATATATTAAATTATATAAATTTTCTCTTATATCACCCCTAAAATCATGGATAATACCATATTTTAAATATAATAATAATATTATGGCCCTTTACTATCTAGGTACAACTCCAAAATCTAAAATAAATCATGGTCAAACCACTTCTTATAATACATTAGACGTTTTAATGTACTCGGTCAACATAGATATGGACACCACATGATGTGATAAGTTTTATATTTCAAATTACCATAGAATAATTAAATTCATTTATTAAACTAATTTAATATCCCTATATTTAAAAAAATATCTATGTTCGATAGCGCACATGATACTCAACACCAAGCTTAAACGAATAAAGAAATATTATTATTTAAACGTGACCATTATAACATTGTTGTTAAATTGGTGAGAATGAATATTATTAACCACATTATGAAATATATAATGCTCCTACTCATTTTTAATGTATTAATTAATTATTTTTAAATAAGAACTCAATTTTTTAGTAATGTAATTTTATTCTTCAAAACAATATTCTCTTTAAAAATGGTTTTTCTTATTTTTACGAGTGAATATTATAATTAATTTCTATAAATTTTATAAAATGTATCTATAAAAATTAATTTTATTTTTTAAATACAAATTTAAAAATATTCTTAAGAATAATTTTTATGAATTTTCTGAAAAGCATAATTTTTCAGGGAATAAAGAAAAAATACCGTTTTTTATAAAACTATCATTTTATTTATATTAAAAAGACCCTATATGTTTTTAATTTGATATAAAGATAGATTAAGTTATATTTATTTATATATAATATAAATAACTATATTTTAATCACCCTTATACCTTATTTTGGTATAAATACATTTTGGGCTTAAAAAAACATTTTTCAAGAAAACTATTTTTCATCGCATTTGGAAGGATTAATTTTATAATAAATTATGTCACTTATATGGTTTTAATTTTGGAAAAATTTATTTAATATTTTCAATAAGTGGGTCCAAATTTAGTAAATAAGTACACTTTAATTTTGGAAAATATGAATAACAACCTTAGTAATGGTTATTACCCTGATAAAGGGTAAATTAGGTAATTTTGGTTAAAAATAAAACGACAATAACTATAAAATGACCCAAAAACTTACCTAAAAATTATTGGTTGAGTTTATATCCACAATAATCATACAAGGGTATAATTTATGACCTTTTGGGTCCACTTTAATGAGATTATGACCTTTATAGTATTTTATTTAATGAAAAGTAAAACATGTCACACTTTTGTTTTTAATATGTGTAATATTTTTCATATCGTGTTATCCATATGACTTTTGTAACTATAAATATAATTAAGAAATATAAAATATAAATCTTTATAATGATAAATTAATTTTAGTTTTTAGTAATTAAATAATTACCTTAAATTCTTTCACAACGCAGATGCAACAATTATTTAATTAATAGAAAAATAAAATAAATGATATTAAATAATTAGAATAAATATAATTATAACTAAATAGGCTTCTCAAATAATTTTCAATATTAATTTTATTTTTTGGTTATAATACCATATTTTTGTTCAAATTATTTATCATCCTGATATTATTAATGTTAAAGTAATGGATAGTTCTTAAAATTGACCGTATGGATATTTTATAGTAATTTTTTTTATTAAATGATATAAAATTGATAAAAATATAAATTAAGAAAATTTATTAGGATAATTTTTAAAATATAAAACATGGTCCATTTTTTTATTTTTTCTTTTTATAGTAATTATATTATCCCTCAATGTGTAAAAATCCATGTTGTCACGGTAAGAGTTAAATGGGTTAAATAAAGTCTAAAACGAAAAGATAAGGGTAGAGGTATAGACCAAACTTATCTAATTTTTATTTAATGAGGGTATTTAAACCAATAATAATATTATATTATAAATTAATATGTTTTGAGTCATTTTTTTCTTATATATTAATTTATATTAATTTATTATTTTAAGAAATTCCCAAAGTGCCCCTCCCCTCTCTTATAAAAGGGAACCTCTTCTTCTCATTTATTCACACTTAAAGACCCTTTTTTCAGAAAATACCTACCCAAATACCTTTATATAATCCATAAACTCATTATAGACGTCTTTTTTAGTCATAATACCAATCTTAGAGGACTTAATTCATTAAGAAAATGAAGTTTTTGAAAGAAGAGATATAGTTTTTATCTTCATGTTTCAATTTTGTTTGTTTTTCCATATTTATAAAACCTTATTAAACAACGATAAAATAATAAATATTTTATAATACATATAATCAGAATTTATTATGTTATTTTAATGACCTATATCAATATTCACTTCCATAAAATTGGAAAAAAATCCATTTTTTGGGTGTACGACAGACTACCACATCACGAACTGATGTAATGTGTTTTCCATCACCGTCTCTCAAGAATGGTTATAATGATGGAATTAATATTTATATTTGATATTAATGGAATATTTATAATTATTAAACTATAATATTCCATTTATTTTCTTACCTTTCTATGCATAAGAAAATGAAATTGTCGTTCGTGCATATGTGTGGATGACCACGTCCACCAAGCAATGTGATTCGTTTTTCATCATCACATCCCATGGATGATATATATAGTGTATATAAATAATTAATATTATATTTATGATATAATTATTATTAATTAATGATAAAATAACATTTACCATATTTCCATAATGATAATTGAAAAATGGGATTGTTACTCATGCGTACGTACGATCTACCATCTCCATGATTGTAATATTGTTAATTTTTAATAACCATATTTAATGTGTGGATTTAAAATTATAATATGTATATATATAAATATTATAATTATTTAATGATTTCTATTATTCTATATATGGTGGAATAATGACCTCTTTGACCATAGTCAAATTACCAAAGACATTTTGGACTTAAGTACTAAATATTGTCAAAAAACACTTGACATGAATTTAAATGATTAAGTAATTGTATAGAACATGGTAATAAGTGATATAAAAGGAATAATAAACTTTAAAAAGGTTCTTAATAATGTATAAAATTAACAAAAGTTTATCATTAAGGATATAAAATGACATACATAAAGAATCAGACTTGAGGTATGTGACTTTCTTTCAAAAAAAATATAATTTTAAAATTTCCCATCAAATTTTTATTTTCTTCCATATCCATGTTTTATAAAAATGTTTTAAAAAATACATTTAATATTATAATATGATTTATTTATTTTTTACTTCTTGCAAAAAGTTTTTAAAGGAGCCCTTTTTTTGGTTTTTTAAATAATTTACTTTGTAACTTTTCCAACAAAAATTTGTAATGAATATTTTTTAACTTATATGGAAGAAGAGGATTTACCACATTCACAACACTTTAATTATTTTAATTTTAATTTATATTTTTTCATAGTTATTTAAAAATAATAATTTTATTATGAAGTGATAATTTTTTAGAATTCAATAGTGATTTTTAAGAAAATGTTTTATTTTGATATCAGAAAGTGTTTTGCACAAAGGTTTAATTTTTTTTCATGGGGTTTATTCCTGATATGGTTCTTGGATATTGTTTATTATTTTTTTCTACCCATTATATCTTATGTGTGAGCCCTTTATACAATTTATGATTGGTGTACCCAATAATGCTCCAATTCATTGGGTAATGATTTTGTTCACTGTAGATTTATATGGGAAGTCGGCCATATGGTTATTTGAATTTGTAATGGTTCTATAAGGGTTATATAATAATAATATCCCAAGGAACCTACATGAATTTTTTATGCATCTATTGAGTTTTCATGAAAATAATTTGATTTAAAAATTTGCAAAAATGATAAATTTTAAAAAATGATTCCTTTTTTTCACAAGAAATTTTCTGTTTTTAAGAAAAGGTTTTTAATGGGTTTTCATGTTTTTCAAAAGACAAATAGTTTTCTTCTTTTATTTCCCTTACATAGATTTTTTTACCATCCCAAGCTTTCAATTATTTTTCACAAGGTTTAAAGAATAGTGTGGACAAGGATGAGGTCAATATGAAAATTTTGAATATTTATCATGAAAAGAAACCATTTATTAAAAAAAGTTTTTTTGGGTGGAAAAAATGGATACAAAGTATAGGTGTTCACCTGTAATGTATGAGTTTACTATTAAGTGTTATCTTAATTATCTAAAACTATAAACAAAAAATATCCTCATGATTTTAAGAAAAATAATTCTACTCTAAACTCACTAGAATATGTAATGATTATGGCTTGGTTCATATAGTAATTATAAAAGTAGGGTTTGAATAACTTTCGAGATTAGGATTTTTTCATGTGAGGTTATCTTAAGATTTATGGATTAAATACTAGGTTTATAATTTTAAGGTTGATCATAAGTTAAATGTCTTGGAAACCAATTCTGAGGATTATTAAGTTATGAAATTTTGAGGTGACTAATGATATTTTTTGAAACATTTATTTTTTAAGGGATTTATGGGTTATTACACATTTGGATGAAATATAAAAGGTATGAGATAACCTTTGAGGTTAAAAAATTTCTCTCATAATGACTATATTAAGTTTATTTTTATAATTTTATCATATTCTAGGGAATTTTATAAGGATTATATTGATATAGTTTTATAAAAGGACATACCACTGACAAGGTGAAAAATCATAACATTCGGTAAGGTTGTGGGTTTTGAACCCACAACCAATGGTTTAAAAGGGAGAATCACATACCATTAGCCTACGTGAAGTCCCGATTTTCATGAAATTCTATTTTTAGTTAAAAAATATAATAGATAAATGTTAAGTTCATTTTTGGAATTTTTTATCAAATAGATAACCATGATATTGGAAAATGATTTGGTGTTAAGTGATAAATATTATTTTGGAAGATGTTCACTATTTTTTGGGAACCCTATATGATTAACGTATATAGAACACTATGCGTTTATATTTTAGGAATAAAGGATGATTTTTTTTGGAAGTATATATGATATATTTTGGATTTATGGTAATTCAGGATATTTATAAAAATGACTAGATTATCATGGAGATTATGTTATTTGGGAAATTAATTTTTTTTTATGAGATATAAAGAGTAATTGATGTTATTTGGAGATAAATGTTTAAATTAACTTTTAAGACTATGTGATCAAATAATTTTTGTTTTGGGTTTCAATATTAGTCTTGAATATTTTTAAATAATTTTAAGGATAGTTATTTTTGTAATGATATTTGTTGAAGTTTGGGTATTATTGTTGAATTTTAGAGATTAAAGTAGTTTTTATTAGTATGAGGGTTTATTTATTTTGGGAATTATATTATCATGTTATAAAAATTTTGGATTTGGTTAATTTTTAACGACAAGAGGAATTTTTTTTTTCCTTTTGTGGTTTTTATGATCCAAAGAAGTTCATTCTAGTGCTTCAGGCATGAAAAATTCATCTTGAATATTCACCATTTAGAGGAAAAGATGAGTTTGTGGGGGAAATTTATTAAATGATGAAACTCTACTTTGAAAGTAGGTATATTTTCTTATGTTCTTATTTTATTTATTAAATAAATTCCATAACTCTAGGATAATTATTTTGAATCAAAAACATTTTATATTTACTTTTCCTACTAAGAAATCAATGGCCTTTAACCCATCACAGATTTGTAATTTTGTGATGGTTAAATTTCTCATGCCCATGTTCTCTATCACTCTCTATCAGTCATTTGGAGTTATTTTTCTCTTATATCTCCATGTTTTTACTTCCCACTTATTTTATAATTCTTGGAAACCTAGTATGTGTAACTCTAGATGAAAATCATACTTCCCCTTTCTGTCTTATCATGTGGATGTCTTATTATTATTTTTATGATGTGGACTTTCAATAAAGGTATTTTGAAAATTCAAACCCCTAGTTTTCAATTCCAATTTCAAATTGAGATGAAAAAATTTATTGGTGGGGGGGGGGGTTGTTATTTTAATATCCCAATTTTTTTTTAAAAAAAAATACTATGTTCGATAGCGTAAAAGATACACAACACTGAGCATAAATAAACAAAGAAATATTATTATTTAAATGTGATCGTTGTTTCCATTATTTTAAATTGGTGGGAATGAATAATAATAAAATAATTATAAAATATATAATGTTACTAATCATTTATAATGTATTAATTAAATATTTATAGATAATCACTCAAAATTTTCATAAAGTAATTATTTCTTCAAAAAACATTCTCTTCAAAAATGGGTTTTCGTTCTTTTTATGAGTGAATATGATAATTAATTATTTGATGTTTAATAAAATTTACAAGAAAAAAATAAATTACATTTTTGAATTCATCAAGTAAAAATTCTATAAGGAGGGATTTTTTAGAATTTTCTAAAAAGATTATTTTTCAAGTGAATAGCGAAAAATACCGTTTTCTATAATACCCCCATTTTCATTATATTAAAAATTCCCTTTATGTTTTAATTTGATATCAAGGAAAATTAAGTGATATTTATTTATATATAATATAATAAATTACATTTATATAATATTTATATCATATTTTGGTATAAATACATTTTTGGGCTTAAAAACACATTTTCAGGAAAACTGTTTTTCATTGATTTAGTGGGATTAATTTTAAATTAAATTATACATATTATGTGGTTTGATTTTGAAAAATTGATTCCATATTTGAAATAAATGGGTCCAAATTTATTAAATAGGCCTATTTTGTTTTTGGACCTTATGAATTGTAACCTTAGTGGTTTTAATTACCACAGAAAAAGATAAATCGAGTAATTTAGGATAAAAATAAAATAATAAGAAACATTAACTAACCCATAAACATAACTAAATATTATTGAATGAGTAAATAACTATAATAATCATCCATGGGTAGAATTTATGCCATTTTGGGTCCACTTGAATGAGATTATAACATTTATAGTATTTTATTTAATGAAAAGTTTAACATGTCACACTTTGGTTTTTAATAAGTGTAATATTTTTAATGGGTTGTTATATAGAGGATATGTTCAAATATAAATATTATTTGGAAATATAAAATATTTATCATCATCATGTTAATTTTATTATTTTTAGTAATGATATAATTACCTTAAATTCTTTTACAACACCGATGGAGTAATTATTTAATTAATGGAAAAATCAAATTAATGATATTAAAAATATTATAATATATATAATTTTAGAAAATGAATTATATTATGACATTTAAATTTTATGAATATATGAAAATATATTTTTCCAATTAATATTATTTTCATGATATTATTAAAGTCAAAGTAATGAATATTTCTTAAAATTGATATTTTGAATATTTTATATTAAACAATATTTTTTAAATGATATAAAATTAATAAAAATGTAAAATTAATCCAAGTGATTTTTATAATTTTAAAATATCTAAAATATTCCATTTATTAGTATTTGGTCATTTTATAGTAATTATATTAACCCTGAAAGTGTAAAAATAAACGTTGTGACTGTAAGAGTTAACCGAGTTAAATAAGGGTTAAAACCAAAAGATAAGGGTATAAATATAGTAAAAATATATCTAATTTTTATTTAATGATGGGATTTATAAATATTATAATCTTATAATAAAAATTAATAAGTTTTGATATATTTATTATTAATTATTATTTTATATTAATTTTTATTTTGAGAAACTCCCAAAGTACCCCTCCCCTCTCTTATAAAAGGGAACCTATTATTCTAATTTATTCACACTTAAAAACCAATTTTTTCATCAAATACCTGAAAAAATATATTCTTATAATCCCTCCCCTTATTATAGAGGTATTTTTAGGTAGAATTCCAATCCTAGAGGTCTTATGGTGTTAAGAAAATGAGGTTTTCTAAAAAAGCGGTATAGTTTCTAGATGTATGTTTCTATTTTTTTTATTCTTACACATCTGTAAAAACTTATTAAAACCATATAAAATAATAAAAATAGCATAAAAAATATATTGAGATGTTATTATGTTATTTTAATGACAAATATTCATATCCACTTCCATCAACTGGGAAAATAATTCATCGTTTGTATGTCCGGTAGACTACCGCCTCGCAAATTGATGTAATTTGTTTTCCATCACCGTATCTCAAGACTAGTTATAATGATAGAATTAGTGATTATATATGATAAGAATTACTTTTTTATCATTATAAGAATATAATATATATAAGGCCCCAACCTTAAACATTACTTAACATTGAATTAAATGAATAATTCCAATTGAGGATCGTTTCAGGTTTAGAGTTTTAGAGAATTAGATCTTAACTATTACATCTCAAAAGATTACCAAGTAGAAACTTATACTAAGTTTCCATAAAATAAAAACTCCTAAAAAGAAACATGTCTAGTTCCATGTTTTATATAGCATGAATTTCCCTTGATCCCATCCTTGATACTATTCCACATTAAGTCCTGTGAAAAACATTTCAAAAAAACTTGGGGTGAGCATAAAAAGCTCAGTAAGGGAAACACAAAGAATGAAAACTGTTTATTTTTCAAAACAACAAGTAAACCATGTATACTTTATCAAAGTAATAATTTTCACCTTTATGAAGTTGTAAAAATCCATCACTGAATGAAATATCAATACTTACCCTTTTGTAACCAAAATATTACTATAAAACCCATATAAAGAACACATAACATATGAAGGTAACTTGGGACATAAACATACTTAAATGGAATAACCATATGGTCGACTTCCACACATATCACTTAATGGAATATCCATACAGCCAACTTGCACACCCAATTCATTGGAGGTTATTACGTAACCACCGGTCCTAGTTTTCACGGCACCACCCGTCATATGGTTTATCACGTAACCACCCATCAAATGTACAAGTACCATTATAAAATCATAAGACATAAAACAAATATAATGGAAATAAAATAGTTCTACACTTTGATCACAATATATCACTTAAATATATATAAAAAATCCATTATAAAAACTATTTTCAATAAAAAAAATACATAATAGAGTATATGGTATTTATTTCATTTTAAAAAACATTACAGCTTGTTGAGGAAGCCAAAGACCAAATAATACTCGTGGCGGCGGAAAAGGTCGTTGTCACCGCGTACATTAAATGAAACATTCCTTTTTGTCATTTAGTAAAATTCTTCATATAAAATGATTCATTTTGAATAAAATTAAAAGTAAAAGGGGTTTATATACCTTATAAAAGAATGTTGTGTATAAAACAAAATATGCCTCAATGAAAGGAGATTGAGACGAAGTCCCTTACCTTGGGTCCGACTTGATTAGATCATTATTTAACATCCTGAATAATAAACTTGAGTTAATTTATACTTTCTTAAGAACCTTTTTCAAGTTCATTATTCCTTTTATATCACTTATTACCATGTTATAGACACTGTGTAATTATTTAAGTTAATAATGGTCGTTTTGTCGATCGTTGGTACTTGAGTCAAAAATAAACTCTTTATAATTACAAGTTGTTCATGTGGTAAAATATCCATTATATCATGAATTATATTCATGATGTAGATATAATATATATCATATATATCCAGTATATACATGTATTTATAATATTACATAATCATTTATAGGTAATAAATGAAATGCACCGTTCATGGAGACGGTAAGCCGTACGTACGCATGAACGCTACTTTCATTTCTATGTCATATTAATGGAATTAAAACTAAATGATAGATATGTATATTTTAATTCCAGAATTATATTCATCATTTATATGTAACATACATCATATATATCTATTATATATATGTACTTATAATAGAACATTACATTTGGGGATAAGAAATGAAATGCACCGTTCATGGAGATGGTAAGCCGTATGTACGCATGAACGCCACTTTCATTTCTATTTCATATTTAATGGAGTGAAATAATAATGATATAAGGGTATATTATAATTTCAGTATAACATCATATATAATAACTTTAACTCCATCCTTTATACGTCCCACATATGGCATTAACGAATCAAATCACTTTGAGGGGGTGGTAGTCCGCACTTCCTAAAATGAAGATATCGCGTTTACCTATATTGGAAACCATAAAGGTATGACAGAAATGAAAAATACAGAAGCTTAAGTAAAACATAAACATATTATATATCATATATAAATATAGTTACATCTTAATGGCCACCTTTGAAGGTGTTATATGAGTGTTTAACAATCATCGTTTCGTGAGGCAGAAATTCGCCATCCACAGAAACTGTATGTTATTTAACCATTAGATGTAGGTGTGTGTAAGTGTAGCTTGAATACTTAACATAACAACATCCAAGTATATTGAAGATACTGGTGTTGTTACAAAAGAAAGGAACAAAAAGAGTTTAGGGGGTTGGAGAACCAAAATAAAACATAAGAACACAGGATAAAACACTACCTTTAAAACGGGTAACTCTTTTTGATTTGAGCTCAAAGGCTTCCTTGGGAAGACTTCTTCCCAAAGGGAGGCTTCTAGGAGTAAGAGAGGGATGTGGAGAGATAAAATTGAAAGGGTTTGGCCAATACAATGGCTTGAGAGGTGTGGTTTGGCCAATACAAAGGCTTGAGAGGTGTGGGTAAGGTGGTAGAGGTGGGGGCCTTTTATAAGAGGAGAGGAGGGGCACTCTTGGAAAGTTATAAAAGGTTACTTTATTATAAAATTATTTTCGGATTTTAAAGGTCCCAAGATTATATATTTCAAGGATAAGGTTATAAGAGTTCTAAATACACCCATCCAATAGATTTTTTACAAGTGTAGGTCTTAGATTTTACAATATCGTTTCATTTTATTTAAATCGTTAAATAATGAGGTAATCGCTGCATCATCACGGTGTCATAAATAATTTAATTTATTTAATGTCTAAAAATAATAAAAAAAATATCATGATGTAGGAAATATTTTTATATTTCTAATGAATATTTATATTCAAAATTATGACTTGTATAACCCAATTTAAATTTTTTTTAGTAAAACATATCATGTTTGTGACATTTTTATTTTAACATTAAATAAAAAGTTATTAAAGTCATTTTCCTACCAAAGTGGCTCCATGGGGCCCCCAAGTTGACCCATGGATTGTATTGATCGGCCATGACACATCCAATAAGTGTAGGACATGTGTCTAGGTCATTTCATATTAATCAAACATTATTTTTACCTTAAACTACACTAATTACCTCTAATCGCGATTAATAAACATAAAAGTTACTATTCACCAAAAAATTATTTTAATCCCATTGAACCAAATTTTACTTCCTAATGAAAACCATGTATGTCGGATTTTTGAAATTCGGAACACAGAGGTGTTAAAATTTCATTTAAAAGAAAAATCAATTTTTTAAGTACCACTTTGTGGTTTCCCTATTCATCAAAAATTGATGTTATGCAGAAAAATACCAAAACTTCACCCTAAGCTATATTTGATATTCTGAATTCAAAAATGATGTATATTTTATAAAATTCAAAACATATAAGTTTCATTAATTAATTTAATAATTAATTCCCACTGTCAAAACAAATAGCGTGTTTTTATGAAACAATGTGTATCAAAAGATTGACACTAGTTTAAGTCCAATTTCAATGTGAAATTAATTTCAATGACCACTATTGGATTAAATGGTAAAAATATATTCTAATTTCACTTTAAAATCAATTCAAAAGATAATATAATCATATAAACAAATTATATTAAAAATAGGTTTTGAATTAAAATACAACATTTTTCACTATTCATTTAAAATATGAACTTTATCGAAAAAATACAAAAAATTTACACAAAGTAAATTTTGATACCCTGATTCTAAAGAAGAGTTTTATTTGGTCCAATATAATGTATAAGAGTGACCAAAACTATATTTAATGACAGTTCTCCATCAAAAGGCGATAAGTGAACCTTTAGTGAAAATTAGGGTATATATGCCTAAAATTGAATTATTTTCGTATTTTAAGATTTTATCTTTTATTGGATAAATGTAAAAACATTTAAAAACATATATAATCATATTTTAGTTATTTCTATTCCTTCCCACCAATACAACAGCTACGTGTTAACTAAAATTTAAAATAATATTATTTTATTACTAGTGTGCAATGTAAGATTTCAAAGAATCTCTTTGATGTGTATCGGGTACGCTATCGAATATAGAAACCCCTTTAAAGTAAAATTAATATTTAATTATCAAATATTAATAAATATGAAAATGTTTTATTTTTTATTTACCTGGGATGTTACATCCTTCCCCCCTTTTGGGAATTGCATCCTCGCAATTTTATTCACTTATCAAAATAAGTTGGGGTATTTATCCCTCATAGCATTTTCAGATTCCCACATTGCCTCTTCAACCATATGGGTTTTCCACAAAACCTTTACGTGGTCAATTACCTTATTTCGCAACACTTGCTCTCTTTGGTCAAGAATCTGGACTGGTTGTTCTTCATAAGAGAGATTCTCTTCCAACTGAACTACCTCTGGGCTCAAAACATGACATGGATCTGGCATATACTTTCTCAACATAGAAACATGAAAAAAATTGTGTACCTGAGATAAACTCGGAGGTAAAGCCACTCGGTAAGAAACTGATCCAACTTTCTCCAGAATTTCATATGGTCTAATGAACCTTGGACTCATCTTTCCTTTGTTACTGAATCGCATCACACTTTTCTATGGTGAAACTTTGAGAAAAACATGATCACCTACCTCGAAAGATAGATCCTTCCTCTAGTTATCCGCATAACTCTTCTGCCTGCTCTGTGCTGTACTCATGTGTTTCTGAATCAACTGATCTTTTTCTGCCATCTCTTCTACCAATTCTGGTCCCATCAGCTTCCTTTCACCCACTTCATCCCAAAAATCTAGAGTTCGACACCGCTTCCCAGATAATGCCTCAAACGGTGCCATCTGTATACTAGAATGAAAACTGTTATTATATGAAAATTCAACCAAAGAAAGATGTTGGTCCCAAATTCCTTGATAATCCATCGAACAAGAATGTAGCATATCCCCCAAAGTCTGAATTGTTCGTTCTGACTTCCCATGTGACTGAGGATGAAAAGCTGTACTAAAATTTAATTCAGTACCCAATGACTTCTGAAGGCCTTTCCAAAAGTTAGAAGTAAACCTGGGATCACGATCAGATACAATGGATAGAGGAACTCCATGCAACCTGAATATCTTTTTAAGATAAAATCGAGAAATTTGATCTAGAGAGAAAGTATCTCA
Organism: Viscum album; assembly: GCA_963277665.1. Taxonomy (NCBI): domain Eukaryota; kingdom Viridiplantae; phylum Streptophyta; class Magnoliopsida; order Santalales; family Viscaceae; genus Viscum; species Viscum album. Next base: position 1,031,393,746 of record OY728121.1, on the reverse strand, counting down.
AATTCGAAGGGAATGAGAAGATTTAGTCAAGCGATCAACAATAACCCATATTGCATTATTACCTCAAGATGTCTTCTTTAATCCCACAAAAAAGTCCATGGATATATTTTCCCATTTCCACTCTGGCACTGGTAAAGGATGGAGCATCGCTTTCGGTAACTGCCGCTCTTCTTTAACCTACTGACAAGTCAAACACTTCACAGTAAAATCAACAATATCTATTTTCATTCCATCCCACCAGTAATACTCCCACAGATCTCTATACTTCTTAGTACTACCAGGATGAACTGAAAACGGGGAACTATGAGCCTCACATAACAACTCATTCTTCAACTGTGAATCACAAGGCACACATAATCTCTTCCCAAACCTCAAAAAACAATCATTTTCAATGTTAAATTCAGGAAACTTACCCTTCTGAACCAGCTCTACCTTTTTCTACAATCCATTGTCTTTCTTCTGCGCTTGCTTAATTCTATCTGATAGAGATGATATCACTAATACCTGAAACAAAAAAGAAGAACTTCCTGGTGGGGGCATTTTATAAGAGGAGAGGAGGGGCACTCTTGGAAAGTTATAAAAGGTTACCTTATTATAAAATGATTTTCGGATTTTAAAGGTCCCAAAATTATATATTTCGAGGATAAGGTTATAAGAGTTATAAATACACCCATAAAATAGGTTTTTTACAAGTGTAGGTATTATATTTTACATTATCGTTTCATTTTATTTAAATCGTTAAATAATGAGGTAATCGCTGCATCATCATGGTGTCATAAATAATTTAATTTATTTAATGTATAAAAATCATAAAAAAAATATCATGGTGTAGGAAATATTTTTATATTTCTAATGAATATTTATAGTCAAAATTATGACTTGTATAACCCAATTTAAATTTTTTTTAGTAAAACATCTCATGTTTGTGACATTTTTATTTTAACATTAAATAAAAAGTTATTAAAGTCATTTTCCTACCAAAGTGGCTCCATGGGGCCCCCAAGTTGACCCATGGATTGTCTTGGTCGGACATGACACATCCAATAAGTGTATGACATGTGTCTAGGTCATTTCTTATTAATAAAACATTATTTTTACCTTAAGCTACACTAATTACCTCTAATCGCGATTAATAAACTTAAAAGTTACTATTCACCAAAAAATTATTTTAATCCAATTGAACCACATTTTACTTCCTAATGACAACCATTTATGTCAGATTTTTAAAATTCAAAGCACAGAGGTGGTAAAATTTCATTTAAAAGAAAAATCAGTTTTTTAAGTACCACTTAGTGGTTTCACTATTCATCAAAAATTGACGTTTTTCAGAGAAATACCAAAACTTCACCCTAAGCTATATTTGATATTACGAATTAATAAATGATGTCTATTTTATAAAATTCAAAACATATAAGTTTCATTTATTAATTTAATAATTAATTCCCGATGTCAAAACAAATAGCGTGTTTTTATGAGACAAAATGTATCAAAAGAATGACACTAGTTTAAGTTCAATTTCAATGTGAAATTAATTCCAACGACCACTATTGGATTAAATGGTAAAAATATATTCTAATTTCACTTTAAAACAAATTCAAAAGTTAATATAATCATATAAACAAATTAGATTAAAAAGTGGTTTTGAATTAAAATACAATAATTTCACTATTCATTAAAAAAATGAACTTTATCGAAAAAATACCAAAAAATTACAAAAAGTAAATTTTGATGTCCTGATTATAAAGAAGAGTTTTATTTGGTCCAATATAATGTATAAGAGTGACCAAAACTATATTTAATGATGGTTCTCCATCAAAAGGCGATAAGTGAACCTTTAGTGAAAATTACGGTATATATGCCTAAAATTGAATTCTTTTCGTATTTTAAGCTTTTATCTTTTATTGGATAAATGTAAAAACATTTAAAAACATATATAATCATATTTTAGTTATTTCTATTCATTCCCGCCAATACAGAGGCTATGTGTTAACTAAAATTTAAAATAATATTATTTTATTACTAGTGTGCAACGTAAGATTTCAAAGAATCTCTTTGATGCGTATCGGGTACGCTATCGAACATAGAAACCCCTTTAAAGTAAAACTAATATTTAATTCTCAAATATTAATAAATATGAAAATGTTTTATTCTCTATTTACCTGGGATGTTACAATATATCATTTAATTACTTACCTTTTCATGCATAGAAAAATGATATCATCATTCGTGTGTATGTTTGGATTACCACCTCCACGAAGCGATGATATTCATTTTTCATCATCACAACACATAGATGATATATATAATTTTATATGTAAGTATTAATATGACATTGATGATATTATGATCATTTATTAAATATTAAATAACATTTTCTTTCTTTCGATGATGATATTTGAAAAATGAAAATATTACTCACACTTATGTATGCCCTACCATCTCTAAGATTATAAAGTTGTTCATTTTTCATAAGCATATTTATTGGGTGTATTTAAAAGTATAATTGATATATAAATATTATAATTTTTAATTATTATTATTCTAAATATAGTGTAATAATGACATATATGACCATAGTCAAATTACTAAAGGCATTTTCGACTTAAGTGCCGAATATTGTCGAAATACTCGATGTGAATTTAAATGAATAAGTAATTATATATAACATGCTAATAAGTGATATAAAGGAATAATTAAGAAAAAATGGTTATTAATAGAGTATAAAGTTAATATAATTTTGTTATTTAGTAATATAAAGGACATACCTGGTGAATCAGACTCGAGTTTAGGAACTTTATTTTAAAATAATTATTTATTTAAAATTTACCTTAAAACTCACTTTTTCATCCATTTCAAGGTTTTCTATTTTTTTTAAAAAAATGTTTTTAATATTATCCTATGTTTTTAATGTAATTTATACTATGTTTTAATTTTTACTAAACTGTTTGAATGGAATCGTTTTTTCTTTTTCCAAACAAGGTACTTTGTGACTTTTTAATAAAAAAATAAAAGGGATGTTTTTCACTTATATAGCAAGACCATATTTTATTGCATTCATGAAAAATTTAATGATTTTATGTTTCCTTTATAAATTTTTATAGTTATTCTAAATAAAATTAATTCATTATTATGTGTTCATATTTTATATTTTCAAAATGCTTTTTAAGAAAATAGGGGTATTTTGATACTTAAATCTATTTTTCACACGGATTTAAAAGTGCTTTCAAGGGTTTTTTTCATGATATAATCCGTGGAAACTATTTACCATGGTTTGAGCCCCATTATAGCCCATGTGTGAGCCCATTATAACTTATACGATTGGTTTTCCCAGATAGTACACCAATGCATTGGGTAAAGATTTTGTTCTCTAGAGAATTATATTTGAAATTAGTTGAATGATTATTCCTATTTTAAGGATTCTTTTAAGGGATTTTTAATGGCTCTATGACGATTTTTCCCAAGAAACCAAGTTGAATTTTCTATGATTACTAATATTTTTTCATGAAAATATTTTTATTTAAAAATTTTAGATAATATTTTTAAAATGAATTTTTAAAAGAAAATTTATGTTTTTAAGCAATGGTTTTCAATGGTTTTTCAGGTTTTTTAATAGACTAATAGTTTTCTACTATTGTCTAACATTCTGAGATTTGTGTTCTTATCTAATATTTTCAAATGTTTTTCACAGTGTATAAGTAAGAGTAAGGATAGGGATGTGGTAAAGATGAAAATTGTGAAGATTTATCTTGAAAAGAAAGCATGTTTTATATAAGAAGTTTTGTTTGGTGGGGAAAATAGATACTCAGCGTAAGTGTTGACTTGTAATGTATAGGTTTACTATGTAATAGTTTATCCTAATTATCTAAAACTCTAAAAAAATATTCATAGGATATTAATAAAAAATAATTCCTGTATAAAGTTAGTAGAATATGTATTGATTAAGGACATGTCCTTACAACTAATATAAATGAAGTCTAGTTTTTTATCCCCTTAAAAACAAATATTCTTATTTATAAAATTACAAAAAACTCATACAAGATTAATTTCTCAAGTATCATCAGATAGTTATGATAACATGACCTGTAGTTATCCTAAGTGTATTTGATATTCTCTCTCTATAAATTATGAATAGGTAATATAAAGCCTAAGTATATATCATGGAAGATGAGAGAGATTTCCATTATACTCTTAGGAATATATAGAATACTAATCACAAGAAAATCATATTTTTTTCACACTTAAACTAGGGAGACTTAATGCCATGTTACACTAAAAATTGTTCTATTATAATTATTCCATCATATATTTTTTGATATGATGTCAACATATTTACTATGACTTGAATTAATCTACCCCAAAGATCCTCTTATTTAGGTCATGTTCCTAATAACTTGGTTTATAATTTAAGTCATTCTGGGAGGAATTATCTTTAGTTTTATCTATATGGATAATGTTATATTTTCAATATGTTATCAAATATATATATCTGGAAAAAATATAGTGATAACACTAACCTCTTTGTGAAACCTAGAAAACATTTACTCTAAATTAATTTTCTTTGAAAATTATGATTTTTTCCATCCATGAATGGATCCTTGAAATTTTCATTTCTTATTGGATATCATTAATGTCATCAAAACTTGCTATCATGTTATATAGATATTTTTTATAAGGTTTCCCCAAATGAAAATGGTATTTACATCAAATTATTAATATAATAATCATATAAAATTACTATGAAATGTATAACTCAAATGAATTTAAGTATGATGAATTGGCACACATAATCAAGACTTGTTGGTTCCACATTTTCACCACCTATTTATAGTTTCTATTGAATACCCACCAATGAATTTTCATCATCTAGTGAAACTACCAAAATATAGAAAAATATTTTGGTACATGTTATCCAACTTTAAATTCATCAAAACATGTCAATTACAACTAGATTCGATATACTACTCCCCATAGGATAAAATATTCGTACTCTATAATATGTCACATATATAAATGAATATGAAACCACCTCTATGGTTTTAACATTATTTTGTATTATGTGTCACAGGAATAATTCCACCCACTGAAACATGTGAAGTTTAGTGTTCCTTTTCAAACTTATATGAATATGGATCCATGTTTTGACTGAAGTATTACTTGCTCCCACTATCTCCAAAGAGGTTTCCTTCCCTCATACAAGTATAGTTTGTTTGAACCAATATCTTTCTATCTCAACAATGTTATTACCCTAATTAGCTATAGGATAATTAACTAAGATTCACTTTGTGTTTCCTTTGACGAATATTGGTAGCTAAACTATCATCAAACAAACAGTTCCCATAAAACACATGAGGAAATGATTTAATTGATTCCCATCATACCATAACATATATCATATCCATTAGTAAATATATTTGTCTTATGGTTAGGGTATCCACCATATTCTATAATTCATATCCCCAGAATGATTGCGGAAGATCTGTGTGACTTACCATTTACCTCAAAATGTCTAATAAGATGAATGTCCTCCTTTCACCGACATCATTACAAAATAGTGAATAAGAATGTGTGATTTAATATAGTATTTAAAACTCCCTATGATAATATAAGATCTTTTTCTTAAGATATTCTCCACCATGATGACATCGAAGCTTATTTATCCTCATACTGGGCCTAATATATACTTCATTCAAAATATTCTTAAAATTTTTAGTGAATTTTTACCTAGATTCCATCAAGTAAATATATCCATATCTACTCAAGTTATCAAAAAATGTAATGAAGTATAGGTATCCACCACTATATTCTACTTGAAAATGTCTACACACATTTGTGTTCCAATTCAATAAGCTATATAGCCCCTTAACCATTTCCAAAAATGGTGTTTTTTTTCATTTTTACTTGAAAATAGACATGAAATATTTAAATTACTTTTAGTTAAATATAATTTAAATTCCATAATTCATAGAGAATTTTAAAATGCTACTTTTTTAAGTGACCATGTTAGTGACGCCACAAATGGGTGTGATATGAAGTTTGCGATCTTGATTCCTTATTTATTTCCAATATTCTTTCTTCATATTCTAGTACATAAATATAATTATTAATATGTTCCATACCAAAAAATATGATATATTTATAAAAGTAGAAACTTTTATTCCAAAATTGGAGTATAAATCCATATATGAATATACTTTATATAGGTATAATATTCTTGGTAACACTAGCCACAAATTAAAAATTACTCAAAATTAGAATCTTTCATGTTGGGAATATGAGGTGGAAGTCACATATATCCATGACCACTAGTCCTTCACCATAGGGATCTCAAATATCCACCTCACCTCTACAATTTTTTTAAATCTAATGGATTTCTATATTTAGATACTATAGTGAGTACTATAAGATGTATCTAATACACAATATGTTGATATAGAAAGGTTACATTCGATATCAAATGGACATAAATCATCTTCTTGATTCTTCAAAAAGGTATGGTTATTCTTCCTAGTGGACCTTCATTCCACATGAAAAATATACTGTATCTTTTTCCTTATCCTACCTCTGGATCTTCCTTTTATAGGATAGGAAATGTGAAGTAACCTTAATATAAAAATTAGTATTATGGGCTCTTTACTTTCCATTCATTTTTTTCATCATAAGGACTCTAATTTTTTCATTCCACATATTTTTATCTGCTTGAATAATTAGGGTGATTAGTTCTCAGAGAGACTTCTAAATATTTCTTATATTATAATTTATAATAAAACTAGAGAAGCTTTGCAGTAGTGAGTAAGACATGATATTTTGGTGTAACTCATCAGGTAGCTTGATACCAAAGATGTCCAAATCCTCAATATAACTAATCATCATAACTAATTGAGTTTTGATTAATACCCCTATCTATTCTTTCTCATGAAAATTTCGGTTAAGATCTCCTTTCACTCTTGTATTTAATATTGTTGATAAGGATCACAATGATTGGAAAACATACAATATGCGTCCATATCCTCATGCAGATTTTGGAGATTACTTGTAACAACCCAATGTTTTTCAATTGAAATTCCCTTCTTATAAATATGTCATAAAATCACATAAAAACACAACATAATTAAATACTATGTTCTAAGTGACCTTTAAACATAATTTTGTCACTTTTGTGTTTGGGATTTAGAAAATCTGATATACACGGTTGAAATCAGTAAGTTATTTGGAGTCCGATAAGAAAAAACATAATTTTCAGTGAATATTAAACTACCCTTATGAATAGTAACATACCTTTATGAATAGTGATATACCCTAATGAATAGTAACCTTACCTATGATAATATATAAATAATATTCAAGTTTAAAGTACGATAAACCTATATTTTAGAATAAGTAAATGAATGTTTTAAAACTGTTTTTAATAATAAATTTGGAGTTTAATTAAATATTAAATTAATCATATTTAGAAAATTGTTTTTGAAAAATGGACTTCATTTATGTATTCAAAACGTCAAAAAATTGTTAAGTTGAATTTTTGAGATTTTTCTGAAATAATTGAATTTTTATTGAATTGTAAAATACATTAATTTACTGTATAAATACACTATATGAAAATCCACTATTCCTGACATCACAAGTGATGTAAGAACCCAAATATCTAACTCAGATGAATTTATTACTATTCATGGTCATGGAATACTTACTATTACTTTTATTGTGAATAAATAATAAATTAATGATTATAATATTATGAAAACCCTTCTCTCCACTATAAATACCACCCATTCTTACCTCTTCTCTTCACTACTCTCAAGCCTTGTTCCTTACCAATATTCTTCCCAAATATCTACCTAAGATCCCCCCATGTACAAAATCCACTATCCTCAAAAAATACCAAAACCTATCCCCTTAAGAGGATCTCAAAGGAGGAAGTTTCAAGAGGTCATTAATAACTAATAGAGAACACCACCAGATTTAAGGTATGGGATCCTCTCCATTTCACTCTTAAATAATGATTTTACTCTCTGATATTCAATTTTATACATAATATCTAATGATGGGGTATGATTACACACCTCCCCCATATTTCTCTCATGATGTATAAGTGATGAGAAACTCCTTTTCTCTCCCATAAATCCCTCTTAGGTACACCAGATACCATGCTGATAAACTATAACGAATTCTACCCAAACCTTATTTGTTCTTTTGGGTTTCCTTATATTTCTTTATATCAAAATGGATTTATCTTATATATTTATTTACATATTATAAATGATGTTTAGTTTTAAAAAATTTAATTATGAATACCCTTTCATCACACTATTTTGCAGATATACATGTTTTTAAAAGATTCAATCCTCAAAACTTTCCGATGAGAAAACCTGTTTTAAGGGAACATCCCAAATTTTTACCCAAATTAATGTGTAATCATTCCTCTGTTTTAATCAACCATTCTATTTTTAAAATCAGTATTTTTATTATGAAAACATTCTTGATTCAATTTTGGTTTTATATAAAATATTTTCCTCATTTCTAATTTAAAATCTTTATAGTATTTTCTTTAAAACTGCACAATTTTCTTTAATGATAATGTTTCTAAAATAAATTTCTTTTATGTGTTCACTTATTTTTGACACCAATTACCATGTTATGTTCCTATTTTACCTCATGAACGTCCATGTGTGTTCTAATCCTTTTCTTTCATGGACACCTTCCTGATAGGACCATTGGTTATGCGTTATGTGATGATTGTGGTACCCAATTCTTCCCATGGGTACCCTTATGTTTATGTATGGTTGATCATGTATGATTATTAATGTGGCAAGAATATTCATGAAAATGTTGAGATGGGTGTACACATATAGTTCTCCAATTCATTGGGTAAAGTGAAGTCTCATGAGATGCAATGAGAAACTGTATTGGCGGTTAGCTTTGACCCATACTAAAATCGAAAACCGGATTGATGGTTAGCCTTGACCCATACTAAAATGGGAAACATGATTGGAAGTTAGCCTTGAATCGTACTAAGGAAATTTTTTATGATCCTATCGCATTTATATGATTCCATGTTTATATGATCCCATGCTTATATAATATGATTTCATATGTTCCATGATTTGGATATCTTTATGTCATTCATCATAACTCATATGCCTATGATGTATCCTTATTCTCATTTACTTACTAGGATTTTTAGCTCATCCATTTGTTCATGTATTCCCCAGGGTACCCTATGCCGATGTAAGGTATCAAAGGAAGTTATGAGCTCTTTATAGAGATTAAATAAATATGTGTTTTCCCCATGTTTTATGTACCTAGTCTTCCAAGACACTAGACTTATCGATATTTGGATCGTACTATGATGTATAATTATGCTTAAAATCATGTAATGTTATATGTAAAAGGATTGGGTCACTATAGTTTGTATCATAGGATGGTCTAGTCATTTTTGGAGATTAGTAATAGAGCTCCTCAGTGAGAACTTTAAGGATGATATTAAGTATAATAAAACATTCCTAAATTTTGGTGAGTATTGATTAAGTTGTTTATCATGAAAATACAACCAATTCTAGATACAAGAAAGTAGAGGCAGCTCTGGCACAAATGTATCTAGGGGTAAAACCTGAAAACACCGCTTTGAGCTAGACTTGAATGGGAACTGGTGCATGACAACAGGCCTTGTTGCACTCTTGGTTACGAAACTCCCAGGGGATATGCTTTGGTATATTCATGATCTTGTTACAAACCATTATTAAGGGGAAAAATCCCATAAGAATATAAGTTAACAAATATATTGAGCATAACCTATATATAAACCTAATGAATCACAAGTTATGATATAATTCTTCTTTATAAATTTATCCTTTTATGTTCAAAGTTACCTTTTTTATGCTCAATAGCTAAGTATTCAAGACATCTAATTATACGTTCTTTTTCTTAGTTAATGGTGGGAAATAAAAGAACAGATTGCAAAAACCAATTTAATAGGAAATGTGAAGATTTTCAAATGATATGCATGATATGACGGGAGAGGGTTCTCAAAACTTCATGGCAGTACTTGCTCAATTGGCTCGAGTTATGAATAATAACTTGAATCATGTAGAACACCATCCTCCTTCAAGGAAAGATCAAGTTGTTGTAGAATCCTTCATGCGGAAAAGACCTACCATGTTTAGTGGATCTTCTGATCCCCTCCTTGTGGAACAATGGATTAACTCCATTAAAAAGATATTCTCCATCCTCCAGTGCTTAGAAGAAGAGAAGGTTGTTCTGGAGGTCTATCATTTTGATGGGGAAGCTGATCAGTGGTGGAAACTGATCAATAATACAAATTCCTAAGAGGAAATTAATTTCATGGATTGGGAGGAATTCAAGAGGATGTTTTTCAACAAATATTTTCCTCGAACCCTCCATCTCAATATGGAAAGAGAGTTCCTTGGTCTCACAAATAAGGAAGATGAGTCCATCGAGGCATATGAAGAACACTTTACAAGGCTTGCAAGGTACGCCTCTTACTTTTTCTTGAACACCGAAAGAAAGGTGGATCACTTGTTTAGCGGACTAAAGCCGAGTCTATGAAAAGCGTTGGAGATTCGAGACTTCAATAGTTATGATGATATTCTCTATTGTACCCTCAACGATGAAATGTAGATTGGAGACTCTTAGTGGTCTCATGGGCCTAGTGACAAGAAGAAAAAAATAGAGAACAACATGGGTTGTTCATCGAAAAAATCCCATGATGGAAAGAAGCCTGACTTTTCACCTTTCAAAGGTTGTGGGAAGAAGTATCCTGGTAACTGTCTGAAGGGAACCAAGAATTGTTTCAAATTTGGAATGTTTCGACATTTGGCTATAAACTGCCGAAGGTATATGAAAAATCCCTCTAATGTTGAAGAAGAAAGAAAGGTTCAGATCAAAACTCATCCTGTAGTGAAGTGTTTCAACTACAAAGAGCATGGGCATTATGCAAGAAATTTCCCTAAGCTGAGTGTTGTCGGAGGAAATCAGAAACAACCTCCAAGGAAACAAGGAAGGGTTATGCTATCACTACTATTGAGGTGGATCCAGACAACGATGTGGTGACAGGTATGCTAGTTATTCATTCAAGAATAGCCAATGTACTATTTGATTCTGGTTCTACACATTCTTTCATATCATTCATGTTTAGTATAACTATTCAAACACAACCACAAAATTTAGAGGAAAAATTATCTATGAGAAGAGAAAATAGGGAAATTATTGAATCCATGGTTTGTAACTCCTCCCCACTTAATGTTTGTGGACTAAACCTCCTAGAAAATCTCATCATACTTCCTTTAGTGGAGTTTGACTCTATATTGGGCGTGGATTTACTATCTATATACAAAGCCAACATCAACTGTTGGGAAAGGGATCTCACTATTCACATCCCAAAGCATCCTCTTATTCCTTAAAAGTGTATGTAGGAAGATGAATATCCTTTAGAATCGTCATCTCAAGTGTGGATATTACTACCTTGTGAGTAGTAATATATATCTCAAATGATTAAGAAAAAGGAGAGAATAATGCTTAAAGACATGCCCATCGTGAGGGATTATATTGATGTATTCCCTGAAGAGTTTCATGGTCTTCCTCCTAACCGATAGGTTGAGTTATCAATTGAACTTATCCTTGGATCTCTTACTATCTCAAAGACATCTTACAGAATGGACACCGTAGAGTTGGAAGAACTGAAGAAGCTGTTACAGGAGAATATGGAGAAGGGTTTTATATGCTCGAGTGCTTCACTGTGGGGTGTTCCAGTCCTCTTCATCATGAATAAGGAAGGATCAAGGCACCTCTTCATTGATTATCATGAGCTCAATAAAATCACGATAAAGAATGAGTATCCCATGCCACATATAGATGAATTGTTCAATCAGCTTCATGGGTCCAGTTATTTCTCTAAGGCGGACCTTTGGTTGGGATATCACTAATTAAAGGTGAGGAAGGAATATATTCCCCTGAATTCATTTCGAACAAGGTATGGACACTATGTTTTCATAGCGATGACCTTCAGACTCACTAATTATCTAGAAATTTTCATGGATTTAATGAATATAATCTTTAGATATTACCTAGAACTATTTGTGGTAGTCTTTATTGATGATATTCTGATATACTACAAGAGTAAGGAGGAACATGAGGAGCATTCAAATACTTTGTTAAAGACTTTGCGAAGGGAGAAGTTTCTGTGCAAAGTACATTAAATGTGAGTTCTGGATGGAGGAAGTATCATTATTGGGTCATGTAATCACTAGAAAAGAGATATCTGTAGACCCTTCCAAGATGAAGGCAATTAAAGAGTGGCCTAGGCCAACTTCTATAACGGATATCCATAACTTTTTGGGTCTAGATGGGTATTATCAATTATTTTTTGAATAACGTTTCATGATTTTCAATCCCAATGACCACGTTGACATGGAAGGGAGTAAAGGTTTTCTAGACATATGAATGTGAATATTGTTTCAAGGAGTTGAAATAGAGGCTTATCACTGCGCCAGTACTCACACTCTCTATAAGTGGAGAACTATTTGTGGTGTATAGTGATGCTTCTATGAAGGTATTAGGTTGTGTGCTAATGAAAAATGATAAAGTGATATCATATGCCTTAAGGTAGCTGAAAACCCAGAGAAAATCTTTCACATGCAAGATCTAGAGTTGGCAGCTATTATCTAGAGTTGGCGGATATGATCCTTGCATTGAATATCTGGCAGAATTATCTCTATGGTGAGAAATTTAAGATATATACTCACCAAAAGAGTCTCAAATATATATGGACACAAAAATAGCTTAATATGTGCTATATAATATGGATAGATCTCATCAAGGATGAAGACTTCTCAATCCACTACCATCCCGGTAAGGCAAACAAGGTAGCAGATTCTCTAAGTAGAAAGGATCATACATCTTTATCAATGATGAGAATTGAAAAGGATCTTATCTTCATATGTTTTAAAAGGATGGAAATGGGAATTATTAAGGGAGGAACATCATCAATCCTTCCTCAAATTATTTCTAAACCATCCCTCTTGGAGAAAATAAAGGATAATCAAAGAAAATATGAGGAAATTCAGAAAAGGGTGGAAGCTATCAGAAATGGGAAATCCTTCAATTTCAAAACTGATGAGGAAGGAGTTGTAAGATTTGGGACATGATTATATGTACCATTAGATCCAGAGATAAAGACAGAGATATTTAATGATGCACATAGCTCAACCTTCTCTATCCACCTAGGGAGCACAAATATGTATCAAGATCTCCGAGAAAACTTTTGGTGGGACAATATTAAAAGGGAGATTGCTGAATATACATCAAAGTGCCTGACATGTTAGGAAGTTAAGGATGAGAGGAAAAAGTCTACGGGGATGATGCAACCACTACCCATACCAACATGGAAGTGGGAGAACATTACCATGGACTTTGTCACTGGGATTCGAAGGACATCCGGAGGAAACAATTCTATATGGGTCATTGTGGATCATCTTACAAAGACAGCTCACGTTATCGCGATTCGAGAGGACTTTTCATTGGATCAACTTGCACGGATTTACATCAAAGAAGTGGTAAGGCTGCATGGAGTACCACTATCTATTGTATCTAATCGTGATCCGAGATTCACCTTGAAGTTCTGGAAAAGTCTCCAACATGCTCTATCCACTGAACTGATCTTCTGTATGGCCTATCATCCTCAAACTGATGGCCAATCTGATTGAACTATTCATACAATGGAAGACATGTTGAGAGCATGTTCTATGGAATTCAAAGTAGGATGGGACCAAAATCTTCCACTGGTTGAATTCTCCTAAAACAACAGTTTCCACTCAAGCCTCCGAATGACACCATATGAAGCCCTTTATAGGAAATGGTGTAGAACACCGGTGTGTTAAGATAATGTTAGTGAGTGTAAGCTGCTAGGACTTGAAATGGTCGAAGAAGTGGTGGAAAAGGTGAAAATAATTCATAAGCATATCAAGGCAGCCCAAAGTTCATAGAAATTTTATGTAGACAATTTTCGATGATACCTTGAGTTTAAAGTTGGATACACGGTATTTTTACACATATCTCCATGGAAGAAGGTCATGGGTTTAGAAAGAAAGGGAAGTTAAGTCCCAGGTACATCAGCCCCTTTGAGATCCTTGATCGAGTCGGAGCTGTGACCTATTGACGAGAACTTCCACCTACCATGTTAAAAGTACATGATGTCTTTCATGTATCCCTCTTAATGAAGTACATACCAGACCTTTCACATGTACTCTCTTCAGAGGTGGTACATTTGGAGGATGATCTTTCCTATGAGGAGCATCCAGTGAAGATATTTGATCATAGAGACAAAGTTCTACGCAACAAGACTACTCATCTGGTCAAGGTACTATGGAGAAACCATAACTACGAAGAGGCAACATGGGAACTGGAGGAAGCAGTGAAGAGAAATTACCCCACCTTTTTTTCGCCTAGAATGTAAAATGAAAATTTGAGGGAGAAATTTCTTAAGGGGGGAATAATGTAACAACCCAATGTTTTTCAATGGAAATTCCCTTCTTATAAATATGTCATAAAATCACATGAAAACATAACATAATGAACTAATTTATTTTAAGTGACCTTTAAAAATAATTTTTTCACTTTTGTGTTTAGAATTTAAAAAATATGACAAACACGGTTGCAATCATAAAGTTATTTGGTGTCCGATAAGAAAAACACAGTTTTTGGCGAATAGTAACCTACCATTATGAATAGTAACCTACCATTATGAATAGTGACATAACCTAAAGAATAGTAACCTTACATATGATAATATATAAATAATATTCAAGTTAAAAGTATGATATACCTATACTTTAGAATATGTAAATGAATGTTTTAAAACAGTTTTTTAATAATAAAATATGAGTTTAATTAAATATTAAATTAATCATATTTAGAAAATTATTCTTGAAAAATGGACCTCATTTTTGGATTCTACATGTAGAAAAATGGTTAGGGTGAGTTTTTGAGATTTTTCTGAAATAGTTGAATTTTTAGTGAATAGTAAAATGCATTAATTTACCGTATAAATACACTATAGTGAAAATACACTATTCCTGACATCACAAGTGATGTAAGTACCCAAATATCGAACCCACGTGAATTTATTACTATACATGATCATAGAATACTTAATATTCCTTGTATTGTGAAGAAATAATAAATTAATGATTATAATATTATGAAAACCCTCCTCCCCTCCACTATAAATACCACCCATTCTTACCTCTTCTCTTCACTGCTCTCAAGCCTTTTGCCTTGCCAATATTCTGCCCAAATCTATCCCCAAACTCCTCCCCATGTCCAAAATCCCCTAGCCTCTTCAAAATATCAAAACCAATCCCCTTAAGAGGTTCTCAAAGGAGGAAGTCTCAAGAGGTCATTAATATCAAGTGGAGAACACCATCAGATTTAAGATTAGGGATCCTCTCCATTTCACTCTTAAATCAAGATTGTCCTCTATGATATGCAATTTTATGCATAATCCATAATTATGGGGTATGATTAAACACCTCACCCATATTTCATTCATGATGTATATGTGATGATAAACTCCTTTTCTCTCTCATTAAGCCCTCTTAGGTACACCCGATTCCATGCTGATAAACTATAACGAATTTTACCCGAATCTTCGTTGTTATTTTGTGTTGCCTTAACATTTTTTACAACTAAATGGAGTTATCTTATCTATTTATGTACATATTATAAATGATGTTTAGTTTTAAAAAATTAAATTATGAATTCCCTTTCATCACACTCTTTTGGAGATATACATGTTTTTAAAAAATTCTCTCCTTAGAACTTTCCAATAAGCAAACCTGCTTTAAGGAAACATTCCAAATATTTACCCAAATTCAATTGCACTCTATCCTATGTTTTATGCTACAATTGTATTTATAAAATCAGTATTTTTATTCTGAAAACATTCTTGGTTCAATTCTTGTTTTATAAAAAATATTTTCCTATTTTCTATTTTAAAATCTCTATAGTATTTTCCTTAAAACCGCACAAAAAATGTTTTAAGGATAATGTTTCTCAAATACATTTATTATATATTGTAACATATGTTTGAAACCAATTACCATGGTATATGCCTATTTTACCTCATAAAGTTCCATGTATTTTCTAATCCTTTTCTTTCATGGACACTTTCATGATACGCCCATTGGTTATGCTTTATATCATGATTGTTGTACCCAATTATTCCCATGGGTAAACTTATGTTCATATATGGTTGATTATATATGATTAATTATGTTGAAATAATATTCATGAAAATGTTTACATGGGTGTTCCCAGATAGAGATCCAATGCATTGGGTAAAGTGATGTCTCATGAGATGCGATGGGAAACTGGATTGGCAGTTAGCCTTGACCCGTACTAAAATGGGAAACAGGATTGGTGGTTAGCCTTGACCCATATTAAAATGGGAAACAGGATTGGAGGTTAGCCTTGACCCATACTAAGTAAATGATTTATGATTCCACCACATTTATATGATTCTATGTTTATATGATCCAATGCTTATATGATATGATTTCATATGTTCCATGCTTTGGATATCATTATGTCATGCCTCCTGACACATGTGCCAAAGATGTATCCCTATGTTCATTCCCTTACTGGGCTTTTTAGCTCATCCCTTTGTTCATGTGTTCCCCAGGGTACCCTATATAGATGTAAGGACTCAAAGGAAGTTATGAGCTCTTTATGGAGATTAAATAATGAAGTGTTTTTTTGCCCCATGTTTTATGTACATAGTCTTACAAGAAACTGGACTTATTTATCCTTGACTTGTACTATGATGTATAATTATTCTTAAAATCTTGTAGTGTTATATGTAAAAGGAACGGGTCACTATAGTTGGTATCGGAGGATGGTATAGTTTTTTTCGAGTTTAGGAATAGTCCACCTTAGTGAGAACCTTAAGGATGAGAATAAGTATAAGAAAACATTCCTAAATTTTGGTGAGTATTGAGTAATTAGTTTATCAAGAAAATACATCCTTGTTTGGATATGAGCAGGTAGAGGTGTCTCTAGAATAGATGTATCTAGGGGTAAAACTAGAAAACACCGCTTTGAGCTATACTCAAACAAGAACTGGTGCACGAAAATGGGCATTGTTGCACTCTTGGTTACGACACTCCTAGGGGATATTGTTTTTTAGATTAACGAGCTTAGTACAAACCATTATTAAGGGACAAAAAATCCCAAAAGAATATAAGTTAAGTAATAGATCGAACATAACCTAGATATAAACCTAAGGAATCACAAGTTAGGATATACTAATTATTTATAAGTTTATCCTTTTATGTTCAAGGTTTCCTTTTTATGCTCAATATCTAAGTATTCAAGACCTCTAATTATATGTTCTTTTTCTTAGTTACTAGAGGGAAATATAAGAACACGTTCTAACAACCAATCACTATGGGAAAAACCGCTTATTGCGATGGGGTATTTGCGACGGGCTTTATTCCCGTCGCAACAACTCCGACGAAAAGCGTATTTGCGACGGGAATATATTCCCATCGCAAATGTTCAGTTATTTGCGACGGAAATACAGGACCCATCGCAATAGCTATGGCGCGGTTTGCGCGCCAAAACGTGGGAAGCCTATTTTCAACGGTCACCTTCTACCCGTCGCAACTACCCAGTGGTGGTAAATACTATTTGCGATGTGTAAATTGTCCCGTCACAAAACAATATTCACCAGGTGTTATTTGCGATGGGTCCTGTCGCCAATACCGGCGACGGTAAATAAGAATTTGCGATGTGGATATCTGCCCGTCGCTAAGGGTGTGTCGGCAGGCAGCTATTTGCGACGGGCCCATCACAAAAACCCTTTTAACCGTTGCCCATAATTAATACGGGCGAAGGTATATTAAACGGTGTCCGTCGCCAATACCGGTGGTGGTAAATAGGAATTTGCGACGAGGATATCCGCCCGTTGCTAATGGTGTGTCGGCCGACATCTATTTGAGACGGGCCCGTCGCCAAAACCCTTTTAACTGTCGCCCGTAATTAATACGGGCAAAGGTATTTGCACCGGGATACCGTCACAATACATAGTATTTGCAACGGGATACCGTCGCAAATATGACAGTCGCAAATAATCTAACCAATATATACACCCACCTGTTTTTTTCCAAAACATTCAGATCTCTCTTCCTCTCTCTCTCTCTAACTTCTAGTTCTATGTAGAAAATGTCTTCCATTTTAATTTTTTCTTTAGAGAAGAGGAGATAAGGAGTTAGAAGGCGCAAATTACTTCAAAATATCGAAGGCATTTATATTTTTTAAAAATTTTTAAATTATTTTTAATTGTTAAATTAGTTTTAATTGTTAATTTTATTTTTAATTTTTAATTTTAATTTATTTAATAGAATGTTTAGTAGCTATATAGTATAATTAGATTAAGTGGTTGTACCAAATAATCTTTGTCTGGATACGAACAAGTAGAGGCGGCTCTGACACAGATGTACCTAGGAGTGAAAACTCTGACAAGGTGTTTCGATCTTGACTCGGGGTAACCTGGTACACGACAACGAGCCTTGCTGCACTCTTGGTTTGACACTCCCGGAGGATGTTTTGGTAATAATTAGAAATAAATATATTTAATTAGAAATAATTAAAAATATTTGTATTTAATTAGAAATAATTATATAATTATCAAATAATTAAGAAATAATTATATTTAATTAGATTTAATTAAAATAATTATCAAGTAATTATCAAATAATTAGATTAAATTGATTAGAAATAATTTAGAAACAATTAAAATAATTAGGAAACAATTAAAATAATTGAAAAATAATTAGATTTAATTAGGAAACAATTAAAATAATTAGGAAACAATTAGATTTAATTAGGAAACAATTATAATAATTAGGAAACAGTTATAATAATTATGAAACAATTACTATAATTAGGAAAAAAATATAATAACTAGGAAACAATTAAAAATAAACAATTAAAAATAATTAAGAAACAATTAAAAATAATTAGGAAACAATTAACAATAATTATGAAACAATTAAAAATAATTAGCAAATAATTAAAAATAATTAGGAAAAAAAATAAAAATAATTAGGAAATAAATAAAAATAATTAAGAAACAATTAAAAATAATTAGGAAAAAATTATAAATAAAAAATTTAAAATAATTAGGAAACAATTAAAAATAAAAAATTTAAAATAATTAGTAAAAAATTTAAAATAATTAGGAATCAATTTAAAATAATTAGGAAACAATTTAAAATAATTAGAAAAAAATTTAAAATAATTATGAAACAATTTAAAATAATTAGGAAACAATTTAAAATAATTTGGAAACAATATAAAATAATTAAATAGAATTTAAAATTATTAGGAAAGAATTTAAAATAATTAGGAATGAATTTAAAATACTTAGGAAATAATTAAAAATAATTAGGAAAGAATTAAAAATAATTAAGAAAGAATTAAAAATAATTAAGAATGAATTAAAAAAAATTAGGAAAGAATTAAAAATAATTTGGAAGGAATAAAAAATAATTAGGAATAAATTAAAAAAAATTAGGAAAGAATTAAAAAAATTAGGAAAGAATTAAAAATAATTAGGAAAGAATTAAAAACAATTGGGAAAGAATTAAAAACAATTAGGAAAGAATTAAAAACAATTAGGAAAGAATTGAAAATAATTATGAAAGAATTAAAAACAATTAGGAAAGAATTAAAAACAATTAGGAAAATAAGTAAGCATGATTGACCGCTCATCTACCTCAATTTTATTTTCATTTGTGTGTTGAGGCTTGACATGAAACTTCTGCCTCCACATGTAATATTTTCTTTTACCGTCAAAATTATCAACCTCCTCGCCAGCATAGAGGTGAGGAGGTTTATAATTTTGATAGTAAAAGAAAATATTACATGTGGAGGTAGAAGTTTCATGTCATCCTCAACACACAAATGAAAATAAAATTGAGGTAGATGAGCAGTCAATTACAATTTTTTTTCTATTCAATGATTGATTAACCACCCGACCTATATGCATATCTTCGCATTTCTAATTAGTAACATAATTAGTAACATAATTAGTAACATAAACCGTAACATAAATAGTAACATAATATAAAATATTATATTACTCTAATATTAATAATTGAATAATACTAGTAATATAGTTATTTTATTATTATATGTTTAATATTTA
This sequence comes from Viscum album, assembly GCA_963277665.1. Lineage (NCBI taxonomy): Eukaryota > Viridiplantae > Streptophyta > Magnoliopsida > Santalales > Viscaceae > Viscum > Viscum album. The sequence goes on along the minus strand of OY728121.1, from coordinate 1,031,373,525 downwards.
TAAAAAAAATATTAGTATTATTAAAATTATAAAAAATTTATAAAAAATTTAAATTATCAATATTTTCAACAAGTTTTTCTCTATTCTAAACATGTTAAAATCTTAAAGGGTTGCCAATTTTTTGGTCATGTCCAATAAAAAGTTTGTGTCAACCGTGTCCAATGTAAACTCTATAATTGTTCTTTCTTGGTTGATCACGTCGCAAGTAGTGTTGTAATAGGACAACCCAAGTCATGTCTTTCTCATCTATAAGAATCATATCACATGGATTTTTACATAGACCATTCTTTCTTGAAAATTTAAGGGAAAGATACTGAAGTTGTCTTAATTTTTCAAGAAATAATGATCTATGTAAAGAGTCATGCGAAATGATTCTTAATGACAAGAATGACATTACTTGTGTCATCCTATTGAAACACTACTTACGAGGTGATCAACCATGTAAGGACAGTTATAGAGTTTACATTGGACATGGATGAAGCAAACTTTTTATTGGGAATGACCTGAAAATTGACGACCCTTTAAGATTTGAACATGTTAAGAATATAGAAAAATCTGTTGGAAATATTGGGATTTGTAATAATTAGTAATAATTAGTAATAATTAATTACAAATCAAATAAATTCGAGTACATGGTTATAAATTGTCACAATTTCCAGCGGATTGGTGGCTACCTTTTGTTCAACGTCTCATATCTTTGCTACTTTCTCCCACTGAAATCTGTATGAAAAATGTGCTCTAACGTATATCAGAGAACGTTTTTCATACTGATTTCTGTCGAGAGAAAGTTAAAAAGAGATGAGTCGTTAGACAAAAGAGGTTCTTTTCCCTGACGAATCATCTCCTTGCAAGGAGGTGAGTCTTCAGGAAAAAGTGCTGCCGCGAATCCACTAGAAACAAATAAGAATAATTAGTAATATAATCTCAACAAAGATAATTACAAAATTTTATTTCACTATTCAAGAATATTTCACTTTGTCAAGTATTTCTAAGTATTGCTAAATTAATAATAATTAGTGGGGATGATTAAAAACTAACTGTGTTGCCTATAATTATTGCTAATTACAAAGAAATAACTATAATTATGTGTCTTCTCTTTTTAGGATATTGTTTTTCTCATATCAAATTATTTTACAACAGTAATGGTTTTAAATTTTGTAGAAACATATATATGAATATGGAACAAGGAAATCGACATCAATCATTAATAGATGATCGCGCTTGGATAAATCATCACAAAAATCCAAACAGTCCTAGTTTAAATCCTGTATATGTTGATGGTGTTGAAGCTTTCTTATCATTTCCATGATCAAACCCGGAATTTGTTTCAGAAGGGACAATTAAGTGTCCTTGTAAAAAATGTGCTCTAAGAACATTTTAGACATTTGAAATCGTTGGGAAACATCTTATTCCATATAATTTTCTATCAGATTATATTTTTTGGTATCAATATGGTGAATGTAGTTCCAGAGAAGATACTGATAATTTGATTCCGGATCCATCACAGTTTCAGAATTTAGTACATGATGTTGCAGGGTCATCTGTTCAACAAACTAAAATCGAGGATGATGTTGATTTACCTCCTGAGTTGGCACCATCTGAATTTGCTGAGTTGTTCAGGTCTGTTAAGGATGCATTATATCCTTGTTGCATGATAAGAAAATTAGAAGCAGTTGAAAAATTTATGGCTATTAAATCAGAAAATGGAATGTCAAATAACTGTTTTGATCAGATATTTTCTTTGGTTAAAGCACTATTTCCTGAAGGAAATATGATGCCTGCTAATTATTATGAGGGAAAGAGACTGGTTCGTAATCTGGGACTTAGTTATCAGAAGATCCATGCATGTTCAAACGATTGCATCTTATATTCTGGTGAAAATGAGTCATTGGATAGTTGTCCCACATGTGGAAAATCGAGGTATAAAGAAGCTCAATCAGGGAAGTCTGGATTGATTCCTGTAAAATAGTTGAGATATTTCCCACTTACACCCAGGTTGCAGCGTTTATTTATGTCTCAGAACACAGTGACAATGATGTCATGCCACAAAACCAATATTTCAAATGGTAAAAGCTTGATTCATCCATCTGATGGTGATTAATAGAAACATTTTGATCAAGTGCATTTGTCTTTTTATTTAGAATCCCGGAACGTGCGATTGGGTCTTTCTACTGACGGTTTTTTTCCATTTGGATCTTTTGGTAGTCAGTATTCATGTTGGCCTGTCTTTATAACTCCGTACAATTTACCTCTATGGATATTGATGAAAGATCCTTATATCTTTTTGACATTATTAACCCCAGGACATCCAAAAAAGAATATTGATGTTTATTTTAAGCCATTGATTTATGAGTTAAATTTATTGTGGAGTCATGGTGTTGGTACATATGATGCCGTTGCGAAACAGAATTTTGTAATGAAAGTTGCTTTGATCTGGACAATTAGTGACTTTCCGACATATGGCATGCTATCTGGCTAGAGTACACATGGTCAAAAATCATGTCCTTACTGTATGGGAGACAACAAAGCATTTATGATCATGAATGGGAAAAAACCTTGCTATTTTGAATGTCATCATAGATTTCTTCCAATCGATCATCCTTTTCGGAGGAATAAATGTCATTTCAGAAAAGGTACAATTTAAAGAGATGAACCTCCAAAAATGATCTCAGGTACAAAGTTACAATCAGTTGTATTTTCATTACCTTCCATCACTTTTGGACCGAAAATAAACCAATAGAAAATTCATGGCTTTTGGAAAGAACACAATTGGATAAAACGGAGCATTTTTTGGAATCTTCCATATTGGTCTGATTTGTTGGTCCGACACATGTTGGATTCCATGAATATTGAGATGATCTATTTTGATAATTTATTTCATATAGTTTTGGATACACCGGGTAAAACCAAAGATAATGTACAGGCACGATTAGATCTTGCCCAAATTTACAGGCGACCAGAACTTGAATTGTTTGAAAATATCAGATCACAGAGATTAATGAAGCCAAAAGCATCTTATACACTGACCAGAGAGTGTCGCTTATTATTTTGTCAGTGTATTGCAGATTTGAGACTTCCAGATGGCTATGCTTCCAACTTGGGCAGATGTGTTAAAAATGCTCATATTACTGGATTAAAAAGTCATGACTGTCATGTTATAATGGAAATACTTATGCCTATTGGATTAAGAGGTTTGTTGAATTCTAATATTTGGGATTCGATAACAGATATATCATATTTTTTACGATACATGTGTGCGGTGATAACAGACTATGATACACTAAGCAAACTGGAAGAAGCTGTTGTTGTAATTATATGCAAACTGGAAAAAATCTTTCCGCCGGCTTTCTTTGACTCAATGTAACATTTGATATGACATTTTTTCACATGAATAAAAATGTGGAGGTCTGGTTCAGTTTCGATGGATGTACCCATTTGAGAGATGCATGAAGAAATTGAAGAAAGAAGTACGTAACAAAGCATCAGTTTAAGGCTCAATTGCTGAAGATTATTTGCAAGCGGAAATTGCTTTATTCTGTTCTCATTATTTTGAATGTGAATATCCCTCAAAATTTAACCACATGGGCCGGAACGAGGGGAATGTTGATGATGATATGAAAAATCAATTATCAGTTGTCAATCATCCCGAACTTGTCTTTGGTTGAGTTCATGATAGATGGCTTTCAGATGATGAACATCATAGAGCTCATACATATGTTCTACTAAACTGTGAAGAAATGTCACCAATTGTACAGTGAGTACTCCTATCCCTTATTCTACAGATTCTGTTACAATAAATTAATCATATTGTATTTGTAGGTTATATGATGATCATATCAAGAAACAATTTCCACAAATTACAGCAGCTGGATTAGAAGAACGACGGAAAAAAAATTTGCCTACTGGTTTCAAAAACTGGTAACGTAGATTATTTTTTGGTTTTACATATAAAATCAATTTATTACTTGTAATAGTGATAAATGTTTTACAAATTTTTAGGTATCTTTACATGCTAATAAGATTGATAGTCGATTGCATATATTGAGTAGCCCACCGTCCAAAATGGTTAAATCTTATAATGCATATGTGGGGAATGGTTATCGCTTTCATACACATACATATGGGGAATCAAGGAAAACAATAAATTGTGGTGTTTTTTTGAAGGGATCACATCATAGAGATATTGATGTTGACTTTTACAGCATTCTTGAAGAAATTATTGAACTGTGTTATTTGGGACAGAATTATGTAACAATGTTTAAATGTTGATGGATGAATACTAAGAGAGGCTGGCATATTCATCCGACTCATGGAATTGTTGATATTAAACATAAAAGTCTTCTTGCAGTAAATAAGTGAACCATTTTTATTGGCTCATTAGGAACATCAAATTTATTATGCAAAATACTGTGCTACTTCAAAAGAGTTGGATGATTGGTGGAGTATAATAAAAGTTAAATCTCGAGAAAATCAGTTTACTCAAACTGAATGTGGTTCCACTGAAGTGCAAGGAAATGAAAATTTTCAGGACACTCCTCAAAACACATCCTTTTCACAATGTGACATGAATATCGAGGATGACACCCCACAGTCAAGGGTCGATGGTGACGATGTTGTCAATGATGTTAAAACTGAATTTGAAATGAAAAGAGATGATGAAAGTGAAACTAATATGGAAATTGATGATGAGGATGAGGAAGATGAAGACATTGAAATTGACATTGACCACTATGAAGATGGTGATGAAGATGAAAATTGACATAATAAAATGCTGGTTAGAATCCTAACAAATATATATCTATACATAATAGTTATTTTCAACTGTTTTCTAATAACAATAATTTCATGTTTTAGATGGACTCAGAAACGTATCGTCAATTTCTAGAGGCTTATCTACCTATGGATGACAAGGTTCTTGAGTCATCTGACCCTCAGGATATTGGAACTATAGGGAGCACTCGGAGGGGGCATGGTCTTGCCAGAATGATGATTCCAGATCCTATCCCAGAGCGACGTCCACCTCTTGGATTCGATGTGCACATGCGGTGGTATGGTAACCTGTGTATTTTAGTTATCTTTAATTATAATTTATTTATATTTTAATTCTTTGATTATTTGTTCTTTTTCCACAGTTTTATGCATACATCTATTGGATAGGGGAGCGCTATCTTGCACAATTATTTTTCTCATCCCTGGCACACATGGGATCAGATTCCCGCTGATGTGCAGGCCTCCATGTTTGATCATTGGATGGTACGTAATTAAATATTTTTTATTTTGAAATTTAATTCATTAATAACTTTATATTAGGGTTTATGGTATCTCATCGACGAGAGAATGTGTGCCACTATCCACGTGGCATGGGTGGTGTCTATGCGTGACCGTTTCTGTCAGTTTTTGCATAATCTGAGAAAGGCGGCTTTGAAGAAAGCCGGAGTGACAGAATTTGATGAGTCCTGTAGAGCCCACCGACCAGAGTACATTTCATCTCACGTTTGGGATGGATTATGTACACACTAGTTGGGTGGTGGGTTTCAGAGGAGATCTGCATTGGGTCGACAGAATCGGGGGAGACAAGAGGTGACACATCGAGCAGGTAGTCGTACATTCAGTGCGCATAGAGAGCGTCTGGTAAGTACTTCTTTTTTAATATTTTATACAACTTTAATTATAAACAGTTTATTTTATATTCATATAGGAATCCGAGAATCCCGGTATTATGACGTACGACGTTTATCGGAAGATGTACACTGATCCGGCTACTGGAGAGATTAGAGGTGACCGCCAGCGTCAGATTGTGGTCAGTATTATTTTCTTTTCAGTTTGAAAATTAAATGGATATAATATTTTCATTATTTTAATTTCTAATTGAAACTTTAGCAGTCATATGAGGCCGCGACTTCCTAGACACAGGCTGAGAGTCAAGACGAGACGGGTGATTAGACTGGCGCCCACGATTTTGACGAGACGACATGGATGCAGGAGACCTAGTATGGCTTTGAAAAGGGCCGATTAGTTGGCATCGACTCTCATTTGACTCCTGCAGCTTATTATGGTACTTCTGCGATGTCGGTGTCCGGCTCGAGAAGAGCTCATGGAGAGACATCATCTTCTGCCTCATGATATCAGGAGCAGCTGCATGCTCAGAGTCAGCTTATAGAGGATTTGCGTCAGGGGCAGGAGCAGATGCGTCAGCAGCACGATGAGAAGATGCATCGATGGCAGGAGAGGATGCATCAGCAGCTGGATGAGGAGAGGCGTTGATATGAGGAGCAACATCAGGAGAAGATGGAGTATATGTGTCATCTGACTCATAGTTTAGGGATGGCGTTTCCTCCACCACCTCCTCCAGGTCCTCCAGATTATCCACCCCCCAGTGATCTTTTTACATGTAATAAACATTTAAGTTCATAGTTTATTGTCATATTAACTATTTATAACTCATCTTTCATATTGGTACGAATAGTGCATGATTTAATTTATTTTTATTTTTTTTAATATTTTATTACTTATCAGTATTATTTTTAATGTCTGTTTATTTTAGTAATATTACTTTTAATATTTTATATTTATTGTTAATATTGAGAAGTTTATAATTTTACACTTTTATTAATATTAATAATATTAATATTATTTTTTCATAAATATGTATGTTTATTTTAATAATAATAATATTATATTATTAATATTAGTATTATTATTATATAATATTATATTATTTATATTCATATTATTATTATTTTTTGATATTAATATTTCATAATTATATAATATATATATTTTTTATTAATATTTTAATAATATAATTTCTTTATATTATTAATATTAATATTAATATTATATACATAATTTAATAATAATAATATTATATTAATTTTTTATATTATTAATTATAGTATTATTATATAATATAATATTATTTATATTCATATTATTATTATTTTATATTAATATTTATTAATTATATTTTATATTTTTTTTATTTATATTAGAATAATAGAATTTTTTATATTATTAATAATATTAATATTTTTATATAATATTATACGATTTGTATTAATTATTTAATTTTTTTTTATTTTTTTTAGTATTTGCGATGGGAGTATTTGCGACGGGGTGCCCCATCGTAAAAACTTTTTTTAATGTCCCATTTGCGACGGGAAGAATACCGGTCGTAAAAACTTATTCTGCGACGGTCCGTCGCAAATACCTACGTCACAAATATTATTTAAATTTCTTATTTGTGACGGGTCAACAACCCGTTGCAACTAATATATCTGCGACGACCCGTCAAAAATACCTTTTTTATATATAAATGAAAACCAATTTGCGACAGGGGAAAAATACCATCGAAAATACTATTTTTGCGACAGGACTGCCGCAAAAACACCTATTTGCGACACCGTCTTCAGCAACGGGCGATTTGCGATGGAGCTCCGTCGCAAAAGGTCTTTTTCGATGGGATCCCATCGCAAATATTCCGTTTTCCTGTAGTGAATGTGATAGGAAATGTGAATATTTTTCTTATGATATGCATGATATGACGAGAGAGGGTGCTCAAAACTTGATGAAAGTACTTGATCAGCTGGATCGAGTGATGAATAATAACTTGAATCATTTGGAAAGCCCTCATCCTACAAGGAAAGAGAAAGTTGTCGTAGAATCCTTCATGTGGAAAAGCCCTCCCATGTTTAGCGGATATTTTGATCCCCTCCACATAGAACAATGGATAAACTCCATTGAAAATACATTCTCCGTCCTCCAGTGCTCGGAAGAAGAAAAGGTTATACTGGCGGTCTATCATTTTGATGGGGAAGCTGATCAGTGGTGGAAACTGATCAAGAATACAAAGTCCTAAGAGGAAATTGATTTCATGGATTTGGAGGAATTCAAGAGGATGTTTTTCAACAAATATTTTCTTCGAACCCTCCATCTCAATATGGAAAGAGAGTTCCTTGGACTCAAGAAGAATGAAGATGAGTCTATCTGGGAGTATGAAGCAAACTTTACAAGTCTTGCATGGTACGCTTCTTGATTTGTCATGAACACCGAAAGGAAGGTGGGTCGCTTATTTATAGGACTAAAGCCGAGTCTATGAAAAGCATTGGAGAATCGAGACTTCGACAGTTATGAGGATATTGTTATTTTTTCCCTCAAGGTTGAATTGAAGATTGGAGACTCAAGTGGTCTCATGGGCCTAGTGACACGAAGTGAAAAATGGAGAACAACATGGGTGGTTCATCGAACAAATCCCATGATGAAAAAAATTCTGAATATTCCCCTTGTAAAATTTGTGGGAACAAGAATCCTGGTAATTGTTAAAAGGGAACCAAGAGTTGATTCAAATGTGGAACGTTTGGACATCTGGCTAAAAATTTCTGATGGGATATTAAAAATCCTGCTAATGTTAAATAATAAAGGTTGGTTCATATCAACAACCATCCTATAGTGAAGTGATACAACTACAAGGAGCATGGGCATTATGCAATAAATATCCCTAAGCCAAGTGTTCTTGGAGGCAATCAGCAACAACCTCCAAGGCAGCAAGGACGGGCTTATACTATCACTACTGCTAAGGTGGAGCCAGAAAATGATGTGGTGACATGAACGCTAGTTATTCATTCAAGAATATTGAACACACCATTAGATTATGGTTTTACAAATTCCTTCATATCTTGCAAGTTTAGTAGAACTATTCAAACACCACCTCAAAATTTGGAGGAAAAGTTATATATGAGAACATAAAAAGGGGCAATTATTGTATCTATGGTTTATAACTCCTCTCTGGTTAAAGTTTGTGGATGGAACCTCCCTGAAAATCTCGTCATACTTCCTTTAGAGGAGTTCAATGCTATCTTGGGCATGAATTGACTATCTTTATACAAATCCAACATCAACTTTTGGGAAAGGGAGATCACTATTCACATCCCAAAGCATCCTCCGATTCTTTACAAGTGTATGGAGGTAGATGAATCTCCTTTAGAATCGTCATCTGAAGTGTGGATATTTCTGCCTTGTGAGTAGGTATATATAGCTTAAATGATTGAGACAAAGGAGATAATCATGCTTGAAGACATTCCCATCGTGAGGGATTACACTGTTGTATTCCATGAAGAGTTTCTTGGTCTTCCTCCTAACCGAGTGGTTGAGTTCTCAATGAAATTGTCCCTGGATCTCATCATATCTCAAATACACCTTATAGAATGGCCACTGTAGAGCTGAAAGAGCTAAAGAAGTAGTTACATTAGAATATGGAGAAGAGTTTTATATGCCTGAGTGCTTCACCGTGGGGTGCGCCAGTCCTCTTCATCTTATAGAAGGACAGATCAATGCGCCTCTGCATTGATTATCGTGAGCTCAATAAAATCATGATAAATAACAAGTATCCCCTACCACAGATAGATGACTTGTTCGATCAGATTTGTGGGGCCAGTTATTTCTCTAAGGTGGACATCTGATCGGGATATCACCAATTAAAGGTTAGGATGGAAGATATTCACATGAATTCCTTTTGAACGAGGTATGGACACTATGAGTTTATAGTGATGCACTTCAGACTCACTAGTGCTCCATAAATTTTCATGGATTGAATGGATAGAGTATTTAGAGATTACCTCAACAATTTTTTGGTTGTCTTTATTGATGATATTCTGATATACTCCAAGACCAAGGAGGAACAGGAGGAGCATTTGAATACTATGTTAAAGACATTGCGAAGGGAGAAGTTTTATTCAATGTACAGTAAATGTGTGTTCTAGATGAAGTAAGTACCATTCTTGGGGAATGTTATCACTAGAAAAGGGATATCTGTGGACCCTTCCAAGAAGAAGGAAATTGAAGAGTGGCCTAGGCCAACTTATGTAACAGAGATCCACAGTATTTTGTGTCTAGATGGGTATCATCGACCATTTGTGAAGAACTTTTCACAATTGTCAAACCCAATGAAGAAGTTGAAATGGAATGGAGTAATGTTTTTCTGGACACAAGAATGTGAAGATTGTTTCAAGGAGTTGAAAAAGAGTCTTATCATTATGCCGGTACTCACACTCCCTACAAGTAGAGAACTCTTTGTGGTGTATAGCGATGATTCTAAGAAGGTATTAGGCTGTGTGCTAATGAAAATTGATAAATTGATAGACTATGCCTCAAGGTACCTGAATATACATAAGAAAAACTATCCCACGCATGATCTGCAGTTGGCGGCTATGAGCTTTGCGTTGAAAATCTGGAAGCATTATCTCTATGGGGAGAAGTGTGAGATATATAATAACCACAAGAGTCTGAAATATATATTCACACAAAAAGGGATTAATATGTGACAGAGAATATGGATAGAGCTCATCAAGGATTAATATTTCTCAATCCACTACCATCCTGGTAAGAAAAACAAGGTGGTAGATGATCTAAGTAGAAAGGATCTAGCATCTTTATCAATGATGAGAATTGAAAAGGATCTAATCTTATTAGATTTGAAAAGGATGTACATGTGAATCATTAAGAGAGGAACATAATAAATCATTTCTCAAATGATTGCTCAATCATCCCTCTTGGAGAAAATAAAGGATTCTCAACTAAAAGATGTGGAAATTCAGAAAAGGGTGGAAGCTATGAGAAATGGGAAATCCTCTGATTTCAAAATTGATGAGGAAGGAGTTGTAAGATTTAAGAAACGATTATATGTACCATCCGATCCAGATATAATAAAGTAGCTATTGAATAATGCACATAGCTTGACCATATCTATACACCTAGGGAGCAAAAAGATGTATCGATATCTATGAGAAAACTTTTGGTGGGACAATATGGAAAGGGAGATTGTTGAATATACATCAATGTTCCTGGTATGTTAGCAAGTGAAGGATGAGAGGAAAAATTCTAAGGGGACGATGAAACCACTACCCATACCAGCATCGAAGTGGGAGAACATTACCATGGACTTTTTCACTGGACTTACAAGGACATCTAGAGGAAACAATGCTATATGGATTGTTGTGGATCATCTTACAAATACATCTCACTTTATCGCGATTCGAGAGGACTTCTCATTGGATCAACTTGCACAAATTTACATCAAATAAGTAGTAAGTCTGCATGGAGTACCACTATCTATTGTATCTGATCGTGATACGAGATTCACCTCGAAGTTTTGGAAAAGTCTCCAATATTCTCTAAGAACAGAACTGAACTTCAGTACGACCTATCATATTCAAAATAATGGCCAATCTGAGTGAACTATTCAGTCAATCGAAGAAATGTTGAGAGTGTGTTAAATGGAATTCAAAGGGGGATGGGACCAATATCTTCCACTGGTTGAATTCTCCTACAACAACAGTTTCCACTCGAGCATCCGAATGGCACCAAATGTGGCCCTTTATGGGAAAAGGTGTAGAAGACTGATGTGTTGGGATGAAGTTGGTGAGAATAAGCTTCTAGGACCTAAAATGGTCAACGAAATTGTGGAGAAGGTGAAAACCATTCAACAGCATATCAAGTCATCTGAAAGTTGACAAAAAAGTTATGCAGACAATCGTCAACGAGACCTTGAGTTTAGAGTTGGAGACTTGGTATTTTTATGCATATCTCCATCGAATAAGGTCATGAGGTTTAGAAAGAAATGGAAGTTATGTCCTAGGTATATCGACCCCATTAAGATCCTTGATCGAGCCTGAACTATGGCCTATCGATTGGCACTTCCACCTACCATGTCAAAAGTACACGATGTTTTCATGTATCCCTATTAAATAAGTACATACCAGACCCTTCACATGTACTCTCTTCAGTTGCGGTACAATTGGTGGATGATCCTTCCCATAAGGAGCAGCCGGTGAAGATCTAGGATCGTAGAGACAAAGTTCTACCCAACAAGACTACTCATCTGCTCAAGGTACTATAGAGAAACCATAAGTACGAAGAGGCAACATGGGAACTAGAGGAAGTAATGAAGAAAAAGTACCCCCACCTATTTTTGGATTAGAATGTAAAATGAAATTTCAAGGGTGAAATTTCTCAAGGGGGGAAGAATGTAACGACCCCATGTTTTTCAATGGAAATTACCTTCTTATAAATATGTAATAAAATAACATGAAAACAATACATAATGAAATACTTTGTTCTAAGTGACCTTTAAATAGAAGTTTGTCACTTTTTTGTTTGGAATTTTGAAAATCTGACATACATGGTTGCAATCTGTAAGCTATTTGGAGTCTAATAAGAAAAAACATAATTTCTGGTGAATAGTAACCTACCCTTATGAATAGTAACATACCCTTATGAATAGTTATATACCCTAATGAATAGTAACCTTACATATGATAATATATAAATAATATTCAAGTTGAAAGTACGATATGTGTATATTTTAGAACAAGTAAATGAATGTTTTAAAACTATTTTTTTAATAATAAATCATGAGTTTAATTAAATATTAAATTAATCATATTTAGAAAGTTATTTTTTGAAAAATGGACTTCATTTTTGGATTCTACACGTCGAAAATGGTTAGGCTTAATTTTTGAGATTTTTCTGAAATACTTTGAATTTTTAGTGAATAGTAAAATACATTAATTTACCATATAAATACACTATAGTGAAAATCCACTATTCTTGATATCACAAGTGATATAAGCACCAAAATCTCTAAGTCACATGCATTTATTACTATTATTGGTCATGTAATACTTAATATTCCTTGTATTGAGAATAAATAATAAATTAATGGTTATAATATTATGAAATCCCTCCTCCCCTCCCCTATAAATACCACCCATTCATACATCTTCTCTTCACTACTCTCAAGCCTTGTACCTTGCCAATATTATGCCCAAATCTCTCCTCAAGATCCTCCCCACGTCAAAAATCCCCTAGCTTCTTCAAAATACCAAAACCTATCACCTTAAGATGTTCTCAAAGGAGGAAGTCTCAAGAGGTCATTAATAACAAGTGGAGAACACCACCAGATTTAAGGTAAGGGATCCCCCCAATTTCACTCTTAAATCAAGATTTTCCTCTAGGATATGAAATTTTATTCATAATCCCTAATGATGGGGTATTATTACTCACCTCCCCCATACTTCCCTCATGATGTATAAGTGATGAGAAACTCCTTTTCTCTCTCATCAAGCCCTCTTAGGTACACCTGATACCATGCTGATAAACTGTACTGAATTCTACCCGAACCTTCTTTGTTAATTTGGGTTTCCTTATCTTTATTTATATCAAAATGGACTTATCTTATTTATTTATTTACATATTCTAAATTATTTTTAGTTTTTAAAAATTAAATTATGAGAACCCTTTCATCACTATCTTTTGGGGATATATATGTTTTTAAAAGATTCTGTTCATAGAACTTTTTGATAAGCAAACCTGTTTTAAGGGAACTTCCGAATTTTTTCCCCATATTCAAGTTCACTCTATCCTCTATTTTAATTCACCATTGACTTTATGAAATCATCATTTTTATTATGAAAACCTTCTTGGTTCAATTATGGTTTTATATAAAATATTTTTTCTTTTATATTTTAAAAGGTCTATAGTATTTTCCATAAAACCACCCAAAAAAATATTTTATTGCTAATGTTTCTCAAATACATTTCTTATATTTTGCCACTTCATTTTGAAACCAATTACCATATTATATTCCTATTTTACCTCATGAACATCCATGTATGTTCTAATCCATTTTTTTCATGGACACTTTCATGATACACCCATTGGTTATTCTTTATGTCATGATTATGGTACCCAATTCTTCTCAGGGGTACCCTTATGTTTATGTATGGTTGGTTATGTATGATTATTTATGTGGAAATAATATTCATGAAACTTTTGAGATGGGTGCACCAAGATAACGCTCTAATTCATTGGGTATAGTGAAGTCTCATGAGATGCGATGGGAAATGGGATTGGCGGTTAGCCTTGACCCGTACTAAAATGGGAAAAAAGATGGGTGGTTAGACTTTAACCATACTAAGGGAATGTTTTATGATCCTACCACATTTATATGATTCCATTTTTATATGATCCCATGCTTATATTATATGATTTAATATGTTCCATTCTTTGGATATTATTATGTCATGCCTCCAAACTCATGTTCTTAAGATGTATCCTTATGTTCATTCCCATACTGGGCATTTTAGCTCATCTATTTATTCATGTGTTCCCCATGGTACCCTATACAGATGTAAGGGATCAAAGTAATTTAGGAGCTCTTTATGAAGATTAAATAAAGAAGTGTTTTCCCCATGTTTTATGTACCTAGTCTTCCAAGACACTAGACTTATCGATCCTTGGCTTGTACTCTAATGTATAATTATTCTTAAAATCAAGTAATGTTATATGTAAAAGGATTGGGTCGCTATATTAATCAACATGGAATATAACATGAGGCACTAGATATCTATCACATCATATACATGTTTATAGTATATATTGATATTCTCCTCACTGGCCTCTTTAGAAGGCTTTTACATAGGAACATGGGAATCAAACACATAGAATTTCCACTCTTGGTGTAGTATGATGCAAAAAGAACCTATACCACTCATAGAAATTCATAATGGTGAGGATATTATCTTTCTACAATATTGATCATAGTAATAATTCTGAGGTCATACTACTTGAATTTTTTTATAACAAAGATAAACAGAGATTTTAGTAATTAAACATTATTTCCAAAATGTGATGTAATAAATTTTATTTATTTGTCTTCCAAAATTTTATCAAATCATAATATCACTCACCATTGGATATGGAATATTTTATTAAATGGATATTCTAGTGAAAAGTATCCATATATTAGTTCTCATAATCCATACTATGGCCTTCTAAATTACCCAAATGTTTTTTTGGTTGGCGGGTCTTTAAATCACTGTTAACTAGTAGCTCCTTGATCCCTTGAATGGACACCCTGATCCTAAAATCTTATACACATATTTACTCAAAACATTCTTTCAAATTTTATTGAATAAAAAATGACTATTACACTAAATAAAAATTTGGTTAAGCCTAGCCATCAACCTTTTTAGGAATCCCTAATAATTAAAAGTGCCCCAAAAAATGGCATGATTGACACTTTAACTCAGGGTGAATATTTATTCAAATAATTCAAGGAAATATATAACATAATATTTCATTGAGATATTTTTATCTATTATGTGTAAATATTATTTATTTTATCCTTAAAATTATTTTTAATATTATTTGGATTTTATATAATTAATTAACAATGTATTGATAAAATAAGTTATGAATGATTCCTTTATATTATTTATCTTAGAGATTGAAATATAGTTCAATTTTTATTGCTTGTTACTATGAAACCATACTCATATATTTAACCATGCATAAATAGATACATTCAAAATGAAATTATTCATTTTTATCTTCTAATGCTTTTTAACTATCTTATGGGATCATATAACAGCCGCATAACTCTATAATTAACCTTGAAAGATAAAAATAAATAAATGACAACATTTTAATAAGTTGTTTTCCATTTGCTGATCCATAGAGTGGATAACGGATCAACCTATACCCTAGGTGAATACCTTGATTTTTATACCGACTAATATTATAGATCTCGTCAAAATCTCATGCATTTTACTTATTTGGTTCCACATCAGCTCTTGACTTGAACAATATAATCCTGAACACAACTAATTTATATAATATATTCTCACACAAAAGTGTGGGGAATTCAAGATATGGGAATTACATTTTATCAATAAAATATAAAATTGCATGCCATTATACATTTACAAGTGAGGTATGACTTATATATTTTTGAGGTGATAGATAATTATTATATTTAATACTCAAATGAAATAATAAAATAAAATAAATAAATACCCAAACATACAAATGTCATTATTAGATCTTGATCATTTAATAAATAATAAAGTTTTATAAAAAACTAAAAAGTGATAAAATATCACTTGAGGATATTTTTAATGAAACAAAAGGACTTTAAAATAATTTTAATTAATTATAAATACATCTTATGGAACCCAGAATATTTTTAAAATATTTAAAATAATTAAACATATTTTATTATTTTTTAGGAATATTTTGAGTCTTTTTGGACCCAAAATAAGTTTTAAAGGGTGATATGGCCCTTAGGGGGCTTGGTTGGGCTGTCCAAGTTGGGTGTGGTACTACTTGTCTTGTTTTGGGTCTGCTGACTTGGTTGGGTGTTGTGTCAAGAAGGGGATGCACCTGAAGGGTATGAATAGGGTGCCCCATAGGGAACCACATTTGATTAATAAAAAACATGTCTAAATTTCCATGAAAGTTCTCACAGACAATTTCATGGTCTATTATCATCCACCAATCAATTGAGAGGTAATATTGTCACCTTTGGTGGTTATAAACACCCACTACATGTTTTGTTTTGTTTTTATCTACCGATGAAACCCATCGCTAGACCCCAAACCAGCCACTCACTATCACTAGAAATAATACATGCCATCCACTACATCTTCTAGACATATATATATAAACATATGTGAATTTTATTATTTTCAAATATATATAAATTTTAATGCTCATTACACAGATGTATGAACTCAAATCAGTGTGCTGTCAGTGGTGTTGGGACCGTATCAAAACCGACTTTCTGAATTCTATTAAATCAAATATTTTTTTTGGATTTATTCATTTCATGATTTCTCTGATACCATTGAAGGATCTAGACATGAAAAAAGAGAAAAAATATATTCATTTTCAATTTTTAACAATTAATATGCCATGACATACTTGATTCTATATAATGAAACCTAATTCATTATAATGGTCTCCATGCAATTCAATTTAAGTAAGAAATCGAAATGAAAATGGTACCTTAGAGCAACGTCATGATCTCAATATTATTCGATCATTTTTAGATCATCATATCTCTAAGACACAATGTATATTTGCTATTGATTTTACACACATGTACCTTAGCTCCATAAATATCATGCTTTGATTCTTGGGACCTAGCATATAAGATTTAAGGACTTATAATGCTTTTATAATCTCTAGAATATCAGGTGATTGATCCCTAAACATAGATTGATTTTTTTTATTTATGTTTATATATTTAGAATCTTTAATGAAGGGAGGAGAGGAGAGAAAAAATATAAATTACGAGAAATGGAAACCAATACTATTCATGTAAAAAAGATTAAATATTTAGGTTTAACATTACATAATCATACTTAATATCCTGGATAAGTTAAACCTCTTAATCAATAAAAAAGGCATGAATAACTATGTAAACGTTTTATACATATAATAAATATTTCACCACTAATTAGTAAAATTATAAAATTCCTCACATTGAACCATGATCCATTAACTTAGCACACTAACCCAAAATTATTTAACAAACCTTGAATTCAAAATGTTCATTTGAAAAATAAACCATTCTTGTATTCAATTATTTATAATTATATAACTTTAAAATAACATAATAAATAAATTGAATTCTCATTATTCAAAACTATAATAATAAAATTGAAATAATTTACTTGTGATCATTCACCTATATGTCCACTGGTCCATGTACATGGGGTCCACTTCATCCAAAAATCCAATTCATTCGAATTATTGGAACCTGTGAATAAACTATTTTTATGATCCCCTAGACCATCATCTTGATAGTATTGAGTATAACTCACAGAGTAAGAGAGGTATATAGAAACAAATTATAGTCTCCAAAGAGAGAAGTATATTTCATAGTTATAAGTACCTATTAAAAAAATTACAATGTAATATAATCCATTAGTCTCAATATATAATCAAGAGGGTTGTATCACATGTTTCATTAACCAATATTCTTGATATATCTTTTTTGAGTTCCTTAAATTTATTCTTCGATACATTACCATGATAATGAATTTATAAGAAATTTACTTTCCAATTAAAGGTCCAGATATATCTTGTTCCATTAAATAAAAATAGATAAATATTTTATTTACTTATTCATTATTTCTATGTCATTTTTGATGAAACCAATATATCCTACCTCACAAAGAACATATTTTTTTCCTGATCTTATCAATAAATAATATTACACAACTCTTGGTATTCATTCATAATAATTTCATGCTTAAGGACATACACACATGTACACATATAGGAATATAAAATAACACATAAAACATGTTGAATTACTATGAGTGAGTCATTCCTCAAAACCACATCCCTTGGATATTTACAAAGGTTAAATTCATGATAATAGGTCTCAATGTCTTATCAGGCCATTACCCCTGATGGATTGTGTTATATTTTTCCAATAATATGATGTCATCCATCAATATAACATGTTTTTAAAAATATTATCAAATAACTAGACATTTTAAGGATGATGTCACATTTAATTTCACATTGATGAAAACTAATCAAATGATAAGATATTTATTGATATTCAATACATTGTATATACTATTAATCTAAACTATATTGTAGTTGATTCTTTGACACCAAATCCAACAGTGATGACATGATATATGTTTCTTGGTAAGGTAATGAGTATGCCCATTTGTTTTTGATTATGTGATATGTGTTTCTAGGGTGGGGAGTTAGTGTTCCCCTATGTTCCTAGTGATATGATATGTGATTCATGTGAGTGAATTGAGTATGGAACTAGATTTATGATGATATGATTTGTGTTTCCATGGCATGGAATGATTATGGGTTTGGTTTATTGATGATATGATATATGATTTTGGGGTTGGGAGTGGGTTTTCCTTAGGTTCTTGATGATATTATATATAATTATTCTTAGGTTTGGAGATGCCCCCTAGATGATACGATGATGACAGATTCCTGTGTGGGATCTCATCCCCCCAGATGTGTATGTCTTATTATCAAAAGGTATCTAACACTGAATGAAGTAGGTATGGTCAGCATTGGTTGTCACCTTATAACCCAATGATCATTTCTGATTATATTATTTCATTTTGACCTATTCTTAATATTTTTTGTATATCACATGGTGGATAAATTTCATTTCTGGTTATGTTTGGGACACAATTAGTGGTGGACTATAGAGTATTACATACAAACTTCGTGGCAAGCTTGGGAAATTTAGTTCCTGAGTACACATTACAATCAAAGGTACATGTAAGGAAGATTTAGAATATTGGATGATATAAAGGAGAGGTTGGTCAGAGTTTGGAGTTTGGGATGAGGTGAGGTTTGGGGATGGAATTGTATACTCTTATGTATTTATTCGTCAACTTGGTGGATGATCAATTAGGATGTATAATTTTATGATGAAATTTTATTTGATACAACATGTTTTTATTTTATTTTTCAACATAATATAATTATTCACTACAACAAAAGAGGTCTTAGAGGCAGTTTATTAGTGAGAGTTCCTATATCCACCACCAAAAAAATAATGTAAAATATAATTTATAATACATAGATAGTTTAATATAACTACCACCATATTATTTTAATTTTATATTTATTTGTGGTTTAGTGTAAAATATTATCCTTATTGACCCATTGACCCTGACCCCCATGCTCCCGATGGTGACCATAGTGACCCTAAATCCCCCGCTCTCGATGATGACTGTCATAACCCTGACCCTTTTTTGGAGATTTCTATAACCCTAAACCCCTTTTAGAATACCACCGTGACGAAAACCCCCTTCAAGTGACAAAAGTGACCTTTAGCCCCTAACAGAATCTACCGTTACCCCAATCCCACTCCTCCAGATGGTGAATTCCATGACCCCGACCACCTACCATCGATTTCTATAATACTATCCCCCTATCAACAACTACTGTGACCCAAAACCCCATTATCAGTGACCATTATGACCATGACCCCACCTTTTGTAAATATCAATGACCCTAAACCCCTCTTCTACCAATGATGGTCATCCCCCCTCTGATCTTCATGGCCTAACCCCCTTCTCCCTAATGAGGAACTCGCAGTGACCCCCCACTCCTTGATGGAGACCCCAAAAGGCCTCTCTTCCCATTTTTCTGGTGATTACCACCCCGACATCATTTAAGGTATGGTTGATTGAGTTTATATAAGGGGTTTAATTAAATTATATAATGATATATATAATTGGGTGTTTTTTGTGTTTTTAATGTTGTATTGAATCATTTTTATGTTGAATTTATGTTATATAGAATCAAGACCCAACCCTATCCCATGATGAAATTGGGTGATGTTTATTTTTGATTGTAACTATTTGATTAAACATTTACATCTTCATATATAAATGTATAGGGAGGATAGTGAAAATCCGATATCTATGGATAAAATTTTGATTAATTTACCTAAAAACAGATCTTAGTATGCCATGGGTATGGAATAATTTTTAGATTATGCATTTGAAAACTAATCCATGGATGATAGAATAAAATGTTTGTATCATGATTATAAATTGAAGAAATAATTTAATAGAAACTATGTATATTAGAATTTTATATTGATATAGTTTCTTTCTCTATATGTATGTTATATTTTTAATGGTGAATAAAATGATATGGAAATTAAAAAAAGGACTATCCTATCAATCAAACAGAAAGTGACCCACCAGAGGAGAATCCAATTCTAAACTTGATAAATGATGCATTTAAATTTTATTGATACAACTTAAAAGATTTTAATAGATTAAAGTAGATTCAAATTGATCCTAAATATGTTAATCTTGATCTGAAATTTACTGAAAAAATTAGTTTTATGGATTAGTTGAATACAAACAACAAGAACTGTATGAAGGGTGTTCTGAGTATTTGAATTTTTATTTTCAAATTAAGATGTATCATATAATGTGTCTCTATAGAATTACTGGTAAATAAATTTCATTGATTTTAGAGTTTATTTATGATGCATTTATTAAATCTAATATTCAAACATAATTCTATGATATGAAGAAAATTATCATCAAAATTGGACTTTACTATACAAAGATACATGCATGCCTTAATTATTGCATGATTAAATGGGGAGAGGTGTCTGAAAAAGAAGAGGGAATAATATGTTATACAAGAATATAGATTTTAATGAAAATAATGAGAGTAAAAATTAATTTAACCCTATTAAGAAAAAAATAAAACTCCTGAAAAGTTATTTTGTCAACTTCTTCTAAAAACATAATTTCAAAGATTGTTCATTTCATCTACGATTGCATACAACATGAAGTGGAATTCTGTAGATAATAGAAATGATGGAATGATGAGACATCCCAAAATATTCAACATCATGGAAGGTGTTTGATTCATTATGTCCATATTTTTCTTCATATATTAGGAATATGCATTGGGGATTAGTTATTGAAAGTTTTAACCTATTTGGTACTTTAAGTACTAATTGTAGAATTTTTATACTTGTTTTTATCCCCTATAATATACCACCATGGATGTGTATGAAAAATAATTCTTTCATTATTTCGATGATTATTCCTGGATGGAAAATTCCTAGAAATGACATTGATGCATACCTGCAACCTATAATCAAATAATTGTTGGAAATTTGGGATAATGGCTTGGAAACATATGATGATTCAATGAGAAAACTACTCAAAATTCATGCTTCTTTAATGTGGAAAATTAATGACATTCCTAAACAAGAAAAATTATCTAGTTGGAACACTTATACTATCTTGGATTGTCTAGTTTGTAATTTTCATTTTGAACCAGATCAATTGCCTTATGGTATAAAATGGAGTTTTATTTTTCATTGTTGATTTCTTGATGATTTTCATTAATTTAGGTTTAACAATGCATCATTCAATAGACATATTGAATTAATAAATCCACCAAAGGTGTTATCTAGATCATGAATATTTGGAAAACTAATGAATTCCACTGTAGAATTTGGATAATATAATCAGTTTAGAGAAGGGGGAAAAGGGTACAAGGTATAATATCTGAAGTACTTGGAACACAAAAGTGGAAGAAAATGATTTTTTTTATTCAAACTTCCTTATTGGGAGTTAAATTTCCTATTTCATTATCTTGATATAATTTATATTGAGAAGAACATCTGTGATAATGTAATTTTTACCTTTTTCAATGATCAGGGTGAATCAAAGGATCCCCTTAATGCTTGTAAGTATTTTGAATTAATGAATAAAAAGGATGATTTGTTGGTAAATGAGAATGAAAAGTATCCTTTAGCTATTTTTACAATGAAAAATCATGATAAAGGTGTATTCCTTCAAAATTTAAATAATGTAAAAGTTCCAAATTGATATTTAAGTAACATTTCAAGGTGCATTAACTTAAAACACCTAAAGTTCCATGGATTAAAAATTCATGACACACATATTTTGATAGAGACTTTTTTTCCATTGGCATTGCATAATACATTTCCTGAAAAAGTAACAATGGTTCTAGTTCAGTTGTTTACCATTTTTAGATAGATTTGTGAAAAAACTCTAAATCCAACTATGCTTTATAAACTTAATGAAATATTTTCTTAACCCTTTTTCATTTGAAGATGTTATTTTCCACTTAATTATTCACATTCATGATTCATTTGACTAATAATTTTGTTGAAGAAGCTAAATTTGGTGGACCGGTACACTATTGATGAATGTATCAATTGGATTGGTTTGTTAATATTATTTTAATTTTCATTTATGAATTAAATTTTATCAAATAATTACATAATTTTTTTAATATTATTCTTATTTTTTTTAATCAGGTACTTAGGGGAATTAAAATAATATGTATGGAATAAAGCTCAACCAAAAGGCACTATTGCTGAAGGTTACAGAGCTAAATAGTTCTTGACCATCTTTTCTAGGTATTTAGATGGGATTAATAATATATTCAATCGTGTTGGGAAAGCTGATGAAATCTCCACTAATTATCATTTTGAAAAATAGTCATCATTATTTCCAACTATTGGATGACCAATTGGAAATGGGTCAAATTTTACACTGACTGGATTAGTGTTTCTATTTTCACATAGATATGTTCTACTAAAAATTTACATTTTAGATCCATTTATTGAATATTTGAGATTTCAAACAAATTCGAGACTAAAGGGTTGAGCTCTAAATGATATCAAATTGAAAAAATTTGTTAATAAGGATATTATTGAATGGTTCTCCCATCATGAATGAATATACTCAAATTCATATTATTGAAATATAGTTATTTCTTATATGTTAAAAGTAACACCTTATATCTTCTTATATAGATAATGAATGTTGAGAATTGAGCATAAGTATCAAATGATATGATGTTTTTGGCTTGATGTCTTATAAATAAGGAAAAGATATTTTATTCCTATAATATCCATGGATTCAAGTTTCAAACAATTTATCATGAAAATGATTTGAGAACTAAAAATTGTGGTGTATTTACACTTACAGAGGCAGGATACTATGGAAAGATGATTTATATAATCAAATTAAACTATAATGGTCAATTTTTAGTTATATTATTCAAATTAAAGTGGGTAAACATTCATATGGGTATAATTAAATATTAGTTACATTTTACTTCTGTTAACTTCTCTCACCTGATCCATACTTGTGGGCATGAAGAGAATGAACCATTTATCTTTGATTCACAAGAAATGATGGTTTATTATATGGATGATGAAATAGATAAAGTTTGGAGTGTTTTCATATACATAAAGTAGAGAGACTTCTATGATATGGTTGATAGAGACCAATTGGTACTTTGTGACAGTGTACCTCATAAACCACAAAACATTGAACAATTTTTTCTTGGAAATATTGAAACTATTGACCTCTCAAGAGAGATTGAAAAAGAAGAAGTCGTTACAATGATGGTTTATAACAGTGAAGAAAATGAATATGGATATAATTGAATATATAAATTGGTAAAGAAACTATATTATAATTTATCATTTATAAGTGTTTCATTCATGTATACATTGTTCTATTTTTTTTCTTTTTTGTAATAATATTTTTCCTTTTCATTTTTTATACATTAAATATTCCTAAACCATTTGAATTTTTTAATATTGAGAATTTTTGTCGAGATCCTAGCCAATCAGCATCTCAGAGCATACCACCACTACTGTCAGATTCAATGGATCTTATTGATTTTTATATACCAAATAATTCTATTTAGCTTGTAGTTTCCTTATATATAATTTTTATCCTACCATCCAATGAACCACTAGAGATGGATTTGTTGGACACCCCTATATCTAGTTGATATTGGAAAGATACCATTACCATTATGCATGTCATTGTACAATAAAAATATATATTATATTAACTATTTAATGCATTTTTCAAAAAGATAATGATAAAAATATAAGGGATATAAATATGAACATGATGGTTATATGAGACCTAAAATACTTCAAGATTACCATTCTATTTGATGAGTTTGGGGTGACTACTGATGATACGGTCAAAATATATGGAAAGATTCTTAGGAAGATTGCTTGTGAGATGGTGAGATTTCTCATTAATTATAAGGATTCAAGGCATATTCCCACAGTTTGAAAAAAATGACGTCTTTGATAATCAAGTAAAGGTAATATTAACTTAATATTCACTGATAACTAATTTAAAATATATGAGTGAAATTATTAATATACTTATAAAGTGGTACATTTTTGATTTCTAGATGTTTTTTCATTTTGATGTCACTATATTTATTTTACACCCATTAAATCTGATAAATTTGGGTAATAAATGAAGATTATGGCATGAGTTTAATGAAACATCTTTGAGATCATGAAAAATGTATGAGAACATTAATGAATTCATTTCTCTTGAGAAATGGAAGAATTTATTCAATATTAATAAAGATGAATCTCATGAGGTAATTGTATATTTTAGATTATCCTATTAACATTAACAAAATAAACTTATTATTTTTATTAATGATAATATTTTTTTTGTAGAAATTATAAAAAAATACTTTGAATCTTGAGAAACAATTCATTCCGCATATCGTTGGGTCTCAGAGTTTTATGAGAAAAAGAAAAACATTTGTTTGTATTTTATCAATTTTTTTATTATAAGTAAATAATTTTTCTACCTTTTATATAATTTTTATATAAAGACTAATGAATTAGGTTACTCTGTTGTTTGGACAATGATGTGGATTAATGTACATAGGAAACCTGAAGGAAATTTTGTGAATGAACCTACCAAAGATATTGGAGTATTTATTTTTCATTGATATTTCATGTCATTCAATTACTATAAAAACATAATATTCAAAAATAAATTATAAAAATAAATAATCCTTAAACCCAATTAAATGAGGCTAGCTTTAGGGATCAAAAGATGCCAGTTTAGTGTCATTTTATGCATGTATCCAGAACCAATTAATTAAATTTAAGGCTTCTTTTTTATAATTTATTTTTCGTTATTATGTTGTTATAGTAATGAAATAACATCAAATAGTAATGAAAAATTTATTTATTAGATAATATTATGATGTTTATATAATTTAAAAAATAATTGTTAATATTGTTGTATTAATATGTTAAAAATTCAGAATCTGGGATTGCGAACACTTCACAATCATCATCAGTTTCCCTGTAACGATGCAGTTGCAATTGTTTTATGGAAGAAACATCACAAACATGTATAGGGGATTATTTTTGGGATTACTTCATCAGATGCCTTTTGTAGGATGTCATCATCATTTACTTCTACACCCTATGTGGGTTTGTTCATTTTTGCTGATTAGAGGTACAAAGATAAATTTCAAGGTTGAAAGAAAAAGTGCAATAAAATTACTCTTATAGGAAAACACTGGATAAATGGCAGTAGTCAATGTAAAATGATTTAATTTATGTATTTCAAATGATGAAAAGCATGACCCCTAAGGAAATTTAAATCCCTATAGCTTATCCTATCAAGGTACATTCTAAACTTCACTGATCATTCACACATTTTCAAGGAACATGTACAACTTCCATAAATGAAACTAAAAAGAAACATTTATATTGAAAACATGTACTTTGAGTCATACCAACAACATCATTTTTCAGAGTGATTTATGATCGATTACTACATGTAAAAACGAATTATGGATTATTTTCCTAATGTTTGAAAACAACTCTAGCTTAATTTCTTAGTTTTTACTATGAGATAATAATTTTCAATTAAAACAACACTTATATTGAAAAATCACACTTTGAGTCATACCGTTCTCTTCGTGTATCTGATTTAGGTGTGGTCAGATCCTACACATGAAAAATGAATTATAGATCATTTTCCAAAAGTTTTAAAACAATCTGATCCCATTTTATCATCTTTTAAAGTTTGACTAAAATTTTAAACTAAAATGATACTTTTATATTGAAAAAACGCACCTCAAGTCACGCCGACCACATCATGTATTTGATTGATGTTTAGTTCATTACTATATATAAAAATTGAATTATGGATCATTTTACTAACATATGAAAATAATAAATGCTCATTTTCTTGATTTTGGATCTATGGAAGATGTGTTTAAAGATACCAAAGTCTTTAAAAACATTTTTCAAGGGGTTAAAACTAGTCAAATGATGTCAGATGGCTATGAAATTAGATGAAAATGTCCATAGATTTATTTTTGAAATATAAAAACTGAAGGATTGTAACTACATGTACTGATTTCTTGGGATGAACATAAATAGTTTTTAGTATTTTAAAAGACTAACACATGGGTGTAATGTTAAAAAACATGGAAAAAATGTGGATTGGAGAGAAATCATGGGAGACGTAGAGTTGAATTATTCTTGATCTGTACACGAAGACAACATGTCAATATGACATGTGGTGTCCTTCTAATGACTTAAAAATTTATTTTTAAATACACTAAATTCTTTAAAAATGTGTGTTTGGGATCAAAACCTAGAAGAAATTTCCAGATGGATATGAAATTAGAGAACAACAACTGTATATATATATATTTTCAAAATGTAGAAATTAAAGACACATCATTCCAAGAAACGGTTTTCCCAGGATGCCTGTAAATGTACTTTTAGTGTTTTAAAACACTAAATTGTTCATATAATGGTCAATACCATAGAGAAAAACCTCAGATTGACATAAAATCATGGGAAACCACAATTTATTCATTTTTGGTGTGTACACATAGACAACATGATAATATGACATGCAGTGTGCTCAGAATGACTTAATAAATGACTTTTAATGATGCCAAAGTCTTTAAAAACATCTGTGAAGGGGTCAAAACAAGGAAAACAATGTTGAATGGCCATAAAATGAAAGGAAATGGAAATTTATTTATTTTTAAAATTTAATAACTGAAGCCACATCATTCATAGTAATATCTTCTTAGGGATTCCCATAAATGTATTTTAGTGTTTTAAAACACTAAAAATTGTGTGTAATAGTAAAAACCATAGAAAATGACCACATATTAACATGAAATAATGTAAAAAACATGTTTGAATTAATGTTAATATGTATTTGTAGAAAAAATGTCCGTTTGACATGCGGTGTGCTCAGAATGACTCAATAAATAGTTTTTAAAGATACCAAAGTCTTTAAAAACATGTGTCAGGGGGTCAAAACTAAAAAAATGATGTCGGATAGCCATAAAATCAGAGTAAATGACCATAGATTAGTTTTTTCAATTTTGGAACCAATGAAACAGAATTTTGATTTAATATTTTTTTAGGATTCTCGTAAACCTATGTTTAGTTTTTTAAAACACTAAAATGTGTGTAAGGATCAAAACCATAGAAAATGACCTCAGGATAACATGAAATCATGGGAAAACTATTAAATTATTTATGGCTTTTAAACATAGAAATCACGTCAATCCAATATGCGGTGTGCTGGGAATGACTAAATAAATAGATTTTAAAGATATAAAAGTCCTTAAAAAGTTGTATCTGGGGGTTAAACCTTTGAAAACATCATCTGATGGTCATGAAATCGGAGGAAAATAACCTTAGATTAATTTTATAAATGTTATAAATGATGAAATTTCATTCCGAGTAATAGTTTCACTAGGATGCTAATAAAAGTGTTTTTATTATTTTAAAACTCTAAAATGGGAATGTAATAACAAAAACCATATAAAACAACATTAGATTAATGTGAACTCGTGAGCAAACCACCATTTAATTATTTTTTATGTGTACATGTAGAAAAAAAACCCAATATGATGTCCTGTGTGCTTGAAATGACTCAATTAACAAGTTTTAAGGATAGAAAATTCTTTAAAAACATGTAACAGGGGGTAAAAACTTGGAAAACGATATTACATAGCCATAAAATCAAGGGAAAATGATTATAGATTGATTTTTGAAATGTAAGAACCAACTAAATGTCATTAAAAGTAATAGTCTTCTCAATATTGCTTTTAAATATGTATGTAGTCTTTAAAAAAACTAAAATGTGCATGTAATGGACAAAACTATATAAAATGACCTCATATTGATGTGAAATAATGGGAAAAATACCATTGAAATCTTTTTATGTGTACGTGCAGACAACACATCCATATAATGTGTGGTGTGTTCAGATTGACTCAATAAATAGTTTGTAAAGATACCAAAGTCTTTAAAAACGTGTCTTAGGGGTCAGAACATGGAAAATGACATCAAATAGATATGAAATCAGAGGAAAAAAAAACCAAAAATTTAATTTTTAAATGTAGGAACCCATGACATTTCTTTTTGAGTAACGATACTCTCTAGATACTTGTAAACTTGTTTTTAGTGTTTTAGAACACTAAAACATGCATATAATGGTCAAAACTATATAAAATAACATTATATTTCCATGAAAACATAAGAAAACCACCGTTGAATTATTTTTGAGATATAATAAAATCTTCCATATCAATGTATTTAATTTTTTTATTAATTAAATTTCAAGCTACCCACACATCTATTTAAAAATTGATTAGATTATTTTATATTTATCTCTTTTTGTTTCAAGAGTCGTATCATATATTGAATAGGTATATTTTTGTTTTCAAAGTGTTATACTTTATACATGGGTAACATCAAGCCTTGATAAATCCATGATCAAACATTTAGAGTTGCTTAACGAGAAGGTCTAAAGGGTGTTGGGTATAGGAGACATCATTTACTGGGTAGTGATATAAGACACTAGCCTTAAACATTACATATTCTAGTTATTTCAACTAGATTTCACATCTTTTCATTCCCAAAGATATTTTCAGTTTGGAGTTTTTGAAATTTAGGACATAACTCAAACATATCAGCCCACAAGTATACAAAGTGGGTACCATTAAAACAGTATCCATTTCTTCCAAAACACAAAATTTTAAACACAAAACAACAATAAGATTTATTTGAAAAATCTTCATAACATTTAACTTGACAATCTTATTTCTCTTAAACATCCTTATAACTTGTGAAAATCATTTAAAAACATGTAATGATCATAAAAATCTCATTAAGGGTTATAAAAATTAGGAAATAATCTATTAGTCCATGCGTACTTATAAACATATGAATCATTTTCAAAAAGAAATACTTCTCACCCATAAAGAATCATATACTTACTTTGTGAAACATGAGATTTCCATAAATCATAGAAAACATAAATATAAAATAAGGGTATCTTTGGGTATTAATTACTTAATTTTTTTAACCCTCACACCTACCTTATGATTTGTAACCCTCAAAGCTACCTTATAATGTAACCCCACTTCTACATTATGGTGTAACCATCGTAGTAACACTTGGAGTGACCATACGAATGACCTACAACTTACATATACCCAATGCATTGGAGGGAGATATAGTTCCCACCCTTCATCATAAACAATTCCCAAGAACTAGAACATAATCTTAAAACATGAATAATTTCATAAAAATGTTGCTTTTACTTTTCAAAAAATAGAAAATTACAAAGGATTTTTAAAGGAAAGTCATTTACAAAAATCATATAATTGATGTGAAAATTTATATAATAAAAGTAATATTCATATAAACTTCAAATGAACATAATAAAACAAAATTAAAATAAAATTCATTACACAAATAATCTTTGTACCACATAATTAATGAAATAGAAGGTCAACCAAAATAAAGGATGTCGGGTTAAGAATTCCATTACCTCAGGTTTTTGTTAATTGAAACTTGATAAAACCTCCTATATAATGGTAGAAGAGTGTTATTAATATTTTAAAGAAACATATTGATGTTTATAACACCTTATACAATCGGTTTATAACATCATTCCACCCATTAATTAATAATATGTTGTTATTTCCATTGTTTCGGGTGTGTTCTTTACATGATTTCCAAGGTCAGTTCATAAATGATTTCCTTATCGAATGGAAGATAAGCACTAGAAGTAGAATGAAATGGTATTAATATGTCTCAAAAATATTAAATTATTCCATAAATCATTTTGGTTATATGGTATGAGTATGAATCATTAGATAAATCATTAGTGATATCCATTTAGATCATTTTGGTGGTTCTTTGATAATCACGAACGAGTTTCATATATAACATAATATTATGTATATATGTTAACTCTAGAACACTAAATAGGATATATAATACACTTTAAAATATGGTTCAACCGTTAAAATGGTTTTATAACCAGTTTTTAAGGAAGTAATCGAAATTGAAAACACATCATCCACGATTTTGGTAAATCGGCACATCATGGACTATGTTTTTATTTTTAGAATAAGAGGAAGAGGAGAGGAAGAATGATGATTGATTTTTTCCATAAACATGATAACATCTAGAATATACAATATTTTTGAGATTTCATTCCTCTTGGATAAGGTTGTGGGAATGGAGTATAAGAAAAGAAAAGGAATTGAAAAGAAAACATAAGGAAATGAAAGAGGATTCTTACCTCTGGATCTTTTCTCCTTGAGATCCTCCTTAAGGCCCCTGGTTTTGGCCTTTTGGCGAGACTAGTAGGTCTTGGACATGGGGAAGATCATTGGGAAGTGTATTTTGAATAATTTAGAAAATACTATATGCTTGAGAGGTGTGAGAGGAAGAGGGGGGGGGGGGGGGGGGTGAGCGTGGTATTTATAGTGGAGGAGAGGAGGAGTTTTCCATTATTTTAATAATTAGTTTAATATTTTTTTCTCAAGACTATGAATAGTCTTGATTCATGATACCCTAAAGTGTATATAGAGAATTTGATTTTGAACCAAGGGTGCTTAAATCATCCATGATTCTTGGAATAGTGTATTTCTTTGAGAATGTATATATCTGGTATATTACCATATTTTATTATTCATAAAAATTTCCATAATTTGAGAAAAATCCCAAAAATTAACCTGAACCATTTTCAATGTGTAGATTTCAAAAATGAACCCCATTTTTTTTGAAAATAATTTTCTAAATATGATTGATTTACTTTTTAAATAAAATCATATTTTATTCCAAAAAATAACAATTTTAAAACTATAACTGATTTTATATCACCTATAAAAATTAATCAAGATATCATTATCTTATAAACTTAAGACAATAAAATAATAGTATTATTTACTATTCATAAGGATCATATTATTATTTACATTACTATTCATAATGGTATGTTACTATTCACAAAAAAATCAAGTTGGTTATATCAGATTCAAAATAATTTAATGATCACAACCGTAGATATCAGTTTTTCAAAATTCTAATCATAGAGGCGACAAAATTATATTTAATGGCTTGTTTATAACTATCTACTTCAAATAAAGTGTCATTATGTTGAGACTCAGTGTTTCATGCATTTCATTCAATTTATTATTAAAACCATGGGGAGTTACATTCTCCCCACCTTCTGGAAATTTCATCCTTGCAATTTTTTATTTACTTATTAAGCATGCGAGGGTACATTTGACTCATTGAATTTTCAGATTCCCATGTATGTTATTCAACCATGTGGTTTCTCTAAAAAACCTTAACCTGGTGGATTACCTTATTCCACAATACTTGTTCTCTTCGACCAATAATTTAAACCTATTTCTCTTCATAAGAAAGGCTCTCTTCCAGCTGAACTGCTTCTGGGCTCAAAACATGAGAGGAATCTGGAACATACTTTCTTAACATCAAAACATGAAAAAAATTATGAACCTTAGATAAACACAGAGGGAAAGCTACCTGATAGGCAGCTAGTCTAACTTTTTCCAAGATTTCCTAAGGTCCAATAAACAGTGGACTTATCTTTACTTTCTTACCAAAATGCATAACACTTTTCCATAGTGAGTGTAACGTCCCGGTTCTAAGAGCCACCCAGAGGCGCCCCGTACCCGGTTGTTCACATGGCCCCAAGAGTATTTCCAAAAACTCCAGAGGCTACCGACTAGAAATTAGGGTATTGAGTGTGATAGTGGGGAAACTATTCCCTCACTATCAGAGTAACATAGTGTAAGTAAAACAGATAGCAATAGGGGGAGAAGTAATAATACCATACAACAGTAAATAGCGGAAGAATGGAAGTAATAACAATTGGAGAAGATATATAAAATGATACACGATACATATGTCTAGGAAAGCATCCAACATGTCACAATGCTGAAATACAGTACTAATCTAAAGTAAAAAAGAAAATCTAGTAAACATCTCTATAGCATCGCAAGCCTCAGCTTTGTCCCATGCTCACCATCTCCAAAGCAGTCAAGTACCTGAAGTATAAGGTCTCTTTTACGTATCTAGACCTGCAAAAATATAATCTATTTGGTCCCCAAAGCATGGCCCAAATAGGGAGTAAGACTAATCCTAGTAGGAAACCACCCAAAGAGCTGTGTCTAATAGTCAGTGAATATATATGTAAGGAAATAAGCAAAAAGAAGCATTAAACAAGGAAGAACTCAAAAGAAAACAATCCCACAATTTCAATGAATTCACCTTTCATATATCAAGTAACCTAATAATCACAAGAAGGTAACCGTCTGGGAAGTACTCACAGCCTAACCCCTATGGTTCATCCAAAAAACACAAGCAACCCTCTGAGAAGTACACATAGTCTAACCCCTATGGTTCAGCTTTATCACAGACTCTCTGAGGAAGCACTCACAATCAATTCTTCCTATAGTCTCATATTGGTAACTAATAAGCACTCTAAGGAAGCACTCAAAAACCAATTTCCCCTAAGTCCCGTATCGAGGAACTACAAACACTCTGAGAGAGAACTTACGTCCACCACCCTATGGTCTCGCAACGTAAAATTAAATAGACACTCCAGAAAAGACCTCAACATCAATTCTCCCTATGGTCTACTACACCAGGTTCCCATAGCCCTGTGTAAGTAAATCGTGCACAAACGATACATTGAATCCAAATTAAACATCAAGAACTACTTGGATAAACAATCTACACCATATCATATCATGTCAGAAAATAATCACTCCACCATAACAATTCTAGGCATGGAAAGTAAACAACCTAACATGCAATCTAAACCAAATGGTCAAAACAAGAAATCATGGTAAAAACATTCATATCATGGAAATGTTAACCCTAATCACAATAATCCACCTCTATCCAGAAAAACAAGTCATAGAAGGTAATATCAGGGCTAAAAACCATAAACACGCAATACCCCGTTCTCGGGTATTGGGCACTTTTTCACATAAAATTCAAGGAATATCTACAGAAAGGCACAAAACACCTACCTCAGTGTCGTGATATTTTTATATGTGAACCTCATGCCTTGAATCTCCCTATAATTCCGTATATCTACAAAAACATTAAAAACGTTCAACCAAGGATAACTCTTGAAAGAGGATAAATCAATAGATGAAGTTCAAGAAGAACTGATAACTCACTGATGTGATTCCAAAGTAATCGACGACGGTCGATTCAGAGAATGGACGATGAGTTGGGGGCTTAGAGAAGATCTACGACCGTACAGATTCTCCTAGATGAAATAGGTTGAGAATAAGTGCATTATGTGCATTAGACGTGACCCCGATCCATTTAATGAAATAAAATGAAAATACATGGTGTGTTATTTATAAGTATATAGTGTGTATTTCCCTTTTTCGGACACCACTTTAGGCGGTCTCCAGGTCACCATACACGGCCATGTACTTGTCCATTACTTGGCTAGTACGTGGTCACCTGCGAAAACTGAGTACACGACATGTACTTATAAGTACACATCATGTACTCATTAAATTACCAAAAACATCCCTTTTCTCAAAAACAACTAGGAGGAAAGATTCATACCTAAAAAGAAGATCTGGGTTCTTACAAACTTTTCCCCTAAAGAAATTTGTCACTGAATTTCCCTATAATGGTAGCATGGAAGAAGAATCCTCAAACAGCTCCGGCCACTGCGATCATACATCAGCCTTTCTCTCCCAAGTCTCATCTTATACTCATTTGTGCTGCCATAATAGTGGCACTAGAGGAATAGACCATCCACGGAAAACCTTCACACATGGATCAATAATTCAGATAGGATTCTCCATGAACTAGGAATCAACCTCTAACTAATCCTCCTCAGGTTGGAAAACATGAGACAGATCTGAGATGTAACATCGAAGCTGAGAAACATGAAAGAATTCATGCATAGACAGGTACCTCTGAGGTAACTGCAGCTGATAGTCAATTGTCCCAACTCTCTCCAACACCTCAAATGGACCGATTTATCTTGGTGAAAGACTACCCTATCTCTTAATCCCCCTGTGTTCCAACATTGGTGTGAAAAACAGGAAAACCTGATCTATGACCTCGAACTCCAGAGGTCATCTTCATCGATCAGCATAGGACTTCTGTCAAGACTGTAAAGTAGCCACCCACTTTTGAATCAACTCTATCTTCTCTGTGGTCTCTTGGATAAGATGAGGTTTCATCATATCTGAATCTCCTACCTCCAGACAGCATAATGGTGATCAACATGGCCTACTGTACAAAAACTCATAAGGATCCATCTGAATAGTTTCTTGAAAACTATTATTGTAGGAAAAACTCCACAAGAGGTATGTGATTCTCCCACGAACCTCCAAAATCTAGGATGCATGATCATTGCATGTCCTTAATAACCTGAATCGTATGCTCGGACTATCCATTTGTTTGGATATGGTAATCTGTACTCAAACATACCAATGTTCCCAAAGCCTTTTGTAGCCCCTTTCAGACCCGAGAAGTAAAATGTCTGTCCCTATCTGAAACAATGGAGTGTGGAACCCCATGTAGATGTAAAATCTCTAGGATGTACAGTCTTCCTAGATCATCAACACTGAAGGTCTCCTTGATCGGAAAGAAGTGAAAATCCTTCATGAGTCTGTCAACAACAACCCATACAACATCATTCCCTCAAGGTGACATCGATAAACCTGTCACAAAATCCATCGCGACACCATTCTATTTCCACTCGATAATGGTTAACTGCTGTAATAGCCCTGCTGGTCACTGATGCTCCACCTTCAAATTCTGAAAGGTGGAACACTTCATGACAAAACCAACAACATATCTCTTCATACCTGGATACCAATACTGATAGTTTAGATTACAGTACATCTTGGTGACACTAGGATGAACTTCCCAAACAGAGGAATGAATGTCCCGCATCATCTCCTTGCATATTTCTACGGATACCCATACGTGCCAATGAAAATGAAAGATCTCATACTCGCCTATGGTCCATTCAGGAATAGGGTCCTCTCTTGACACACTTTCCCGTAGGACTAGGCCTTCAGAATATGATAGCTACCTCATTCTCACTCGATCAAGAAGAGTAGTGGAAACAACTAAAAAGAAAAGAAAAGTCTGCCCCTGTCTATCGTGGAACATCAAATGCATCTCAGCGAATAGAGCCATAAGCTGTCACTCACTTCTGGCCTCCTGAACTGAATGTATATGCGCCCTATTTCTCAACGCATTAGCCACAGCATTGCCTTTCCTAGGCGTGTAGGCATGCTCAATGTCAACGGAATGAAGGTTCTCAACCCACCTTCCTTGTCTCAAATTCAGATCACGCTAAGTGAAGATGTACTTGAAAATTTTTTGGTCAGTGAAAACCACTAAATTCTAGCCCAGAAGATAATGTCTCCAATAGCATAAAGCATGAACAATTACTACGAAATCAAGATCGTGCGTCAGGTAATTCCTCTCATGTGGCCTCCACTACCGAGACCTGTACGCAATGACTCCTTCCCCATGAATAAGCAAAGATACCAGCCCGATACCTGAATCATCACATTAAATAGTATAGCTCTTGACCGATTGTGGAAAAACTAGTATCGATGATGAAGTCAACCTCCCTTTCAGCTCCTAAAAGGTTGAATCACAAGAATCTGACAACAAGTACTTCACACCCTTATTAGTCAGACTTCTCAGTGGTGCTGCTAAGAGTGAGAAGTCCTATATGAAACATTTATAGTAACCAGCTAGACCTAGAAAACATTGTACCTCAAAGACATTCTTCAGCTTCTCCCAAGAAACTACTTCTCTCACTTTCTCTAGGTCCACTGATACTCCTGACTCTGAGACAACATGACCCAAGAAGTGAATCTGATCCATCCAGAAGTGGAATTTTGAGAGCTTATCATTTATATGATTCTCTCTCAGTATACTCAAAATTATCTAAAGATGTTTGGAATGGTGATGTCGAGTGAGAGAGTACACCAAAATATCATCCACAAAGACTACCACAAAAGAATCCAAGTATTGATAGAACACTCGATTCATCAGTTCCATGAAAACTGCATGTACATTTGTGAGACCAAACAGAATAACCACATACTTGTATATTCCATACATACATCGAAATGCTGTAGGAGGTATATCGGATGGTTTAACATGCAACATGATGGCAACCGGACCTCAAGTAAATATTCAAGAACACTCAGGCTCCTCAAAGATGATAAAAAATATCATCAATCCTTGGCAAGGGATATCAGTTCTTGACCATCAGCTATTTTAACATCGGAGAATCCATATAAAGTCTAAGGGCATCGTATGACTTCTTCATAAAGAGGATAGCCAAACCCCAAGGAGAAGTACTTGGTCAGATAAAACCCTTAACCTATAATTCCTCCAACTCCTTCATCAGCTCCTGAAACTCTAATGTAGCCATCCTATAAAGAGTAATGGACACTAGTGCCACTCCTGGAACAAGATAAATAGAAAATTCAACCTCTCTCTCTGGAGGTAAACCTAAAAATCTCTATGGAAAGATGTCCCTAAAATGATCCACCACTGGAGGGAGGTCTAACTGTGAAGTCCCCTTGTCATCTAGATATAGAATAGAAATTTGTGATGTAACTCCTCCCAACCTATGATGCTTGGGTCCTACTCTGCTCACCTGGACATCTCATTAACCCTTATGAAGAAACGACCCACCCTATGGTGATGTGAAGCTCACCCCACAAATATAGCAGTCGACAACAGTCTGGAAGGGAACTAACCGGTCTATTCTGAGAATGAAATCATAACCTTTCATCTCTAGGAAATAGAGGTCCCATAAGAAGTGACACCCGTCAACATCTAGAGGGAACTCCTTGAACTGTCTTAAATTATCCTTTCTTGTCCCCAACAGAGTGTCTAGTGTCAAGATATCAGTAGAAGAAAAGATACAGAGCCTAATGCTCTCCATAATCGTAACATATATAAAGCTATGGGAAGCCCCTGTATCGAAAAGAGAAGAAGCTAAAACTGAGGCACTTATGCTTGTACCTAGAACTGTAGAGGGTTCGAGATCCTTATCATGCTGGGTTTTTTCCACTAAAAAAGTCCAACCTGTACAGTGGCCCTGAAACCCTTCCTAACCACCCTGATCTGATCCACCCTATTGTCGCTAAAAGCCTGTCGATTTAACACCACGACCACATCCTCCACCTCGACCGGAATGGTCAGAATAAATCCAGTTCCATGACTGATGAGAAATTGGTGGTGCTACTCCTGAATGAGGAGTCATAGAATAATCCATGTCACCATCTACTGGTGATAAGATCTGACAGAAATGCTAAAGATGTCCCATCTTGCCGCAAAATTGGCACTCCACTAGGTCTCTCAGGAAAAGTGTCCTCATATGACCTCTCTTCCCGCACTAGTAGCACACCACTTGGCTACCAAATGTTGTCTCTCACCTCCTTGGATCTCCACACATAGACTCCCTATGTAACTTCTTGCTTTCAGAAGGAGGGATACTAACTCTATATGTTGAGCCGCCCTAGCTCACAACTCCAGAATCCCTCAGATTTACCTCTATTATCAGCGTTTGGTTGAGTATAGAAGTGATGGAATTCATCCTGAAGATGTTCGCCTGAGATCAAATTTTGTTCCTGAGACCATCCTCAAACATCCTTGCTAGGAATAACTCATCACCTCCTAGAATGGGCATGGAGTGCTGCAGCTCTGTGAAGCGAGAAGAATAATCCATAACTGAAAGAGTACCATGCTCCAGACTCATCAAATCTTGGGCTCGATCAACCCTCAAATTCCTCAGATAGAAGTAGTCAAATATGCCATGCTGGAACTCATCCCAATCCAAGACCAGCTGGCATCCCGCCTGTGAGATCACATCCCACCATCTCTTTGCGGAATCTCGTAGCATGTACGTAGGGAGCTTCAACCTCCTCTCTGGAGGCGTCTCCAGATGCTCAAAGATAGAAAACATATCTTCTAACCACAACTCTGTAGCCTGAGGTCCTCTTTCCTCTGTTAAGGTGGGAGGATGGTACTACTGGAAGACCTGTGTCAACTCTGAAATAGATGGGGAAGGATGCGGTACTCCATGGAAGGTCTGCATAAAAATGATAAAGCCTTCTCGAAATTGTGCGTCGACACCTGCATCCGGAATGACAGCTGGTTCCAAGACTGGAAAAACTAGAGGATCTGTTGGTAGTCCCTGATCAGCCATGTTCAGTGTCTAATCGCTTCCTTGTAACTGGCATACAACCGTAGGGCATCTCGGTGGCATGACTCTGCAAGGTCAAGAACACACGTTAGATCAAGATTATCAAGGACTGAAAACTAGAAGTGAAATAAGGAAAGAGAAGAAAGAAATCATTCATATTTTTAAGACATGGATACATGGCGTGTATTGCACCTACATGGAATGTTCCCTTAAGCCTTCACATGGGCATGTACTCCTGACAAAACTGGTCATGTAACACCACATACACATGGCATGTTGTCCTAACACACGACATGTACTTGAATTCTCTTCCCCTAACCAAGTTCCCTTACATGGCTAACCAACATGGTTCTCCTAGAACAAGACTACATGGCAAGTTAGTTCTAGACACTTTGTGTACAAGAAGGATTTCCACCGACCTGTGTTGTTCGCTACACGACCGGTTACACGACTGACTCTACATGGCATGTTTGTTCCTGACACAACATGCACTAGGAAAATTTAACCGACCTGTGTTTTTAGTTACATGGATAGATATATGGGTTACACTACATAAAGTTTTTCATCTTGAAAATGTGTGTATACTTATGTTTTATCCATCAATGTCGTTGTTCACATGGGTGGACACATGGTAAACACAACACAACATGTACGTCCAGCACACAACGTGTTCTAACAAGATTTCTCAACTCGTGTCAATACCCACACAGCCTGCGACATGGATATAGACTACACAGAGTGTACCTATAGGACACAGTGTGCAATTAAGAAAAACAGTTCCTCCCTGACGTGAAGGACACACAATGTGTATTCATCATTACACACCATGTATTCTGGGTTTTTCTAGGCAGTAAGCCTCAGAAACTACCCTAGATGCTCAGAAAACATAGAAAGAAACATTAGAGAGCCAAAATCCAATCTGTGAGGACCCATACTGCTCATGAATCATATCTTGGCATCTCATACATGTCAAAAACAAGGATAACAGTGCAATGATCCACCTAATTATGGTCTATGAGGGCCCATTACACCTCAAGAACCAAAGTTTAGCCTTCATTCAAACAAAAACTTATAAAATCCAATACCTTATCAAATAGAAGGTATTATATCAGGTTATCAATCACAACATCATACATATCTAAACAAACCTCTATCAGAACAACATAAAATCGCTAATGCACCATAAATGGCATGACCATAATGCATGGCATGTGATTTCTAGAAAGTGCCTATATGATGCATGAGATGGCATAACCTCATCTCATTGGGTTGAAATAGAAATAGAACCTCAATAACATCAACAATAATAGCAAAAAACATGTGAATCACCCAATGGTGAAATCAAATCATCCTTAAAATTAAAAAACTTGAACAATTGCAATAAACAAGGTAGATTGGCTTTTCCCTATGCATGGGTTAGCTACTCCCGGGCACAACTTATTACCAAGTACCTATTCCTTCTTATCCTTGGATATAGGCTCCAAATAGTAAGTTGAGAAGAAAAGAACCTGCCTCTAATAACACTTTGTAACATCCCAGTTCTGGGAGCTGCCCAGAGGCTCCCCATACCCGGTTGATCACATGGCCTCAAGCACATTTCCCCGAACGCCAAAGGCTGCCGACTAGTAGAGAGGTCCTGGGGTGTAATAGTGGGGAAGCTATGTCCTCTTTGGAAGAGTAACACAATAGTAGTAAAACAAATAGAAATAGAGGAAGAAGTAATAATACCATACAACAATAAATTGAATAAGACTAGAAGTAATAACAACTGGAGCATATATATAAAATGATGTAAGATAGATATGTCTAGGAAATCAGCCAACACTTCACAATGCTGAAATATAGTACTCATTCAATGTACAGAAGAAAATAAAGTAAACAGCTCTACAGCATCGCAAGCTTCAGCTTTGTCCCATGCTCACCAACTCCAAAACAGTCAAGTACCTGAAGTAAAAGGGGGATTGCCCTTATCTAGACCTACAATAATATAATTTGTTTGGGACCAAAAGAATGACCCAAAATGGGTGTGATAATAATCCTAGTAGGCAACCACCCAAAGATATGTTCCTAAAAGTTGGTGAATATATATGGCAGACAATAAGAACAAATAAGCTGTAAACAAGGAAGAACTCAAAAGAAAACAATCTCACACTTTCAATGCATTCAACTTTCATATATCAATTAAGCAGCTAATAACGAGGTAACCCTCTGGGATGTACTCAAAGACTAAAACCTCTGGTTCAACCAAAAAACACAAGAAACCCTCTGGGAAGTACATACAGTCTAACCCCTATGGTTCATCTTTAGCACATACTCTCTGAGGAAACACTCACCATCAATTACCCCTATAGTCTTGTATCGGTAACTAATAGGAACTCTGAGGAAGAAATCAACATCCAATTCCCCCTACAAACCATATCATGGAACTACATACACTCTGATGGAGCACTTATGTCCATCCCCCCTATGGTATCACAACGTAAAAGTAAACAGACACTCTGGAGAAGCCCTCAACATCAATTCTCCCTATGGTCTACTACACCAAGTTCCCACATCCCTATGTAAGTCAATCGTGAACAAATGACACATGAAAACCAAAGTAAACCTCAAGAACTACTTGGATAAACAATCTACAACATATCACATCATGTTAGATAATAATCACTCTATCTTATTAATAATAGTCATGGAATGAAATCATCCTAACATGCAATCTAGACCAAACGGTCAAAAAAAGCAATCATGGGAAAAACATCCATAGCAAGGAAAAGTTAAACCTAATCAAAAAAATTCACCTCTATCAAATCAAATAAGTAATATAAGGCAATATCAGGTCTAAAAACCATAAACACTCAATACCCCGTTCGTGGGTATTGGGGACTTTTGCACATAAAATTGAAGGAATATCTACAGAAAGGCACAAACCACCTATCTCAGTGTCGTGAGATCGTTATACATGAAACATTGGACTTGAATCAACCTAAGACTCTGTAGATATAAAAAAATGTTAAAAATGTTCAACCGAGGATAACTCTTGAAAGAGGATAAATCATGAGAAGAAGTTAAAGAAGAAGGGAGAACTCATCGATGCGATTCCAATGCAATCGACGTTGGTCGATTCAGAGAATAGACGGAGAGTCAGGGGCTCGGAGAATATCTGCAGCCGTACGGGTGATCCTGGAAAAAATAGGTCAAGAAGAAGTGTGTTCTTTTTATTAGACAAACCCTAGTCTGTTTAATGAAATTTAAATAAAATACACATCATGTTCTTTAAAAGTACACGGTGTGTACTTCCCTTTTCTGGCCTCTTCTTTAGGCGGTCTCTAGGTCACCACACATGGCCATGTACTCGGCTATTACATGACCAGTACACGATCACCCGTGGAAACTGAGTACATGACATGTACTTACAAGTACATGACGTGTACTCTGGAAATTTCTAAAAACACATATTTTCTCAAAAACAACCAGAAGGAAAGATTCATACCTAAAAAAGAAGACCTGGGTTCTTACAGTGAGATGCACATGATCCTCTACCCAGTTGGTGAGGTATCCTTAAGTGCATCCACCAGGAAAAGGTTCCAAAATAGATAGAGGCACATTTTCCAGGTACTATAATAGTACTGTAGTAGGTACTTTAGAAGTACTGTACACTATGTGGGTACTGTAGCAGAACTGTACACTATGCAGGTACCATAGCAGGCACTGTATTATGTACTATTCGGTACTG
Organism: Viscum album; assembly: GCA_963277665.1. Classification (NCBI taxonomy): domain Eukaryota; kingdom Viridiplantae; phylum Streptophyta; class Magnoliopsida; order Santalales; family Viscaceae; genus Viscum; species Viscum album. Next base: position 1,031,331,057 of record OY728121.1, on the reverse strand, counting down.
TAGCAGAAGGAACTATTTAACATGGGCCACTGGTTTGGGCTTGGAGTCCTTAAGGCTTTCGGGCCACCTATTACTTCGGGCCAGTAGGGATTTCGGGCCAACTTTAAGGCCTTCAGGCCACCTCAAGGCCTTCGGGCCACATGAAGTTTCCCTAGACAGAATCGAAAAAAAAGAAGCATCCCTAGAAGTGGAATCGGAGCAGGTGCACTCACCAGAGTAGTTCCAAATGGATTTTTCAGAATGATAGGGTATGGATATGGAATTGGGACTGTCCAATGCTTTCATGGGAAGCCTAGACAAACGACCATGCAAAGTTGGAGAGCTACTATCACGATGCAGATGCTAGGGAGGGGAAGCTCCTGTAGATAGTCTGGTAGAATTCCCTAAGACCTTCGGGTCATGTATTCTCCTAATCCTATGGGCCATGTAATATATGAGCCTATGAGCCTTTTAAGGGTTACCCCTCATCCCTTGAATGTAAGTTTATCAAAAAATAAATAAAAATGAAGGCCTTCGGGCCATTCAGGGTTCTTATAGTGATATTATTAGAAAAACATGATCACATACCTTGAATGAAAAGTAATTATTGCTATTATCTGTGTAACTTTTCTGCCTAATCTGAGCTATCCTCATGTGTTGTTGGATCATCTTCACTTTTCAGCCACTTCTTCTACTAATTATGGTCACATAAAATTCATTTCCCTAACTTCATCACAAAATGCTGGAGTTCGACACCACTTCTCATATAATTCCTCAAAAGGTGCCATCTGTACACTGGAATGAAAACTATAATTATAAGAAAATTAAACTAAATAAATATAATAGTCCCAACTTACCTGGTAGTACATCGAATAAGCTCGAATCATATCCTCTAAAGACTGAATAGTCTGTTCTGACTACCCATCTGATTGAGGATGAAAAGCATTACTGAAATTTAATTCTGTTCCCAATGACTTCTGAAGGCCTTTCCAAAAGTTAGAAGTGAACCTGAGATCATGGTCAGATACAATGGAAAGACAAACTCAATGTAACATGAAGACCACTTTGAGGTACAATTGATAAAGCTAATCCAATGAAATTGTATCTCAAATAAGAAGGAAATGATTGGATTTAGTTAGTCATTCAATAATAACCCAGATTGCATTATTACCTCGAGAAGTCTTTGGTAGTCCAAAAAATGAAGTTCATGGATCTATTTTCCCATTTCCACTCTGGCACTAATAATGGTTGAATCATCCCCTTCGGTAACTTCCACTCGGCTTTAACCTATTAACATGTCAAGCATTTCTTGGTAAAATCTATAATATATCTTTTCATTCCATCCCACCATTAATACTCCCGAAGGTATACATCTTTGTTCTACTAGGATGAACTGAAAACGAAGAACTGTGAGCTTCACACAACAACTCTTTCTTCAGTTGGGAATCACAAGGCACACATAATATTTTCCCAAATCTCAAAACACAATATTTTTCAAGGTTAAATTCTATAAACTTACCCATTTTAACCAATTATACCTTTTTTGTTGCTCACGGTCTTCCTTATGCTCTTTCTGAACATTTTTAGACCATAATAACTGCACTCAAACCTAAAAAAATAGAGGAATTTCATGCACCAACAAATTCCAAGACAAAATTCATCAAATCATTAATCAAGGGGTTATGTTCCAATCGTAACATAGTTAATGATGCATTATGTTTTTGACTCAAGGAATCCATCACTTTTTTTTAATTTTTCATGAATTTTAATTGATCATGTAATCACTACCCCTTATTAATTCAATCCATATTATCTTCCTCATGTTTTTTTATTTCTGATTGAATATATAATTCAGACTATTATGGTTGGTATAAATTTCATAGTTGGATCTGTATAAATGATTCCCTTAAATTTTCAAATAAAAAACCATAGATTCTAATCCCAAATCATGTGTGGGATAATTTAACTCATGTGGGTTTCGTTTTCTTGAAAAATAAGCAATTAACTAATCATTCTGCATCAGAACAAAACCAAGTACTTTTAATGAAGAATCACTGTAGATGAAAAACTCACCATTTCTGGAAGGCAGTTCCAAAACATGAGCATTCACCAATCTCTTCATCAGTTCCTAAAAACAAACTTCAAATTCTTTTATCCAAAAAAATTTAACCCTTTTTCATGTTAAATTAGTTAGCGGGCTAGATAACTATGCAATTTTTTTTAACAAACCATCAATAATAACCTACTAATCCATGAAAAATATGAATCTCTATAACATTTTTATGTCGTGTCAATTCAACAGCCACTTTTGTTTTGGCAGGATCAACTATTAATCCATCCTTATTTACAATATTCCTAAGAAAAGAAATATGATGCAACCAAAATTCACACATGATAAATTTTACATTAAGTTTATATTCGTTTATGTTTTGGAAAACAACCCTTATATGTTTTTCATACTCAAATTTACTTTTAGAATATGAAAGAATGTCATTAATAAACACAACCACAAACTTCCAAGAACTCATGAAATATTCTATTAATAAGATCCATGAATACAGTAGGTGTATTACATAACCAAAACGACATGAAAACAAATTCATAATGCGCATATCTAGTATCTAATGTAGTCTTTAGGTTTTTTTCTTCCTTTACATTCAACTGATGGTACCCTGACCTTAGGTCAACCTTCAAAAAAATACTATGCTCCCTGAAGCTGATCAAAAAAATAATCGATACGAGGAAAATGATACTTGTTTTTAAGAGTGATGTTATTCAGGGCTATATGATCAATGCAAAGTATCATTGAACAATATTTATATTAAAAAACAATACAGGAGCACCCCATAGTGAAGTGATGGGTTGGATGAATCCTTTATCTAATAATTCATGTAACAGCCTTCTCAACTCTAACAGTTCCATTTGATCCATTCGATTAGGGGGTTTTAAAATTGGCATAGCAACATGAACTAAGTCAATAGTAAATTCAACTTCCCAATAAGGTATAACACTAGGTAAATAATCAGGAAACACATAAAGATATTCATTTAACACTAACACGTCATTAATATGAACAGTTCCCTTGTTTTCAAAAATATGATCAAGATAAATTTCATTTCCATGTTTTAATAGTTTCTCAGCTCCTGATATGTTATCAATTGTATGGATTCATTCTTCTATACAAATAAAACCTTTTTCTGAAAAACAACTTCTTTAGCTTTAAAATAAATCTTAGCATGAACAAAATAAATCCAATCAACACCCAAAATGACATATAACTCTACTAAGGAAAAAAACAAGTTTATCAGGTAATGTATTTCCACATACCACAATAGAGGGATTCCTATAATTACTATTTTCAATAATATTTTCCCCTGGAGTTTTAATAATAAGTTCTGGTCTCATTTTTTGAAGTGATATTTGTAATTTACCATAAAATTTATCAGAAATAAAGGAATGTGTAGACCCCATATCAAACAAAAATTTAGAAAAATACGAGTAAATAAAAAGGTACCTGATACAACTTCATTGGATGGACTAACGTCTGCTGACGTCGTCGTAAAGGATATCACTAATCCTTTCTAGTTATAGTTTGGCTTCTTCGCAACATTCATATCTCTCTTTGGGAAGACATTTTCGTAATGACCCATCTCACCACATTTAAAAAACATTTCAGTTTTCTTACCAGGATAATTATTAGGTTCATTTTCATTAGAATCTCAGGCCATACATCCAAACTTACAAAATCGAAAACACTTCTTGGTTTTGGTAAGGAATTCCCTAGGGTGAGTTTTACCCCATTTTCACAAACTGGAATTTGAAATTTCTTTCCATCAAATTTCATTGATTTATTCTTTCCAATAAATTTCGATCTAGACATCCTCTTTTATTATTTCTCAAACTACACAATATCATTAGATAAATCCATTTCTACCCTCTCAGAATAACGTACAGATTTCTCATAACTTTTAATTCTTTGGAGGGCAATGCCCTTCAATATCATTTCTTCAATCCTGAGTAAAAATGGTTGATTTTATTTATCAAGATCTAGAAAAAGATTTGGAACATACCTCAGCAGTCAGGTAAAGTTCACTTCATAAATGACAACTATATATTCCTACTACTTCAATTCAAGGAATTTATTCTACATTATATGTCGAACCACCATTGGAAAATAATTTTCAAGAAAAGACTTTTAAATTCATCCCACTATAAGGTATTAATCTCATCTCTATCCATGAAATTATTGACCATTGACCACCACTGGCCAGATTCACCATCAAAATGATAAATGGAATGACTTAACTTTTTATTATATGAATATCCCATAAAATATAATATCTTTTCAAGGGATTTAATCCATCCTTCTGCTACTACTGGGTCAGAAGATCCACTTAATATAGGTGGGTGTTCCCTCATAAAATGTTACACTATCATCACGTTCCTTTATAATAGCTCTAATTTCTCTCTTTGATGGATGACACCTCCATTTATTTCCTATTTCATCTGATCCATTACTATCACTAACTAATCAATTCCAATTCCCACTATTCCTGGTTGTAGATTCAGAAAGATATCAGCCTCTCGGTTCCTTCCAACTTCATCTTCCCAACTTCTTCTACGGAAAACCATTCTGAACAAAAATATCTGAAATGAAGAAACATGGTAATATTTAAATTCTATAACATTTCAACATAAACATAAGTAATAATAATTTATGGTATTCTATTAACATATTACTAACTCCTGATGTTATCTAAATCGTGCTATAACAGGAACTATTAGGACTCTTCCTTAAACATTACATATTATAGTTATTTCAAATATATTCCACTTCTTTACATTCCCAAAGATCTTTTAATATTAGAGTTTTATAAAGTTAGGACATAAATCATACATATCTACCCACAAGCATTCAAATTGGGTACCATTAAAACTGTATCCATTTCTTCCAAAACATAAAATTCTAAACACAAAACCACAACGTTATTTCATTAAAAAATCTTCAAAATATTTAACTTGGCTTACTTCCTTCTCTTACACATCCTTATAACCTTTTAAAAGTATTTAAAAACATGGTACGAGCATAAAAATATCAGTAAGGGTTATAAAAAGAAGGAAATAAACCATTAGTCTATGAATACTTATAAACATATGAAATCATTTTCACAAAGACATACTTCTCACCCATAAAGAATCATATACATACTTTGTGAAACATGATATTTACATAAATCATAGAAAACAAAAATAGATAATAAAGCTATCATGGGGAATTACTTAATTAATTTTATAACCCTCATGGCTACCTTATGATTTGTAACCCCCATGGCTACCTTACAATGTAACCCTCACGGCTACCTTATGTTATAACCATCACAGTTACACTTGGAGTAACCACATGACCAAACTCCAACTTAAACATACCCAATTAATTGGAGATATAAGTCCCACCCTTTATCATAAAAAATTCATAACAACTAGCACATAATCATAAAATACGAATAATTTCAAAAAAAAATTCCTTTTCATTTTCTATAATAGAAAATCAAAAGATGATTTTTAAAGGAAAGACCTTTATAAAAATCATATAATTAATATGTGAATTAATAGGTTTAATGGAATAAGTTTAAACACTATAAATCCACATTATACAAAAATATATAAAAAAAATTCATTACACAAATAATCTTAGTACCACATAATCAATGAAAAAGAATGTTAACCCAAATAACAGAAATTGGGTTAAGAGTTCCCTTACCTCTGGTTTGTCTTACATGAAACTTGTTTAAACCTCCTGTATAATGGTTAAAATAGTTTTATTAACATTTTATAGAAAAATTTTGATGTTTATAACACCTTACATGATTATTTTATAACATAATTCCACCCATTAATTAATAATATTTTGTTCTTTCCATTGTTTTAGGTGCATTCTTTACATGATTTCCATGGTCAGTTTGTAAAGGATTTCCTTATAGAATGGAAGTGAAAATAAAGAAATGGAATGAAATGATATTAATATGTTTCCGGAATATTAAATTGTTCCATAAATCATTACGGGTATATGGTATGAGGATGAATCATTAGATAAATCATTAGTTATATCCATTTTGATCATTTTGGTGGTTCTTTGATAATCACAAACTAGTTTCATTATAAAAAATAATATTATGTATATATAATAACACCTGAACATTATATAGGATATATGATACAATTTAATTTTTTTTTCAACCATCAAAATGGTTTTTAACAAGTTTGTAATGATATAATGGAAAATGAAAACACATTGTCCATGATTTTGGTAAATCGGCACATCACAAACGATGTTTTTATTTTTAGAATAAGATGAAGAGGAGAGGAAGAATGATGGTGATTTGTTTCCACAAAAATTATAAAGTACATAATATATATGATTTTGGATATTTCATGCCTCTTATATAAGGGAATGATAAGGGAGTATATGAACAGAAAAGGAATTGAAAAGAAAATATAAGAAAATGAAAGGGGGTTCTTACCTCTTGATCTCTTCTCCCAGAGATCCTCCTTAAGGCCTTTGGGTTTAGCCTTTTTGTGAGACTAGTAGGTATTGGAAGTGTGGAAGATCCTTGGGAAGAAGATTTGGTATAATTTAGACAATTATCTAAGCTTGATAGGTGTTAGAGGAACATGGGGGGTGAGGGTGGTATTTATAGTGGAGGAGAGGAGGGGTTTTGCATTATTTTAATCATTAGTTTAATATTTCTTTTCAATAATATGAATAATATTGATTCATGAGACCCTAAATAGTAAATAGAATATATGATTTTGATCCAAGGGAGCTTAATCCATGATTTTTAGAATAGTGTATTTAATTGATAATGTATATATACGACATATCATTGTATTTTACTCTTCATGAAAAAGTCATTGCATTGGCATGTCGGGGGAGATTGAAGCGGAGATTGTGAAATCCTAAGGGGGACGATGAAATCCCCCCTACTCTGCTAGTCGGTATATGGGGGGAGGATCCATGGCCTCCTCATAGTGGCCATAGATGAAACTTCTACCCCTTCATTGATCTTGATTCGATCCTGAGATTTCATGAGATTAACATAGGCTTGAAGGTCCCTGGTATTAGGGAATGTGTTCCCATGATCCTGCTATCGGTTCTGCAGTTTACGGAGGCATAGAGCTTTCTAAACCTAACTTTTCTTGCCTATTTTAGGAACAAACTACATTTAGTGGATGATTTCAATAGGTTTATCTTTGAATCATGGGGACTTCAATAATTAGCGGTTGTTGTGATGTTAGATAAAAGGTATTTGATAGTTTGATGTTCTTTATCAAAGGATTTTGTCCATGCTCTGTCATGTGCACCCATGAATCTCAGAGGCTGTGACTTCTACCTATTTTAGTGGAGCTATGAGCTTTACTTGAATCGTGAATCTCCTTCAATTCCAGTTTTGGTAAGCCTTCCTAAACTACCTATCTCATTCCAGAATCATGTGATTATGCATATGTTATGAAATTTAGTTGGTTAGTTTCTCTGTGTTGATTCACTTATTGATTATATGTTCCATTCGATCAACCCACTCATGTGTTTGGAGGTTGATGTATCGAGGCCGATGATCGAGTCTGTGTGGATTGAAGCCAGGGAGGAGGTACGGTGTAAGAAACGTGTGTTCTTTGACCATTGGGTGGATTTCTTCTCATCTTCATGTTGACTGGGCCACTCAGACACTATCTACAGACGGGGTGTTCACCAGGGGAAGGTTTTAGTATAGGTGAGGAAGGGTGATGATGTTAAATAGAAGAATCATGTAGTGATCAATGAGGTGATGAGTAAACCAGTGGGAAAGAAGGTTGATGAACCCTTTGTGTTAGGGGGTTTTGATCAGATTAAGGAGGATTTTAGGGACTGGGACACCGGTAAATCTGTGGCACAACGGGATGTTGTTCCATCCTTTCAATCGCCTCAAGCTGAAGGTGGGAGTTTTTATGGGAAGGAGGTTGTGGCTTGGATAGAAGGAGTGGTTATTGAACCACAAGTAAATCTTATTAAGAGTGTTGCTACATCGAGGGTCATCAAACAATCAACTGAAAATGTATTGGTCTGAGATGGTGTCCAGACCAACAACTATTTAGAGTGTTTGGACACCGAGGAGCTTATACAAGATCAGCCCTTTGATCTGGATGGAGGATAAATAAAAGGTATGGAGTTTGAGGAGGAATCTGGAGTAACTAAGGCTCATGAGGAGGGGAAAGCCTCTGAGAAGAAAAAGGCTAGGGGCCGCAAGGACTACTTGCATCTACCAGAACCGATGGAAACACGATCGGGTAAAAAGTCTAAGCCATGTGAGAAATAAACGTCATCTGCTTCCATGATTGTTGTGCAGGAGAAGCCTTAAGTTACGGTTCAGGGAATTATAAATGACAAGATAATTCTTTATTGTAATGATAATGCAAACTATATCGAAACGAAAAAGGATTATAAAGAAATAATCCTCCACTCTGAGGAGGAAATTGTGGAAGAATTCTTTTATTTAAACTTCCCACATGAAGAGGCAGAGATGATGGGAAGACACATTCAAGTGGATGTCAACAATGAGCAGGCTAATTATATTGAAAAATAGGATATTATCCTGATGAGAGGCTTTAATGATGGTAAAATCAGCAAAGAAGAGTATATTCGAACTTGGGACAAAATAGCGTCTCGCTTCAAAGTTGTTATCGGCAAAGACCCTTATGCAAAGGTATGGCTTAAGAACTAGAAACCTTTTTAGGGGGTAATGTTCCAATAGGATGAAGCAATTCTTTGATGGCATTTCTTTCTCTTATGGGGATTCGCCTCAAAATTTATTGGGATAGGTTTCTCACTTTTCCTAAAATGTGATTTTATTAATAAAAGTTAATTTTCAGTCATAAAAAATTAAATAATTTCAAAAAAATCACAAAAATTAACCCTATCCATTTTTTGATGTATAGAATCAAAAAATGAACTCAATTTTTTGAAAATATTTTTCTAAATATGATTAATTTAATTTTTAAATAAAATCATATTTTATTGGAAAAATAACAATTTTAAAACTATAACTGATTTTATATCACAATAAAAAATTAATAAATATCTAATTATCTTATAAACTTAATAAAATAAAATAATTGTATGATTTAATATTCATAAGGTTCATATTACTATTCATAAGAGTATGTTAAAATTCACCCAAAAATCAAGTTGGTTCTATCAGACTCCAAATAACATACTGATCACAACTGTAGATGTCCATTTTTCAAAATTCAAATCATCGAAGTGACAAAATTATGTTTAATGAATAGTTTATAACTATCTCCTTAAAACAAAGTTCCATTATGTTGAGACTCAGTGTTTCATGCATTTCATTAAGTTTATTTGTAAAACCCTGGGGTGTTACATGAGAATTGGGCTGGTGAGGCTCTTTACTCTCCGGGGTGTCTAGTATAAGGAATTTCATTCAGGTAAACAAGTTGATTTCAATGTTTTATTATTTACACTCCTGATAAACAACATAAAATACTACATGATAATATTATAATTAATGATTACCTTTATAAATGTGTCTTTACAATATTACCCATGTGGAACTTCAAAATTTGGGACTATCTTGGTATGTTGCAGATAGGTAATGAACATGATGAATGGGTTGCAAGGGTTTGGTATAAGAAGAATCCAATCAAGATGAATTTTTTGGTGTGTTTTTTTAGGAATTAGGTACTACCCGCTGATAATAATGTTCATAGGGTGGGAATTTACATTGCATCATGATGTAGGTGTTTCACATTACCGATCTTGAGAACTATCTGAAACCTTTTATTCAAAAGAAACTAGGCTACCTACATATGGAATTACCTGGGTTAAGTGTTGGATTTAATGGGGTATGGTGAAACTATCTACCTATTCTTAGCATAATCATTCCAGGGGGAGAACCAATAGGTGGGGATCGTAAGGTACGAAGCCTATTTTTCATTGTGGCGTGTTGGGTACTTTGAGAGGTGAAGAATAAGGAAGGGGAAGATAGAAGTTCCTCATCTCTTTATTTATGGGTTTTCTTGAATTATTGTGTTGTGGAACTTGGGACTCTTATTAATGGTGGGGGGTCATATTCTCTACTAAGGAAAATTTTCACAAATGTTTTTGATATGGGAGGGAGGGGTCTAAGGAACACATAGATATGGGTTAAATAGACCCTACCTCATATGGTTATAAAGCTGAATGTGGATGGCTCATGTGTGTCTATAGAAATGAAGGGGGGGGGGGGGTCTAGTGTGGGATAAAAGAGGTTTAGTGATGTTGGGATTCATAAGTTAATATTATAATGTTATCCATTTTATTTGTTTTCCCTTCAGGAATACATAATCTATTGATGAAAATATTATTGGATTGATTAAAGAAGTGGAGATAGCCAGACAACAAGGATAGAATAACATATGGTTTGAATACTATTATACCTCAATTGTGCAAGCTGTGACAGCTTGTTATTATCATTCATCTTGGAAGATAACTGTAAAATGGATCAATTTCTTTGAGGTTATCTAAAATTTTAATTATTTCATCACACATTTTTTTCGAGAGGAACATTACGTTGATGATGGGATGGAAAACAAAGGGGTGAGCTGTGATAATATCATCTCATTGAATGTACTTCATGAGGAGTTAATACCTCTCTTTCAAAGAGACTATTGTAAAATCCCTTAATTATGATTGTTTTAATTTTTCACTTTTCAATATAATTATATTTCTAGTAAAAAACCTCATCACTTCATGTTTTAGGTTTAGACACAATGGAGGAAAGGTAACTATGTATTAGTTCTATAGCCAACAAAGAGAATCCAAGAGAAACTATTATTGTTTATTACAGTACGATATACCTACCAAATTATTCGTACCTCGTTTTATGGTATGATTCCCTATGGATCCATCATTTACATAGCCCATAAATCCAGGCTTCTACTTTTCATTATATGTAATAAAAAAGATAATTTAATTGGTAGGTACGGGCAGTAGGTAAGAGGTTGGCCATTCTGATCCACAAAATTCTTCAGAAGGAAATAATAATAGTACTTAGTTTCTATAGTATGTTTAAATATTATTGATGATTTTAAATGAATTATGATTTTTTAGGTTTATTTATAATTTATATCTTTTTTTTCAGTTGATGAGTTGATGTGGTTGGTTCCAGTTGATGAGATGAGGTAGAGGTAGATGGATGTAGAAGAGGTCATGGGATGAATGTTTTTTTGACATGATTTTTTGTTGTTGGAAATATTTTATATGTATTTATTGATGTCTGAGGTATGGGTTCATTGATTTTGTATATATATAACTATGGATGTATGATGGGGTATGTATAATAAGTTTATTGTACATTTATGTTTTAGTTTATTGTATGTTAATTATATATATATATATTAATCATTTTTTAATTTTTTTCAATCTCTTTAGTGGTGATTTACGATAACTATTGCTATATAGATACATGAAAATCTATTTAGAAGTGGTTATAATTTACCACCACTATAATATATAGTGGTGGTTATGTTCATTTCCTAAATTTTATTTTCATATTTGTTTAAAATAAACCTCCACGAAATGAATTGAAAATTTCCACTAAATGGTCCAAATCCAAAACATATAAAAACCACCACTAAAAAGGAAAAATCACCACTAAATGATTTTTGACTGTAAAATATAAGTTTATTTTCGTAATTTCCGCTAAACATTGTAACTGTAGTATAAACCGCCGTGTAGAGAAAAAAAGCCCCTAAACCCCCTTTTTTATAGTGATTGATATAGATAATGTTTTTATATTTTCACTTTCATTTAATTATTATATGTGGGTATAGTCTCCCCAAAATAACACCTTAGACCATTAATTCTGGTCAGCAGCATCTAGCATAGGGAGAGGTGCACATGAAGTCTTGTGGAGCTCCGGTCCAGTTACTATAGAGTGATCTGAGCCGAGGAAATCAACTGAATACCATGGGAAATTCTCATGGCCATAACCTAGTATACAACAAAACTAGTAAAAAAATTTGAATTGATATAGGCCATGCATATTGGAATAAATCATAAGGTATATTGCTGCAATGATTATTTCCACAATTGCAATGTCCTTGTATGTAACCCTTTTTTAAAAGTATCAGTTTCTATCCGTTTTCATATTTTCATTCTCTTCTATAATTTTAAATCTTTTGTTTGTTTGTTTTTCATAACAAATATACAATTATATTGTGTTATTACCATGTATGTAGGTCCAAATCTAGCCAAAGTGTGTTATATCCATGTGTTCATTACTTTATAAAGTTTTATTGTTCGGTTTTAGTTTATTTCCACCTATTTTTATATTATTATTATTTTTCCTATGTTTTGTGATTTATTTTGTGATTAAAATTGATAAACGTGAACTCAATATGTCTCTGTTTAATGGATAAATCATGTTTCACATATCCTTCACCCTAACACTGTTAATTTTGATAGTGAAAAAGATGAAATCCAAGAGACTATGCATGTTTAATTACCAGCATATACATCACACTTGCATATATATCAATTCAAATGTGCATATATAGTGTAAAAAATATAACATAAATAAGTAAATTCATATTACTATTATAATCACATATCATGATGTATAAAAATGAGATATAATATAACAATTTATATAAAAATGGCTATACATTAAAATTATAAAATAAATACAATGATTAAAAAAATATATAAAAACAAATATTTTAACTCTTGAAAATAACCCAATAAAAAAATTCAATATTTTACAAATAAGACATGCAATGGGAGTGGTTTGAAATACAAAAAAAAACTAGATAAAAAAATCATCAACACCATAAACCCTATTCGATCAAAAAATATCTCTATTCACTACTACTCATGAAGCTATCACCCTATTCCCTTCTAGGTCATAATTTTTTTTATATATTTGTTTTTTTAAATATTTATTTAATTAACTCTAGGTTAAAAATAGTTTTAAAACTAATGTGGAATGGTGGCTTCGCTGATGCTTCCTTTCAGAAAAAACTTATTTTAAATATACATGTTTTTATTTTAAAAAATATATCTGTTTCTATATTTTAATATATATGTGTATATATATATTGTGATTATTTTATTTTGCTTATAATTCTCTCTATTAATATTTAAAATTGGAAATTTTATGTTTTTAAGCAATAAATTTTCTGACATGTTAATTAACTTTTACATATTAAATTTATGATTTTTGTAAATCTCTAATAATGTTTTTTATTTTGAGTCAATTTTTCAAAGATAATTAAGATTGTATTTTTATTTTATGTGTTATATGATTTCAATGTTACCTATATGATATATAATAATGTTTTATGTTGGTGGATTTGAAAATCTATAAATAATAAAGTAGAAATACAATCTAAATTAAATTTGACACACTTACTAAACATATAAAAAATAATTGAAAATAACAAGAATTTAATAAAATAAATTAATGAAAAGTAAGTTTAGTGAAAGAATATGTTGTATTTTTAAACAAATCATTTGTATTTGTAAATTATTTTACATTCTATTCATTTTTAATTATTTTTTATATTTATGATTTTTTTTTAAAAATAATTAGTTGTTAATTCTATGTTTTATGTTTTATTTGGATTGTTTTTATAGTTTATATTTTATAATATTTTAATTTTACCTAATTAAAATTTAATAAAGTTTCTTATGCTTCATGTAGTAGAATTTTAATGATTATAAAATATAAATAGTAACTAAAATATAAATGAAAATTTAAATAGTGCCTAAAATTATAAAAATGTTTGATATTAAAAATAATTTTATCATATTAATAGATAGAAAATACTATAGAGGATAGAATACATTATTTTTTAAAATCATTTAAGTCAACATAAATCATATAAATAAATGAGTAAAATCATTTTCTATGATGAGGTCCCATCCCACATGATGGTGTGCAAATGAGACTCTTGTATCGAGATCGTCCACCTCTGTGTTGGGGTGGTGTGTGACGAGATAGAGAGGGCTCTTCCATGGGCATCGGATCCTTGATAATTGGATTCTCTTACCATGACTTGTTAGGAGGATGTGTTGGCTATATGACATCTTCTAAACCTTAGTTGTCTCTCCCTATGTGAGTAGGAACCACCATCTTCACTTGGGGGAACCATACATATTGTGAAGGATTGGGAATAAATGGTGGTGGGGTGATAATTTACCCCGGATAGAAGCTATAATCATCTATAGCCACAGAAAACTCTGGATATCCTGAAAACAAGAATGGATCTCACGCTTCCTAATGCACATCCCCAATTGGATGAGGATGAAATTATAGAGGGCCGAACTATGCATGTGGAACAAGTGAAGCCTCACGTGTAGTACGACATGGTATACATCATCGTCATTGTAGCTCCTTGACATCAACAGCTACTAGAGGAGGTTACTAAGCTGGAACCTCCACTCCTATCACAAGAACATCATCTCCTTGGGTCAAAAGAGTGAAGATACTATCATGTAAAACAAGATATAATCATCCATTGCACTACATCATGGTACACCACTTGGCTAAAAACATAATCCTCATACGAAGCATACATGAGGATAATATGTTGTAGTATTGTATGATGTAACGAGATTCAAAATGAATTAAAAAATATATAACAAACAAACTAATGGAAATTTTTTTACTCACCAGATCCCGGAGCCCTCTTCTATGTAGAGTAAGATACATTATAGACTTTATTCTATACCATGAATCATACTCAAGATTCCCTTCTATATGAAATCACATATTAAGAATACCATCGATATGAAATGATTCTCATGTGACACCCTAAGTTTTTGTGAACTAATTTTTTTTGAATAAATTAATTTTCATTGAGGTATTGTATTTCACTAAGTCAAAAATTCCTTTCACATGAAACCAACTTGGAATGTGCTACGTGAAACCAACTTGGATTACGTTACATGATACACCAACTTGGAGTATGTTACATAGAAAAACTACTTGGAGTATGTTATGTGTAACATTTAATTGGCATACATTACACGCAATACAAATGTTTCTATGAAACATCATTTTATTTTTATAATTAATTAAATAAGATAATTATAGCCTATCCATTAAAATTAGTAATATGAATAGTAATAGATATGTTTCCAAAATTTTTTATAAATTTTCTAGATAAATAAAATATATTGATAATGAAAGATATAATTTTTGGTAAAGTCCGTATTAAAAATACTATTTTCTCAACTGAACTTCTTTTAATGTACTTTTGTGAAAAATAATAAAATTAATCTTATAAACAATTAAAAATTGAATTTGGTAAAATATACATCAATTTTTAATTTAGAATTTCGAAATTATCTTTGGGATAATTTTTTGTATTTTTCTCAGAAACTTTATTTTGGGATGATTAGTGAAAAATATTGGATTTTAATTCTAAAATCCCTTTTAATATAATTTATTCACAAGGTTACATTATATTTTAATTTGGTTTAAAAGTTTAAATATATAATATTTTTATCAATTAAGCCAATTTAGGTCATTGGAATAAATTTAACTTTGAAATTGGGTTTAAAAACATAGCTATCTTTTGTATTTTTTACATTGAAACCCCACAGTGCCATCCCATCACTGGGATTGTTTTTAAATTTATTTCTACCCCTTTTGTGATTATAATTTATAGAAATGGATTAAATATTTGGAATCATAATAATTTCTAATTTCTAATAAGTCAAAATTAGTTTTTTACCAAAAATATTAGGGAAAGTGATTAAACATAATTACAACGATTAAGAGAAAAATTTTGTTAATAAATTACTAAACCTAAAATTTAAGACCCAAAACGACCTATAAACTTGACCAAAACAAATTTTATGTCCATTAATAGTACATTATCCTTACATTATTTAGTTTTTTTGGTTTTATTATGACATTTTTAAGGTAAAAACATGGGTACACCTATCTTGTTTTAAAAAATGCCATATATGTCCTTTCCCTTACCTATAAAAGGCCACCACCTCTCCCTCTTCTTCAAAACTCACAAAACACATAGTTTCTACCATTATTTTCACAATAAACATCCCAAAATTCCTCCATTCATCCTATAATCCCCCCTGGTCCGAATTCAATCCAAGTATCCTTTTGTTACAAACCAAAAAGAGTTACTCAATTAAAAGGTAATGTATTCTATCAAGATCCTTTCTTTTCTTTTAATTATTTACCCCTCCCATATCTTTATTTCATGATTTTAAAAATAAACTAATATCTTCAATATAATATTATTTTTTAATCTAAGGTTTTTACTTACACTTAGGCACACTTCTATTTAATGGGTAATGAACATACTGTTTATGAGTACGGTAAACTACAACCTCATGAAACGATGATTGATTATTTTTCCTTTAATGCCTATCATGGTGGTCATTATGATGGAAAATATATTTTTAAATAATATATATGATATTTATTATGTACTTATTATTATTTACATTTAAACTAAAACATACCTTCTTTCCTTCCATATTTTGTATATATTATAACTTTATCTGTGGATGTGCAGATTACCGCCTCCTCAAAACGATGGGATTTGTTCACAACATACATGGAAAGTATTAAGGGATATTTTAGTAAAAATATAAGATATAAAAGATATATTAAAGTTAATTTAGTTATATTATATGATATATATTTATTTACATACATGTCATTTACTTTCTTTCTTTCAATATGACAAGAAAATGAAAATAGTGTTCATGTGTACATTCGAACTACCATCTCCATGAATGGTATAATTTATTTATCTGAAAATATTATTATAAATACTTATATACTGAATATATTATATATTTATATCATTTATTACGTTCTATAAATAATGAAATCATGATCTAAGTAAGAATACTAAAAATAATAATTAAAATCATGGAAGATTAACAAGGATTTTATCACCCGAAACATGGAGTTAACGGTAAATGAGTAATATAATTCCTTAAGATAATTATATATATTATTATATATATGAATATTGTTATGTTATAGATTTATAATCTAATTATACTTATCATATAGTAGGTTTTAACGAGTACTAATAAAGTCAAGACATAAGGTAAAAGAATTTCATCTAACCTTTTATTACCCTGAGATACAAGCCTTATTCACCACTCACATTTATTGTGTGGTATATACACCTCCATTTGAAATTTTATATCATTAATATAATTTTTTTCATGATAGTTAATTTTCTTACATGGGTAGTATGATTCTATGTTAACAAGTGGTAAGATTCGATTAAAACTATCTCAAAATTTGTCGAGATTGTTTATGATTATGTTTCAATTGATGGAATCTCATGATCCATCTCTCAATAAAACCCATGAATTATATTATACTTTAGTTTTACATGACATATTCATGTATTGGTAAAATCTTTTACACTTTTTGTACACATTATAACTAATAAAATATTTTAATAAAAATCTAAATTTATTTCTCCTTTCGGTCGAAAATCTGTGTTCTTTTAAAACAACAATTTATAAAAATGATTTCAAATTTTTTCTAATTATATAATACCATTTTAAAGGAAATTTTACCAATGTTTTACCTTATATGGTATTAGAATTAATATTTTTTTTCCTATCAAGGAACTTCTCATAACTTTTAAGGTAAAAAAGGAATGTTATGCACATATAATGTTACCACCGTTTCGACAGTCATTTACTTGAAGCTTCCACTATACCTTTAAAAGTTTAATTTAAAGGGAAAAGTTTTTCTTAATATTATAAAACATTATTGTTTTTAATGTGTTTTTCAATGAAACATGTTTTCAAAAAGGTTTAATTATTTTTCAATGCTTCCCTTAAAATATTTCAAGTCCATTTTCATAGAAAAAGGTTTTCAATATTTTTTTTGGTTTAATAAATGTTTTAATAATTTTCAAGAATTATTTATTTGTTTTAAAAGAAAATGTTTCAAATTTCTTTTCAAATATTTATTTATAAGTTTTCAAGTTTATTTTCTAAAAATGGTTTTCAAAATGTTTTATGTTAAAAAAATAATTTTTTCAAATAAGAAATTATATTTTCCTCAAGAAGTCTATTTAAAATATCTTTAAAAATTATTTCCCATATAAGATGAAATTTTATGGTGTTACAAATTGATTTTTTGGGAAATTATCCAATTATTACATTCATATTGTTTATATGAATGGTTAATGTTTTGATGACAGGATGTTTATGAAACCTATGTCTCTTTCACGGGTTATATGATTGGAAACCAGCATCTTTTCATGGGCGGTGATTATGAGACCTACCTTATTTCAATAGGTAATTATATGATTAAATGTTCATAACACCTATCCCATTTCTTGTGTTATTATATAACTATTGTATATAATCTTGTGGCACTCATGTGTATGATTTTTTTATTCCTTTGGTTAGATCTATATCTCCCTCTAATGCATTATTTAGTGATGGATGACTCATGATTATGTATGTTATGAATGAACCTGATTTCATGTTCACAATATTATGCATGAACCTGATTACGTGTTCACAATTTTATTCATGTACTTGGTGTGCATGTCAAAAAGTTTATGCGTGAACCTGATTACATGTTCACAATGTTATGAGTGAACCTTATTATGTGTTCACAATTTTATGCATGGACCTGGTTTCATATACATAAATTGATGTGTGAACCTGATTATATGTTCATAATGTTATATGTGAACCTGATTAAATGTTCATAATTTTATGCATGTATTTGGTTCCATTTCCATAATGTTATGTGTGAACCTGATAATGAATTCACAATGTTTTTCATGGCTTTCATGTACATAAGTTGATGCAGGGGCCAGATTTCATTCCCTTAACTTAATGAGTGAACCTATTTCTATTTATACATGTTCAAAATGTTATAAACCAATGTGCATTCCAAAAATTTCATATATTATTCCTATGTTATGCTTTCATGACTTATTCTCTTAATTATCTTATGATCCATGTCTTATGAACTTCCAATCTTTATTATACTCTCTAATATGCAGGGTATGATATTCAAATGTTATGATCAAGTTCCATACCCTTTTGTTCATGTCATGATTATGTATTTCCTTTATTTACCCTTAATGAGAATATGAGATCAACCCTTTATTATGTTTCCTTTACCCATGTTTTGAATAAAGGTTTTAGGTATAAAAACTAAATGTGGAGATCTTTATGGGAAAAGTTGAAGATATTTCACCAGTATATAATATTTTGTTTCGAAGTTTCCAAAGACACTAAACTATTACTGTCATCCGGCTTGTATTTTTGTAATGTACTGAATATTCCTCTACAATGATGTAAAATCCATGTATGTTTATCCTGGATTGCTATAGTTGGTATCAAAGTAATGGTTTAGTCAACCTTTGGAAAATAGGATTAGAAAACCTTAGTGAGATCCCTAGGGGTATTTCTAAGAATATGTCTCGGGATGTCTCTAAGGATAAGTGTAAGGATAATGAAAATTATAGAAAAATGTTTTTTAATTTTGGAAAAGGACAGAGTGTGTGGTTTCTTATTAATATATCCCTATATCTATATTACATGTGGATGTGGGTCTGGCGTAGATATACCTAGGAGTAACAACTCTGACAAGATGTTCCAGGCCTGACTCGGGGTAATCTTGTACATGACAACATTTCTTATTACACACCTAGTTTGACACTCCAGGGGGATATGAATTAGGAATTCACAAACTCTTAATGAACCATTATGAAGGATTTAAATAGGAGTTGGCTATGAATAACCTATGATAAACCTAAGGCTTCAAAGATTAGAAGGTTGGTGTCATCATTTATACTTCCTATAAGAAATTTATTATGATTAATATGGTTTCCATCTATGATAAGTGTTTCTCACACTATTTTTTTGGTTTTAGTCAATGTATGGAACTCAAAAGAATCATGTTAATGTGGAATGAAATGTAAAATGAAATGGTTGTCGCCTAAGAAACTTAATTCCATGGGTGATTTAATTACAAACTCCATTACGATGCTTTCTATATATGTGAATATTGGTGAACATCCTACCGAGAAAAGTAGGGAACAACCCTCAATTGAGTCCTTCATGATGAAGCTCCCTCCTTATTTTAGTTGTTCCATTGATCAGTTAGTTTCTGAATAATGCTTCCGTACCATTGAAAAGATATTTTCTGTTCTCCAATGTTCAGAGCATGAAAATGTCACATTGGCTATCTAGAATCTTGAATGTGTGGATGATCAATGGTGGAATCTTATCAAGAATATGAGGTGAAAAGTTGAAATTGACTCCATGGATTGGGATGATTTCAAGAAAATATTTTTTAATAAGTGCTTTCCTTATATTCTTCATATGAATATGGAGAAGGAATTATTATAGCATAAGAATTGGGATGATAAATCTATTGGTTCGTATGAAGAAAATTTTAAAAGACATGAAAGGTACTGTATTGGTATTATAATTCATCCTGAAAGTAAGATTGATTTATTTTTTAGTTTCCTGGAACCATCTCTCTGAAGGGCGTTATCCATAAGCGACTTTAAATGTTATGAATAAATTGTTTGATGTTACCTAAAAGTTGAAATAGAAGATGGAAACTCGCTTGGTTATAATGATAAAAAAAGGAATATAGGGTTCCATAATACAATGATATGTAACTTGGAGAGAAGAAAAGGTTTCAAACTCACAATTTCCAAAACTATGGGAAAGAGAACTTACGTGAGTGCCTGAAAGGAACAAGAAGGTGTTTCAAGTGTGGGATGTCTGTCCATTGGGGAAAAAATGTAGAAGTGATGTAAAAATGACAATCAATGATATTAATAGATATATATCTCAATTGAATGCACCACCCACACTTCAGTGTTTCAAGTGTAAGGTGTTTGGGAATTATTTAAATTAATTCCTCAATATGAGGGCTAATATAGATGATAAGACCCAACAACCTCTAAAGAAAAAGGACAAAGGGAAAGCTTATGCAATTATAATGAATGAAGTTAATCCCTATAGATAGGAAAAAATTATCATTTCCCATTAGTTGGGACGTTCATGTTTGATTTTTTATGAAAAAATACTATGAGAACCTTATTGTTCATCCTTTAATGATGTTTTATATGATTATATCCCTCTAAATAGATTTTGGAATAAAAAAACCACATTTGATGTTCTATCAATGCAAGGATTCACCCAAGTATTCAATAAAAGTTTTTTTGGTATAAGATAAGTTCTTAAAGAGTGAATTATATTTTAGAAGGGTTTAAAGTTAAAAATTTATGGAATGGTATATGTCAAAACTTTAGATGAGGTTTTAAATATTAGGGTATTATCTCAACTTATGTGGATTTATGAATATTGGATAATTAGTTGTCACCACTATGTTATTTTGATAACTGAAGGTACATGAGATGAATTATTATGGATCCTATAATCCATTAGTTATTCAGGAATTGAAAATTCAACTTCATTTAATGGAATACTATATGGAGGTGAAATTGATCATGGAACAACAAATGGAGCAATTGTGCTTAGATCATGTATGTATATCTTCTCATGTAAAATCTTCCAATTTTTGGAAAATGTTTTGAAAATAAAAATGTTGAAAAGTTATAATCATTTTGATGATATCAATGACCATTTTCAAGACTCACTGTGTTATGGATTTGTGAATGTTAACTTTATCCTAACCATGTTCTATATCACCCTCCTTCATAACTTCATAGTCATATTTTTTCTCCATGTTAATGTTTTAACATTCCTCCAATGTTCTCCTATGTGGAAACATAGTTATGTGTTACATTGGGTAACTATTATGTTTCAAATTTTTTGTTTTAAAAGTAATTTTTAATATCCATTTTTATTATGTGGTATTCTGTGAAAGAAACATTAAAATATAAAACCTTTGATAAACCACATGAATTTTGAGGGAGAAATTCATTTTAAAGGAAGTAGAATATAACACCCCAAGTTGTTGTGAAATATTTTTTTCTAATAAATTAATTTTCATTGAGGTATTGTGTTGCACTATGTGAAAAATTCCTTTCACATGAAACCAACTTGGCATGTGATACATGACACCCACTTGGATTTCATTAAACACAAAACCGACTTGGTGTAAGTTATATGGAACAATGACTTGGACTATGTTACTTTCAACACTGAATTGGCCTATGTTACATGCGACACCGAAGTTTCTATGAAACATCATTTTATTGTTCTAATTATTTAAATGAGATCATTATAAAATAGACATTAAAAAAAGTAATATGAATAGTAACTACTACTATTAGAATATTTTTTATAATTTATTTATATAAATAAAACACATTGATAATGAAATATATAATTTTTGGTAAAGTCCTTATATGTTTAAAAATACTATTTTCTCAAATGAACTGCTTTTAATATCCTTCTATGAAAAATAATAAAATTAATTTTAGAAAAATTTAGAAATTTAATTTGGTAAAATAAACTTCTTTTTTTAATTAATAATTTCTAAAATAACTTACATAATGTTTTGGGATTTTTTAGAGAAACATTCATTTTTGGATGAATACTGAAAATGATGAATTTTTAATTCCAAACAACATTTTCATATATTTTATTTATAAGGCTAAAATATATTTTAATTTGTTTTAAAGTTTAATTAGATCATATTTTTCTCAATTAATCCAATTTAGGCCCTTGGAATTAATTTCATTTTGAAATTGGGTATAAAAACTTAGCAATCTTTTGGACGTTTTTACTTTAAAAACCCGCAGTGTCGTCCTGTTAATGAGATTATTTTTAAATTAATTTCTACCACTTATATGATTATAATTTGGAAAAATGGATTCCATATTTTTAATCATAATAATTTATAATTTCTAATAAGGTCAACTAAGTTTTTGACCAAAACTATTAGTGAAAGTGATTAAAATAAATTACAATGATTAAGAGAAAAATTGGGTTAACAATGTAATAAACCTTAACCTTAAGTCCCAACATGACATATACAATTGTCTAAAACCTTGTATATGGACATTATTCAGCCAGTAACCTTCAATTATTTAGTTTTTTTGGTTAGGTATGACTTTTGTTAGGTAAAAACATGGGTAAACCTAACTTGTTTTAAAAAATGCCAAGTGTATCCTTCCCCTTCATTATAAAAGGATGCCACCTCTCCCTCTTTTTCACAACTCTCAAACCACTTAGGTATGGAAAGTATCCACTCAATAAACTTTCCAAAATCTTTTAGCTTCTTCCTAGAATCCTACCCTTTGGTAAAAATCAATCCATGGAAGCCTTTTGGCATAAACCAAAAGAAGTTACCTGATTAAGAGGTGACATATTCTCTCAATATCCTTTATTTTATTTTCATTATCCACCCCAAGAATATATTTATTCCATTATTGTATGAAAAACCATTATATTAAATATTTTAGGATTTTTTTCTATGTTTTTAACCTACAATTACACACACTTCCATGTAATGGGTAAAGAACATACTGTTTACGTGTACGACGAACAACCACCACACGAAAAGACGATGGTTCATTTTTCATTTACCACCTACCATAGTGATAATTATGATTGAAACTATGTTTTTACATAATATATATGGTATTTATGATGTAATTATTCTTCTGTATTTTTTAAATAAAACAAAAATTATTGAATTTTATATTATCTATATATGATAACTTCGTTTGTAGACGTGTGGATGTGACACCCCAGGTTAAACAAATAATATGACATTTTTAAATTTATCCATATTTGTGAATAAAATATTAATATTACTTTAAAGGGAATGCTATGATCTATGGCGTACCCAATACGCAACAACGAGTTCCTTTGAAATCTTACGTTGCACTCTAATAATAAAATAATTTTATTTTTAATGGTAGTTAACACCAAGCTGTTGTAATGACAGGAATGAACAGAACTAACTAAAAAATTATTATATATGTTTTTCAAATATTTTTACTTTTTATAATAAATGTTAGAGGATTAAAAATTCAAATGAATCCAATTTTAAGCATAAACATTCTAATATTCCTTAAAAAGTCGATTAACCGCCTTTTGATGGAGAAACTCTTTTAAATCCACTTTTTGAAAATTGTATGTGTTTTATTTGACAAAATAAAATTCTTCTTTAGAATCAGGACATCAATATTTACTTTGTGAAAATGTTTGGTATTTTTCTGATAAAGTTCATTTTTTTAATGAATAGTAGAAAATGTTGTTTTTTAATTAAAAACCAATTTTTAATCTAATTTAATTATATGATTAGATTATCTTTTGAATTGGGTTTAAAGTGAAATTATAATATATTTTTACCATTTAATCCAATAGTGTTCATTGAAATTAATTTCACTTTGAAATTGGACATAAACTAGTGTCAATCTTTTAATAGATATTGTTTCTTAAAAACACGATATTTGTTTTGACAGCGGGAATTAATTTTTAAATTAATTAATGAAACTTATATGTTTTGAATTTTGTAAAATAGACATAATTTATGAATTCGGAATATCAAATATATCTTAGGGTGATTTTTTGGTATTTTTCTGAAAAACTTCAATTTTTGATGAATAGTGAAACCACTAAGTGGTGGTTAAAAAACTGATTTTTCATTTAAATGAAACTTTTCCACTTCTGTGATTTGATTTTCAAAAATCCAACATACATGGTTGTCATTAGGAAGTAAAATGTGGTTCAATGAGGTTAAAATAATTTTTTGGTGAATAGTAACTTTTAAGTTTTAATCGCAATTAGAGGTAATTAGTGTAGTTTAAGGTAAAAATAATGTTTTAATAAATTAAATGTCCATGAAACATGTCCTACCCTTATTGGATGAGTCATGGCCGACCAAGACAATCCATGGGTCAAATTGGGGACCCCATGGAGCCACTTTGGTAGGAACATAACATTAAAACCTTTTTATTTAATGTTAAAATTAAAATGTCATAAACATGTGTTGTTTTACTAAAACAATTTTTACATGGGCTTATAAAAGTCATATTTTTGACTATAAATATTCTTTAGAAATATAAAAATATTTCCTAAATTATGATATTTTTTATAATTTTTAGAAAC
This sequence comes from Viscum album, assembly GCA_963277665.1. Lineage (NCBI taxonomy): Eukaryota > Viridiplantae > Streptophyta > Magnoliopsida > Santalales > Viscaceae > Viscum > Viscum album. The sequence continues at coordinate 1,031,305,964 of OY728121.1, read as the reverse complement.
TAAATAAATTAAATTATTTATGACACCAAGATGATGCAGCGATTACCTCATTATTTAACGATTTAAATAAAATGAAAAGATAATGTAAAATATAAGACCTACACATGTAACAAACCTATTGGATGGGTGAATTTAGACCCCTTATCACCTAAAACTAGAAATAAATTAATGTGGGACCTTTATAATATGAAACTGATTTGAAAATAAATTAACATTTTATAACTTTCCAAGAGTGCCCCTCCTCTCCTCTTATAAAATGCCCCCACCTCTACCACCTTACACACACCTCTCAAGCCTTTGGATCAGCCAACCACTGCCCATTTAATCTCTAAAAATCCCTCTATTAATCATTGAAGCCTCACCTTTGGTCAGAATCCTTTGAGCTCAAATCAAAAAGAGTTACCAAATTTAAAGGTAATGTCTTCCCTTGTGTTCTTTTGTTTTATTTTTCTTCTCCAACCATCTAAACTCTTTTTATTCATTTAGTTAATAACAAAACCAATATATTCAATATTATATGATGTTTTTATGTGAAGTATTCGAGCTAAACATACACACACCTTCGTCTAATGCTTATTTAACATACTGTTTCTGTGGATGGTGAATTTCTGCCTCACGAAACCATGATTGTTAAATCTTCTCTTAACACCTTTTTTGGTGGAAATTATGATGTCAATATATTTTATATATGATAGATATGGTATTTATGTTTTCTATATTCTTCTGAATTATATATTTAAAACATTCCTTTATGCTTTTCATGTTGTGCAAATGTGATAATTTCATACGAGGAAGTGTGGACAACCGCCCCCTCAAGTGATGTGACTCGTTCATTCAATACAAGGAATGTATAAAGAATGAAATTAATGAACATATGTGACCTATATAAAATATATATTATACTGGAATTATAATAAATATATATCTCTCAGCTAGTTTTAATTCCATTAATCTGCAAAGAAATGAAAGAGCGTTTATGCGTACGTACGGCTTACCGTCTCCATGAACGGTACATTTCATTTTTATCTCCAAATGTTATGTACTATTATAAGTACATATATAAAATGGATATATATGTCATATATTACATCTAAATTATGGATATATTTCCGGAATTATAATATATACATATCTCTTTTAACTTTAATTCCATTAATATGACAAAAAAATGAAAGTAGTGTTCATGCGTACGTACGGCCTACCGTCTCCATGAAAGATGATTTTCATTTTTTTCTCCAAATGGTATGTAATAGTATAAAATTAATATATACTGGATATATATGATATTTATAACATTAATACTATTCTGGAGATGAGGTACCTATAACTACATGGAAAATTATATTCCAACAAGTCCATTTTTGACTAATGTACCAAACATCGACAAAAACGTCTGACATGAACTCACATTATTAACCAATTATTATAACATTATAATATGTGATATTTACTGAATAATAATCTTTAAAGGAGGTCTTTAAGAAATTTTAAATTGACCAAATTTTATTATTCAGGAGATTAAACAATGATCGAGTCATGTCTGACACGAGGTAAGGGATCCTACTCCTCTCTTTCTTTTTAAGTACACTCTTTTATATCATTCCTTTTAAGCTCATATATATTATTATTGGGAAGTTATTTTATATTAATATTACTGTAATTTTTATTTTCATATTATGAGAGACCCTATTTTCTCTCATCAATCCATTTTGGCAGTTTGAGTGGCGCCGTTAGGCTGCCGAATTTTCGTAAGAGATCCATCCTCCCTATTTCTTTTTAAGTACTCTCCATTATGTCACTTCTTTTAAGCTCCTCTTTTTTATTTTGGGGGATTTTATTTTATATTCCTATTGCTGTACATTTTATTTTAATATGATTAGAGACCCTATTTGTTCTCATCAATCCATTTTTCGAAGTATTAAGTGGCCCCGTTAGGCTGCCGAGTTTTCATAAGGGATTTTTCATCTCACTTTTATTTCTGTGAGATTTATGATACAATTTCCACCAGTTCCTTTGAGTGGTGTATTTACTTCTCATTATTATACTCTTTTTGTAATATAATTTCATTTATGGGTATTTACATATTCATTTTATGACCCTTCTTCAATGGGGTGTACGTTTCGAACGTTACCCAAGTCGGTAAGGGAACCTTTCACCCTCCTCTTTTTAAAAGACTTATTTTGTTATGTATTTTAATTCACATACTATTATGTTGGGATATTTTCTCATATATCCTTATTGATTTAAATTTTATGTCCATGTGATGAGATACCCTTTTTATCTCTCGTCAACTCATTTTCTGATTTTTGAAATGACGCCGTTAGGTTGTCGAATTTTTGCAAGGGAACTTCTTAACCCAATTTTGATTCTTTGGGATAAAATTGTACTCCTTGAATATGTCATTCTATGGATATGTGTGAATAACCTCTGATTGTTTTACACTTAATATCCACTTATATTTTGTGTATTTTTTTGTCACACATAATTATGTAATTGATTTATCCTTAATCCAAGGATATTGTCTTTGTATGGGACTTCATCTCAATCTCCTTTCATTGAGGAATATTTTGTTTTATACACAACCTCCTTTTATACGGTGTATAAACCCCTTTGAATTTTAAGTTTATCCAAAAAGAATCTTTTTTATACGAAGCGTTTTACTAAACGACAAAAGGGAATGTTTTTTTGTCGTACGTATGCGGCGACAATGATTTCTCCGCCGCCGTGACCATTATTTGAGTTTCAGATTCCTCTACAAGCCATACCTTTTTTAAATGAAAAATAAACACCATGTTTTATTTTGGAATTGAAAATGGTTTTCATAATGTTTTTATATCAATATGTTGTATTGATATCTTGTGATTGAAAAGTGGAAATGTTATGTTTCCTTTATGCATGTTTTATGTTATATGATTATGTTATGGTTCTTGGGCATTATTATGAATACGGGTGGTTCCGTGTTAAACTAATGGTGGGTGAGCCCGATATATCTCTCCAATACATTGGGTAATGCAAAGGAGTTAAACGTTAAGGTTTCTCCGAAGAGATTTAAGGGATATACTGTGATGGGTATTCCAAACGTAACCAAGAGGGTTACTCCCTATGTAAGAATGTTATGAATGCCTCAACTTACCTTTATGCCTTATGATTTCTATGTTTTATTCATTATTTAATGAGGTATGTTAAAGTGATTATGTTTTATGAGTAATGTATGATTTCATTGATTCTTATGTATACATGTACTCATGTTTCCTTTCCATATTTTTATATCCCTTACTGAGATTTTTTTGCTCATCCCAAGTTTTTGAAATGTTTTACACAGGACTTAAAGATGAATAGTGTCAAGGATGGGATCAAGGAAAAACATGCTATCTAAAACATGGAACTAGACATTTTTTTTAAGAGTTTTTTTATTTATTTATGGAAACTTAGTAGAAGTGTCTACTTTGTAATTTTTGGGATGTAATAGTTATGTCCTAATTCTCTAAAACTCTAAACCTTAAAAGATCCTCAATGTGAATTATTCATTTAATTCAACAATATGTAATGTTTAAGGTCGGGTCCTTATAGTTGGTATTAGAGGTAGGTTTAGATAACTTTTGAGGTTAGAGTATTCTTTCAGCATAAGTGACATTACCATAATGGTTAAGATTTCAGAAAGAGTCATAGTTTTTAAATAAAGTGAATGATTAAGTATATCTTAGTGTTTATCTTCCTCATTAGTACATGATAATTTTGTTGATATAATCACACTAAAATTACTATTTTTAGTAAATGGATGGATCTAGCAGGTTCCAAAGTGACAATGGGTTTGAAAGAAACTGTGGTGGTTCTCTGATTAAGAGACTAGACGAAATGGGGGATTCAATGAGGAATCTCGTGGTTGTTCTAAACCAACTATCAAGGAGTCATGATCAACCACTTGAACCTTGGTGAGTTCTCTAATGAATCATGTACGAGATGACCAACTTGATGTGGATGTTCAGGTAATAATTATAAAGGTAACCATTATGGTTTATATGATCCTTACTTTTGAGGTAATTATGGGTTACTATATGTTATGATGGAATATGAACGACATGAGATAAACATGAGGTTAAATTATGTTCTGTTTATTTTTGAAGATTTTATATCGTTTTGGGGAATGTTTTAAGAATTATGTAGTTTTGGAAAAAGGACAACACGCAGACCATGTGACAACCCGTCGCGTCGGACAAAGTTGTGGGAATCGAACCCACAACCAAAGTGCGACTGGTATTTATCGCCTACCACTGGACTATGTGAAGTCCCTGGTTATTTTGAATAATTATTTTTAGTTAGATGATTTTAGGAATCAAAAGTTTGTTTATTTTGGGTTATCTATTGAAATTATTAACCTATCATGGAGGATATGTGATTAGGTTAATTACATTTCTGTTTGAGACTTTAAGAGTAACTGATGTTATTTGGAGATAAATGTTAAGGTTTATCTTGGAAGACTATGTGATTAAATCTTTTAGAGATTTGGCTTTCAGTCTTAGTTTTATTACATTGAAGAATTTTATGGATAGATGTTAATTGAATGGTATTTGTTTAATTTTGGTTATTGTTTGACATATTTTGGAGATTAAGAATAGATTTTTTTTATAAAGGATAATCCTTTTTGGGTATTATCTGATCTCATACTAACCTTTTTGGTTTTAGTTTTGGTTATGGCCTAATGCCATGGGAAGTATATAGTTCTCTTTTTTGGATTAGGTTGTTCTCTAAAAGTTGATTATAGCTCTCTTAATGTGAACAACTCATCCTAAATACTCGTCTTTTGAAGAAAATATGAGTTCGTGTAAGAAATCTAGTAAAAGTTGAAAGTCAACATGACAAGAAAGTATGTATCTTTATGTTTTAGTTAAGCTCATAAAGAAATTCATCAATGAAAGGTAACTTAAAACAAAAATGTTGTCTATTAACTTTTCCTACTGGGGAATCGAATACCGTTTAACCCACCACAAGTTTGTGATTTTCTTGTGGTTAACTTTCTCCTAAACATGTTTTCTATCACTCTCCCTCAGAACATGACCCTTTGCTTTTTCCGCCATGTCTATTTTTTCCTACATGGAATCCTAGTATGGGTTAACTCGATTGATATCTGTACTTCTCTTAATTTCTTTTAAAGTGATTATTTTACCAACTCTTGTTCCGATGTGGGACATTCAATGATGTTTCTGAGCCCAATTTTAAAATTGCGAGGACGCAATTCCCAAAAGGGGAGAAAGATGTAACACCCCAGGTAAATAAAGAATATGAAATTTTTATATTTATCCATATTTGTGAATAAAATATTAATATTGCTTTAAAGGTAACGCTATGCTCAATGGCGTACCCAATACGCAACAACGAGTTCCTTTGAAATCATACGTTGCACTCTAATAATAAAATAATTTTATTTTAAATGGTAGTTAACACCTAGCCGTTGTAATGACAGGAATGAACAGAACTAACTAAAAAATGATTATATATGTTTTTTAAATATTTTTACTTTTTACAATAAATGTTAGAGGATTAAAAATGTGAATGAATCCAATTTTATGCGTAAACATTCTAATATTCCTTAAAAAGTCGATTAACCGCATTTTGATGGAGAACCTCTTTTAAATAAACTTTTTGACAATTGTATGTGTTATATTTGACAAAATAAATTTTTTTTAGAATCAGGACATCAAAATTTACTTTGTGTAAATTTTTGGTATATTTCCGATAAAGATCATTTTTAATGAATAGTGAAAAATGTTGTTTTTTAATTCAAAACCACTTTTTATTCTAATTTAATTATATGATTAGATTATCTTTTGAATTGGTTTTAAAGTTATATTAGAATATATTTTCACCATTTAATCCAATAGTGGTCATTGGAATTATTTTCACTTTGAAATTGGACTTAAACTAGTGTCAATCTTTTAATAGATATAGTTTCTTAAAAACACGATATTTGTTTTGACAGTGGGAATTAATTATTAAATTAATTAATGAAACTTATATGTTTTTAATTTTGTAAAATAGACATCATTTATGAATTTGGAATATCAAATATATCTTAGGGTGAAATTTTGGTATTTTTCCGAAAAACTTCAATTTTTGATGAATAGTGAAACCACTAAGTGGTAGTTAAAAAACTGATTTTTCGTTTAAATGAAACTTTTCCACTTCTGTGATTTTATTTTCAAAAATCAAACATACATGGTTGTCATTAGGAATTAAAATGTGGTTCAATGAGGTTAAAATAATTTTTTGGTGAATAGTAACTTTTAAGTTTTAATCGCGATTAGAGGTAATTAGTGTAGTTTAAGGTAAAAATAATGTTTTAATAATATGAAATGACCATGAAACATGTCCTACCCTTTTTGGATGAGTCATGGACGACCTAGAAAATCCATGGGTCAACTTGGGGACCCCATGGAACCACTTTGGTAGGAAAATAACATTAAAACCTTTTTATTTAAAGTTAAAATTAAAATGTCACAAACATGTGTTGTTTTACTAAAACAATTTTTACATGGGGTTATACAAGTCATAATTTTGACTATAAATATTCTTTCGAAATCTAAATATATTTCCTACATTATGATATTTGTTTTATAATTTTTAGACACTAAATAAATTAAATTATTTATGACACCATGATGATGCAGCGATTACCACATTATTTAACGATTTAAATAAAATGAAAAGATAATGTAAAATATAAGACTTACACATTTCAAAAACCAATTTTATTGGTGGATTTCGAACTCTTATCACCTTATCCTAGAAATAAATAAATTTGGGACCTTTAAAATCCTAAACTCAATTGAAAATAAAGTAACATTTTATAACTTTCCAAGAGTGCCCCTCCTCTCCTCTTATAAAAGGCCCCCACATCTACCACCTTACACACACCTCTCAAGCCTTTGGATCGGCCAAACCCTGCCCATTTCATCTCTCAAAATCCCTCTATTAATCATTGAATCCTCAACTTTGGGCAGAATCCATTCCAAGGGAGCCTTTGAGCTCAAATAAAAAAGAGTTACCCAATTTAAAGGTAATGTCATCCCTTGTGTTCTTTTGTTTTATTTTGCTTCTCCAACTCTCTAAAATCTTTTTATTCCATTATTTTGTAACAATACCAGTATAATAAATATACTATGATGTTTTTATGTCAAGGATTATAGCTACACTTACACACACCTTCGTCTAATGGTTATTGAACATACTGTTTCCGTGGATGGTGAATTTCTGTCTCACGAAATGATGATTGTTCAATCTTCTGTTAACAGCTTTTTTGGTGGCCATTATGATGTCACTATATTTTGTATATGATATATATGGTATTTATGTTTTCTATATTCTTCTGAATTCTATTTTTGAAACATTCCTTTATGCTTCTCATGTTGTGCAAATGCGATAATTTCATACGAGGAAGTGTGTGGACTACCACCCCCTCAAGTGATGTGACTCGTTCATGCAATACATGGTATGTATAAAGAATGAAATTAATGAACATATGTGACATATATATGAAATTTATTATACTGTAATTATAATAAATATATATCTCTCAGCTAGTTTTAATTCCATTAATCTGCCAAAGAAATGAAAGTAGCGTTCATGCGTACGTAAGGCTTACCGTCTCCATGAACGGTACATTTCATTTCTTATCTCCAAATTTTATGTACTATTATAAGTACATATATATAATGGATATATATGTCATATATTAAATTTAAATGATGGATATAATTCTGGAATTATAATATATATATCTCTTTTAACTTTAATTCCATTAATATGTCAAAAAAATGAAAGTAGCGTTCATGCGTACGTACGACCTACCGTCTCCATGAATGGTGCTTTTCATTTTTTATCTCAAAATGGTATGGAATAGTATAAAATGAATATATAATGGATATATATGATATTTATAACATTAATACTATTCTGGAGATGAGGTACCTATAACTACATGGAAAATTCTTTTCCAACAAGTTCGTTTTTGACTCATGTACCAAACATCGACAAAAACGTCTGACATGAACTCACATTATTAACCAATTATTATAACATTATAATATGTGATATGAACTGAATAATAATATTTAAAGGAGGTATTTAAGAAATTATAAATTGACCAAATTTTATTATTTAGGAGATTAAAGAACGATCGAGTCATGTCGGACACGAGGTAAGGGATCCTACTACTCTCTTTCTTTTTAAGTACACTCTTTTATGTCATTCCTTTTAAGCTCGTATTTCTTATGATTGGGATGTTATTTTATATTAATATTACTGTAATTTTTATGTTCATATGATGAGAGACCCTATTTTCTCTAATCAATCCATTTTGGATGTTTTGAGTGGTGCCGTTAGGCTGCCGAATTTTCGTAAGAGATCCAACCTCCCTCTTTCTTTTTAAGTACTCTCCTTTATATCACTTATTTTAAGCTCGTCTTTGTTATGTTGGGGTATGTTCTTTTATATTACTCTTGCTGTAAATTTTATTTTAATATGCTGAGAGACCCTATTTAATCTCATCAATCCATTTTTGGAAGTTTTAAGTGGCGCCATTAGGCTGCCGAGTTTTCATAAGGGATTTTTCGTCTGACTTTTATTCCTATGAGATTTATGCTACATTTGCCACCAGTTCCTTTGAGTGGTGTATGTACTGCCCATTATTATACTCTTTGTGTAATATAATTTCATTTATGGGTATTTACATATTCATTGTATGACCCTTCTTCAATGGGGTGTATGTTTCGAAAGTTACCCAAGTCGGTAAGGGAACCTTTCACCCTCCTCTTTTTAAAATACTTATTTTGTTATGTCTTTTAATTCACATAATATTATGTTGGGATATGTTATTCTATATCCTTAATGATGTAAATTTTATTTCCAAGTGATGAGATACCCTTTTTATCTCTCATTAACTCATTTTATGAATTTTGAAATGACGCCGTTAGGCTGTCGAATTTTTGCAAGGGAACTTCTTAACCCAATTTTGATTCTTTGGGATACACTTGTACTCCTTGAATATGTAATTCTATGGATATGTGTGAATAACCTCTAATTGTTTTACACTTAATATCCACTTATATTTGGTGTATTCGTTTATCACACATAATTATGTAATTGATTTATCCTTAATCCAAGGATATCGTCTTTGTATGGGACTTCATCTCAATCACCTTTCATTGAGGAATATTTTGTTTTATACACAACCTTATTTTATATGGTCTATAAACCCCTTTTACTTTTATGTTTATCCAAAATGAATCTTTTTTATACGAATCTATTTACTAAACGACAAAAGGGAATGTTTTTTTGTCGTACGTATGCGGCGACAACGACTTCTCCGCCTCCGTGACCATTATTTGAGTTTCGGCTTCCTCTATAAGCCATATGTTTTTTTTAAATGAAAAATAAATACCATGTTTTATTTTGGTATTGAAAATGGTTTTCATAATGTTTTTATACCAATATGTTTTATTGATATCTTGTGATTGAAAAGTGGAAATGTTATGTTTCCTTTATGCATGTTTTATGTGATACGATTATGTTATGGTTCTTGGGAATTATTATGAAGACGGGTGGTTCCGTGATAAACTAAGGGTGGGTGAGCCCGATATAGCTCTCCAATGCATTGGGTAACACGAAGGAGTTAAACGTTAAGGTTTCTTCGAAGAGATTTAAGGGATATACTGTGATGTGTATTCCAAACGCAACCAAGAGGGTTACTACCTACGTAAGAATGTTATGAATGCCTCAAGTTACCTTTATGCCTTATGATTTCTATGTTTTATTCATTATTTGATGAGGTATGTTAAAGTGCTTATGTTTTATGAGTAAAGTATGAATTCATTGATTCTTATGTATATATGTAATCATGGTTCCTTTCCATATTTTTATATCCCTTACTAAGATTTTTATGCTCATCCCAAGTTTTTGAAATGTTTTACACAGGACTTAAAGATGAATAGGGTCAAGGATGGGATCAAGGAAAGGCATGCTATCTAAAACATGGAACTAGACATGTTTCTTTTAAGAGTTTTTTTATTTATGCAAACTTAGTAGAAGTGTCTACTTTGTAATTTTTGAGATGTAATAGTTATGTCCTAATTCTATAAAACTCTAAACCTGAAAAGATCCTCAATGTGAATTATTCATATAATTCAATAATAAGTAATGTTTAAGGCCAGGTCCTTATAGTGGACTACTACCTCATCAAAATGATGTTATTCGTTCACACCTTACCTGGAAAGTATTAAGGATTTTTTTTATAAAAATAAAATATATGCATGAAAATTAATTTTATTGTAATTATATTATATTATATATATTTATTTATATACATTACATTTAATTTATTTCTTTCAATACGAAAATAAAACGAAAATAGCGTTTATGTGTACGTACGGACTACCGTCTCCATGAACGATATATTTTATTTATCATTTAATATTATTATAAATACTTATATACTGAATATATATGATATTTATATCATTTATGACATTATTTAAATAAATAAATAAATCATGATCTAAGTATAAATACTAAGAATAATAAGTCAAATATTGTACGATTAACAAGGTGTTTATCACACAAAACAAAGAGTTAATGATAAAATAGTAACATAAATCCTTAAGAGAATAATATATGGTATTATATATATGAATATGGTTATATTATATATTTATAATCAACTTATACTTATCATTCAGGAGGTTTTAATGAGTACATTGAAAGCCAAGACATAAGGTAAGGGAATTTTATCTAACCTTTTATTACCATGAGATACATGCCTTATTCAACACTCACTTTTACTGTGTGGTATAAAAACTACCCTATGAAATGTTATATCATGAATATTATTATTTTCATGATGTTATAAGATTCATGAAATTTCATTTTCTTACGTGGGGAGTAGGATTGTAAGTTTCCAAGTGGTAAGAGTTTATTGAAACAGTCTCATCATTTGTCGAGATTGTTTATGATTATGCTTAATTGACGACATCTCATGATTCATCTCTTAAGAAAACCCATGAATTATATTCTCCTATGTTATTACATGATTTATTAATTTATTAGTACTATTTTTTCCACAAATTGGTACTTAGGATAACTAATAAAATGTTTTAATCAAAATCAGACTTTGTTTCTCCTTTCGGTTGAAAATTGGCGTTCTTTCAAAACCATGATTTCTAAAAATTGTTTCAAAAATGTTTTACATTTATCATATGATGCTAAATTAAATTTTTAACCATTTTCGACATTCTATGTTCTTAGAAGGAATCTTATTTTCGTTTTCTTATCAAGGCACCTTTTGATACTTTTAAGGTAAAAAAATGAATGTTCGGCACATACAAAATTACCACCATTGAGATCGTAATTTCCTTGAAGCTTCCATTGTACGCTTAAAAGTTTAGTTTAAAGAAAAAAAATTTTCAAAAGGATTTTATGATTTTTCGAAGATTCCTTTAAAATATTTTGAAGCTATTTTCAAAGAAAAAAGTTTTTAGGAATGTTTTATGTTTAGAAATTTTTTAAAATTTTTCAAGAATTATTTATATGTTTTCAATGAAAAAGGTTTCCAAAACGATTTCAAAGGTTTATTTATAAATTTTCAAGTTTATTATCAAAGAAATTGGTTTCAAAAGGTTTTATGAATAAAAAAATATTTTCTTTTTCAAAGAAGAAAGGATATTTTCCTTGAGAAGTTTTTTTAAAAGATATTTCAAAATTATTTACAATATAAGATGACATATCTTTGTGTTACTCATTCCATTCTAGGGAAAATATTCAATGATTCCATTCATATTATTTCTATTAATGGTTAATGTTTTGATGGAATGATGTTTATGAAACTCATTTCTCTTTCATGGGTTATATAATTTTGAAACCCACTTATTTTCATTGGTGGTGATTATGATTCGTATATTTTTTCAATAGGTAATGATGTGATTAAATATTCATGATTACTATATCATTTCATGGATTATGATATGATTATTATTTATAATCACATGACACTTATGTGTATGATTTTGTTATGTCTTGGGTTAGATCTATATCTCCCTCTAATACATTGGGTAATGATGGATGACTCATGAGTATGTATGTTATGTGTGAACCTGAGTTCATGTTAAAAATGTTATGTGTGAACTAGATTACATGATCACAATGTTATTTAAGGACCTAGTTGCATGTCCATAAATTTATGTGTGAACCTGATTACATGTTCACAATGTTATAAGTGGACCTTATTGCGTGGTCATAATGTTATGCATGGACCTTGTTTCATGTGCATAAGTTTATGCTTGAACCTGATTACATGTTTATAATGTTATGTGTGAACCTGATTACATGTTAACAATGTTAGTAATGGTCCTGGTTTCATGTCCATAAGGTTATTCATGAACCTCATTACACTTTCACAATGTTTTTAATGGACCTGGTTTCATGTCCATAAGTTGATACGGGGGCCTGATTTCATGTCCTTTACTTAACAAGTGAACCTATTTCTATATATACATGTTCACAATGTTATAACCCATTGTGTATTAAGAAAATTCCATGTATTATTCCAATGTTATGATTTCATGAATTATGCTATTAATTCTCTTATGATCCATGTATTTTGAACTTCCAATCATTATTATGATCTCTAATATATAGGGTATGATCTTCAAATATTATGCTCATGTTCCATACCCTTTTGTTCATGTTTTTCTTACATGTTTCCTTTATTTACCCTTAATGAGAATCTGATCTCACCCATTTCTTGTGTGTTCTTTCCCAAGGTTATGAAGAAATGTTTTAGGTAGAAGTAATAAAGGTGGAGATCCTTATGGGATATTTTGAATATCTTTCAGTAGGATAGAATATTTTTCTTTCATGTTTCTAAATACACTAAAATATTATGGTTATCGGGAATGTTTTTTTGTAATGTACTAAATATTCATTTAAAATGATGTAGTATCCATGTATGGTAATCCAAGACTGCTATAGATTTTCTATGCTAGATAGACGAATATTCTTAATGTCATCAACTCCAATTGAAATCCTGTCTCTATGTCAGCTTGAAAGAATGAAGCACTGCTTACTGTCTCGATGAAAAGGGAATATGCGAAAAAAAATCCAAACATGCACTTGACTCTATCAGTCTTGTGCCACTAAATAATGTGAAAGTGTATGAGAGTAACTACAACCATTACATTGTGAATCCCATCAGTGAAGTGTGTGGGAAACTGGTCTAATAGAGACCAATATGATAAAAATGCAATATGAAATGTCATGTGACATTTGTTAAAAAAACTGTGACTAAAAACTAAAAAATATAATATTATGAAATTGATTAGTCATGGAAAGACTGTATATACTTACATCGGTGGGTACTAAAATATTCAACATGAGACAATTTGAACCTAAGTTATGCCTAAGTGTCTTGAAAAAGTGGTGAGCCTGACTCCACATGTAACGAAGAACATAGAAAGTGATAAATAATAATAAATTAAATTTAATAAATCACAGTATAATATAAAAAAATAAAAATGAGTGATCATACTAGCACCCACATAGAGATTCATGCTAAACATATTAATTAATCTCTTAACCTGAAATAATAGATGATAAGGGAATGATGCACTCCCATTCCCACATCTTAATAAGGATGAAACATCCCCCAAGATCTGTGTGATTTGATCGGAATGTTGTACATAATGCTCTGTAAGTGTAATCCAAGAATGAAGATCCCAAAATATCTCTCCTAGATTGATAAAAATACTCTAGTAGCCCCAGATACATGATGTTAAAATGAATACTAGAGTGATCAGTTCACAATGTTTATCTAATGAGGTGAAAGATATATGAATAGGTTTGATGCATGACATTTTTCTCATCAGCATCAGTGGGTAAATGTGAAAACTGAATCTCAGGACACCTCAAAGATATCAAGCCACCGCTGGTAGCATTATTATCTCACAAAATGTTGACACATACAAATAATTTTACAAGCTCATTCTTGTCTCTATGGGTGGTTCCTATAACAACATCCCCCCTGGATAGGATGACTAAGCAGAGCTTCCACATCCTCAAGGGTGATGGTCATATCTCCCTCAGTTAAGTGGAATGTGTGTGTCTCAGGTATCCAACTCTCAGTGAGTTCAACAAGGAGGTGATGATCATTGAATTTAAAATTAGGTAAAATAATTCCATAGAATCCAACATGGAATAATTATGGTATAATGGTCCCTATAGGCCGAATGCGATGATAATGGTCCGATCTATGCACCCTAGTACATCGAACCTCATGATCCACTAACACATTGTGTGAAACATGCCTATACTAATTAGTGAGTAGCAGAATGTCCTCCATATATATGTAAAAAATGAAATGCATCTTATGTATAAAATGTAAAGGTAACTTTATGGTCAGTAGAATGTTATGACTGGTAGAATACAAGACATAAGATGTATATTCCCATTATTTTAGAATGTTTTTATTACAAAAAGAAATGATTATGTCTTCATGTTTCTAAAATTATATTTCTAAAGTGGTTTTAGATATGTTTTTACCTTATAAAGGGTATTTTGTATGATACGGTTCTTTATATTTATATATATTAACATTTTTCCTTCATTATCTAAAATTTTATTAGAAAATAAGTCACAAAATGTTTTATAAAGTGAGGTAAAAAATGATATAAAACATAAAGTCAATTTATTTATTCATGATAAAATGAAAATTATGATCATATAAAGTGAAATGGACAAGAAAAAACCCATTAAATTAAACATAAATTCATTACATTAGATTATAAATACCTTGAAATTTTTCAAAAGAACTAAGTTTGGAAGAGATGAGCCTGACTATAGAAGTGAAGTAAAATCTAGATTATTTTCAAGTGTTTAATTAATAACATCTTCCAAAGGGATGTACTTAACTTTTGAAAATATAAAATATTTCATCCTTCTAAAGATCAACCTCCACATTTGGTAAATATGTAATTATATGGCCATTTTTTTTTGAAAATTAAAATGTTATGTTCTTCTCTTTTGAAGATTTTATTAATCTACATTTAAAAAATATCCTAGATTTTACTTCACTTACGATGTTGGGATCATATCATCCAAATTATATTCTATGGAAAATATAATGGTATTTCTTATATGTTGTAAATAATTCATGTGTTATTTAATGGGTTTTTTCTTGTCTATTTCACTTTATGTGATCATAATTTTCCTTTTATCATGGATAAATTAATTTATTTGATGTTTTTTATTTTTTTACCTCACTTTACAAAACATTATGTAACTTATTTTCTAATTAAATTTTAGATAACGAAGATAGAATGTTTTTTTATAAACCAAGACAACCTTAGTTTTAATTTAACTAATAAGTTAGATCTCAATGAGCATGATATGTAATTTATAAATGATTTCTCACTTGATAGGATGTTTCATGATTATTTTATCATATTATTACTTTATGTTTTATCCATGGATATTTTTATTATGGTATCGTGTCACCTCACATGTACTTTTCATATTCCATATAACGAGAATAAGAAATGATTATTTTTATATGATAGTAAAGTATTCATAAATGTCAAAAAAGTACTACCAAATGAAGGATTTTATATCAACACTATATAATTAATAATATGAAAATATCACATTGGAGACAATACATCATTGATGATGAGAGTGTGAACTCGATCCAACAATATTAGGGAGTCATTTCCTATTATAGCCTTCTTGATGAAATAAACACCAACCAAAACTTCTCACTTTTTCTTGAGGCTAGTCCATTTTATTATGCATCCTGCTCGACTTCAGTCTCCCACGTTGATGCAACCTGTTGATGTCAGGTATCAATATCATCGAGTCTTATGAAATTGGAAAATATAGAAACTACCCAATAGGCATCCATGGTGTATCATAGTAGTTAGAAATGGTGTCCATCAGGTACAATGGATTAAATATGCTCCCCATGATACATTAATGTAGGCACATGATCTGATGGCATGTGTCCATGGAATCTTTAATGCCTATAATTTTCCTCATTGAAATTGCCTCACTTCCAATAATACCATCAAGACATGAACATTGGTATTTGTGATGGGGTCCATACACTCTTTCACATCAAATAGATAATATTCTTGGTGGTAAATGAACACTCGAAAAGAAGAATATCCTTTAATGTTATTTTCAATCTCTTATTGAAAGTGTTCTCTGTACCTTATACCCTTATGAATCCCATATGAGTTATGTTTATTTCTATCAACAATGTGCTTCACCGAATGATAAAATGTCTAATGAACTAGGAAAATTATAGGTAAATTTCTAATCCCCTTAAAGACACCATTTATGCACTCCACAATATTTGTGGAAATTTCTCCATACCTCTTCACCCATCATTTTCCAATATCCAGTTTTTTGGAATTTTCATCATATAATCATACACTCTATTTTTATATTTGCATATTTTTTTCGTAACTTTTTTCAATCATTTGTTAATCCAGCTCATATAATTCACAAAATTGGTCATATTTCACATAAATTAAATTTATTATTACAATGAAATAGTAAAAACAATAAAGAGATTGCATACCAATCCTCCTGATTGCGTTCTTCAGAGATTCATTATAGAATGTTTTTTTTCACATTTATAGTAATGTGTGTGATGTGGTATCATTGATTTGAATTTGGGGGTCTCTATTTATCAGGATCTATATTTGTCACCTTGTTGATTTCCTGATGATGATCATATATCGAATAGACACACTAAATATGAGTGAAATATATCCGGATACAAGGCAAAAACCAACTCCAAGATTCATATCTTTCCTTATAAACATTGGAAAATTCAAGAATCAAAGGTGAATGGTTTCCATATTGGGGTTCCATGATCAATAATACACCCTTGAATTTTCTATATATAAATTTTCCATAAATCTGTATGATCTATTTATATATACAAAATGAGGAAATATAATGGAGTAATTCCCATAAAAACTGATGGAATTGAACATGAGATGGATCCAATTTTCCATCTTTAGAAACATGTTTTTTCATATCAATATGTAAGAAAACATGTACACTGTGTCTTAGTATGTCTTGAAATTATAGCAACACCCGATACGAGTCATACCAATCAGAATAGACCTTCACAATCTCCTTCTATTTTTTCTATCCATTCTATAATATAGGAAATATTATTATTAAAATTTTGTGGTATCCTATCTTATAAAAGGGATATAAGAAAATCATGGCAGGTCCTAATCATATCGATAATAATAGATAAAAAAAATCAGTATCCAATGAAGTATGATCTTGTGTTAGGTTTTACTGAATTCAAGTATGCACTACCTCAATATTCAAAATTCACCAACCTCTAAATGAAATGTCAGGTTTCTACCTCAGTTGGAATCTACAATCATTCCCATATTTATCATATCATATGATGTATTTATTTGGGATTGATTCCTAAAATTAATATCTAAAGTGAATCTCAATATGAAATATTTTTATTATGTTTTTCAATTCATATTTACTTGAAAAATCCCTTATAACATATAATGTTTTTTCTATCTCACTAAACATATCATTTGCAACTCCAAAAAACTAATTTACAATGGTGATAAATTCCAATAAAATTCTAGAAAACATTCAATTACTTCTGATAAAGATAAGAAGATTGGGGGATGATTTATTGTCGATCGATGTTGTTGTACAACTACTACATTTCTAGAAACTACCTCCCAAACATATGAAGCTACCTCCTCATTAGCATTATTGTCTCTATCTATTCCATCATTATAAAATTCCTCATATGAAGTTGGATTTACATGTATATCCAAGACATCATCTAGGTGTTCCTCTTCCACAGCATACGAAATAGGATCAATTTCTTGGGATGGACCTTCTTCAACACCCCTTGTATGTCTATATCTCCGTATAATTAGATGTTCCACTTATACAGTAGAAACCATAACAGATAACTCCATCATGGAGCCAACATACCATTGGGAAAATAAAGATATTTCATGGAACCAGTTCTCATCATCATCCATTAGAAAATAAATATTCCATAGTGTAGATGAGAATTGAAAATTTCTATACCTAATAGGCTAGATATCTTGATCAATTTCCAGATTTAAGCAACCATTAATTCTTTCTTGAAGTTATATTATGGTTATATAATCATATGTTCTAACCATTTTTGTTGTTTGTGTACTTTAAGAATATCCTTGATCAGTTTGAATAAACTCCCCATAGCAGTAGACACAGAAAAACCTTGTTCTCTATGTCAAAAAAGTTTTTTGATCAAGATTCTAATAGTGTAAATAAAATCAATGATGTCGGTTGACCATAAAAATTTTATGATACTAAAATTTTAGAATGTATTCTTATATCCTAAAATATGACACTAGTGTTTGATAGTACACTTTTTAATCTTTCTAATGGTATTTCATTTTTTTATAAAAAATATGAATCATCTAAATCACATCCCCTAGGTGTGTAAAAATAGGTGTGTAGAAAGTCCTGTTGTCATGTACTAGTTCTCGATCAAGTCTAGATTAATGTGGTTTTTTTGGGTTTTACCCCAAGATACATCTATTCCATAGCCACATCCACTTGTTATATCCAATCATGGATTTGATTTCCTAGATAACCACATAACCATTATGATACCAAAATTTTAAAAAATCTTCTTATATACAAAAATATGACACTAATGTTTCGTATTACATATTTTAATTTTCTTAAATGTATTTTCATTGGATTATAAATAGAATGTGATTAATCTAAAATATATCCATTGAGAGTAAAAAACTTGGCATGCAATAAGGTACGAATCATCTAAATCTCTGGAGTAACAAATTATTTATTCAGTTAAGCCTATTTTTCATCTAGTTAGCCATCTTTAATCCTATGTTAATTATATGTCAATACAAAGTTAATCAGTAGATAATCATTAATTAATTAATAGTTAATCATTATTTAATCGTTAATTAATTTTATTTTAATTATTCCTTAATCATTCATCAATTACTAATTCATCATTAATAGATTAATAGATTTCAAATAATTACATTATATCTAATTATTGGTCGATTAATTGTCAATAAATAAGTAATTATTAGTGAATAATTATTTATTCATTAGTTAATCATATGTTATTCATTAGTTAATTATTATCTTATCAGTAGTTATGAATTTGATAATCCTATATTAATTATACCTCAATCATTCATTAATCATTAGTTAATAAATTTTCAATCATTCTTTAATAATTAGTTTAGAATTCTTTAATCATGAGTTAAAAATTATTTAATCATTACTTAATCATTATTTAATCACTAGAAAATCATTCTTAATCATTATTTAATCACTTGAAAATCATTCTTAATCATTATT
Source organism: Viscum album (assembly GCA_963277665.1). NCBI lineage: Eukaryota > Viridiplantae > Streptophyta > Magnoliopsida > Santalales > Viscaceae > Viscum > Viscum album. The sequence continues at coordinate 1,031,286,533 of OY728121.1, read as the reverse complement.
TAATCATTATTTAATCATTATTTAATAATTTGTTAATCATTACTAAACCATTATTTAATCATTAGGTAATCATTATTTAATTAGTAGTTAAACATTATTTAATCATCAGATAATTATATATTAATTATTCCTTAATCATTATTTAATAATTATTTAAGAATTATTTAATAATTCTTTAATATTTAGTTAATAATTGTTTAATCATTAGTTAATCATTAGATGATCATTAATTTATCATTTTTTAATCATTCTTTAATATTTATTTTAATATTATTTAATCATTACTTAATCATTAGTAAATCAATCATTACTCATTAGTTAAAAATTCTTTAATAATTATATAATATTTCTTTAATCATTAATTAATCATTAATTAACCATTAATTATTTAATAGTTAATCATTCTGTAATTATTTTTAATCATTAAGTAATAATTATTTAATCATTTGTTAAACATTAGTGATTCGTTATTTAATCATTAGTAAATCATTCCTTAATCATTCTTTAATAGTTAGTTTAAAATTATTTAATCATTAGTTAAACATTCTTCAATCATTAATTAAGCATTAGTTATTCATTCATTAGTCATTATTAAATAATTCTTTATTCATTATTTAATACTTGTTTAATTGTTCTTTAATCCTTAGTTAATCATTCTTTAATCATTATTTAACCATTATTTAATAATTAATTAATTATTATTTAATCTTTAGTTAATCAATCTTTAGTCATTAGTTAATTAGTATTTAATCGTTCATTAAGAATTAGTCAATCATTCTTTAATCATGAGTAAATAATTCTTTAATCATTTGTTAATAATTATTTAATCATTAGTTAGTAAATTCCTAATTATTAGTAAATAAATATTTAATCATTATTTAATCAATATTTAGTCATTATTTAATCCTTAATGAATCATTCTATAATCATTAGTTAATAATTCTATATTAATTAGTGAATCATTGTTTTATCATTAGTTAATCATTATTTACTCATTCTTTAATCAGTAGTCAATCAATATTTAATCATTAGATAATCATTATTTAATATTTAGATAATCAATCGTTTATCATTAGTTAATCATTATTTAATAATTTTTTAATCAATAGTTAATCATTAGTTTATGATTCCTTTATCATTAGTTAATAATTCTTTAATAATTATTTAATGATTCTTTATTTATTAGTTAAAAAATTTTCAATCAATAGTAAATCATTATCTGGTCATCAGTTAATCAATCTTCAATCAATATTCAATCATTAGTTAATCATTTTTTAATCATTATTTAATCATTAGTTAATTATTCCTTATCTATTTTCTAATCATTAGTTAAAAATTACTTAATCCTTAATTAATTATGGATTACTCATTAGTTAATCATATGGTATTAATTAGTTAATAAAAAGGTATTCATTATTTAATCATTATTTTCTAATCATTTTCTAATCATTATTTAACCCTAAGTTATTCATTAGTCAATCTAAACTTAATCATTACTAATAATAACTATTATTTCTAAACTATATCCAAATAACTAAACTAGTAAATAAATAAAATATTTAGAACTAAATAAAAACAAATCAAATAAATAAATAACATTAAAATAAATACGAAAAAATACCTCTAAATGACGCTTCACGAAATTTAGCACTCCTTTTTGGCCATTGAAACCACCACACACATAAGAAGAACCATCGAGCTTATTGTAGAGATATAGGGATTCAAAATTAGAGAGATAAAATAAATTTGAAGTTAGGAGGGTGGGGGTTCCCTTTTATAGTCACTTCATGGAATGGCAGTAAGGGAAGTTCCACCTTTCTCCTTTATTTACATGAAAAGTGGCATCATTGAAGATTCCTTTCGTAATGCTTTAGATGAAAGGCAGTGTTGCCCATACCGTAACTTCCATGTCATCGATTCACATCAATAAGAGGTAAAGGTGGAATTATCTATGACACCTTTTAATTATTATGAAGGGTGGCGGGGCTTTGGTTTCCTTTCTGTGTTAGTTTTCAAAAAAAAAATCATATGCATATTTAAATATCAATTTTTTTAAAAAAATTCATATTTTAAAAAACTCATCATCTATATGACACTTTCTATAGCTAATGCTAATGTCATATTATATTGACACCAATTCCACCTCCACCTTCCTGAGGCACACGAGAGATACTAGATCGACTTCCCAATGCAGGCAGGATGGCCGACATGGCCTTGTACACTACCACACATCACGCGACCAATGTTTCCGGTGGTGGTTGATAATGTTTTGGAAACCTGAATCCCGTTATCTGATTTTACACTAATAAATAATATCATATGGCCTAGAAATTTCAATATTAATCACTAAATTTTTATTCATTAGAATAGATATATAAAAAATGAATAAAAAAATATACTTGATGAATGGAGTGAGAGATTAAAAATTTAAGTCCAACCTAGCTGTGTTCTTCCAACCATATCATTAAAAAATGACTCCAAACACTAATATTTATCCATGGACGTTTGAAACTACAAAATAACCAAATTAGGGGATCAATTATATATTTAAATACTTAAAGGAATGGGTTCAGTTCAGGATGAAAACCCATTTCTAAATTATATATCCCCAAGATAAACCATTCATCTCTAGAAAATCCATGATGATATATTTTCCATCCAGAGTCTTATTTGAGTGATATAAACATTTTTTAAAATGTTTATGTGTGAAAAAACAATTCAATTAATTAAATAAATATTAACTACTTCTTAAAATTCAAGCACACTAAAAATTCACTAATCGTGTTCCTAAGGGAATACACTATTCTCCATGATAACTAGGACAGTAAGTGTTTTTTTTTCTGAGGTTGTTCACTAGGTTAAGATTAATTTTTACCCTTAGAAATACCATAGATTGCACATTATCTTTTACTAGATTTCATCTAAACTAAACATAAAGCACCGATACAAGAGAATCCTTTATCATTTCTAATAAATGAAACTTTTATCAGCACTAAAAAAATTCTGATAAAAGTGTACCCTTTATCAATGAATTTTTTAGTACAGATAAAAGTGAATCTTTATCAACACTTTTCGTAGCATTAATAAAAAAAATTAATAAAAAAATAGTGTTAATATATATATATAATTATAAAATTTATATTATTAAATTAATTTTTATTTATACAAATTAATTAAAAATGCATGAATATAATTAAAATAAATATGAAATATTAATATATATTTTAATAATTTTAAAAAATATTAATATAAATGATGTATTAATATTATTAATAAGTCATTTGAATTTAAATTTTTATATCAATGTCTATGTGCATATATGTGTATGAATTATGTTGAGTGTGTGTGTTTTATCTATGTGCATATATAGAGGTTGTACATGTACATATGTATTTATGTACATGAGATCCACATATACTTGTATAGAACATGTGTATATGTGACTATATGACATGTACTTATTTCACATTTGATGTATATTTTTTTTATTTTTTACATAACATTTTGGTAATTTATTTATGTTTTACTAAGTATTATTTTTAATATGTTTTTAAATTTATATGATGATAATTTATTAAAATTTATTTAGTATGTTTTAATATTTTTAAAATGATGGAATCTTATATAATTAATTTACTTAAATTCATTTTTTAATATTTCTTTCATTTGTGTACATGTTTACAATTCTTGTAGTTACTCTTATTTGAATTTATTTTTTTAAATTGCTTTGTCTATTAAATTTTATTTATTCATTTTAAATATTACTTTCATTTAATATTATTTATTCATTTTTAATATTTATTTATTTTTATATTTGTTGCAATTTAATCATTTTGAAATATTTATTTATACATATATTTATTTACTATACATGTAATATTTACGATATGTTTGTAATTTATATGAATAATATTTATTCATTTTTGTTTATTATGTTTTAACATTTAGAATATGTTTGAAATTTATATAACTAATCAAGTTAAATATTTTTATAATAGATTTTTAATTGAAAGAGTCAATATTTTTGTAATTTATTTAATTTTATTTAATCATTTTTATATTATTTTAATTAATATTATTTTTTCATTTTTTTATATTTATTAACTTTTGTTATTTTTTAAATTTATTAATTATTTAAAATTAATACGTACTTATGTAATATGTTTTAATATTTTAAATTTCTATTCATCTTCATTTTAATATATATTCATCTTTATTTTTTTATTAAATTGAATAATTAATAAAACTTATCCATTTTTTTAATATTTTTTAAGTCTCTTCATTTTTAATTATTCAATTTCACTCATTTTTAACATTAATGAATTTCAGTTTATGTATTCATTAATAAGGTTAAAAATATATTTATAAAAATATATTTATAAAAAAATATTTTTAAATAAATATTTATAAGTAAATATATTTATAAATTCATATTTATTATATTGCTAAAATTTTATTTTTATAATTATAATAAAATTTTTATATTTTTTTAAAAAATATTTATATAATTATAAATAGAAATATATATTTAATTAATTATAAAATTATAAAATATATTTAAATAATAAATATATTTATTATATTTATAATTTCATATATTATATATTAATATATATATATATATATATAATTATATAAATATATATATAAATATATTTATTATTATATAAAAATATTTATGATTATCCATAAATATATTTATAATTATATTTATAAATACTTATTTGTAATTATCTTAATATTTTTTTAATTATATAAATAATTATTTTTTTTATAACTATATATATATATATATATGGTGTTTGGGGGTACAATTACATTCAAATACACACACACACACATGCTCAAAAGGTATCCCATAGCCCCCTAAGGGGATAACCCCCCCATCAAGCCTTATTCATTTAGTATATGACCTGTATGCCAACATGATGCTTATTACATGGCCTAAAGACCCATTAACAAGTCCAAAGTCCTAGTGCTACATCAGACCTGGATTATCCTGGGTATGTCACTAGACCTACATCATGCCTGCGTCACTTCCTACTTGTGTCATGCCTGCGCCACCACCTGCCTACTTCATCGTCAGGGCTACTACCTATATAGTACTGTAATACATATTTAAAATTCTGTAGATATTGATTTATAATTATATAAAATTATATTTATTTATAATTATATAAATTTAAAATTTTTAATTATATTAATAATGTTATTAAAATAAATTATATAGGTCTTTATCAACATATTTCTTTATGCTGACAAAGAATTATCTTTATCAGTGCCAAATAAAAAGTGCCAATAAAGCATATCTTTATTAGGGATAATATTCTATCAGTGATAATACCCTTCCTGATCTTTTAAATAAAACTACAGCATAGTTCTCCATACTCACGTTGTTCAAGATCTCTCTAAACTGAAGCTTTTTCGTCACTCTCCCTTGAAGATATCGAAATAATCGACACTTTCAAAACCTAAGGTATGTGACATGTGATCCATCAGCCTCTTGAAAATCTCTGTGTGTTTTAAATTTTCCAGAAGGCTTTGAATTTTGCACACAAGGGATCTTATTTTTAATCGATCTTCCTCACTAATTTTCCACCCAATCTCCCCATCTCAAGACATTATCGCCTCAGCCTCTCCCTCACCCACATGTTCATTTCACTATTTCATCATAATTTATCAATTCAATTTCATGTAGATCCTAGTTCTGAACTGTCATGACCCGTCCCAGAGGAGCCCGTGCCGTGACTACCCCAAGCCCACCTCCTATAGTTCAGGGGCTGCAAACTAGCACTGAGTAGGCATATCCCACAAATAGAGGAATTTTTCGAAGTACCTGTACACACACACACAAACATCTCCAAGATCAAAAATACTATAATGTAAAAAAATAAGTAAACAATGTATGCACTAATATACCAACCACATAGTACAATAGTAGGAAAACATGAAATTAAATAAGGCCACAATACAAGCCCACCAAAAGAAATAGTCTATCAAGAGAATGCACAAGTTCCTAAAACATGGCCACAGAAAACACTACCTAATGGGTACGTGTAAGAAAACTGTTAGAAGTCATATGAGCACAACATGTCCCTCTGATCCCTTTAATCACCACCTAGTCATGGTCAACCTAGAACTCTATCAAACCATCGATCGTCTGCAAAATACACGACACATGAAGGCAAAGTCCATGAAGGGGTGAGTAAAACAATACTCAGTAGGACACCCCGAAACTTCAAATTAAATACCAAAAAGAAATACAAAACCTACACCAAAAAGGAAACACATAAAGTATAATCAATATGGTTAGCTCACACAAGAACAAGTCTATAGCATGAAGAGAAGGATTTTCAATTTTATTCCACAAGTCTCCCAGTTTGCATGACTCACGGAGTGTGAATGGAACAAGAATAATCGATGGAACACCGATTATCGATGGTGCATGGAGTGTTGATGGAGCATAGATAATTGATGGCTCATGGAGTTTCGATAGCACATGGAGCGTCGATGATGCATATAGAATCATTGTATTACAGAGAATCGATGGTGCCTGAAGCGTCGATGGGTCCCGAAGTGTTGATGGTGCCCAGAGCATCAATGGAGCACAGAGCATTGATGGAACATAGAGCATTGATGGTGCATGGAGAGTTGATAGTGTATGGAACGTCGATGGATTACGGAGTATCAATGGTGTACGAAGCGTCGATGGGTCCTGCAGCCCCCCAAGTCACCTAGTCACCTAGTCACATCCAACCACAAGATTCTTCTCATAGCATGCTTATAACATGAGAATCTACTTCTCAATCCATTATGTTATATTCCAATTTTGACAAATACTCACATAGAGTATCTCAAAAGGAATGTCTCGTCACAGGGGTCCTAATGCTGCAAAAGGCTCATAAAACTAATACACGGGTTGAAAGAGAAGACTATTTTTTTTAAAAGGTCTGACTTGGGTCTTGTCTGAGTTCGATTTAACACGATAGAAATGAACTGACTTGGCCCTGCTGACCCAACCTGACCCAGTCCAGTAGACCAAAACTGACCCAGTTCGGCCCTGTCAAAACCGGCTCGGGCCACTAGGCCAATTGGACCCGACCCGTTGGGTCCAGCCAGTTGGGTCGTTGGAGTGGTCTAGATCATTTGGTCCACCCGACTTCATGCTGGCTGGTTTGTTCCTGCCATACGTGGCCCACCCTGGACGCATCCCTTCATTCAATGCGGAGCTGTTCTGCATTTTATGCAGCTGGCCCGCCTCCTCTACTTGATCTCATGGCCCCAATACCACTACAGGCTCCCTCCGATGCGGCTCCAAGCCACATCCTGCTAATGAAACCATATTCTCCCTCTGATGCAGTCCTACCTGGACCACTTCCTAGTGCCGACGTCAGTCTCCCTTCTAGCGGACCATCCTTCCATGCTCCGCTTGGCCTGGATGGAGTCACCGCATTAGGCCACCGCTTCCTTGTGCTCCCACCACACCTCCGTTGTATCGTCGTGAGATCAGTTCTTAATTTGGATTTCACATAGGGTTTCAAAATGGAAGGGAGAAGGCAATGATCATAGGAAGAACATGAGATATTTAGGGGGGGAGGAGTTTGAAAGCACATGAATACCCATAGAACATATCTTGGCCTTGTTCATGTCGACCTTGATCCATTCATGTTAGTAGAGTCACAAAGAACAAATCAACACATAGATATATTCCCCATTCAGACCCCACAAAAATAATACCCATCCCACAAGCAATTGAACTGTGAATCAACCTATTCATCGGTTGGTCCATGATATTCGTTTGATCTAATAAGGAGAAAGGTAAATCACGAAGAGAAACAACATCCTACTTTGTGGTTGGATCAGTCATTGACATAGAATGGGGGTTTGTGTCATCATCAATCCTCTATCTGCTATCATTCATCATTAAGAGAGGTTCCTTCCATGCCACAGATGAATTCCAGTGTTATAGTGATAACCATAAATTCCTAACAATGTTTTCATAAAAAAGAAAACTCCACCGCATCTAATAAAATATATTTTTATTAAAATATTTTAATGATGGGTACGTCCAATTTCTAACATTCATAGACAACCCGCGCCGGTCAATGTTAGGCCCCTCCTAAGGTAAATTCACTTCTCTGAACACAATGGTTCCCTCATATTTCTGATCCAAGAACTCGTTTAGAAGTTATTATCATTTTAATGGAAGACCACCTGTATGTTTTATTAAAAACATTACATTTTGCATCGTATCGTTCCAAGAACACTAGGTCTCATAATTTCATGCTCTCTCAGTTTCTAGTCTTTAAATTTTACCAATTAATTTATAAAAATAAAATAAGTGAAAATATGAGTCATTAAAGTCTCCCCACCTTAGGGATTTACATCCCTGAAATCCAAAACAATGGATACTCAAAACAAATATGAGGGTACTAAGCTTGAATATGATCCTCCTACTCCCAAGTGATCTTTTAGAGATTACCATGATTCCACTGAATGCGCACCAGAGGAATAAACCATCCAATAAGGATCCACTCATGTCGATCCTTGATATCCATTGGGTACTATGAAAAATTCGCCCCATCGTCAATGTCCAGCTCGCCCAAATTGATGACGTGTAATGGATCAAGCACGTACCTCCTTAGCTACGACATGTGGAAGAAATCATGAACCCCATTAAACTATTGGGGTAGAGCTAGGAGATACTCCACCTCACCATCTCTACTCAGAATATGAAAAGGGCTGATGTAACTCAGAGATAAATTGTCGTCCCAGCCAAATCTATGCAATCCTTGTCAAGGTGAGACCCGAAGGAACACATGGTATCCCACCTCCAACTCAAGACGCCTCTGTATCCTATCTTCATATGACTTTTACCAGCTCCGTGTAGTCCTCATCTACTCTTGGATGATCTATACCTTATCAGTGGTAGCCTGCACCAACTGTAGACCCATGAGCGATGACTCCATTGGGTCCGTCCAACAAACTGGTGACCTACATGGTCACCCATACAAGGACTTGAATAGTGCCATACAAATAGTGAATTGATAACTATTGTTGTACACAAACTCCACTAGTGGTAGATGATCCTCCCAACTATGGCCAAAATCAAGGATTCAATCATGTAACATGTCCTCAAGAACATGAATGGTCCTCTCCATCAGGCCATTCCTTTGGGGATGAAATGTCATGCAGAATCACAATAGTGTCCCAAAATCTTCCTACAATCCCTTCCTACAACGAGATGTGAAATGAGCATCATAGTTTTAAATGATTTTCGATGTCACTATGTGAAGACGAACTATCTCCTACACGTAGAGTTTCCCCAAGATCTCTACTAAACTGCGCTCAAAGATCGGTAGGAAGCGGGCCGACATGGTGAGTTAGTTAAAGATTACCTAGATGTTATTATTTCCATTAGATGTGCATGGTAAACCCAACATTAATTCCATCGATATCCCATAACACTTCAACTCTGGAACCTCATGTGGTTGGGTCAAGATGACAAGAACCTGGTGCTCAGCCTTCACTTGTTGGCAAGTGAGAAATCTAGAAATGAACTCTTCCACTACCTTCTTCATCCCTGAACACCAGAACTAATTTCATATGTCCTGATGAATCTTCTAAACTACGGGATGTATCACCAAAGGGGAATTATGGAAGTCTCTGAAGCCCTCCTTCCATAATGTCACCGGTACTACTGTGTGTCCTCTAAAGAGAATGATCTTCTCCCCACCTTTCAAATTTCCATCAGGGGAATTCCCTGTGGACATTTAAGCACTTAAAGTCTCATAGTCTATGTCTCTGAGCTGTTCCTCCGTGACTCACTATAATAGTATTGGTGTGAAAACCATCAACTAGAGGTAAGATGATCCATCTATATCTACAAAGGATATCTACAATGTGGTCAAATACTAAGATTCCTCACTCAACAACTATACGATGGATCTCCTTATGATAGTGTCTTCCACTACATTCCCCTTCCCAGGTTTATAGACAATCTCAAATTTGTAGTAATGGAGGAACTCTATCAATCATCTTTGTCTCATGTTTAGATCCTTCTGGGAGAAGATATACTTGAGAATCTCATGGTTAGAGTTGAGGGTAATCTGCTCGCCCATCAGGTGGTGTTGCCACATATTCAATGTGAAGACTACCACTACAAGCACAAGATCATGGGTCACATAGTTCTGCTCATGCTACCTCAAATAGTGAGTACCATAGGCAATCACTACTTTCCCCTGTATCAGAACAAAATCATGACCCATCCTGGATACATCATGAAACACCACATACTCAACACCCTCTTATAGTAATCATAATATATGAGAACTCATCAACTTCTGCCTTAGCTCTTGAAATCACTACTAGAACTCCTCTATCAACATAAAAGGATTCCCCATCCATGTCAAGTTCGTAAAGGGTTCTTCTACTTTGGAAACGTTGTCTACAAACCTTTGATAATACCAAGCCAATCCCAAGAAACTCCACACCTCGGTAACACTATTTGGTGGTTCCCATGAAAGAACTGCTTTAATCTTCGTCAGATCCACTCTAACTCCATCCATTGAAATGACGTGTCCCAGAAAGTGGTCCTTCAAAATACATAACTAGAACTTTAAGATATTCTCATAAATATAGTGCTCTTGGAGTGTGTCATGGACCATACTCAAGTGTATCGTGTGCTCCTCCTTGGATCCCGAGTACACTAGGATGTCATCCATGAAGACCACGACACATTTGTCTATGGTTGTAAGATTATTTTCAGGAGTACCATGAACACTACCAAGCTTTTCATCATGCCAAACAGAATCACAAAGTACTCATAGTGGTTATATTGACATTCGATGGCTTTCTTTAGTACATACTCATTCTATACACAAAGTTGGTGATAGCCAGATCTACGGTCTATCTTCGAGAACAACCCCAATCCCATTAGCTGAGCAAATAGGTATTCAATCCTTGGAAGTGGATACTTATTCCTCACGGTCACCTGGTTTAGGTGTTGGAAGTACACACATAATCTCAAGACCTCGTCTTCCTTCTTGGAAAACAAAACTAAGGCTGCCCAGGGTGAAATAATGGGTCTCACGAATCCCTTCCTCTGTAATTCCAATACATGTACCCTCAAATCATGAAAATCTGAGGGATCCATTTGATATGCAAGTGCAGATATTGGTTTCATCTTGGGGTATAGGTAAATGAATAAATCTACCTCCCTATAGGGAGGTAATACAATGACATCCTCACTAAGGACATCCTCATACTCTGAAACCATTGTAAGAAACTGTGTACTCTTGTCATCCACTATACCGAGGGTGAGTCTATCCAACTGATGAGTAATCAGCGACACCCTCCTATGTGTAAGTTCATCCTATGATGAAAATGTATATTTTCACCAAAAAAGGAAAACCTGGTCCTATTTCCATAGACACACTACACTATGTGCCTAAAATTGTCAATTTAGGCATGAACTATGGATAATTTGTCCATACCAAGAATGAAATTACAAGGCCTCGTTGCTGCCACCAAGAGATCCCAACCAAAACTCTCACCCCCTATAGTAAGGGAACACTGTCAGCACCAGTGTGGGATCATGAAATCTCCCCAATAAGAGTATCTAAGTGTAGGGATCGAGTCAATGGTTCCACTAGAATATATGAGTCTCGAACAAGGGTTGTGGGGAGAAAATAGTGACTAGAATCTATGTCTATCAAAACTGCAGTTTGGGTGGAAAAGATAGAGATTGTACCTATAATCATATCTGGAGAACCAGGGCCCTAATCATCCATCGCCAGAAGATATCCTCATCTCTATCCACCAGCTCCCTGAGCCCGCAGTGATCCACTTGGGGGTGGTGGTGGTAGTATGTCGAACCTCCGCCCATATCTTGCTGCTCTACCTTATCCTCTGCTAGGCCCGCCACTCAATATAAAACTCTACTCCATCTTACTCCTATATCTATGTGGTTCCTCGACCATCATCTGATCTTCCACATGGCGAGTTGGGAAATCTCAAGACAAATGTCCCCGACCAGCGCACGAGTAACACAACCTGTCCTTCAGTTAACCCTATTTTCCCTGGGATCCTCACACCACTGATCCCATATCCTAGGGTTGTCCCTTGGATTTGTTGACCCACTTGGGTCCCTGTATCTGCTATCGGATACCTACCACTAAAGAATCATCTACCTAGTGCTTGCTGGTAGCTTCCACTATTGGCGTCTGCTCTGCTAGAAAGATCTCTACTAGAAATTATCTCTCTAGTACCCCAAAATATTTAGGGATGCTAAGAAATATCATGTATTCCATGATCACCCAACGTAGCCCATACTCGATGGTATAGTCCCTAAAGAACGGGTCCCGCACCATATCCATGGAGTAGAGATAAAGGTCCGTAAATCTCACCGAGTACTCTGCTATAGCTTGACTTCCCTACTACATATGCAAGAGCTTCTATATGCGCAATGAGTGTATCTTTTCTGGAAAGAAATACTCCCTAAAGAGGATCTCAAATTCTACCCAAGAGTGATTCGTCACTTCATTCATCTGGACCACTAAGCTCTACCATCACCCCAATGAGCTCTAAAAATGGCGCATGGATAGAACTGCCATCTAGTTAGAAGGCATACTCACAAGGATAAAAGACACATGTAATTTCCCCCATACAATACATCTGTACTCGGGGTCTAGCTCAACCATTAACCTAAGAGGTCACTGCCTCAAGAACTCATGCAATGCACTCAGCCTATGTGAATCCTCTACTGGTAGCGCTGGTAGTAATTGATGCTCTCTGGGTGGTGGTATCACTAGTACACCACCCAGAGGTTTTATCAACGGTGCTAGTCCCTGTACCGATGCCTCATCCCCGAGCAGATCATCCTCAAGATCACACATCAGAATCCTAGCTGGATATCTGTGTGGTGGAATCCTAAAACAGATCAGGATGTACCATAGTCAATAGAGTATACATGGTGAGCTGACTCAAGAAGGAAATGAGAACACACTAAAAATCCTATAAGATGCACGTACTATTTATTTTCCCTACAACTAGTGTTTTCATGTACCGATTCCAAAATAATAATTCAGAGTCCTGGTGTATGGATACATTGGCCACTGCACCAACACTAAAGTCCCTGGTCTAAAAGCCAAACATGAAACACTTAACACTATTTACTTAAACCAATCTCATAGACTCTTGGTTCTTTAGGTAGAGCTAGCATTCCCACTGATACCACTCTTCCATGACACGTCCCAGAGGGGGCCATGTTGTGTGTACCCCAAGCCATCCTATGATAGGCCAGCGGCTGGAAACTAGCATCGAGTAGGCATATCCTACAAACAGGTAGCATTTTCCTATGTATCTGTACACACGTACACATCTCCAAGCCCGAAATGATGAAATGTAAAAAAACTAAGTAAAAAATGAATGCACTATGATACCAACCATAGAGGATTACAATAGGAAAATAGGAAAGTAAAAATTTTAAGAATAAGATCCCACCAAAAGAAAGAGTTTGTCATGTGAATGCACATGTTCCTAAAACTCATCCGCATAAAACCCTATCTGAAGGGTAGGTGTAGGATATCTTACTGGAGTCATAGGAGAACAACACTTCCTTCTAATGCATCTATGCACCACCAGGTCCTGGTCCACCAAGAACTCCGTCAAAGCGTCATTCATCTAAACAAGACACAACACGTGTGGTCAAAGCCTATGTAGGGGTGAGTAAAACAATACACAATAAGACACCCTGAAACCACAAATTAAATTCCACTAAGAAATAAATGAAGTGCAACACAAATGAAACACATGAAGTACAATCAATATGGTCAGCTCACAAGGGTATAAGTCTAAATCATGAAGAGAGTGATTTTCATTTGTAGTCCACATGTCTCCAAGTTTCCATGACCCATAGAGTATCGATGGTGTACAGAGCATCGATGGCACATGGAGCATCGATGGTGCATGGAGCGTCGATGGTGCATGGAGTGTCGATGGTGCATGGAGAATCAATTGCGTACAGAGCATCGATGGCACCCAAATCGTTAAAGGTGCCTAGAGCATCGATGGTGGCTGAAGTGTCGATGGTGCCCAAAGTGTAGATGGCGCCCAAAGCGTTGATGAAACCCGAAGCATCGATGGTTCTCCGAGCATCGATGGTGCCCAGAGCATCGATGGCACCCTGAACGTCGATGGTGCCAAGAGCATTGATGTCTCATGGATCCTAGAGGGAACATAGAGAATCGATGGAGCATGGAGAATCTATTTCACATAGAGCGTCGATGAAACATAGAGAATTTGTGGTGCACAAATCATTGATTGGTCATACAGCCCCCCAAGTCACGTATTCACTAAGTCACATCTAGCCATACGATTTCACACTTGTAATGGGAGAACCTACTCTTCAAGCCATTACATCGTATTCCAACATTCACAAAGGTTCACATAGAGTATCCTAAAAGTACCTTCTTGTCTCAAGGGTCCCAATTCTACAAATGTATCATCAAACAGAAACATGGTTTGATAGATACTGTTGTTTTTCTAGAAAAAGGTCTGACCCAGGTCTAATCTGACCCACCTGACCCGACCTGACATAGTTCGGTCGACATGACCCAGATCAGTTATACCAACCCAAACTTGACTGATCTGGTTCGGCTCAGCCCGAACTAGATCAGCTCGCTGGGCTCAACCCATTAGGCTCGGCCCGCTTAGCTCAACCCTCTTGGCTTGGCCTGCTACTCCACTTGGTCCAGCCCACTGGGCCACTGGAGCGACCCATATCATCTGGTTTGTCCCACCACATACTAGTCGGTTTGTGTGCGCCAGACACTTCCCACCCTTTCCATGCCCCTCCAGTCAATGTGGAGCTTTTCCGTGTTTCATATGGCCAGCCCGCCTTCTCTGCCTAGTCCTATGTCATCACCGCTGCCACAGTCTCCCTCCGACGCAGCTCCGAGCTACATCCTACTACCACTGTTGCGGCCTCCTACTGTAGCCCCCTGGTTTCCACCCGCATCCCCCACCGCCATAGGCTCCCTTCAACACGGTCTCACCTGGACCATGTCCTGGTGCCACTGCCGGCTAGTCCTACTACACTCCACCTGGCCTGGATGGAGCAACTGCCTCCAGCAGCCGCCGCCTTGGGCTACCTCCGCACCTCCGTGGTGTTGTCACAGTATTGGTTCTCAATTCATATTTCACATAGGGATTCAAAAGGGAATGGAGAAGGTAAAGAAACATAAAGAAAATGATATATTGAGAGGGTGATTTTGAATGTACATGAATACCCAAAGAGAAAATCTTGTCCTTGTTCGTGTCAGCCATGATATTTTCATGTTAGCAGAGTCACGAAAAAAACATCATCACATAGATCTAATCCTTATCCAAACCATGCAAGCATAACACCCACCCCGCAAGTGATCGAACCGCAGATAAACCAGTCCGTTGGATAGTTTGAATTTGTTGTTGGTTCCATGAAGGGGAAAGGGAAATCAAAAAGAGAAACAATATCCAACATCATGGTTGGATTAGTCGTTGATAATGAATGAAGGTCCATGTCATCGTTGATCCTAGATCCTCTAGCACTCATCATCATAGAGAGTTTCCTTCCATGCCTTAGAAGAATTCCAGGGTTATGGTGGTAACCCTAAATTCATGAAAAAGGTTTCATTAAAAAGAAAAAATTCACTTTGTCCAATAAAATATTTTAATAACAGTTACTTCAAATTTTTATCCTTCACATTCAACCAACGTCGGTCAATGTTAGGCCCCACCTAAGGTAAAGTTTCTTCTATGAACACAACAGTGACCTTATATTTTCAACACATGCACCATTTTAGAAGTTATTATCATTTTAAAGATAAAATGCACATGTGATTTATTAAAAACATAAACTTTTTCATCTTATCGTTCTGGGCACAATGGGCCTCAGAATCTCATTCCATCTCAGTGCCTGGTCTTGAAATTTTCCCAATTAATTTATAAAAATAAAACAGGATAAAATAAAAATTCAATACATGCACTCTAAAAACATTTCCCACTTATCATGTAAGGTGGTGATTGAAAATTATAATTAAACAGAGTTTTTTTTATAGAGAAAAAAAGTTAATCCACTCCAAGTTCCTAGTATCCTTCATGCTCCCATGGATTAAAATAAAAAAATTCTTCCCATTTACTTCCATTTCTAGGTAGAAGAACCCATATCATTTTATTATCTCATGATATTTTTATAATTTTTATATTAATTATGAAATGAGTTTAATTTAGTTTGTATAGTTTGTTCTTATTTTTTATATTTATGGAACTTGATAAGAAATTATTTCACAACACTTTTGATACTTATACACATATAAAAAAATATAAATATAGATACATTATTTCATATCATCACACAATGATGTGTGAATATGTTCAATGAGATAAGTGGTATCTATATTAATAAATTCATACATCTTTAAGGAAAAAGGATGGTTCAAGAACTCAAATTATATTGGGTTTTAAATGTTATTATAAAAAATGGGATTCCCAAATGAAATTTTTGAAATTTTATAGTCCATTAAAATTAGAAGGAATTGGTTGTATTGTTTTACATTAATTCCATGTTTTATAAAAGGCTATTTAAATGTTTGAATCCTTGTTATAATGTTAGTGATGGTTTTTTAGGCCGCTTTGGTAGTTTAAATTCTTTTACTTCGAATTAATAAATGTAATTTTTAAATGTGGCATGTGGTGTTTAATGTATTTAATTACATAGAATGGGTTTTGTTAAAGGCCCCTATGATAAAATGTGAACTATATGAAATGGGAATAGAACACGGGAACCCCATACTAAGACTTACGGTTCATTTGATTTAAGTTAAAGTGTTTCTTAAAATGTTGGGTTCTCATGACCATGTGATTGGACACTATCAACATTTTCATCATCTGGAAAAAGATCATATCTGGATTTTAATCATCCTGTAACTGAATCACCACCTATAATACCACATACCATGTGAACAAATGATTAAACATAAACTAATCCTCCTTTTTGATTTTAATCACTCACTTTTTTTATAAATCTTATCTAGATATTTAATCATATGATATATCATCAAATTAATGTTATGTGAGATCCTATTTTGAAAATTATTCACTTTGATCAAATGGAGTTTTCGAATGAAAGAGGATATGGATGAAAGGACCATATGTGCACTATAACAATCCATACCACTTATCATGTAAGGTGGAGATTTCAAATGATAATAAGGAAGGGTTTTTACAGTGCACAAATGGTAATCCACTCAATGTTTCATGTATTATTCCTGCTCCCATGGATTAAAATAAAATAATTCTTCCCATTTTACTCCATTAATAGGTAGAATAACCCCAATCCTTTTCATATTTTCATTATCAAGAATATCTAATCTAGAGATCAATTATCAGTTAGTTGTCATGGAGGGGGGGGGGGGGTGAATCAATAGTATACTCATTTTATGAATTTCATCTCATTTAAAATTAAGCCTCTTAAACTGTTTAAAGTTCATGATCCACTCGATAGAATCTATCAACCTCACGTAATTTGAAGTAGTAAAATAAGATAGGGAATCACATGCCATTCACAAGGTTTGGAAATGAAAGGCCCACTCAGTTCCCATTTGGTTATACACCCCAACATGGATTCTCTTCACTATCTCTACAAGTGATTACAACTCATTAGTCACCCAAGTTACAATCTCTCCACAATTTTTTAGAAAAACCAATTCAATTCTCGCCACAGTTTGTTAGACACCCCAACCACTCTTCTTCAATTATTAGTTAGACACCATAATCACAATTCTCCCATAGTAGGCTAGACACCCCTGCTATAAGATTTACATTTAGTGTTGATCTAGATCTAGAATTATTTTATTCATACATTTTAATCCTATATAAGAAATATAGATTCCCCTTTTCTTATGTAAAATTCTTCATGGTCTTGATCAAATGTATTAAATAATATTCTTGGCTTTGAAAATCCTTTCATAACTTGAATGATCTAAATTATATTTTTCAAATTCTCGGGTACATGAAATCACATGCTTCAAGAATTAATGGGCTATGGATCACTCTTGAAATTATTCTTTCATAATTGATGAAAGGATCCTCATAATTATCTTTTAATTCTTCACACAATTTCCCATCACATACATGCAAATATTTATACAAAAAGAATATAGTGCATGTGTTCTCAATAAATTACATGATTTAAATTAATCATTTAAATCCTCATTTAAGTGTGTTTATGAGTAAACAAATTTATTCCTCCATCAAATATAAATTCTTGAATGATGTGGGTATTATATTTTATTATCACTTTAAATATCCAAAAGACCATGGGTATTATTTTACTCATTTTGAATACCCCATAATTTGTGCGTATTGTATTTCCTATATTTTAAATACCTAAATGTTTTGGGTATTAGTGCTCATTTCAAATATTAATTTCTTTTATTCATGGAGGGAGTGAGGCTTCCAGTGTATGAATAGCTAAAATATATGGGTATTCACTTCATTACGTGGATACTAAAACATCCAAATCTCACCCCATATTTATTCATGCACATTAATTCACCTAAAATACACATCGTTTTGGGAAACTGTTTCTTCATGAGGAAAGAAAAAACCATATCCCATATTGCATCTTCATGTATGCAATAAAAATACCCGAGGAGTTCATGTATTTCCTCCTTCTAACATATCTAATTGATATGTCGTGGATCACCTCTGTATAATCATAAAAAATACCCATTAAGTTCAGGTATTTCTTTTCACATGGTGTGAAACCTTCAAGAACAGTCACTCTGTAAACATGCATTCAGTTCAAACACCCAAGTGACTAATATAATTTATTTTTAATACACATATCATTCATCTTATTCACACAACATCTTCATTAAAAGAATATTCATGCAAGTGAAACTACATGAATGTATAATCCCGATCATACCTTATAAATTATTGGACATTAAATTCATCTGGAGTCTTTGTTTAATCATATGATCATCATGGCTCGAGATTCATCTGTTCATGCATGAATGTGCATGAATATTGGGTGTAATGTGAGATTGGATATCACCTAGATCTCAGGATGTCGAATTAGACTTTATTAATATATTTTTGGTCTTCTATTTGGTCCTACAGATGTAGGAATGATATTTGTGGCTCATCAATGGTGGATGATCCTCAAGTGGCCGACGATGATGACGACAAGGATACCTCGATAAGACGACTCATATTAGTGGGATTTTATGGACATAGAAATTTCTATATCTATTTAAATGTTGGAACAATAACCATACTTCATTTATCCCACATCAGTTTATCATATTTATGAGGTTGTAATTTATTACTCAATGTGTTCTATCATCTTTCCAGAAGTGAGTATTGGGGTTTTCTCCCAAATCATTTCTAAAACTAAGAAATTTCATCTCTCTCTACCATTGTGCTACCCCACATAGTTTCACAATCACATCTCCCATGCACTCTATGTGGGCATGATTTTCTCTGAGGTTTATACAAATTTCTTCCCCTCTACCACCATATGGGCTTCATGGGTTCATTCCCCCACACGGTCGAGGTCCACCTCCCACATGTGTGGGTTTGAGTTAAAACACATGTCTCACCTAGTTGGCCAAATGTTTTTTATAAGGAATATTCAAATATATATAAATAATCTAAGTATAATACGGAATTCCAAGCCTTCTTCAATAATAATTTTCTCATTCCAAATATCTAATATATGCCAATAAAACCATTACTAAAATTCCTTTATCATGAAAATATAATTTCATGGTCTTACTAATAATATTTTCTTATTAAAAATATAATCAGGAAAAATACATATTATTAATTTTTTTCATGGAAATCAATCAAATCATCTTAATCCAATTACTTTTATTATTCATGGGAATTTTCTTCTTATTCTTGATGGAAACAAAGTGTAAAAAATGACACATGTCAAGGAACATAAGATCACTAAAGAAATCATTAAATTAGACAAGGAAAAATTCTCAATCATGACATCCATTTACATAAAGTCATTAAATAAAATTTTTCCAAGAATCACCACTTCATCAACCTAAAAACTAATTGGAAACAAATTCAACATAGGCTCAACAATCTCCCCATTTGTATTTTTTTTCAATATCACATCACATATTCTTTACATATTCAAAATTCAATATGTGTTCCCAATGTTTTCTCAACATTATTTTAAATCAAATGAAACGGACAAGTGGGTGGATTATTAACTCATATTTTTTCACAAAATCATGTTCTCTTAACTTTAAAAATTATATTATTTAAAATTTATAAGAGAGGTATGATATCAAATGGTTATATTAACAAGGATCATTTAGTTAATTAAATATAAGTCTATGTGACCTAACTTAGTGTAGAAAACAATATAGATATAACTTAGGTTGTCTAAGCTATACATAAACTACAATGAAATTGAAATCCTACTCAAAAAATATCAAATGTTTTTAGGGGTTCAAAATAATTAGATTTATCAATTACTTTCTAAATCTAGCTCACACTTCAATAAACACAATCTAAAGTTCAAGTGAAAAAGATATAAATCCGCATTTGTCTGATCTTAGTGTCAACAAATCTCTCCCCCTTAATGAAAAAAATTAAGGGAAGAAAACATTTTAGTGTGATTGGAATACCTTATGTCTCATAGAATCTCCCACTTAAGGGATTCCCCCATCTTCCATTTCATGAGATCTAGTATTTTTCATGAAGTAAAATCTCATCATGATGTCCAAAAGTGATAAACTCAAACATCTCCTTCAATTCCCCGCATTGTTTGTTCAAAACACCTGAACTAATTGGAATAAAGAGTGAACTATTGGTTTCTCAGAAATAACATTTAGAGTGAGAGATTCCTCTCAGTATGGACCATTATTTTCTTCCAATATCAGCATGGTGTGATTTATTTAGAATATTTTGTTTGTTTTGAGTCTTATTGATTTGGTTATCATATTTATTCTCTTTTTATCTTTGTATTGAATAACTTTTCCAACCATAGAATAATATATCTTTATGTTTTAAATTTTGAAAAACTTCAAAAATTAAACCTAATTTTCTAAGACCACATGCTTTAGTTTATATTTAAAATGTTTTTAAAAATCCTCTAATTTTTTATAAAGTTTCACATAATGTGTCCAAACAACTAGGAATTCTTTCATCACACTATTAGTTTTCTCAAAATCTTTACATTACATATCACTTGTTTTCTATTAAAACGTCTCCCCATTCATAATATAGGTAATGTATCCTTCTAAAAATCCCATGAATGCCTCATACTTATGAGCATCCAAACTATATCAAAAATAAATTTATTCCAGAATATGAAGTTAGTTTTTGTGTCAATAGTTGTGGTGAATATTAGTTTATAGGTAGTTTTCTCTATGTTTTAACCTCAGATTCTCATTGAAACTCCTACTTGATTATTGTCTCATTCTTAAAAAAGATAGGTTAAACTAGTAAGAGTAGGATTTGTGACCACACTTACCATAACACCAACAAATATTTGAAACTTTATTCTCCTAGATTGATTCCAGATGAATTTTGAAATGTGTTGTTATTGTCCTCTTGAAAATGAAGCCTCAATTTTCTTGGGTGGTTATAACCTTCTTTTCATATTTTTCCAATTACATGATGTGGAATATTTCCTATCATTCTTGTTGTCCCACATATCCTCAGTTTTTTGTTTTCATATACGTATTATTAGAAATAAAAGTTCTAATAGAATGATTAAATTCATGTTTACCTTCTTTCTCTCTATCTTGGGAAGATTTTATTTTGATCTCAATAGATTTATTGAAATATTCTATATCCTTATTCAACTCATAAAAAACTATGAAATATATGGATTATGTCTCAAACCACTATTCTAATCTAATAGTAAACTTCTCATAAAGATCAAATATCATATTTTATTATTTATATATTTTCAAATTGAGATTATTGTTCTCATTAACAAAGGACTATTCATTCTTGATCATATCCTCCTTTTAATTCTTTTCAATAGTAAATTTTTAGTTTTCTTTCTCAAGATTATTATTTTATTTTTCATCATCACTATTAATTAAATAATCAGTTATTTTATTTGTATGGGAAAATAAAATAAATTCATTATATGAAGAACCACCTAATTATGAATCATCATTTCTACTCATCACATGCCTATTTGAAAATTGTTTTAATTACTCATTCACATAATCCTTTTGAAATTTCTTTAAATAAGGGTGATGATGTCATTGAAATATTTTTTAGATTTCATCTTTGAAAACTACATGGATCTTTAGAGGTAACCTTCACCTCTAATAATGCTTGTATTTGATTTGTTACCTCATTGAAATAATTATTGGGCTTATTCTTCCTTCTAATGAAGTCCCAACCTAAAAAGGATCTGTGTAAGGGATGAACATAAATTATTATTATCTCTTCAATACATGAATGTATCAGGATCTCAAAACATTACATGAAATAAATGTTTTAATGAAATACACATTTATTTTTATTACTCAAATATAAACATCCATAAATACTTAGGTATTTACATTACTCATATTAAATACCCCATAATTTTTGGGTATTATATTTCTCATATTTAAAATAAATAAATTTCTTGGATATTAATGATCATTTCAAATATTCATTTATTTATTGATGGAGGTATTTATTCTCCCCGTTTATGACTACCTGAAGGATATGGGTATTCAATTATTCATCACATGGAAATTAAAACACCTATGGCTCACCCCATCTTCAGGCATGAATGTTCATGAACCAAAAATACCCATGGGTTTGGGTAACTATTTATTCATACGGTTAGAAAAAACTACATCTCATACTACGACTTCATGTATGCAACTAAAATACCTGAGGAGTTAAAGTATTTACTTCTTCTTCTCACATGGTTGGTTGTTTAACGACCTAAGTGTTAACCAAGGTATGGATAATTGGTTTTTCTTTTTTAATATTTCATTTAATCTTGGTAAATGTAGACTGTGGCGAAGGGAATCCCCGATGAGCATCCGAGGCTGGTGTGGAGCCCGGAGGACCTGAAAAGAGGGATACAGGATGTGCTATATGGTTAGTGGAAACTGTGAGACCTAAGCTATATAGTTTGTGTAAAATGTGAAGCTAAAAATAGGGGCACCTTCAAGTCCGCACAGTTTTAATGAAATCGTGCGGAACAGGATCATGTCAATTTATCCTGCATCAGATAGCGGACAAATCCTTAACACACATTTTGTAAACTGTGCACATAAACCATGCGTAGTGGTTTTTGGTGAAAAAATCACCATTTTACCAATATTTTAACTTAAATTCTATTTTCATTTTTTCATCACTTACATTGGAAAGCACCAATGGGTTCCTCTCCTTTGAGCTCCCAAACTCTCAAGGCTAGGATGCGAGCTATAGACTTCATCTAGTGTATGATCCTTGATATGTTAGAGGCATTATATCCCTTGAGATAAGGCTCCCCAGTCTCTCTACTCCTGTATCTATTGTTCTTTCCATCCACTGCTCTATTTATATTTAGGCTCACATGCCCTATTTTCAGGGTGTTTGAATAAAACTCAGATCTCTTCGACGATTCCTTGAATTTGAGGTCAATATCAGTTGAGGTAATGTCTATGGCCCTAAGGTTGATTGTCATGTAGTTTTCCATTTGAGTTTTGGTAGTTTATTATTTATTCTGTCATGACACAAGCCAAACATTTCCAATATCCTTTATTGTGTTGATTACTTCATATGTAAATGACCCTAGTGCCATAATGTAGGATAATAGGTTCTTTTTTATGGGTTCATACATCATCCTTCCTTTATATGGATACCCATTGCTGTGCCACCTTGAAAATGAACTTTTGGGCTAAATGGTTCAAAATACACAGAACACAATTTTTCATCTATCTTGGAATTTAATTAAAATAGAAGTTTTCACATATTTAATTGATGTTTACTAGGGTTCCTAAATGGTTCTTGGACCCTTTTTAATTGTAATTTTTTAAATGGGAATGTGAGTATTTGACCTTGACACTTTATCCTTGACACCATATCTTGAAATGGATTCTCCATGTTAGGAAATATGGATGGTTGGACCGTATAGGTTGGCTAGGATGAGATAGATTATGCCTTAAAATTGAATTGGATTTAAGGGAATGGTTTCAAGGGATGGAATGACCTTTCCCTTTTAATGATTTTTTAAATAAATGCATTAAATGAAATGGTTTTTTTGTTTAAATAGAAATAATGTAAGATAGATTTTCCTTATGTTATATGATATGGATGGTTATTCCACTACTTTTCTATTGATATTATGATATGAATATGGGTGGGAGGAATGCTTATACCATGCCAGTTACAATATCTATATACCTGTATGGGTGGGATGAATTCTTACTCGACACTAGTTGCGATCTATATAAATGTGTATGGGTGGGAGACATTCTTACCCCACACTAGTCATATATTAAGGAATGATGTTAAGGGCCTCATAAGGTCATGGAGACCCAGGATACCCTTATATATACATCAGATTAATACCTGATGAGTAGAGATTATTAGCTTGTAGACTTGTGTGGGACGCCAGCACATTACATCCAAATTCAACCCAACAAAATATACATATTTATACATAGTGACATGATCAGACACACCACCTTTGATCTGAAGCAGGTAGACATTCCAGTATCATTTATGAACCTGAGTGGGAGGTTATTTATTTTTTCAGCTTTGGTTTACTTTCTTGATTATCATTTCACATTTTTAAATTATGAGCACCTAATTGGATTATGCGTAGACACCGTTGGTGTTGAACTACTTGGATATTTATCACACACCCTTCTCGAGCCACATTTAGAACCCTAGAAGACTATTTTACAATAGGTATAGATAGAGGAAGGTACCCTTCTTCAGGTTTCTAATTCATACTACTTATATGGAGCTTAGGATTAGAGGATCAGGCTTAGGATTGAGATTCTATAGTGTAGTTTTTGGATTTTGTTCCCTTTTTGTACTTTTTTTAGCATTCTTTTTGCTTTCTTTCTATTTAATTTTTTACTATAATTCCATGAATCCATATTTGTATCAGACACTTATAGTGAGGATTTTGGTTATTATATTCGGTTATCTATTTCTTAGGGTTATTATATCAAGTTATCTATTTCTTCTACAACATAGTTTTTTAGTTGTTTTCTGTGCTTTCGTTGTTTATTGTATTTGTGTTTTGTATACAGTTCTTCTATTTTTTACTATTTATTGTATCCTATATGTTACTCTAACATGGGGGTATTTCCTCCCCACTACACTACCATATACACCCCCACTACTAGTTGGAAGCCCATGGCTTCTGGGGAGATGTGCCAGGGGTCTTGTGGCCAACCGGGCTCATGGTATAGGTAGAGTGGAATATGGGTCTAGGATGTCACAAAGTGGTATCAAAAGAATTTTACTTTCATGATTTTCTATTTAGAGTCAATATAATGCAGATTGGGAATGCATAGGGACTTTGTCATAAGTTGTGCTTGGGTGTCGCAAACCCATGTATGGGGTAAATAACAAGTTTCCTTATTCATGATTGTTATTGATTCTTCTATTACGATTGATATCATTTCACCGTTGGGTGATACACATGACTTGTGGTTTTATTAATATTAATGATGTTGAGGTTATGATTTCATTTCTCGACTTAATGAAATGAGGGTTATGTATTAGAACATGCATCATGATATGCACAATATGAATAGTCCATTCATTTTCCCATGTCACGTTTAATTTCTAGTAACCATTTCCTATTTCATATGTATTGTGCCTTGTATTCAATATATAAAATTGTGCTGAACCTTCTTGTAGAATTTGGATCATAATATGGTTTGAGTTTAGTGGGAACCACTCTTTGATTCACAAGGTGTATGGGACCTTATGGATCAAAAAATGGCATTCCAGCTAGATCAACCATTTATGAAACAGTATAATTTCCTGAAAAAGAACAATTTAAATGATAATAACTTCCATGTGAGTTCCATGTTATGATTTATAAGGTGTATGGGCCCTTTGTATAACAACCCTTCTCTTTATTACACACTTAAACATGATTTATTACATAAACTCTTCAATAGATACAACATAAGAAGATCAATAGGTCTAGTGTCTTTGGGGATTTGGAACATTATAGAACGACATAAAAAATTAAACACAACATCTTTATTGAAAACATACTTTACATGACCACGACATTCCCTCGTACCTAACATTGCTTGGGATAACCTCAGGACATGCACAAGAAAAGGGTGAGCTATAAAGCCCAGTAAGGGAATAATCATGGAATAAAATGAGGAATACAATAAATGTTAGAAAATAAGAATATCAATGGATCATAATAGAAACATGAACATAATGTCATAATAAAGAATGACAATCATAATATGGAGATGTAGAAACAACACTTAACCTGGAATTAGCATGAGCCAAGGCTCATTGCACATGGATCATGAGTAAATCCTCATTGCACATGAATCACGAGTAAACCCAAATTGAAATTGAATTAGTATGAGTCAAAAATCATTTCATATGACGTATCATGATTCTATACTTTACACAATGCATTGGAGTGCTATCAGGGTGCACCCTTCTTAAACATTTCATTTCATGCATATGTGTGCCATATAAATCATAAAAAATGGATTCATTAACATAATAATTCATTACACAAATAAGATATGTTTAATACATAAATTTAAGTCCTCAATAAATAAGTACATTTTCATAAAGGTTAATACCCTTGATTGAGGAGTGGGTATGGTATTCACTACATAAGGATTTTGGCATGGAAATTTTGGTGTAATTTCGGCAGCATAAAGACATCAAATAGAAATTCATAAAATGGCTTGATGAGAGTGAAAGGGTTCTCTCATAATTTATAAATTAAATGTATAGTAAGGGGATCATGGGACATAATATACCAAAAAATGAAATGGAATTTAGATTCATAATTCAAAAGAATTACTTGAATATAAATGAGGAGAGAGAAATTCCTTACGGAATTTTGGCATGGTAACGGCTGTACATGTGAGGAATTAATGAGAGAGAAAAGGGGTGTATAATCATTCAAACATAAAGAGAAAATTATGTGAGAGGTGAAAAATCATACCCCAACATTTATAATTGAAAATAAAAGCATTTCATAACATAAAGTAACTTAGACAAAAAATGAGAGAGGAAGAAATCCCTTACTTGGAAGTGTGATCCCAAAGGATTGGGACAGGCTTGAGAGAGACTTTTTGGGAGATTGGGGAGCCTTGGGAGGATTATAGAGATTGTATTGAAGAGGTTGGATGAACTCCCAAGGATTTGAGTGAATAGGAAGTGGGAGCTTGTGTGGGTTTATATTGGAAAGAAGTGGGAATTCTTTATTATTTAGGTGTGGGACACCAGACATTTAACTAATCAAAACCACAAACCAGCCCATGTTTTTTGCCCATGGTTTTTTCAAAAGGGGAGTGGGAAAAAATATTTTATATGGCCAATGACCGAACTTCTTAAAATAATAGGGTTGCTTATGTGGATTTGAGTCGCCATCTCAAGGAAAACAATTTAAAAAGCTAAAATGTTTTATAAGTCTTAAAGGGTCCACTAAAGCTTTGTAAAATAAATAAAACAAACCCAAAATCATATAATTTTAGTTTCAAAAAATATATCTTCCGAACAAAATGGTTATAGTATTTTATTACATCACTATTGGTTCATCATGATGTAATAAACACATTATATATTTAAACAGTATTTAATTTTCACCCAAAATTTTGACTGTCTCAGAAAATTATGAAAAATTCACCGTTGGATAATTTCAACATCCTGATTCCAAAAATATTATTCATTTTACCTAAATAATTTTCTAAATATTTGGATTTTTACTTTTAAAATAAAAACTGACTTTTATAAAAAATTCATAGGTTTTCACAAAAATAAATTTCAAACCTTAATAAAAATTACAATTGATTTCATAAAATTATAAGATCATTTATATTTAATAGAAAATAATTTAATAATAATCATAATATTTTATTAAAATATTATTTAATTAAAAAATCCATTAATTCATCAAAATAGATTTCTTAGTTGAATATTAACTAAAAATACTATTTGCGCTTTAAAAACTATTTAAAAAGTAACAATAATAAAATGAATGTATATTATCTATAAAAGAATAATGTACTTAATAGTAGTACTAGGGTATTGTTACATAAACCCTTATAAAATGCACATAAGGCCAAAGGGTAAGGTGTGCGATGGAGATAGACGTCTGGGGTGGCTCAGATAACATCACTCGGGTGGTAATCTCTATCAACTTCCACTTCTCCTGTAGACAGTTCTGTTCGAGCTTAACATTTTGAAGATCGACTTGGGATTGGTAAAGAGAGAATCCCAATGACTCCACCTCATTTCTGAGCTCCTACAAATGAGATTCATATGGGGAAAGTCTACTGGATGAGGCCATCTCGTCCTTTGTCTGAGTAAATTGGATTTGTTAAAGCTCTATATTTATACTAATCTTGTGATCACTGTTCAAAGACTATATTTTCAACAGTCACAATTCGTAACAATATTTTAAAATCCAAAAACATAAAACCAATTAATTTCACATTTTATATAACCATTTTACATAATAATACATTTAATTAGATCAATAGAAATTTTCATCAATGAATGTTTGGGTCGTTAAAATCTTCCCCCCTTAAGAAAATTCTCCCCCAAAATTTATTTTTCCCATACTAAAACATATGTGGGTAACTTTTCTTCATCAATTCTTCTGATTCCCACATCTCTTATTCAAACTTGTGGTTTTTCCACAACACCTTGACGAGGGGCATTGTCTTATTTCTTAGAACTTTTTCTCTAAGCTCAGAGATCTTCACTGGTTTGTCCTTGTAAGAAAGATCATCCTCTAGCTTTAATACCTATGAAGAGAATACATGTGAAGGGTTTGGTATGTACTTCCTTAAGAGGGATACATGAAATACATCATGTAATTTGGACATGGTAGGTGGATGTTCTAGCCGATAGGCCATATCCCCACACGATCAAGAATCTCAAAGGGGCTGATGTACCTAGGAATTAACGTCCCTTTCTTTCTAAACCTCATGACTCTCTTTCATGGAGATTTTCATAGAAATACCATGTATCCAACTATGAATTCAATGTCTTGTCGACGGTTGTGTGCATAACTCTTATGTCGATGTTGGGATGCCTTGATATGATGCTAAATGTTTTTAACCTTATCCAACATTTATTTGACATTTTAGGTCCTAGATGCTTACACTCACCATCTTCATACCAACACGCCAGTGTTCTTCACCTTTTCCCATAATGGGATTCATATGGTGCCATTCAGATGCTCGAGTGGAAACTGTTTTTGTAAGAGAACTCAACCAGAGGAAGATATTGATCCCGTACTCTTTTGAAGTCCATTGAGCATGCTATCAACATGTCCTCAAGTTTTTGGATAGTCAGCTCGGATTGGGCATCAGTTTGAGGATGATAAGTCATACTAATGTTCATCTCAGTATCCCGAGCATGTTGAAGACTCTTCCGAAACATAGAGGTGAATATTGGATTTTGATTAGATACAATCGATAGTGCTACCCCATGCATCCTTACAACATCTCTGATGTATATCCATGCCAGTTGATCCAATGAGAAATCCTCCCGAATTGAATTGAAGTATGCAAACTTTGTAAGACGATCCACAACAACCAAGATTGCATTTTTGCCTTTGGATGTCTTTATAAGTCCGGTGACAAATTTCATGGTGATGTTCTCTCATTTCTATGATGGTATGGGAAATGGTTGCATCATCCCCATAGACTTATACTTCTCTGCCATCAGTTGCTGGCACACCAGGCACATTGATGTATACTCAACGATCTCCTTATTTATATTATCCCACCAATAATCCCTCAGATCTCTCGACACATCTTTGTGTTTCCTCGGTGAATAGGGAAATTTGAACTATGTGCATCATCCAAAAGTTCTTTCTTCAGCTCCGGAAATGATGGAACACATAGTCTTTTCCAAAATCTCACAATTCCTTCTTTATTAACATTGAACCCCGAGGATTTCCCTTTTATGATAGCTTCCACTTTCTTTTTAATTCCCACATCATCCTTTTGAGCATTCTTTAAATTTTAAAAAAGAGATGTTTGAGAAATCATTTGTGAGAGGATTGATGGTGTTCCCTTCTTTATAATTCCCATGTCCATCTTCATCAAATGTAAGAAGATTGGATCCTTTTAAATTCTAATCAATGATAGAATCAGTTGGTCCTTTCTACTTAGAGCATCTTCCACCTTGTTCTCTTTCCCAGGTTGGTAATGGATTGTGCAGTCATAGTTTTTTATAATCTCTAACCAACTTCGTTGGCGCATGTTTAACTATTTCTGTGTGAATATCTACTTGAGGCTTTTGGGGTCCGTATATATTTCAAACTTCTCCCCAAAGAGATAATGCCACCAAATTTTTAAATTGAAGATCACCGCAACCGACTCTAAATCATGTGTTGGATAATTCAGCTCTGGAACATTCAATTGCCTTGAAGCATAGGTAATGACTTTGCCATTTTTCATCAACACACAACCCATACCCTTCTTCAAAGCATCCCTGAATACCACAATATGTTCTCTAATTTTGGGTAAAGTGATCATAGATGCAGTGATAAGCCTCGTTTTCAACTCCTTGAAGATCTCTTCGTATTCATCACTCCAAGAAAACATGACTCCCATCCGAGTTAGCTTGGTAAGAGGGTTTGACAATCATGAGAAATTTCTCCCAAATCAGTGATAATATCCAGCTAACCCCAAGAAGCTATGAATATCCGTTACCGATGTCGGCCTCGATCATCCCTCTATTGGAGTTGTCTTCAAGGGATCCACAGATAACCCATTTCTTGTGATGATATGGCCCAAGAATGAGATCTCCTTCAACAAGAACTCACACTTTCGGTACTTTGAATAGGTATTATCCTTTCTCAAGGTCTTTAGTATAGTTCTTAGATACTCCTCATGATCCTCATTGGTTTTGGAGTATATTATAATATCATCTATAAAGACTACCAAAAATTTGTTGAGTTAGTCTCTAAAGACGCTATTCAGCAAGTCCATGAAGATTGTTGGATCATTAATGAGTTCGGAAGGAATTACTATGAATTCATAGTTCCCATATCTTGTATGAAAAGTAGTCTTGGGGATATCTTCCTTCTTCACCCTTACTTGATAATATCCCGACCGAAAATCTACCTTGGATAAGTATTGTGATCCACAAAGCTGATTGAACAAGTCATCACTTCGTGGAAGAGGATACTTGTTCTTTATCATGATTTTGTTGAGATCACGATAATCAATGCACAGGCGCATTGACCCATCCTTCTTCTTGATGAAGAGGAATGATGCACCCCATGGTGAAGAACTTAGGTATATAAACCCTTTATCCAAATTCTCTAGTAGTTGTTTATTCAGCTCCTCAAGATCCACAATAGCCATTCTATATGGATTCTTGGATATTGGAAACGCCCCAGGTATAAGATCAATTGACAATTTAATATCTCTTCTAGGAGGAAGACCAGAAAAATCCATGGGAAACACTTCAGTAAATTCGCTCATAATAGGCATGTCTTAAAGGATGGTTTCCTCATTAGACTCAATCGTCTATGCCAGATACACATGCTCATAAGGTAGTAATATCCATGCTTGATGCAACACCCCAAGCTTCCATGGTACGCTTCTCTTTAAATAATACAATAGCTTTCATTGTATGCAACTTCGAGTTCTAACACACCAAGAACAATCAAACTAGCCATTATGAATAGTAATACCCACTTTGTGAAATTTTATATATTTTATTTTTCAAAATGGACTCCATTTTTGGAGTCAAAATATCAAAATTAGCATAGGGGGAATTTTTGGTATTTTTTTGCAAACTTTCAATTTTTGATGAATAGTGAAAACACTGAGTTATTGTTTAAAACCAACATTTAATTTAAATAATTATTTATTTTATTTAAATTTATTTTAGGTCAAAATAGATACATTGGAGTCATTTAATAATAATATTAGATATATATAATTTTATTGAACCTTTTACTATCTTTTACCCACCTTCTAGGAGCATTTAAAAATTTGCATATAACTTAATTTTACCGCTTCTGTGAGTTGAATTTAAAAAATCCAAGAGACACGATTGATATCAGTATGTAAAATGTGGTTCAATAAGATGAATATATTTTTTTTGTGAATAGTAACTTTTGATTTTTATTTACCACAATTAAAAGTAAATAGGGCAATTAAAGGTAAAAATGATATTATAATTACCCTATCACATGTCCTAATTCTATAGGATAAGTGTATTTCAACCAAAATCATCCTTATGATTAAAATATGAACCTCTTTGGTCCACATGGATTAGATTAGGACATTTATTATTATTTAATTTAAAGAAGAGTTAAAAGTGTTAAATTCAAGTTTCCATAACTAAAACATTTTTAGTAATTGGTTATATATAAGATAAATTAGACTATAAATATTCATTATAAAGACAAAAATATTTTCTACATAATTCTTTTTTATTTATAGTTTTTAGAAATTAAATATTTAATTTTTTTTATGACACAATGATGATGTAGTAATTACCTTATTAATGAATGATTAAAATAAATGATATTATAAATATCCAAATAAATGTAATTTTAGACTTTTGATGAATTAAACTAATTTTATTGGTTAATATTACATGTTAGGGTTTATTTAATGAATTTTTTTCTGATTAATCATGCTTTTATGACTTTGACAAAAACAAAATACAAAATTGTGTCAAAATTGACATAAGAGAGTTTAAAAAAAGACTATATTATTAAATGATATAATATTCATAAAAATATAATGTTAGGAAAATGGAATTATATAATTATATATATATCATTAATAAACCAATTGAGGTTCTCTTGGATTTTTAAAGTATGTTTATTAACCAATTATTATAATAAACAAGAATACATGGTAAAAGTTAAACTATTTTACTATGAGTTAAATCTAAAAGATAAGATTAATTTGGTGACCCAAAACTGTCTAAAACCTATTGGTTGAGAGGTTTTAGACCCATAACCACCTTATAATCTAAATAAATAACTTTGGAGACATCATAAACCGAATATGATTTTATAATAAAATAATATTTCAATCTTTTCCTAAAGTGGCTCTCACCTCTCTATAAAAGATCACTTCTCCTTCTCTCAAATTAACACCTCCAAAACCATTTTTATCTGCCTACGTCTACCCAAATATCCTCCCAACTAACCTCAACGTATCCTAGAGGTCTTACATTGATCATAAAGCCAACCTAAGGATCCATTTTGACCAAATCAGAAGGAAGTACACAAAGGAGAGGTAATAATTTCATCACGTCATTCTATGTTCTTTTCTTCTTCCACTTCCTCTTTATTTTTTATTTCCATACCAAAATAATAACTCTGGTACCTTATACATACTATGGTGTTATTATAAATATGTTACATTCATATTTGTTATTCTATCCATCCCATGAATGACAAAGTCACCATAGGTGCGTACGTACGGCTTATAGTCTCCACATCATGGTGTAGTTTGTTATTCAACACTTCATTAGTTGGATGTGTATAATATTGAGTATAATTGATGTAAATAATAAATATAACATGTTAATGATTATTTAAATAGTATATAACATCCATTTTCATACTATTTTAATATCAAAATAATGATATTGTCGCTCGTGCGTACGTACGGATTACCATCACCACGAGCGCGATGAGATTCATTTCCCAATTGTAACCATTCAAGAATAATTTTCATTTTATGATTAAAAATAATATTTAATAACTGAATATAATTCTGGATATTAATCAAATAAATCCTATCCGTAAAAAACATGAATTACAAAAGAAAACATATAAAGGAAAACGAATTAGTTAACACCCGAAATGACGATAATACTAAAATATTATTAACAAAGAAATATAAGAAGATCATATATGATAACATATTTATGTATATGGTTCTTGTATAAATTAATAAAAATGATTTAACTATTATATAAGAGGTTAGAATACCCTCTACCAAGGAAAAGTACAAGGTAAGGGTTAATTCTACAATCTCTTCATTATTTGAGGTTGTATATACGTGAGTATCTACTAGGACCTCTTTATCATCCACATCCGTGTTTCTTAAAAATGTATTTCAAAATATTTTTACTATTTCATAGACTATGGGTTAATGTCATTTATACCCTTTTTTTATTTTTATAAAATTTTTATAAAGAAAACTTTATGTCATTTTCCAAACAAGGTACTTTACGACCTTTTTGAAAAAATTATTGAAAGAATGTTTTTTAACTTATACAGAGGATGCAGCTATTTTGTGCCCTTATAACACCATCGAATATTACATTATATATTATAATAACATTTTCAAAATAAATGTTTTCTTTTATAATTACATGAATTTTAAATGATTTCAAAATAGAAAGAGATATTTATCTCAAACAGTTTTGATTTCATCTATGTCAAATCCTTTGATGGATTTTACACTTGTTTTCAGTTTATTTATTATGATAAAATCTTCCATAATGTATTGAATGTTTTTTTATATTTTTTACTATGTATGTTCTATTTTTATACCATTCATGGCTTATGGTTATAGTATTAACATTTTGTATGCTAGTTTTAATACGAATGTTTATTTTTTGTTTCAACCTTTTCATATGAGGAATGAATTGGACTTAATAAGTGATTGTTGGAGCCTTCTATAGCTCCTCGATGCATCGGTAGGTCTCATGAGATAAACTAGTGTCTTGGCACAAGGCCTTGAAAAAAACCATATTTTTAGTCTTGGCACGAGGCCTTGACTATGTGGTTATGATGTCCGACATTATGCATTCCATCATTATGAAATTGGTTATTGATATTACATGTGATTGTTCAACTAGTAGAATATCCATGTGAAGAAGTAAATAAAATAATTTGATTTATCTTTTCTATATTATAATGATGTTTATGATTAAACGGTTTGTTTAGTCTTATACATTTCCTCAATTGTTTATTCTTATTTATAAAAGTTTCCGCTATATTGTTATCCTTACTGATCATCTGAGCTTAACCCTTTCTATGTTTTATTTTTCCGAGGATGTGAAGAAGAATATTATGAATGACCTATAGGGATAGTCTAAGGGATATGAGTGTGGAAAATGGAGACAATTTTGTTGTTGTTTTTAATTTTATAATGTAATGTAAAACTCATGAATGTATCTAGTACTTATAAGGCTACTAAACTAATCAGTCTTTCGAGACTTGATCTTTTGTGATCATGCCAATGTTAAGTATAATGAAATTATTCTGGGTAATTACGGTCGAGGAATTATAGTTGGTATCAATGAAATTTTAGTACAAACCTTGGAAACTATATTTAGAAAAACTCTGATTAGAGAACATTACCCTAAGCTAGACTTTGAGGATTAGTATAGAAAAACATCCAAA
The DNA here is from genome assembly GCA_963277665.1 of Viscum album. Taxonomy (NCBI): domain Eukaryota; kingdom Viridiplantae; phylum Streptophyta; class Magnoliopsida; order Santalales; family Viscaceae; genus Viscum; species Viscum album. Next base: position 1,031,250,937 of record OY728121.1, on the reverse strand, counting down.
AATTTCAGTAGTGTAAATATTATGTTGGTTTTCCAAACAATACATCCCAATCTAGATCCGAGTAGGTAGAGGCGGCTCTGGTACATATATACCTAGGAGTGAAAACTCCGATAAAGAGTTTCAGGCTTGACTCGGGGTATCCTGGTACACGAAAATGGGTCTTGCTACACTATTGGTTACGACACTCCTAGGTGATATGCTTAGGATAATTCACATTTCCTTTACAAACCATTATGGAGGATTTATGAGTATATACCTTCTCAAAGAAAGCATTTTTTATGATTATGGATTATATCCATAAACTGTTCAATATATGTTAAGTGTTTTAAAAGTTTGGAATTATGTATTGTGATTCATAAACTAATCTATTTTATTCCATTGTTTAGAAATTGCGTGTAGTAGAAGGAATGGAAACTGTATCAATGCACGTACTCCATGTAGGGATTTATATCCTACTCTAGATAATTATAGTGGAGCTGGTGATGCAACTAGTGCTGATCAGCTTATCACCATACTAGGACAACTCACTCAGGTTATGAATAATAACCTTACCCATATAGAACACCCAGATCCACAACACGGAGGATCAATGTTAGACCGCTTCAAGAGGAAACAACCTCCAACATTCAATGGGAATACAAATCCACTTGTAGATGAGCAATGGATAAGTTCCATAGAGAAAATATTTCATGCTCTGGAGAGTAGTGAAAGGGAAAAAGTTTTCCCGGCAGTTTATCAGCTCACGGGAGATGCAGATCAATGGTGGTCATTAATTAAAAACAAAAAGGAATATGAAAAAGTATAAAATATATAACGGAGGTTGTTTAAAGAGATTTTTTTATAAAAAAACTTTCCTAGTGAACATTGAGTGGATATGGAAAGACAATTTTTGAGCCCGAGGTAGAAGGAGGATGAAAATGTCGCAAAGTACGAGGCCAACATTACAATGTTAGAAAGGAATGCAGCAGATTATATACATAATCCAAGGAGTAATATTGATCGATTATTTGATGGTTTAAAACCATTTCACCATCAATCATTAGTCTTGAAATCCTTTTCATCATACAAAGATATTTTCTCATGTGCTATCAAGACAAAAAATGAATTCTCTAAGTCTTATGACTTTAAAGAAAAGAAAGAGAAGAATAGATCTTCTGAAAACTCTGGAAATGGGAATAAGGATAAGAAGGGAAAAGCTAAATATCTATCATGCGGTAAATGTAGGAAGAAACACCCCGGTACTTTCTTGATAGTAATGGGAATTTTTTACAAGTGTGGTGAAAAAGGACACCAAGCTCATGATTGCAAGGGGAAGAAAGAGGATGTCAATATTGAGTGATAAAGTTGTAATTAAATGGGGAATTATGAAAATGAATGCATTAAGCGTCAGGGAAACTTACCTCAAAAAGGAAAAGAGAGCAAGGACAAGATTATTCAATCACTACTGCTGAGGTTGAATCTCCGAAAGATTTAGTGGTAGGTAATTTAATGGTTTCCTCAAGTTTATAGAATTCTTTATTTGATTCTGGATCATCACATTATTTCACATCTTCTGAGTATTCTAAGAAAATTATATATTTCAAATTTTATTAAATAAGGGATTTGTCTGTCCAGACTCGTAAGGGAAGTATCATTGCAATAAAGTTTTGTCAATCAGTTCCCATTAAGGCATATAAATTTTATTTATCTGCTGATCTCATCATCATACCCATGATTGAATTTGATATAATCTTTGGTATGGATTGCCTTTCAGACCATGATACAAAAATTTATTGCAATAAGAAGGAGGTCACAATTTTCGATGATGATAATGAGTACCTTATCTTTAGAGATAAAAACATGACCATCTGATTCTTATCTAGATCCACCCCCAGTAGATCTACAAAATTCAATTATTGGGGAGTAAGAGAATGAGATTACTATGGGTGAGGAAATGAATGTTCAAATAGAGGATGTACCTATTGTGAAAGAATATGTTGATGTGTTTTCAGAGGATTTACCTGGACATCCTCCAGAATGAGAAATTGAGTTTTCCATTGATTTAATTCCTGGTTCAAGGCCCATATTGAAGAACCCTTATAGAATGACCACTCTAGAATTTGTGGAACTAAAGAAACAACTAGGGGAATTGAGTAATAAAGGATTTATTCACCCTAATGTTTCTCAATGCGGATCCCCAACTCTTTTTGTTAAAAAGAAATATGGATCTATGAGGTTGTGCAGTGACTACAGATAGATCAATGATATAACAATAAAGAACAAGTATCTCTTACCTTGCATTGATGATTTATTTGACCAACTTCATAGAGATTAATATTTTTCAAAGATTTACCTATGATCTGGATATCATAAGTTGTGTGTGAAGAAGGAATACATTCCAAAGACACCATTTCAAACTAGGTAAGGGCATTATGAGTTTACAATAATGACTTTTGAAATGACTAATGCACCCTCTATCTTCATGGATATAATGAATAGGGTTTTCAAGGAATACCTTGATGACTTTGTAGTAGTATTTATTTATTATATCTTGGTATACTCTAAAGACTATGAAGATCATGAAAATCCCTTGTGCATTATTCTAAAGACTCTTAGAAGAAATGAATTATATGGGAAGTTTAGCAAGTTTGAATTCTGGATTTAGGAGATTTCTTTTCTTGGCCATATTGTCTCTAAGGATGGAATCTTTATTGATCCTTTAAAGACCAAGGAAATCCAAGAATAGCCAGAACCGACACGTATAACTAAGGTACATAGTTTTATTGGTTTAGCAGGATATTATCGGTGCTTCGTCTAGAATTTTTCCCAATGGGCTAACCAATTAACCAAGCTCATGCGTAAAGGGGTTAAATTTGTTTGGAAAAAAGCATGTGAAGAATGTTTTGAAGAATTGAAGAGAATATTTGTCAATGATTCTATGTTGAATCTACCATTGGGGAATGATGGGTTTGTTATTTATAGTGATGCTTCAAAAAAAGTAATTTATTGTATCATTATGAAGAATGATAGAGTTATTGCCTATGCATTATGGCAGTGAAAAATTCATGAGCAAAACTATCCCAATCATGATATTGAGTTAGAAACTATAATATTTTCTCTAAGGATACAGAGACACTATCAATATGGTGAAAAATGTGAGATTTATACTAATCACAAGAGTTTGAAGTATATATTCTCACAAAAATAACTCAACATGAGGAAAATACGATGGATTTAACTACTCAAGGATTATGATTACACTATACACTCCCACCTGGGGAAGGTAAATAAGGTGGAAGATGCTTTGAGTAGAAAGGATCATAGATTTTTGAACAACATGAGAGTTGAAAGGTATCCTATATTCATGGATCTAGTAAAGATGGTTATGGGAATAATCATGGAAGGTGAAACATCAATACTTTTTCAAATGGTGGTTAAACTGTCTTTACTATAAAGGATAGAAAGTTCTAAAACTGATGATGTGGAGTTTCAAAAGAAAATTAAAGTTGTGAACGATGGGAGATTGATCTACTTTGTATATGAAGATGGGATTTTAAAATTTGGGAAGAGACTTTGTGTTCCCAATATACCTGATCTAAAAAAAATTTGGATGATGCTCATAGCTCCAATTTCTCTATACACCCTGGTAACACTAAGACGTATAGAGATTTTAAGGAACATTTTTGGTGGCACAACATGAAGAGGGAGATTGCTGATTATTTGTCAATATGTATGGTTTCTCAATAGGTGAAGGCTAGAAGACAACATCCTAGAGGAGTCATGCAACCTCTACCCATACCTGAGTGGAAATGGGATTATATTACGATGGACTTTTTCATGGGGCTACTAAAGACTCCAAGAAGAAACGATGCAATATTGTTCATTGTTGATCTTCTTACCAAGTCAGCCCATTTTATTTCTATAAGAGAAGATTTAGCACTTGAATGTTTAACAAGACTGTTTATTACTGAAGATTTAAGACTTCATGGTGTACCCCTATCAATTTTTTCTGATCGAGATCCCCGTTTTACATCAAGATTCTGGAAAAGTCTTTAGAAAGCCTTGGATACTGAACATCGTTTGAGCACTGCCTACCACCCTCAAACTGATGGACAATCATAATGGACTATTAAAACCTTAGAAGACATTTTTAGGTCCTTCTCACTTGACATTCATGGTATGTGGGATCAATATTTACCTATGGAAGAATTTTCTTATAACAATAGCTTCCATTCAAGTATTCATATGGCACCATATGAAGCATTATATGGAAAGATATGTCACACACCAACTTGCTGGGATGATGTTGGTGAAAGAAAACTCATAGGCCCAGAACTTGTTGAGGAAATAATGGAAAAGGTAATGTTTATCCAAACCCACATCAAAGAAGCTCAAAGTAGGCAAAAGAGCTATGCTGATAATCAAATAAAGTATTTGGAATTTCAGGTAGGATATCATGTTTTCTTGAAGGTATCTACATGGAAGGGTGTTATACATTTCGATAAGAAAGGTAAATTAAGTCCCAGGTACATCAGACCTTTTGAAATTCTAAAACGAATTGGGTTTGTAGCTTACTGTTTGGAAATGCCGCCAAGTATCTTCAAAGTCCATGTTGTGTTCCACGTATCACTGTTGGGAAAATACATGTCTGACCCAACGATTCTACTCACCTATGAAGAAATAGAACTGGATCCCGATCTATCTTATTGTGAGAAGCCTGTAAAGATTCTGGATACCCGAGAACAAGTGTTGACAAACTGGAAGACTCGTTAGGTAAAGGTTATATGGAGAAACCATAAGATGGAAGAGGCGACATGGGATCCCAAGGAACATATGATAAAGAACAACCCGAATATTTTTGTGTAGTGATATTCATGAAATTTCAACGATGAAATTATTTGAAGGAGGGAAGAATGTAACACCCCAAGCTTCCACAGTACGATTCTCTTTGAATAATACAATAGCTTACGTTGTACACAACTACGAGTTCTAACACACCACGACCAATCAAACTAGCTATTATGAATAGTAATACCTTATTTTTGAAATTTTATAAGTTTTTTTTCAAAATGGTCTTCATTTTTGGAGTTGGAATATCAAAATTAGCTTATGGTGAATTTTTGGTATTTTTCTGAAAACATTTAATTTTTGATGAATAGTGAAAAACACTGCGTTATTGTTTAAAACCGACTTTTTATTTAAATAATGATATATTTTATTTAATTTAATTTTAGGTAAAAATAGATACATTGGAGTCATTTTATAATAATATTAGATATATAGATTTTTATTGATCTTTTTATCATCTTTTACCCACTTCTAGGAGCATTTAAACATTTGCATAAACTATATTTTACTGATTCTGTGAGTTGAATTTCAAAAATCTAAGAGACACAGTTGATATCAGTAAGTAAAATTTGGTTCAATAAGATGAAAATAATTTATGATGAATAGTAACTTTTGACTTTTATTTACCACAGTTAAAAGTAAATAGGGTAATTAAAGGTAAAAATGATATTATAATTATCCTAACACATGTCCTAATTCAATAGGATAAGTTTATTTCGACCAAAATAAACCTTAGTAATAAAATATGATCATCTTTGGTCCACATGGATTAGATTAGGGAATTTATTATTATTTAATTTAAAGAAGAGTTAAAAGTGTTAAATTCAAGTTTTCAAAACTAAAACATTTTTAATATAGGGTTATTGATAAAATAAATTTGACTATAAATATTCATTAGAAATCAAAAATTATTTCATACATAATGGTATTTTATTTATAATTTTTAGTCATTAAATAATTAAATTTATTTATGACACAATGATGATGCAGTAATTACCTTATTAATGAAGGCTTAAAATAATTGATATTATAAATACACACATAAATGTAATTTGAGACTTTTGATGAATTCAACTAATTTTATAGCTTAATATGACATGTTAGAGTCGATTCAATGATTTTTTTGAAGTAATCATGTTGTTATGACTTAACAAAAACAAAATACCAAATAGTGTCAAAATAGATATAAAAGATATTTTAAAACAAATAATATATTATTAAATGATATAATATTCCTAAAAATCGATGGTTCATCCAAAAGACTTATATAATGATATATATCATTAATGAACCACTTTAGGTTGTCATGTATTTTTATATTATGTTTATTAAACAATTATTTTAATAATACAAGAATACATGGTAAAAGTTCAACTATTTAAATAAGAGTTAAATCTAAAAGATAAGGTTAATATAGTGACAAAAACCTATATAAAACCTATTGGTTGAGAGTTTTTCTACCCATACCCACCTTATAATCTAAATAAATCACTTTGGAGACATTATAAACGGAATATGATTGAATAATAAAATAATATTTCAAACCTTTCCTAAAGTGACCCTCACCTCTCTTATAAAATGGCACATCCCCTTCTATTAAATTCACACCTCCAAAGCCATTTGGCTTGGACAAACTATGCCCAAACATCCTACAAACTACCCTCAATTCATCCTATAGGCCTTCATTTTATCAGAAAGCCAATCTATGGTGCCCTTTTGATCAAATCAAAAGGAAGCACCCGGATAAGATGTAATAATTTCATCACCTCTTTATGTTATTTTCCTCTTCCACTTCCTCTTTATTTTTTATTTTAATAAAAAAATAATAAATCCAGTGCCTTATACATAATTTGATGTTATTATAAATATGGTAAAACTATATTCTTTATTCTATCCATCCTATGAATGACAAAGTCACCATAGGTGCGCGCACGTACAACTTACCGTCTCCACATCGTGGTGCAATTTGTTATTCATCACTTCATTAGTTGGATGGGTATAATAATGAGTATAATTGATGTAAATAATAAATATAACATGTTAATTATTCTTTATATATTATATACCATCCATTTACATACGATTTTAATATCAAAAGAATGATATTGTTTATTGTGCGTACGTACAGATTACCGTCTCCACGAACAAGATGAGATTCATTTCCCCATCGTAACCATTCAAGAATAATATTCATTTTATGATTAAAAATAATGTTTATGAACTTTATGTCATTTTGGATATGAATAAAATAAATCCTATCTATAACAAACATGACTTACATAACAAAATATATAAAGGAAGATGAATCAGTTAACACCCGAAACGACGATAATACTAAGATATTATTAACAAACCAATATTAGAAGATCATATATGACATATTATTTATGTATATGGTTATTTTATAATTTAATAACAATTATTTAACTATTATATAGGTGTTTAATGTACCCTCAACCAAGGAAAAGTACAAGTTATGGTTTAATTCTATAATCTCTTCATTAACCAAGGTTGTTTATACGGGAGTATCTACTAGGACTCTTTATCATCCACATCAATGTTTCTTAAAAATGTATTTCAATTTTTTTACTTTTTCCAAGACTATGGCTTAAATTAATTTATACCTTTTTAAAATTTTATAAAAAGTTTATAAAAGAATATTTCTGTCGTTTTCTAAACAAGGTACTTTACGACCTTTTCAACAAAATTAAGGAATGAATGTTTTTAACTTATACGACAGATGCAGTTATTTTCCGCCGTTATAAAACCTTTGAAGCGTCCCTTATAATCTTATAATCATATTTTCAAAATAAATGTTTTGTTTTATAATTACATTACTTTTAAATGATTTCAAAATCTAAAAAGATATTTCTCTCAAATAGTTTTGATTTCATCTATGTCGTCATCCTTTAATGGATTTTACACATGTTTGTGGTGGATTTATTATGATATAATCTTCCATATTGTATTGAAGGTTTTTCGATATGTATAACTATGTATGTGTTATTTTTATACCATAAATGGTTTATGGTTAAATTATTAACATTTTTATGGTAGTTTTAATATGAATGTTTATGTTACGTTTCAACCTTTTTATATGAGGAATGCATTGGACATAGTAAGTGATGGGTGGAGCCTGCAATTGCTCCCCGATGCATCGATAGGTATCATGAGAAAAACTAGTGTCTTGGAACAAGGCCTTGACAAAAACATTATTTGTATTCTTGTCATGAGGCCCTGACTATGTGGTCATGATGTCCGACATTATTCATTCCATCATTATGAAATTGGCTATTGATATTACATGTGATTATTCGACTAGTAGAATATCCATGTGAATAATTAAATGAGTTTATTTGATTTATCTTTTCCATATTATGCTAAAGTTTATGTTTATAAGGTTTTGTTTTAGTCTTATACATTTCCTCAAATGTTTATGCTTATTTATGAAAGTTTCTGCTATATTGTTATCTTTACTGAGCATCAGAACTCACCCATTTCTATGTTTTATTTTTCCCAGGATGCGAAGAAGTATATTATTACTGGCCTACAGAGAGATTCTAAGGGATATGAGTTTGGTAAATAGAGACAATGTTGTTGTTTCTTTTCACTTCATAATGTAATGTAAAACTTTTGTATGTATCCAGTACTTCCAAGGCTAATAAACTAATTGTTCTTTTGAGACTAGATCTTTTTTTATCATTCCAATGTTAAGTAATAATTCACCAACTCTGGGTAACAAGGATCAGAGATTTATAGTTGTTATCAGAGGAAGTTTAGTACAAACCATGGAAACAAGATTTAGAAAACTCTTATTAGAGAAAATTACCCTAAGATAGACTTTGAGGTTTAGTATATATGAACATCCAAAAATTTTGGTAGTGTAAATATTATGTGGGTTTTCCAAAAAATACATCCCAGTCTGGATTCGAGAAGGTATAGGTGGCTCTGGCACAGATTTACCTAGGAGTGAAAACTCCGACAAGGAGTTTCGGGCTTAACTCGGGGTATCATGGTATGCGACAATGGGCTTTGCTGCACTTTTGGTAACAACGATTCTAGGGGATATTCTTAGGATAATTCACATTTTCTTTTCAAACCATTATGAAAGATTTTTGATTATATACCTCCTCAAAGATTTTTTTTATGATTATGGATTATATCCATAAACTGTTCAATATATTTTAAGTATTTTACAAGTTTGGAATTATGTATTGTGATTCATAAACTAATCTAGTGTATGCCATTGTTTAGAAATGACACCTGGTGGAAGGAATGGAAACTGTATCAATACGCATATTCCATGTAGGTATTTACCTCCTATAAAAGATTATTATAGTGGAGTTGGTGATGCAACTGGTACTAATCACCTTATCACCATACTGGGAAAACTCACTCAGGTTATGAATAATAACCTTACCCGTATGGAGCACCTATATCCACAACGAGGAGGGTCAATGTTATATAGATTCCTGAGGAAACAACCACCAATATTCAATGGGAATAAAAATTCATTTGTATTTGAGAAATGGATAATTTACTTAGAGAAAATATTTCATGATCTGGGAGTAGAGAAAGGGAAAAAGTTGTGATGGCAGTTTATCACCTCATGAGAGATGCAGATCAATGGTGGTCATTAATTAAAAACAAAAAGGAAGGCAAAGAAGTATCAAATATGGAATAGAGGCAGTTTAAAGATATTTCCTTATAAAAATACTTTCCTCGTGACCATCGAGTATATATGGAAAGAAAATTTCTGAGTTTGAGGCAATAGGAGGGTAAGAATGTTGCAAAGTATGAGGATAACTTTACAAGGTTATCAAGGCATGCAGTAGATTATATACGTAACCCAAGGACTAAGATTGATTGATTATTTTATGTGTTATAACATGTTAGACCCTCTGTGATATGGTAGTTTTCATAATCACAAATAATGTCAATATACAGATTCTTCTCTTTCATTCCATTTTAAAATCTCTTAGTAAATCAATTATGTCATACAGAAAAATATAATTATATAAGTCAATAACCTATATTCATAAATAAATATGTTTACAAGTGTATTTATACTTATATTTTTGGATAACACTTAGTCTTTTAACGTTATGTGTAAGATAGACACTTCATATCCTTTTTTAGATTCCATGACAATGATGGTATGTTCGATACACCGATGTTCAACATACCGATGTTCAACACACCAATGATCGACAGAACGATGTTCGATACACCGATGTTCGACACAATGATGTTTGACAAACCAAAGATGACAAACTGAATTCAACACACCAAAGATGACACACCGAAGTTGACATACCAAAGTTGACACACAGAAGTTGACACACCGAAGATGACAGACCGAAGTCAATAGACCGAAGTCGACAGATCGAAGTCAACACACTGAAGTCGATAAACTGAAGATGACATACCGAAGTTGACAAACCGAAGTAGACACACCGAAGATTATTGAACGATTCAAATGACTCACCTATAGTCATAAATTGTTGTTCGAAATTTATTAATTCAAACTTATTTCTAAAGGTCATATTTAGACAAATTAATGTTTCAGACATTATTTAATGTTTTCTGTAGGACTATCTGTAGAATGTACGAGGTACATTCACATGACTATATCTTCATGCCTGATGGACCTTGAAGTATAAAAGTACTTCAATCTAAACTTAAAAAACATATAGCTAAAAGAACAAGCTGGAAGATAGACTGAGTGAATGCACAACTCTATAAACAGAGGAAGTCGAATCGTGAGCTGAAAAGAAGTTGTTTCACACAACAACCTACTGAATCTTGTTGAACTTCCTTACAAGGAAGAGCTGAACAATTTCACACCTAAAAGATAGATTACAGAATCTACGACACTCTGTTCTGAAGCGAAATTTTAAAAGAGGACTCAGATTTCATTTTCTCTACATCCTTTGAGTCCAGAGCTCCACATCATAACACACGAAGATTTCTAAACATTATTCTACTTAATAACTTTGTTGTGTTATTATATTTTCCTTTTGAGCAGTGTGTATATTTGTTTGTATCACACACACTATCTCCTGAACATTAACTGAAGGATATCAAAATATCCTCACTCTCAATCTCCTTTTACTCTTGTATCCCACGTAGAACTGTGTAAGAGATCCTATGTGATATTTTTGTTTGTTTTTCACAATAATAACTATGGTAGAGGTAGAGTGTTACTAGTACAACCCTTTGAGCTATTGTGAACCCCGATCTAGGGTGTGGATCAAAATTTTATTTTAATATAAACTTATTCGTGGGAGGTGATCACCAAGTGGAGAGGACTAAGGCTCTGCTTGAGACTGAACCTCTTGTTTTATCCTCTGTGTTGTTTATCTTATATTTTTATCGATGATATATTCTTAACATTAAGATAAAATGATATTTGATAGTCAGTTTAGCACATTTTTTACATCTTTATTGAATTAGTAGTTTTTTTCGAAAATTTTACTAATATTTAGATTGGTAAAGGTGACAACTAATCAGTATTTTGAGAAACAAATTGAACCTTCAAGAATTTTATAAATTCCCCACAAAATAACTTTGTGTTTATTTTTATAAGGGGATATTATTTTTTAAAGAACCTTTTTAAGCATAAATTTTTATAGATACTCAATTCACCCCCTCCTGAGTCATCTACTCCGACCAACATTTGGTATTAGAGGAAATTTTGAATGTTATTTTTAGTTTGTCAAATCATGTCAACTGTGATTATAGTTGTTTTTCAAAGATCTCAAAAAAAAATTTATTTCTAAATTTTCATCTCTTTGAAATTGTTGTACAATCTCTATCATGGAAAATTGACTATAAGGGGTTGCTACCAATATAAAACCTTTCATTAATGGAACTAACTATGCTTAGTGGAAGCTGAAAATGAAAATACATCTAGAAAGTATGGGATTTGAAATATGGACTGCTATTGAGAGTAAATATCTTATTCTTAAAACTGCTAGAAAGACTTGGGATGAACCTACCATGACTACCTATGACAATAATTGTAATTCAATGAATTATCTTTACTATGCACTAGAAATGAAGAGTTTAACCTTATCTATGCTTGCAAAAATGCACATAAAATTTGGGAAACTTTATCTATTTCTCATGAAGGAACATATAATGTTAAATAAATGAAATTGAATACTTATACGATAAAATATGACACTTTTAGAATGAAGCCTGATGATTCAATTTCTGATATGTATCTCAGGTTTAATGAAATCATGAATACCATGATTTCCTTAGGAAGACAAGTAACACCCAAAGAGAAGATTGTGCAGATTCTGTGATTCTTAACAGAAAGATGGCGTGGAACATCTGTGTCTATCAGAGAATCATTTGATATTGATAAAATGCAAGTGAAGGAGTCGATTGGAAAATTAATGATATATAATGACGAATTGAAGGTAAATCAAGAGGATGATGAACCTAAATGAAAGTCTGTAGCTTTCAAGACATCTGCATCCAAAAGTAAAGATAAAGAGACAATTCATGCTGTTGTCTAATGCTCAAGAAATGATGAAGTTTCTTCAGACAGTGATTAAGAACTGGCCCAATTTTCTAGATTATTCAAGAAATTCTATATAAAAAAGAAGTTCTTAAAAAATCCTAGTAACAAAGTAATGTATGATTGCACGAGCAATTGGAAAAAGTATTGGAGAAACATGATAAGGAAGAAGATATAATTTTACATGAATATAAATGGAAATGACATCAATGCTGAATTCCCAAAGCTAAAATACAACAAAAAGTATGAAAATAAGGATAGAAGGTATAAGAAAGCAATGAAGGCCACTTGGAGTTCCTCTGAAGACAACTTAAGTGAATATGGATCTTCTGAAAATTAGAATAATGATATGGATAATATGTGTTTCAAGACAAACACAACTGAGGTAACCTTAGACTCTCCTGTACATAACTCTTATTATTATGGAAGTGAGTTTGAGAATATGAAAAATGATGAATTATTCGAATAACGCAACATGCTAGAGGAAATATTTAATGAGTTGAAAGATAAGTATAATTCTTTGAAAAAATAGCATGCTCTTACTGTGACTACTAAATATGAACTTACAGCTGAAAAAGAGAAAAAATGATCAAATGATCAAATAGAACAATGAGTTAAAAATGTATAATGAACAATTGATGAAAAGACTTAGAAAAGTTTACTAATATAAAGAATACTCTTACTCAAATTCTTGGTAAAAAAATAGCTCCAAAGTATACTTTTGGGAAAGGATATCAACCAGGTTAAAGGAATTTATCCAAATCACATTTTGTATCCAAATCTGGAAAATCTTCTACCTTTTTAAAAAACCATAATTATACTGTAAGTTCAAGTTCTAAAAATTCATTTACTATATCCAATTCTTTTGGACCAAACGGAGTTTATTTATAAAATACTCTATATTCTTTGTATAGGAAACCCATAAAACAGTTTTGGTTTCCTAAATCTAATAATACTAATGTATGTGGACCTAGATAAATATGGGTACCAAATTTGTTTCTTGGTTAAACTGTTTTTGTAGGTAAACTGCCTAAAGAGCTCCTGTAAAAAGTTTTGGTACTTGGAAAGTGGGTGTTCAAGACATATGAAAGTGGATTTTTCAACATTTAAAAGTCTTATCAAGATTGATGGATTACATGTCACTTTTGGTGACAATGGTAATGGAAAAATCATCGACTTAGACCAGATTGTTAACTCTAACTCTATTTCAATTTATAAAGTACTGAATGTTGATGGACTAATGTATAACCTGCTCAGCATATATCAATTGTGTGATGATGGATTTAATGTTAAATTAAAAAATGATTCATGTCATGTGTTTGATTCCAAAAATTATTTATCATTTACTACTTTTAGAAATGATAATGTATATGCTATAAATATAGACACATTAGCTTCACAGAATGTCTCTTGTATAAATTCCATTCACAAAGAGTCTTGGCTCTGGCTGTCACGACCCCCTCCCACAAAAGATGCCCCTTCTGAGTTGGAAATGGTGAAAGGGAGATAATGACCCCCGATTCCCGCCTCCAGTAGGCCCCAGGTTTGCGACTAGCACCAAGGGTATGAGTTTTCACAAATATGGGAGGCATTACCCTTTTATTATTTAAAGATTGGGAAATAGGAAAAGTCAACCACCAAAAAGGAAAAGAATAGGTGTATATAAATAAACCCAAAGCAAGCCCACATGCATGTTTAAACAATTTTATAACAAGGTGAAAATACAAGAAATCTCAAAGTACAATACCAAAATAAACAAGGGTACATCAACTGCAAAAAATCCAACTGTCCGACTAGTAGGGTCCCGTATGGCCCTGGTAGTCCTCCTGGAAACCTGAAAGTAAACTTAGGGTGAGCATACAAGTATACGCAGTAGGGAAACCAAAAGATCTCGTGCACAAGTGGGGAGACATCCTAATGTCCTGTGAGAACAACAAAAGAAACCTAGTAAGGAATTATATCCACCCAACCTCACCAGCCACACACACCAAAAACACAATCACAATAGGTATTAGTATATAAGAACAAGAGTATTGGGTACCCCACACCATTTCCCAGTAATTAGCTGCTCTTCCTAATGACGAACGTCCTGACGCTGCCACACTCTCCTCGCCCGCACACACCTGGGCCTCAAAAACCACACATCCTGCCCCCACACACCTGGTCCTCACAACCACGTATCCCACCCACACACACCTGGGCCTCACAACCATGTATCCTACCCGCACACACTTGGGACTCATCCCAAAGATTCTTGGGAAACAGTAGAACCTTCCTAAAGAGTCTTGGGCTAAAACCACCCCAATCGAAACCTACCCGAAGAGTCTTAGGTGTAAGGTTGCCTCAAGCCATCACAGCCTAGGGAAGAAGGAGCAGGAAGGAGCTTGTAACTAAGGGAAAATCACCATCTCCCATAAAATTGGAGTGTTCGGAAGTAAGTGCTAAACATTTGTGGGGTGCGATAAAACACAAAAGATACAGATATATATATGTATAACAAACACAAATCCCCAACCTATGGCTTCTAAACAGAGAAACTAAGCACGTGCCTCGACACTGCTACTACGAAGCATGCATACAACAAACAACCCCAACCCCATTTAGGTTTTCACGTTTTAGAATAAATAGTTTATTTAGTTCCTTAACTACTGGGAAACTATCCACAACCTACCAAATCGATTGTTCATAAAACATATCCCTACCATCCACAAATCAAGTTAAGAAAACACAAGCAGCACAACCAAGTCCTTCTTATTAGCCAAACAACCCCATGATTATTATTCCCATTTCATTACCACGCCCCACCATTCATTAACTCTTCCACTTCTTATTTATTATTCACAACCCATGGTGCAATCACATTTAACCCCAACCCTGCAGCCCCGCTGCCAACCACCATAACCATAACCACACCGTAACCCGTACTTCATTATACCTTTAATACCATGTATCGCAGCCCCGCTGTCTTTCACAAACATAGCACACACCAACCCATAACCAAGCCAACTGTAGCCCCACTACTCACCTAATCCACAACAACCCACAAAAACACCCCCATCACATGCCATGTATCCAAGACAACACCCACATGTTCATTATTCCATTTTGTTCAACCAGTGTGATCACACAAGGTTTCCAGATTTTAACTAGTCAACTTTATGTGGTTAACCAATTTCCACATTCAATAAAGTTTCATTCACAAAAATGGTCTATAAAGATAGGAAAACATTTAATTTCACAAGAAAAGGCCCCCAACAACCGTGATTTTCAGTAGGCATAATCCTATTCAATTCACAACATAATATCACAGGATATAAAGGTAAACATAACAACTTCCCCATCCCTGTTCTTTAACTAGTTATTATCTTTATTTAATGGTTCAAAAAGTGTTTCACATAAACAAGAGGACACCTACCCCGCATGATGAAAATTTTAGAGAGACGAAGGTAAGATCCCTACTTTAACAGGTTCTGATCGCAACGCTCCCCTGGATCAACTTTAGAAGACGTTCGTCAGCGTCCGTCACTTTTGTCGAGTCCCAGAAAAAACTCCTCGGGTGTAAGTTGTAAATTAAATGCTGAAGGAAAACAATAGATCCAAGCTCGGAAGTTCCTCCTCGTCGTTATTATTCTATGGCCACTGACGGATCATCAATCGGATCTCGGACAAAGAAGTTATGGAAGAAAGATCCTTCGAGTATCTTGGGAGAACTCTGCTTAGAGGAAATCGGAGGAGAGGGGTGAGTTGAAATGGAGGAGGGGACCCCTCCTTTTATAGGAGATAAAAGAAAAAGTACACGACGTTTACTTTATGGTACACGACATGTACTCGGTTATTTCACACGGTCTCCACGCGTCATCCAACACGGCTCCACGACCATTTATTGGTCAACACACAGTTTGAGGGTAACACATACACAGGGAAAGGCTACACGACGTGTTGTTTGGACACACGGCATGCACTCATTTCTTTCACATGGATCCAACACTACACAAGACCATTGACTGGTCAACACACGGTAACGCGTACGCAGGGAAGGACTACACGGCGTGTATTACTGGACACATGGAGTGTACCCATTTATTTCACACTGCAAGGACATGACCTTCAACATGCGGTATACCCCACAAGGTGGTACATGGCATGCAGTATAGACACACAGAATGTACCCACTTATTTCACACGTCATGGATACGACCTTTAACACAGGGTATACCCAGCGAGGGGGTACACGGCGTGTACTCATACTACATGGCGTGTAGTTTCAGAATTCAGAAAAGGGTGGGAAAAGTCCATCTTACCCTCCAGAATACTTAGTTGCCTTGTTTTGACAATGTAATGGCCCGGAGAGGTCCGGGACATTACATCAGACAACTCTTAAAACCTTCTCATCCCCGAGAATTCAAAAACCAACCCAGAGGAACCCAATAAGATACCTCTTAGGGTTATCGTTATAACAGGAACCCAACCAACAACCCTAATCATACGTGTTAGGAATTCCTTCTCCTATATCGAGATATTATCAGCTTTAGGCGGAACTGACTCACCTGCATTGGTTTAGTCGCATCCTCATTAATGCATCTCGATTAAGAATTGGGTCTTCACACTTTCAACATTAGGATTTTTCAACTCACACTACCCCCAACACCACACAACCAACACACTTCCCGAACATGTGGTTTTGGGAAATTCCTTCTCCTATGTCGAGATATTATCCGCTTTAGGTGGCACAAACTCGCCCGCATGGGTTCAATCGCATATGCAATAATGTGTCTCGATTAAGGGTCAGTTTTTACCTTTCCCCACACATCTGTACATGTTACACATTACTAGGGAACAAGGAAACAAATGTTCTCACAACCGACAAGCCAAGCATTCCATATATCAAAGGTACAGAGTACACCATCAATACAAGTCTCAGAAGAACAAGGGAAAAAATAAGTCAAAACAACTCCTGGTACTGAGCGTGCATCTGGGTCTCCCACTCCCAAGTTCTCTCCTAGAGTCTGCCATGCCTTCACAACACACGAACCAATAGAATGGTTCATCCACGAAGCACCTTATCTTTACGATCCTCGATTCTGACTAGTCGTTCCTCGAACGTCGCGTTGTCTCCCATATCTGACTCTCCCAAGTCGATAACGTGGGATTCATTGTGTAAGTACCGATGAAGCTGGGAGATGTGGAAGACGTTATGAACCTTCTCCAACTGAGGTGGCCGGGCTAGATGATATGCCACCTCCCCGACTCACCTCAGCACCTCAAAAGGTCCAATGAACCTAGGGGAGATCTTACTCCCCTTTCCGAACCTCCGTTTCCCCCGTCGAGGGGAAACCTTCAAGAACAAATGATCTCCCACCTCGAACTCCAATGGCCTCCTCCGTCGATTAGCATATGACTTCTGTCAGTCCTGAGCTGCTTTCATCCTCTCTCGTACAAGATGGACTTTCTCTGTAGTGCTCTGCACTACCTCTGGCCCAAGAGCACCTATCTCCCCATCCTCTACCCAAAAAATGGGTGAACGACATGGTCTTCCATAAAAAGCCTCAAACGGTGCCATGCCAATAGTAGAGTGGAAGCTGTTGTTGTAGGAAAACTCTACTAAAGGCAAGTGTCGTACCCATGATCCTCTAAAATCTAGAATGCATGCTCGCAGCATATCCTCCAATGTCTGGATAGTCCGCTCTGTCTGCCCATCGGTCTGGGGATGGAAAGCAGTGCTAAGGCGTAGCTGGGTTCCAAAAAGCATGCTGTAAACCCCTTCAGAGTCGTGAGGTAAATCGAGTGTCCCGATCTGAGAGGATAGTCATTGGGAATCCATGCAACTGCACAACCTCGTCTACATACCTCCGTGCTAAGGTACTCACCGAGCCTGACACCTTAATTTCTAAGAAGTGATCTGATTTCGTCAGACGATCCACCACTACCTAGATAGCATCATAACCACCCTGAGCTCTAGGTAGTCCCGTGATGAAGTACATTAAGATGTCATCCCACTTACACTCGGGGACATCTAAAGGATGCAACAAACCACTGGGAACACGGTGTTCAACCTTCACTTTCTGACACACTATGAATTTACCCACAAACACCGCCACTGACCGTTTCACCCTGGGCCACCAGAACTGTTCCCTCAGGCCTTGGTACATTTTTGAAAATACTGGATGTACCGCCAAGGATGAGATATGTAACTCACGGAGAACTCAGCCACGCATTGCCTCCGGAACAAACAAACTTCCATGGAAAAGAATCCGATGTAGGCTGTCCTCTGACCATCCTTCTGGAGCATTCCCCTGATCGACACGATCTCGCATCACTTCCGCCTCGGATTCCCCCCACTGAGACTCTTCCACCTGCTGCAACAAGGAGGAATGCACCGTCATTTGAAACAAACAGCCTCAAACACCTTCTACCTTGGCATCCAAGTGCAAGGTGGCCAACTCTCCCATCTCATTCCAAGCATCTGTGGATTCTTGATCCACTTCCTTATGCGACTTCCTGCTCAGGGAATCAGCCACAACATTGCCTTTATCTTCAGTGTAAGAGATCTCGAAGTCCTAGTCTTGGAGAAACTTGACCCATCTCTACTGCCGCAGGTTCGGGTCACGCTAGGAGAAGATATAACACAGGATCTTGTGATCTGAGAAGACCACAAAGCGCTCCCGGAAGAGGTAATGTTGCCACAACATCAGTGCGAACACTACTGCTACAAGTTCTAGGTCATGGGTGGCATAGTTACGCACATGAGGGCGTAACTACCTAGACCCATAACAGATCACTCCCTTCTTCTGCATCATCACGCACCCCAGATCAAGGCCAAAAGCATCAAAAAACACCTCATACAACAACCCTTCCTCTGGAAACCTAAGTATGGGAGCACTGAACAACTTCTTCTTCAGGTAGTCGAAAGCCTTCTGGCACTGCTCGCTCCATAGGAAGACCTGGTTCATCCTAGTCAAAGCTGTCAATGGAGAAAAAAATCAAGAGAAGTCTGAAACGAACCTCCGATAGTAACCTGACAACCCCAGGAAACTACGAACTTCCGCCACGCTCTTGGGTTCCTCCCAAGAAACAACTGCCTCCACATTCGATGGGTCCACTGAAAATCCATACTGAGACACCACGTGCCCAAGGAAGTGCACTTATTTTGTCAACAACTTACACTTCGACAATTTCCTGTAAAGATGGTGGTGTTGAAGGACTTCCAAGACTGCCCTAAGATGCTCAATGTGCTCCTCCTATGATCTTGAGTAGATCAGAATGTCATCGATAAACACAACGACGAAGTGGTCCAGAAACTCTTGGAAGACAAAGTTCATAAGTCCCATAACACATCTGGTGCATTCGTAACTCCAAACGGCATCACTACAAACTCAAAGTGCCCATACCTGCACCTGAAATTTGTCTTCGAGATGTCACTATCCTTTACCCTCAGCTGATGATATCCAGATCGTAGATTAATCTTAGAAAACCAACCTACTCCCCTTAGTTGGTCGCAGAGATCATATATCCCTGGAAGGGGGTAACAGTTCTTGACTGTTACCTGGTTCAACCTTCGGTAGTCTATGCATAACCTGAGACCACCATCTGCCGTTTTCACGAAACAAACTGGAGCACCCATGGCGATATGCTGGGTCGAACAAAACCCATCCTCATCAGATCGTCAATATGAATATGCAACTCCCGCAACTCCGAAGGTTCCATCTGATAAGGGGACATCGAAATCGGACGGGAACCAGGCTATAAGACTATCCCAAACTCAACATCACGTCGGGGGGGGGGGGGGGGGGGTAGAGTCACAACCTCTTCGAGAAAAACATCGAGGAACTCCCCAACAACCTCTAGGACATCCATCATCTCTGTATCAGCAAGAACCACTGATAGCCCGCCTAACAAGGAAAGGAGAGGATTCACACGCCAGCTTCCCACCTGATAGCTCCTCTCACCAACAAAAGATACATGCTTCCCATCCATGTCGGAGAACATGAATCTTATCCAGAATCAGTTGATAATGGGACTAACAGAAAACAACCAATCGATGCCTAGGAAGACATCGTATGGATGAATCTGTAACAGAAGAAGGTCCCCACTAGATCGATTTGGTCCCAACGTCAGCCCGAATCTCCGGCAAACACAAGATACGCTGGTCTGGCCTCCAACTGGTGTACTTAACACTAGTGGTATGGAAAGTCTCTCTACATCTAGTCCCAAAGCATGGTCTAGAATAGGTGCAACAAAGGATTGAAAAGCTCCTGAATCAAACAAAGCTGAAACAAGAGTGCTGAACAAACACATCGTACCTTGCACCACCTCTGGTCCTGCCAGAGCTGTCAACTCTGCTGCGTGCAGCTGTCCACGCCCATCTCCTCTGCCTCTCTGATGTCGTCCACCTCCCCGATCACGCCCTGGTCGAGGTCCCTGAGGAGCACCATGAGGACGACCTCCTCCCGCAAATTCTGCCCTCGGAGGAGCATGGTCCTGCTACTGTTGGAAGAGCCTCGCCAGCAACTAGTGCTGTTGAGGTGGGCACTGAACCTTCCCACCTCCACCGTACTAATCTCAATTTGGGCACTAACTCTGAATGTTCCTGAAACCTCCACAAGAAAAACACTTCGGTCCTGGGCTCATGAAGAAGGGACGAGGACCCGAAGATCTGAACGGGAAATGCTGGGGCCTGCTCCCCACTGGCATGAACCTGGAAAGTCCTGTCGTAGGAGACCTACTGCTGACTACCTTCCCCTTAGACGAACCTGGCTGGATCCCCTCACGTGGTGCACCTACCTACGAGTGCATCCTCTCTACAACCTCTTCCTTCTTCTGTACTGCCAAGTATGTCGGAAGGGTGAAGGGGGTGACATCATACTGGAGCGAAGGACGAAGCGCCTCCTCCAAACATCTCGCCAGAGACTCCCCATCTGGAAAGAGATCCGGAGCAAAGCGCAGGAGATCCTTGAACTTGATCCCCAACTCTTATACTGACATACTACCCTGCTGAAGGGAGAGTAACTCCTGCTGCTTCTCCACCTTGATCATGGAAGAAAGGAATTCCTCTTAGAATTCCTTCTCAAAGTCAACCCACAAAACATCTGCCTCTATCCTCTCTCCGAGGTAGAGCGCCCACCACTTTCGCGCTGCACCTCTCAACTGACTGACTACTAGGGGAACCCAATACTCTCTCAGAGCACGGATCAAGGTAAAAGCGATCCCTAGCTCCTCACGCCACCCCTCCGTCTCCGTATCCAAAGTACTAGCCTCATACTTCTTGAGGGTATGCCGCTGAAAAGAACGGAGAGTCTTCTACCACTGGCTATCTTCCTCCTCTTGGTCAATCCTCAACTGATCGACCGCCTGAATCTACTGGGCCTCAACCATCTGAGCCAACTGGGGATGACGTCTAGGTACCATAGTTGTACGGTAAACAAGGATCTCCTAAGCCCAAGTAGTAAGGAAAATCCCAAGGTTTTATTTTATCATTTTATTTCAATTTCTTTCCGAGAACACCCAAATCAAGTAAAACACAATCATGATGATTCATGTACCTTCCCTATGGTCTCTACCCTCCAATCAATGTAGTCTCACATGGGCATTCGGTAGGCTCAGAGTCCTTGCATCGGATCACGCGGGGACCTAAAATCCCGTGTCCTAGCCGGTCTTCCCTGGCCTATGTCACACACCAAGATTAACCCACACTGTTACCCTACCATCGCATGCAATATTCACTGTTCCTAACTCCAGAATCCATCCAATCTCTCAACCATCACCTTTGATACCATTCTATCATGACCCCCTCCCACCAAAAATTCCCCTTCTGAGCTGGAAATGGTGAAAGGGAGATAATGACCCCCGAGTCCCACCTCCAGTAGGCCCCGGGTTGGAGACTAACACCAAGGGTATGAGTTTTCACCAATATGGGAGGCATTTCCCTTTTATTATTTTATGATCGGGAAATAGGACAAGTCAACCACCAAAAAGGAAAAGAACAGGTTTATATAAATAAACCCAAACCAAGCCCACATACATGTTTAAACAATTTTATAACAAGGTGAAAGTACAAGAAAGATCAAAGTAAAATACCAAATGAAACAAGAGTAAAGAAACTGCAACAACTCCAACTGTCCAACTAGTAGGGTCTCGTTTGGCCCTGGTAGTCCTACTGGAATCTTGAAAGTAAACGTAGGGTGAGCATACAAGTATACTCAGTAGGGAAACCTAAAGATCTCGCGCACAAGTGGGGAGACATCCTAATGTACCGTGAGAACAATAGAAGAAACCTATCAAGGAATTATATCCACCCAACCTCACCAGCCACACTCACCAAAAACACAATCAAAACAGGTAGTAGTATATAAGAACAAGAGTATTGGGTACCCTGCACCATTTCCCCGTAGTTAGCTGCTCTTCCTAACGGCGGACGTCCTGACGCTGCCACACTCTCCCTGCCTGCACACACCTAGGCGTCACAAACCACACATCCCGCCCACACACACCTGGTCCTCACAACCACGTATCCCGCCCGCACACACCTGGGCCTCACAAACATGTATCCCGCCCCCACACACCTGGGCCTCACAACCACGTATCCCGCTCGCACACTCTTGGGCCTCACAACCATGTATCCCACCCGCACACACCTAGGCCTCATCCTAAATATTCTTGGGAAACCATAGAACCTACCCGAAGAGTCTTGGCCTAAAACCACCCCAATGAAAACCTACCCGAAGAGTCTTAGGTGTAAGGTCACCTCAAGCCATCACATCCTAGGGAAGAAGGAGCAGGAAGTAGCTAGTAACTAAGGGAAAACACCCTCTCCCATGAAATGGGAGTGTTCGGCACTAAGTGCTCAACATGGATGGTGTGCGATAAAACACAAAAGATACAGATATATATATGTATACCAAACACACAGCCCCAACCTATGGCTTCTAAATAGAGAAACTGAGCACGTGCCTCGGCACTGCTACTACGAAGCATGCATACAACAAACAACCCCAACCCCATTTAGGTTTTCACGTTTCAGCAGAAATAGTTTATTTAGTTCCTTAACTACTGGGAAACTATCCAAAACCAACCACATCGATTGTTTGTAAAACATATCCCTGTCATCCACAAATCAAGTTATGAAAACACAATCAGCATAACCAAGTCCTTCTTATTGGCCAAACAACCCCATGATTATTATTCCCATTTCATTACCATGCCCCACCATTCATTAACTCTTCCACTTCTTATTTATTATTCACAACCCATGGTTCATTCATATTTAACCGCAACATTGCAACCCCGCTGCCAACCACCATAACCATAACCACACCGTAACCCGTACATCATTATCCCTTCAATACCATTTATCGCAGCCCTGCTGCCTATCACCAAAATAGCACACACCAACCCA
This sequence comes from Viscum album, assembly GCA_963277665.1. Classification (NCBI taxonomy): domain Eukaryota; kingdom Viridiplantae; phylum Streptophyta; class Magnoliopsida; order Santalales; family Viscaceae; genus Viscum; species Viscum album. The sequence goes on along the minus strand of OY728121.1, from coordinate 1,031,227,187 downwards.
CAACCAAGCCAACCATAGCCCCGCTGCTCACCCAATCCACAAAACCCACAAAAGACCCCCATCACATTCCACATATCCAAGCCAACACCAACATGTTCATTATTCCATTTTGTTCAACCGGGGTGATCACACAAGGGTTCCAGATTTTAACCATCCAACTTTATGTGGTTAAACAATTTCCAAATTCAACAAAGTTTCATTCACAAAAACGGTCTAGAAAGATAAGGAAACATTTAATTGCACAAGCAAAGGCCCCCAACGACCGTGATTTTAAGTAGGCATAAGCCTATTCAATTCACAACATAATATCACAGGATATAATGGTAAACATAACAACTTCACCATCCCCATTCTTTAACCAGTTATTATCTTTATTTAATGGTTCAAAAAGTGTTTCACGTAAAAAATAGGACACCCACCCCACATGATGCACAATTTAGAGAGACGAAGGTAAGACCCCTACTTAAACAGGTTCTGATTGCAACGCTCCCCCAGATCAACTTTAGAAGACATCCGTCGGCGTCCGTCACTTCCATTGATTCCCAGAAAAACATCCTCGGGTGGAAGTTTTAGAGTAAAGGCTGAAGGAAAACAATGGATTCAAGCTTGGAAGTCCCGCCTCGTCGTTATGATCCCGTGTCCGCTGACGGATCGTCAATCAGAGCTCGGATGAAGAAGTTATGGAAGAAAGATCCTTCAAGTCTTTTGGGAGAACTCTACTCAGAGGAAAGGGGAGGTGAGGGGTGAGTTGAAAAGGAGGATAGGACCCCTCCTTTTATAGGCAAGAAAATCAAAAGTACACGACATGTACTTTATGGTACACAGGGTGTACTCGGTTATTTCACACGGTCTCCACGCGGCTTCCAACACTGCTCCGCGGCCGTTGACTGGTCAACACATGATTTGAGGGTAACACATACATGGGGAAAGACTACACGGCGTGTAGTTTGGACACACGGTGTGTACTCATTTATTTCACATGGCTCCAACACGACACACGACCGTTGACTGGTCAACACACGGTAACGCGTATGCAGGGAAGGACTACACTGCGTGTAGTACTGGACACATGGCGTGTACCCATTTATTTCACACAGAAAGGACACGGCCTTCAATATGGGGTATACCCAGCAAGGTGGTACACGACGTGTAGTACGGACACACGGCGTGTACCCACTTATTTCACACGGCAAGGATACGACCTTCAACACGGGTTATACCCGGTGAGGGGGTATACGGCGTGTACTCATACTACACAGCTTGTAGTTTCAAAATTCTAAAAATTGTGGGAAAAGTCCATCCTACCCTCCAGAACACTTCGTGTCCTTATTTTGAAAAAGGAATGGGCCAGAGAGGTCTGGGTCATTACATTGGCATATATGGTAAGGAGATTATAACATTCAATATCTTATGAAGCTAACTAAAAAAGGATTAGTTAGAGACTTACCCAAATTATAGTGTTCAAATAATAAAGTATGTAATCCTTGTCAAAAAGGAAAGCAACATAAAATCTCTTTCAAACCAAATAAAGATGTAACTACTTCTCAACATCTCAAGTTGGTTCACATGGACTTGTTTGGACCATCTAGAGTTTCGAGTCTCAAAGGGAAGCACTATGTTTATGTTATTGTAGATGATTTCTCTAGGTATACCTGGACCTTTTTCCTAGCTCGTAATAGTGAATCGTATTCACACTTTACCAAGTATGCTATGACTGTAGAAAATCTTAGTGGACTCAACATTAGATCCTTAAGAAGTGATCATGGTCGTGAGTTTGAAAATCAATATTTTGAAGCTTTTTCTTCACAGAATGGCTATAATCATAACTTCTCTTCTCTTAGGACACCAAAATAGAATGGGTGGTGGAAAGAAGAAATAGAACCTTAATGGAAATTTCTAGGACTATGCTTAATGAATATGATCTACCCATTTATTTCCAGGCTAAAGCTGTTAATACAACTTTCTACATAATAAAAAGAGTCTTAATTAGACCACTTCTTAAGAAAAATCCATATGAGTTGTGGAATAATAGGAAACCCAAAGCAGGTTATTTTAAAGTGTTTGGATGTAAAGTTTATATTCTATACACAAAAGATAATTTAGATAAATTTTCCTGTAAAAGTGATGAAGGAATATTTTTTGGATATTCTACATCAATCAATGCCTATAAAGTCTTTAATAAGAAAACAAAATGTGTGGATGAATCTGTACATATAAAGTTTGATGAAGCAGATCCACATGAGCCCCAGATCTCACTAGAAAAATATTGAAGGGGATTCTTCCAATATGGACATTAATGATAAAACTCCAAATCATCATGTGAAGGAATCTGTGAAACCTTCCAATTCTGGAAATTCTCAATATCCTAGTGATCCAAACCAACCTGATCAACCTGAAATATCTAGTCCTACCTTCTCTAGACCAACTAGGATTCTTAAGAATCATCCCCTAGATGCTATTGTTGGAGATTTAGATAGAGGAACACAAACGAGAGATTCCTTGAGGAACCTGGTTGAACATCAACCCTTATTTTCACAGATTGAACCTAAAAATATCAGTGATGCCATAAATGATGAATTTTGGGTAATGGTCATGCAAGAAGAACTTAATCAGTTTGAATGTAATAAAGTTTGGAAAATTTTAGATAGACCTAAAGATACTTTGACCATAGGAACCAAATGGGTGTTCTGAAACAAAGTAGTTGAAGCTAGAAATATAATTAGAAATAAAGCTAGACTATTTTCAAAAGGATATAATCAAGAAGAGGGAATTGATTATGAAGATACTTTCTCACCAGTAGCAAGACTTGAGGCAATTAGGATCTTACTTGCCTATGCAGCACACTTGGATTTTAAACTTTATCAAATGGATGTCAAAAGTGCATTCTCAAATGGTTATTTAATTGAGGATGTTTTTGTTGAACAATCCCCAAGTTTTACAAATCCACATTTTCCAAATCATGTGTTCAAATTATTGAAAGATTTATATGGTTTGAAACAAGCTCCAAGATCTTGGTATGAAAGGTTATGTAATTTTCTTATTTCTAAATGTTCTACAAAAGGACTCGGATATCATACTTTATTCATAATTTTTTTCCAAAGATGTTTTCAATGCCCAAATATATGTAGATGATATTATTTTTGGATCTTCTAAAAACTCTTTGTACAATGATTTTTTAAATATAATGCAAAGCGAGTTTGAAATGAGTTTAATGGGTGAAATTAAATATTTTTTTGGATTTCAAATATTTCAAAATAAAGAAGGTATTATTATAAATCAAACTAAGTACAAAAAAGATCTTTTGAAAAGATTTTGTTTGGATATTATTAAGAGCAGTGAAACCCCTATGAGTTCTACATGTAAGATGGGTCTTGATGAAAGTGGAAAATCAGTTGATCAGACTGCTTACAGAGGAATTATTGGGAGTTTTCTATACTTAAATTCTAGTAGACTAGATATTATGTTCAGTGTGTGTATGTGTGTGAGATTTCAAGAAAACCCAAAAGTGTCACATTTAAATGCTGTTAAAATAATTTTCAAATACCTCAAATATACAACTAATTTAGGATTGTTCTATCCTAAAGGAGAACCTTTTGATTTATTTAGCTATTCAGATGCTGATTTTGGTCGATGTAAGTTAGATAGAAAGAGTACCTATGGAAGATGTCAATTTTTGGAAAAGTCACTAATATCATGGTGTAGTAAAAATCAAAATTCAGTTGCACTATCAACTACTGAAGAAGAATACATTGTTATAGGTAGTTGCTATCCACAAGTTTTGTTGATGAAACACACCTTCTTAGACTATGGATTTCAATTTAGAAAAATCCCTATAAACTGTTACAACACAAGTGCTATTAACATTTTTATGAATCCAATTTCTCATTCTAGAACAAAGCATATTGATGCAATAAATCAGTTTTTGAGAGATCATTATCAAAAAGGTGATATAACTCTTGAGTTTATTGGGACTGAACGTCATCTATCTGATATATTCACTAAAACATTAAATTATGAGAGAATGAATTACATCATACATGAACTAGGAATGATACACCCATAGGATCTCCTTGAAACCGATCCTTAAAATTGATCTTCTTGAAACCGATCCTTGATGCCGATATTCTTGAAACCAATCCTTGAATCCAATCTTCTTGAAACTGATCTCATGAAACTGATCTTCTTGAAACGAATCTTATTGAAACCAATCCTTGAAACTGATCTCATGAAACAGATCTTCATAAATCCAATCTTATTGAAACCAACCCTTGAAACTGATCTCAAGAATCTGATCTCATGAAACCGATATCATGAAATCGATCTCCTGAAACTAATCTCTTGAAACCAATCTCATGAAACCGATCCCAGAAACCAATTTATTGACACCGATGTATTTACGGTTTCTTTTGTAACTCTATCTGTTTTAAAATGAAATGACGTTGTTTTGTCTCTTTTAATTTTCCACGTTTAAATTTTAAGTTTTATGATTTACAATCCCTAAATGATATATTTAGTTCAATCCATCCCTACCTTTCACCATCCCCTCAACTGTAAAACCTTCTACATTTTGTCACACTCCCTATCGATTATCTACCTCTCAACTTTGTTGGAATTCTAAGCCTTGTCATAGAGAGGACCAAGCGTGCAATGGAAGAACCTAGAAAATATCATTCTGATAAGTGTCATAAAGGTAAGTCCAGTGGGACTACGAAACAGATCTTGGAAAGACGTGTGGTTATAGATGAAAAAGAAGTATATGTATAGTGGATTTAGTCAAGAAAATCATTTTTATTAAAGGTACTGGAATCTCAAGGGTGGATCAGTTGGTTCAAAAACAATGAAAGACCCTATTATCATCAGTTAGTGCATGAGTTCTATCAACATTTGATAATATATCTGGATGAATACGAGGCAGCTAAGATGTTGTCTGTAGTAAATGGAAAGGAGATATCTTTTTTGTCTAAGGAATGGGCTGAATTCTTAGAAATACCTCATGATGGTGTATGTGCTGACTATCTTTGTTATATTCCACCTTCCTCTAATTTGTTCTCTTATGAAGATGCTCTGAAGAAGATGACTGGGAATGGAGAATCTAGGTTGACTGTTGCGAATGAATTTGAAGGACAAGTGAGACTTCTTTTGATGTTCATATAGTACCAAATCTGCCCAAGGAAGGAAGATTTCTCTACTGTGAAGTATCAGGATGTTTTATGGATATTTTTTTTAAACATTAGACAAAAGTGAACCTATGTAGGTATATAATGGTGAATATTTCTGATTTTATTAAGCCACCCAAAAAGGAAACCAACTTATGCTATCCGAGGATGATTTCTGCCATGTTGAAGAGGGTAGGTTTTGTGGAAGATGGAGATGAAGTAATAAGTGCATGTAGTGGTTTTTGTATTCACAAAGACATTTTTAAAAGAAAGAAAATATTCTAGAACCCATGTAAAAGATTTTGGTTAGGAGATGAAGAAATTAAATATGAGAATTTAAATCCATTTGACCACCCTACTAGACCAAAGGATCAAGTTGGTCTAGGTCTCAAACCAGGAGATGTTCCAGTTTATTCTGATGAGGATGATGAACCTGAAGTGACAATTGATTAAGGATCTCCTTTTGATGACAGGAGTGATCCTGATTTTGATAGAAGTACAAATGATATGACCTATAGACCTGCTAGTTCTACTTTAGACTTACCTTCAAGAGAATCTATTCTAGGTGATGAAGAAGAGGAAGAAACTGAGGTTACTGGAGCTGAAGGATATATAAGTAAATCAGACGAGAAGTCTGAGGATGTTTCAGATGATGATGAAGGAGGAAATGATGATCATGTAAGTGATTCTCTGAAAGTGGGAAAACATGTGGTGGACAGATCTAGTGAGGAATCTATTCATGGGGCTAGTGATGATATTGAGCATGCTGAGCAACAGGCTGTTGACCATGAAGATGTTGATCATGGGGACAGTTCACCCCATCCTAATGCTAAAAATCAAGAAATCATTCAGGAATTGAATGAACTTATGGCTGGTGACCATAAGGAAGAAGCTGAGGTTCTAGTGCCTCAAATTGAGGTTGTTCCTAGTGAAGGTGAAGTGGCTAGAGCACAAGCAGAACCTGAAGTTAGGATAGTTCCTATTCCCAGAAAAATCATTATGGATAGAGACCAAGATGAAGAATTTGAAGAAGATGATGTTGTTCCTAAGCCTGAGGGAAGAAGAATCAGAATTGATACTGTTGAGACAAGAGACTGAACTTATACTAGAGAGTAGAATAATGATCCATGATACATTATTTTTGGATTGGAGTATGACTCAGATGAGGAGAGGGTGCCTCCTCCTCCTTCTCCACAAGTCCATTCTGAACCAGACCTTGTTGCACCCGTTCCACCAGTTGCACATCCAGCAATAGAACCAGTAACTCTTCCAATGCCCAGGGACTATGTCACTAAGGCTGATTTAGTGAAATTCAAAAATGATATATGTGAGTCTGTGAAAGCCTCAGTTGGATCTATAAGTGAAGCCTCCACCTCCATAGTTATTTACAATGATGATGAAATGAAGATTGAAAGAATAGTGATCCAATAGATTCAACTGAATCTTTTTAAAATAGCAGAAACAATTACTAGGCATAATACCATACTTAGATGAGAAGTAAGAAACATGAGAACTGAGTTAAATTCATTAACCTATGACTTCAAAACCTCTTTTAGTGGTGTTTTGGAAGTTCTTAGGAACTTGGTGACTCATCTACTAATTGTTGATATGAAGAAGATGAAATAAGAGAAGGGAAAAATGTTGACTAGCCCATCCAGTTCTAGGGGTGGGAAAAGTGTTGTTGCTGATTTGGAGTCTCTCAAAGTTGTAATGAGAGAGGAACTCCAAAACCATCAGAGTGTCTTAGACAAAGAAACTCTTGAAAAGGTGTATCAGAAAACCGATCTTGTGTACAATATAGTCAGGCAGTGCACAAATGATGCTTCTGCATCTCATAAAGAGATTCGAGAAAAGGTGGATATGTACTTCAATAAGATTTATACCAAATGACCGGTCAAATCTTCTTAAGCATTATCTGCATGTTCAGGCTGAAGCAATTGTAGTCCCTCCTGCTGCTTCCATTGGTGCTCCCTCTTGCCCTTCTACTCAAATGACCGTCTCCCAGGCCCTATCTCAGATTCAACAGGTCATCACAGAGTAGACTCCAAGATGTGTGTTATCAGAATGAAGGCCTAGTCTTGCAGCAACTATCCCTATAGGTGTTGCCCTTCATGGTGTTGTCTTCATACCTCCTCTACCCTCTTCCTCTCCCAAACCTTGTCCTCCTCCTGTGGATCCTTTATATAATGGAAAAGCCCATCAAAATCCAAACCATTAGTGGTGGATTGAATTTTTTTATAGGGATTTGATCTTTTGTTAGGCTTGTTCTTTTATGCCTCTTAATGAAACTCTTTATGGTGTTTTTATTTTTGGTTATTTACCCTTCCTTCTTTTCTTTTTTGCTAATCCCAAAAGGGGACGAAAATAAGGCGTACATTATTTATCTAAGGGGGAGAATTTTTGGTATAGAACACATGGCATGTACTCAACTTAATCCATTTATTAAGGGGGATCTTTGTTTTAATCATTCAAGTATGGGGAGATTTGTTTTAAATATTCAAGAAAAGATTGACTTTAGATATATTGGCTAATTACAGTCAGTGAAGTATGCTATGTAAATAAATATTTATTCTATATGTTTTCATGTATGCCATAATATGTGATTATCAAAAAGGGGGATATTGTTGGACCCTCTGTGATATGGTAGTTTTCATAATAAAAAATAATGCCAATATACAGAATCTTCTCTTTCATGCCATTTTAATATCTCTCAGTAAATCAATTATGTCATACTGAAAAATATACTTATATAAGTCAATAACATATATTCATGAATAAATATGTTTACAAGTGTATTTATACCTGTATTTTTGGATAACACGTAGCATTGTAATGTTATCTATAAGACAGACACTTCATATAATTTTTTAGATTCCTTAACACAGATGGTATGTTCGACACAACGATGTTCGACACACCAATGTTCGAAACACCGATTTTCAATGCACCAATGTTCGACACACCGATGTTCGACACACCGATGTTCAACACACCGATGTTCGACACACCGATGTTTGACACACCGAAGATGAAAAAACCGAACTCGACACACTGAAGTCGACCCACCAAAGTTGACAGACCGAAGTTGACACACCAAAGTCGACACACCGAAGATGACATACCAAAGTCAACAAACTGAAGTCGACAGAACAAAGTCGACACACCGAAGTCAACACACCAAAGATGACATACCGAAGTTGACAGACCAAAGTTGACACATCAAAGATGAAAAATTGATGAAAATGACTCACCGATAGTCATAAATATCTGTTTTGAATTTACTAATTCAAATTTATTTATAATGGTCATATTTAGACAAATTAATGTTTCTGGCATTATTTAATGTTGTAAGTAGGACTATCCGTAGACAATACGAGGTACATGAATGTGTGGAGATCTTCATGCCTGATGGACCTTGAAGTATAAAAGAACTTCAACCTCAACTTAAAAAATAGAGCTAGAAGAACACGCTAAAATATAGACTAATTTAATGAACAACTCTATAAACAGAGGAACCCGAATCTTGAGCTGAAAAGAAGTTGTTTCACAAAACAAACTAATAAAGCTTGTTGAACTTCCTTACAAATAAGAGATGAACTATTTCACACCTAGAAGATGGATTACAGAATCTACGACACTTTGTTCTGATGCCAAATTTTAGAAGAGGACTCAGATTTCATTTTCTCTACATCTTATGAGTCCAGAGCTCTACCACATAACACATAGAGTTTTCTAAACCTTATTCTCCTTGATAACTCTATTGTGTTATTATAGTTACATTTTGAGTAGTGTGTATATCTATTTTTATCACACACACTGTCTCCTGAACATTAACTGGAGGATATCCAAATATCCGCACTCTCAATCTTATTTTACTCTTGTATCCCATGTAGAACTGTACAAGAGATCATGTGTGATCTGTTTGTTTATTTTTACCATTAATAGTTGTGTTAGAGGTTGATCGTGACCTAGAGAGCCTTGTGAGATGTTGTGAACCCCGATCCAGGTTGTGGATCCAATGTTTATTTTAATATAAACTGCTTGGTAGCAGGTGATCACCAAGTGGAGAGGACTAAGTCTCTGCTTGAGACAGAACCTCTTGTTTTATCTGCTGTGTTTTTTATATTATATTTTTATCTGTTATATATTTCTGACATTAAGTTAAAATGATCTTTGATATTTAGTCTAGAAAGTGTTTACATCTGTTTTGAATCAGTAAGTTTATTTCGAAAGTTTTACTAATCTTTAGATTGGTAAAGCTGAGAACAAATCAATCTTCTGAGAATCAAATTGAACCATCAAGAATTCACTACAAACTGACTTTGTGTTTATTTTCATAGGGGGATATTATTTTGTGAAGAAACTTTTTAAACAAATTTTTTATAGATAATCAATTCACCCCCCTCATTGGTCATCTACTCCGACCAACAAAACCATTTCTCAATCAAGCATTAGTATCACAATCCTTCTCATAAAATAGAGATATTGTCTCATGTGATATCAATACAGAAAATGAATTCTCTTAGTCTTATGACTTTAAAGCAATGCAAGAGAAGAAGAGATCTGATGAACACTATTGAAATGGAAATAAGGGGAAGAAGGGAAAAGTTGAATATCCATGATGTGGTAAATGTGGGAAGAAACACCCTGGTACTATCCTGACGGGAATGGGAGTCTGTTACAAGTGTGGAAAAAAAGGACACCAAGATCATGATTTAAAGTGAAAGAATGAGGCAATCAATGTTGGGTGATAAAGTTGTAATGAAATGGGGAGTTATGGAAATGAATTCCCTAAGAGTTAGGGAAACTTACCATATAAAATGCCAAGGGAGAAATGCCAAGCTTATACGATCACTACTGCTATGGTTGAAGCTCCAAAATACGTGGTGGTAGGAAATTTAATGGTTTCCTAGAGTTTAGGCAATTCTTTATTTGATTATGTATTATCACATTGTTTCATATCTTCCCCGTTTTATAGGAAAAGTTGATATTTCCAATTTGATTTAATAAGGGAGTTTTCATCCAAAACTCCTAAGGGAAGTATCATTGCAACAAAGTTTTGTCAATCAGTTCACATTAAGGAATATAAGTTTTATTTATCTGCTGATCTCTTCATCATACCCATGATTGAATTTAATAGAATCCTTGGTATAGATTGGATTTCGGACCATGATGCAAAAATTTATTTAAAGAAGAAGGAGGTTACAATTTATGATGATGATAAGGAGTACCTTATATTTATAGATGAAATGCCACCATCTGATTATTATGTATACCCACCCCTAGTAGATCTACTAAATTCAATTATTGGGGAGGATGATAATGAAATTACTATGGGTTAGGAAAATAATTTTCAAATAGAGGATGCACCTATTGTGCAAGAATATGTTGATGTGTTTCCAGAGGATTTACATGGACATTATCCAGAACGAGAACTGGATTTATCCATTGATTAAATTCTTGGTTCAGTGCCCATATCAAATACCCCTTATAGAATGTAAACTGTGGAATTAGTAGAACTAAGGAAACAAATAGAGGAATTGAGTAATAAAGGATTTATTCGCCTGAGTGTTTCTCCATGGGGAGCCACTGTTTTTTTGTTAATAAAATAGAAGAATCTAAGAGGTTGTGCATTGACTACAGGGATATCAATTCTATAAAAATAAAGAACAAGTATCCCTTACCTAGCAGTGATGATTTATTCGACCAACTTCATGGAGCTCAATATTTTTCAAACATTGACCTAAGATCTTGATATAATCAATTGTCTGTGAAGAAGGAAGACATTCTAAATATATCATTTAGAACTAAGTACGGGAATTACGAGTTTACAGTAATTCCTTTTGGACTAACTAATACACCCTCTATCTTCATGGATCTAATGAATAGTGTTTTCAAGGAATACCTTAATGACTTTGTAGTAGTATTTATTTATGATATCTTGTTATTCTCCAAGTCTACATAGATCATGAAAATCACTTGCATGTTATTCTAAATACTCTTAGAAGAAATGAATTATATGGGATGTTTATCAAGTGTGAATTCTGGCTTCAGGAGATTTTATCTCTTGGCTATATTGTCTATAAATATGGAATCTATGTTGATCCTTCAAAGATGAAGGAAATCCAAGAATGGCTAGCACCGAGAAGTATAACCGAGGTGCACAATTTTATTGGTTTAGGAGGTTATTATCGGCGCTTCATCCAGAATTTTTCCCGATTGGATAACCGATTAACCATGATCACACGTAAAAGGGGTTAATTTTTTTTTTGGAAAAAAGAGTTCGAAGAATGTTTTGATGAACTAAAGATAAGATTAGTCAATGATCTTATCTTGACTCTACCATCGGGGAATGATGGGTTTGTTATTCATAGTGATGTTTCAAAGAAAGGACTTGGTTGTGTCCTTATGCATAATTATAGAGTTATTTCCTATGCATCACGAAACGTAAAAATTCATGAAAAAACCATCCCACTCATGATATTGAGTTAGAAGCTGTAATATTTCCTCTGAAGATATGGAGACACAATCTATATGGTTAAAAATGTGAGATTTATACTGATCACAAGAGTTTGAAGTATATTTTCTCACAAAAATAACTCAACATGAGGCAAATGAGATGTCTTGAACTACTCAAGGATTATGATTTCACTATACAATACCACTCGAGGAATGAAAATAAGGTCGAAGATGATTTGAGCAGAAAGGATCATGGGGTTTTGAAAAAGATGAGAGTTTAAAGGGATCCTATGTTTATGGATCTAGTAATGATAGATATGGGAATAATCATGGAAGGTGAAACATCAATACTTTTTCAAATGGTTGCTAAACTATCTTTACTAGAAAGGATAAAAAGTTCTCAAACTGATGATGAGGAGTTTCAAAAGAAAATTAAATCTTTGAATGATGGGAAATTGATCGACTTCGTATAAGAATATGGGATTTTGAAATCTGGGAAGAGACATTGTGTTCTCAATATACCTGATCTAAAAAGTGAATTGTTGGATGATGCTCATAGATCCAATTTCTATATACACACCGTTAGCAATAAGATGTAATGAGATTTGATGAAACATTTTTTGTCGGACAACATGAAGAGGGAGATTTCTGATTATGTGTCAAGATGTATGGTTTTTCAAAAGGTGAAGGCTGGAAGACAACATCCTAGAGGATCCATGCAACCTCTTCCCATACCTGAGTGGAAATGGGATGATATTATGATGGAAATTTTCATGGGGCTACCAAATACTCCTAGAATAAATGATGCAATATGGGTCATTATTGATCGTCTTACCAAGTCAACACATTTTCTTTCTATAAGATAAGATTTAAAACATGAATGTTTAAAAAGACTATATATTAATGAAGTTGTAAGACTTCATGTTGTACCCCTATCGATTTTTTTATCGTGATCCCCATTTTACAGTAAGATTTTGGAAAAGTATTTATAAATCCCTGGATACTAAACATCGTTTGAGCACTCCCTACCACCCTCAAATTGATGGACAATGAAAATGGACTATTCAAACCTTAGAAGACATGTTGAGATCTTGCTCACTTGACTTTCAAGGTATGTGGGATCAATATTTACCTATGGTAGAATTTTTCTATAACAATATCTTCCATTCAATTATTCAGATGGCTCCATATGAAGTTTTATATGGAAAGAGATGTCACACACCAACTTTTTGGGATGATGTTGGTGAAAGAAAACTCGTAGGCCCAGAACTTTTTGAGGAAACAATGGAAAATGTGATGGTTATTCAAACCCACATCAAAGAAGATCAAAGTAGAAAAAAGAGATATGTTGATAACCGAAGGAAGGATTTGGAATTTCGGGTAGGAGATCATGTTTTCTTGAAGGTATCTCCATGGAAGGGTGTTATAAATTTTGGTAAAAAGGGTAAATTAAGTCCCAGGTCCATTGGACCTTTCGAAATTCTAGAACGAAATGGGGCTGTATCTTACTATTTTTAAATTCCACAAAGTATCTCCAATGTTCCTGATATGTTCCATGTATCACTGTTGAGAAAATATATGCATGACCCAATGAATTTAATCACCAATGAAGAAATAGAAATGGAACATCATCTGTCTTATTGTGAAGAGCCTCTCCTGATTTTGGATACCAAAGAACAAGTGTTGAGAAACCAGATAGCTCGTATGGTAAAAGTTCTATGGAGAAACCATAATATGGAAGAGGTGATGTGGGAGTACAACGAAATTATGACGAAGAACCGCCTGAGTCTTTTTATGCAGTGATATTCAAGAAATTTTGCAGATTAAATTATTTGAAGGAGGGAAGAATGTAACACCCCAAGCTTCCACGATACACTTCTATTTGAATAAAACAATTGCTTGTGTTGTATGCTACTTCAAGTTCTAACACACCAAAACCAATCAAACTAACCATTATGAATAGCAATACCCAATATTTGAAATTTTGTAAATTTTATTTTTCAAAATGGAATTCATTTTTGGAGTCAGAATATCATAATTAGATTAAGGTAAAATTTTGGTATTTTTCTGAAAAATTTCAATTTTTGATGAATAGTGAAAAATACTGCGTTATTGTTTAAAACTATCTTTTTATTTAAATAATGATTTATTTTATTTAAATTTATTTTGGGTCAAAATAGATACATTGGAGTCATTTTATAATAACATTAGATATATAGAATTTTATTTAACTTTTTACCGTCTTTTACCCACCTTCTAGGAGCATTTAAAAATTTGCATAAAACATAATTTTACAACTTCTGTGAGTTGAATTTTGAAAATTCGAGAGACACGGCTGATATCAGTAAGTATAATGTGGCTCAATAAGATGAAAATAATATTTTTTGAATAGTAACTTTTGACTTTTATTTACCATGGTTAAAAGTAAATAGGGTAATTAAAGGTAAAAATGATATTATAATTACCCTAAAACATGTCCTAATTCTATAGGATAAGTGTATTTCTACCAAAATAAACCTTAGGAATAAAATATTATCCACTTTGGTCCACTTGGATTAGATTAGTACATTTATGATTTTTTACTTTAAAGAAGTGTTAAAAGTGTTAAATTCAAGTTTTCATAACTAAAACATTTTTAATATAGGGTTATACATTAGATAAAATAGGATATAAATATTCATTATAAAGATGAAAATATTTCCTACATAATTATTTTTATTTATATTTTTTAGACATAAAATAATTAAATTTATTTATGACACAATGATGATTCAGTAATTATCTTATTAATGAATGATTAAAATAATTGATATTATAAATATTCAAATATATGTAATTTGAGACTTTTGATGAATTACACTAATTTTATAGGTTAAAATGACATTTTAGGGTTGATTAAATTAATTTTTTTCAAAGTAATCAAGATGTTATAACTTTAACAAGAACAAAACACTAAATAGTGTCAAAATTGACATAAAAGAGTTTTTAAAACAAACACTATATTATTAAATCATATAATATTCTTAAGAATATAAGGCTCAGAAAAAGGATTCATATGATGATATATATATATCATGAATGAACCACTTGAGGTTCTCTTAGCTTTTTATTGTATGTTTATTAACCAATTATTATAATAATACAAGAATACATGGTAAAAGTTAAACTATTTAACCATGAGTTAAATCTAAAAGATAAGGTTATTATGGTGACCCAAACCAATCTAAAACCTAATGGTTGAGAGGTTTTCAACGAATACCCACCTTATCTTATAAATAAATCACTTTTGAGCAATTATTAACTAAATATGAATTTATAATAAAATAATATTTCAAACTTTTCCTAAAGTGACCCTCACATCTCTTATAAAAGGGTACTTCTCCTTCTCTCAAATTCACACCTCCAAATCCATTTGGCTCAGAAAAACTCTCGTCAAATATCCTTCCAACTACCATAACATTATCTTAGCATCCTTCCTTTGATCATAAATCCAACCTAATGATCCATTTTTATCAAATCAAAAGGAATCACCTGAAGAAGAGGTAATAATTTCATAACCTCTTTCTAAGTTATTTTATTCTTCCACGTCCTCTTTCTCATTTATTTCCATACCAAAATAATAAATCCAGTACCTTATACATACTGTGATGTTATTATAAATATGTCACAACAATATTATTTATTCTATCCATCCTATGAATGACAAGGTCACCATACGTGCGTACATACGGCTTACAGTCTCCATGTCGTGGTGTAGTTTGTTATTCAAAACTTCACAAGTTGGATGGGTATAATAATGAGTATAATTGATGTAAATAATAAATATTAAATGTTAATTATTATTTATATATTACATACCATCCATTTACATATGATTTTAATATAAAAAGAATGATATTGCCACTCCTGCTTACATACGATAACATTCATTTCCCCATCATAACCATTCAAGAATAATTTAAATTTTATGATTAAAAACAATTTTTAAGAACTTAATATCATTCTGGATATGAATTAAATAAATCCTATCCATAATAAACATGACTTACGTAACAAAACATATAAAGGAAAATGAATCAGTTAACACTCGAAACGACGATAATACTAAAATATTATTAACAAAGCAACATTAGAAGATAATATATGATATAATATTTATATATACGGTTCTTGTATAATTTAATAACAATGATTTAACTATTATATGTGAGGTTAACATACCCTTGACCAAGGAAAAGTAAAAGGTAGGTGTTTAATTCTACAATCTCTTCATTATCCGAGGTTGTTTATACGTGAGTATCTATTAGGACCTCTTTATCATCCACATCCTTGTTTCTTAAAAATGTATTTCAAAACCTTTTTACTATTTCCTATAATATGGGTTAAATTCATTTATACCATTGATTGAATATTTATATAATGTTTATAAAGGAATCTTTCTTTCGTTTTCCAATCAAGGTACTTTATGACCTTTTCGACAAAATTAAGGAAAGAATATTTTTTAACATATATCGCGGATGTAGCTATTTTACGCCATTATGATACCTTAGAAGCATCCATTACAACTTTATAAAAATATTTTCAAAATAAAAGTTTTCATTTATAATTACATGAATTTTAAATGATTTCATAATAAAAAGAGATATTTCTCTCAAACAGTTTTGATTTCATCTATGTCAACATCCTTTGATGGATTTTACACTTATTTGCAGTTGATTTTTTATGTTATAATGTTCCATATTGTATTGATGGTTTTGTGATATATTTAACTATATATGTGTTATTTTTATACCATTCATGGTTTATGGCTAAGGTATTAACATTTCGAATGCTCATTTTAATACGAATGTTTATATTATGTTTCAACCTTTTAATATGAGGATTGCATTGGACTTAGTAAGTGATAGGTGGAGCCCGCTATAGATCCAAGATGCATCAGTAGGTCTCATGAGACAAAATTGTGTCTTGCCAAAAATCATTGACAAAAAAATTATTTTTAGTCCTAGCACAAGGCTTTTCTATGTGGTTACGATGTCCGAAATTATGCATTCCATCATTATGAACTTGGCTATTGATATTACATGTGATTATTCGACTAATAGAATATCCATGTGAAGAAGTAAATGACATTATTTGATTTATCTTTGCCATATTATACTGAATTTTATGTTTAAAAGGTTGAGTTTTAGTCTTATACATTGCCTTAAATGTTTATGCTTATTTATGAAAGTTTCCGCTATATTGTTATCTTTACTGAGCATCTGAGCTCACCCCTTTCTATGTTTTATTTTTCTCAGGATGAGAAGAAGTATATTATGACTGACCTGTAGGGATATTATAAGGGATATGATTGTGGTCAATGGAGACAATGTTGTTGTTTCTTTTAATATTATAAGTTAATGTAAAACTTATGAATGTATCTAGTACTTTCAAGGCTACTAAACTAATCAGTCTTTCGAGAAATGATATTTTGTGATCATGACAATGTCAAGTAATAATGCACTGAATCCGGGTAAATATGTTTAGGGTGTTACTCTTGAGATGTTGTAACTAAAGAATATTCATCCTCTTCTTTGTAGTTGTACAAAATCGGGGGTTGATTCTCCACATAGAGAGTGATTTCCCTCTCACGACAATTTATGTTTTCTCTATAAAAGGAAAGCCAATCCATGATGATAATTACATCAAATTACACTATAGGGAGTATGACGAGGTTCACCAGGAAGTTCAATACACCGATTATGACTAGGGAGAAGTTAAATTCATGGGATGCAATGATTTACCCATTTTATGTACTTACCGACATCTTCACATCCATGATTTGTGGCGGTCTTGGGATTGTTCTACTAAACAATCGAGATATAAAAGAATTCCTAGAACTAGAATCAAAAAGAGTTTTTTCTATTCTTGAATGAATAACTAGCGTACCTATCACGACTTCTTTGTTGGGGTTCACTTCAGCTGTAGTGATGGAAAAATCTCCCCTTGCTGCCTTGGAGGTTTTTGTTTGCCTCAAAAAACACAAGGCTTAGGGAATTTATTTTCAAAGTTCCCTGGTTATTTGCAATTGAAGTAACGAACAATGCATTGAGAGTCAAATAGAGCGGTCCTCTCCTCTATCACGACCCCAGTTTTTCTTGTCGGAAGTTAACAGCCAGGTTCCCTTCTCTTCCACACCTAAAGCATTTCTTCGTTCCCTTCAGGAAATTTATGGGGTGCTTCTTTCCAAACCTTTGTCAAGTGGGGTGTTTTATTTTCTTAGCACTATTGGATTTATCAATCGGACAACCAGAATTGAAGTCCACCTTACGCTTCTTATCCCAATGATACCCCTAAGACTCTCTGATCCCCATTTCGACCTTGAGGGAACATCGAACAATTTCCTCATAGCTGTCGAAGTCATGGATCGCCAGGGCTTTCCATAGGCTAGGTTTCGTCCCACCACAGAAGTGGTCAACCTTGCATTTGGGGGTAACGACAAAGATGTAGGTGTATCCTATAAGCCAGGTGAGTTGCTCTGATGGATTCATCATCTTCTTTCTTGGGGTCAAGGAAGTCCCTTTCCATCTTAGGTTGGAGGGTGAATGGAAAATATTTATCGAATAACATCTTCCATAAATCCTTCCATTCCAACACCTCAATATCCTCCTCAGGTTTCATTTTTTTGATCAATGCCCACCATTGATCATCTTCACCCTCCATATGATAACCAGCTAGGAGTACCTTCTCTTGTTCATAACATTGAAAATTTGGAGAATAACTTTTCAATGGAGTTTATCCATTGTTCGATGATTGAGGGATCAGATGATCCATTAAAAGTACAATGTCTTTGTCTCATGAAGCTCTCAATAGAGACTTGTTCTTTTTTAGGTGGGGGGGAGGGTTGAACATTCCTCTTGACCTAAATTTCTATTTAAATCTTGAGTAAACTGAGATAGAATCATGACAATGTTTGAGATTCCCACTCCCATCAAATTGGGCATCTCATTATCACAATCATCACATTGATCTTCATATTGGTTGTTATCTTGATTAATCCTATTACCAACCATTGGCTGGAATAAAAGGAAATTTAGGGGGTAATACATAAAGGGTAGTCCTAGGAAAAAATGGATGACTTATAAATTAAATTTATTCCTTAACTTATTAATCTATAGGCTTCAATCTATTCTATTCATGGCCAACTATCTAACATATATTATTAGGGGATTTTTTTATAATTCACTTAATAAGGGATAATACTAAGATTTTGAATTTACCAATGCATATACCCTAGGAGTGTCATAACAAAGAGTGAATCAAGGCCCATTTTCATGTACCAGGATACCCTAGTTGAAGCCCAAAACTCCTTGTCAGTGTTTTCACTCCTAGGTACATCTGTGCCAGAGCTGCCTCTAACTGCTCGTATCCAGACATGGATGTATTTTCTTGATAAACTATTTACTCAATACTCACCAAATTTAGGGACGTTTTTATTGTGCTTAGTCTTATCCCTAAGGCTTCACTAGGGTTTTCTAATCATAATCCCAAAAATAAGTAAACCTATCATCTGATACCAACTATAACAACCCTGCTCTTTATTACACACTTAAACATGATTTATTATATAATGTATTCAATTGATACAACATGGATGATCAAGAGGTCCAGTGTATTTGGGGATTACGAAAATTACATAATGACTTAAAACATGAAACACACCATATTTATTGAAAACTTCATTTACCTAACCACTACTTTCTCTTGTGCCATGCAATGCATGGGATAACCTGAGGACATGCATAAGAAAAGGGTGAGCTATAAAGAGAAGTAATGAAATAAAAATGGAATAACATGAGTAATAAAATACATGTTAGACAATAGTAATATCAATGGAGCATAAGAGAAACATGAACATAAAGGTATGATAAAGCAAGATAATCATAACATGAAGATGTGGAAACAACAATTAACATGGAATTAGCATGATCCAAGGATCATTGCACAGAGAGAATGAGTAAACCCTCATGGAACATGAAACATGAGTAAACCCTCATTCCACTTGAATTAGAATGATTCAACACTCATTTCACATGACGTATCATGATACTATACTTTACCCAATGCATTTGAGTGTTATTAGGGTGCACCCTTCTTAAACAGTTCATTTCATGCATAAGTGTGCCACATACATCATACAACATGGATTCATTAACATCATAATTAATTACAAGAATAAGAGATATGGAATACATAAATGTAAATCCTCAATGAACAATTACATGATCATAAAGGTGAATACCCATGATAGAGTAGTGGGTATGCTATTCACTACATAATGATTTTGGCATGGAAATTTTGGTGTAATTTCAGTAGCATAACGACGTCAAATAGAAATTCGAAAAATGGGTTGATGAGAGGGAAAGGGTTATATCATCATTTATACATTAAATTTACTATAAGGGGATCATGGGACATAATATACCAACATACATAATTGAATTTAGAATCATAATACAAAATAATTTCTTAAATGTAAATGAGGAGAGAGAAATTCCTTACGGAATTTTGGCATCGTAATGGGTATACATGGGATGCATTAATGAGAGAGAAAAGGGGTCTATAATCACTAAAACATAAATAGGTAAGTATGGGAGAGGTTAAAAATCATACCCCAACATTTATAATTGAAAATACATGGATATAGAAACATAAAGAAACATAGACAAAAATGAGAGAGGAATAAATCCCTTACATGGAAGTGTGATCCCATAGACTTGGGAGATGGTTGAGAGAGGATTATTGGGAGATTGGAGTGCCTTGGTAGGATTATAGAGAGAGGATGACGGAGTTTGGATGAACTCCAAAGGTTTTGAGTGAAGAGGAAGTGGGAGCTTGGGTGGGTTTATATAAGAAAGGAGAGGGAACTCTTTATTATTTAGGTTTGGGACACCACCCATTAAACTAATCAAAACCACAAACCAGATCAGGTTTTATGCCCATGGTTTCAGCCAAAGGGGAGTGGAAAAAGATATTTTATACGGCCAATTTCCAAACTTCTTAAAATAATAGGGTTTCTTATGTGGAGGTGAGTCGCCCTCTCAAGGAAAACAATTTAAAAAGCTAAAATGTTTAATAAGTCTTGAAGGGTCCACTAAAGCTTTTTAAAATAAATCAAAAAAACACAAATTCCCATTATTTTAATGGTAAAACATATATTGGCTGAACATAATGTTCACAATATTTATTACATCAATATTTGGTCGTTATGATGTAATAAAACACATTATATATTTAAACGGTATTTGATTTTTACCCAAAAATTCGACTCTCAGAAAATTATGAAAGATTAACCATTGGATAATTTTGATGTCTTGATTCCAAAAATAATATTCATTTTATCTAAATAATTTTCTAAATATGTGATTAATAACTTTTAAAATAAAAACATACATTTATCGAAAATTCACGGGTTTAGACAAAAACAACTTCCAAACCTTAATAAAAATTACAATTGCATTCATAAAATTATACGATCATTTATATTTAATAAAAATTAATTTAATATTAATGATAATGTTTTATTAGAATATTATTTAATTCAAAAACACATTAATTCATAAAAATATATTTCTTGGTAGAATATTAACTAAAAATTCTATTTGCGCTTTAAAAACTATTTACAATGTACCAAAAATAAATGGAATGTATATTCTCTATAAAAGAATAATGTACATAATCATAGTACTAGGGTCTTGTAAGATAACCCCCTATAACACCCGCATAAGACCGAAGGGTATAGTGTCTGATGGTGATAGACTGTTGGGGTGGCTCAGATAACATCGCTCGGGTGGTAATCTCTACCAACATCCACTTCTCCCATGGACGGTTCCATTCGAGCTTAAAATGTTGAAGCTCATCTTGGGCTTGGTCAAGAGATAATCCCAATGACATCACCTCATTTCTGAGCTCTGACAAATGGGCTTCATATGGGGAAAGTCTACTGGATGAGGCCATCAGTTCCTTTGTCTGAGTGAATTGTATTCATTAAAGCCCTATATTTATACTAATCATGTAATCAGTATTCAACAGCTATATTAGAAAATTTCACAATTCCTGATGGTATTTTAAAATAAAAAAAACATAAAAAAATGACGTTTATATTTTATATAACAATTTTACATAATAATACATTTAATTAGATCAAGAGGAATTTTCATTAATTAATGTTTGGGTCTTTACACTTTTGGCCTCAAAATGGCGTATCATTAGAATAAGTTGATTCAAATGTATAAAATGTTTAAATGAGAACATTGTAAAATGGGAAATTAATTTTAACTATAGAAAATCTATATTTCACATTCCTAACCTAGAGACTTGACCCATCCATGGTAGTGAGTAGTGTGTGTTTCTCTTTACTTATGGTGTCTTCCTACGACTAGTCCTAGATTTTGAAGTAGGACGAGAGGCGTGTTAACTATAATAGGAAGGCTTCAGTACCTCTCCTAGTTTCTTGAATGCAATCCTATAAATTTATTGAATCCATTATGAGAAGTTTTTTTTAATTGTATCATTTTTCTGCCATGATTTCCTCTAGTCACACGCCCTGAAGGCAGCGACGATCTTGTCCCTAAGGTGGCGGGCCTTGAGCTACTAGTCTTTCCTCATTTTCAGCCATAGATGGATCCTCTTCTGGATCTTGATATAGGTCGTCGACACCCATTTTCAAGAGGTATTCTTGCGTATGATGAATAACATGAAATGCGGAGTGCGACCTACCACATGTATGGTAGAATTAATTTGGGTATTTTAGAGGTAGTATGCTAATAATTTCTTGGGGGATGGAGAACCATTAATTGTGGAATCTTGGATTGAAGTGATCATGTCTATATTCATGAATCTAAAGACACCAATAGAGTGGAGGGTCAAGATATATAATTAAATTCTACATGATTCAGCCATGTGGTGATGGGATTTCATCACCCAAGAGAGACATCATATAGAGATGGTTTTGGACAATTTCTAGAATGTCTTCTACGACTACTTCTTTCCCTAGAATCTGAGGGCCAATAGATCTAGAGAGTTTATAAATCTGCTATGTGGTACCATGTTAATTATGGAATACTCTTATCATTTCATTAAGCTATAACATTTCACTCATTCTCTAGCTTCTGATGATCTGATGTTTTTTAGTAAATTCCAAGATGGGTTGGGTTACGCCATTTGATCGTAGGTCAAAGTCATCAGGCTCATGACCATCACTAAAATCATGAACAAGAACCTATTAATAGAGTGAAATATTAGGGAAGTAGATGGTGCAATCTAGGGTAGTTTGGAACCTAAGGCTTCTATTGGATCTTCTTCTGTGTAGAAGTGATGCTTCGAAGAATATTATCGTGGTATCAGTGGTAAGGCTCCTTTTGTAGGTAGTTATCTTATCTTTCACCAGTGGGGACTGCTAGGGCACACCAAGAGGCAGTGTACACTAAACCTAGTTGAGTGTAGAGTATGTGGAAGGATGGTTCATTAACACCATTTCTACAGGACCTTCCCTCTAGTTCCTAGAGAGCAGTGATCTGTACCTAATCCTCGGTTTGGAGCTGGGTCAATAGGGTGATGATATTCCGGCATCTAGAATACCGTCCATCGTTCAGGACGAGGTGGAGGAGGAGAAATAGGCGATCATGCATATGATTCTTAGAGTTAGTAGTGTGGGCCTTCTCATACTAGTCAGACAGTGAATCAGAGCCGTGGAACATGCCAGTTATATGTAGTCCAGTCTCTGCCATAGGAGCACAGCACTGGACCATATACTGTATGAGGTACAATTATAGTTGCCTCAAATTTAGTTTTTGATTTTTTTGATACATGCTCATCTCACTCATTTATATCTGAGGTAATCATTGAGGTTTTGGGCCTTGACATCAAGTAGAATCATGGATTTATGACATTAGACACACCCTTAGGTATCTATTCAGAGGGTGTTTCCACTGCCAGAATTGCCTCCTTGAGGTTGGTAGTTACCTTTTCGAATGGAACCTATATATTCTTGACATGTCAAGTTTTCATATAATGACGGGTATGGACTGGATAATTCCCTATAGAGCCCATTTGACTAATATATTCATAGGGTGATTTTTACATCCCCATAGGTCATTACAAACATGTATAAGGGATAATGAGATGTTAGTGCGACACGAAAAGGACATGAGCAACATAGGTTGGGTAGTGTTATGACATATGTTACTAGTCTATACCTTGATGACATGGAGTTATAACCCATTATTTTCTTTACTATAGTGGATCATTTTAGAGACATTTTTCCTAATGATATCTATATTTTACCTCTGGTGCAAGAGGTAGTATTTACCATCAAACTTGTGCTAGGAGCAGTACTTATGACCATTCCCCCTTATAGGTTGGCACCTAAAGAGATTATGGAACATAATAATTAGTTGTATGATCTGGAGGATAAAGGTTTTATGCACCCCAACATTTCTCCTTGGGTTTCACCTATCCTCTTTTCCGAGAAGGTGGATGGAACCCTTAAGCTTTGTGTGGATAACCGTCGGTTGAATCTTCTCACTATCAAGAACTAGTATCTATTTCCTAGAATAGAGGAACTCTTTGATCATCTAAATGTAGATAATGTGTTTTCAAAGGCATATATGAGGTCAAGATATCACCAAGTTCATTTTAGGACTTCAAACATAACTCCCACAGCTTTCAGGATCATGTATGGTCTCTTCAAGTACCTGGATATGCTATTCGGTCTCACAAACGTACCTACTGTCTTCAGGGCTCTTATGAAGTAGGGTTTCTACCCATTCTTGAATAATTTTATGGTTGTCTTTGGGAATGATATCTTTTTGTATTCATACTCTATACACAACCATGAAAACCATCTTCAGATCACATTAAATATGCTGAGAGAGCATCAAATCTATGATAGGATCAGTAAATCCACTTTTGGATCGACAACATCCACTTCATTGGTCATATCATCTCAGATTTAGGAGTTTATATTGACCAAGAGAAAGTTAGAGTTGTGGTTTCTAGGTATAAGACCAATAATGTCTTTGATATATGATGTTTATTAGGGAATATTGGACTTTATAGACGCTTCATACAGAATTTATCATGCCTTACACTACCTCTTACATGTTTGAAAAAGAGGGGTGTGAAATTTTAATGTTACGAAGCTTGTGAAGCAACCTTTCATGAGATTAAGGTCAACTAAATTCAATGAGGACACTAATACTTCTAGATCTAGATATGTCTTATACAGTCTATTATAAAAAATTAGGTTTTAGTATTGGAGGTGTTCTGATGCAGGATGAGTGAGTCTTTTCTTATGTATCTCTTCACTTAAGGCCTTACGAGTGGAACTATACAATGCACGACCTCGATCTCACATCAATTGTGCATGCCTTATGCTGTTGGAGAAACCATTTATTAGGAGTGTATTTTTTGGTTTTCATAGACCAAAAAATCCTCAAATAAATCTTCACTCAGTGGGATTAAATCCCAGATAGCGTAGGTGGGTTGATTACTTGAAATCGTTTGATTTAAAATTTTCCTACACTTTAGGGAAAGGGAATTTAATAACTGATTCTCTGACCCAAAAAACGTAGAATCAAGAAGTTCTGTAATCTAGTGATGAATGGAAGCTTATGGTCTTGTTCTTAGATATGTGTGTTGAGGTTCAGGAGGACCATGATCATACTATTATCTCATCCTTGGATGTGACATCTACCCTTGTGGAATGAGTAAGGTTGAGGAAACTATCTAATACTGAAGGAATTTTCTTATGAGAAAGTGTCTCAGATGACGATACTTCTTCTGGTTGGATAGTCGATGGGGATGGTACTCTATTGTTCCCTGGGTATGTATGGGTCCCAATAGACATCATAGAAGACCTGATGCGGTTTATGTGGTTCATCATGGGAAGTTCACTCTAGTGTCACCAAAATATATCAAGATCTTTGACACCAACACTGGTGTCCTAACATGAAATGGGAGATAGTTAGTTTCATTTCATGATGTTCCACCTGTTTGTATGTTAAGGAAGAACATCAACGTCTGGTAGGGATTCTTCATCTATTTTCCAATCCTGAGTGGAAATGGGATGTTGTTTCTATGGACTTCATGATTGGTTTACCAACATTACCTAGTGGAAATGATGAAGTGTGGGTTGTCATTGATCATATGATGAGGGTCACACACTTCTTACCTATGTAGGATACCTTCATTGTAGTTGAGTTTGGAGTGATGTACATCAAGGAGGTGGTACGTATTCATGGAGCACCTTATTCTATCATTTCTGACATAGACTATTCTTTCATGAACTTGTTTTGGTAGGTTTTATAGAAGGTATTGGGTACATAGGAATTTTTGGGAATGAACTATCATCCAATGACTGATGGACAGACATAGAAGACAATTCTTGTGCTAGAGGACACACTTCGTGCTTGTGTTCTTTACTTTGGAGGTTCTTGGGAGAAACACATTCCCCTCGTTGAGTTCTCTTAAAACAACAGCTTCCAGGATATCATTGATATTGATCCCTATGATGCCTTTTATGGTAGGCCTTTTCTCTCACCTCAATTCTAGATATAGGAATGGGGGGAATATTTGCTTAGGCCTTGTCTCATTCATGAGACTACAGATAAGGTCCTGTTGATCAGAAATTATGTGTTTATAGCTCAGTCTAGACATCAGTCTTATGTCAATAGATGCCAAAAACATATCGAGTTTGAGGTTGGAGACCACACTAGTGCAGAAAACATTTTTTACGTCGGTTATTTTTCATTATTTACGTCGGTTTTTAGGCGACGTTAATACGGACGACGTTATAAATAACATTTTTTACGTCGGTTATTTAAAACCCGACGTAACATCCCTAACATCATGGTGTTTATCACGTCGGTTCATTAATAACCGACGTGAAACATGATGGGGGATGTGGATTTATAACGGTGGTTATGATATAACCGCCGTGATAAACCGCGGGTGGGGGGTTTAGCACATCGGTTATTATATAACCGACGTGCTAAACATGCGCAGGGGAGTTTATCACGTCGGTTATTTCTAAACCGACGTGATAAAACGCCTGGGATATCGTTTATCACGTCGGTTATGTCATAACCGACGTGATAAACCGTTCCCGGGCCTATTATCACGTCGGTTTCTTAAATAACCGACGTGATAAAAAGGCCTGGGAAACGTTTTAGCACATCTGTTATCCAATAACCGACGTGGTAAATCGATTCCCAAGCCTTTTAGCACGTCGGTTATATTAAGAACCGACGTGATAAAAGGCCCGGGAACGGTTTATCACGTCGGTTCTCGAAAAAACCGACGTGATAAACCCCTACCGATTTATTTACTACGTCGGTTATAAAATAACCGACGTGAAAGCGATATTTTTTTTAAAATAATTACACTGCTCTCACCAAAAAGCAACCAGAAACCAAACAACAAAAATAACCATGCCAGCCCTCCCCCAAGCCCCAACTGAACCCCACCCTCATCTATACCCACCTAACAACCTGGCCAGCCCTCCCCCAAGCCCCAACTGAACCCCACCCTCATCTATACCCACCTAACAACCTGGCCAGCCCTCCCCCACCACATTGGAGCCCCACCACAACCCTTGGACACCCCCACCCCTTGGACAGCCCCCCCACCCTCATTTACACCCCACGACCCCTAGTAAAGCCTCAAACACCCATTAGACACCCCTCCCATATCCCTTGGACACCCCCCACCCCTTGGACACCCCCACCCCTTGGACATCCCCCCCACCCTCATTTAGACCCCCAAGACCCCTAGTACAGCCTCAAACACCCATTGGACACCCCCCCCCCACACCTTGACAGCCCTCCCAGACCCCTTGGACACCCCCCCGACCCCTGGACACCCCCCGAGCCCTTGGACAGCCCCAAACACCCCTTGGACACCCCTCCCATATCCCTTGGACACCCCCCACCCCTTGGACACCCCCACCCTCATTTACACCCAACCGGCCCCTTGGACAGAACTCCCAGACACCTTGGACACCACTCCCATATCCCTTGGACACCCCCCCACCCCTTAGACACCCCCACCCCTTCGACCGCCCCCACCCTCATTTACACCCCCCGAACACTAGGACAGCCCCAAACACCCCTTGGACACCCCTCCCATATCCCTTGGACACCCCCCCCCCCCACCCCTTGGACACCCCCCACCCCTTGGACAGCCCCCTACCCCCTGGACACCCCCCCGACCCCTTGGAAACCCCCCCGACCCCTTGGAAACCCCCCCCATCCCCTTGGACAGCCCCAAACACCCCTTGGACACCCCTCCTATATCCCTTGGACACCCCCCACCACTTGGACACCCCCCACCCCTTGGACAGCCCCCCCCCCCCCCCCCACCCTCATTTACACCCAACCGACCCCTTGGACAGCCACAAACACACCTTGGACACCCCTCCCATATCCCTTGGACACCCCCCACCCCTTGGACACCCCCACCCTCATTTACACCCCCCCGACCCCTAGGACAGCCCCAAACACACCTTGGACACCCCTCCCATATCCCTTGGACACCCCCCAAACACCCACCCACCCCCTTGGAACCTCTCCCCCCATACCAAAATCCAGACCAGAAAAACCATCAACAGTAGACCAAAACAAGAAGTAGAGAAAAATTAAACATTCACTTATATAAAATTCAAAACCTACACTGTCAACTTCAAAAAAAACTAAATCCAACCTAAACGACTACGAAATACACAATTACATTGACAATATTCAAAATTACATTTTACATTAAAAACAACTAAAAGTCAATCAAACCTGTAAAATAATTTGACCACTCCACTTGTAAGTGTTTGATATCTTCAGCAGTAAAGGGTTGAGGGTCATCAAAAAGCTACAAAGGAAAAGGATAGTAGTCAACGTGTATAATGAATAAATCAAATTGAAATATTATGAGAAAGAGGAAATCTTACCAGGTCAAAACTCAGAACTGTCCCAGTTTTTATTATTTCATACATAAATCTTAACATGTAATATCCGCATTCGATGATGCCTTGTTGCTCATGACATTTCTGTTTGAATGAGTGTAAATTCAATATATTATTTTTATGTAATAAATCAAAATGTACAAATTATAAATGGATATTTACCTTCGCATGTACATATTTGATCTTGTAATTCCTTTTCTTTGCGCTTTTTCGAAAGTGGACCCTTGCCCTGTTAAAAAATGATACGAATGGGGTAAATTTAAAATTCATTATAATATATAAAACTATTGTGAAATTGAAACTTACGTTTCCAATATATTCTTAAAACTTTCTCGCATATCATCATGGAGAGAGCATATCCAATAAAGTGCTTTATACCTAGGGCAAAAAACCCCTAACATCCAATGATCCCTGATAAAAGGAAATTTAACGTTAGTGGTTTTTTATGCTAAAATATAATTAACTCTTTGAGAGGGATGTGTTTCATACCTCTCACAAAAAGGCATCATCCAACACTGTGTGATTACATTCTTTTCAAATCTATCAGCAATATAAATCATTCTTTGTTCCTCATCCAATGCACATGATTCAGGGGAAATCATTTGTGGGTCCAGGAATCCAAATACATCTGTCAGCTCATTCCTCTCACAAATTTTATACAGATACCTAATACAAAGAAGACATAAGTATACATTTTTAATAAATATAACGCAAGGAAAAGGTGTTAAGACTTACATGATAAAAATTTGCACCACGTTGATGCCCAACTTATCTCCATTGACAAACTCTATGATATCAGTTTTCATAATCCCCACAGTTAGTTCACGTCCACAGACATGAGCTTCCATTGTAAAGTTATAATGATCTGCCAACAAATTTGAATATCTTGACAATTTGTCAAGACAGCTAGTATCTGCATCTGATGTCATAGCTATCTGTCTTTGTTGTTGTCTATACAATATTTCTTTACCTTTGAAGTATTCCTGTAAAAATAAATTGAAAAATATATTAGTTTTCAAATGATAAAACATTAATAAAAATATAAAATAAAAGATATAAAATCCATACCTCTATGGTAATGAGTCGAAGAAGTCTGGATGGCCAAAGTAAAAAATGGCCGATACTATGTCCAACTGTCGTCACCTCATCTGTAGGTAATGGTATCTGAGCTGATCTATCTATAATATCCTGTACAGTGACCCTCTGATTCTCTACCTCTAACTGTTGATGATGAACTGTATCTCATATACAATATACCATCCCATATGCAACTATATGATGTTGAGGATCATCAACATACAACTCACAGTAAGTAGGTAGCTGCGGCGGAGGAGGAGGATCAAAAATGGGGTCCGCAGGCTGAGGTGGGGGAGTGGGAGCTACTGGGAGAGGTGGAGTGGGAGCTGCACCCTGAAATTGTCTTTGCAAGTCTGCAAACATAAACTGCACCGATTCTCTAATCTTTTCCTCCATTTTCGCATTAATATTATGGACATCAGCCTCCAAGGATTCTATTTTTTTTTATAAACTCCCTCAACGTTAGAAGTTGAGGAACGTGGCAACACTTTTCTTACCGATACACCTGCCGTATATCCTCTTACACGGCCAGGATGTTCGGGCTTTCCCAATGCCACAGATAAAATATCTTCCCTCCCAGATGGTGTAAATGTCCCCTGTGAACTCTGCTCCTCAAGAGAGTCCTGTAATAATTAATTGAACATTTCTATAATGATTTGAAATATATGACGAAAATAGTAAACTTAAATAAATAAAATAGATATCTTACAATCCTCTCAACTACGAGTCTCGATTCTTCCGAAAGATATTGTCCTTTTTTGCCCTTCCGAGCTCTTTTCCATTTCTCATGTCTAGATGGAGGGGATGGAGGGGCCACCTCTCCAGAGCTTGAAGACTCAGCTCTTAGTTGTTGAAATTTTTCTGCCATCATTTGTTCTTCCAATAATTCATACCCTCCCCGAGATAAACTATGAGGGTATACATTTTTGGATTGGATCTCTTGATGAGCTTTTCTTGTTTGCTGTAAATTAAGAATAAGTAATCATTAACAAAACAATAATAAGATCATTTATACAAGAAAGCTTATAAAAGTTTACATTTCCCTTACCAAAAATGATTCTTTTCTTCTCCTTTCAAGAAATTGTCTCCATGTGTCTTCATCTATAAAAGGATATATACGACATGGATTCTCACAACTCCTATGACCATAAATGAAATCAGATGAGAGGGTTGATTTGAAATCCCTCCATCTCCTAGCAGCCAACGATAAGCATTTCTTCCTGACTCCTCCAGTGTCAGGAATATCAAATGTCATCTGATAAAAAAGAGGTTAAAAATATTATATATACTAGAAACATTTAAAGAACAGTCAAACAATAGCAAAAGATCTTACCAAAATGGTCTCCCACAACTGAGAAATTATCGCTTTATCAACACTTCTCCAATCATCATAGAGAATGCTTACTTTGCTCTTAGCCTGAGTTGCTACAAAACCCTTAAAATCTTTAGCATTTGGACCTCTAGGAAGATCATCATCATCAAACTCCACGACTATCCTCTCCTCCTTCGTACGGGCAAGTGATAATTTTGGTAAACGTGTGCACCCACGCTTACCAACCTTTGAACTCTTTTTCGTAATAGGAGCATGTGAATGTTCCTCCCCAGATGTATGACCAATATGCTCATCTCTAGAATCATGTGGCTGATCAACTGATTGATCTGTCATTTTCCTTCAAATCAAAAAAACAAACATTAGTTCACAAATATACAAATTGAAATATTGTAATACTACTTAACCAGAAAATAGAAAAGTGTACTAAATTACATAATAGTAAACATTGGTAATATGGTAAGCATGTAAAACAATGATAAACATGGTAAACACAGTCTGTTGTACCCCTCTCTCTTGGATTTTAATGATCA
Organism: Viscum album; assembly: GCA_963277665.1. NCBI lineage: Eukaryota > Viridiplantae > Streptophyta > Magnoliopsida > Santalales > Viscaceae > Viscum > Viscum album. Next base: position 1,031,195,639 of record OY728121.1, on the reverse strand, counting down.
CAATCACTCTTATTATGTTCTAACTTGTTTTCAAGTGTTTTTGTTGATAGGAAAGAGGTTGCCAAGGAGTTGGCCCAAGAAAGCTGAAAAGTGGACTCACTGAGTCCACCGGTCAGCCGGTGTGAGCTCACCGGCCTGCCGGAGGACCCAGGCAGTGGACTTGCCCACTGCCTGGTGTCACCGGCCGGCCGGCCGGTGGACCAGATAGAGAGCCTTCCTCTCTGTCTGGACCACCGGCCGGCCGCTGGCTCACCACCGGCCGGCCGGTGGACCAGACAGAGAGCCTTCCTCTCTGTCTGGACCACCGGCCGGCCGCTCGCTCATCACCGGCCCGCCGGTGTTCCACCACCGGCCGGCCGGTGCCCCCAGGACTTCTCCTCTTTATGGTTTTTATTGTTTTATAATTTTGGTTTGATACATGTTTTAATAAGTAAAAAATTTACAATATCTAACATTATATGAAAAAACTAAATGTAAACAAGAAATAAACATGTGTTACCTATAATTTTAGGAATGTACAGTTGGATTGTTTTCCCAAATTCCTTCGTCGTGATCGTTCCTTATGGCACAAACCATGTCTTCAACAAACTCATCATTATGTTCTGTTAATCTTTCCATGGAAGTAGGGATGTCACATGAATCAGCATCTTCATCAAATTCATCCTCACCAACATATTGTTTTTTCCCTTGTAAAACAACAGCCCACTGCATATCTGATTGATCTACTACATAGAAAATTTGTTTGGCATGTGTTGCCATTATAAAAGAATCAGTTGTGTCTTCCAATCTATTCAGATTAACAAGTGTCATTCCAAATTCATCGTGTCTGACACTGTTGTTACCAATAAACCATTTACAGTTAAAAACATGAACTTTAATTTTAAAGTAATCAGCCTCCCATATGTCTTCAATCACTCCATAATATGCACTTGATGCCGAAATTGGGTTTCTGTCCTTAGCACTCGAAAAATGCATTGCTTCTGCAAACACCAATACACCACTATTCTGAACTGCACTTCTGTTGTCCTGAGCTTTCGTATGAAATGTATAGCCATTAATGTCATAAGCGGACCATGTTATCACATTTAAAGATGGACCACCCACTATCCATTTTAATGTCTCTGATACATCTGATCTACCAAGCAAGGTCTTTTTAAACCATGGAAAAAAAGTTTTGTTGTGCTCATTCAAAATCCACATTTCTTTCTTATTTGGATGACATTGTTTCAACTCATTAATATGCAATGTGATATACGGTTGAACATCAGCTATGTTATTCAAGATGTATGATTCTAACTTCTTCATCTATTCAGATGACAGTGATTTGACTTTCAAGCCACGAATCCCCTTTCCCTCTTTATTAACCCGTTCATGGAGAGATGGAGGCAAACCTATGTGTTGTGCTGTAGCCAAGTAGCTCGTACAAAACTCTGCTACCTCCTCAGAAATATACTTTTCAATAATGGAGGCTTCAGGTCGATATGGATTTTTAACATATCCCTTTAATATTTTCATATACCTTTCAAAAGGATACATCCAACGAAGATATACAGGTCCACAAAGCTTTATTTCTCGAACCAGATGAATCATTAAATGCACCATCATATCAAAAAAAGTTGGAGGAAAATACATTTCCAAATGACAAAGTATAAAAATTGCATCCTTTTCCAAAATGTTCAAAGCATTCACATCAATCGCCTTGTTACAAATTGAATTGAAAAAATAACACAACCTCATTATAGTCTTTCTGACATGGATGGGCAATAATCCACGCGGTGCAACTGGTAGAATTTGTTGCATCATGACGTGACAATCATGTGATTTCATACCTATCAACTTCAAGTCTTTCAATGAGACAAAATTTTTTACATTTGAAGAATAACCTTGAGGCACTTTGATATCATGAAGACACTGACAGAAGCTACTTTTCTCCCTCTTCGATAATGTATGACAAGCAGGGGGAAGAAATGTTCGTCTTCCTTTAGGAGTGGGAGCTAACCCCAAACGTATTCCCATTGATAGTAGGTCTAACCTTGCATTCAACCCATCTTTTGTCTTTCCTTTAATATCTAGCAATGTTCTGATCAAAGAATCACAGATATTCTTCTCCACGTGCATGACATCAATATTATGTTTGACTTCATGATACCTCCAATATGGTAGCTCAAAAAATATTGACCTTTTCTTCCAAATATGTCTATCATTACCAGATTTCTGTGTCTTTCCCAACGTCACATCAAGGTTTTTCACCCTCTCAAAATAAAAATCTGGGGATAAAGGTTTTGGAGCAGTATCAAATTCTTGTGAGCCATTGAATGCCTTTTTTAGTCTTCTATAAGGGTGATCCATAGGCAAAAACTTTCGATGACCCATGTACACTGTTTTCCTCCCATGATGCAATTGACAATATGACGTCTGTTGTTCGCAAATTGGACATGCTTTATGCCCTTTAACACTGTATCCAGACAAATTTCCATATGCTGGGAAGTCATTTATAGTGAATAGAAGCACTGCATGTAGTTGAAAATATTCCATTTTATAAGAATCATACACCCTAATACCATCAGCCCATAACCGTTTCAAATCATCAATCAGCGGTGACAAGTATACATCAATATCATTGCCGGGTTGATTTGGACCAGAGATCATGATACTCAACATGACATATTTGCGCTTCATACAAACTTCAGGAGAGAGGTTGTAAATTACCAATAAAACAGGCCATGAACTATGTGTGCTACTGAGGGTTCGGTATGGATTCATTCCATCTGTGCACAAGCCTAGTCTCAGATTTCTAATTTCATTTCCAAATGTAGGGTACTGGGCATCAATTTTTTCCATTGTGGACAATCAGCTGGATGACGTATTTTTCCATCACATACCCGCTCATCAGCATGCCATCTTAACCTTTTTGCATCATGTGAATTAGCAAATAAACGTTTGAAACGAGGAATTATAGAAATATACCAAAATACCTTTGAAGGGAGCTTTGTAATATCTACATCAGCTTGTGATTTTTCTTTCACCTTATACCGTGATGTCCCACATTTAGGACACTCTTTCAGAAATTCATATTCCATCCTATATATAATGCAGTCATTCGGACAGGCATGTATGTTCCTGTATCCCAATCCCATCGGGCATAATATTTTTTTGGCCTTATAATGTTAATCTGGAAGATCGTTATCTTTTGGAAGAATGTCTTTCATCAATTGTAGTAGCTCTGTAAAACTTCTGTCACTCCATCCATGTTTCGCCTTCAGGTTAATCAATCTTAACACCGCCGACAAAACAGTAAAATCTGTACAACCAGGATATAATGGTTTTTTGGCATCACCATATAGACGTGAAACTGTCGGTTCTATCTCAATTTGTTCTGCTACAATATCGTGAATCATTTCTTCAATTCCATCGGAGTTACCATCTTGCGATTCATTATCATCAGTGACATTCTGTCCAGTTTCGCCATGCCAAATCCAAGGGTTGTAACTCGGATTGAAACCATGAAAAATCAGATGATCTTTTATCTCTCTACTTTTCAACTTCTTCATATTCAGACATTTCAGGCATGGACAGAAAAAAATGTCACTACTTGGAACATTTCGTTTAGCAAATTCCAAAAAGGCATCAACACCATCCTCATATTCATTGCTCATTCTATGTGCCGTAATCCAACTTCGAATCATTATTACCTATAACAAATAGAAAAAATATATATATTTTTTAGATAAGACAAATATATGTTTATATGAAAAAAATCATAATTTGAATGTAAACAATTTTGAAATATAAAACAAATCGATGTGTATTTAAAAAAATATGCTTGAATATTATTTTTTAAACAAAATATAGTAAGATATAACACCCCCCTGGACACCCCCCGACCCCTCTGGACAGCCCCCCGCCCCTCCTGGACACCACCCCCCACCCCCTACCCCCTTGGACACCCCCCTGGACATCCCCCAACCCTCTGGACAGCCCCCCCACCCACCCGGACAACCCCAAATACCCTCTGGAGAGGCCGCCACCCACTTGGACAGCCCCCCACACCCATCCAACCCCTTGGACACCCCCTGGACACCCCACCGACCCCTCTGGACAGGCCGCCACCCCCTTGGACAGCCCCCCACACCCACCCATCCCCTTGGACACCACCCTGGACACCCCCCGACCGCTCTGGACAGCCCCCGACCCCTCTAGAAAGCACCCCCACCCCTCCTGGACACAACTCCCCACCCCCGACCTGCTTGGACACCCCCCTGGACACCCCCCAACCCTCTGGACAGCCCCCCACCCCTCCTAAACACCACCCCCACCCCCTACCCCCTTGGACACCCCCTGGACACCCCCCAACACCCACCCACACCCTTGGACAGCCCCCCACACCCACCCACCCCCTTGTAAACCCCCCTGGACACCCCCCGACCCCTCTGGACAGCCCCCCACCCCTCCTAGACACCCCCCACCCCCTACCCCCTTGGACACCCCCTGGACATCCCCCAACCCTCTGGACAGCCCCCCCACCCACCCGGACAACCCCAAATACCCTATAGAGAGGCCGCCACCCACTTGGACACCCCCCCACACCCATCCAACCCCTTGGGCACCCCCCCTGGACACCCCACCGACCCCTCTAGACAGGCCGCCACCCCCTTGGACAGCCCCCCACACCCACCCATCCCCTTGGACACCACCCTGGACACCCCCCGACCCCTCTGGACAGCCCCCGACCCCTCTAGAAAGCACCCCCACCCCTCCTGGACACAACTCCCCACCCCCGACCTGCTTGGACACCCCCCTGGACACCCCCCAACCCTCTGGACAACCCCCACCCCTCTTAAACACCACCCCCACCCCCTACCCCCTTGGACACCCCCCTGGACACCCCCCAACACCCACCCACACCCTTGGACAACCCCCCACTCCCACCCACCCCCTTGTAAACCCCCCTGGACACCCCCCGACCCCTCTGGACAGCCCCCCACCCCTCCTGGACACCACCCCCACCCCCTACCCCCTTGGACACCCCCTGGACATCCCCCAACACTCTGGACAGCCCCCCCCCCCACCCACCCGGACAACCCCACATACCCTCTGGAGAGGCCGCCACCCAGTTGGACAGCCCCCCACACCCATCCAACCCCTTGGACACCCCCCTAGACACCCCACCGACCCCTCTGGACAGGCCTCCACCCCCTTGGACAGCCCCCCACACCCACCCATCCCCTTGGACACCACCCTGGACACCCCCGACCCCTCTGGACAGCCCCCAACACCTCTAGAAAGCACCCCCACCCCTCCTGGACACAACCCCCCACCCCCGACCTGCTTGAACACCCCCCTGGACACCCCCAACCCTCTAGAGAGGCCGCCACCCACTTGGACAGCCCCCCACACCCATCCAACCCCTTGGACACCCCCCTGGACACCCCACCGACCCCTCTGGACAGGCCGCCACCCCCTTGGACAGCCCCCCACACCCACCCATCCCCTTGGACACCACCCTGGACACCCCCCGACCCCTCTGGACAGCCCTCGACCCCTCTAGAAAGCACCCCCACCCCTCTTGGACACAACCCCCCACCCCGACCTGCTTGGACACCCCCTGGACACCCCCAACCCTCTGGACAGCCCCCCCACCCCTCCTAAACACCACCCCCACCCCCTACCCCCTTGGACACCCCCCTATACACCCCCCAACACCCACCCACACCCTTGGACAGCCCCCCACACCCACCCACCCCCTTGTAAACCCCCCTGGACACCCCCCGACCCCTCCGGACAGCCCCCCACCCCTCCTGGACACCACCCCCACCCCCTACCCACTTGGACACCGCCCTGGACATCCCCCAACCCTCTGGGCAGCCCCCCACCCACCCGGACAACCCCAAATACCCTCTGGAGAGGCCGCCACCCACTTGGACAGCCCCCCACACCCATCCACCCCCTTAGACACCCCCCTGGACACCCCACCGACCCCTCTGGACAGGCCGCCACCCCCTTGGACAACCCCCCCCACCCACCCATCCCCTTGGACACCACCCTGGACACCCCCCCGATCGACCCCTCTGGACAGCCCCCGACCCCTCTAGAAAGCACCCCCACCCCTCCTGGACTCAACCCCCCACCCCCGACCTGCTTGGACACCCCCTGGACACCCCCCAACCCTCTGGACAGCCCCCCCACCCCTCCTAAACACCACCCCCACCCCTACCCCCTTGGACACCCCCCTGGACACCCCCCAACACCCACCCACACCCTTGGACATCCCCCCACACCCACCCACCCCCATGTAAACCCCCCTGGACACCCCCCGACCCCTCTGGACAGCCCCCCACCCCTCCTGGACACCACCCCCACCCTTACCCCCTTGGACACCCCCTGGACACCCCCCTGTAAAAGGGAAACCCATCCAAATGGACACGCCCCAACCCTCTCGGGGATTTATAGAAAACGATGAAAAATTAGTGAAATCATAAAATTAGTCAATATTGCAAGTCGAACTAATAGATCTAGGGACTATAAATAAGATTATGGTGACAAAACGAGTTAAAAGGGTTCGCAATCGATGAATCTTAGCTAGTTTCAACAAAAAAATCACAACACATATATATATACTATCCGCGAAAAAAAACGAACGAGTGGGAGGATTACCTGAGTGCTGCGAGTTTAGATGATTGATCCGAGGAGATTAAATATGAGAAACGATGATCGCAAAACGAATCTAAACCAACGAAATGGACGAGCCGATTCGGGTTTATGCGCGAGAGAGACGAGTCGCGACTGTCGAAGGTAAACTCGCGAATGACAATGCACGGGTCTGGGTAAATTTTTAAATGAGTTATCACGTCGGTTATTCAATAACCGACGTTATAATATTTTTAAAAACATTTATAACGTCGGTTATTCTATAACCGACGTAAAAAACTTCCTCCGATTCTTTTTTTACGTCGGTTATAAAATAACGGACGTTATAAAGGGCTCAAAATCCGCGTTTTTTTACGTCGGTTATTCCATAACCGACGTCAAAAACATCTGCGGATTCTTTTTTTACGTTAGTTATTTTATAACCGACGTAAAAAGGCCTTCAAAAACCGCGTTTTTACGTCGGTTATTGAATAACCGACGTAATAACACGAACATGTGTCGATTTGTTACGTCGGTTATTAAATAACTGACGTAACAAACACCCCCCTCTTCTGTTTTTTACGGTGGTTAATGTATAACCGACGTAAAAAACAAAGCCGCGCGATTAATAACGTCGGTTATAAAAATAACCGACGTTAAAGGTGTACTAAACACAGGTTTTTACGTCGGTTATTAAATAACCGACGTAAAACACCTCGTTTTACATATTATGACGTCGGTTTTATATAACCGACGTAAAAAATTGTGACGTAAAAAATGTTTTCTGCACTAGTGCCAGTTTTTCCTGAATTTCTCACCTAGGTTGGGGAATAGATATGTTTGGAAGTAGGGTAAAATATCACCGAGATTCATTCTCCCCTTAGAGGTTTTGAAGCAGATTAGACCAATGGACTACTAGCTGGAACTTCCTCAGAGATATCAGTCTTTTCATGATGTTTGTCATGTATCTCAGCTTCACAGATATTATCCAGACCCATCTCATCTGTTTCTGCCTAATAAGGTTGATCTGGATATGGATGATTCTTTTGAGGAGTATCTGGTGTGTATTGTTGATTAGAACATGAAGACACTCTGAGGTAGGTCTGTTCCACTTGTATGGTTCCTATGGAATCACAACTGAGTACAAGAAAATATTTGGGAGCAAGAAGCTCATATATTATTTTAGTATCCCAAAATATTTGTTGATAGTACTTTTTCCCATCATAAAGAAAACTATGGGATGAGTTTCTATAAGGAGGGGATGTTGTAACGACCTGACGTTTTGACAAGGTATGGATTGTTGGGTTTTTTATTTTGAATCATTCATTTCGCCTTGGTAAAGGTAGACTATGGCCAAGGGAATGCCTGAAGAGAATACTAGGTTGGTTCGGAGCCCATGGGTCTGAAAAATATGGTTATAGGATGTGCTACGTGGTTAATGGAAACTCTGTGACCCATGACACATGGTTTGTGTAAACTGTGTGGTTGTAGACAGGGGCACCTTCATATCAACACAGTTTTTCGTTAACCATTCATACTAGGTGCATGGCCATGCGACCTTCAGTTGGTAGGGGGCATAGCCTTAATGCATGGGTTATGAATGGTTTGTAAACTGTGTTCAATGGGATTTGGGGAAAAATTACCATTTCCCCCCTCTTTCATCTTAAAATCTAATTTCCTTTTTTGTTCACTTCCAGCGGATAGAACCAGTGGGTTCCTATCCTTTGAGATCCAAAACCCTCAATTCAAGGTTTTATCAAGAGGTTTAGTCCAGTGATCCATCCTTGATCCGGTAGAGGTGTTGGATCCCTTGTGAAAGGCTCCCTAGTCTCTCTACCCCTATCTTCATTCTTCTTTCCATCTATTGTGCTATTTGGATTTAGGCTCACATGCCCTATTTTAAGGGAATTGGACTGAAACTCAAATCTATTCCAACCAGAATCAAATATGAGGCCGATATCAAGAAAGGTTATTCCTACATCCCTAAGGTATGTGGTCACATAAGTTTCCATTTGAGTTTTGGCCGTTTTGTATTTATTTCATTTTTCCACTAGCCAGCCTTTGTCGAGATACTTTTTTGTGTTGATTCCTTCACGTATAAATAACCTCAGTGCCTTGATCTATGATATTTGGTTCTTTTTTAGGGTTTATACACCATCATTTATCTATATGGACACCCATAGGTCTTCCACCTTGAAAATGGCATTTCGGGCCAAATGGTTCAAAATACATGGAACCCAATTTATCTCCTAGATTGGATTTTAAATCAAATATAAATTGTCCTATGTTTAATTGTTGTTTGAAAAGGGGCCTCAATGTTTCTTATCCCCATTTTAATTAGAATTTTCCAAATGGGAATGTGAGTATTTGACCATGACACTTTGGACTTGACATCATTCCTTGAAATGGATTTTTCAAGTTAGGAAAATTAGATGGTTGTATTGTGTAGGTTGGATAGGATGAGATGGATTAAACTTTAAAGATGAATTGGATTTAATGGAATGGATTCAAGGGAGGTAATTTCCTTCCCATTATTATAATTTTTTTTAATAATGTAATTACATGAAATGGTTTGTTTGATTAAATTGAAATGATGTAAGATGGTTTTTTCCTTATGTTATATGATATGAATGGTAACTCCACAGCTATGATTGTGAGCTTATGATATATATATGGGTGGGATACATTCTTACCCCATTCTAGTTACTATCTCTATATGCAGGTATGGGTGGGAGGCATTCTTACCCAACACCAGTTGTGATATTTATAAATGTGTATGGGTGGGAGGAATTCTTACACGATAACAATTATATATTATGGAATGATGGTAAGGGACTCAGCAAGGAATAGTGAACAAATCCCCCCTTACATCATCATCTGTCTTACTAAACCATGAGTAAATATTATTAGCTCATAGAATAAAGTTGGATGCCTACCTATTACATCACAGGTCAACCCAACAATTTATAGATATTTAAATATGGTTACATGATTAGACACAACGAATTTATGATGAAGCGGGTAGACCCACTAGGTATCCTTTAGGAACCTGAGCGGGAGGTTATTTATTTATTCTTCTTTGGTTTACTTTCCAGCTTAGTGTTGCACACTATTTACTTCTGAGCGCCTACTTAGATTACATGTAGACACCATTGGTGGTGGCATATAGAGATCTTTATCTCACACCCTACTCAGGACACCATTGGAACCCGAGAAGACTATTTACCTATAGTTATAGATAGAGGAAAGCACCCATCCTCAGGTTTTTGATTCATATTTCTTAGATGGATCTTATGAGTAGATGATCGAACTTAGGCTCGAGATGATATGGAGTAGTTTTTGGCTTTTTTTCCTTTTTAAACTTTTTTAGCATGCATGTTTCCTGCTTCCTATTTCCATTTTTACTAGCATGTCATGAATCCATATTTATATTAGACACTTACTGTGAGGATTTTGGTTATTATATTTAGTTATCTATTTCATTAGATTCTTAGTTTTTTATCTATTTTCTATGATTATGATGTTTAATGTATTTGTGTGTTGTATATGCTTTCTGCTATTTTTTACTCTTTGTTATATCCAATGTGTTACTTTGACATGGGGGTATATTCTCCCAACTAGTGGTCAAAAACCCATTGCTTATGGGGAGATTCTATAGGGGTCATGTGGCCAACTGGAGTTGGGCCATGGGTTAAGTGGCATATAGGTCTACAAGATCACATGGTGATATTTCATGGCTCATATCTTCATGTTCATTTCAAATACCCGTGGAGTTTGGGTATTTCCTCTCACACAATGTGCAACCTTCATTTCTAAACACTCTACATGAATGCATGCATCTCAAAAAACCAAGTGACTCAGGTTCATTATTTTTGAATACCTGTAACATGCATATCATTCACACAACCTCTTCATTAAAATTATATTAATTCAAGTGAAACTGTATGAATATATTATCTCGATCATACCTAATGGATTATCATGCATTAAATTTTCCAAGAGGATCTATTTCATCAAATGATCATCATGGATTGATATCTATTTATTCATGAATAACAGTGCATGAATATTTGGTAAAACATGTGTCTATATCCCACATGGATCTCATGACATTAAAACAACTTTAATTAATTCATTCCTGGTCTTCTATTTCGTTCAGTAGATGCAGGAATGATCTCCACATCTCATTAATGGAGGATGATCCGCATGAGGAGAATATCCTCTGGTGGTCAGGGATGAAGATGGAATAACTCCCTCAATCGAAAAAATAATATTAGATAGATTGGAGATAAAAAGAAAAGTCCATATATATTTAAATGTTGGAATAGTAACATCACCATATTTCTCGCATATCTATTTCTCATCTGGGTAAGGTTGTAGTTTACCACGCAATGCATTCCTTTAACTTTCCAAAAGCAAGCATCACGGTACACTCTTGAATCCCAATTGTAACTTACCCTTCCATCTCTCTCCACCATAGTGTTACCCTATACGGTGTCACTATGACTTCTCCCATGCTCTCCATGTGGGAATGCTTTAGTTAGAGACTTATTCATGGGACCACCTCTCTACTTCCATGCAGGATGCATGAGATGTTTCCCCCATCTGTTTGAGGTCCACTTCCCACATATGTGGGGTTGAGTGGGACCATGTAGATCAAATGGTTTTCCCCATTTTGTTTATATAAGGCACATTCAAATACATAGAATTAATATAAGTAAAATATGGATATCCAAGACTTATTCAATAATAAATTCCTTAAGAAAATTCTCTCCTAAACATTATGATGTTCCTATCATGAGGACGATGTCAAATTTTGTTTCTGTTGTCAGGGAATAAAAATTTTCCTTGGTGGGTTTTCCATTTTTTTTCAAAAAAAAAATACAAAAAAAAAACAATAAATGAAAATGAAACAAAATGTACACTATCATATATTTTACTGATGATTATTTATTTGACTTTTTTTATGTGAAATAATTTTATGAGGATGTGGAATTGTTCCAATTTTGGTTGGAGACCCAACCAGTAAGAGAGATTTTTGATGCTACAAGGGTTGTGACACATTAGACTAAACACCAGTATGTACAGAGGTTCAATGGGATAAAAAGGTTCAAAAGGGGAAGAAACCTACCAAGAAAGATATTTTGGATACTAAAAGAATCATAGACTTTCTAGGACCCACCTACCAAGCTCCAGAGGAACAAAAGAGTATTTCATCACCCCAAAAAGCCATTGTTGTTTCTCCTTCTAGAAACCAACGTAGTAGAAGGGGGAAAAGAAACAAAAGGAGAGATAAGAATATGGAGCTACCTTTTTTGAGTTTGAAATAATGCTGATAGAAATTCATGAGCTGCATTTAGAATCATATTTCAATGGTTGGAAGGATATAGGGAAGGAAGACATAGAATAAACTAATAACATAATGGTAGATCATTTTATTTCTATCACTTAATTTGATGATTTTATGTGTTATAAATTGTCTAATGGTTTTTCCATGCTTCAACAGGATGAACCAGAATAAGAAACCATTACCTTTTCCTTGGAGGACATAACATCAGATATCATTTTCTTTCAAGAGAGGCTAGAGTAGGTTGACTACCTCACTCCTTCCATAAACATACTCCCAGGAGCACTCGTGACACTTGGAAAAGAACAAGCTGGACATATTAAGGGAGTTTCCAATATTATGGATAATTTTTTCAATAGTTTTAATACTACACTTTTTGATGTTAATTATAATGTTGATTTTACATGCATAGACACTGATGAGTCAGTTTCATTGTGTGACTTCCTATACAGACTGGGAGAAAACAATTAAGCACCCGAGTTGGAATATTATTCATTCCATGCTATTGAGGAGGAATTTATTGAGTTGTGTAGAGGATTAGAAGTGGATGATGACACATATTTTGTTTTAAATAATTTTTTTTGAATGGAATATACTATAGGAAAAGTAAAATCCTAGAGTTTCTTTCTTATAACCTGTGCACACCCAACATCATGCTGTAGATGGAGGGTAGTACCCCTAATTTCTTCCCCTCTATCACTTCAGATAAAGTATTTCACTGTTAGGGATAAGGATTTGTATGAAGCTAACCAAGGGGTACATAACAAGATGAATGTATTTGAAGTTGTGAAGAACCACATCTGGTGGTTCTTGAGCAAGAAGCCTCATCCCCCATCATATTTTTGTTGATCCAGTGACTGTCCAGCTATGGAAAATCAAAATATAGCACCCCCATGGGTGTAATCCTAATATTACCCCTTTTAATTTCTTAATTTATTTTCTTTATGCACGTTTTTTTTAAATTTTGGTGTTTTATTTTTGGTTAATAAACAATATTATCTCTATGTGGAAATTAATCAATATCAAAGGGCCCAGATCACTAAAATTCCACATTATAAAACTCCCTAAATCAAACCTGGTTGCATTTATTTTTTCTATTTATTTCTTGAAGACTAATGCTAAAATGATTTCATATTTTTGGTTTCTAAATGGTGAATCTTTATTTATTGTATAAATCTAATAAAGGGAGACTTCATTTTGGGGGAACTTTTAATTAAAAATCTACAGATTCAAGGAAGTGTTGTTCTTTTTCTCCATTTATTTGCTTATATGTTACTAGATGATACAAGTTGATAAGTGTGGGGGATTCTACTCTGATTATTTTTTTAATTGAAATTTTGTTTCCTATTTGGGTGATTTATTATTAAAATATAGAGAGTTTAGAAAAATGATCTTATTTGTGAAAATTTCTTACAACCCATTGTTTTCACATTCCTGTTACTTTTGTTGTATACTATACTACATTGATCATCATGATACCATTTTAAATTCATTGATTAATAATTTTTATTCTTATAAATTCTTAAAGTATTATATTTCAAAAAAAATTGAGTGTTTCTTGTTCCTTCTAGTGGTCGGTCGGCCTTTTCTTTTTGTTTCTTCTCTTTTTTTTGGCAAGTATTATTTTGAGCTTCACTGCTACCCCTCCTCTTTCTTTTATGTGATTAATTGATCATTTGTATTGAATTTAGATTTCTCCCACAATGAGAGTAAACATTGGGGACAATGTTGAGTTTTATGTGTGGGGAAGTGGGGTTATTTTTTTCACTTCTAATTCGCAAAAAAAAATTTATCAAAAAATAAACGATTGTTTTTTAAAATATTCAAAATTCATTAAAAAAATTTCAAAATTAATTAAAAAAATTCAAATTTCCCTTCACAACCTGAGGGTCATTTGGAATCACCTTTCACTTAAAGTCAATCTTGTCTAGTGGATAATTACTTCAGGTTTTTTAGGGTTACATTGAGTTTTACACTGTTCGGAATGAGTGATTACTGAGTGGAGTGATTGCTATTTTTTAGTGGTTTTTCTTGTTAGGAACTAAGGAGAAAAGTATGATGAGATTACTTTTTTGGACTTATGACCATTAATTTAGGAAACCAGATATTTAAACTCAATATTAGAGAACTCATATTTTAATAAAAAATAATCATATAATTGAGCTTACTCTAATGATAATTATTTAAGTCCTTTGTAACTGGAGTAAAATGGGAAAATGAGATCCCATAGTGGGTATCTAAGATAGGTTCAACAGGATTATTTATATTAATAAATAAAATCCATTTTCAATTTAAATAAGTTCTACGCATAGTGGTTTACACAAAAATATCGCTAGGAAAAATTAGAACAATGTGCTCTATCAAAAATAAAGCCATTTAAGAGAGGTGAATTTTGAACCCAAATAAAGAAGGAAAAATTGAATTAATTAAAGAGCATTTGAGTTGCATCGATGAAGTGATTAAAATAAAATTGAACTTTTAAATTCGTGGAACCTAGGAGAATGTAATATTTTTTGGTGCCTTTGGATATGTTTTTAATTCTACTTGATTTAACATGTCATCACTCCCAAAATTTAAAATTAAACTAGAATTGAAGTAAGTCAGTTAGTGATTTCATATAGGAGGCATCACATATTTTATAATAAATGAGTTTTTTCCCCTTGATTTCCAATGGCTATTTAAAGTCAAGCTTGAACCTTTCAATTTTTGAGAACATCCTTGAAAAGCTGGACCCACTTCCAGATTTTGTGCATCTATTCATAAAAGTCTTGATATGTAATTTTTGAACTGACTATAAAATAATTACTTATTATTTTCAAATTCAAAATAATGTATTTGTTTGAGTAAAAACAAAGATTCAATCCGATTCCTCGACAATGACACCAAAATTTGATGTCATCTTTATCATGAGGACGGTCATGTTTACATTTATAAAACCCAAGATATATCATAGTGGATAACCTTGGGGTCATTCTCAAGGAATCACTGTTGAATTCCCTAGTGGTATTTCTAAAAATATTTCTGTGTTTTTTTATATTTTTAAAACAAAAAACTAAAACAGTCATTATAGTGTTGATGAACATAGTGGAAGAGAAGGTGAAATAGTGAATAAAGACAAAGTCCAACAATGTAAATAAAGGGAACTATGAAGAACATAAAAATATAGAGAGACACAAAAAACAGTTAACAAGAAAAATGACCATACAAAAGTTAATCCACCATCGACTCACTATCATGGATCAACTAGAAAATAAATCAACAACTTTGAACCTCACTTAGTGGATGACTACTGACTCTGATCACACACCAATATCACATAAAATTGGACACATGAACACATAATTTCTTCATCGCCTGAGGATCCCACCATATTGAAAAATTAATCCACCCAACCAACTCATTCTGAAAAGAAATTCTCACAAGTTGGAATGAATCTAGTGAGATGTTTAGATCGCATGACCCATATCAATTTCTCAGTTCAAGAAATTGAGAGAGGAAGGAGAGAAGAAATAATGAGATAAAGCAACAGATTTTTCATGTGAAAGGGTTCTCTCTAACTCACCCTAGATCATAGTTCCAAACTGCTATGGTGAAGAAGAAGAAGACGATGATGATTTTAGTGAATATCATATCTCTAAATCATGTTGGGATTAACTTCTTGGATCTCAGCTATAAAATTAGTTATCCATCACTAGAGATTGGATATCACATAAAAATGTGCAAACAATTGAACAAAGCAACAAAATTTAAACAAAAATCACAGATTTAATTAAAAAATAGAGTAGTAGGTATTTACTTAATAGAAAAAGAAAACAAAAAAATATAAAAGTGTAAGATGAAGGTGGAGTGGGGATCCCATCACCGATTTCAAAGACCACTATTCTAATTTCCGCTATTTGCGACGGGAGCCCATCGTAAAAACACTTTTGTGATGGGGTCCCACCACAAATCGACCATTGCACAAAATTGCATCGTAACTAGTATTTTTTGGAATGGGTCCATCACAAAAAATAATATTTGTGACAGGAAGCAGTCCCATCGCAAATAGATCTCCGATTGAATACATTATATATACAGGAACATATCGCGATGGGACCATCACAAAAAGTAGTTGCGACGAGCCCGCCGTCTCGTCGCAAATAGCTCTCTGTTTATATATGTTATATATACCTAAATCTGTTGTGATGGCCCCATCAAAAATAAGTTTTAATATATATATATATATATATATAATATTTGCGACGGTGTCCCATCGCAAAAGGTGTCATCGCAAATACGTAATAAAATGAAAAAAATAATAAAATTATGATTAATGAAAAAATAATATTAATATTACTAAAATGAAAAAAATTATATTAGAAATCTCAATATTCATAAAATAATATAAAAAAATCATAAATAATAATAATAATATTATTATTAAAATAAATAAACATTAAAAAATATAATACAAATAATAAATAATAAAATAATAAAACATTAAAAATAATAAATAAAAAAATAAATTATGCAATATTCGCACTAATATAAAAGACAAAAACTGTAAATAGTTCATATTAAAAATTTTTTTAATTCAAATTTTTTTAACAGAACAAAAATTTACTGGGGGGGATAATCTTCTGGAGGAGAAAGAGGAGCTTGAGGAGATGGTGGAGGAAACTCCATCCCTAAACTAAGAGTCAGAAGGCGGATGTACTCCATTGGCTCATGCTGCTACTACTATCATCGACACATGTCCTCCTCATGCTACTGTTACTACTGACACATCTCTTCCTACTGCTTCTACAAACTCTCTATAAGCTCAGTTTTAGCTCACAACTTTTTTGGATACTCTGAGCCAGATGATGAAGCCTCCCCATGCTATCTTGTGGAGTTGGACTCTGACATCACAGTAGTACCATAATAAGTCTCAGGAGTCAAATGATAGCCGGTACCAACTACTCGGCCCTTATCGAAGGCATACTGGGTCGCCTGTATCTATGCCGCCTCATTGAAATTGTGGGAACTAATCTAATCAGCCGTCTCGGCCTGACTCTCAACCCGTGTCTGAGAGGGTATGAAATCCTATGACTCCTTCAGTTCAATTTGAAATTAAAATAGTGAAAATATTATATACAGTTTTTTTTTCAAACTGAAAAAGAAATAATACTAACCACAATCTAACACTGGAGATCACCTTTAATCTCTCCAGTTGTTGGATCACTATACATCCTCCGATAAACGTTGTACTCTGTAATATCGAGATTCTTGACTGCCTATATGAATATAAAATAAACTGTTTATATTTAATGTTATATAAAATATTTAAAAATGATACTAACCAGATGACCACTAAGCGTGCCGAATATACGACTACCAGCTCGATGTGTCACCTCCTGTCTTTCCTGGTTCTGCCGGCCCAATTAATATCTCCTCTAAAATCCACCACTCAACCAGTGTAAACATAATCCATACCAAACATGAGATGAAATGTACTCTAGTCGGTGGTCTCTACATGAGTCATCAAATACTGTCACTCCTACATTCTTAATGGTTATCCTTCTCAAATTGTTAAAAAACTGATGGAAACTCTCACACATATACACCTCTCATGCCTCGAGGATATCATCATGCATGATATCATCGATTGAATACCAAAAAACCTACACATATTTTCAATTTAATTCTCTACAATAGAGATATAAATCCTAACTCTGGGCAAGACAACTATAGAGTCATGACCCCCAAGTGCCGGACGCCACACATTTGGAAAAAACATTTCTCTATGTGTTCATTATTTTTTTTTATAATTTTTTTTTGTTTTTTTGAATACTCAAATTAAACTAAAATTGACCCCAAAACCCTATGCTATAATAAAAGGGACCCATGAACTCAAATTTACACCTCCGATCCATTAGACGTGCATTGTGGCATTTTTACTAAGAGGATGAAAATGTAAACTTTGAAAAATCACATCGGACAACCGCACTTTCCAAAAACTATGCTCAAGAACTTAAACATGCATTAAAATCAGAATCAAGGCATGAAAAATTATTTGATATCCAATTTCAGAGGTTGCAATGTGTGTTATCATGTTCAAGGTTAATGGAAATTTTCTTTCCATGCATGTTCTTATTAAAAAAAATAATTTTTTATTTCATCTCCCCCCAACATAGAATAACACTATCCCTAGTGTTTAAAGAAAAGAAAATTTATAAGGGGGTAGGATAGGAGTTCAAAGAGGAAATTGAAGATGATAAACATGGAACAAATTTACCTGGTTTTTGAAGTTGAAGTTCATGATGCTCCAGATTACTGCTTTAATCTCTTGGGGGATGTAGACACCTCCTTGATTGAACATGTATCACCCAAAATAGTTTCTGAACCATAAAAAGAAGAACAAAGAAGACAAAACAAACTACATAATAATTTATTTAAAACCAAGTATCATCAATTTTATGGTTTTCCCTCTTTTTTTTAAATCAAACTAATGATTCATTGTCTTCTTTTAAATTTCTAGGTAAGATATTACTCAGTGATCACACCGCATGACATGGATGAATACGGTGCTCCCCTTTCATACCCATCCACACTCATAAAAGAAGAACAGGTCAAGAGTCTATTTTTTTTAACCTACAAAAAACATAAATAAAATAAAATAAACTATTGATACATTGTCTTCTTTATATTTTCTGGGTTAGGTATTACTCAGGGATCACACCGCGTGGCACAGATGAATATAGTGCTCCCCTTTCATACCCATCCTTACTCATAAAAGAAGAACAGGTCAATAGTCTATTTTTTATTTTTATATTTTTAAAATATCAAAATAATTTAATAATCCTATTTGAAAAATAAATATGATTCCAAAAATATTGGAAACATGAAAACCATGGGTTGCCTCCCGTGCAGTGCTTTTGTTTAATGTCGATAGCTCAACTTGTACCCCTGAAATTATCCAATTCCAACTTTGGACATTTTAATTATCCCATCTTTTTCAACTTCAATAAGATTGAGATTGATTATTTTTTTGAAATTTTTTTCATGTAAAATCCTATTTTCTACAATGATTGGTAAAATCCAAGGAATATCTGAAATGGTTGATCGAGTTGAATATCTAGTATTGCCTAAGACATCAATGAACAGTCCCAATTTTATAGTTTCAAGAGGAGAATAAATTGAAATTTCATGGTATTGGTTATAACCATTTAAGAGTGATGAAGAAAGGATAAAAATTTTGAGTTCGGTTTGACAAACATTTACAAAATAAGAATGGAAATTTGAATAAAAAACAGTTTCTTTTCCATGAAATTTAGAAATAATTGGTTCATTTTGAAAATAAGATTCATCCTAAAAATTGTCCAGTTGAAAATCTTAAGTGTGTATGGGATCAATGGTTTTTATTTCTCCTAATTGTTCAGTGATTGGTGGTCCTAAAAATTCACTAATGGAACCATGTTCAGGAAACTCAATCCATGATGTCATGTTATTATCATTTGAATTCAAAAAATCAATTTAATCCTGATTTAAACACTCTTCATCCTGACTTTCAACATATCCTGACCAATTCAATTCATTATCTAACTCTGAATTCCCAAATTCTAAAGTGAGTTCTTCACATGTTTTAAAGTTTTATAGTTCTAACCTCAAAGATGAAACCACAGAATTCATTATCTCTATTTGATTACACAATCGTTCAAGAATTTTT
The DNA here is from genome assembly GCA_963277665.1 of Viscum album. Taxonomy (NCBI): domain Eukaryota; kingdom Viridiplantae; phylum Streptophyta; class Magnoliopsida; order Santalales; family Viscaceae; genus Viscum; species Viscum album. Next base: position 1,031,175,978 of record OY728121.1, on the reverse strand, counting down.
TCAGGAATAGAGTTGATAGATGTTTGTAAATCATGGACTTCCTCATTATATATATTTTTAATCATTCTTGATAGGTATGGAAATTGATCTTTTAAACAGTTAGCATCCCATTGATCGTTCATGTTATCGAGTGTGGGGTAATCATTCAAGTGTTGATGAATGTATTTTTCTATGTGAGGGGATTCCCATTGTTGATTTTCTATTTGATTCCAGCCCGATTTTATGAAAAGAAATTATTGATGATACTCCATTGGAGTTGAATGAAATTTGGATTTGGATTTTTTTTGGACACACGAAAAAAGAAAGGGGAAAATAAAAGAGAAATATAGGTGAGAAAAGAGAATTTAGGTGAGAATAGACGGTGGGTGTCTAAAAAAACTTACTTGGGTCCCCGGCAACGGTGCAAAAATTTGGTTGTGCCCAAATTTACCCTACCGGTAAAAGCGGTCGTTGAAGTACAAGTAGGGATCGAATCCACAGGGACCGAAGAAGAAACCTTGAGAAACTTTGATTAGATACAGGATTGGCTATGAAGTGGCCAACTATGGTGTTGATTGTCTTGAAGAAATATTTATTTAATTTAATGAACAAAACCAATAAAATTACTTGAATTAAAACAACTAATTAAGGTGAGTCGATACTAGGTTGTCTCTTGGGCTTGATTGGATGTATTTGGTTTTCATTTGATTTTCTGTTCGTCGGTTCAAGAGTTATCCCTTAAATGAAATAATTCCTCAATATCATTCTCCGATTTAATCCATACACAATTTCAAGGCTAATATCCAATTCACTTAGAGGATCAATTAAATGAGCACTCCAAGGAATTGGATCGTACTAGCACTCAAAATGTGTCACCATTAAAGTCGGTGAAGACAAATAAGAAGATAAATCAAAGAAAGGAACTCTTAAAATAATGAACAAATTTAATAATTTAAGAACATAAAATAATATTCAATCCATCCCATGAAACTCCCTAGGATCAACCCATAAAAGTTTATCCCTACATTGATGCTACTCTATCAATGGAAGCGGGTAGTTGACTTAAAGAAACGTGATTGAAGAAGAAAAACATTAATCAAAATGAACACTCCACCGTTGTGTGATGAATTCACAAGTGCGGGTGTGAATAAATTCACACTTCGATTAAACAGTATCAACGGGTGAAGAAAAGGAAAATAAAAAGTGAAGAAGAAGAAATTTTATTAAAATACTAAACATGAATGAAAAACTTACACTTGAGAAATTGACAATTCCATTACAAAACGAAAGCGAGAAATTACAATTGAATGAAAAACTTGGATTCAAAGAAAAATCATAGATGATAATTCCCTTCACCACCATATCCTTATATAGGAATATTAGGAGCCTTAGGTCCACCACCCACAATAAATTCACCCCCCAACAATTAATAGAGTCAAAACGAGGGTGAATAATCAAAAGGAAATTGACGTTTCGAAGTTGACCCGGAAAACTATCCAGATTCATTCACCATTTTGAAGTTCGAATATTTAATTTATGGAGGCCGAATCTTGAAGGGTCTTAGAAGACAAATATCTTCCTAAAGGTACATTCTATCCGATGACAAAATTTCAGGACATTTGTCTCAGCCGTATGGATGTTATGGTCGAAATGGTGGGACGACTTTATGTGCTTTAATGTCGGGTCCGCCATTTAAATCTCAGCTTTAGATCCCTTTATCATCATGAATATTTCAGAATTAGATCTGGCCACAGTTGAATAAAATGAGACACATATTTTTCTCTTTCTACTGTATAAATTTGAGTTTCATTGGGCTTGTTTTGTGAGCCCCACATTTGTTTGATGGGCCTTAGGCCCATTATGCTTTCTCCAGCAAAGTTCTGCATTCGGGCGCAAAATTCACCATCTTCCCTTGGGATTCATACATAGGACCTAAAAGATAAAATGTTCCAAACAAAGTGATCAATAATATCCCATAATTTAAAATTCAGAAAATTAATATAATGTTGTACACAAACAAAACAATGATTGGGTCCAAATTTTCATTTTAAAAAAGAATTGCATTTTAGATGAGAAATGAAGTTCTATTTATGTAATGCACTAAAATCAATGTTTAAGGACTTTGGAAATATTAATATAAAGATATTAAAAATCAATATTAGCCACTTTCAGTGACTAATCACACCCCCAAATTGAGTTTTCCTAGTCCCGAGAAAAAAAATTACAAATATGAAATTCAAATCCCCTTTTCAAAAAACATTTTAATACACATTTCTCACCCAAATATCTCATACCAAAAAAATTGTGGAACCCATAAAAATCATTTAAAAAAAGCTAGGTCCATTATCATATCCCAAGACCAAGACCATTCCTTTGTTCAAATTAATCGCCACATTTCATCCAATTTCAATTAAGCATGATAAAGTGTTGTGCATCACAAAAGATATGGGGCCCATTTTATTGTTCAAGGGAAAAATATGGAAGCGCTAGGTGGGAATCACATTAAACCTTAATATGAGTTTCCATTTTTTTTTGAATTTTTTGATGATTTTTTTATCCACAATAGATATGAAAAGACTAACTCTGGTCAAGACAACTATGGATTCACGATCCCCAAGTGTCAGACGCCACACATATTGTCAATTCCATTCTCTACAATAGAGATATAATGCCTAACTCTGGGCAAGACAACTATAGAGTCACGATCACCAAGTGCCAGACGCCTCACATTTGGACAAAACATTTGTCTATGTGTTCATTATTTTTTTTATAATTTTTTTCTGTTTTTTTGAATACTCAAATTAAACTTAAAGTGACCCCAAAACCCTATGCTATAATAAAAGGGACCCTAGAACTCAAATTTACACCCAAGATCCAGTAGACATGCATTGTGGAATTTTTACTAAGATGATGAAAATGTAATCTTTGAAAAATCACATCAGAAAACCACAATTTCCAAAAACTATGCACATGAACTTAAACATGCATTAAAATCAGAATCAAGGCATGCAAAATTATATGATATCCAATTTTAGAATTTGTAATGTGTGTTATCATGTTCAAGGTTAATGGAATTTTTCTTTCCATGCATGTTCTTATTAAAAGAAATCATTTTTTATTTCATCTCCCCCCAACATAGAAGAACACTGTCTGTAGTGTTCAAAGAAAAGAAAAGTTATAAGGGGGTAGGAGAGGAGTTCAAAGAGGAAATTGAAAATGATAAACATGCAACAAATTCACCTGGTTTTTGAAGTTGAAGTTCATGATGCTCTAGATTACTGCTTTGATCTCTTGGGGGATGTAGCCACCTCCTTGATTGAACATGTATCACCCAAAATAGTTCCTGAACCATAAAAAGAAGAACAATGCAGACAAAACAAACAACAAAATAATTTATTTAAAACCAAGTATCATCATTTTTATGGTTTTCCCTATTTTTTTAAATCAAACTAATGATTCATTGTCTTCTTTTAAATTTCTGGTTAAGATATTACTCAGGGATCACACCGAGTGACACAGATGAATACGGTGCTCCCCTTTCATACCCATCCATACTCATAAAAGAAGAACAGGTTAAGAGTCTAATTTTGTTAACCTACAAAAAACATAAATAAAATAAAATTATCTGATGATACATTGTCTTCTTTATATTTTCTGGGTAAGGTATTACATAGGGATCACACCGCGTGACACGGATGAATACAGTGCTCCCCTTTCATACCCATCCTTACTCATAAAAGAAGAACATGTCAACGGCCTATTTTTTATTTTTATATTTTTAAAATATCAAAATGATTTAATAATCCTATTTGAAAAATAAATATGATTCCAAAAATATTTGAAACATGAAAACCACAGGTTGCCTCCCATGCAGCGCTTTTGTTTAACATCATTATCACGACTTGTACCCCCCAACTTATCCAATTCCAACTTTCGACATTTTAATTAACCCATCTTTTTCCACTTCAATAAGATTGAGATTGATTATTTTTTTGAAAATTTTTTCATGTAAAATCATATTTTCTACAATGATTTCTAAAATCCAAGGAATATCTAAAATGGTTGATCGAGTTGAATATCTAGTATTTCCTAAGACATCAATGAACATTCCCAATTTTTTAGTTTCAAGAGGAGAATAAATTGAAATTTCCTTGTATTGGTTATCAACATTTAAGAGTGGTGAAGAAAGGATAAAATTTTTGAGTTCGGGTTGATAAACATTTACAAAAGAAGAATGGAAATTTGAATAAAAAACAGTTTCTTCTCCTTGAAATTTAGAAATAATTGGTTTCTTTTGAAAATAAGATTCATCCTGAAAATTGTCCAATTGAAAATCAGAAGTGTGTATGGGATCAATGTTTTGCATTTCTCCCAATTTTTCAGTGATTGGTGGTCCTACAAATTCACCAATGGAGCCATGTTCAGGAAACTAAATCCATGATGTCAAGTTATTTTCTTTTGAATTCAAAAAATCAATTTCATCCTGATTTAAACACTCTTTATCTTGACTTTCAACATTTCCTGACCAATTCAATTTATTATCTAACTCTGAATTCCCAAATTCTATAGTGAGTTCTTCACATGTTGTAATGTTTTGTAGTTCTAACCTCAAAGATGAAACCTCATAATTCATTATCTCCATTTGATTACACAATCTTTCAAGAATTTTTTCAGGAATAGAGTTGAAAGATGTTTGTACATCATGGACTTCCTCATTATTTATATTTTCAATAATTCTTGATAGGTATGGAAATTGATCTTTTAAACAGTCAGCATCCCATTGATCGTTCATGTTATCGAGTGTAGGGTAATCATTCAAATGTTTATCAACGTAATTTTCTATGTGAGGGGATTCCCATTGTTTATTTTCTGTTTGATTCCAGCCCGAGTTTATGAAAGGAAATTGTTGATGATACTCCATTGGAGTTGAATGAAATTTGGATTTGGATTTTTTTTGGACACACGAAAAAAGAAAGGGAAAAGGAAAACAGAAATATAGGAGATAAAAGAGAAGTTAGGTGAGAAAAGAAGGTGGGTGTCTAAGAAAACATTCTTGGGTCCCAGGCAATGATTCCAAAATTTGGTTGCGCCCCAATTTACCCTACCGGTAAAAGCTGTTGTTGAAGTACAAGTAGGGATCGAATCCACATGGACCGAAGAAGAAACCTTGAGACACTATGATTAGATACGGGATTGGCTATGAAGTGGCCAACTATGGTGTTGATTTATTTGAAGAAATATTTATTTAATTTAAAGAACAAAACCGATAAAATTACTTGAATTAAAAAAACTAATTAAGGTGAGTTGATCCTAGGTTGTCTCTTGGGATTTATTGGATGTATTTTTTTTCATTTGATTTTCTGTTCATCGGTTCAAGAGGTATCCATTAAATGAAATAATTCCTCAATATCATCTCCAATTTAATCCATACACAATTTCAAAGCTAATCACCAATTTAATTAGAGGATCAATTAAATGAGCAACCCAAGGAATTGGATCGTACTAGCACTCAAAATGTGTCGTCATTAAAGTCGGTGAAGACAAAGAAGAAGATAAATCAGAGAAACTCTAAAAATAAAGAACAAATTTAAGAATTTAAGACCATAAAATAATATTCATTCCAGCCCATGAAACTCCCTAGGATCAACCCATAAAAGTTTATCCATCCATTGATGCTATTCTGTCAATGGAAGCGGATAGTTTACTTAAAGAAGCGGGATTGAAGAAGAAAAACATTAATCAAAATGAACACTCCATCGTTGTGTGATTAATTCACAAGTGCGGGTGTGAATAAATTCACACTTCGATTAAATGGTATCAACGCGTGAAGAAAAGGAAAATAAAAAGCGAAGAAGAAGAAATTTTATTAAAATACTAAACGTGAAAGAAAAACTTACATTAGAGAAATTGATGATGCCATTACAAAACGAAAGCGGGAAATTACAATTGAAAGAAAAACTTGGATTCAAAGAAAAATGTTAGATGATAATTCCCATCACCAACATCTCCTTATATAGGAATATTAGGAGCCTTAGGTCCACCCCCAAAATAAATTCACTGCCAAAAATTAATAGAGTCAAAACGAGGGTGAATAATCAAAAGGAAATTGACGTTTCGATGTTGACCCGGAAAACTGTCCAGATTCATTCACCATTTTGACGTTCGAATATTTAATTTATGGAGGCCAAATCTTGAGGGGTTGTAGAAGAAATATATTTTTGTAAATGTGTATTCTATCCTATGTAAAACTTTTGGGATATTTGGCTCATAATTTTGCAAGTTATGGTCGAAATGGTGGGACGACTTTATGTGCATTAATGTCGGGTCCACCATTTAAATCTTAGCTTCAGATCCCTTTATCATAATGAATAATTCAGTATTAGCTCCAGAAACAGTAAATAAAACGATCCTCATATTTTTATCTTTCTACTGTATAAATTTGAGCTTCATTGGCCTTGTTTTGTGAGCCCCACATTTGTTTGATGGGCCTTAGGCCCATTATCCTTTCTCCAGCAAAGTTCTGCATTTGGGCGCAAAATTCACCATCTTCCCTTAGGATTCATCCATCTAACCTAAAAGATAAAATGTTCCAAACAAAGTGATAAAAAATATCCCAAAATTTCAAATTCATAAAATTAATATAATGTAGTACACAAACAAATGAATTATTGGGCCCAAATTTGCATTTTAAACAAGAATTGCATTTTAGATGAGAAATGAAGTTCTATTTGTGTAATACAATAAAATAAATGTTTATGGACTTTTGAAAAATTAATATAAAGATATTCACAATCAATATTATCCACTTTTAGTGACTAATCACACCCCCCAACTTGAGTTTTGCTAGTCCCGAGCAAAAAAAATTACAAATATGAAATTCAAATCCCCTTTTCCAAAAACATTTTAATACACATTGCTCACCCAAATATCTCATACCAAAAAAAATTATGGAACCCATAAAATCATTTAAAAAAAGCTAGGTCCATAATCATATCCCAACCCAAGCCCATTCCTTTGTTCAAATTCATCACCACATTTCATCCAATTTCAATTAAGCATGATAAAGTGTTGTGCATCACAAAAGATATGGGGCCCATTTTATTATTCAAGGGAAAAAATGGAAGCTTTAGGTGGGAATCACATTAAACCTTAATATCAGTATCCATTTTTTTGTTTTTTTTGATGAATTTTTTATCCACAATAGATATGAAAAGACTAACTCTGGGCAAGAAAACTATGGAGCCATGATCCCCAAGTAACGGACGCCACACATATTGTCAATTCCATTCTCTACAATAGAGATATAAAGCCTAAATCTGGGCAAGACAACTATAGAGTCACGATCCCCCAGTGCCGGATGCCACACATTTGGACAAAACATTGCTCTATGAGTTCATTTTTTTTAATTTTTTTTGTTTTGTTTTTGAATACTCAAATTAAACTAAAAGTGACCCCAGAACCCTTTGCTATAATAAAAGGGACCTAAGAACTAAAATTTACACACAAGATCTAGTAGACATGCATTGTGGCATTTTTACTAAGAGGATGAAAATGTAAACTTTGAAAAATCACATCGGACAACCACACATTCCAAAAACTATGTTCATGAACATAAACATGCATTAAAATCAGAATCAAGGAAAGAAAAATTATTTGATATCCAATTTCAGAGTTTGCAATGTGTGTTATCATGTTCAAGGTTAATGGAATATTTCTTTCCATGCATCTTCTTATTAAAAAAAATCATTTTTAATTTCATCTCCCCCCAACATAGAATAACAATGTCCCCAGTGTTTAAAGAAAAGAAAAGTTAGAAGGGGGTAGGAGAGGAGTTCAAAGAGGAAATTGAAAATGATAAACATGGAACAAATTCACCTGGTTTTTGAAGTTGAAGTTCATGATGCTCCAGATTACTGCTTTGATCTCTTGGGGGATGTAGCCACCTCCTTGATTGAACATGTATCACCCAAAATAGTTCCTGAACCATAAAAAGAAGAACAAAGAAGACAAAACAAACAACATAATAATTTATTTAAAACCAAGTATCATAATTTTTATGGTTTTCCCTGTTTTTTTTAAAAAAACTAATGATTCATTGTCTTATTTTAAATTTCTGGGTAATATATTACTCAGAGATCACACCGCGTGACAAGGATGAATACAATGCTCCCCTTTAATACCCATCCATACTCATAAAATAAGAACATGTCAAGAGTCTAATTTTTTTAACCTACAAAAAACATAAATAAAATAAAATAAACTGATGATACATTGTCTTCTTTATATTTTCTAGGTAAGGTATTACTCAAGGATCACACCGCGTGAAACGGATGAATACAGTGATCCCCTTTCATACCCATACTTAATCATAAAAGAAGAACATGTCATCAGTCTATTTTTTATTTTTATATTTTTAAAATATCAAAATGATTTAATAATCCTATAAGAAAAATAAATACGATTCAAAAAATATTGGAAACATGAAAACCGTAGGTTTCCTCTCGTGCAGGGATTTTTTTTAACGTCGTTAGCTCGACTTGTACCCCCCAACTTATCCAATTCCAACTTTCGACATTTTAATTAACCCATCTTTTTCCACTTCGATAAGATTGAGATTGATTATTTTTTTGAAATTTTTTTCATGTAAAATCCTATTTTCGACAATGATTGGTAAAATCCAAGTAATATCTGAAATGGTTGATCGAGCTGAATATCTAGTATTGCCTAAGAAATCAATGAACATTCCCTTTTTTTTAGTTTCAAGAGGAGAATAAATTAAAATTTCATGGTATTGGTTATCAACATTTAAGTGTGGTGAAGAAAGGATAAAATTTTTGAGTTCGGGTTGATAAAAATTTACAAAAGAAGAATGGAAATTTGAATAAAAACAGTTTCTTCTCCGTGAAATTTAGAAATAATTGGTTCATTTTGAAAATAAGATTCATCCTGAAAATTATCCAGTTGAAAATCAGAAGTGTATATGGGATCAATGTTTTGTATTTCTCCCAATTGTTCAGTGATTGGTGGTCCTAAAAATTCACTAATGGAGCAATGTTTAGGAAACTCAATCCATGATGTCAAGTTATTATCATTTGAATTCAAAAAATCAATTTCATCCTGATTTAAACACTCTTCATCTTGACTTTTAATGTTTCCTGACCAATTCAATTCATTATCTAACTCTGAATTCCCAAATTCTAAAGTGAGTTCTTTACAGGTTGTAAAGATTTGTAGTTCTAACCTCAAAGATGAAACCTTAGAATTTATTATCTCCATTTGATTACACAATCGTTCAAGAATTTTTTCAGGAATAGAGTTGATAGATGTTTTTACATCATGGACTTCCTCATTATTTATATTTTCAATAATTCTTGATAGGTATCGAAATTGATCTTTTAAACAGTCAGCATCCCATCGATCGTTCATGTTATCGAGTGTGTGGTAATCATTCAAGTGTTGATCAACGTAATTTTCTATGGGAGGGGATTCACATTGTTGATTTTCTATTTGATTCCAGCCCGAGTTTATGAAAGGAAATTGTTGATGATACTCCATTGGAGTTGAATGAAATTTGGATTTGGATTTCTTTTGGACACACGAAAAAAATAAGGGGAAAAGAAAAGAGAAATATAGGTGAGAAAAGAGAAGTTAGGTGAGAATAGATGGTTGGTGTCTAAGAAAACTTACTTGGGTCCCTGAAAATAGCGCCAAAATTTGGTTGCGCCCAAATTTACCCTACCGGTAAAAGCGGTCATTGAAGTACAAGTAGGGATCGAATCCACAGGGACTGAAAAAGAAACCTTGAGACACTTTGATTTGATATGGGATTGGCTATGAAGTGGACAATTATGGTGTTGATTGATTTGAAGAAATATTTATATAATTTAAAGAACAAAACCAATAAAATTACTTGAATTAAAACAACTAATTAAGGTGAGTTTATCCTAGGTTGTCTCTTGGGCTTGATTGGATGTATTTGTTTTTCATTTGGTTTTCTGTTCATCGGTTCAAGAGGTATCTATTAAATGAAATAATTCCTCAATATCATTTTCCGATTTTATCAATACACAATTTCAAAGCTAATCACCAATTCACTTAGAGGATCAATTAAATGAGCACTCCAAGGAATTGGATCGTACTAGCACTCAAAATGTGTTGTCATTAAAGTCGGTGAAGACAAAGAAGAAGATAAATTAAAGAAAGGAACTCGTGAAATAAATAACAAATTTAAGAATTTAAGAACATAAAATAATATTCATTCCAGCCCATGCAACTCCCTAGGATCAACCCATAAAATTTTAGCCCTCCATTGATGCTATTCTATCAATGGAAGCGGGTGGTTGACTTAAAGAAGCAGGATTGAAGAAGAAAAACATTAATCAAAATGAACACTCCACGATTGTGTGATGAATTCACAAGTGCGGGTGTGAATAAATTCACACTTAGATTCAATGGTATCAATGTGTGAAGAAAAGGAAAATAAAAAGTGAAGAAGAAGAAATTTTATTAAAATCCTATATGTGAATGAAAAACTTATATTAGAGAAATTGACGATGCCATTACAAAACGAAAGCGGAAAATTACAATTGAAAAAAACATGGATTCAAAGAAAAATGTTAGATGATTATTCCCTTCACCACCATCTCCTTATATAGGAATATTAGGAGACATGGGTCCACACCCACAATCAATTCACCCCCAACAATTAATAGAGTCAAAATGAGGGTGAATAATCAAAAGGAAATTGACGTTTCGAAGTTGACCTGGAATACTGTCCAGATTCATTCACCATTTTGACGTTCGAATATTTAATTTATAGAAGCCGAATCTTGAGGGGTCGTAGAAGACCAATATCTTCTTAACTTTGTTCTATATCCGATGTTAATATTTCAGGACATTTGACTCAGCCGTTGGGATGTTATGGTCGAAATGGTGGGACGACTTTATGTGCATTAATGTCGGGTCCACCATTTAAATCTCAGCTTCAGATCCCTTTATCATCATGAATACTTCAGAATTAGCTCCGGCCAAAGTTGAATAAAATGATCCTTATATATTTATCTTTCTACTGTATAAATGTGAGACTCATTGGGGTTGTTTTTTGGGCCCCACATTTGTTTGATGGGCCTTAGGCCCATTAAGATTTCTACAGCAAAGTTCTGCATTCGGGCGCAAAATTCACCATCTTCCCTTGGGATTAATCCATAGGACCTAAAAGATAAAATGTTCCAAACAAATTGATCAATAATATCCCAAAATTTAAAATTCATAAAATTAATATAATGTTTTACACAAACAAATGAATGATTGGGCCCAAACTTTCATTTTAAACAAGAATTGCATTTTAGATGAGAAATGAAGTTCTATTTATGTAATGCACTAAAATCAATGTTTATGGAATTTTGAACAATTAATATAAAGATATTAACAATCCATATTAGCCACTTTTAGTGATTAATCACACCCCCTAACTTGAGTTTTTCTAGTCCCGAGCAAAATAAATTACAAATATGAAATTCAAATCCCCTTTTCCAAAAATATTTTAATACACATTTCTCACCCAAATATCTCATACCAAAAAAATTATGGAACACATAAAAATCATTTAAAAAAAGCTATTTCCATAAGCATATCCAAAGCCTAAGCCCATTCCTTTGTTCAAATTCATCGCCACATTTCATCCAATTTCAATTAAGCATGATAAAGTGTTGTGCATCACAAAAGATATGGGGCCCATTTTATTGTTCAAGTGAAAAACATAGAAGTTCTAGGTGGTAATCACATTAAACCTTAATATGAGTATCCATTTTTTTGTTTTTTTTGATGATTTTTTTATCCAAAATAGATATGAAAAGACTAACTCTGGGAAAGACAATTATGGAGTCGTGATCCCCAAGTGCCGGAAGCCACACATATTGTCAATTCCATTCTCTACAATAGAGATATAAAGCCTAACTCTGGGAAATAAAACTATAGAGTCACAATCCCCAAGTGCCGGATGCCACACATTTGGACAAAACATTGCTCTATGTGTTTATTAATATTTTTTATAATTTTTTTTGTTCTTTTTTGAATACTCAAATTAAACTAAAAGTGACCCCAAAACCCTATGCTATAATAAAAGGGACCCAAGAACTCAAATTTACGCCCACGATCTAGTAGACGTGCATTGTGTCATTTTTACTAAGAGAATGAAAATGTAAACTTTGAAAAATCAAATCGGACAACTGCACTTTCCAAAAACTATGCTCATGAACTTAAACATGCATTAAAATCAGAATCAAGGCATGAAAAATTATTTGATATCCAATTTCAGAGTTTTCAATGTGTGTTATCATGTTCAAGGTTAATGGAATTTTTCATTCCATGCATGTTCTTATTAAAAAATATCATTTTTTATTTCATCTCCCCCCAACATATAATGACATTGTCCCCCGTGTTTAAAGAAAAGAAAAGTTAGAAGGGGGTAGGAGAGGAGTTCAAAGAAGAAATTGAAAATGATAAACACGGAACAAGAAGTTCATGATGCTCCATATTACTGCATTGATCTCTTGGGGGATGTATCCACCTTATTGATTGAACATGTATCACCCAAAATAGTTCTTGAACCATAAAAAGAAGAACAAATCAGACAAAACAAACAACATAATAATTTAATTAAAACCAAGTATCATCATTTTTATGGTTTAACCTGTTTTTTTAAATCAAACTAATGATTCATTGTCTTCTTTTAAATTTCTGGGTATGATATTACTCAGGGATCACACCGCGTGACACGGATGAATATGGTGCTCCCATTTCATACCCATCCATACTCATAAAAGAAGAACAGGTCAAGAGTCTAATTTTTTTTAACCTACAAAAAACATAAATAAAATAAAATAAACTGATGATACATTGTCTTCTTTATATTTTCTTTGTAAGGTATTACTCAGGGATCACACTAGGTGACACAGATGAATACAGTGCTCCCCTTTCATACCCATCCTTAATCATAAAAGAAGAACATGTCAACATTCTATTTTTTATTTTTATATTTTTAAAATATCAAAATGATTTAATAATCCTATTTGAAAAATAAATATGATTCCAAAAATATTGGAAAAATGAAAACCATGGGTTTCCTCCCGTGCAGTGCTTTTTTTTAACATCGTTAGCTCGACTTGTACCCCCCAACTTATCCAATTCCAACTTTCGACATTTTAATTAACCCATCTTTTTCCACTTAAATAAGAATGAGATTTATTATTTTTTTGAAAAATTTTTCATGTAAAATCCTATTTTCTACAATGATTGGTAAAATCCAAGGAAAATATGAAATGGTTGATCGAGTTGAATATCTAGTATTGCCTAAGACATCAATGAACATGACCAATTTTTTAGTTTCAAGAGGAGAATAAATTGAAATTTCATGGTATTGTTTACCAACATTTCAGAGTGGTGAAGAAAGGATAAGAATTTTGAGTTCAGGTTGATAAAAATTTACAAATGAAGAATGGAAATTTGAATCAAAAAACAGTTTCTTCTCCATGAAATTTAGAAATAATTGGTTCATTTTGAAAATAAGATTCATTCTGAAAATTGTCCAGTTGAAAATCAGAAGTGTGTATGGGATCAATGTTTTGTATTTCTCGCAATTGTTCAGTGATTGGTGGTCCTAAAAATTCAATAATGGAGCCATGTTTAGGAAACTCAATCCATGATTTCAAGTTATTATCTTTTGAATTCAAAAAATCTATTTCATCCTGATTTAAACACTCTTCATCTTGACTTTCAACATTTCCTGACCAATTCAATTCATTATCTAACTCTGAATTCCCAAATTCTAAAGTGAGTTCTTCACATGTTGTAAAGTTTTGTAGTTCTAACCTCAAAGATGAAACCTCAGAATTCATTATCTCCATTTTATTACACAATCGTTCAAGAATTTTTTCAGGAATAGAGTTGTTAGATGTTTGTAAATAATGGACTTCCTCATTATTTATATTTTCAATCATTCTTGATAGGTATGGATATTGATCTTTTAAACAGTCAGCATCCCATTGATCGTTCATGTTATTGAGTGTGGGGTAATCATTCAAGTGTTGATCAACGTAATTTTCTATGTGAGGGGATTCCCATTGTTGATTTTCTATTTTATTCCAGCCCGAGTTTATGAAAAGAAATTGTTGATGATACTCCATTGGAGTTGATTGAAATTTGGATTTGGATTTTTTTTGGACACACAAAAAAAGAAAGGGGAAAAGAAAAGAGAAATATAGGTGAGAAAAGAGAAGTTAGGTGAGAGTAGAAGGTGGGTGTCTAAGAAAACTTACTTGGGTCCCCGAAAACGGCGCCAAAATCTGGTTGCACCCAAATTTACCCTACCGGTAAAAGCGGTCGTTGAAGTACATGTAGGGATCAAATCCATAGGGACCGAAGAAGAAACCTTGAGACACTTTGATTAGACACAAGATTGGCTATGAAGTGGCCAACTATGGTGTTGATTGATTTGAAGAAATATTTATTTAATTTAAAGAATAAAACCAATAAAATTAATTGAGTTAAAACAACTAATTAAGGTGAGTTGATCCTAGGTTGTCTCTTGGGCTTGATTGAATGTATTTGTTTTTCATTTGATTTTCTGTTCATCGGTTCTAGAGGTATCCACTAAATGAAATAATTCCTCAATATAATTCTCTGATTTAATCCATAAACAATTTCAAGGCTAATCACAAATTCACTTTGAGGATCAATTAAATTAACACTCCATGGAATTGGATCATACTATCACTCAAAATGTTTCGTCATTAAAGTCGATGAAGACAAAGAAGAAGATAAATCAAAGAAAGGAACTCTTAAAATAAAAACAAATTTAAGAATTTAAGAACATAAAATAATATTAAATCCCACCCATGAAACTCCCTAGGATCAACCCATAAACGTTTATCCCTCCATTGATGCTATTCTATCAATGTAAGCGGGTAGTTGACTTAAAGAAGCGGGATTGAAGAAGAAAAACAATAATCAAAATGAACACTCCACCGTTGTGGGATGAATTCACAAGTGCAGGTGTGAATAAATTCACAATTCGATTCAACGGTATCAACGTGTGAAGAAAAGGAAAATAAAAAGTGAAGAAGAAGAAGTTTTATTAAAATCCTAAACGTGAATGAAAAACTTACATTAGAGAAATTGACGATGCCATTACAAAACGAAAGAGGGAAATTACAATTGAAATAAAAACATGGATTTAAAGAAAAATGTTAGATGATAATTCATTTCACCACCATCTCCTTATATAGGAATATTAGGAACCTTAGATCCACCCCCCACAATCAATTCACTCCCAATAATTAATAGAGTCAAAACGAGGGTGAATAATCAAAAGGAAATTGACGTTTCGAAGTTGACCCGGAAAACTATCCAGATTCATTCACCATTTTGATGTTCGAATATTTAATTTATGGAAGCCGAATATTTAGGGCTCGTAGAAGAAAAATATCTTCGTAAATTTGTCCTCTATCCGATGTAAAAAGTTCAGGACATTTGGCTCATCCGTTTGGATATTATGGTCAAAATGGTGGGACGACTTTATGTGCATTAATGTCGGGTCCACCATTTAAATCTCAGCTTCAGATCCCTTTATAATCATGAATACTTCAGAATTAGCTCCGGACAGAGTTGAATAAAATTATACTCGTATTTTTATCTTTCTAATGTATAAATTTGAGCTTCATTGGGCTTGTTTTGTGAGCCCCAGATTTGTTTGATGGGCCTTAGGCCCATTATGCTTTCTCCAGCAAAGCTCTACATTCGGGCGCAAAATTCACCATTTTCCCTTGGGATTCATCCATCGGACCTAAAAGATAAAATGTTCCAAAAAAAGTGATAAATAATATCCCAAAATTTTAAATTCAGAAAATTAATATAATGTTGTACACAAACATATGAATGATTGGTCCCAAATTTGAATTTTAAACAAGAATTTCATTTTAGATGAGAAATGAAGTTCTATTTATGTAAGGCACTAAAATCAATGTTTGTGGACTTTGGAACAATTAATATAAAGATATTAAAAATCAATATTATCCACTTTCAGTGACTAATCACCTGTTCTTTTTGTTTAAAAAAAGATGGATCTATGAGGTTATGTATCGACTATAGGGAGATCAATGCTATTACAATAAAGAACAAGTATCCCCTAAATCACATTGATGATTTATTTGACCAACTGCATAGAGCTCAATAATTTTAAAATATTGAACTTCGATCTTGATACCATAAGTTGTGTGTAAAGAAGGAAGACATTCCGAAGACAACATTTCGAACCAAGTATGGGCATTACGAGTTTACTGTAATGCACCGTCTGTATTCATGGATCTGATGAATAGAGTTTTCAAGGAATATCTCGATGAATTTGTGGTGGTATTTATTGATGATATCTTGGTATACTCTAAAATCTACGAGGATCATGAAAGTCACTTGCGCATTATCTTGAAGACTCTGAGAAGACATTAATTATATGAGAAGTTTAGCAAGTGTGAATTCTGGTTTCATGAGATTTCTTTTCTTGGCCATATTATCTCTAAAGATGGAATATCTGTTGATCCTTCTAAGACCAAGGCAATCCATAAATGTCCAGCACCTACGAGTATAACTGAGGTACGTAGTTTTATTGGTTTGGCAGGTTATTATCGACATTTCGTGCAGAATTTTGCCCGATCGGCAAACCCATTAACGAAGCTCACACGTAAAGGGGTTAAATTTGTTTGGACAAAAGAGTGTGAAGAATGTTTCAAAGAACTGAAGAGAAGATTAGTCAATGCTCCTATATTGACTCTACCATCAGGGAATGATGGGTTCGTTATTTATAGTGATGCATCGAAGAAAGGACTTGGTTGTGTCCTTATGCAGAATGATAGTGTTATTGCCTATGCATCATGATAGTTGAAAATTCATGAGCAAAAATATCCTACCCATGATCTTGAGTCAGTAGCTGTGATATTTGCTTCAAAGATATGGAGGCACTACCTCTATGGTGAAAAATGTGAGATTTATACTGATCACAAGAGTTTGAAGTATATTTTCTCACAAAAAGAACTCAACATGAGGCAAAGGAGATGGCTTGAATTACTCAAGGATTATGATTGTACGATACACTACCACCCGGGGAAAGAAAACAAGGTGGCAGATGTAACATCCCAAGTAAGTAATGAATAATAGATATTTTTATCTATGCCTATTAATGAATTAGATAGTGTTTTAGAGGCTTAAAATGAAAATAAATCCAATCTTAAGCATGGAATACACTAATATTTTTAAAAGATTGTTTTACTGCATTTTAATGGAAAACCATTTTTAAATCTATCTTTTGACAATTTTATAAGCTATGTTTGTCAAAATAAACTTATTCTTTATGATTGGGACATCAGAATTTACTTTGTGTGAATTTTTGGTATTTTTCCGATAAAGTTCATTTTTTAATGAATAGTGAAAAATGTTGTATTTTAATTCAAAAGCACTTTTTAATATAATTTATTTATATGATTAGATTATCTTTTGAATTGGTTTTAAAGTGAAATTAGAATATATTTTTACCATTTAATCCAATGGTGATAATTGGAATCAATTTCACTTTGAAATTGGACTTAAACTAGTGTCAATCTTTTGATACTTATTGTTTCATAAAAACACGTTATTTGTCATGACAGTGGGAATTAATTATAAAATTAATTAATTCATCCTATATGTTTTTAATTTTCTAAAATAGACATCATTTTTTAATTCAGAATATCAAATATAGCTTAGGGTGAAGTTTCTGGAATTTTTTCGGAAAAACTTCAATTTTTGATAAATAGTGAAACCACTAAGTGGTAGTTAAAGAAACTGATTTTTTCATTTAAATGAAACTTTGACACTTCTATGATTTTATTTTCAAAAATCTGACATACATGGGTGTCATTAAGAAGTAAAATGTGGTTCAATGATATTAAAATAATTTTTTGGTGAATAGTAACTTTTAAGTTCTTAATCGCGATTGGAGGTAATTAGTGTAGTTTAAGGTAAAAATAATGTTTTAATAATATGATATGAGCTTGAAACATGTCTTAGCCTCATTGGATGTGTCATGGCCGACCAAGAAAATCCATGGGTCAACTTGGGGACCCCATGGAGCCACTTTGGTTGGGAAATGACATAAATAACTTTTTATTTAATGTAAAAGTAAAAATAACACAAACATGAGATGTTTTACTAAAAAACATTCACATGGGGTTATTCAAGTCAGATTTTTGATTATAAATAGTAATTGGAAATCTCAAAGGATTTCCTACATCATAGTATTTTTTTTATAATTTTTAGACTTTAAATAAATTAAATTATTTATGACATCATGATGATGCAGCGATTACCTCATTAATAAAGGATTTAAATAAAATGAAATGATAATGTAAAATCTATGACCTACACAAGTCCAAAACCTATTAGATGGGTGTATTTCGAACCATTATCACCTTATCCTCTAATTATATCAATGTGGGACCTTTTGAATCCGAAACTCATTTTACAATAATGTAACATTTCTTTACTTTCCAAGAGTGCCCCTCCTCTCCTCTTATAAATGGCCCCCACATCTACCTCCTTAACCACACTTCCAAAGCATTTGGCTCATCCCAAACCTACCCATTTTGTCTCTCCACATACCAATCTTACTCCTTGAAGCCTCACTTTGGGAAAAAGTCTTCCCAAGGAAACCTTTGAGCTCAAACTAAAGGGAGTTACCCGATTTTAAGGTAATGTATTCACTTGAGTCCTTTTGTTTTATTTTGCTTCTCCAACCCCCTAAACTCTTTTTATTCATTTATTTTGTAACAAATACAGTATCTTCAATATACTAGGATTTTTTTATAAGAAGTATTCAAGCTACACCTACACACACCTACATCTAATGGTTAAAGAACATACTGTTTCCGTGGATGACGAATTTCTGCCTCCCGAAACGATGATTGTTCAACATTCATTTAACACATTCAAAGGTATACATTAAGATGACACTATATTTATATATGATATATAATATGTTTATATTTTCCTTAAGCTTTTGTATTTTGTATTTTGGTCATACCTTTATGGTTTCCATTATGGGTAAACACTATATCTTCATTTAAGGAAGTGCGGACTACTGCCCTCTAAAAGTGATTTGATACGTTAAATACCATATATGGGATGTATACAGGATGGATTTATGATATTATATATGATATTACACTAGAATGATAATATACCTTTATATCATTATGATTCCATTCTATAAAATACGAAATTGAAATGAAAGTAGCGTTCATGCGTACGTACGGCTTACCGTCTCCATGAACGGTGCATTTCATTTCTTACCTCTAAATGATTATGTAATATTATAAATGCATGTATATACTGGATATATATGATATATATGATATATATATCATGATTCTAATTCTGGATATAATGGATACATGAACAACTTGTAATTATAAATGGATTATTTTTTTACTCAAGTACCAATGATCGTTAAAACGACGGTTATTAACTTAAATAATTACATAGTGTTCATGACATGGCAATAAGTGGTATTAAAGGAATAATTAACTTGAAAAAGGTTCTTAAACAGGTAGAAATTAACTCATGTTTATTATTCAGGAGATTAAAGAATGACCGAGTCAAGTCGGACCCGAGGTATAGGACTTCGTCTCAATCTCCTTTCATTGAGGCATATTTTTTTTATACACAACCTTATTTTATACGGTGTGTAAACCCCTTTGACTTTTACGTTTATTCAAAAGGAATATTTTTTATACGAATCATTTACTAAACGAAAAAGGGAATGTTTTGTCATACGTATGCGGCGACAACGACTTCTCCGCCGCCGTGACCATTATTTGAGTTTCGGCTTCCTCTACAAGCCATACCGATTATTTTAAAAGAAAAATAAATTCCATGTTTTACTTTTCTTTTATTTTGGTATTGAAAATGGTTTTCATAATTTTTTTATATCAATGTGTGGTATTTATATCTTGTGATTGAATGGTGGAAATATTATGTTTCCTTTATGCATGTTTTATGTGATACAATTATGTTGAGGTTCTTGGGAATTATTATGAAGACGGGTGGTTCCGTGATAAAATAAGGGCGGGTGAGACCGATATAGATCTCCAATGCATTGGTTAACGCGAAGGAGTGAAACGTTATGGTTTATCCGAAGAGATTTAGGGAATATACTGTGATGGGTATTCCAAACGTAACCATGAGGGTTAATCCCTACGTAAGAATGTTATGAATGCCTCAAGTTACCTTTATGTCTTATGATTTCTATGATTTATTCATGATTTGATGAGGTATGTTAAAGTACTTATGTTTTATGGGTAATGTATGATTTCATTCTTATGTATATATGAACTTATGTTTCCTTTCCATATTTTTATAACCCATACTGAGCTTTATGTGCTCATCCCAAGTTTTTTTTTGAAATGTTTATCACAAGTCAAGGGAAAGGTACATGATATGATGATAGCTTCAAGGAAGTGTCAAGAATGAATCCATGTTTTATTTTAAATCTGTTTCCATTGATGGGAAAAATGAATACTATCTTTATGTAACCACTTTGTTTATATGTGGAATGTAATGCATGTTTTATGATCTAATTCTCTAAAACTCTAAACCTGAAAAGATCCTTAATGTGTAACCTTGTAATAACTCACGATTAAGTAAGGTTTAAGGTTGGGGCCTTATAGTTGGTATCATAGGTCAGTTTAGATAACTTTACGAGTTAGAATACTATTAAATGATAATCCAAAAATATTTTTTTTTGAAATGATATAGCATTTGAAGATTACCATGTTTCTTAATCTATGACATGTTTGTTCAGAATGGTTTTCCGCAGAGGAAACAAGGAAGCAGTGCTTGGCAGGCATACAGAAGGAAATAACCTTCCGAATCAGCATCCTTAGATGGTCGGAATTGTTACTGAATAGTTTGTTGCAGTAATGGCACAGTTGAATCAAGCGGTAAATGGTGGTGGTATCCATGCACGAGATCAGCCAGATCAACCGCAGAGGAACATGTCAGTGGTGGAACATTTCATGAGGCAACATCCCTCATCATTCAGAGGATCATCTTACCCTGTGCTAGCTGAAGGGTGGATTAAAGCACTATAGAATATTTTCGAAGTCATGGTGTGTTCAGACAATCAAAAGGTTAGTCTTGCTATTTACCGTTTGGAGGGTGAAGTAGATCAGTGGTGGTCGATAGTTAAAAATATCAGGGACGCCGATGATATTGATTCTGTTGACTGGGATGAATTCAAAGGTATGTTTCATGAGAAGTATTTTCCTAAGGCTGTTCGACTTAGGATGGAAAAGCAATTATTTGAATTGAGGAAAGAGGAAGACTCAGTGGCTACCTATGAAAAAAGGTTCACTCGATTGGAAAGGTTTGCTCCAAATTTTATCCGAGACCATGATAGTAAAATCAATCGTTTTTACTCAGGATTAAAGCCAAAATATCGAAGGGAATTAGCTTCTCGTGAGTTTAAAAGTTATCATAAGATTGTTCGATGTGCTGAGAAGGTGGAAATGGAGTTTTCCGATGACCAAGTGTTCTATAACAACCAGTAGAAGAAGACACCGAGGTGGCAGGAGAAAGGGAAGAATTCTTCAAAAAAGTCTGATGGTAAGAAATCTAAGTTTCCAGTTTGTGATAAATGTGGCAAAAGGCATTCTGGGGAATGTCTTCTGAATTCTGGAAAGTGCTACCGATGTGGTAAGATGGGACATAAGGCTCATGATTTCACTGAAAAAGATCAAGGTGATGGTAAGTTCAAATTTGATTTACAATTAGTGAAATGTTTTAAGTGCAATGAGATGGGTCACTATGCTAATGAGTGTCCGACAAAGAGCTCGAGTGATGTGAAGAAGTTAGACTACAAGAAGAAAGGGGTGGTGAAATCCTTTTCAACTACTTCAGCAGATGTCGGGCCATCAAATGAAGTTGTATCGGGTACTATGTTTGTTTTTTCAGATTAATCCAGTGTTTTGTTTGATTCAGGGTCTACACATTCTTTCATATATGAAACCTTTTCTAGTAAAATGGGAATACAATCTCAAGAAATGACTCCTGAAAATGTGGTAAAAACACCTGGGGG
Source organism: Viscum album (assembly GCA_963277665.1). NCBI lineage: Eukaryota > Viridiplantae > Streptophyta > Magnoliopsida > Santalales > Viscaceae > Viscum > Viscum album. The sequence continues at coordinate 1,031,153,840 of OY728121.1, read as the reverse complement.
AAATGTCGAGGCAAAAAGAATTTATAAGAATATTCATATCCTTATCCATGGAAAGAACCTACTTGTGAACCTTATTGTTTTACCTCTAGTAGAGTTTGATGTTATCATGGGTATGGATTGGCTCTCTATTTACCATGCTAAGATTGACTGTAGAGGTAAAGAAGTTTCTTTTTAGAAAGACTTTCAGTTTGTGTACAATAATGAACCCTTACTGTTGATTACATATCAAGAGGCCGATAAAATTGTAAAAGATGGAAATGAATGTTACCTTGCACATACTGTTGAAAACAAGGGAACTATTCAGATTAATGATGTGCCAGTGGTAAATGAGTATCCAGATGTTTTTCCTGATGAGTTTCCTGGAATAATACCAGATCGGGAAGTTGAATTTACCGTTGACTTAGTTCCTGATGCTAAGCCAATTTCGAAACCCCCTTATCGAATGGCTCAAATTGAATTTTTAGAGTTGAAGGAGCAATTGCAAGATTTATTAGAGAAAGGTTTCATTCGACCTAGCACGTCACCATGGGGTGCTCCTGTTTTATTTGTTAAAAAGAAAGATAGTTCTATGAGACATTACATTGATTATAGAGCCTCGAATAATATCACTATTAAGAACAAATATCCTTTGCCTCATATCGATGATTTGTTTGATCAGCTCTAGGGAGATCAGTTGTTTTCAAAGATTGACCTGAGATCGGGGTACCATCAGCTGAAGGTAAAGGAAGCAGATGTTCTGAAGACTACATTTCGTACAAGATATGGCCATTATGAATTTCTAGTGATGCCTTTTGGGCTAACCAATGCACCTGCTGTATTCATGGACTTAATGAATATAATTTTCCATGAGTTCTTGGATAAGTTTGTGGTGGTTTTCATTGATGATATTTTGGTGTTTTCTTAAAGTAAAGAGGAGCATGAAATACATTTATGGTTTATTTTCAAACATTAAAAGAAAAGAAATAGTATGAGAAATTCGGCAAGTGTGAGTTTTGTTTGCAACAAATTTCTTTCCTTGGTCACATTGTTTCTAAAGATGGGATAACCATTGATCCTGTAAAAACAAAGGTTGTTGAAGAATTGCCACGACCCACAAATGTAACAGAGATTCGTAGTTTCCTTGGTTTGGCAGGCTATTACCGAAGGTTTGTTAGAAATTTTTCACGGTTATCTAGTCCAATGACTAAGCTAACTCAGAAGGGTGTTATGTTTATCTGGACAAAAGAATGTGATGATTGTTTTCCGGAGTTGAAAAGAAGATTGGTGAATGCTCTGGTTTTGGCACTACCTTTTAGGAATGGTGAGTTTGTTATATATAGTGATGCTTCATTGAAAGGACTTGGTTGCGTCCTAATGCAGAATGATCAGGTAATTGCTTATGCTTTACGACAGTTGAAAACTCATGAGGTAAATTACCCTACACATGATTTGGAATTAGCTGATATTTTTTTCGCTTGTAAAATTTGGAGGCATCATTTGTGTGGACTAAAGTGTGAAATATATACTGATCACAAAAGTTTAAAGTATATATTCACTCAGAAAGAGTTAAACATGAGAGAGAGGAGATGGCTAGAATTAATCAAGGATTATTATTGTACAATTCATTACCATCCGAGAAAAGAAAATAAAGTGGCTGATGTTTTGAGTCGAAAAAGTAATGCATCATTAGCAATGTTGCATTTGGAACGTGATCCTTTGGTTAAGGATTTGATTAACTTTGGCATAGAAGTTGTTGGTGCAGGATGTTCTTCTGTTTTGTTTCAGGTATTAGTGAAATATTCTCTACCAGACAGAATCAAGCAAGCATAGAAGCAAGACAGTGAGTTGCAGAAAAAGGTAGAGCTGGTTCAGAAAGGAAAGTTTCCTGAATTCAACATTGATAATTATTGTGTTTTGAGATTTGGGAAGAGATTGTGTGTGCCTTGTGACTCACATTTGAAGAGAGAGTTGTTATTTGAAGCTCATAGTTCTCCATTTTCAGTTCATCCTGGCAGTACTAAGATGTACAGAGATCTGCGGGAGTATTACACGTGGGATGGAATGAAAAGAGATATTGATGATTTTACTGTGAAGTGTTTGACATGTAAACAGGTTAAAGTAGAGCGACAGTTACTGAAAGGGATGCTTCATCCTTTACCAGTGCCAGAGTGGAAATGGGAGAATATATCCATGGACTTTGTTGTGGGATTTCCGAAGACCCCTCGAGGTAATAATGCAATCTGGGTTATTGTTGATCGCTTGACTAAATCTACTCATTTCCTTGCTATACGGGATACTTTATCTCTAGATCAACTTTCCTGTTTGTATCATAAAGAGATAGTCAGGTTACATGGAGTTCCTCTCTCCATTGTATCTGACCGTGATCCCAGGTTCACTTATAACTTTTGGAAAGGCCTTCAGAAGTCGTTGGGTACTGAATTAAATTTTAGTACAGCTTTTCATCCTCAATCAGATGGGCAGTCAGAATGAACAATTCAGACCTTGGAGGATATGCTACGAGCTTGTTCGATGGATTATCATGGAAGTCGGGACCAACACCTTTCTTTGGTTGAATTCTCATATAATAACAGTTTTCATTCCAGAATACAGATGGAATCATTTCAGGCATTATATGGGAAGCGGTGTCGAACTCCAGCTTTCTGGGATGAAGTGGGTGAAAGGAAGTTGATGGTACCAGAATTGGTAGATGAGTTGGCAGAAAAAGTTCAGATGATACAGAAACACATGAGAACAACTCAGAGCAGACAGAAGAGTTATGCGGATAACCGGAGGAAGGATCTATCTTTCGAGGTAGGTGATCATGTTTTTCTCAAAGTCTCACCATGGAAAAGTGTGATGCGATTTGGTAAGAAAGGAAAGCTGAGTCCAAGGTTCATTGGACCATATGAAATTCTGGAGAGAGTTGGATCAGTTGCTTACCGAGTGGCTTTACCTCCGAGTTTATCTCAGGTATACAATGTTTTTCATGTTTCGATGGTGAGAAAGTACATGCCAAATCCATCTCATGTTTTGAGTCCAGAGGTAGTTCAGCTGGAAGAGAACCTATCATATGAGCAACAACCGGTCCAGATTCTTTACCACAAGGAGAAAGTGATACAGAATAAGGTGATTAATTAGGTAATGGTTTTGTGGAAAAACCACATGATGGAAGATGCAACATGGGAATCTGAAAATGCAATGAGGGATAAGTACCCCCATTTATTGGATAAGTAAATAAATTGCGGGGACGCAATTTTCTAAAGGGGGGAAGGATGTAACAACCCAAGTATGTAATGAATAATAGATATTTTTATATATGCCTATTAATGAATTAGATAGTGTTTTAGAGGCTTAAAATGAAAATAAATCCAATCTTAAGCGTGGAATACATTAATATTTTTAAAAGATTGTTTTACTGCCTTTTAATGGAAAACCATTTTTAAATATATATTTTGACAATTTTATAAGCTATGTTTGTCAAAATAAACTTATTCTTTATTATTGGGACATCAAAATTTACTTTGTGTGAATTTTTGGTATTTTTCCGATAAAGTTCATTTTTTAATGAATAGTGAAAAATGTTTTATTTTAATTCAAAAACACCTTTTAATCTAATTTATTTATATGATTAGATTATCTTTTGAATTGGTTTTAATAAGAAATTAGAATATATTTTTACCATTTAATCCAATGGTGGTCATCGGAATCAATTTCACTTTGAAATTGGACTTAAACTAGTGTCAATCTTTTGATACTTATTGTTTCATAAAAACATGCTATTTGTCATTACAGCGGGAATTAATTATTAAATTAATTAATGCATCTTATATGTTTTGAATTTTTTAGAATAGACATCATTTTTTAATTTAGAATATCAAATATATCTTAGGGTGATGTTTTGGAATTTTTCTGAAAAACTTCAATTTTTGATGAATAGTGAAACCACTAAGTGGTAGTTAAAGAAACTGATTTTTCGTTTAAATGAAACATTGCCACTTCTGTGATTTGATTTTCAAAAATCCGACAAACATGGTTGTCATTAAGAAGTAAAATGTGGTTCAATGAGATTAAAATAATTTTTTGGTGAATAGTAACTTTTAAGTTCTTAATCGCAATTAGAGTTAATTAGTGTAGTTTAAGGTAAAAATAATGTTTTAATAATATGAGATGAGCTTGACACATGTCCTACCCTCATTGTATGGGTCATGGCCGACCAAGACAATCCATGGGTCATATTGGGGACCCCATGGAGCCACTTTGGTTGAGAAATGACATAAATAACTTTTTATTTAATGTAAAAGTAAAAATAACACAAACATGGGATGTTTTAGTAAAACAAATTTTTACATGGGGTTATACAAGTCATATTTTTGATTATAAATAGTCATTGGAATGATAAAAGGATTTAATACATAATAGTATTTTTTTATAATATTTAGACTTTAAATAAGTTAAATTATTTGTGACATCATGATGATGCAATGATTACCTCATTAATAAAGGATTTAAATAAAATGAAATGATAATGTATAATCTATGAACTACACATGTCCAAAACCAAGTTGATGGGTGGATTTCGAATCCTTATCACCTTATCCTCGAATTATATCAATGTGGGACCTTTTGAATCCGAAACTCATTTTAAAATAAAATAACATTTCTTTACTTTCCAAGAGTGCCCCTCCTCTTCTCTTATAAAAGGCCCCCACCTCTACCTCCTTACCCACACTTCCAAATCCTTTGGCTCGGCCAAAACCTTCCCATTTTGTCTCTCCACATCCGTCTATTACTCCTTGATGCCTCACTTTGGGAAGAAGTCTTCCCAAGGAAGCCTTTGAGCTCAAACCAAAGGGAGTTACCCGATTTTAAGGTAATGTCTTCACTTGAGTCGTTTTGTTTTATTTTGCTTCTCCAACCCCCTAAACTCTTTTTATTCATTTCTTTTGTTACAACTCCAGTATCTTCAAGATACTAGGATGTTGTTATAAGAAGGATTCAAGCTACACCTACACACACCTACACCTAATGGTTAAAGAACATACTGTTTCCGGGGATGGCGGATTTCTGCCTCCCGAAACGATGATTGTTCAACATTCTTTTAACACCTTCAAAGGTGGCCATTAAGATGAAACTATATTTATATATGATATATAATATGTTTATGTTTTCCTTAAGCTTCTGCATTTTTAATTTTGGGCATACCTTTATGGTTTCCATTATGGGTAAACACGATATCTTCATTTAAGGAAGTGCGGACTACCGCCCCCTCAAAGTGATTTGATTCATTAAATACCATATGTGGGACGTATAAAGGATGGAGTTATGATATTATATATGATATTAAACTGGAATTATAATATACCTTTATATCATTATGATTCCATTCTATAAAATATGAAATAGAAATGAAAGTAGCGTTCATTCGTACGTACGGCTTACCGTCTCCATGAACGGTGCATTTCATTTCTTACCTCTAAATGATTATGTAATATTATAAATACAGGTATATACTGGATATATATGACATATATTATATATACATCATGATTATAATTATGGATATAACGGATACATGAACAACTTGTAATTATAAAGGGTTAATTTTTGACTCAAGTACCAATGATCGTTAAAACGACCGTTATTAACTTATATAATTAAATAGTGTTCATGACATGGAAATAAGTGATATAAAAGGAATAATGAACTTGAAAAAGGTTCTTAAACAATTATAAATTAACTCATGTTTATTATTCAGTAGATTAAAGAACGACCGAGTCAAGTCGGACCCGAGGTATGGGACTTCGTCTCAATCTCCTTTCATTGATGCATATTTTGGTTTATACACAACCTTATTTTATACGGTGTATAAACCCCTTTGACTATTACGTTTATTCAAAAGGAATCTTTTTTATATGAAGCATTTACTAAACGAAAAAATTGAATGTTTTTGTCATACGTATGCGACGACAATGACTTTTCCACCGCTGTGACCATTATTTGAGTTTCAGCTTCCTCTACAAGCCATTCCGTTTATTTTAAAAGAAAAATAAATGCCATGTTTTACTTTCCTTTTATTTTGGTATTGAAAATGGTTTTCATAATGTTTTTATATCAATGTGTGGTATTTATATCTTGTGATTTAAAGGTGGAAATGTTATGTTTCCTTTATGAATGTTTTATGTGATGCGATTATGTTGAGGTTCTTGGGAATTATTATGAAGACGGGTGGTTCTGTGATAATCTAAGGGCGAGTGAGCCCGATATATCTCTCCAATACATTGGGTAATGCGAAGGAGTGAAACGTTAAGGTTTCTCTGAAGAGATTTAGGGAATATACTGTGATGGGTATTCCAAACGTAACCAAGAGGGTTACTCCCTACGTAAGAATGTTATGAAGGCCTCAAGTTACCTTTATGTCTTATGATTTCTATGATTTATTAATGATTTAATGAGGTATGTTAAAGTTCTTATGTTTTATGGGTAATGTATGATTTCATTCTTATGTATATATGAACTTATGTTTCCTTTCCATATTTTTATAACCCATACTGAGCTTTTTATGCTCATCCCAAGTTTATTTTGAAATGTTTTTCACAGGTCAAGGGAAAGCTACATGATATGATGATAGTGTCAAGGAAGTGTCAATAATGAATCCATGTTTTATTTTAAATATGTTTCCATTTATGGGACAAATGAATACTATCTTTATGTAACCACTTTGTTTATATGTGGAATGCAATGTAAGTTTTATGATCAAATTCTCTAAAACTCTAAACCTAAAAAGATCGTCAATGTGTAATCCTGTAATAACTCAAGATCAAGTAAGGTTTAAGGCTGGGGCCTTATAGAAGATGCTTTGAGCAGAAAAGATCATGGATTTTTGAACAATATGAGAATTGAAAGGGATCCAATTTTCATAGATCTAGTGAAGATGGAAATGGGAATAACCAGGGAAGGTGAAACATCAATGCTTTTTCAAATAGTTTCCAAAACATCTTTACTAGTAAGGATTAAGAGTTCTCAGACCGATGATGAAGAATTTAAAAAGAATTTTAAAGCTGTGAATGATGGGAGATTGAGAGACTTTTTGTATGAAGAAGGAATTTTGAAATTCGTGAAGAGGATTTGTGTTCCCGATATACCTGATCTAAAAAGGGAATTGCTGGATGATGCTCATAGTTTCAATTTCTCTATACAACCTGGGAGCACCAATATGTATAGAGGTTTGAAGGAACATTTTTGGTTGGACAACATAAAGAGGGAGATTTCTGATTTTGGGTCAAGATGTATGGTTTGTCAACAATTGAAAGCTGGAAGGCAACAGCCTGGGGGATTCATGCAACCTCTTCCCATACCGGAGTGGAAATGGGACAATATTACGATAGACTTTGTCATGGGGCTACCAAAGACTCCTTGAAGGAACGATGCAATATGGGTCATTGTTGATCGGCTTACCAAGTCAGCACATTTTCTTGCTATAAGAGAAGATCTACCACTGGAACGTCTAGCAAGACTATATATTAATGAAGATGTGAGACTTCATGGAGTACCCCTATCGGTTGTTTCTGATCGTGATCCCCATTTTACATCAAGATTTTGGAAAATTCTTCAGAAAGCCTTGGATACTGAACTTCATTTTAGCACTTCCTACCACCCTCAAATAGATGGACAATCAGAACGAACTATTAAAACCTTATAAGACATGTTGATATACTGCTCTCTTGACTTTCAGGCTATGTGGGATCAATATTTACCTATGGTGGAATTTTCCTATAACAATAGCTTCCATTCGAGTTTTCAGATGGCACCATATGAAACGTTATACGGGAAGAGATGTCGCACACCAACCTGTTGGGATGACGTTGTTGAAAGAAAACTTGTTGGTCCAGAACTTGTGGAGGAAACGATGGAAAAGGTGAAGGTAATCCAAAATCACATCAAAGCAGCTCAAAGTAGGCAGAAGAGCTATGTTGATAATCGAAGGAAGGATTTGTAATTTCAAGTCGGTGATCATGTTTTCTTAAAGGTATCTCCATGGAAGGGAGTCATACGTTTTGGTAAGAAAGGTAAATTGAGTCCTAGGTACATCGGACCTTTCGAAATTTTAGAACGAATTGGGGCTGTAGATTACTGATTGGCAATGCCACCAAGTCTCTCCAAAGTTCACAATGTGTTCCACATATGTCTGTTGAGGAAATACATGCCTGAACCAATGCATGTACTCACCTATAAGGAATTAGAACTGGAACCCGATCTGTCTTATTGCGAAGATCCCGTCAGGATTCTTGATACGAGAGAACAAGTACTGAGAAACCGGAGGACTCGTCTGGTAAAATTCTTGTGGAGAAACCATAAGATGGAAGAGGCAACATGGGAACCCAAGGAACGTATGATGAAGAACCACCCATGTCTTTTCATGCGGTAGTCTTCTAGATATTTCGAGGACAAAATTATTTGAAGGAGGGGAGAATGTAACACCCCAAACTTCTACGGTACGCTTCTCTTTGAATAATGTGATAGCGTGTGTTGTACGCAACATCGAGTTCTAACACACCACAACCAATCAAACTAGCTGTTATGAATAGTAATAACTACCTTTTGAAATTATATATATTTTATATATCAAAATGGACTTCATTTTTGGATTCAGAATATCGAAATTATCCTAAGTTGAATTTTTGGTATTTTTCTGAGAAGTTCCAATTTTTATGAATAGTGAAAAATACTTAAAAACAAAATTTTTAATCAAAATAATTTATAGTGATAAATTATATTATTTAGTGGTTTTAATGTATAATTAGAATATATTTTTACCATTTTATCCAATGGTGTTCATTATAATTAATTTCACTTTGAAATTGGACATAAACAATTGTCAATCTTTTGATATATATTGTTTTTTAAAACACGCTATTTGTTGTGACAGTGGGAATTAATTATAAAATTAATCAATGCAACTTTTATGTTTGGAATTTTGTAAAATAGAAATCATTTTTGAATTCGGAATATCTATTATATCTTTGGGTGAAATTTTGGCGTTGTTCTGAAAAACTTCAATTTTTGATAAATAGTGAAACTACTAAGTGGTATTTAAAAAACTGAATTTTTCATAAAAATTAATTTTACCGCTTCTGTGATTGGAATTTAAAAAATACGAGAGACACGGTTAATATCAAGGAGTCAAATGTGGTTCAATGAGATGAAAATAATTTTTTGTGAACAATAACTTTTTACTTTTATTTACCACGGTTAAAAGTAAATAGGGTAATTAAGGGTAAAAAATGATTTTAATATTACCCTAACACATGTCATAATTCTATTGGAAAAGTGTATCTCGACCAAAAACAACCTTAGGAATAAAATTTTATCATTTAGGTCCACATGGATTAGATTAGGAAATTTATTATTATTTAATTCAAAGAAGAGTTAAAAGAGTAAAAATCAATGTTTATTTACTAAAACATTTTTAATACAGGGTTATACATAAGATAAATTCGATTGTAAATATTCATTAGAATTCTAAAACGATTTCCTACATAATGTGTTTTATTTAAAAATTTTAGATATTAAATAATTTAATTTATTTATGACATAATTATGATGCAGTAATTACCGTAATAGTGAAAAATTAAAATAATTGATATTATAAATACCCAAATAAATATAATTTGAGAATTTTAATGAATTAAACTAATTTTATAGGATAATATGACATATTAGGATTGATTTAATTTACTTTTTCTTGAATTAATAATTCTGTTATGTTTTTAAAAAAAATCAATTATTGAATAGTGTCAAAATTGAAATAAAAGAGATTTTTAAAAAAATATTATATTAATAATTGATATTAAATTCCTAAAAATCTAACGTTCGGCCAAAAGACATATATCATGATAGGAGTATCATTAATGAACCACTTGGGGGTCTCTTGGATGTATATAGTAAGTTTATTAACCATATAATATAAAAATACAAAGAGACATTGTTAAAGTGAAACTGATTAACTAAGAGTTAATACTTAATGATAAGGTTAATATAGTCACCCAAACCTATCTAAATTATTTTGGATGAGTGGGTTTCGACCTATCCACAACCTAAACATTATATAATACACTTTTCAGCCATGAGAAACCGAATATGAATTTTTTATAAAATAATATTTATAGCTTTTCCAAAGGTGCCCCTCGCCCCTCTTATAAAAGGGCACTCCTCCTTCTCATTAATTCACACCTTCAAAGCCTTTTGGTTGGTCCAAACTTTGCAAAAATACTCTCTCAACTTCCCTAACTTCATCCTAGAGGCCTTACTTTAGTCATAAATCCAACCTAAGAGCCCTTTTGATCAAATAAAAGGGAAGAACCCGAAGAAGAGGTAATGATTTCACCACCCTTTTCCAAGTTCCTTTCTTCTTCCACTTATTACTTAATTGTTATTACCATTCTAAAATAATAAATCCAGTATCTTATAAATACTGTGATGTTATTATAAATATGGTACAACCAAATTCAGTATTCTATCCATCCTTTGAATAACATTTCACCATACGTGCGTACGTACGGCTTACCGTCTCCACGTCGTGGTGTAATTGTTATTCAATAAATTAATATTCGGATGGGTATAATAATGATGTGTATCTCATGTAAATAATAAATATAACATGATAATGATTCTGTATATATGATATACCATCCAATTATATATTATTTTAATATCAAAAGAATGATATTGTCGCTCGTGCGTACGTACGGACTACCGTCTTCACGAACGCGATGAGATTAATTCTCCATCGTATCCATTCAAGTATAATTATTATTTGATGATTAATAATAGTATATAAGGAATTTATATCATTATGGATAAAATTAAGATACAACTTATCCATGACAAACACGGCTTACGTAACAAAACATATAGAAGAAAATGAGTAAGTTAACACCCGAAACAATGATAATACTAAGATATTATTAACAAATCAATGTTAAAAGATCATATATGATATAATATTAATATATATGATTATTCTATAATTTAATAACAATTATTTCACCATTATAAAGGAAGTTAACCTAACCCCAACCAAGGAAATGTACAAGGTAAGGGTTTATTTCACAATCTCTTCATTATCCGTGGTTGTTTATATGTAATAATCTACTGGGATCTCTTTATCATCCACATCCATGTTTCTTAAAAATGTATTTCAAAACATTTTCAATATTTACATGAATATGGGTTAAAGTCATTTATACCCTTTTTTTGACTTTTTATAAGTGGTTTATAAAGGAATATTTCCGTCGTTTTCCAAACAAGTTTCTTTTTTAACCTTTTCGACAGAATTAAGGTAAGAATGTTTTTTAACTTATACGGCGGGTGTGGCTATTTTCCGCCGATAAAATCTTAGAAGATTCCCTTACAAATATTATAAGAATATTTTCAAATAAAATGTTTTATTTTAAAAATATATGACTCTTAAATGATTTCAAAATAAAAGAGATATTTCTCTAAAAAGAGTTTTGATTTCATCTATGTCAACATCCTTTGATGGATTTTACGCTTATTTGATGATGATTTATTATGAAACAAAACTTCTATATTGTATTGAAGGTTTTTTGATATGTTTGACTGTGGATGTGTTATAACATTCATGGTTTATGGATGAAGTATTTACATTTCGTATGATAGGTTTAATACGAATGTTTATGTTATGTTTAAACCTTTTCATAGGGGAATGCATTGGACTTAATATGTGATGGGTGGAGCCCGCTATAGATCCTCGATGCATCAGTAGGTCTAATGAGGCAAACTAGTGTTTTGGAACAAGGACTTGACAAAATATTATTTGTAGTATTGGCATGAGGCCTTGGCTATGTGGTTATGATAGTCGGGTATTATGCAATCCATCATTATGAAAGTGGTTATTGATATTGCATGTGATTATTCCATTAGTAGAATATCCATGTGAATAAGTAAATGGAATTATTTCATTTTATTTTTTCCATACTATGTTGAAGTTCAAGTTTAAAAGGATTTTTTTAGTTATACATTGCCTTAAATGTTTATTCTTATTTATGAAAGTTTCCGCAATATTGTTATCCTTACTAGGCATTTGAGCTCACCCCTTTCAATGTTGTACTTTTTCCAGTATGTGAAGAAGTAATTTATGAATGACCTACAGGGATAGTATGTGGGGATATGAGTGTGGACTATGAAGAAAATATGTTGTTGTAGTTTTCATTTTTATGATTTAATGTAAGATATATGAATATATCTAGTGTTTCCAAGGCTACTAAACCAATCGGTCTTTCGAGATTTGATCTTTCTTGTGATCATGCCAATGTTATGTAATAATGCACCGACTCTGGGTAACTGGGGTCGGGGCATTACAATGTTAAACGGGGGGAATGAGGGTGTGTGAAAAGCACTAATAAGGGGGGGGAGAGCTGATAAAGGGGTGGTGCGGAGAGTACCAAACAAAAAATAATCCCCTCTTTGAACAATTATTCTTGTGATCACTGATAAAGGTATACTTTATATACACTTTTTTTAATGCTGATAATGTCACCCTTTAACTGCACTAAAAAAACACTGCTAAAGGCCCCCATTATCAATGCACTCAAAATAACTGATAAAGTACCCCACTATCAGTATTTTTTAGCATTGTTAAAGGGTGCCTTTATCTCCATTATTTTTGCGAGAGTATATAAATTTCATATTTTAGCAAAACTCTAGAATAAATTTCTTTGAAATCACCATTAAATCTAAAAACTATCATGGTTAAATGTGTTTTTTAATAGTGTCTATCTGAGTATTTGTCAATATGAATAGAAAATACAATAAAATTTATCACCATGGTAAAGGGTAAATCATGTTTTTCTTGGTTAAAACTAATTGATAAAGTTATAATCGTTAATCCTAATTCTTATTGGATGAATTAAATTAAACAATAATCATCTTAGGCTCGAATATTTTTTGTTTAATGGACACTAGTTCCTGAAAATTACTAATATAATATTTAAATCAAGGAATGTTACAAAATATCGCATTATTATATTTAAATATCAATTATGTGTCCACATAGGGACAAAAATATTTATGGAAGATTATTAATTTCAATTTTGTGAATAATGAATTTATATTCCTGATTATATTTCCTTTTTAATTTTTAGTAATGATATATTTTCCTTAATTTGTTGAGTAACACTCATACAATATTTATTCATTTAATAAAAAACTAAAATAAATGAGATTAAAATAATATTAAAAGTGATATAATTTGTGTGGTTTATAAATTTTCATGAGTTTCGTATTTAAATATGACATATTAATGATGTTTAAATGAATAATATTCAGAATACAATTTTTTATTGATGTATATGAAGTAAAATTAATGGAATAGTGCCAAAATTGACATTAATGATAATTTATTAAAATGTTTTTTATAAATTATTTAAAAATAATTAAAATATTTAAAGAGGAAAAGGTTGATAATATATGGTATAAATTTTATTTCATTCCTATTTATGATACATTTTTCAACTTATATGTATAATTTTAACATTTTGTGTGTAAAAAAACTCATCAGCATGTTTAATGTTAAAATGGGTTAACTAAGGAGTTGAACCAAAATATAAGGATTAAACCCCCAAAAAACTTGTCCAAACATTATGTTTTGATGATATTTCAACTGTATTAAACATTATGTTCATATAACAATACATTTGAAGGATTTGGACTAGATAATGTCTTTATTGAAACTTAATTTTATATGAAATCCCAAAAGCACCCCTCACCTCAATTATAACTGGACACCCATTACTTCACATATTTACACCACTTTGAGAAACCTAGATCAAAAAATCCTTTCCAATTCCACTTTTTATAATAATTATGAATGTTTTTATGTTATTCTCTCCGTACATTACTAACCTTATTTGCTTTATGAAATGATATAAAGAAGGCCTCCCAAAGAAGAGGTATTTGTCTTACCGAAACTCTTTCAATTTATTACTTCTTCTAACTCTTATAAATCTAATTAATTTATAATAAAACAATAAATTCAATATAATAAATATAATTAAATTTTATAATGATTATTAAAACACTATTACCCACCATCTTTCACATTAAATGGGAAGTGAATGTATCATTCATGTGTATGTACACTTATCGTGCCCACATAGTGATACAACTCCTTTTTTATCACTATATTTTATGAATTGGTATTATTATGGGTTTATTGTTTATATATGATAACTATGAAATTATTATACCTCTTAAATGAAAATATCATATATACCTTCTTATCTTCAATATTCATTGGGAAATAATAACGTTTCTCATGCGTACATGTGGACTACCACCTCTAAAGAGTGATGTGATTTGTTTTTCATTTATATTTTACTTGGATGGTATTGATGATGGATTTTATGACTATATATAATTTATATGATATAATAAATATTCTTTAAAGGAGAATTATTATTTAATTTTCTTTCATTCTACCCATTGAAAAGTGAAAGCAGCATTCATGCAGACGTACGACCTACCCTCTCCAGGAGCGGTGTGATTGATTTTCAATCACTAAATTTTATGCGTTAATATAAATAAATATATAAGGAATATATATTATATTCATATTATTATTAAAATTATAGATATTATGTAACCATGAAAAAATTATAAATATTGAGACTGCCAAACCAAAACATTAATGAAAAATGAAGTATTTATTACTCGAAACACAATGATTTAATAAAGAATAGTTAATAAACAGGTGATAAAAGAGTATAAATACATAATAAATGTTATGATATATATTATTATGGTTCTATAATATATTTAAAATAAATATATATTTATTATATTGGAGGTTTGAACACATACAAATGAAATCATATTTGGGGTAAGGATTTATTTCACAATCTCATCATTATTCGGGTTTGTTTATGTTTAAGTCCTCACTGGGGAAATATTTTTGTTCTATAAAAATATTTTCTTTTAAAAAATTTAAATAATATTTATATTACTCTATAATTATATTTAATGAAATTTTTACCCATGTTTTACATTTAAAAAAATGGTTTGAAATGAACCTTCTTATCATTTTCAAAATGAAGTGGTTTTAACCTTTTTACAATTGTGTGAAATGAATGTTTTTTAAATTATACAACATGAAATGATTTTACCACCATGATGAATAATATTTTATTTGAATATTACTTTACAATTTTACAAGTTTGTTTTCAAAGATATTTTTTCCTTCATACTTGTGTAGTATTTAAAATAACTTATTTTCATGTGGAAATGAAATTTCCCCCATAATTTTCCAATAATAATTTTAATTTTTTTTTCATATATATTAATAAATTTTTTAAATAGTATTATTTAGGAATTTCATTGTATTATTATACCACCTACTATATTTTATTGTATGGTTTAAGATTAGTTTGACTAGGGATGTATTATTTTGAAACCATTATCTATATTACACTACATAGTTTATGATAATGTTTATTGATTGGAGAAACTATTACTATTTTTCACGTTAGTTTGAATATTAATGTTTATGTTGTTTATGTGTCACCCTTTTCATATGAGGAATGCATTGGACTTAGTAAGTGACAGACATGGCCTGCTCTAGCCCGTCAACGCATTGGTAGCTCGCTTGATACAAACATGTTTGGGTATTGGCTGGGGGTTTATCCATTTATATAAGATGTATTTTTAGGATGAATCTATGATAGGTTTATTATTTCTAGAATTATGAATTTTCTCATAATGAGATTATTTATTTGATGTCCATGTGATTATTTTCTTAGTTATGATATACATGGATAAGTTTATTGATCATATGATGAATTATATAGAATTTTTTATCATAATTTATTCTTAATATATTATTATTGATCAAATGGATTGTGATTTAAGATATTTTCCTTTCCATATTTTTTATTATTTTTTTTTCTTGTCAGCTTCTATTATTTACACACCCTTACGAAGCATCAGTGCCCACCCATTTCTAATTTTTATTTTCTCTAGGATTCCAGGAAGTGTATTATGATTGATATGCACAGATTTAATAAAGGGAATAATGATGCACTCAAGGAAAATACTATGCTATTTAATATTTTCTATTTTAATTTAATATTTTACTATTTATCTATTTTTTTTGAGACTACTAAACTATTCAGTCCTTTGGGATGTGACTACTTGTATATAGTAGAAATGTAATAATGTAACTTCTGAACCTGGGATGCTACGGTCAAGGCCTTTACAACTGATTTTAGAGAATGTTTATTATTAACCTTGGGGACTATATTTATCTAAAAAATAATAGGTAACATAACCCTATTACATAATTTGAGAATAATCATAAAGAAACCTCCAAATCATTTTTTAAAATTTTTATAAATCCACTTTTAGGGTTAGTGGGCACCAGCACATCATCACCCATTATTCAACATAACACAGCAGGGAAATTCAAAATTCAAAATCCTACCAAAAATTCAAATTGCAAGCTGTCAGAAATCACTTCAACGAAATCACCACGAATCTCGGCACCATGATTGCATCCCGATGCAATCAACACATCCCATCGTCATCGCCATTGTCTCGACGCCATCATCCACCTCACAATTTTGCTCTACTCCAAGCAGTGTTGTCATCTGAGCGCCGTCGTCAGGCCGAGTAAACATTGGTCATCATCAAAACATTGAGATAATAAAACGATTCACCACCTCCATCAAAAACAAATGAAAAACAACCAACCATCAACACGCTTCGTTGAGAGAGAACATCAAACGCCAGTCTCCCACCCGGAGACCACATGCCACTCTAATCTATTGTATTCCATTTTATAAATATGGAACTTAGTGGAAACAATGGAAACCATATCAATGCACATAATCCGTGTCTGGGTTTCCCATATGGGAAATATAATGAAGCTGGAGCTGGAACAGGAGCTGGGACCAAACAAGTTATAACTATATTGGGGAAATTGAATCAAGTCATGAGTAATGAAATATTCCAAATAGATCATCCAAATGATCCAAAATGTAATATAAAAATATTAGAAAACTTTATACATAAACAAAATCTATTATTCAACGAGACTAAAAATTCATTGGTTGCTGAGCAATGGGTAAGTTCATTAGAGAATAAATTTTTCTCTTTGGGAATTAATGATAGGGAGAGTGTTTTCATGGATGTTTATCATCTCCCAAGGGATGTGGATCAATGGTGGTCATTGATTCAAAACACTACATATGATAATTAAATAAATAGAATATAATTGAAGGATTTTAAGGATATTTTCTTGAAAAATATTTTCTAATTTAGAAACAAGATTATATTGGAAGAAAATTATTATGTCTTAAACAAAAGGAAGAAGAAAATATTTCTATGTATGAAGCTAAATTTATAAGGTTAGTCAGGTATTCTTTGAACTACATATGTAATCCAAAGAGAAATATTGACTATTTATTTGAATAGATTAAGTCAATTCTTAGATAGGAACTAGTCTCTAAACATTTTAATTATATGAAGATTTTGTATTTTGTTCTATACAAAATGAGATACAATTCACAAATTCATATGGTTTTGAAGGAAATCAAGAGAATAAAAGGATCAAAAAAGAAACAATAGGGAAGGGGAAGAAGGGAAATAAATATTTTCCTAATATGATAATTGTGGAAAGAAAAAACATGGTACTCTCTTGGAGGAAATGAGAGTTTTCTTCAATTTTAGGGGGAAATTCCATTTGGAACTTGAATATTGGGTTGAGAAAGAAAAATACAATGTCAAGTGTTTGAACTATAAGGATACGAGGAACTATGAAAAAAATTACCTAAGCATCAAAGGAGTATACCTCAGAAGAAACAAAGTGACCAAGGTCATGCTTATTCTATTATTGCTACAAAAATGGAAGGATTAAAGTTATTACGTATTAGGATTTAAGAATTATGTTGTAGATGTATTTTATCAAATTTGTTTTTGTTTTATGAATCATAAAACATATAAATATTGTACTATAATATTTTATCTTTACGGATTTGAAAGAAAATGTCAAATTACAATAATAACCAAGAAATGTGATTAGTGATAAGGTGATATTTTTGGATAATTCGTGAAAAATATAAATATAACACTTAATATCTTCCTTATATTGAGACAAAGAGAAGATTGTCACAAAGGAAGTAAATGGGATAATATTGTTAACCTTGAAATGATTGGTTATTTGATAAAAAAGTGATGGAGTTTACTTTTGTTGGTCAGAGTAGATTACTCAAGAGGGGAGGGTTGAATTGAGTAACTATAAAAATTTCTGATTAAAATGTATTCTAAAAAATTTTCCCCAAAAGTTAGATACAACCTAGTTAATCAAGGTTATACTATTATAAGAGTTTGAATGTTTAAATAACTTCTTAGAAGATTGATTAATTCTTAGTAATCTTAATATTAGTTGTTAATATTACTTTTGAAGCTACTCTACTAAGACAAGATAGTTATAACTTCTTTCTAAGACTGACTATCAAAGTGAATGTAGTGATTTATGAATTATACCGTAAAGAAGTAATATTGAGAAAATTAAATTAAACAACACCGCAGATATAAAACAAGTGGTTTAGACTCAAGCCGAGACCTAATCTACTCCACTTGGTGATCACCTGACACCAAGAAGTTTATATAAATAAACTTGATCCACACCCTGGATCGGGGTTAAACAACAGTACATAGGACTGTCCAGGTCACACAATGAACTCTTCCACAGTTCTTCATAGGAACAAACAACCAGGACACACAAGGACCTCTTCCACACTTACATGGGTATACACAAGTGTAAAAATATGTTCGAGTAAGGATAACTTATATCCTTCAGTTTAATGCAGGAGAAAAAGTGTGTTGTTATAAAATTACACAAAATACTCGAAAGCTTATTAAAATGTTACACAAAATTTTGAGATAGGTCTAGAAGTGCTCTTAGTATTGGTCTTTGCTGCTCTGGACTTCTGGACTGAAACAGATGTAGAAATCAAGTCCTCGTATGGTAAACAGAGTCTCGCAAGACCAAAATATTGGTTTGTGTTCTTTGTGATGTTTGACAGTGTAAAGATATCATCGATTCTGGGATTCAAGTATGCTTCGTGTGTGCTTCAGCAATCTTGAGTTTCATGCGGTAAATCTTTGTTAAAAAATTTCTCTAATTGTCTTCTTCGTTGTCGTTCTCACGCCCGCTTGTTTTTCTTTCATGCGCTATGCTGTGTTCTTGTTTCTGGGCCGCACTACTCTTTTATCACAGAGTGCATGTGTTGGGGCTGACAGGTTGCACACCTCATACCTCATACAGTCAGGTGACATGTCTACATAGAATTATTAATTATGATAGTGCATTTAAAATATTCAAATACGACCATTAGGGATTAACTTGAAAATGAAAATGCATATTAGGAAATGGTGTCATAATATGTCATGGAAATAGTGTCTCCTTCACACGGTGTCTGGATTTGTCACGTTTTCTTGTGGTCATGGTGTTTGGATGTTCACGGTGTCTCATGGTCATGGTGTCTCATGGTCACAGTTTCTCATGGTCATGGTGTTTGGATGTCACAGTGTCTGGTTCACGGTGTCTGGTTCATGGTGTCTAGTTCACGGTGTCTGGTTCATGGTGTCTGGTTTATGGTGTCTGGTTCACGATGTCTAGATTACTTTTCCAAAAAAGACCAAACTAGTGGCAAACTCAAGGTGTCTTAGACTTAGCCTAATAACTGTATTCAAACATAAGAATTTATATTAATGGAATGGATTAAACATAATCATTTGTCAGAGAAAAAATTATAAAGGTAAATAAACGATAATATACAACAATTAAATTTAATGTATAACAATTAAGAACTTGAATGGATTTACATAAATTATAAGGATACTAAAGAATAATACACATGATTTGAGATAATTTACACAGTGTTAACACGATTTATAGACTGAATAGGATTCTTGATCATTAAAACATGATTAATACACAAGGAGTCCAAAAATACCCCCTTTTTGATGATCACAAATCATGTATAATTAAAGTGTATATGGGTTCCAACTATATATCCCCAATGTGCATAACATATATAAATTTCTCCCACTTTAGGGATTACCAAAAATATGGAATGAGATAAGACAAGAAAAGGGCCCAGTTCATTAGAGAAAATAAGGGTCAGTACAAAAATAGAGAGGAGACCAATTGCCATAGAATTCCTATCAAAAAAGAGTAATCATTGTTCTTCTTTAGGGGCTGGTCTTCTCTTTTCCCTTAGCAGCAGGCTCAGAAGAGGAAGACATTGGAGAAGAGGTTGAGGTAGAAGAAGGGAGTGAGAATGTTGACAGAGAAGGTAAAGGAAGACCTTCAAAAATAGAAAGGGCTAAAGTAGGAGTAGTTGAAGACTGAGATAATTACTGATCAAGGATCACATGCCTGATCTGACTCATTTCCTAACCGACATACATAATAGTGGATTCTAGGGTAGAGGTGAAGGTAGGCAAACCAGGTCTCAGAGTTGCACCCGTAGGAGAAACAATTGCTATACTCTGTACAAGAAGATAGGGCCTGAGAAGCTTGATAAAGTCAGTAATGATCTCTCCATCATACCTCATGTCTTTCTCAAAATCATCCTTGTTCTCAATAAACTTGTCCAACAATCAAGTGAACTCTGTGAGCTTTTGGACTTGACCCTTTAAGGCTTGTGTAATTGGAGTAATCCACAGTTTTTCAACAAGATACATTAAATGATTGGTCATATCAGTATTAGAGACGATTAGGTTGAAATAGAAATCCACTTTCTTGGAAATATCTTTCTGAGCATCATTAGAAATTTTAGCGTGGATTTAGATCAGGTCAAGAACTTTTTCACTGTTCTTGATAACTTCAGATATATAATATTTATTAAAACCACTAATAATAGACTAATAATCTTCTCTGACCACTCTTCTAAATAGATCAAAGTCTAAGGACAGTTTATAGGATTGACTAGAGGCTTTAGAAGCATTGAAAACTAAGGTGAAAGAATTCAGTCGTTTCAGAACTTTTTGATGGCACCCCGTATACTCATCAGTGATATTGTTAAGATTAACAACAATATCTCACATTTATTTCACAATCTGTTTGTTACTTTCAACCACTTTCTCAACTAAGGAAGCTTAAGGTGGCTGAATCATAGAAGCAATATTCTATGGGGTTTGAGCAACAACAGTCTCAACCGGATGAGAAAAATTCTCTAATCTTGAATTTATTACTTTCTACATTTCTTCAACCATTACTCATAGAGTTTTCACTTCATCACTGAGCAGTCTATTTTCAACTCTGAATTCCTGAATTTAATGAATCATTTTTGGTTGAATTTTGAAGACAATTTTTTCCAACACCAGTGAGGAATCTCCCTCACTTAGATTTTTCACAGGAGCTGGTGGAGTATTCAAGTGTTTTTTAACTCCAGCCAAAAGGGTAGTTACAAAATCTTTCATATCGTCTTTACATACCAAGGAAGGTTGTTCTAGTGAAGGTTTAGAGATAGGGACTGATAGGGGCTTAGGTTCATTTTCAAGTGCAAGATTAGTGATAGATTTTAACTGGAACATTGTAGACAGATCGAGACTTATTACCGAGACTCCTTGAGAGTCAAGAACATCATAAAAACTACGGAACTTATACCCAGTGTCTACAGATCTTGGACTTATTGGGTTCTGTAGTTCAACAGATTCCAGATTTGGGGGTTTCTCCCCCTCAACAGTTGTATCCAGCTCAGTATTGAGAGTCCTAGGGTCCTGATCTGTTTCCACAAATTCATCTCGTAGTTCCTCACCGATTTCCTATCTATCCAACTGAAAAGCGAGCTCCATCCTTTCTTCAGCTGAAGGGATGACTTCAGGAATAGATTGTTCAACTGGGATTTCCTCAAGGTCATCTTCCTGCATAACATGTATTTCTCCTTCTGTATTTTCTTCCATAGCATTCTTTTCGGTTTCTTTGACAACAGATTCGGTTTCAACCTCAGGTTGATCTTCCAGATTATCAACACCTTTAGGAGTAGATACTTCTTCAAGAACAACATGAGGAACATGAGTACTACTTTCCTCATCAATAGAAGTTTCCCTGGGAGGCACTGCAACCTCTTCTTCTTCTTCTTCTTCTCCATAAGAGTACTCAACAACTTCATCTAGTTCCAAACCTGGATCAGAAATATCTTTTGTTCTAGAGGGATGTTCCACTGGATTGATCTTTTCATATATCCTATCATTTTTTCCACCCATGCCTTTTTCAAAGGATTCCAATTTATACTCATCCTCTTGATAATGAACTTTGAAAGGTAGAACTCACAAAACTTGATAGCTTCTTCATCCGGTCCAACTAATCCATTGGAATGTAACATGGCTGAGATAAGATGAGAATAGAACAAAGAGTTTGACTTGGATGTGGTCTTGATCAGCTCACACATGTGGTGTATGACATACTTACAAAGGATTATTTTGTGACCATTTTTCATAAGATGAATAAAAGACATATCCTGATATTTTAGTAAAGAAAAATAAACTTTTCTATGGCTAACCAAGTTCTGTATAAATTTAAATAGAAGTCTAGATTCTGCATCCAATTCACCAGCAATGGCTCTCCTCTTGGTTCCATTTTCGGTTACGCTTTTTAAAGAGTCTTCTAAATCAATGAATTCGGTGGAAGTTAGAGGTCCTCTCTTATAGTCCTCACATATGACTTCATGAGGTATCCCAAGTCATGCAACCCATAACCTCGAAGAGAAAAAGCATATCTAGACATTTATCTAGCTTCTTAAAACATATCCATCATTAGAATCAAAAGAGAACTGAATATACTGATAAAATTTTGCCACAATCTTTGGGTAGATGGGTATACCTTTCTTCGAAAACCATTCTAACCAGCCTTTCTCTTTTAAATCTTTCATAAAAAGATACTTACTTGACATAAGAAACTCATGGAATATCTCTTTTTTCAGGTACTACTACTCGATTCACCAGATTTGGATTTAGAGGACCTTCAGGTGCTAGCTTAGGTGCAATATTCTTCTTCTTTGAGATGCATTTCTCAGGAGTCGAAGATGATGGGTGTTTCATCCTGGGAATCCAACAAAGGTTCGAGAGAGAGAAGGGTTGTAGGTTTGAAGAGAGGTTACAACATGAGAAAATTGAAGAGATATCAAGTGAAGAACAAGTGATACATCCCTTATTTTTTCATTTAGGAATACCAGACGTCACAGGAAATAAAAGCGCGGGAAATTAAAAAGGTGAAAAGAATAATTACCGTGATACTATTTATTAAATTGTAAAAAAAACCATAAATAATCTTTACAGTGAGACCGTGACTGATCTTTATGTTGAGACATTGAATGAATTTTATGGTGAGAAAGTGACTGAATTTTACAGTGAGACAGTGACTATTAGACAGTAATCACGAAAAACTAACTATTAGACCATAACCATGAAACAGTAAAATATAAAATAGTAAAGCATGAAACAGTAAGGTATCGAACAGTAAGACATGAAAGAGTATGATATCGAACAATAAGACATGAAACAGTAAGATATCGAATAGTAAGACATGAAACAGTAAGATATCTATTTGAGGTTTATCATGCCTAGTTTATGTATGATGTAGTCTATTCTCTCACAATTTATTGGTTTGGTGAATATATCAACAAGTTGATATTCAGTACCAATTAATTCCAAAGTCATATCACCTTTTTGATAATGATATCTCAAAAAGTGATTTCTTAAATCAATATGATTTTTCCTAGAATGTGAAACATGATCTTTTGATATGTTAATAGCACTTGTTTTTTAATAGTTTATCAGTATATCCCTGAATTGATATCCATAATATAGTAATGTATGTTTCATCCAAAATATTTGTGCACAAACACTACCATCAGCTATGTAGTCAGCTTCTTATAGTAGATAATGCAACAAAATTTTATTTCTTACTACACCATGATACTAGTGACTTTCCTAAAAAGTGACATGTTCTAGAGGTTCTTTTTCTATCTAACTTACAGCCACCAAACTCAGCATCATAATAACTAACTAATTCAAAGGATTATCATTTGGGATAGAGTTGTCCTAGATTGGGTGTATGCTTGAGGTATTTGAAAATTATCTTTACAACATTTAAATGAGATTCTGTAGGATTTTCTTGAAAACGAGCACACATACACACACTAAACCTAATGTTAGGTTGACTAGTATTTAAGTTGAGTAATCTTCCAATAATTCCTCTATAAGTGGTTTGATCAATAGATTTTCCATCTTCATCAAGATCCAACTTACAAGTGGTACTCAGGGGAGTGTCACTACTTTTAGTGCTATCCAATCCAAAATGTTTTTGAAGATCTCTAGTATATTTACATTGAGTTAAAATAATTCCATAATTATTTTGAAAGATTTGAAATCCAAGAAAGAATTTTAGTTCACCCATTAAACTCATTTCAAATTAATTTTGCATCATTTTAGAAAAATAAATACATAAAGAATATCTTGAGTATTCACAGAAATTGTCATATACATAGATTTGAACAACTAAAACATCATTATAAATTAGTTTTATAAAAAGATTAGGATCAGCTATTCCTTTCGTAAAACCTTCGGAAATAAGAAAAGTACTCAGCCTATCATATCAGGATCTCAGAGCTTGTTTTAAACCATATAAAGCTTTTGATCGTTTAAAAATATGATTTGCAAAATGGGTGTTTTTAAAACCAGGGGGTTGTTTAACAAAGACATCCTCATCTATATACCCATTTAAGAATGAACTTTTAACATCCATTTGATATAGTTTTAAATTCAAATGTGCAACCTAAGCAAGCTAGATTCTGATGGATTTAGGTCTAGATACTGGTGAAAAGGTCTCCTCATATTCAATTCCTTCTTCATGACCATAGCCTTTTGAAACCAGTCGTGACTTATTTCTAACTATGTTACCAGCTTCATCTACCTTATTTCTAAACACCCATTTAGTGACTATTGTGAATGTGTCCTTGGGTCTTTCAACAAGTTTGAAAACTTTTTTCCTTCCAAACTGATTAAGTTCCTCTTTCATATCCATCACCAAAAATTCATCATTGATAGCATCATAAATGTTTTTAGGTTCATGTTTTGAAAAGAACACTTGATGTTCAACCCCATTTCTAAGAGAAGCTCAAGTTTGAGTTCCTTTGTCTAAGTCTCCTACAAAAGCATCTAAAGGACAGTTCTTAAGAGTTCTAACAGCTCTAGAAAAAGAAGGACTATTGATTTCATGTTCATCAATAGGTTTAGGTTCATTTTGACTTGATTCTAAGGAATTTCCAGAACTAGAAGTTTTCACAGATTTTTTCACAGAATTTATTGAGGATTTCATACTGATGTTTAGATTTGATAAATCATCCTCCATGTTTTCTAGAAAGGTTTTAGGTTCATGTGGATCTGTTTCATCAAGTTTTACATGGATAGATTCTTCCACACTTTTAGGTCTTTTATTTAACACTCTATAAGATTTACTAGACATGGAATGTCCAAAAAATATACCTTCAACACTCTTGGATGCAAATTTATCAATATTTTCCTTAGTATTGAGGATATAGAGTTTGCAACCAAAATCATTGAAGTTGTTAACCTTGGGTTTTCTATTGTTCCATAACTCATAAGGATTACTTTTAATAATTGGTCTAATAAATACTCTATTGATTATGTAGCATGTTGTATTTACCGCTTTAGCTCAAAAATAAATAGGTAGGTCATATTCAATAATAATTGTTCTAGAAATCCCTTGTGGGGTACTATTTATTCTTTATACAACTCTATTTTGTTGAGGTGTTCTAGGGGCAGATATATTATGACTATAGCAATTTTGTGAGCAAAATGATTCAAACTCTTGATTTTCAAACTCATTTACTTGATCAATTCTTGAGGATTTGATTCTAAGTCCACTAAGATTTTCTACAGACTTGGCATATTTAGTAACATAAGAACATGCTTCACTTTTGTGAGCCATAAAAAAGGTCCAAGTATATCTAGAAAAGTCATCTAAAAGAACATAGACATAGTGCTACCCATTTAAACTAGAAACTCTAGATGGTCCAAACAAATCCATTTGAACTAGTTTGAGAGGTTTAGATGCTGACACATCTTTCTATGGTTTGGAAAAAATATTGTGTTGTTTTTCCTTTTGATAGGGATTACACACATTATAATTTGGAAACTCAAGTTTGGGTACGTCTTTAACTAAGATTTTTCTATTTAGATTTCTAAGAGAGTAAATATTATAGTGTCCTAGTCTCCTATGCTAGAGCCAAGAATCTTTATTAAATACACTTAAGCATGAATAATTTTGAGAAACTAATAAATCCAAATTAACAGAATAAACATTTTCATTTCTTCATGCATAAAATAGTAATTCATCTTTAGAATTAAAGACATTACAAGAATCATTTTCAAATATAACATGAAATCCATCATCACATAAATGTGAGATACTGATAAAATTATATTTCAAACCATCAACAAATAGTACTTTGGTAATTAAAACTAAGTTAGAGTTACCAATTTGGCCGAGGCCAATAATATTTCCTTTGGAATTGTCACCAAATATGACATGTCCTCCATCTATTTTCATTTGGTTCTTGAAGCATGAGTAGTATCCTGTCATGTGTCTTTAAGATCCATTTTCCAAGTACCATAAAATTTTACATGAACTCTTTAACCATCTTTCCTCAGATGTGTTTGTCATAAAACACATATTGGCTTTGTTTTCCTATTAATCATGTGATGTTTTTGAGTCGCTTGAACTGTCATTAGAAGCACTAAAGGTTTCTTTCATTGACTTTTTATAATTCCTATCCTTGTCCTAAAATTTCTTTTTGTACATGAGCTTTGGACAGTCATCCTTGATGTGGCCTTTTCAAGTACATTCATAGAAGATAATCTCATTAGTTTTGTCACTTCTTTTCCAATCCTTTTCACAACTTCTTTTGTGGTCATATTTTCCCCTGAAGTTAGGATTAATGAAAAATTTCTTCTTATTGTAAAATATTTTAAATCTTCTGGATAATTGATCCATTTCCTCATCACTGTCAGGTGATGATTGTTCACTAGTGGAACTTTCTAATGAAGATTCCAGTTTTCCTTTGCCTTTGTGTATAGAGGTGGTCATCTTGAATGCAACATATTTACTTTTTGGTTCATCCTCCACTTCCATGTTGAATTTCATCTCTTCTTCATACATCATCAGTTTCCCAATGATTTCTTTTACAGGTATCTTACAGATGTCACATGAATCTGTAATTGAGATAGAGGTTCCTCTCCATATGTCAGGTAGACATATAAGAATTTTCATGATCTGTTCCTTGGTAGAGACTTCTCTTAAAAGAGAAATCATTGCATTTAAAACATCATTAAACCTAAGATACATGTCAGAGATAGGCTCATCGGGTTTTATTTTAAAGTAATAATATTTAATAATATATGTATTGAGTATTATTTATTTCATACTAGATGTTCCTTAATGTGAAACAGACAAAGTATCCCAGATTTCATGGGCAGTTTTAGAAGAAGAAATACTATTGAATTCTTTATCTCCTAAGGAGCAGTATAAAGAATTCATGGATTTGCAATTATTATTGTAGGTATTTTTGGTAGGTTCATCCCATGTGATTATATTAGTATCATGAATCTTATATTCATCTATAATAGAAAACCAAATTTCAAAACCCATACTCTCTAAATTCATTTTTATTTTCATTTTCCATTAAGCATAGTTAGTTCCATTAAAGAATGGTGGTCTGTTGGTTGCAGAACCTTCCAATCTGTTATCCATAAAAAATAATTACTTTAAAAGATCCAGAAATTTAGAATTAACTGAAATTTATAGATCTTTAAAGTACAAATACAATCACAGTTGAATAAGGTTAAACAGTGTCCTAATAAACAACCTATGATACCAAATGTTGGTTAGAGTAGAATACTCAATTGGGGAGGGATAAATTGAGTAACTATAAAAATATCTGATTAAAACGTATTCTAAAAAAATTTCCCCAAAAGTTAGATACAGCCTAGTTAATAAATTTTATTCTTTTATAAGAGTTTGAGAGTTTAAATAAATTCTTATAAGATTGATTAATTATCATTAATATTAATACCAGAAATTAATATTACTTTTGAAACTGTTCTACTAAGACAAGAAATTTATAACTTCTTTCTAAGAATAACTATTAAAGTAAATTTATTGATTTCTGAATTATAGAGAAAAGATGTAAAATAGAGAAAAGTAAATTAAACAGCACAACCAATATATAAAAATTATTTCTGTCTCAACCTGAGACCTAATCCACTCCACTCGGTGATCACCAGACACCAATCAGTTTATATAAATAAACCCGATCCACCCCTGGATATGGGTTAAACAACAGTACACATGACTGTCCAGGTCACACAAGGACCTATTCCATAGTTCTTTGTGGGAACAAAAAACCAGGCCACACAGGGACCTCTTCTACACTAACGTGGGTATACATAGGTGTATAAAGATGTTTGAGTAAGGATATCTTGTATCCTTCAGTGTAATGTAGGAGAGAGAGTGTGTTGTTATATAGTTACACACACTGCTCAAAAGATAATAAAAATGATACACAACAGGGCAGAAATATTGAGATAGGTTTAGAAGTGCTCTGAGTGTTGGTCATTGCAGCTCTGGACATCTGGACTGAAACAGATGTAAAAATCATGTCCTCGTATGGTAAATATAGTGTCGCAAGACAACAATATTGGCGTGCATTCTTCGTGATGTTTGACAATGAAAAGATTTCCTCGATTCTGGGATTCAAGTATTCATCGTGTGATCTTCAGCAGTGTCGAGTTTCATATGGTAAATCATTATTCAAAAATTGATCTATGATTGTTCTTCATTTCTGTGCTCACTCCCGCTTGTTTTTCATTCATGCACTAGGTTGTGTGCTTATTTCAAGGCTGCAATACTATTTTATCTTGTAGTAAATGTGTTGGAGCTGACAGGTTGCGCACCTCGTACCTCATACTGTTAGGTGACATGTCTATAAAGAATCATTAATTATGTCAGTGGATTTAAAATCATCAAATACGTCCGTTAGGGTATAAATAAAAAAAGACAAAGCAGATTTGGAAACGGTGTCACAGTATGTCATGGAAACGATGTCTCCTTCACATGGTGTCTGGATTGGTCATGGTGTCTTGTGGTCATTGTGTCTGGATGTTCACCGTGTCTCATAGTCACAATGTCTCATGGTCATGGTGTCTCATGGTCATGATGTCTGGATGTCACGAAGTCTGGTTCACGGTGTCTTGTTCATGGTGTCTGGTTCACGGTTTCTGGTTCACAGTGTCTGGTTCACTGTGTCAGGTTCACGGTGTCTAGTTTACGACGTTTGGTTCACGGTGTCTAGATTACTTTTCCAAAAAGACACAACCGGCGGAAAACTCACGGTGTCTTAGACTTAACCCAATAATTGTATTCAAACTCAATCATTGATATTTATGGAATGGATTAAACGTAATCATTTGTCAGAGAAAAAATTATAAAGGTAAATAAAGGATAATAAACAACAATTAAACTTAATGTATAACAATTAATATCTTGAATGGCATTACTTAAAGTATAAGGATACTAAAGAATAATACGTATGATTTGAGATAATTTACATAGTGTTAACACGATTTATAGACTGAATAGGTTTTGTGACCATTAAAACATGATTAATACTTGGGGAGTCCAATAACTTCATTTTTGGATTTACGTTATACATTTGATAGTTTATTTAAGGAATTGGGAGACAGTTATATTTTGGAAGCATTCATGTTTTCATTATTGTTTTATAGTGATTTAATTTATAATAATGTGATCAAATATATTTACATTTAAGATTAAGAGTGAAATTATGAGGAATTATTAATAATTTTATGTTTTAAATTTAGTATCCTTATTCCGATATTTTTGGATATTAGAATTTGTTCGGACATATTTTCAGGATCCCTAAGGTTAACTACTTATGAAATGGATTAAGTCGAACTTTGATATTCTTGTTTGAGGTTGAAGAATAATAATTTTACTAACCGTTTTGGTATTTCCTAAATTTGTATAGGATGAAGTAATGGCTTATGAATCTTATGATTCATTAAAACTTTATTTTAGTGCTTTAGGCATAAATTTTTTTATCTTGAATATCCATTTCCTAGATTATGAGATGAAGTGGAAATTGATTGAAGCATAACCAAAAGATGAGATGGTGATTTTGATATTGAAATAAATTATGTAAGTCCAATTTTTGAGTTCTTTATCTAGATATAAAAACAATCCCTTAAATTTAGTAAAATAACATTGAAATAAAAACTTTATATACTTATTTTTCTTACCAAGAAATCAATGGTATTTTAGCCTGTCAATGATTTACGATTTATTGATGGTTAATTTTTTCAGGAAATTCTTTATCACAATTTATTAACCCTTAGGCAATAGTTTTATATTATAAATCCATATTTTTTACTCTCCATTGATGTTCCAATATTTAGAAACCTATTTTTTTCTTGACCATTTCACTTCCCTTTCCATATTTTTAAGAGAAAGTATTATTAACCATTTTTTACGATGTGGGTTTTCTATGATGGAATTGTCAAATTATAAACAATTTATCACAAATTTAAATAATTAGTGTTCAATTTATTTATGTGGGATAATGTAATAACTTTATATTTTAAAAGAACACTATGTTTGATTGCATATACGACATGAAGCACTAAGATCCAAAAAACCATGAAATATTATTATTTAAATACGCCGTTTATAACATAACCATTGAATTAGAGGTATTGAATTTTATTAATTTAATTATGATATATATATAAAGGACCTACTCAATAAACATCATTGGTTAATTATTACAAAACAAGTACTCAATTTTGAATAAATTTATTTTATGTTTTTGAAAAACGATTTCTTAAAATATAATTTTATTAATTTTTATGAGAAAATATTATAATTAATTTTTAGATATTATATAATTTTGATTTTATAAAAATAATATCATTTATGAAATTATAATATTAAATTTATTCTAGGGTAAAATTTTCAAATATTTCAAAGTGGATTTATTTTCTCACTGAATAGTGGAAAATACAGATTTTTATTGAAAGATATATTTTTTCATGCATTTATAAATTTACATTTAATTTTAAAATTATTTAAAATGATAATTATTTATATTATATTATTAATAATCCAATTATAGTATTGGGAATGAATTTTATACTTGAAGTTAATATAAAAATTTTTTAACAGAGAAATTTTTTTTTATAAAAAACTACTTTTCCTTTCCTTTTTGGTTTTGATTTTAAAATAAATTCATAAACTTATTGGCATCTAATTTTATAAAAATTATTCTATATTTTTTATTTGGAGCCTGAAATTTTGAAAATAGTCCCATTTTATTTTTATTCAATATTAAAACTAAATATTATACAATTTATCATCTTATTGGATGAATCTAATTCTACCCTTATCATAATAGGCCTTAATTTGATATGTTTTCTGAAAATTTTCATTTAAAATGACCAATTTAATATTTAAATTAATTAATGTTACCAATTTTCACACCCTTATTTTAAATATTTATTACGTGTCCACATAGGGAAAAAATTATGAAATAATATATATTTAAATTTTGTGAAAATTGAAATAATATTCACGATAATTATTTATTTTTAATTTTTAGTAATTATCTAAGTTCCTCAAATGATTTTCAACACAAGTAATATATTTATTCAATTAACAAAAAAATAAAATAAATGATATTAAAAAAATTTAAAAGTGATATAATTTGAGTGATTTATAGTGTTACATGAATTTTAATGATTAATATGACACTTTAGGGTTGTTTAATTTAATTAAATTCTAAATGCAACTTTTTATTGTTGTACTTGAAGTCAAATTAAATTAATAATTTCAAAATTGACATTAATGATAATTTATATAAATAATATTTTATTAAATTATTTAAATATCATTAAAATAATTAAATAAGAAAATGTGGATACTATACTGTCTAAAATTTTATACCTTGTCCAATTATTTTCCATTTATCACCTTATATGTATAATTATATACATTTAAGAGTGAAAATGGAGTTATTGTGGTTAATGTTAAGATATGTTAACTAAGGGATTAAACCAAAATTTTTGGTTTAAAAAACCACACAAATATGTCAAAATGTTTTATTTGTGAAGATATTTCAGCCATTTCATACCCTAGGTTCTATTACCTATCTATTTCAAGGAATATGTGAGAAATAATGACTTTATTTCTATTTAATATTTTAAGAAATTCCAAAAGTGTCCCTCACCTCAAATATAAAAGGGCACTTTGTACATAAATTCCTTACAAGACTTTTAGAAATATGGATTGATAAATACCTACCCATTCATATTATAAATATTATTATCAAAGTAATGGAGGTTCTGGTATCCCTAAACTAAGAACCTTAAGTTTCTTAAAAAATTATCCAAGAAGGTCTTCTGGAGAAGTGGTAATTGTCTTACCCAAACCCTTTCAATTTAGTTCTTCTTCAAACTACTACAAATTTCATTAATTTATCATAATAAAATAAATTAAATATCCTAAATAAAATTAAAATTTTATCGTGATTATGAAACTACCATTACCCACCCTCTTTCACATCAAATGGGATGTGAGTATATCGCTCTTGCGTACGTACGACTTACTATATCCACACATCGATGCAATTCATTTCTCAGAACCACCTATTTTGGATGGGTATTATGATGGTTTTAATATATATATATGATCATATTTACATTATTATACCACTATAATGATAATACCATATCTACCTTCATACCTTTAAGTCTGTTGGGAAACGATAATGTCGCTCGTGCATATGTGTGGACTACCACCACCACAAAGCGAGGTGATTTGTTTTTCATTTATATTTAATTTATATTGAAAAAATGATGTATTTTATCAATATATATAATTTATTTGATATAATAATAATTATTTAACGGTGAATTATCATTTACTTATATTTCTTTCTATCCTTTGATAATTGAAAACGACATTCATGTATACGTACAGGCTATTATGTTCATGAATGGCGTAATTATTTTTTTTATCTCTATCTGTAATGGGTTAATATAAATACATATATAAAGAATATAAATTATATTTATATCATTATTATCATTCTTTATATGATTTATCCTTGATAAAAGTATAAATACCGAGACTACTGAACCAAAACACATATGAAAAATGAAGTAGTTATTACCCAGAATAGTGATTTTAACAAAGAATTGTAAATAAACAGGTAATAAAGTATTATAAATTCATCATAAATGGTATTTTATTTTTTATAATGGTTCTGGAATATATTTATCATAAATCTATATTTATTATTTAGGATGTTTAAACATACACAAAGGAAATAGGATCCAATATAAGAGTTTATTTCACATTCTCATCATTATTCATGATTATTATGTTTAAGTCCCGGTTGGGAAAATATTTTCCTTCCATATCCATGTGTTACTTAATTTTTTTAAATACTATTTATATTACTCCTTAATGGTTTATTAATAAATTTTTTTTATCCACGTTTGAATTTTTTTAAAAAGTTTTGAATGAAATACTCTTTTCATTTTATGAATGAGGTACTTACTTATATTTTTATAGTAGTGTGAAAATAATATTTTGTTTACTTATACGACATGAAATAAATTTAGAAATATAATGAATAATATTTATTTGAATCATTATTTAAAATTTTAAAATTTTCTTTTCAAATTTATTTTTTTCCTTAATAGTTAAAAAGTTAAAAAAAGTGATTTCAAAGTGAAAAGGGTATTTTCCTCAATAATTTTACAATGATCTTTAAAATTATTTTAATCTATGTGAAAATACTTTTTTGAATATTAATATTTACTATTTATATTATATTAGGAGACCATAAAATATTTTTATTGGATGGTTTGTGATCAGTTTGAATAGGGATGTACTATTTTGAAACTATTAACCATATTACTCTCGATGGTTTTTAATTGTGTTTATTGATTATCATAAATATTAATATTTTATATTCTAGTTTAAATATTTATGTTTATGTTTTTTATTTTCACCCCTTTCACATGAAGAATTCATCAGAAATAGTAAGTGATACGAGCCCACTATACCCCCTTGATGCATCAGTAGGTCTCATGAGAAAAAATAGTTTTGATACTGGCTGGGGCCTTACCCATTTAACAAAGATTTCTTGGTGTGAGTCCTCAATGGTATGTTTATGATGTATAGAATTATGAAATTTCTCATTATGAGATTAGTTATTTGATTCCAATGTGATTATTTTATTAGCTATGATATCCTTGGTAATTTATAAGATCATGTGATTAATTATATGGAATTATTTTATCAACATTTATTCCTTCCATATTATCCTTGATTCAATGGAATGTAATTTTAGATATTACCATTCCATATTTTTTATTGTTTTCATATTCATGTTAGCTTTCTATGTATTCATACCCTTACTGAGCATCATAGATCACCATTTTCTTATGTTTATTCCACTATAGCATTCCTATAAGTGTATCATGATTTATATGCAGATATATACTAAAGGGAATAATGGAGTACCCAAAGAAAACACTATGTTGTGTTATGTTTTCTAGTGTAATTTAATATTCAACTATGTATCCAGTTTTCCAATAATATTAATCTATTCAGTACTTTGGGATGTGAATCCTTGTATCTAGTTCCAATGTAATAATGTAACCATTGACTTTGGGATATTAGGGTCAGAGTCTTTACATCAGCCACACAATTTGTTACAATGACATGCAATTTATTTAAAAATAATAAAAATAATCAAAAATTAATTTTTATATATTTTCATGACAATAACAGGTCATTTCTTGGATATTATTACATGATGTGTGTATCTAAAAAAATATTTTAAATATAAGACATGTTTTTTTAATCAATCCACCCACAACACACATTATAAGGATATAAGGTCCGTTCATATAGGTTATAATTTTATCGATGATCATTTTCTTATTGTTTTAATAAAATATATGATATTTTATCAATTTTGAGCAAGTGAGCCATGTTTTTAAATAAAATGTCACTTTTAAATTGAAAACATTCCCTTTTAATCAAATCGATGAAAAAACCATAAAATTAAAATTCAGTTTATTCCTACATTCTATAAAGAAATCTCAAATAATTTTCCTTGAATTTTGTAATAAACTAATCATGTTTTCTTATTTTTTACTATGTGAATTGTGTTTTGAACATATAGATCCATTAAATTGAAAAATTAACTATAGTTCCTTCTTAACACCCCACATTTTAGAAATAAATATGGTTTATTCCTAGAGGTTAATTTTTTAAATATGTTATTGTATTGTTAATATAATATAAGGTAAATCTCCCTAAATTGATTATGTAGTTCCATCATAATAGTCAGAAATTAGATTCTAATATTAAACAACTACATTTTTGATAATTATCACTTAAAGTATATTTTAAATATTGCAACATAAAATAAACTACCCATTCATCCCATATTCATCTATTTCATCAACTATAAATGATTTATAAATATTAGATAAATTGTTTAGAAAACATATAACTAAATAAATTATTAATAAATATTTTATCTAATTGGGTATATGTTAGAAAATTGATTTACATGATATATATTATTAAGGTAATTAGATTCTTTTTTTCAGATAAAAAATCCTTAATAAAATTATAAACATTGGACCGTATTCATAACCAATTGATGGTCCTCTTCACCTAAAAACATTCCAAATTATAATAAATTTTCATGATTAATGTTATAATATTGAATTTTCAGTATATATTGCCCAAAAATATTCCATCTATATAAATCCATTAATTACATATTTTTTTATTATTTTCCTTATGAACAAGAAATGTAATTGTTGAAGGTTTGTTTTATTTGTTACCAAATCATTTGAGAAGACATATTAATTGTGGAAATATTTTTGAAAACACTTAATCTATTTTGAAGAAATTTTGGGATGTATTGATCTATTCTGTTTCTAAGAAGCAGAATTTACATTGTCCATATAAGATTGTATTATATTTTATAAAGCTTATATAAGAGAGTTTCAGAATACTAAACGAGTATGCAATATTAATCTATAATTTCAGCAGTCAACATATGAGTAAATTATTTGTTTCAAAGGTTATGTAATATTAATTTAGAATCTCATGTCAGAGTAAATAAAAGTTTTAATATCTCATGTAAAAGTGAAATGAGTTTACTAAATCTCATTTTTGAATAAATAAAAGATATATAATAATAAATTTGATTCTATATAAGATCAATTTGAATAGACTTTTAGGGTAATGGAATTTAGTTTAAAGATGATATTATGTTGAAATAAATGAAATAAAATAGAAGGATACTTGATAAGTTCTTTGAACAATAATTATAGAAGTATAAATGATATGATTGGTTTTTATATATTTTGGATCATTTCTCCATTAGTTTTTGGAAAATATTTTACAAGAAATGAATTTTTTTTGAATACATAGATTCATAGAATTTATATATTCAGATAGGAAAATATCCTATTTATTATAATTAAGGAAATAAAAAAAATTTGGGTTAAATAGAATTAGGATAATGATATATTGACAAATAACGACCGAAAAAATACTAGTCAATATCTATGAATCGATGTTCTTGAATAATTTAGAGCATATATAACACCCCAAAACATAAAAAACCCATAATTGTATGATTTATAATAGGGGTGTCACTTTATTACACATCCAGGTTTTTTTATGTTTATAGATTTAGAGAATTAGGAAAAATAATTAAATATCAAACCCTTATAATACAAAGTAGACACTTCAACTAAATATATATTTTTTCCAAAAAATATGATACATAAATTTAATCTCCTATTTCATTTTAAAAACACATGCCATTCCTTATGTTGAATCTTGATAGTGGAAATTTAGACCTTTCTATAGTTCATTCTCATCCTTATGTAATGTGATTAATATTTTAAAAATTCGGATGAGCAGAAAAAATTACTAAGGGATATACAAATAAAGAAACCCATTAGTCCATTTTGAAAATAATGTAATCCCATAATAAAATTTACCCTTTTTAAATTATAAAATTAGAGCTCAAAAAATAATTTTCTTACTCATTAAGTTTGATTTAAAACATTTCATAAGACATTTTAAAGTAAAAACCATAATTATACAGGGTTAACGTAAAACATGGGCACTCATGGAAACATTTTATTGTAAAATTT
Source organism: Viscum album (assembly GCA_963277665.1). NCBI lineage: Eukaryota > Viridiplantae > Streptophyta > Magnoliopsida > Santalales > Viscaceae > Viscum > Viscum album. The sequence goes on along the minus strand of OY728121.1, from coordinate 1,031,116,481 downwards.
ACATTTCACCATTAATAGGGGCATAAAATTTTTCTAAAAACAATCTTACTATATTGATTTCTAAAAGATGAACCATAATACCCATGTCCTGGAACACCTTTGGAAGAACGATCAATATTTCTTTCACCTGACCTAAAATCTTAAATTTATGAACATACTCTAGGGAACCATCATAATGTTTTAAATTTTCAGGTATTTTTATTTGATTTAGAACTAAAATATACCACATAGAATTTATATCTTACCTAGTTTATATCCCATTATAATTTTGAATTATTACTTATATTTATAATGAAGTTTCTTAAATTAAAGTTTATTTCCACTATATTTCACAGAATTCTTGTTTTAGTACATAAGATATATCAAATATAAAATTGAATGTAAGAAAATATTTTTTAATTAAAAATATATGTTAACATGTACACAATTACAAATTTTCAATATAATATCATACTAATAGATATTAGAGATCCCTAGTAAGTAAAAAATATATTTCTTGAGAGTTTTTTAGCGCTAAAATTGGGAAACCTATAACAGTAAACGCATCCTTTGTTTATAAGAATAAATTAATTAACTCCATATAAAACCCAATTTGATTAAAAAAAATCATTTTTGGATTTTCTTCTATGAAAAATCATCAAAATATTATTAAATATCCCTGGTTACTTCTACACCTTATTAAAATAAATTTAACCAGAGAAATTTAAGGGAGGGAATACTATCATAAAAATTATAAAACAACATAAAATTGAGATATCCATCACTGGTTTGTTCCAATATTAAAATATCATAATTGAGAAAAAATTGGTACTGCTCAATAATTTTCCTAATGAAAGTAGAAAAATAATTCAGAGAATCTAGTTTATGCTTAATGGATATCTTAACATTGGAATGCGTATTAGATAAAAGGTCCTAAATATAAACTAAATTAAACAACATTCCTTATATAATTTCAATTATGGGATTTTATTGACTATCAATCTCGATCTAAATAATCCTTATTTTTGGAAGTTCAAATAGAATATTTATACATTATTGGTTTTAAATTATTAATTTTTTTTGACAATTATTCAATTAAAAAAAATTACCATATATTTTTTCCAGGACCATTCTCTACATAAAATTATCTTAGAGAGGATCATTAAAAATATTCAGATTATCTATACCTATACTAGTATCTTTCATTTTTTTCAATAACTCCTCCATGAGACTATTGCAAGCTTACTCTATACATGATTTCTATGAAAATAATGTTATTTATAAGTGTTTTAAACTCTCTGGTTAAATAGTATCGTTATATATATATCATAAAAGAGGAAAATTAAGCAAGAATTCATGAACAACCAAGATCGAATATGTCAAGCACCATGTCATCGCCTCATTATTGAGGGTAAAATATCACAATGGTTTAATGCGGGAGGTGAATAAAAATAAATTTGAAATAGTATAATAGAGGGAGAGTGAAAGGAAAATAAAATAAAATAGAATAAATTGAGAATAGAAGAAGAATGAAATAAAAATAACAAATAAAAAAAATAAAAAAAAATAAGAATATGTATAGAATGAAATTAAAACAAGAAGAATAAATAAAAAAATAATAGAAGAGGTATAAATAGAAAAATAAGAAGCGGTGGAAGACACTTTTCGTTAAAACACTATTCATGAACTTGAATTTATAAAATAAAATAAATAGAAAACTTAGATAAAAAATAAAGAAAATAAAAAAGAAGAATGAAGTTAGAAAACATAAGAAGCCTCTCATGGATTCTCCAACTTACAGTCTTTACATCCTCTTGGCTATAGTGAAATCCTCCTTTTATAGAGAGAAATGGGTCCTTGGTCTTTTTTAATCCAGATATTCATGAATATAGATAAATATTCAAAATCCCATGAGACCCGCGATGAATGAAATGGAAACACTCAAAGATCACAGGTGTTTAAAATTTTTGTCTATGGACATCATGGTAGTCTTTCTTCCTCTGGTTCGATATGTAGTGAATGTAGGCGAGGATAATGGGAGTTCTACTTGGAGGTATCTTGGCATCATGGTAAGCACGAATGATAGATCTTCCTTTATCTTGCCATAAAATTAGCCAGATAAAGCATTTAAAAACAATTCATGGTGGTATTATGAGATACAAGTGGTGATCCTAGGCGATGTTAGTGGTTGGGATTGGTGATTGAGCTCGAGTCGAGCTACATGATGGTAGACCGTGGTGATCCTAGTCCGATGTAGAGGTGACTGATGTCATGGAAAAAGGCAGCGAGTGGTTGAGATCAGTGGAGCTATTTTTTCAAGATGTGATGAATGGGGTTATTATGAGACCAATGAAATTTTGTTAAAATGTGAGTAGTACCCATGACATGCCATCCTACATCAGAAATTGTATGGTGAGGTGCACTGGTTTTTTACTCAAGTCAAGTGAGAACCACTTCAGAAACCTACGCTGGCGTGGGCTCCCAGAGACACTCACACACACATTACAAGGGTCATGTCATACCTATATGACCCATTCGGTCTTAGGCCCAACTCTACACCCGCACTCCACAATATTCCATTCACCCATTACATTTCATGAGGTATCTCCCCTATGGCATGATTCACTATCTGTGCATAGTTAGGGATGACTAAGATGTTTTATGTCCATGGTTGATGGACTTCAATTCTTTGAACAATTTTTTAACAAATGAAAATATAAGCATATTTAAATTCCCATATGAGATTATCTACCCAAAATTCCATAAAATAATTTTTAATAAAATAAGTCACCAAAAAATGTCATCCAATTTCATTTAAAAACATTAGATAAAAATTCCCATAATGTATTAAAACATTGAAAAACATGTAATGATTCCTTAAAAAACATTTAAAATTAATATAATCATTTAAAAAATTGCATTAATTTATTATTGTACCAAATACCCCCACACCTAATCTATTCTTTTCCTCAGGTATAAAATCTCATCATGGAATTTAGAGTGGACCAACATTACAATTATACAAATTTCAACATGTTAAAATCAAATAATTATCAATGTCAAATAAAATTTTCAAAAATACATAAAAAATAAGAATTTAGTTACATAAATTTTAAATAAATAATGAACACTTGTATTTTTAGTTTTTCACATTTGATGTTGGTAGAACTTATCCTTTCAATAATTTATGTTCATGAATTCATTGTTATTAAAAAGTATAAATCATAAATTACCTCTCTTTTGAATCCTTTCACTCATAAATCATGTTAATATTCAATTAGTGTTATTCTATATGATGAGAAAATTCTCCTTGTCTATTTTCTTGTAAAGTAACTACTTTATCCACTTTATAAATAAAAAAGACACAAAAAATCCCAAGGAATTCTCAATTAAGGTTCTAATGACTCTGAGTCTTTGGAATGATATGATTTTATGTTCTAAAAATTAATCCTCAAATAAGAACATTTCTCTATTATAGTATAAATAATGATATAAAAAGTAAGTATAATAAATTTATCCTCTTCAATGTAGAAACTCCACCTTACCCTATAACACAATGTAAGTTCATGATCAAAATTAAATATAATGGATAAATTTCACCCTTAGTATTTTTCTCTACATTTATACTTTTTTAATGTACCTTTTCATTTTATTTACTTTTATAAATGTATACCTAGAATAATCCTCACATCAATCACCTAATGAAATATTATAAAAATCATTGTTATAGTGATGGTGATGTTTTATTCTTCTATGTTGAAAACTATTCAAAATTTTTTAATTGTTTTCAATAATGGAAAAAAATAAGCATAATGAATGAATTAACAAAATTTCTCAACACCCACAATTATATCCCCACCAATTTCCTTATAATTTATTTTATCCCTTTAAACAAGAATTATTCAACCACTATAATTTAACATTAAAATATCATTAAAATTACCAAGAGGGCATGAAAGGAAAAAAATGGATTGGAAGATGGATCATTTCTAACAAAGAATTCATGGTCTATATGAGCTAAATAAGGATTGATGTAAAGGTGGTATTTTAGGATAAAGGTTTTTCAAAATATGGAACAATCATTTTAAATGTGTTCTGGCATAGTCATTAGCATTGAAATGTTTAAATGAATGTTCTAGTAGGTTACATGTCCCAAGACAACTAGAGAAATATGTCCATGAATAAATATGAAGTACTTGGTCTATAAATACTCTTATGAATGGAAATAAGATGTTGGAAAATAACTCATGTAATGAATAATAATAACAAATCAATTTAGACAAATTTTATAAATTAAATGTGTGAAATATGTTAGGGAAGTTTCATTTACATGAATCAACTAATTCCCTCTAATCTTGAGTCAACATTTTAATATCCATACTTCACTTAAAATAATTCAATTATCCATTTTCTCATTAAATATCATAATAATTAAAATCTAAAACATAAAAACACAGGATTAAAAAAAAGTCTCCTAGATAAGTCAAGTAAAGAATAAATCCAATTATAGTCATACAGTTTTTAGTTTAAATCTAAAACTATGTGTTTTTCATAAAAAATTCTAGAAGTTTAAAAGAGAAGTCATTTTGAAATGTAACTTTTGATAATCCTCCTTAAAATTGTTCTTTGTGGATTCATTATTCCATCATGATCCTAAAAAATATAAATTATTCAATTAAGCAAAAGGACCAGTCAATAAAGCTCCAAAATTTAGGTGGAGTGGGTTGCATGATCGACTAATCCCAATAATGAAATAAAAATATAAATTCCTAGGAGGAAATAAAAAAGATAAATCTTAGTATGATCTCCCATTTTGGACCAGAATTTTTACTGCTCATAAAAGGAAGGTCTAGATTTTATCCAAAATATGTTTGTGGGTGGAACTTCTTGGATTTGAACAACCATATTTGGATTTTCCCACCCTACACAGATTATTTTTTGCTGAGGAATGATGCATGGATAATATAAACCAAATCCAACCACTTCACAATTAATTATTTATTTCATGGTAGAGGTTGGTTGATGTATGGATCATCCTCCTTCTTTATTGTTACTTGTGAAACTTCCTCTTACTTTTCCATTTCTGGATCAATATAGGCTTCATGAAATGAATGATAAAAGGGAAAGTAATTTGGTAATTTCACTTGAACAAAATTGAAATTATAATTATAATTATCCATTTAAATTTGAGAAACATGTCTTTTGATTTACTCAGGATCAGTTACTTACACATTCTCATGGGCTTCCTCAAATGATTGTTTATAAAAATCATAGAGCTCCCTGCGTTCCTCAACAGGTTAATGTGTTGTTTTTTCATCTTCCATGAAGACATAAAATGGATTGTTCCAATCTAAAAATTAAAATCATTAGGAATTAACACTCAATTAAGAATGATTAAAATTAAATGAAATAGATTTTGAGATAAGATCTACTCCCTTGTTTGGTTTAGTTTCAAGCTTATCTTCAATGGTGATGGTGTCTTGATGTTAGATTGTAGCCAATGGAGGTAGGTAGTCGGGATCCTCAATAATTTCTTCAAATTCCACCACTTAGGAGGTGTATTCTTATATGGATAGAGAGATATGAAATGGATATAACTTTTCTAATTTTTAGGGACAAGGGAGATTAAGTAGTACCTCACAAACATTCCACAAGTCGTCTACATCTTATTGATCCCCCATATATCGCTCATCCTTTTCCTTCTCAGGTGTTGGTTGCTTCATCAATGAACATAAATATTTAGATACTGTTTCAATTTTATCTCCAATTTTTCTATGTATTTTTGAAGGTCATTCATTGAGATTTCATCATAACTAGTCTCTTCTTATTGTTTAACTAGCACCTTGGAGTAGTTGTTTTATTCCCAAATATATCGTATGTTTTGATATGTCATAGAAAAATAATTTCTAATGGGTTTTTACAATTTTTTTTAATGTAATGAAAACTATCTAATGTTTTGAAAAATTAATAAAATAAAAAAACCTTCATTTAATCCCTGGAAATTGTTTTGGTTTTGATAGTACTCCATTATTAGGGCGTGACAAAATCAAATATCTAAATTGTTTCCTAATTCAGAATAATGGACGAACAAGTTCATCTAATTTGAGGATATTGTTAGTTTCCTTACTTAATTTATCTAATTAACCTAATCTACCTTATCTTTAATTATTTATATTATTTATGAATGATATGATATATTTTTGTATTTTTTTTATTTTATAAATTAATGAAAAAAGAAGAATGTGAATTTAAAAAAAATAACATATGATACTAATCAAAATGTGATTAGAAAGAAAGAACTTGGTAGTACATTTTGTTTTTTCATTCTATAATTATTCTCCTTTATTTTTTTTAAAATTTGTTTTGATAGCTTAATTATGAAATCTCATTAAAAATCTATTATTCTTTTATATACTGATTGGAAATATTAAACATATTTAGAAATTTAAATTCCACTTCCTTCTATAATCAAGGTTGATAGAACACCTTAATTTAGAGTGTGACATCATCCAGGACCTGAAACTATCGTATTCCATTTCATCCATTGAATGGATCAACTATGTCTTATGAAGATCATGTATCTAGTAGAAGGTAGGGAAAATATTTAAACAAAAGAATAGATGTAAAACTGAGTTTCATGTCCAGGTGGAAAATTTCTACACCAATTCATGCCTCTCACATCTAAGAGAAACATAAGACAAACATTAATCTAGAATTCAACAATACCCAACCTCCACTAGGACAATCCTTAGGAAAACCCATCATTATTGAGGGTAAGAGATAATAGTGGGGGAATGGATGAATAGAATAAATATAAAATAAAAAAATAGAAGAGAGATAGAGATAAAGAATAATAAAATAAAATATAATAAAATTGGAATACAAGAAGAATTAAATAAAACATAGAAATAAAATAAAATAAAGGAATAAGACTGATAGAATAAAAATTAAACAATAAGAAGAAATAAAAAATAAGATAAGATAGAGAAGAATAAAATATTTTTTTGAAGAAGAAGAAGGGCTGGATGATTTTTTTTGTTAAAATAATATGAATGAATCAAGATTTAAAAAATAAAATTAAAAGAAAACTAAAAAAATAAAATACAGAATAAGAAAATAAAATAATGAAGTTATGAAGAAACATCAACCTCTAGTGGATATAAAAATATTCAATTGATTAAACTATGGAAACCATAGTTATTACAATATTTGTTGATGATTATTGAAATAAAAATAACCATTTTATTGATGTGTGAATTTTGATTCAAGACATGTTTGATGAAGATTTCACACAATCAAGATTAACATCAAACCACAATGAATATAATAGAGAGAATTGAGAGATAGTGTTATAATGTAGTGAAGTATCATGAGAATAATGTGTGATAAATATTTTTTGATAAATGATAAAATTAGGTCATAGGATAAGTGCTACATTAAAAATAGACATAGAAGAGATTGAGGATAATGTAGTGCTATGAGTGGAATATTTATACCATTTGATTTTCTTCATGTGATAATGTAGGCATGGTAAATATATATAAATTTTCACAATCATAAATGTGAAATAAAGGATAGGAATTATAAAGATTTAATAGAAACTGATGATGATTTAATGGGAAATATATATGGAATAATGTGTTGATATGTACTAAATTATTTAATATATTCAAAAAATTATTTCAAAATTATAAATGAAGGTAAAAGTAAAGATAGTCTTTGAAGAAACTCTTGTAAGGTTTTATGTTATTGAATTATGGGGGGTTATTGTCAAGTAGTCTCATATTTCAAATTACTAAATAATAATTCAAACGATTATTTTGATTTTATAAAAAGTAGAATATGAGAAGAGATATTATGGTCCAAATAAGACTTATAAAAATATAATTATTAGAATATTTTGTGTATTTAAGAAATAAAAAAAGATAGAAGACACTGAAATGCATTGATTGATGATTTGATGCGATTATGGAGAGGATGATGGGATAAAAGACGAAGTGTGTGGGAAACCAATGTTAATATGTTATTATTGTACATAATATATATCAATACTCCTTAATAATAAGGAACTGCTTTTTATTAATAATTTATAGAAGGCTTAAATATGATTGAGGTGGAATAAGAAAATATTTTATTCCTTACTCACGTGTATCGTTATATCATTATAGTAGTTATATGAAGAGGTACACTTATATAATAATGATACTGAACATCAACTGGATATCATATACATATTTTTAGGAAGTCAATCTTAACTTTTTATGTTGTGATATCACGGTTCAAAGAGAAGATATTGTCCATAGAGGTTTAGATGAACACTATTATTAGCTGGTCAAATCTAGTATAGAGAATGGGTGAGAGATAGTATAGGATTTTTGAGATATTTCCTCAATTTTTTTGGATGATACCTTCACCATGTATATTCATATTGGATTATTTGTGAGGCACTTTCATCTCACACATGAAAAGAATACGACCAAGATTAAATACCCACTTTGGGATTGATCATTGTAAAAATAAAATCTTCTATAAACTATTTAATTTTACCTTAAATGAAATGATGATTAAATTATTGAAACATATGATATATAAATATCCTAATAGGTTAAAAAGATAAAATATATTTTAGAAAAAAAGTTGGGAAAATTTTATTCATATTGATCGACACCCTCTCTGTGTGACTGCAAAAATCAATGGATACATTAATTAGTATTATTGTACAATGTTCCAACTTTGATTGGATATATATTTTTCATTCCGAATTATATATATCTATCATATATAATGTTAATATTAGAAGAAGTTTATGAGTTTCTTTTCATAATAAATGTGGTGTCATTTATACCAAAACATTAAAGAAAAAGAATAACAGATACGAAAATAAGGTAAAGAATATCAATTTGGAGATAAAAATTAATATATAATCATAAATAGTTAAAGGTAATCAAAGTTGTAATTTATCTATCATATCCATAAAAAATGATCCTCTTGAAAATCATGTTTAGGTTGTGAAGAGTATGTGCGCAATAAGTCACGATAAGATTTTTTTACTTTGATATTAATGATTATTTTGAAAATAACCCTTTGGATGATGTCAAATATATATTTGAGTCTATTAAGGTTCTATAGGTTTAAAAACAAATCATAATTTTTATGACTATGTTATGGATAAGGCATTAGAAAATAAGTTTCAAAAGTGCAATACTCTCATCAAATATGTCCTAGACATTGAGAAAATAGTATTATTCCTTAAATAAAATTGTTCCAAATTTATATAAGAGTTACATAAGTCTATTTTATGTTATATTGATATGGTCAATGATTTAGGAGAAAAGAATCATGGATTTGAAGAATTCATGGATGCCAAGAATACATAATTGAAGATCAAAACTAGAAGGACAAAAGAGATTGAAATTTTATTACAAGGGAATGGTATGATGTATGAAGATCAAATAGAAATTATGAGAAGTTAATGGGGAGAATAATTAAGATTATTTTAAGTTATGAAAAATTTCCTTCAAATGAATTTTCATGAAATTTAATTAAAAATGAGGAATATATAAGTGACACAAGACAAATCTTCTAGAATTACTGATGGAAGAAGAACAACTATAGATGGTTTTTATAATTATATGGTCTTAAAAAAGACACATTATATTGGAAATTAGGGAATTATAAAGATATATATACTATAAGCTCAATGTTTTAGGTAGTCCTTGTTCTAGAAAAATATATTTTCAGACATTAACTTTTCATAAAAAGTGGATCCGTAGTTCAAAACAAATAGATAAATGTATAGAAAAAAATGTAAACCACATATTATTACATCAATGGGCATGTGAACAATAGAAGGAACCTTTTCTGCAAAAATAGTGCTCAAAATAATGGTCCAATACATGAAAAAATCAGGGTTATTATACTAGTTATATTGAAACACAAAGCAGGAAATCATGGTATATTAGAAATTGATAGTGGGTAGTAGATTTTTGAATAATGAAATTGATTATTGTAATTATATGTCAGTAATTGGAAGTTAATGAAGTCCATTATTAAGGTGTAGAAGATATAAAATGAATAGTAAATGGAGAAAACCTCGTCAATATAATTATAGGGATTCACTATTAGTTTAGAGAAAATTCCAAACATTATAAAGATTATTCTAATGTGTATGAAAATCAAATCAACATGTCAATATAGTGTGTCTAGGTTGTTCATTAGAGTTGTTAACCAGGAACTCCAAAAATTATTGATGCTTAGTGAATTCATATTTCCTAATACATTAAATGAAAACAAAAAGAAAACAAATAATAAATTTTGTAACACTTCTATGGAAGAAAGTGGAAAGACATAGTGAATTGATATAGATATTCCACCTGAGGAATTAGATAAATTAATTAATGTGATAGATTAATATTTTTTCAATTGATAACCTTTCCAATGGTTTATCAAAAAAATTATGTTATTTTCCCAGTTTTTTCATCGAGACATTCTCCATGTAGATCAATATTGTGGCATTAAATTTCAATAAAAATATTTATAATGAAAACATATGATATAATATTAACCTTGAAACTAATAATATTGCTTGAAATAAAATGTTCCCTTCTCATAGATTTAATTTTTAGTGTGTAATTTTTTGGATTTATATTTTTATGGTAAACTTGGTCTTGGTTGTAATATTTTTTGACATATATTGTGGGATTAGTGTTCTGTTTTTAGTAAATAAATATTGGGTTCTAAATCAACCAATAATTATTATTATTTTCTAGAAATAAATTAATGAAAATGGATTTGTATGAAAATAATAAATTCTGACTAGTTGAGAGATGGTATAAAGAAAAAGGTAAAGTTATTCATTAAAAATAGATATATAATCATAGATAATTATAATATATATTGAAAAATGTGTTTCCAGTTTGATAATGAGTATCATTTCACACCAACCAAGCATAAATTATATGTATATGAAGATATAATATTGGAAAACATAATAAGAAATCAAAGAAAAGAATGAAAGTCTTCCTTAGGGATTGAATTAAAACAAATCATTGAGCAAGGAATATATGAGATGAATTTTAACATGTATTATACAAAATTAATTATGAGATTATTCGACAATATGATATAAAGAATCATTATCTAACATTGCAATCAATCCTTGAAACAATGTGTTAAATGAACTAATCCATAAAAATAAAGAAAACTATCAATTCACAAGAGAAAAGAAGGGTTCGTTTGGTGGGAGACCTATAAGAAAAACTATTTTATATATTTATTAAATAAGATAGAGAAAACATTGTTTAGAATCCATATGGATGATCCATGAATAATAATAATTTTATTAGATAAGTCATTGAAATTTTTACATCCCAAATGGATATAACAACGAATACAGATTTGAAAAAACAATGTACATGACTTTATATATGTCATGAGAAAGGAAAAAATTATATGATTAAATTATTTTGAATGTTATGAAGATAATTCTACCCAAGGAGGTTCATATTTTAAATATTAATGGAGGAGAAAACATAAAGTATTCAAATGAATTTTAGGAAAAATAGAAATAGTTTCTTGATTGATTAGAAACTCTCAACCATATTTATTCCAATAATAATAAAGGTAGTTGAAACCATATTCCATTCCATTATGTTTATATGATTTATATATATAGAATTGGAGTAGATTAATGTAGGGGATAACTTGATAAATGATATTCTTACTAACAACATTCTGGTAAATTCATCTTAGAGGAACACATATCTTGTTAAATAAATTTTTAAAGACTGATTATGAAGGATATTATCCATGTTTATTTATATAAATGATCATACATGATGAATATTGATGGTTTTTACCCATTGAGAGGTATTTAAGTTAATAGGTAGGTAAAAAGTTTTTTAGAATATTGGGAATCCCAAAACAAAGAGTGTTTTTAGAGAAAGACAATATTGATGTCTGATAATCATTTTTCAAATCCATGTTTTTGATTGAATAAATTACGACTATTAAGGGGTAATGTTTGTTTAACTATTTGATCTGAAATTTAATGTAATGGTGGAGAAACATGTTTGTGATTAAATTTTTTTTGATGTGTTTTGTTGAGTAGTGTAAAGGTGATTCTTTGAAAAATCTACGTAAAAATCCATGATAAGAGACTTCAGGTGTCGGTATCACATATTGATATGTTTATGGACAAAATTCTTATCTGGATTAATACCATTGTTTCTTATAATGAGATAACTCACATAGACTTATATTTTATTAATTTATATCTCATTACTTTTTTGAATTTTACTATAACCCCTAAAAATGTGTCTTTATTATTAATTGATAATAACGGGGGGTGGGGGGTAAATAGAGATCTACTAAAAAATTGACTTTTATTTATTTAAGGGTATTGGAAAAAAGTCCAAAGGTGAATATTTAATTTTAAAATGGATTTGGATGATGATTTTTTTTTTCAAAAAGTGATGTATGAAAATATGTGTTGTAAATAAAGATTTAAGAGGTTGAATTGGATGCATCTTGGTGAGAAGCGTATGAGGAAGATAATGTATTATGGTTTACAATCCTATATTTGATGATTATATATATGGATATGATAAGAATCAATAATAATTGATAATGGATGATATGATACTTTCCAAACACATGATCATAATGAGTTTAATTAGGAAAATATTGAAAATCATAAGGATTAACAAAGTGAAAGGAATAGATATGGATGAAATTAATTTGATCTTTCATCCTTGTGTTTTTGGAATGATTAAATATTTATGGATTAGAAGGAATAATTAGATATAAATAAACCTTGAAATTTGAATTTATTTGGTTGGTGCTATATTTTTTAGTAATTAATTAATCAACCTTTTTTAGAATAATTATTTAAGATAATTTATTATTGTTGTATTAATTGAATCATTATGAATGAAGCAATATTTCAGATTTAGTTTATTATAAGGAAGTTTTTATGGAGTTTTGAAATGAATTTATGTAACACCGTAATATTTTAAAAGAAGAAAATTGTTTTTGATTGCATTTATGACATGAAACACAAATATTTGAAGAAATTGTAATACACAATACTTTATGAAATATTTTTTTTGAATAAAATTTAATCTCTTTGATAGCTTGTGGAACATGAAACCCCCAGTCAAAATCAACCATAATATAGTATACAATTATAACAGAGCCATTAAATTGGTCTGTATTAATAGTAAAAGTTAATTATGAAAATTATCCTTATCTATTGATTAAAAATAAAATAAGAATTATTTAAATGAAAAAAAATTGATTTATAAAAAAGTATTTTTTTTCTTCTAAAAGACCGTTTAGTCAAGCTTTGAAAAAATAATTTAAAATTAATTTTTAACAATTTTAGAAATATTATTTTAATAAATAAACATCATTTGTTAAATTTTCATGTCAATGTTATCTTAGGGTTAATATTTGCGATTTTTTTGAAATATTTCAATTTTTAATAAATAGTCAAAATACTGAATTTTAATGGAAAACATCCCTTTTATTTAAATAATTTATAATTTAATTGGTTTTGAAGTAATATTAGTTCAATTACATATCTATTAATCCAATATAGTTTATTGGATTTGTTTTAATATTGAATTTTTATATAAAAACATTATAAACTTTTGAACATTTTCTCTTTAAAAACTCGCTTTCTCATAGCATATGGGGTATTAATATTATATTAAAAATTTCCTCTTTTTTCGATTAAATTTTTTAAAAATGGATTATATATTTTGAATCATAATAATTTATAATATTTTGTAAGGTAATCTTTATTTTTTACTAAAATTAATAGTGAAAACAATAAAAATTATTTCTAGAAGTAAATGTAAAAATTGATTTACGAGGGGTTAAAATACAAATATAGGGGTTAAAGTGACATAAAAACTTATATAAAATAGAATATATGTCTATATTTTGAGAATATCAAATATGATTCTTCATAATACTCCATTTTGGTCCCATGTGGCTTGTGAAAAATGTGGTCACACCTTTTCCTTTCCAAAAATTACAAGGATGCCACTCACCTCACTTATTAAAGGCCGCCCACACTACTTGCCTATTCACACCATAAAACCTTTGGATTAAACCAATATGTACCAATATAATTTTATAAAAATTACCTTTCATCATCATAGAATCATTATTTTTGTTTAGAAAGCTATCCTTAGATGGGTTTTGGTGCAAACCTGGGGAGGTTACCCAAAGAAGAGTTAATGTTCTTCAACATGCATCCTTATTTTAATTCATCCTCCTACTACATAAATTATTATTAAACCATGATGATATAATAAAATCATTATATTTCATATACTAATACTTTTTTATGCTAAGGGAATGAACTTCAACCTTATCCACTTCAATCAAATGGGTTACAAAAGCATCATTCGTGTGTGTGGAGGACTACCACCTCACAACCCGATGTCATTATTTTTTCCTTAAAAAAACATCATAGTTAGATATAATGAAGGATAAAAAATTTTATATATGAAATATATAACATTATTATACCTCTTGAGTCATTATATAAAATATAACCATTTTAAATTCCATTCCCTAGGGGATACGATAACGTCGATCATGTGTCCGGTGGATTACTGCCTCGCGAAGCAATGTGATTCATTTTTCAATAATGCATTACATGGAAGGTAATAAAAATAATGTTAAAGAATATATGAGATAAAAATATAATAATTATGATATTAATGACATATTTATCATTTTGAAAGAATAATATAACATTTTATTTCATACACAGAAAAATGATAACATAGGTTGGGTACATGTGGACTACCACTTTGATGAAGCGATGTCACTCTCATTACATCACCACACCACATGGTTTATATATATAAGTATATTTAATGAAATAATATAGTGTGTATGATATTATGATCATTATTTAAGGTTAAACTATTACTTACCTTTTTTCCATAATGATTATTGGAAAATGGAAATGTTACTTATGCGTACATATCACCCACTATCTCCATGATCATAATGTACTTCATTTCTCAAAACTATCTCTCAAGATTGGACATGGAGAATAATTAATATATATATATACATATTATAATTATTTCATTATAATTATTTTTTAGATGATGGATCTATATAATATGCTCCTGAAATAGTTCTTTTATAACAAAACATGTGTAATGACCCGCCAATTCTCATTGGCTTGAGAGTAGAACGAGTCATTACTAGGCCTTAAGAGATATCCCCAAGACGCCAAAGGCTGGCAATAAATGACGAAGGGATTCAAATACAAGTGAGGGACAATTTACCCTTTAATAAATAAACCAAATAACAAACCAACCATAACCAAACATTCACTATATGATGCATGAACAAATAAAAGACAACTAAACAACTACATTTTTGTCAAACAACATTAAAGTACCCAACAACGGAAGACCAAACCAGGTATCAAAGTACAAAGCAGATAAACAAATCAAGACTCTCAAAAGACACCAAGACTCCATTCTCCACAATCTGAAACTCCACAATCACTGAAAATGACAAATCATCACGAGGTAGTGCTAAAAACATGGGAACATTACCTTTTCCCCTATCCCATAAATTAGCATCTACAAAAGAACCAAAGTGCCAAAGAAATGGTGAGTATAAAACACAGTAGGTTTCCCCAATGACTTCCCTAATCATTCCACTAGGACAGAAGTGTTAACAACAATTATATAAAATAGTTTATATAAAACATTTTCTCAAAATAGTTTATAACAAGATATAAACAAGTTTCCCAAAACTATTTATAAATAAAATCATACAATTGCAATTGAAACCAATTTTTCCAGAAAGTTATTTTTACAGAAAAATAACTAAAAAAGATTTAGAACCATTTCACAATATCCCTTTTTGGCATACCCAACCATTACACAAACCCATGAAACCAACCATGCATGCTACGTTATGACAGTTCCATACTCATGAGCAGTTTCTTATCAATCTACCTAGTCGTCACAATATAATTGTTCCCATATTCCTTTACTTATTTCTCACCGAGAAGAAGGTCATATTTCAACCAATCCCCGTATATGAAATTCTCATGTTCCATTAAAACTTTGGATCCATGTACAAGGTCATATTTCAACCAATCCCCATATATGAAACATGAACACACACCACATATTCCCAACGATCATGACAAAACAACCCTTTTAATAAAAGCACCTTTTTATTGAAAAATATTTCCATCAAAACCATTTCAATGCCAATTCATTTCAATTACAAACCATTTCAATAAAACCACATTTTTATTGAAAACCATTTCTATTGAAAACACATTTTTCATGAACCAATTAGCAATTCCTGAAAATCCATAATTTAAAATCATCATTTTAAAGTCATAAAACTAAACCACTTTTCACAAAAATTCAACAATATTTCAAAATTTCACTAAAACCATAAATCATCACTAAATAATATTTATTAAATTATTTTCAA
The DNA here is from genome assembly GCA_963277665.1 of Viscum album. NCBI lineage: Eukaryota > Viridiplantae > Streptophyta > Magnoliopsida > Santalales > Viscaceae > Viscum > Viscum album. The sequence goes on along the minus strand of OY728121.1, from coordinate 1,031,100,008 downwards.
AATCAATTACATTCAAATAAACCAATTTTAATCTAATCCAATCAATTCTAGCAAGAGGAGTCTAGATGGAAGCCTCCTACCTCGGAGGTTTTGATGAAAACCACAACAAACGAAGAACGAACAAGAAAACAGGGTTGATTCTTCAAGAACCTACCTTAGAACTCTTCTCCTAATAAGACCAAGACCAAATCTAATCATATTTATAATCCACCCACCTATAGATACCCATATTGAGCGTAGATCTAAGAAACCAAGATAATAGGAGAAGTAGATCTAAGTGGATCTAAGAAAACGATCACGAACAATGAAGAATGATCATATACCTCATGAATCTAGCTTTCATTATCCAAGAGAAGCCTTTGGATTGCCTCCAGAATAATGGTAGAACCTTTTTTGACCTTAGGAGAATCAAGATTCTGAGTCATGGCCGCTTATGAGAAAAAACGAGCCACTTAGAGGCAAAAATGTGTGAGATACACTTTTTAGGATCTTATTTAAGGTACCACACAGTTTGGCTGCACGGTTAGATAAACCCTACGCTAACCGTGTGTTAGCCACTTCCTCGGAAGACCCTCCACTCATGGTTTGGTCACACGGTTAGACAAATCATGCACCGACCATGCGACTTCCCCTTTTCCTCAAAACTCCATTCAATGTTCTCTCGGCTCTCCAATTCAACACCCTTAACTTTATAACCATGAACAGAATCAAGTAAGGGTTAAATAACAGAAACTAGGGGTAATACATTCTCCCTACCATTGGTCTTTCCATCCTCCAAAATTAGAAAACCCTCACCCAACTGAAAGAGTTACGGCCACTGTTCTTGAATTTCCTTCTCACGTTCCCATGTCTCTTCCTGAATCTGACCATGCTTCCATAAAACTCACATTAGACCGATGATTTTCCCCAGAAGACTTTCTCTTGCCTATACACAATCCTTACCAGGATATGTATCAACGAAGCATCCGACTCTTGTTCAACATGATCCCATCTGATCACATGGCCAGGATCAGGCTGATACGTTTTCAACTGAGATACATGGAACACATTATGCACTGAACTAAAACATGGTGGTAATACCTACCCATATTCTACTTCTCCAACCCGTAATAGTACCTAAAAGGGCCAATGTTTCTAGAAGATAACTTTCACTGCTTCCCGAAATGATGATGTCCAATCCCTGGAGAGATCCTCAAGAAGGCATGATCACCCACAACGAACAACAACGGTCTTCGATGGTGATCTGCACAATATTTATGATGACTATGAGTTGTCTCCATCCTCTTTCTAATAAACTATATATTCTATATTGTTTCTTGGACAAGGCATGGCCTGACTAGTGATGTTTCACCCATTTCCACCCGGCATAGTGTAGAATGACAAGGAAACTCATATAATGCTTTAAACGGAGCCATGCGTATCGAGGCTTGACAGCTGTTATTGTATGAGAAATCCACTAAGGGTATATGATCCTCCCATGAGCTACCAAAATCCATTACATAAGCCTGCAACATGTCTTCCAATGTTTGTATTGTCCGCTTTGATTTCCCATCCATTTGAGGATGATACGCGGTGCTCATAGTCAATTGATTTCCAAGGGATTGCTGTAATGATTTCCAAAAACGAGATGTGAACCTCAGATATCTATCTGAGACTATAGAAACTGGTACACCATGCCTCTTTAACACTTATCAGATATATATTTTTGAAATATCCTCCACTTTATGAGTTTCATGAATGGGGATGAAATGAGACGACTTGGTTAGACGATCCACAATCACCCAAATGGAATCATGTTTTCAGACCATTCTTGGATGAACTATAAAAAAATACATTTCTATTTGATCCCATTTACACACTGGGATGGGAAAATATTGTAACATACTAGCTAGTCTATGATTCTATACTTTAACCAACTGATGAGTTAATCACCACAAAATGAACTCAGCCACCGTCCTTTTAATGCCACTCCACCAAAACTGTGCCTTCAATGCCTTATACATCTTCTGTGTACCTATAAGTAAAACCCATCTTGAATGGTGGCATGCATGAAAGTTTTGTACTTGAAAAACCATAATTACAACCATCTAATCTCTGAACCACAAACCTAAACCCCCATCAAGTTTCAAGCCATGAATGGTCTCCCCATCATTGAGTTTTCAACTTACAACTAGACATTCGGCATCAGATGCTTGTGCTTATTTGATAATTTTTACTAGATCAGGAACAATCATAGCTGAAAAGAAAACTGGAACATCACCTCGGTCTTCAAATTCCAAATGCATGTCGGCTAAGACTGACATCAATTTCCATTCATCTGGAGATTCTTTCGCCAACTGAGTATATGAATTTCTGCTCAATGCATATTCCAACAAATTTCCTTTCCTCGGTGTGTAAATCAAGTCAATTTCAAATATTTGGAGATACTCCTTCCATATCCTTTGCCTCAGATTCAAATATCTCTATGAGAAAATATGTTTCAAGCTATTGTGATCTATAAACACAGTAAATTTATCACCAAATAGATAATGTCTCCATGTATTCAAAGCATGGATGGCTGCAGCTAACTCTAAATCATGTGTTGGGTAATTATTGTCATTCACCCTCAACTGCCTTGAACCATAAGCCACCATGTTATCTCTTTGCATGAGAACCCAACCCAACCCTAATACCGACACATCACAATAGACCACATACCCCTGTATTAATTCTGAAAATATCACGATAGGTGCCGATGTAAGACGAACTATTAGTTCCGGGAAAGACTTCTGACATTCTTCTTTCCATTGGAATAGAGAATTTTTATATGTTAGACCTTCCATTGGTGAAGCTAGTCGTGATAAATCATGCATAAAGCATTGGTAGTAACTAGCTATACCATGAAAACTTCATATCTCAGACACATTCTTCGGTGGTTACCAAGAGATAATGGCTTCTATCCTTTCAGGATCAACAAGAACACCTTTTTCAGAAATGACATGGACAAGGAAACGTACTTCCTGTATCCAAAAATCACACTTTGATAATTTGGTATACAAATGATGATCTCTCAATATTTTTAACACTATTTCCAGGTGCACCTCATGATCAGCCCATGTCTTTGAATAGACCAAAATGTTGTCCAAAAACACCACAATAAAAGAATCCAGATATTTTTGAAATATTTGATTCATCAATGCCATGAAGACTACTGGTGCATTTTTTAGACCGAAAGGCATGACTACATATTCATAGTGGCCATACCTACTTCAAAAAGCTATCTTTGGAATATCCTCTTTCCAAACTCTCAATTAGTGATATCCTGATCGAAAGTCAATCTTGGTGAACCACTGATCTCCCCATAGTTGATCGAATAGATCATCAATGCATGGAAGTGGATATCTATTCTTTATCATTACTTGGTTATGCTTACGATAATCAACACACAGCCGAAAAGTTCCATCTTCCTTATTCACAAACAAAACTGATGCTTCCCATGGAGACATACTTGGTCGAATGAAACCCTTGCTTTCAAGCTTTTCTAACTGCACTTTCAATTCCTGTAACTCTATCGGTTCCATCCTATAAGGTGGAAGGGATATAGGACTAGTCCCTAGAAGGAGATCAATTGTAAACTCCACTTCCCTTAGAGGTGGTAACCCTGAGAAGTTCTTGGGAAAGACTTCTAGAAATTGATCCACAATAGATGGAAAACTATTTTCCTAGATCACTTCCATTGCTTCCAAATACAAAACCTCTTACTGATATGAGATCATACCAAAGGTTGGTACCAACCAACCTTTTTCACCCATCTTTGCACCCTTCTTCCCTCTAATGAAATGTCTAACGCCATCCTCCATCACAAAACTCATCATTCATGCATAGAAATCGATGAGGGCCTTAAACATCGTCAACCAATCCAATACCAAGATTATGTCATAATCATCCATCTCAAGAACTGAGAAATCCCACATCAATTCAATGTTGTCTACAACTAAACAACACGCTCGACATTGGATGGCTCGACAATCTCTTTGACCCAGAGGAGTTTGATGTTTCAAAACTGAAGGCATCATATCTACCATTAAACCCAGTAACTCAACCACATGTATAGAGATAAAAAATGTGTGAAGAAACTGTATAAAAAATGGAATCAAGGTATAATTTGAATGAATAGTACCTTGCACTGTGGATGGTCCCGACTAATCATCCACCACAACCAGCTCGTCTCCGAAAAATGCCTTGGTTACCACACTCAGCTCTTTATTTCCCTGCTATCGGATTATGTCCCATACTCCAACCTTGGGAATAAGTGTCCCTCTTCGGCTTGAACCTAGCATTAGAGTTCACACTATTTACCATGGGTACCACCATGCTTCCTCTACCCGAATCTCCCAACAGATCCCGCTCAACAACTGATGCTCGATTCACCATCTATGTTTAATCACCGATACAAAACACTGTTATTTTTTAATGGATATCTTGACTTAACCCCACTTCGAAAATACTTTCCTTCAATGATGTGCTACCAGCCACCTTGGGTGCAAATCGCACTAAGCTCATAAACTTAACGGCATACTCCGTCAAAGACATATGCTCTTACTTCATACTGATGAAATCAATTGTGCTCTGAATTCTAAATGTATGTCGGTGGAATTTATTATTAAACAATTCCTCAAATCCTTACCACATCATAACCTAGAATGTTCCCTCTTGGACTACCAAATCCCACCACTGAAGAGCAATAATCTCTAGCTTATATTTTGGTAGCAATACTTTAATCTCTACCGGCGTCCCCAAGAATTCGTAAATTCTGTTCATTCTGGATAGCCATGCCTCTTCCCTTTCCAGGTATGAATCACCCCTAAGGACGGGTGGATCCTGATTTTAAAACTGAGCTACATATTCAACATGCTTTGGCTCTTTTTCTCTATTCCCACTTCCCATATCTTGGAAAACATTCACTATTCTCTTGACTAACTGCTGGTTCACCTGGGCTCAGGTGAAACCACGTTCTCATCGGCCACTTCCAGTTGGTGTGTACGATCCCTACCTAGTACCATTTCTATAAACAGAAAACAAACAACCACCTCTGTTTATCTGACTTTCTAGAAACTGTAGGCTTAGAATTTAAAATTATATCACATCAACTATCACAACATTGTTTTCCAAAACATCCTTTTTCCCATGTTCAATTATTTTTGAAACCACTTCACATGATTTTTAAAATTAAACCATTTTCAAAATATGATAATCATTCGCCTTTTCAAAATCTTTCATTTGAAAACAAATTCTTCATTTTGCAAAAAATTACATCTTTTCAAAACATCATAAATCATTCCTCACAATGAGATATGAAATCTTAGTGGGATGTCATTCCTCTACAATTCATGTCATGCTCATCTCATTAGCTAATACCATGACAATGAGATTTCCAAGATTCTAGAAGTGTCTCCAAACACTTATGTACCCAACTCCCTAATCACGTGAAGTTGAACATAAAGGGGTTAGCTACGTCATTTTATGTTATACATTTCAAGTTCCAAAAATCCAACTTCTGTCTAAGATTCCAACCCAAGGAATATACGAAATGGAATTCCAACTCCAAGACCAAGAACTATGATGATTTGTACCACAAGGGAAGGACCATACTGATACCATTTGTAATGACCTGTCAATTCTCATTGGCTTGAGAGTACAACGAGTCATTACCAAGCCTTAAGAGAAAACCCCATGATGCCAAAGGTAGGCAATAAATGCCGAAGGGTATCAACTACAAGTGGGGGACGATTTTCCCTTTAAGAAATAAAAGAATTAACCAATGAACCATAACCAAACATTCACTATATGAAGCGTGAACAAAATAAATACAACTGAACACCTTCATTTATGTCAAACCACATCAAAGTACACACCATTGGAATACCAAGCCATGTATCAAACTACACAGTGAATAAACAACACAAGACTCTCAAAAGACACCAATATTCAATGATCCAAAAGATCCAAGTTCGACAATCACTGAACATCTCAAATAATCATGAGGTATTGATAAAAACATGGGAAACGTTACCTTTTCCCCTGTCCCAGAAAATAGCATCTAAAAAAGCACCAAAGTTCCAAAGCAAGGGTGAGTATAAAACTCACCAGGTTTCCCCAATGACTTCCCTACTCACGTCCCTAGGATAGAAGAGTTAAAAACAATTATATAAAATAGTTTATATAAAACATTTTCTCAAAACAGTTTATAACAAGATATAATCATGTTTCCAAAAACCATTTATAACTAAAAGCATACAAGTGCAATTGAAACCAATTTTTCCAGAAAGTAATTTTTCCAGAAAAATAACTAAACAAGCTTTAGAACCATTTTAAAATATCCCTTTTTGGCATAACCAACCATTCCACAATCCCATGAAACCATCCATGCATGCTACGTTATGAAAGTTCCATACTTATGAGCATTTTCTCTTCGATCTACGAAGTCGTCACAAGGTAATTGTTCCCATGTTCCATTACTCCTTTGGCACCGAGAAAAATGTCATATTTCAACCAAGCCCCGTATATGCAATTTCCATGTGCCATTACACCTTTAGCATCGAGAACAAGGTCATATTTCAACCAAGACCTGTATATACAACATGAACACACACCACATATTCCCAACGATCTTGCCAAAACAACCCTTTCAATAAAAGCACATTTTTTTTTGAAAACCATTTCATCAAAACCATTTCAATGCCAAACCATTTCAATAGAACTCCATTTTTATTGAAATCCATTTCTATTGAAAACCCATTTTTCATCAACCAATTTGCAATTCCATAAAATCCATAATTTAAAATCATCATTTTAAATTCATAAAACTAAACTACTTTGCACAACAATTCACCAAGATTTCACAATTTCACTAAAACCATAAATCTTCACTAAAGAAGATTTATTCTATGATTTTCATAATCAATTCCATTCTAATAAACCAATTTGAAACTAATTCAATAAATTTTAGTAAGGGGAGTTGATAGTGAAGCCTCCTACCTTGAATATTTTGACAAAAACCACAATGAATGATGAACACACAAGAAAATCAGGTTGATTTTCTAAGAACACGCCTTAGATATCTTCTCCTAACAATACAAAGAAAAAATATCATCATATTTGGCATCCAAACACCATGATCTACCAATAACAGGCATAGATCTATGAAACCGAGAGAATAGGAGAAATAAATCTATGTGGATATAAGAAACCGATCAAGAACGATGAAGAACGATCACATACCTCAATAATCCGACTTCGATTCTCTAAGAGAAGCCTTTGAATCGCCTTCAGAATGATTGGATAACCTTATTTGACCTTAGGAGAATCAAAATCACGAGTTATGGATGCTTAAAAGGAAAAACGAGCCACTTAGAGGCAAAAACGTGTGAGATCCACTATTTTAGGATCTCATTTAAGTGGCCGTACAGTTTGGCTTAACGGTTAGAGAAACCATTCGTTAACCGTGCGTTAACCACTACCTCGGCAGACCCTCCATGCACAGTTTGGCCTCATGGTTAGACAAACCATGTGCCGCCCGTGCGACTTCCCCTTTGCCTCAAAACATAATTCAAAGTTCTCCTGACACTCCCATTCATCACCCTTAACTTTATAACCTTTAAAAGCATCATATAAGGGTTACATACCAAAAATAGGGGGTAATACAACATGTATGAGAAAAAAATACAACTAACACCCGAAGTAATAAAAATAATGAATGATAATTAACAAATTAGTGATTAGACGTTATAAAAGGATCATAAATGATATAAATTATTTTAATATTTTTAATTTATATGTTAATAACTTTTTAGAACCACTATTCTATAGTTTAAATATTGTTAAAGCAAAATAAGGCATGTTTTATGGCACTTCATCTCAATTTTCCTTAATTAATGCATATTGTAATGTTATGAGCCTAATTTCATTCAAATGGTGTTTATTCTGCCCCTTTAACATGTAATATAAGGATTACTTAACAATTTATGGTATTTTAAGATTTAATTTTAATTATTTTATTCAAGGGGATATAACTGAAAAGTTAACAAGTGGTAAAAAAATTCATAACTCAATTTCATTTCCTTGGGTTATATTACTTCTCCATCCTCATTGATATTCTAAAATAATGTGTGTAATGACTTTTGAGTATATTGTGTTTTATTTCCACTTTTTATGTATATTTATTTTTTATAAACACATTTCATTCCTTGATTAATTGTCACTTCAATGTTATGGTCATTGTAATGGTTTATTTCCTAATCTCATTCTAATCGAGAATGTTTATTTAATAATTTCAGTTGAAGGTAAATATTTGATAATGGTATAAAAAACAAATTTCATTTTATTTTAAACTATTTAATTAATAAATTTTCAAATAATATCACCATTTCCACTCTTTTTTACTTAATATAATTGATAAAATAATTTTATGAAAATTCGACATTATTTCTATCTTCAACCAGAATTTCATTTTCTTCTAAAACCATATTTTTAAAAAAAAATTAACTTTTTTTTAACCTTTTAAAAATGATTTATTATGAAATTTTTTACCCATTTTAATTTTTTACAAAATGGTGTGAAAGGAATATTGATTTTTATTTCAAAAAAATGCTCATTTGGATTTTACTAAAAATGTGAAATGAGTCTTTATTTTAACATACTCGACATGTACATGATTTTTTCCTTCATGAGCACTCAGGGTTTTAAAAAATCCACTACAAGTATTGAAGGTTATTTTCAAAAAAAATTATTTTTGAAATGTTTTCTAGAATTTTTTTTAAAAAAGTGATTTTCAAAATGAATTGTATATTTTAATCAAGAATGTTTTTGATGATATTTTTATGGTATTTATATTCATTAATGACAAATACCCTTTATTCTTACACCATTGAGAATATGTTATATTGATACAATCCTTATTTTTTTTTGCATGATTCATGATCATTTGAACTATTAAAGTATTAACATTCACTTTTTTGATTCATTTTTATAGTCATTAACTTTACCTTGAAATATTCACTTTCCTTTTATCATTGGAAATTAAATTTAACCTAAATATCCATATTATTAATCATGTATATAATTATTTCTTAAAACATATATCATTTATACATACATTGTTTTACTTTGAATGTTATTTGATTGACTGTGGAAATGTTGATAATCTATATTTTTATTCAATAATGATATATGATGATAAGACACATTTTCATGAATTAAATTGTTTATTCCATATATGAATAATGGTTTGATAATATAGACATGGGTGGGGACTAGTTATAGATATTCCCTGAATTCATCAATATGTGTCAAAAGAAAAATCATTTGGATTACTATTATTAAATGGGTTTATAGTGTATACCACACATTAAATTTAAACTCTCTTGTGGAAAGAACTTGATGGTAGAGGTATCATGATAATGATACATGAAATATAATAATCAGGCCTTACCTTTATTAATAATTAAGTTATTATTTTCCATGATATTTTCACAATGATATTATATGTTGATGGATTTCATTCTCAATTTATTTATTAAATGAGTGGTTGGATGGAATGAGCCCATAAAGGGATCCTCTTCATTAGGGTTTACCTTGTCACAACCTTTCACTCGTCTATCATGGATCGGGTACATCTCCACTCCTTGGCACTTCTTCTTCGCGAGTTTATGGCGTGTGGTTCCTCTTTTAGTGGTAGTGTCATGCGATTTCATTGGATTGAACATCTCGGGGTTTCTCATTATTTTTGGGACTGTCTTCATGCACCATCCTTCAAGATAGATAGAGATTTCCATGGTGGTGTAGTGATGGTCTAGTTTTCATGATTCTAGATTTTATGGTATGAGGGAGACTGCCTTGTTTCTATGTTGGCTATGGATACGTTGGGAGGATCGTTGTGGTCTCTAGGTGTAGTCTTTATGGTGGTGATGATATTGTGGATATGACTTGAAGTAGGTTATTATTACCATGAGTTCTGTAATTTGATGATGGCTTCTGGGGTTGACATTTTTGGGTAGCCATGCCCTAGGTCTTACTAGTTCCCGTTAATCAAAGGGTGGCTCATGGGTTTGGTTAAGAGAGGCTTTCACTGGTAGTGGTTCCAGCTCAACGGAATTTATGTGGATTTTTTTAGTATTTTTGGTGATGATTTTGTCTTTGTGTATTGATTTTCATAGTTCTTTGATTTTAGTTTTGGAATTGTTGGACTACGGTTTAAGGGATTCGACAACCATATTAACTAGAATTGGCTTCTCCAAATGTGGTTTAATGAATGGAGTTTTCACTATACCATTTCTATTTGGAATTGGAAGTTTGAGAGGGTATAGATATTTCCAGTGGTACCAGGTCTATGCACTTTTGCACAGGATAACTTGCCGATCATCGATGAGATAGATGAAGCTGGACTGAATGTTTTTTGATGATATGAGGGGATTTGTTTTTGTAGTATGAGCTGTTTTTGGCCTTGTGGATTTGGACTATTGGGGCTCTGTTTTTGTTTATGTATTTGTTGTCATGATGGGTTCCCCCGTATCCCTTAAAAGGGGGTCTATCTTAATAAAAAATTAATTTTTTTTTCAGTTTATTTATTAAATGGAATGTGTTCAGATATTTACCTTTCTATGTTAATTTTTACTTACTTATTCAGGATAGTGAATTTATTTAAATGAAATTTATGTTTAGTTATTTACCTTCCATATTTATTCTTCTTTATCTTATCATGATAGTCAAGTTGTTTAAATGGAATTTTTGTTTAGTTATTTACCTCTACACATTTATAATCATTATTAATTAATTGTAGATTTCATTGTAGATAACCCTTCCTATGAATTTTACCTCACCCGTATTTGTTTCTATTATCATAAATTCATGAAGTGTACTTTGTTTGATAAGCATGTATATTTTATAGGGAATAATTTTATTCTTAAAAAATATTGTAATTTGTGTTTTAAATTATAATATGGGAATCTTGTATTTAAATATTTTACCAATAATACAAAACTATTCAGTCATATGGGATGTGATTCCTTGTATCTAATACCAATGTCATAGAGAAGGCACTAGCTTCGGGTTATTGGGGTTAGTGTTTCTATAGTTGTCATTAGATAATGTTTAATAGAAATCATGGGAAATATATTTAGGAAAACATAGATTTGGGATGATAACCCAATGATATACACAGAGGATTAGTATAGAATAACATCTTAAAAATTTTGGTATGGTATATATTATATGATTTTTCCTAGAAATACATCCTTTTCTAGATACTACATGTGGAAGTGGTTTTGGAAAAGATGTACCAAGAGGAAATAACTCTAAAAAGGGCACATTTGGATTTACCTCATTATCACCTAGTGCGAGATAATGGGACTCACTACACACCTGGTTTGACATTCTCAAGGGATATTCTTAGGATAATATACATTTTATTTACAAACCATTATGAAGGATTTTACAAAGATATATCCCTAGAGTATCCATGTTAATGATTTTCGAGATTAGATATGCATAATTTTTTCAATTTAATTTAAATATTTCATTTGTTTTGGGATTATAGATTATGTTTTGTAAAGAGATAATCTAATCAAGGATATTTAGTCATTTATAAATGGCACATATTAGAGGTAATGTAAATCAAATCAATGCACCTAATAAAAATAGTAAGAATGCTTTTTTGTTTGATGGGAATAATCCAATATTTCAAATAGAATCGGTATCCTAAAAATTATCATCATATGAGGACATAGTATAATGTTCTAAGAAGATAGAGAAATAATTATATACAAATTATTTGATCAATGGGAAGAGTAGGAATATGTGTATTATAGGGAAAACGGTAGATTAAGGGAAGAAAGGAAAAAACATTTTCCTATATTTTGAAATTTTGCAATGAAACACCCTTGTACTTACATAAAAGGGTTTGGAGTTTTCTACATGTGTGTAGTGAAATTTTATCATTCATGTGATTGAAAGGGTACGAAAAAAATATCCAATGTACAATGCTTTAACTCTAAGGATATAGAGGAATGTGTAAATCAATGCATCATGAATCAAAGGAATATACCTCAGAAGAAGCTAATAGATCATGGTCAAGATTATGATATCACCAAAAACAAAGTGTAATGATTAATATTCTTGTTCTTTTATTTAATAATTATATATTATTATTATTATTTTATCAATGATATACTAGTTTTAATAATTATGGAATGTATAATGATTTACTATAAAAAAAATTTCTCAAGGATTTGAATGCATATGTTGAATAGTACTGATGACATAGAAAATTGATTCAGTGAAATGGTTAACTTCATATAAAATACATGATTAAAGGAAATATAACCGTTAATTTGTTCCAGATGTTGAGATAATGATGTTAGGATAATGTGGTTAATGGAAAGGATAAAGTGAATTGTATAATACTAACTACCTTGGGACAGATTAATTTTTTTTGAAAAATTGGTTTATGCTATCATTGATGGGTTTTCAACAGTTTTAGATTTTAGGAATATATACAATAATCAATATCTTACTTATAGAGTATGGAATCATGCATGTTTTCAATGAGGTTTTATAGTAATTTATGTTATTTAAATGTTTTAAGAGAATACAAAATCAATGTATTGCCGTGTTTGTTTTGGGAAAATTAAGAGCTACATCTTGTTTTTTAGGGGATTAATGATAAGTTCATTTCACAAATTCAGTGAATTTTTTTCTAATGTTATGGATATTAGTATTTTTTAAGGTCAATAAGTTTAACCATTTAAGAAATGGTTTTTGTTTAAATTTCTATGAGGTTTTTAATATTAATGTATTACTTCACTATATGGAGATTCATGCTTATTGGAAATCTGTGATAACCATTTTTTCATAATAATAACCAGATATTGAAGGAATTGATTATTAGTCTATTGTGGATATTAAAATATTTAAAGAGTAAATTTTAGTAATTTAGGGATAAAAAATTACTTTTTGGATATTCATTTATTGGTGTAATTGATGCTTACAAAATTGATCAAAGCTCATCCAAACGACTAAATTTTAGTTATGGAATAGAAACATATCAAGTAAATATATTTCATTATAATATTAGACAGTAAAATAATTCCTAAACATTTATAAAAGGATATTGGCACTAAAATGATGACCTATTACATTCATATATGATTAATTTGATGGTATTTTAAATCATCATAGATTTATGATTCCTAGGTCTTTAACATTATATTGATCATTCAATTTATTATGATCAATAACCTCTATAACACTTTATAATTATTTACGTTTTCATCCATTTCCATTTTTTCATTTACCTCCTCTGTTTTCCTAGTTGGAATCCTAGTTTTGTATTATTCTATATGGCCTTCATAACTACTTTTCTCTCTTATTAATAGGATATTTTATTAACCCTTTTACGATGTGGTATTTTCAACAATGGAATTTCCAAATGTCAATCACTTGATTAACGATATCATGTTTAAATTACAAGGATAAAATTTATTTAAGGTGGGGAGAATAAAACACCATGGGATTTTAAAATAAGAACATTATTTTTGATAGAATGTATAATACGAGACACAAATCTTAGAATAAATTACAAAACCTGAGACAATATAAAATATTTATTTTTATTAAAATTTAATCACTTCAATGGCATACAGAACACGAAACCCTGAGTCTAAATGTACCGTAATATAATATACCATTATAACCAAATTAGTAAATTGGTGGGTTTGGATAGTAATAAAAAAATTATTAAAATTGTGGTTATCGATTTACTAGAATTAAAATAAGAAAAATTTAAAATATAATAAAATTTTATTTGAAAAACTATATTTTTTCTAAAAGATGGATTAGTCACACTTTACACAAAAAATTTAAATTTATATATTTTTACCAATTTTAGAAAATTTACTTGAAAAAATGAACTTCATTTTTGAAATAATCATATCAAAATTATCCTATGGTTATTTTTTTAGTTTTATTAAATATTACATTTTTCAATGAATAATGATAACACTGAATTTTAATTGAAGACTACATTTTTATAAATTATTTATAGAGAAATATTATTTTTGAAATTATTTTTAATGTAAAATTAGTTCAATTATATATCTATTAATCTATATTATTTTTTTAATAATTTTCATATTTAATTTTTATATAAAAACATTGTAAACCATTGAAAATTTTATCTTTAAAAATACTCTTTCTTTCCCTGTCTATGTGATTAGTTGTAAAATTAAATTGTCCATATATGTGAATGGAATTTTTTAAATTTGATTCCATTTTAAAAATAATAATAATTTAAATTATATAATAAGATAAATTCATATTTGGTCAAAAAATATTAGTGAAAATAGTAAAAATTATTTAGCTTGGTTAAGGTAAAAAATGATTTAATGGGGGAGGGGTTAAACTAAAAATATAATGGTTAAAATAACCTAAATTATTTTCTAAAATATATTTTATATTACTATATAGACACTATAATATCTAAGGATAAATATTAATCAATTTTTACCCTTTTTCATTGAAAAATGTGGGTACACATTTCTCTTTTCAAATATTACAAGTGTGCAACTCACCTCACTTATAGACGACCACCCTCTATGTCCTATCCTATTTACTCATTGGAACCCTTTTTGTAAAAATAAATATTGAAATAACATCGAAAATTCCATCCGATAATTGAATAATACTTAGTTTTTTCTGAATTCCAACTCTGGAATAACTTTGGTGCAAATCTAAGGAGGTTATCCAAAGAAGGGGTAACATTATTCAACGAGTGTCTTTTTTTATTTCTTCCACATGTTAATTAAATTATTATTAAAACATGATGATATAATAAATTAAATATCTTCCATATATGGATAGTTTTTTATGTTAGGTGAATTACCTAAAAACATCTCCACTTCCATCAATTAGGATATAAAATCCTCATTCATGTGTATGACTAACTACTGCCTCATGAAGGGATGTCATTCATTTTCGATTACCACCTCTCACTATTGGTTATGATAATATAAATAAAGTAAATTTATGATATTTTTAAAATAATTTTACCTTATGAGTCATTATATATTATGTTACATTTTTAAATTCCATTTTGTAGGGGATACGATAATTTCATTCATGTGTACAGTGGACTATCACCTCCCAAAGCGATGTGATTATTTTTTCACTAACACATTTCATGGAAGGTAATAAGGAGAATTTTAATGAATATATGTGATATAAATGAAAAAAATATGATATTAATTTCATATTTATCATTTTGGAAAAAATAACATATCATTTTATTTCTTACATTGAAAAATGAAAACATCGTTCGTGTACTGTTGACTACCGCCTCCACAAAGCGACGTGACTCTATTTTTATCCGCACACCATATGAATGATATATATAAGTATATTTAAATAAATAATATGGTATGTGAGATATTATTTTCATTATTTAAAAATAAAATATAACTTAGATTACCATTGGAAAATGGAAATGTTACTCATGTGTACGTACAACTTACGATCAACATGATCGTAACATAATTTTTTCTCAAAAGCATATTTCATGATTTGTATTAAAGGTAAAATTGTTATATGAATATTATAATTATTTAATTATTATTATTATTGATATTATGGAACTATATAACACTCCCAAGAACTAAATCTTTAATAAAAAAAATATATGAGAAAATAAGGCAATTAACACATGAAATAATTAAAATAATGAAAGATAATTAATGAATGAGGGATAAGATGTTATAAATGGATCATATATGATATTATAAATATTAATATGGAAACTATATAATTTAATAACCTGTTACAAACCACTATACTAGAGGATAAATCCTGCTCAATCAATTTATTGTGTGAGTTAAGGGACTTCCTCTCAATTTCCCATCATTAAGGCATATTTTAATATTATAAACCTAAGTTCTTTTATATAGTGTATAAAATACCCCTTTTAAAAATAATATAATGATAACTTAAAAATTAATGAAATTTTATGTTTACGTTTTAAATATTTCATCCAAGGGGCTTTGACTTAATTATTACCTGGTGGTAATGAATTTCCTAACCAAATTTATTTTTATTGGGTTTTATTACTTCTTCATCATATTTGATATTCTAATATTATGTGTGTAACAACTTTTGATTATTTTATGTTGAATTTAATTTATTTTTTATTTATAATTAATATAAATATTTTATTCATTGAATAATTATCACTTCAATGTGATGGTCATTGGAAGGGTTAATTTCACAATATTATCTTAATCAAGATTGTTTGTCCTTGAATTTTAGTCAAAGAGAATTATTTTATAATTTTATAATAAACCCATTTAAATTTATTATACTATGTTAATTAATGATATTTTCAAGTAATATTACAATTTTTCTACTCTTTGGATCTTAAAATATTTGATGAAATATTTTTACAAAATCAGACTTCATTTCTATCTTTGGTTGAAAATCCATTTTTCCAAAACCATGTTTTTTTAAAAATGTTTCCAAAAAAAGTTTTTAAAAATTTAAAAATTATTTATTGAATAAATTTTTACCCATTTTTACTTTTTTAATTTTTTTAAAGTAATATTCTTGTATTTTTCAATACAAGACACATTTTTCTTTTACTAAATATGTTATAGTAATTATTACTTTAATGTACTCACTGTGTATGAAATTTCCTTCTGTCATGAACATTCAATGTGTTGAAAATTAATTTATAAGTTCAAAAAAAAATTTAATTAAATTTATTTTATTCTTTTATTTTGTGAATGTATAGTTTTAAAAAGTAATATTAAACATGAAAATGATATTTTCCTCAAGAATGTTTTTAATGATCTTTTTATGGTATTTCAATTCATAAACATGAAAATAAATTTATTATTAATCAAATGGGCATATTTTATATTTATACCATCCTTATTATTTCTATGGATAGTTTATGATCATTTGACCAAGTAAATTATTTACATTCACTTTCTTGATTTATTTTTGTTCTCATTAACTTCCCTTGAAATATTCACTTTTCTGTATTCATTAGACATTAAATTTACCCTAAATATCCATATTATTTATCATAGATATTATTATTTCTTAAAACATATCTCATTTATATATATGGTGTATTATATTCAATGTAATTTGATTCAATGAGGAAATATTAATAATCCTTATTCTTTCTTGAATAAAGAAATTATTTCATAAGGTACATTGTCATGAATTATATCAATAATATATTTTTTGTGAAATTATTTGGACATTTAGATATGGGTGATTCCCAATTATAGATATCCCATAGAAAAATTGAAAACTATCATGATATGAATGAGTTGGCCTACCTTAGTTAAATGGGTTTTGGGTGTATAACTACCCATTATTTTTAAACTATATTCAAGACAGATCTTGATGGTAGAGATATCATGTTCCTAATTCATGACATCAAATAATTAATAAATTCATTTACTAAAAATTTAGTTATTATTGTACATGAGATATTCATAATGATATTATATCTGGATTCATTTCATTCTCATATTATTTATATAAAATCACATGTTTAGTTATTTACCATTCAATATTGAATATTATTTATCTATTAATGACAGTAAATTTATTCAAATTTAATTTCTGTTCAGTTAATAACCTTTCTATATTCATTACACCTTACCTTATCATGATATTCATGTGGTTTAAATCGATTTATTAGTTATTTACCCTTTCCATGTGGATTATGCTTATTGATTTGTTGTATGTTTTTCTTACTTAACCCTTAAATTTAATTTGAGGTCACCTTTATTTTGTTTCCTTTTTTAGGAATCCATAAAGTTAAATATGTTTTATATTCAAGGATATGTCAAAGTGAATAACATTATTCTCGAAAAAAGATTTAATTTTTTTTCAAATGTAATATGTGAATCATGTATTTAGCTTGTTTACCAAGACAACTAAGCTATTTGGACCTTTAGGATGTGATTCCTTGTATCTTATTCGAAAAAAATAACTTATACACATTCTCAGGGTTAATGTGTTTGGGGTCACTACACTTGATTAGGTTGGAATATATTTGTATATAAAATGCCTTTAATGGTATTTGAAAACGATTTGGAAATTTTTATACAATATTCAATGGTTATTTTGTTTTATTTAATATTATTTGGAAGGATTTGAGTGGGTGAAGATTATTTGAATATGTTATGAAAAGGTTTGACATGTATTTATTTTATGAATGTTACTAATTCTCATAATTACTTTGCTACAAAAGAGTAAATAAAAATTATGAAGTGACATGATTTATAATATATAAAAAGATAGCCTTATAAAATCAAAAAACTCCCATGTATGATAAAACCAATGAAAGAAATAAATATGTTTGATTAATCAATAATAAGATATCTTATATATATAAATAATCCTATGAAATATTCACTGTAAAAATAATATATTTGTGTTCATGGAGATATGGTAGATTAAAGTGATAATGTATTAGATTGTGTTGAAGATGAATGAGATTAATCTGGTGTTTATAAAGGCCTTATTTGATTAAACAACCATTGAATAAGTTAACTCTATGTTTTGTTAGATTAAACAAAAGTGTGTGGTAGTTATTATAATAACCTGATGTTACTAAACCAGAGCTAGTTTCTACTTTAATACATTAGTAAAAGATATGAGGGATCACACTATATAGGATCGATCTGTTTAGTAGTGTTGTAAATTTAATTACATTCAAGATTCCTTTATTACGTTGAAAATATAAAAACATATCATAATAAAAAAAATTTCAACCTTACTATCATTTATAAAGTCTTTATTCATATCCTTAAAAAGGAATAAAATAAATGGTGTCCTATAATTCCTAGTAAGGGTTATGTACCTTAGAATCTATCATGAGTAATTAAGGCATAATCAACATAGAAGTGTCGAAAATCATGAAACATACCATTCGATCATCAACTTGAGTTCAATGAAAATCCATAAATAATATCAAAATAGAAAACACATTAATAATGAAAATTTAATTCTGAATAAAGGAAATTCATAATTATATACATTCATGATCAATGCCTCTCAATGAAGATATCATGAACCCTAAAATCATGGATTTCAAACCAAATATTTATTATTTATAAATGGGTAGGTGTAAACCAAATACCCATCTAAATATAATTCATATTATTTTTTTCTCATGAGACTCATCGATCTAACAAAAGAAAATCTATAATCAGGCCACACCCATCACTTTCACATCATATTAACTTATCATATTTTAAATTACTAACACAAATCATACTAAAAAATACCTTATAACTAAACAATTATCCATATTAGATCAACAATATAGAACATCAATATTTCATCATCATAAACTATAATGAAAATAATAATTATAATATCATTGGATCATTTTCTAATTAATATCAAATGGAATTATCAAGGATGAAAACAACATCAAAAGAGAACTGGAACATTTCATGAGGAAAATAAAAATTCCATTTTGAGAGAAAATATATAAAATCAAAAAAATCAAATAATATTATGAAAAAAACATATTTTAAAATAACCATGGAAAAATATATATTAATATTCAAATAAAATAATTATAATTATGGTGTGAAGATACGTTCATGTATGGTATGTTAAATGAAAGATTCTATTCACACATTTGGTAAAAAAATAACACATTCCAAAAAATGTAAAAAAGATTCCATTTAAAACCTATATTAGAAAGTAAAAAATGTGTAAGAATTACATTAAACAATCTTAGTATAGTCATTAAAACATTCTTTAAAAAAATTCAATGAAAATATGTAAATGTAAAACAAATATTCCCGACCCAATAGAAAATAAAGTGTGTTTTTATTAACAACATTTTCATTGTCATTTTAAGTACCAAAAAGAGAAAAATATTATTATTAAATAAAAACCACATGAATAAATAGACTATAATAAAATTAAATGGGTTTATCATGTAATTATCATATTATTTACCTCAATGTAAATTCAAATATAAAAAATCCTAAAATAAAAGTGATTGTAAAAGAAATACCTTACAAAGATAGTTACTTTTTAAGTGAGAATTAATAAATGAACTGATTAAGTGTAAAAATTTTAAATCCAAAAGAAAATTATTGAAAATACAACATAAATCAATAAATGGAAATTTTACACATAATCATGGGATAACATAATCAATGAAGTAGTGGAATAATCCAATGAATAGAAATGGAGTTAGGAAACCCCATATCTCAAGTATGACGTGCCACATAAGTTCTTTTAATGTCTTGTATAAAAAATTTATATTTAATATAATTATATAAAAGAACCCTTTAAAAACTTATTTTATCATATATTCTACAAATATAACATTTCTACACTTTTTTATTAATAATTCCTTATTAAATTAATTGTTTCTGATTGTTAACATTTTCATTTTTCATGTATGTTTTGGTCTGGTAGCTTCAGTCCTTGGATCATTTATAAAGGTTACATGATATATATAATTTTAATAATTTTATAAATATCATATATATTCATCATATATATATGCAGGACCCCGGGACACCCTGAGAGGGGAGGGGTGAATCAGGGTGGCAACATTTTCCTCTTAAAGTTGTGGATCTTGTTCCCACGTTGGCAGTAACTTCTTAAACCTGTATGAAGGATATGATCAGCAATTAAACATTCACTTGTAGAGAGATGACACAACAATTTTTACTTGGTTCACCACTAAGGGCTACGTCCAAGGAGCATACGCCGACAGATTGTCGGTCGTACCTAAATCCACTATGCTTTACTAGCTGCGGATACAAAAGTTCGGGTACAGACACTCTGTCCCAGGCTCACTGCCTTTACATAAGGTTTAGGGATAGCTCACTGCTTCCCTCGGGTCACTCCCGTTGACTCCCCCTGGCTCACTGCCGTTGGTGAAGTCTGACTCAGTTTATAGACGTGAAGGTCTCTTCAATAAATTTGCATTGAAGTCTTTGCCTCTGCTCAGCACGAGACTCTGCTTGCATCGAAGTCCGGAAGAGATGCACTAGAACGCACAGAACCAGTGAACTGGATAACCAAAACGTAAAGACAAACCTTACTGAGAAATATGCGAAACATCAACCATTTGCGCGCAAAATCATCCTATTGCGCGCAACATTTTCTTTTGGCGCGGAAAAATATTTCGCGCAAAAATCCCTTTTTTCGCGCAACTCCAAATATTCCGCGCAAGCTCCTTTACGCGATCATTTTTCGCGCATCAGACCTCAGATCTTCTCTAAGTCTTCCAACAAACCGAATGAAGGTGGTCACCTCATATTTATAGGCGACTGAGACCACTGCGCGCAAAATCCCCTTCGGCGCGGAAAACCTCTCATCTGGCGCGTAATCTTTTGCCCAGCTTAAGTATTTCGCGCACAACCCTTATTTTCCGCGCAGCCCATGCCTTTGCCATTTTTCACCGAACTTATTTCGAAACACTATTTGCGCGAAAAACCTTGATCCCCTATTTCGCGCATCCCGCTGTTTTTCGCGCCTAACATAAGTATTTCGCGCAAGCCTCTAAAATTTCGCGCACCACTTCCTTTTTCTGCGAACCTCCTTTTGCAGACAATCCATGTCTTCATTTTCCGATTTTGAGGCCCAAAAATTTGGCAAACACTGGGAAACAGCGACGCCTTCAAAACTGTTGTCTGCTTGAACTGTATGATCACTTTGCTGGAACACATTCGGAACTACCACTGAGGATTGACAACAAACACAAACCATACACCAAATCATGCTTTGAAGAACCTGGTTCCAACAATCTCCCCCTTTGGGTTTGTTGGCAATCAGAATAAATTCAATAGATCTCCAACCATGAGCAAATCCAAAACGCAAGAATCAACTCAGCCAACACTCTAAGTCTACGTGAGCAATGCTCGGTGTAGAAAACAAGAGAGGAAGCTTGAATTGGGTCTTAGTGTTTTGAAATTCTCCATGACGCCCGATGTTATCCTTATTAAACTGCTCATCTCAATCATACACTTCCATCACAGAAGAATTTCTTGCCGTAAATTTCTTGCCGTGAATTTATTCCTTTCTCCCCCATTGACAATAAAACCAAAGACCGAAAAGATTGTTCAACGTTCAGCTCAAGCCATACTCCCCCTGGATAGTATCTCCCCCATAAACCTGCATCACAGCCATAAGCAGATAAAAACAGTTAAAAAAAACGGGGAGAGGGGAGTTTCGAAACCTCCTTATGCAGCAGGAGGTGGTTGAACACCTAGGTTCAACCGATGCTTTTCAAACACAGCTGCTGACAGTGGCTTGGTTAGGATATCAGCTACCTGCTTATCAGTTCCCACATGGTCCAGTCTAATCACCCCTTGTTCAACCTTTTCTATGATGAAATGATACCGTATTTCAATATGTTTTGTACGAGAATGCTGAACCGGATTTTTCGTGAGATCAATTGCGCTTTTATTATCACAGTAGATCACCATTGGCTGCTTTACCTCATCACCAATATCTGTTAATTGTTGCTTCATCCATAGCAATTGAGTGCATGACTTTGTGGCAGATATATACTCAGCTTCAGCAGTACTAAGAGAAGTACTCTCTTGTTTCTTGCTCAACCAGCCAACACAATTATTTCCGATAAAGAATGCTCCACCACTGGTGGACTTTCTGTCCACAACATCGCCAGCCCAGTCAGCATCAGAAAATGCGGATAATTCACTATCCCTTCCTACAGCAAAGTATAATCCATACTTGTAAGTACCTTGAATATACCTCATGATTCTTTTCACTGCTGTCATGTGTTCCTCTTTTGGATTACTCTGAAAGAGGGCAGAAAGACATGTGGCAAAGACAATATCTGGCCGTGTCGCTGTCAGGTACAATAGGCTCCCAATAATTCTCCTGTACAGGGTGGGATCTACAGATTTCCCATCCTCATGCTTCCCAAGTTTGGTTCCAACTGCAATCGGAGTTGACATTGGTTTGGAGTCTTGCATGTTAAACTTCTTCAGCAGCTCTCTTGCATACTTTTCATGAGAGATAAAAGTGTAGTCTTTCCTCTGAGTCACTTGAAGTCCCAAGAAATATGTGAGCTCCCCAATCATTGACATTTCATATTCTGATTTCATATGATTGGCAAATTCATCCACTGATTTCTGTTTGCTTCCACCAAATATAATTTCATCGACGTAAACAAGAACCATGAACTGATCTTTTGGAGAATTATTCACATAGAGATTGTGATCAACTCCTCCTCTTTTGAATTCCAGCTTTTTGAGATACGAATCTAATCTAGAATACCATGCCCTTGGTGCCTGTTTTAATCCATAAAGTGCTTTCTTTAGCTTGCAGACCTTTGATTCATCAGCACCAAGAAGAAAACCCACTGGTTGTTCAATGTAGACTTCTTCTTCGAGTACACCATTTAAGAATGCTGTCTTGACATCCATTTGATATACTTTATATCCTCTTTGGAGAGCCATGGAAAGGAATAGCCTGATTGACTCCAATCTAGCCACTGGAGCAAAGGTTTCTTCAACATCAACACCTTCAATCTGAGAATACCCTTTACATACCAGTCGAGCCTTGTTTCTGATAACATTGCCATGCTCATCAAACTTTTTCTTGAAAATCCATTTGGTGCCAATCACATTGTGACCTTTGGGTCTCTGAACCAAATCCCACGTCTGATTTTTGTCAATCTGATCTAACTCTTCATTCATGGCTTTCACCCAGGATTCATCCATTGCAGCTTATTCAAATGAGGTTGGCTCTACAACTGATAGAAATGCAGAAGATGTGTTATTTCTCATCCTCCTTGTTTGAGTGGGTGCATTCATGTCCCCAATTATGTTGGATGGATCAATCTCAGCTCTTCGGTTTCTCCTGAGAGATTCAGTAGCATTCTTTTCAGCTATAGGTTCTTCTTCTGATTCTTCTTCAGAGTCAACATCATGATGTGACTGCTGAGAGTTTTGAACAACTTCCTCTATCTCTGTGTTTGTTTTTTCTTCACGTTCACTTTCTTCCTGATTGTCCATCACATCCGCATAAGGCGTCCTTGAAGCATTTGTGCTTTTCTCTTCAATTATCTTAACATCACTTCTTACCACAATCTTCCCCAAGCGTTTATTGAAACACTTGTAAGCTTTACTGTTCATTGGATACCCAAGAAAAATACCTTCATCAGCATTGTCGCCATACTTTCCTAGGTTTCCTTCTTTATTCCGGATGAAACATTTGCTTCCAAAAACCCGAAAGTATTTCAAGGAAGGCTTCCTTCCATGCCATAATTCGTACGGTGTCTTCGTTTCTCCCATGTAGAGCCCTGTTCGATTCTGAATGTGAACTGCAGCTTCAACAGCCTCCTTCCAGTAATGGCGAGAGATACCACTCTCAATCAACATAGTCCTGGCCATATTGTTGACCTATCGATTTCGACGCTCAACAACTCCATTTTGTTGTGGAGTTCTCACAGAAGCTACCTCATGTTGTATTCCATGTTTCTCTAGATAGTTTTCAAACTCAATGGATGTGTATTCCCCTCCATTGTCGGATCGTAGGACTTTTATTGACCGTCCAGTGTCATTCTCGGCAATTCGACGATAAGTTTTCATGCAATCAAGTACTTGTCGCTTCCTGTGAATCACCATTACACAAGCCATTCTACTATAATCATCAATGAAAAGGACGAAGTACCTCTCTCCATAGGTTCCAGCAACATTTATTGGGCCACATACATCAGTGTGAATGAGATCAAGAAGATGTGATGCCCTTTTCTTCTTTGGACGATACGAATTACAGACCAGCTTCCCACGAATACAGGCATCACAAGATTTTTCCCGTTCGCGTTTTAGAATGGGAATATCCATGACTATCTTCAGCTTATATATCTTTTCCATGTCTTGTTGGTTAATGTGCCCCAGCCTTCGATGCCATAAATTGTTTTCTTCGTCAACAGACAAGTAACAAGAGTTCACTTTGCTGTCAACCTGATATAAGTTTCCATCTGTTCTACAACCTTTCATAAGAGAATTCCCTGTTTTTTCTTTTATAGTGCATCCTTTTTGATTGAAGGTTACTATGAGCCCTGAGTCACAGAGTTGACTTACACTGAGGAGATTATGGCGTAGACCGTCCACATAAAGAACTTCAGTCTTTTTCATCTCTCTGTTGGCGAGAGCAGTATTCCCACTACCTTTAATCTTCAAAGCGCCATCGTTACCAAACCGTACTGTTCCATCAACCTTCTTTTCAATGTTCTTCAGAAGGTCAGCATTTCCTGTCATATGGGAAGAACATCCACTATCAAGAATCCAGGTGCTGCTACTCTTTGTAGCTTTGAGGGCTACTTCCGCAAGATTGGATTTCTCGATTTTCTTCTTTTCTTTCCATGAGATATTGGATTGAGCATAAGACACTGATGGCCTTTTAAAACATTCTTCCACATAATCTGAGTCTTCATACCCATAATCTTCTTCCAGAAGAGAAAAACTATTTGTGAGAACAACATCATCAGGTGGATGAACCCTGTCCCGTCTTTGGGTGTTGTATGAATTTTTCTTGTCATACCGCTGCCTGCAAAACATAGCTTTATGGCCAAAGTTAGAAAAATTAAAACAGTAACCATAGAAGATATTTCTTCTATAAGATGGAGGATATGAAATCGATCTCCTTTGTTGATTTCCCAGATCTTCTCCATTAAAGTAACTCCTTGCCTCTTCGCAATATGACATAGTATGGCCCAGATAGCCACAGAATTGACACTTCATGTGAGGGAATGCCTTCACACCTGAATTTCTCCTCATACCTTCATCCCTGTGAGAGTAGTTGAACTGCCTATCATTTCTAAATGTTTGATGGTAATTGTCAGTTATCCTTCTAGTTTGGATTGAGGGTTCCTTTTTCAGCACTTCAGACAATGTTTCAACATGTTCAACCTTCGTTTTGTCTTTCTTTTGAATTTCTTTATTTCCAGCAGTTGATGTCTCAGCTTCACATCCAATTCCACGCTTTCCCATGCAGGCGGGTCTTTGAACGCTCAAGATTTTTTCAACTCCATCAGAACCACATTTGGCTCTTGCCAATAATTCAGCATCTGAGAATCTTCTAGGTTGTATTTTCTTCCTTGATTCTTTTGAAAAAGATTCGGTCTCAAGTTTACTCCTAAGAGTAACAATTTCCTCCTCAAGACCCTCAGTAGTCTTGGACTTTTCTTCCAGTCTTGAGGTAAGGTCATTGATGACCTTTCCCTGCTCTTCAATTCTTATCTTAAGATCCAATACATCATCATTGCTTTCAATGATTTTAGACTGAACTTTCACAAACTCTTCCAGACGTTCAATTTCAGCTTCAAGTTCATCAACATATTCTGATGACTCTTTGACCATTTCCTTCCACTTATTACATTTCTTACATTTACTCTCAATCTTGGAGAAAGCATCCTTAATTTGAACCTTTGGATTATCAAGGGCAGTACTCTGATTATCTATGCCTTTATTGATTGAAGAATCTGATATTTCAGTGGTAGCCATCATGGAAGCATGTTTTTCAGTTTTAAATTCTGGTTCTTCTTCCTCACAGAATTCAATATCATCATCTTCTTCCTCACAGACAAAGCTCTTCCTCTGCATTTTCTTTCCAGATTTGAAATCACCCTTTTTGAAAAACCTTTTCCGAGGCTTTTCAATGACTTCAGCTTCGCTCTCATAATTATCCAACTTTTTTTGGCACTGAGAGGCAATGTGCCCAACTCTTCCACAACGGAAACATGCAAGAGGTAACTTACCTCTAAATTTACCTTTACCCTTTTTCAGCTTCTTCGCGATGAGGGAAAGAATTTCTTTTTCTTCGTCATCATCACCACTACTTTCTTCTGAAATTTTTAGTTTTTCCATGGCTTTGAATGCCATTTCTTTTCTCACGCGAGTCATGGCATCTTCAGGTTTGACTCTCATCTCATATGCCACTAAACTACTTAACAAATCATCCAGAGAAAGTTTGGATAGATCTCTTTCTTCGAGGGCTGACACCTTTGCATTGTACATGGGAGGAAGTCTTCTCAATATTTTCTTAATGATATCAATGTCTTTGATTTCTTCTCCAAGACCTCGAATTGCTCCCACTACTTCAGTAATTCGATTAAAAAATGAATCTGCATTTTCATTGGGATGCATCTTTAGGTCGTCAAACCTGTTATGTAAAACTTGAAGTTTTGCCTCCTTTACCTTGCTATCTCCTTCATAAATGTTTTCAAGTTTATCCCACATAGACTTTGCTGAAGTGCAACTCATCACCTTTAGATATATCTGATCAGAAAGAGCTGCGGTGAGTGCATTTTGAGCTTTAGCATCTGCATCAAGAATTTTCCTGTCTGTGTCAGTCATAGCCAGTCCTGTTTGATCAGTGACTTGTATTCCTTGCACAATAGAAAAAAAACTTCCATTCCAAGAGATCTTAGATGAGATCGCATCCTATTCTTCCAGATCTGAAAATTATTTCCATCAAAGAGAGGGACTCCCCTCACATTGGCTGCATTCTCCATGGCGACAGAGGATAGATTCAAGACCAGCAACCTCCCTCTGATACCACTTGAAGGACCCCGGGACACCCTGAGAGGGGAGGGGTGAATCAGGGTGGCAACTTTTTCCTCTTAAAGTTGTGGATCTTGTTCCCACGTTGGCAGTAACTTCTTAAACCTGTATGAAGGATATGATCAGCAATTAAACATTCACATGCAGAGAGATGACACAACAATTTTTACTTGGTTCACCACTAAGGGCTACGTCCAAGGAGCATACGCCGACAGATTGTCGGTCGTACCTAAATCCACTATGCTTCACTAGCTGCGGATACAAAAGTTCGGGTACAGACACTCTGTCCCAGGCTCACTGCCTTTACATAAGGTTTAGGGATAGCTCACTGCTTCCCTCGGGTCACTCCCGTTGACTCCCCCTGGCTCACTGCCGTGTGTGAAGTCTGACTCAGTTTATAGACGTGAAGGTCTCTTCAATAAATTTGCATTGAAGTCTTTGCCTCTGCTCAGCACGAGACTCTGCTTGCATCGAAGTCCGGAAGAGATGCACTAGAACGCACAGAACCAGTGAACTGGATAACCAAAACGTGCAGACAAACCTTATTGAGAAATATGCGAAACATTAACCATTTGCGCGCAAAATCATCCTATTGCGCGCAACATTTTCTTTTGGCGCGGAAAAATATTTCGCGCAAAAATCCCCTTTTTCGCGCAACTCCAAATATTTCGCGCAAGCTTCTTTACGCGATCCTTTTTCGCGCATCAGACCTCGGATCTTCTCTAAGTCTTCCAACAAACCGTATAAAGGGGGTCACCTCATATTTATAGGCGACTGAGACCACTGCGCGCAAAATCCCCTTCGGCGCGGAAAACCTCTCATCTGGCGCGTAATCTTTCTCCCAGCTTAAGTATTTCACGCACAACCCTTATTTTCCGCGCAGCCCATGCCTTTTCCATTTTTCACCCAACTGATTTCGAAACACTATTTGCGCGAAAAACCTTGATCCCCTATTTCGCGCATCCCGCTGTTTTTCGCGCCTAACATAAGTATTTCGCGCAAGCCTCTAAAATTTCGCGCACCACTTCCTTTTTCTGCGAACCTCCTTTTGCAGACAATCCATGTCTTCATTTTCCGATTTTGAGGCCCAAAAATTTGGCAAACACTGGGAAACAGCGCCGCCTTCAAAACTGTTGTCTGCTTGAACTGTATGATCACTTTGCTGGAACACATTCGGAACTTCCACTGAGGATTGACAACAAACACAAACCATACACCAAATCATGCTTTGAAGAACCTGGTTCCAACAATATATATATAACCATCCATGTAGGTTGTACATGAAAAATGTATCATATCACTTCATGGAGCTGGTAGTCTACACGGTCGTATAAGCAATGTTATCAAATTTTAATGACTGAAAGGGTAAGAAGTAAAATGATATAATATAATTAGATAAATATAATTATTTTATCAGTTTCCTATATATTCATTATTTATATAATTATTAATATCCATGTGGGGTGATGGTGGAAAACAAATGGTATCTGTTCGTGAGGCAATAATCTGCTATACACATGAGTAATGGTTTCACTTCCCATTTGCGGAGGAATGAGGTGAGGGGTGAATTTTATGAAATAAAAAATAAAAAATTATTATATGGTGGATATTATTTCTATTATATTTTAATGGTTAAAACTTAATTGAATAAAGTAGAATAAAAATGAAAGTATTCGATTAAGAATATTGCCTCTTCTTTGAAAGAGCTCTATAGATCCCTTCTTAATGACCCTTGGATTAGTCTTTTAAGGAGTCCATAAACTATAATTCTTGTATAGTGAGGTTTACAAGAGATTTTTAGGGTTGTTGTGATCTAGATATATCATAGTGGTGTAAAAAAGTGAAAAGAGGGGTGTCCTTTTATAAATTGTGGATGGTACAGACCTTGAATTTTTAAAGGATTAAAATATCATTAATTTATTTTCTTAAAAAAGTGTCCTATATAAAATTCAACATTGAGAATAAGATGATAAGGTAAAAAAATTACTTCATCTAATAATAATTAACAAGACTAATTGTTGACATATCACTTAGTTTAACTTAAGTTAACCTGATTTTCCCTTTTATCGCATTGGAAAACTTTTACTATTTTTACAATTCATCATGACCAAAAATTAAGATAAACATATTAAATAATATTAATTATTATGGATCCAATTATTCAATACATTTTATAGTATTTAATTTATATATTTAGTTGAAATTTTGTAAAGACCCGTAAATTTCAAGGAAATTTGTTTCTTAATTTTCTTTGGAATTTTACAAGAACGCAGTTTCTAACGGCACCTGATTCTGAGGCCCGGTGTGCCCGGAATCATTTTCTGAAGTTTGGCTCGGGTACGTTCAGTGAACGAACGAGCGGGTTTTTCTAACTTTTGAACTCGTGCTTGGAATCGAATTATGAGGGCACCGATGGAATCGCAGTGCCGGTATTTGCTTAGAAACGCCTCTTCCGGAGTTGCGTTTTCTCGGGTGTGGTTTTTAATTTTTGGTCTTTAAGTTAAGAAATAAAATATCATGGTACGTCAAACTTTATTTTATTTCACTTAAGCCACTTAAAAATCCACTTAAAGCTGCTTACGATGAGTTAAAGCGGATAGGGTACAATTCAAAATATTCTACCCTCTTGATAGGATATTTGTGAGGTGGGGCCCGCACGAGCCCGCCGTTTCTTTTCCGCTAATTAACGCACCAGCAAAAAGCCCCCATTAAATAAAAGTCACCTGGGGTGTTTTCTTAAAATTTTAAACGCTCCAATTAATTGGGCGGTTTATTCGTTGAAATTAATTCTATGAATTAAGGGGTCGTTACTTAGTTTGTTTTTCATTTGTTGGCATGTAATAAAATAAGACCAACATAATTCTTCTTAAGTGTTGTTCGTTGGGAGGATTTGACAGAAGGCTTAATTCCTTCATCCTCCTTCGCAAATAACGCGAAGAACACGAAGAATGCAAAGAAAGCGAAGAACGCCGACCTTTGACGAAAGGCGTCGAAGAACGTCGAGCCCTCGATGATCAACGACGCGACTCCAAGTACCGCGACGCCAAGTACCACGACGCCGATGATTCTTCTCCTGCGACGTTCTTCTGCGACGTTCCTTCATCCGTGACAAATCTTCGATCATTCGTTGAGGTAAGAGATTGTGGACCCTTTTTAAATTCTTTGTGGTTTATAACAACAACATGGATTTAATTATTATAATTAAATCTGTATGTTCTTGATCCTCAGAGTTTGTCGATGCAACGCCATATACCGTGACGACGTGACACCCTTCCGCGACGCGATGATCCTCTTCGCCCGCGATGATCAATTCCGTGAAGAACGCACGTTCGACGGCTTCGACGAGGCAGGGGTTTGATTCTTCAAAAGCTTTGTGATTTATACCCGCGGCGTTTGTTAAACGTTTGTTGGGTAATATTTCTTTTAAAACCGCTAACGCGGTGGGTGCGGACTAACGAACAAGTCCAAACCCACCGCACTTTTTCGTTCTTGGTGCGAGAAACGGCGGACGATGATAAACGGGGCCGCAATGGCGATTTGAGGGCCTGGCAGTGAAGAATGGGACCCAGGAGGAGCCACGACGCAGACAGAAGTGGAATCAGACCACCGGAGCAACTCCGGTGGCCCGCGGAATCCACCTGCGGCGCGGGTCACCAGTGCCGCGGCACCTCTGGATGGAGCCGCCACGGCTGAAGACGCAGCGGCGACGGCTAGCCTGACCCGCGACCGCGCGGGTCTGGCGACACACGGGACGTGGTAAAGCCACGTTCGCTGACCCAGCGCGGCCCACGCGGGCCACGACGCTTCATCCCGCGGGGGCAGCGCCCCGCGGCTTCCTCCGCTCGGCCGCTCGGCCGAGCTGAGCCTGGTCGTGCCAAACCGGGTCGGACTCAGACTCGAGTCGGGTCCACCCAGTTCGGGCCAACCCAGGGTGGTCGGGCCGGGTCGGTCAGGGCCCAGACCCCCCCGTTTCCGGACCTTTTCGGTCTTTTGCTAATAACTTGAGCTACGGGCCTCCGAACGACGCGACGTCAGCGGCGATGCGATCCTTGGATTGAGACGGTCATTTTGATATATCACACTCAAGGTTTCAGAATACTTTGGGTTCGGCCGGGTTGGTTCGTACACGAAACCAACCGGGCCCTCGGAGCAAAAAACGCCCATATCTTGAGCTTCGGACATTCGATTGACGTGCCGTTGACTTTGCTGGATTCCTCTAAGTGATACAGATCTTTTGGAATTCTCCACCTGGGGTTTGGACGCAGGTGGCATACGGTCGGGTTGGTTTTGCCTTAGAAACCAACCGGGCGCCTGGGACGAAAAAGCCAATAACTCTCAGACTGGGCGTCCGATTGACGCGCCGTCTGCGACGTCGAGTTCCTGTTGATGATACGGAACTTTTGGAAACATTAACTATGTAATATGTGTCAGTTGACGTATCAGCCTATCGGCTCGTGGAGCGGACCCTCCCGAACGAGCTTGCTGTGTGCGGGAACCTAGAGCTGGCTACGACTGCTACTGTGACGACGCCGACTATGCAGAGATCCTCAGTGGATTTGACGGCGATGACTACAACACTCAACGATCCTTTGTGGGTCAGTGCTACCAATCCTGTGTGGGTCCGATCTTGTGTTGGTCATCACTCAGCGGTCCTGTGTGGGCCAGCGCCTAGAGGTCCTGTGTGGGCCTGATCCTGTGTGGGTCTTTGCGGGGGTTAGTTACCTATCGATCCTTTGTGGGTCAGATCCTTTGTGGGTTATTGCGGGGGTTAGTTACCTATCGATCCTTTGTGGGTCAGATCCCTTGTGGGTCATTGTGGGGGTTAGTACCTATCGATCCTTTGTGGGTCCGACGACTTAGATGGATCAGTGATCATCTCTATCATCATTCGAAGAAGTATACCTGTGTGAGATGAATCATGTTTTACTTTCCTGTGTGGATTGTGTTGTGCTATCCTGTGTGGATTTACGTTTACTTTCCTTTGTGGATTGTGTTGTGCTATCCTCGGTGTATTTACGTTTTGCTTTCCTGTGTGGACTGGGTTGTACTTGAGCTCGGATGTTGTAGCCGAGCGAGAATTGATGACTTAGGAATATGTATGGGCATATACCTAAGCCGTGTTGGATGTTACTTCGTGATTGTATCTTTCCTTTTTGGTTTATCCTTTGTGGATTTTGGGAGACCTTCGGGGGTCTCGAGGTCCCTACTGAGTAGCTTATACTCACCCCTGCACGGTCTATGCCCGCACTACGTTGTGTTGGTTGCAGACTATGGACATCGCTGATCGTGGTGGAGGCTTGCCGAGCAGGACGGTACCTGGAGGTGGACCACTGGGTGGGACGTACTCGGAGCGGTAGGCTAGACCCGAGGAGCAGTGGAGGCTATATGTACCCACCTTTCTGGTGGGACTTCCAGTGGACGGCTCGATGTTGCGGCTTTACTTTTCAGTTGCGGTTTTCCCCTTTCAGTTGTACTTTATAGTTGGGATTATATTTCCGTCCCCCTTTACTTTTCCGCACTTACAGTTGTACCAGCTTTTTTTCTTAGTGTTTAATTTTCCGCTTTCTTACTCTGCGGTGCTTATTTACTTTACAAAGGCAATGCCTTCCCTTTTTACCAGGATTTACACCTTGGTGCTAGTCGCCAGCCACTGGCCTATGGAAGGCGGGCTTGGGGTAGTCACGGCACGGGCCCCAAGGACGGGTCGTGACAAATTGGTATCAGAGGAGTTCGGTTCTTCCGCAGACTCTGATCTTTCTTCTATGTGAAGCAATAGTGTTTAGCGTATTGAGTGTGGTTATCAGTCCAGGGAGCCTAGTGTTGGTGCGGCGGCCGATGTATCCGTACACCAGGACCCTGACTTCTGATTTCCGACTTAATGCACGAAAACATTGATTGCATGTGTGTTTCAAGTTTTCTTTGTGATTGCTTTTTATCAGCTCACCAGGTATACTGTTCTGACCGTGGCTCACCTGTTTCCTTTCAGGATGGCCCCACGACGGCAGCCAGCAAGGGTTCAGAGAGTTGTACGTGACGACAGCCCGCCGAGCGATGAGGCCTCGGTACATGGCCCTTCGACAGCAGAGGCATCGGCGGTACCTCTACCCGCCGAGCCACCGATGCTTCCAGCACCATCCTCTGACGATACACGTCGCCTCAGTGCACTGCATGAGTTCTAGTGCCAGCGACCACCCAGGTTCCACGGGGAGACGGACCCCCAGGCAGCCGAGGACTGGCTGGAGGCAGTGGTACGAGTTTTCAGGCTAGTGAGGACACCAACAGACCTCATGGTGATCCTCGCAGCGAGCCTACTGCATGCAGCAGCGGGACGATGGTGGAGCTTGATGCTCCAGGTGCACGATGAGGCATCTCTTCTCCGGATAGACTTTGAGGGCCTCTTCCGCTCAGAGTTCGTCCCGGCCACCCTCCGTGCGGTGCACTTCCATGAGCTTCTTCAGCCGCGGCATGGCAGCTTGACGGTCGCCCAGTACTCGGTGAGATTTACCGATATCTCACGCTACTCAACAGACATGGTACGGGACCCGTTCTTCCAGGCCTAGACCTTTGAGCAGGGATTGAGACACGAGATCACGGCATCGCTGATCTCCCTCAGCATTCCGACTCAGGCAGGAGTACTGGAGCGAGCCCTTTTGATCGAGAGCTTTCTTGCTGAGACTTCTCTAGCTGCGAAACCTACCGTAGGGCGGCACGTAGCAGAGTCTTTCACGGCAGGCAGTTGATGGATGACTCAGGGGTCTAGGCAAACCAGACCCTCACGTAGACAGCCTCAGGACACTGGCTCAGCAGTGTGGGGCACACAGCGTGGAGCCAGTCTTTCGAGAGGCAGGCAGTGCTACACGTGCGGTGGACAGGGTCACATGGCTCGTGACTGCCCGAACCACCGTGCCGAGGAGCAGCAGACGGTTGAGGGGCCACCCAGGCAGAGGCAGAGGGTCGACCGTGGCGGTCCGCAGGGAGGAGGCGGACGAGCCAGAGGAGATGGCCGAGCAGCAGGTGGTGGGCGACGCTTTGAGGCTCTACCACCACCACCACCAGGATGTCCACCCCGACCACAGGGAGCTGGCGGGCAGAGACATGCACAACTCCAGGCAGCAGGGGCCTACGACCACGGTGCGCCCGATATGATTCAGGGTACGATCTATGTCTATTTTACCCTTGCTGCAGTTCTTTTAGACACAGGAGCGAGTCACTCTTTCATAGCCGCTGCCCTTGTTCGGAGCTCGGAGATTCCGACAGAGCCGTTGGCTCGATCCTTACATCTAGAGACTCCTATAGGAGCAGACTCGATGATTACGCACTGGTGCCGGCATTGTGAGCTTACTCTAGGAGGCGAGACCTTCGGCTGAGATCTTCTTGTAGCGGCGTCGAGGCCTTACGATGTCATCTTGGGCATGGATTGGTTATCTACAGTCCTTGCACAGATTGACTGTATTAGGCACAAGGTGTGATGTGTACGCACTGACGGGAGCAGGTTAACCTTCACCGGCGAGAAGGAAGCCTTCGCAGCACAGGATGGACTTCCGCAGAGGAGAGGACATCCCATCACTCATCAGTTGGCTAGCCACATCCTAGGAGTAGTTGATGTGCGGAGTCCTAGTTTCCCTGCAGTGGTGGATCAGTATGCGGACGTCTTTCCCGATGACGTTCCAGGGCTACCTCCTCGCAGAGAGGTAGACTTTCATATTGACCTATACCCCGGGACAACCCTGATATCGACTCCAGCATATCGGATGGCCCCCGCTGAGCTTCGAGAGTAATGGGTACAGTTGGAGGACTTGGAGGGCAAGGGATTCATCCGACCCAGTGTTTCACCCTGGGCATCCCTGATTTTGTTCACCAAGAAGGTGGACTAGAGCTTGCGACTTTGTGTGACTATCGTCGCCTGAACCAGGTGACAATGAGGAACAAGTATCCGCTACCGAGGATTGATGACCTCTTCGATCAGCTCAAGGGAGCACGGTGGTTCTTGAAGATAGACCTCGGGTCAGGCTATCATCAGCTCAGAGTTCGAGACGAGGACGTGCAGAAGACGACCTTCAGATGTCGGTATGGCCACTATGAGTTCTTGGTTATGCCATTCAGCGTAACCAATGCTCCATCAGTGTTCATGGGCCTCATGAATAGGATCTTCTAGCCATACCTCGATCGATTTGTCGTAGTCTTCATCGACAAAATTTTGATATACTCGACGACTGAGGAGGAGCACACATACCACTTGTGTGTTGTACTATACACACTCCGAGAGCACCAGCTTTATGGAAAGCTCTCGAAGTGTCACTTTTGGATACGTGAGGTGCACTTCTTGGGTCACCTCATCTCTGAGGCGGGAGTTGCAGTGGATCCTGTGAAGATCGAGGTAGTGCTAGCTTGGGAGTCACCCAGGAGCGTGACCGTGGTGCGGAGTTTCTTGGGACTAGCTGGATACTATCGGAGATTCCTGCCAGACTTTCCAGAGTTGCGGCACCACTCTTAGCTTTGATGAAGAAGGGGAAACCCTTTCTGTGGTTATATAGATGTCAGCAGAGCTTCCATGTGCTGAGACAGAGATTGACCAGCGCACCTATCTTGAGGTTGCCCAAGGTGGGAGTAGGGTACGTAGTCTACTGCGATGCATCAGGGACCGGACTCGGGTGTGTCCTGATGCAGGAGTGGGTAGTGATCGCCTATGGATCACGTCAGTTGAGGCCGCATGAGCAGAACTACACTACCCATGACCTGGAGTTAGCAGCAGTGGTCTTCGCTCTGAAGACATGGCGACACTATCTGATGGGCGAGTGCTTTACAGTCTTTTCTGACCATTAGAGTCTCAGGTATATCTTCTCTCAGAAGGACCTGAACTGGAGACAGCGGTGATGGCTCGAGTTCCTCCAGGACTATGACTTTGAGATAGTCTATACTCCTGGGAAGGGGAACGTAGTAGCTGATGCTCTCGGCAGGAGGACGGGCATTCAGCTACTCGAGGAGGCAACAAAGCAGCTAGCCTCTTTGTAGATATCCTTCATGGATAGAGATGGAGCAGCCTTCCTTCAGTCTCTCACAGTCACTCCTCCACTACTGCAGTGAGTCTGAGAGGCACAGCATGGGGACACTGACTGTGATACGCGGCGTGCACAGATATCCTCAGGACAGTCACCGGATGGCTTCTCCTTTGGAGCAGAGCACGACATCCTTTTCAGAGGACGTACCTTGGTACTAGTTTCTTTACATGAGGAGGTGCTGAGAGAGTTTCACACTTCTCCTTTGGTGGTACATCCTGGAGTGGCGAAGATGTACCAGGACCTCAGACGAAAGCACTGGTGGCTAGGTATGAAGAAGGTTGTGGAAGAGTTCGTTTCATGATGCCTCACCTGCCAGCAGGTGAAGGCAGAGCATCAGGTACCATAGTAGGCTTGGTACAGCCCTTGGAGGTCCCGGAGTGGATGTGGGACGGGATATCTATAGACTTCGTGACTGGACTTCCACGCACTTTCAGAGGTCACGACTCCATCTGGGTGATTGTCGACCGACTCACCAAGTCGGCTCACTTCTTACCCATCAGAGAGCAGGGATTAGTGGAGAGCTTGGGGCGTATCTACGTTCAGGAGATTGTATGGCTTCACAGTGTGCCATCATCTATCATCTCCGATCGAGATGCTCGCTTTACTTCCTAGCTTTGGAATGGGCTGCATGAGGCGTTCAGGATGCAGCTACGTCTGAGCACCGCCTTTCACCCTCAGACGGATGGTCAGGCGGAGAGGACCATTCAGACTCTCGAGGACATGCTCCACGCATGTGTTCTCGACTTTGGTCACAGCTGGTAGGACCACCTACCCTTGGTGGAGTTCGTGTACAAAAACAGCTACCACTCCACCATCGGGATGGCACCCTACGAGGCGTTGTACGTCAGACCTTATAGATCTCCTTTGTGCTGGACAGACCATGGGGAGTCAGTACTTGTGGGACGAGAGATGGTCTGGGCCATGATAGAGAAGGTCCAGGTCATCCAGGAGCGGATGAGGACAGATCAGAGCCGGCTGAAGTCTTATGCTGACAGGAGGCGGAGGCCACTGGAGTTCGAGGATGGCGACCATGTCTTCTTGTGTGTCTCACCTCGACGTGGATTACGGAGATTTGGACGAGGCGACAAGTTGTCTCCACGCTTCATCGAACCTTTCCAGGTCCTCAGTAGGATTGGCAAGGTGGCTTATCGCCTGGCTCTACCACCTCAGTTGCACCGAGTGCACGACGTCTTCCACGTATCTCAGTTGAGGAGATACGTGCGTGACCCGACGCATATCATTGACCATGGGGAGCTAGCCATGGATGATGGGGTGACTTTTGCGGAGGTCCCGATGGAGATCGAGGATCGACAGGAGTGGGTCCTACGTGGATGGTCGATTCCTCTAGTGCGAATCAGATGGCAGCACGGGAACCTCCAGGAGAGCACTTGGGAGAGGGAGGCTCAGATGCGTGCTCAGTACCCACATTTGTTTCCCTAGTTTATGATGTATCTTTACGGGGACGTAATGCCCTGAGGTGGGAGTGATGTAAAGACCCGTAAATTTCAAGGAAATATTTTTCGTAATTTTCTTTGAAATTTTACAAGAACGCAGTTTCGGACAGCACCTGATTCTGAGGCCCGGTGTGCCCGGAATCATTTTCCAAAGTTTGGCTCGGGTACGTTCAGTGAACAAATGAGAGAGTTTTTTTCTAACTTTTGAATCGGTGCTCGGAATCGAATTCTGAGGGCACTGATGGAATCGCAGCGCTGGTATTTGCTTAGAAAGGCCTCTTCCGGAGTTACATTTTCTCGGGTGTGGTTTTTAATTTTTGGGCTTTATGTTAAGAAATAAAATAACGTGGTACGTCAAACTTTATTTTATTTCACTTAAGCCACATAAAAAGCCACTTAAAGATTCTTATGCTGAGTTTGTGAGGTGGGGACCGCATGAGCCCACTGTTTGTTTTCCGCTAATTAACGCACCCGTGAAAACCCCCATTAAATAAAAGTCAACTGCGGCATTTTCTTAAACTATTAAATGCTCCGATTAATTGGGCGGTTTATTCGTTGAAATTAATTATATGAATTAATGGGTCGTTACTTAGTTTGTTTTTCGTTTGTTGGCATGCAATAAAATAAGACCAACATAATTCTTCTTGAGTGTTGTTCGTTGGGAGGATTTGACAGAAGCCTTGAGTCCTTCATCCTCCTTCGTGAAGAACGCGAAGAACGCGAAGAACAAAAAGAATGTGAAGAACGTCGGCCTTCTACGAAAGGCAACGAAGAACGTCGAGCCCTCGGAGATCGACGACGCGACGCCAAGTACCGCGACGCCAAGGATTCTTCTCCAGCGACGTTCTTCTACGACGTTCCTTCATCTGCGACAAATCTTCGATCATCCGTTGAGGTAAGATATTGCAGACCCTTTTTAAATTCTTTGTGGTTTATAACAACGACATGGATTTAATTGTTATAATTAAATCTGTATGTTCTTGATCCTCGGAGTTCGTCGACGCAACGCCGTATACCGCGACGACGCAATGCCCTTCCGCGACGCGACGATCATCTTCGCCCGCGACGATCAATTCCGCGAATAACGCACGTTCGGCGACTTCGACAAGGTATAGGTTTGATTCTTAATAATCTTTGTCATTTATACCCTCGACATTTGTTAAACATTTTTTGGGTAATATTTCTTCTAAAACCGCTAACGTGGTGGGTGCGGACTAACGAACAAGTCCGAACCCACCACACTTTTTCGTTCTTGGTGCACGAAATGGTGGACAATGAAAAACAGGTCCGCAATGGCAATTTGAGGGCCTGACAGTGAAGAATGGCACCCAGGAGGAGCCACGACGCAGAAGGAAGTGGAATCGGACCACCGGAGCAACTCCGGTGGCCCGCAGAATCCAACGGCGGCGCGGGTCGCCGGCGCGGCGGCGCCGGCAGCCGGAGGCGGCGGCCAGCCAGACCCACGACCGCTAAGGTCCGGCGACACATGGGACGCGGAAAAGCCACGTCCGCTGACCCAGCATGGCCCACGCGGGCCGCGGGGCTTCATCCCACGGGGGCAGTGCCCCGCGGCTTCCTCCGCGAGGCCGCTAGGCCGAGCCAAGCCGGGTGGACCCGACCGGTCGGGTCATGCCTAGGCTGGGCCGGGTCGTGCCAAACTGGGTCGGTCCCAGACCCGAGTCGGGTCGACCCGGTTCGGGCCGACCTAGGGGGGTCGGGCCGGGTCGGTCCGGGCCCAGACCCCCTATTTCCGAACATTTTTGGTATTTTGCTGATAACTTGAGCTACGTGCCTCCGAACGATGCGCCGTTAGCGGCGATGCGATTCTTGGATCGAGACAGTCGTTTCGGTATATCACACTCAAGGTTTCAGAATACTTTGGGTTCGGCCGGATTGGTTCGTACACTAAACCAACCGGGCCCTCGGAGCAGAAACGCTCATATCTTGAGCTTCGGACATCCGATTGATGTGCCGTCGACTTTGATGGATTCCTCTATGTGAGACGGATCTTTTGTCATACTCCTCCTGAGGTTTGGACGTAGGTGGAGTACGGTCGGGTTGGTTTTGCCTTAGAAACCAACCAGGCCCCTGGGATGAAAAAGCCAATAACTCTCAGACCGGGCGTCCGATTGACGCGCCGTCTGCGACGTCGAGTTCTTGTTGATGATACAGAACTTTTGAATACATCAACTCTGGACTATGTGTCAGTTGATGTATCATCCTCTCGGCTCGTGGAGCGGACCCTCCAGAACGAGCTTGCTGTGTGCGGGAACCCTAGAGCTGGCTGCGACTGCTACTATGACGACGACGACTGTGCAGAGATCCTCAGTGGATTCAACGGCGACGACTACAGCACTCAGCGATCCTTTTTGGGTCAGTGCTACCGATCTTGTGTGGGTTCGATCCTGTGTGGGTCAGCGCTCAGCGGTCCTGTGTGGGCCAGCGCCTACAGGTCTTGTGTGGGCCCGATCCTGTGTGGGTCTTTGCGGGGGTTAGTTACCTATCGATCCTTTGTGGGTCAGATCCTTTGTGGGTCATTGCGGGGGTTAGTTACCTATCGATCCTTTGTGGGTCAGATCCTTTGTGGGTTATTGCGGGGGTTAGTACCTATCGATCTTTTGTGGGTCTGACGACTTAGATGGATCAGTGATCATCTCTATCGTCATTCGAAGAAGTATACCTGTGTGAGATGAATCCTATTTTACTCTCCTGTTTGGATTGTGTTGTGCTATCCTATGTGGATTTACGTTTACTTTCCTTTGTGGATTGTGTTGTTCTATCCTGTGTGGATTTACGTTATGCTTTCCAGAGTGGACTGGGGTGTACTTGTGCTCGGATGTTGGAGCCGAGTGAGAATTGATGACTTACGTATATGTATGGGCATATACCTAAGCAATGTCGGATGTTACTTCATGATTATATATTTCCTTTATGGTTTATCCTTTGTGGATTCTAGGATACCTTCGGGGGTCTTGGGGTCCCTACTGAGTAGCTTATACTCACCCCTGCACGGGCTATGCCCGTACTACGTTGTGTTGGTTGTAGACAACGGACAAAGCTAATCGTGGTGGAGGCTTGCGGAGCAGGATGGTACCTGGAGGTGGACCATTGGGTGGGACGTACTCGGAGTGGTCGGCTAGACCCGAGGAGCAGTCGAGGCTATCTGTACCCACCCTTCAGGTGGGACTTCCAGTGGACGGCTCGACGTTGCGGCTTTACTTTTCAGTTGCTGTTTTTCACCTTTTAGTTGTACATTATAGTTGGGCTTGTATTTCCGGCCCCCTTTACTTTTCTGCACTTACTATTGTACTATCTTTTTTCTTAGTGTTGACTTTTCCGCTTTCTTACTATGTGGTCCTTTTTTACTTTACAAAGGCAATGCCTTCACTTTTTATCGGGATTTACGCCTTGGTGCTAGTCGCCAGCCCCTGGCCTATGGAAGGCGGGCTTGGGGTAGTCACGGCACGGGCCCCGAGGAAGGGTCGTGACAAATTTATTTTAAAATTTATCCGCAAAAAAAAAGATAAAAATGGTCTTATGAAAAAATTACTTTTTAAGTCTAAATGTTTTTATACATAGATAATCTTTAATATTTAAATAAAAGGTATAAATTGAATTATTTAAAAATAATAATTTAATTTTAAAACCAATAAAAATAAAAATTGTAATTTTTAAATACAATAAAATAAATGATAGTTTTCTTAAAAAATTTGTATTTTCACTATTTAACAAAAAATCATTTTTTTCAAAAAAAATACCAAAAAATAACCAATAGATAAATTTGATATGATGATTCAAAAATGAAAAAATATATATAAAATTAATTTTTTCAAAGTAAAAAAGATTCATTATAATATCCTCATATAAAATTCAATAAAACCCATTAAAAAAAACATATTTTTAAATTAGAAAATTGCTTTTCTGAAAATTGATTTATTATTTACAAATAATTAATCTATACATTTTTATTAAATAAAATATTTATGAATAATTATTATAATATTTTTTATCCTATTAATACCCTCTAATTCAATGGATAGATGATAACAGTTATGTAATAATACTTCAAAAGTATGTCGTGGTTCACTTGAAAATAATGATTCCTCTAATGAAAAATATCAATGAAATTAAAATTATTTATGAGGGAATATATCATAAATTATTAGTGTGTTGCATTTTATCACCAAATAATAATTTAGATCTAAAAATTCCATCTATTTGATATAAATTCATGGGATACTTCTGTCTCATCACATCCTTCGGTTCCCACGTAGCTTCCTTAATTTTATGGTTTAACACCAAAACATTGACTGGGTGAGTGATATTATTTCATATGAATTTATATCTAGGATATATAATCTGCATTGATTGTTCCTAAAAAGTTAATGCTTTCTTTTATGGTATGACCTATAAGGTTAGTACATATGATGGATCAGGTAAGTACTTCCTCATGGGAGATACATAGAGCACATCATGAACTTGAGAGTGATTTGTTTGACATGCCAAGAGATAAGATACCATCCCAATATGATTAAAAATTTCAATCAGAAAATTAAATCTTGGAATAAGATTTCCCATATTTTTAAAACTCCAAACCTTATTCTATGTTTATATTCTTAGGAAATCTTAGTCACCATAGTTGAATTCAATATCTCGTCGTTGATTGTTAGCATAACTAATTTTCAACATTGAAATACCATTATATTTTCTAAACTACCTCTAACATTATATAAAATTTTCTCATCTTGATCAGGTTTTAATATATTTATTTCTCAAAATTTAATCCAGTACGTAGTTGTTCTACACTTCCTTCTATAGAGGGTTTCACAAGGATCTATCTGAATGCTCATGTGAAATCTATCTTTGTTAAAAAATTATACCAAAGGATGGTGTTAATAAAAAATATGTTGAAAACTATATATATTTCTATAAAAATGTATTATATAGTTTTAAAGGTCATATTAGACCATATATATGTTTTCGGATGATAATCAGTTTTGAAACACAACTCTATATCGAGAGTCTGTTAATATGGGGGGACATAAGTCCTTTTTTTATAGAAGACATTAAAAGAAGGAGTGAGTTTGTGACAACCAGGTATTTTAAAATAATATCATTTTTTTATAATGTATGTGACTTGTAAAAATTATCTAAAATAACTCATAGGATATATTTATTTAAATTTGATCTCTTTGATATCTTTTGGAACACGCAACCCCAAGTCAACATTAACCTCAATATTGTATAATTTTATAACCTAACTTCAAATAAGTGGGTATGAGTATTAATAAATAAATTATGAAAGTATAGTCTTTTATTTATTAGAAATAAAATTATAATCATTTAAAAGAAAAATAAATGTTTTCTAATGAACCGTATTTTTTCTAAAACTGAGATTAGTCGCGTTTTGCGCATATCATTTAAAAAATAATTTTTCAAAATTTTAAATTATTTATTAGATAAAAATAAATTCATTTTTTAATTCATAATATCAATATTATCATAGATTTATTTTTTGGGATTTTTTTGAAATGATTCACTTTTTTATAAATAGTGGAACATTCTATATTTTTAATGAAAACTGTCGTTTCATTGAAAATATTTATAAATATAAATAATATTTTAATTTTATTTTAAATTAAATTAGTTAAATTATATATATATATATATATCCAATTTTTATCATTGTAGTCATTTTAATGTTAAATATTGATATAAAAAGTCTGCAAACATTTGGACATTTTCCCTTTAAAACCCTGCTTTCTCATTGCATCAGCGAGATTAAATATAAAATTTTATTTTCCATATATGAGAATCAAAATTTGGAAAAAAGGATTCCATATTTTTAATTATAATAATTTATATTATCTATTATGTTAAACTTATATTTGACCAAAATGAATAGTGAATGGAGTAAAAATTAATTATTTCGGTTATGGTAATAATTGGGTTACAAAGGGTTAAACTAAAAATATAAGAGTTGGAATGACCTGAAAAACTATATAAAACCTATGTTATAGGAATATATATACTTAATAACATATTAGATATAGAATAATCTTTTTTGGACCCTTTTTCATTAGAGAAAATGTGGGTAAAATATTTTATTTTCAAAAATTACAAGTGTGCCACCCCCCTCACCTACAAAAGGGCTCCCACTCTCCTCTATTATGAAAACCTTCAAGCATGTTTGGTTTGGCTAGGAAATAACAAAATCACTTACTAAATTCCCTATTTTAATATAAAAACCATTATTTTGGGAAGTAATCCAACTTATGAAGGATTTTGGTGGAAACCTAAGAAGGATACCCGAACAAG
Source organism: Viscum album (assembly GCA_963277665.1). Classification (NCBI taxonomy): domain Eukaryota; kingdom Viridiplantae; phylum Streptophyta; class Magnoliopsida; order Santalales; family Viscaceae; genus Viscum; species Viscum album. Next base: position 1,031,055,560 of record OY728121.1, on the reverse strand, counting down.
AGTTAACGTTCTTCAAGAGGCATTTTTATTTTATTTCTTCCTACACCTGCATCAATTAATATTAAAACATGGTGATATAATTGAATAATTATATTCTATATAAATATAATTTTCTATCTTATGTTTTTGATCTACAACCATCCCCACATCTATCTAATGAGTTATGAAATCATCATTCGTGTGTATGAGGAAGTACCGCCTCATGAACCGATATCATCAATTTTTGCATTTGAACCTTTTAATATTGGGTATAACTATGGATATAAAGTATATATATTATATTTATAAAATTATTATACATTTTATGTTAGTATATCATATATAAATTTTTTCATTCCATTCTGCAGGGGATAAAATAACGTCATTCCTGTATACGATGGATTATCGCCTCATGAAGTGAAGTGATTCATCGTTGAATGACACTTACTATGGAATGTGATAAGGATAAATTTAATTAATGTATGTGATCTAAATGAAATAATTTTTTTATTCATGACATTTTTATCAATCTAGAAAGATAATATATCATTTTCAAATTTTTACCTTTTCACTCACAAAAAGATGATAACGTCATTCGCGTGTATGTGGACTACCGCCTTCAAGAAGCGATGAGACTTTATTTTTATCCCCAAACCTCATTTAATATATATATATATACATTTAAAATAAATATGAAATTTATTATATTATTTTAATTCTTTAATTATAACATATTACTTACCTTCTTTCCATAATGATCATTGAAAAATAGAAACGTTGCTCATGCGTGCTTACAAGCTACCATCTCCAAGATTGATAATAGTTCATTTCTCATAAAAATATTTCATGATTAGTTTTAAAATTATAATTTATGCATAAATATGATAAATATTTCGTTATTATTATTCTAGATATGTTTAAATAAGGAACTCTTTGATTATAGTCAACCTACCAAGGTTATTTTGTAAACATAAGACAAATATAATCAAAACATCTGACATAACAATAATTGAATAAGTATTCATATATATAATAAATATTAGTGAAATTAAAAGAATAATAAAATTTAAAAATGTTATCACGAAAGTAAATAATCAAAATAATTTTATTATTTATGAAAACAAAGAATGTACAAGATGATTCAGGCTCAAGGTAAGGGTTTCTCATCTCACGTTTACTTCCGTGAGACATAAGACATATTCAAAAATTATTTATTTTGTGTTCTATATATAAAACAAATTTTATGATTAATCATGAATTATTTTATCATCATGGAATTTAAATTCTAATTTAATGTTATTTATTTCATGGGGATTGTGATAAAAAACCAATGTGTTAAGGATTAATTTCATAATCGCAACATTATTCAGGATTTTTTTCGTTTAAGTATATCTTGGTATACTTATTTGATATGTATATGTTAATTATAGTATATTTTATTCTCCTATGGTTATTAATGAAAATTTACAAGTAATATTACCATTTCCCCCCTCTTTTATACTTAAAATGCATAATAAAATGTTTTTAATAAAATATATCTTTATTTCTCTCATCTGTCAAAAATTGTTTTTCTTCAAAAACTATGCTTTATAAATAAAACTCAAAATATGTTTTAACAATATAGAAATGATTTATTATAGAAATTTATACCAATTTTTTAATTTTTAAGACCGATCTCAATGGAAACTTCTTGTCATTTTCTAAACAAGGCACTTTTCTAAACACTTCTACATTGAAAAATTAATGTTCTTTTTAACATATATAAAAACTATTGAAATAACTGCTTCCATGACCATTATTTCATTGACTATTACTTTGAATATTTATAGGGTTATTTTTAAATAATTTTTTTCTAATATTTTAGATATTATTAGTTTTTAAAATTGATTTGAAAATAAAAGTATTTTGACAATATTTTAGGAATTTTATAGTTTTAATATAAATTAGGGATTTTCAAAGAAAAAAAAATTTCCTCAAGAAATATTCCAATTGATATATCAAAATCATTTTCCATATAAGAATAAAATCTTTGATTTCACTTATTATTTAATGGGGGTGTACTTTATTGGAATGATCTTTATTATTTCTCAAGATGGTTTATGATCAGTTTGACCATTGATGTACTATGTTGATACAATCTATTTTACATTGGATGGTTTATGATTATATTTATTGATGGGGAAAGTTTTTATATTATTATTATAGTTTAAATAAATACAATTATGTGTATTATGTTTCAACCTTTTCATATGAGCAATTAATTGGACTTAGTAAGTGATTAGCGGCATATTATATATCCCCTCGATTAATTTGTAGATATCCTAAGACAAAAACGATTGTTTTTTGGATGATGCATTACCCATTTATATATATTTCTTGGAATAAGGACATGACAATATTAGAGGTCACATCACAAGGCCATGATGGTATGTTTTATATGTCTATCAATATAAATTATATCATTAGTAAATTCAGTAATTGATATTGCATGTGATTATTTTATTAGTTAGAATATCCATGGTTATGTTTCATGATCATGTGGTTATTTATATATAATTGTTTTATAACCAATTATTCCTTCTATATCATGCACAATTTATTGATTAAATGGATTTTTTTCAGTTATTGACCTTTCCATATTGATTATTCCTTATTTCTTAAAATATACCACTATAAACTTACCCTTACTACACATTTGATGTCACAAATTTATTATATTTTATTTTCCCCAGGATATGAGGATGTTCTTTATAATTGATATATAGGGATACACATAGCGTAAAAATGGAATTATCATAGAAAGTTATGTGAATATTTTATTTTTTAAAATTAATTGAGAATTTCATGTGAGTATATAGTTTACAAGTACTACTAAACTATTCGATATATTAGGATGTGATTCCCTATTTATTATGATAATTTAATAAAGAAGACACCCATACCGAGCTACTAGGGTTAGGGTTTCTATAGTTGGTATCAGAGGATGTTTAATAGAAACATTAGAAAATTGATTTTGGAAAACATAGGTTAAAGAACATAAAAATGTGATTGAATTTGAGGATAAGTGTTGGAGAACATCCTAATGTTTTGGTAAGGTAGATATTATGTTTTTTTTTCATATAAATGCATCTCGATCTAGATATTACAAGTGGACGTGGTTCTGGGATATTTTTACCTAGGGGAAACAACTCTAAAAAGGGTGAATTTGGCTTCACCAGATCATCACCTTATGTATGTTAATGGGCCTTACTACCCACCCAGTTTGGCACTCCCATAGGATATTCTTAGGTTAATTTAAATATTTAGTATAAACCATTTTTATGGATTTGAAAATATTTTTATGCCTTTAAATTTTTTCCAAAGAAACCACATTTATGGTTATCGGATTATCTATGCATAAATTTTCAATTTATGATAAGTGCTTCTATGTTTTTGGGATTATACATTTTTTTTCATAATGTTATGATTTAATCTATAGTATTTCATTATTTAGAAATTGAAACTAATGAATGGAATGAAAATTATATTAATGTATGTTCTCCATATAAAAATTTCCCTTATAGACAAGATATTGAAGCTGGAGGTGTAGATGGAACAGATCAAATTTTAACCATATTGGGGCAGATGACTCTGGTTATAAGTAACAAACTTGTTCATATGGATTATCTCACTAATAAAACTTGAATTTTACTTATGTTATACCATTTCATGAGTCAAAAACCTCCATCATTCAATGGGACTGCAAATATAGTTTTATCTGAGCAATGTATAATTCCTTTAGAGAATATATTTATCACTCTAGGATGTACTGAAAGGGAGAAAGTTTTAATTTTTTATTATTATCTCTCAGTAAATACAGATCAATAGTTTCCATTAACTAAAATTTCTATTTATGATTAGGAATGAGGAGGCAAGGAGTGGAAGGATTTGAAGGTACTCTACTTGCAAAAATATTTTCTTCATGAGCAATGAGAGTATATGGTAAGATAGTTAATGTGTATATGAATGAAAGAAGTGGAAAATGTTTCAAATATTGAATCCAACTTTACTAGGTTAACAACACATGTTTTGGACTTTTTACATAATCTAAACCACAATATTGACCATTTATTTGATAGGTTTAATCAAATAATATAGAGGGAAATAGTCTCCAAAACATTCACATCATATGATAAAATATCACATGCTATCAAGATAGAGAAATAATTCTCCATGTTTTATGGATTTAAATAAAATAAAGAGAAAAAGATGATGAAAAAAATGGATAAATGGAATAATGAAAATAAGTATTTTGCAATATATGATACTTGTGGAAGGAAAAACCTGGGTACGTGCTTAAAAGTAAAAGGAGTATTCTTCAATTGCGGAGACAATGTTCATCAAGATCATGATTACAAGAGAAAGAAGTAATCTTTCAATGTGAAATGCTTCCACTGTATGGATATGAGCACAACACAAACGAAATCCCCAAAAATAATGGGAATAAACCTCAAAATAAGATAGTTTATCAAGGTAAATATTATGATATTACTATAGATGAAGGGGACTGATTAATGTGATTGTGTTGGGATTCATGAATTACGTTATAGGAGTACTTTAATAAATGATATTATAGTGGTAAGTATTATGAAATGTATAAGTATTTCACTGAATTAGTGTTTATTTTATAATTTCAAAGCATGTGATGGATGGTATGAAGAAAAATAATAAATTGGAAACTTTATTTTCATTGAAAACACGTGATTGGGGGTGGAAAACACTCAATATGTTCCTGAGGATGAGATATTAATGAAAATTCATTCTTATAATGGCATTTTAAACAATTAAATTTTACCTAATCTTTGATTTTGTGAAAATTATAAGCTATTACAATACGGTAAAATTATAGTAATTATAATAATATGGGTTTAGAAAATGGACAAGGTGCATGATGGGTGACAACCTGTCGCATCTGGCATGACCACCGGGCTTGAAACCGCAACTAAAAGATGATAAGGGTTAAGTGCTAACCATTGAACTATGTGATGTCCTATTTATTAGGTAATTTATTTAGTTAAATGATTTTAGGGATAAATATTATTGTTGAACCAGTGGTATTAATGTTGAGTTTTAGAGATTATTGTATTATATTGGATAACATGTGATAACCATATTGATTTTTGAAAATATTTATAAACATAAGGAAAATATTTTCACTATTTTATAGATCTTATGATCCATTAAATTATAAATTTAGTGCTTTAGGGATAAAAAATCACCATTGATATTCATTTCATATTGTAAGAAATGAAGTGGAACATCATAAAAGAACAAAAAAATATAAAATTATGCCTATGAAATATAGATAAATCAAGTATAATTTAAATACCATGCCCCCACTAGACCATGGTCATTGGTTAGTTTATTTCATTGGAATAATATACATGCAATTATATTTGAAGGGATTTAATAGTTTTATAATTTTGGAAAACAAGACACATAATTGACCTTTACATTACAATTGAAAACAGAAAATACCACATAGAAAATCCTTTGAGAACACCATTATTCTTCAATATTAACCCTATATATCAATCATAATAAACTTGGTGGCATCCTGCGGAAAAATAAAACATAAGATAAGAGTGATATAATATGCTCGCTAAGGCTATTTATACAATATATGTTATAAAAAATAAGAAATTAAAATTATGGAATGATAAATAACCGAAACAGATTCCATTTAATCAATTTTTGGAGGATAACATGGATGGACTAAAAGATGATCAAATAATTCCGTATTAATAATCACATGAGCTAGAAAACTTAAACAGGAATATTATCATAATCTAATAATCACACGAAAATCAATTACTAATCTAATAATGATGGAATTCATAATCCTAGACATCTATAACTTACCATCAAGCATTTACTAAGACATCTGTAAATAAATGGGTAAGGTCTCAGTTAAAACCCAGTCTGGTTTGTCTCACGAGACCTACAAATTAATTGAGGGTTTGTAGCTATCCTTTACCATCACATACTAAGTCCCATTCATTATTCAAATAAAAAGGGTGAAAAATAATCAACATAATCATTAATACTGAAACTAGTATATGAAATCTAAATAATTTTCCCAATTGATAAACATAATCATAAACCATCCTGAGTAATATGGTGAATTGTATAAAAATAGTACATCCACATTCAAATAGATCATAATATATTTTATAAAATATTGAATATGGTTTCATAAGAGACCAACCTCAATGAAATATAAAATTCAACAATGGATAAATGAAAATATTTTAATTGATATCATTGATTTTTTTTGAGGAAAATATTACTTTTTTCACTTTAAAAATCACTTATTTAAAATGATTAGCAATTATAAAAAGGAAAAATTTATATTTAAAATAAATATTTATATATGTAAAGTAATCTTGAAATCATTATGGTTTCAGGATTGTGGTAAATTCAACTCACGTCATATAAGATAAAAATAATTTCTAATGTATTTTTATTTGAAAAGTATGAAAGTATCTTGTTTAGAAAATGAAAAAATATACATTTGAATTTTTTTTTAAAAATAAAAAAATAAATTTAATAAATATTATTACAATATTAAAAAAAATTTAGGAAACAATTTTAAAAAAGTGTAAGAAAAAATATTTTTCAGGGAAACTTAAAAAAGATAATTTTTAAAATAAATTCACATAAAAAAATCATATCATTAATGTGTGTAGTAATGAAGTAATTAGATTATATGTATCAGCTATAAATACACACAAAAAAGTGTAAATGAAACACAATTTTATAAAAATTAATTTCACACATAATGTTATCATTACATAATCAATAAAATTTAATTTCAACCCTATAAATGGAAACTCAGTTAAGAAATCCCTTACCACTTGTAATAAGTAAAATCGTATGACCTATAAATGTAATAATTATCAAAATAAACATTAAATACCATGAATATAATTAGATTTATGATATGATATATCATTGTTAATTATATACACAACAAAAAATAATTGTCTGGGGAAGAAGGCATTTATGTCATTGAAGTAAAAGTGGGACCAGAAATCCTTACAACACACTTCCCTTTAGTTTAGTGTGCATCAGAATCATATATAAGGTTAAAATAATTTTATTAATTCACTTTAAAAACATATAAATATTTTTTTATACCATATACGATACTTTTATAACATATTACCATGATTTCATTACTAATATTTCATTATTTTCATTCTTTTGGGTGCGTTCGTTTCATGGTTTCTTGGTTGGTTCACATGTGTAAAAATATGGATGTTCATTTCAAATGAAAGAAAAATATATAATAAAAATGTAATTGTTTTCATGTAAATAAATAGTTTTAAATGTTCTTATATATCATTTTTCTTTCTTACATGATTATGATTCATTTCATATATAATAATGATAAATGTTTAATTTATTTTTCCCTTTTTCTGACAATCATGAACTAGATTCTTTTTATTTAATATTATATATTTATATATTAATTAAATAACATGAAATAGGGTATAATATACTTATTAAAATCTAATTTATAAATAATAATAGTTTTATGATCATCCATGAAGGCTATAATAGAAAATGAAAAATCATTATCCACTAAGATGGTTAACCACCATAATTTGGACATTGGGTTTGTTTATTTGAAAAAGAGGATCTAATAAATGGGATGGATATAATATATTTCATTTGAAAAATAAAATTTCAGTATATAAATGATACTAGAGTTTTTATTACTTTAAATATTACGTAGGTGAATCGAAGTTATAAAAAGATAAGAAATTAAGAGAGTTTGTTTGAGAAAGTTACCTCTTGAAAATCACATCCTTAAAGGAGCCTTTTAGGAACCTAAAATTTATATTTTGGCGAGAACATCTGAAATTGGATGTTAGGAGAGTGGTGAAAATACGTTTTTGGAAGATATTTTAAGAGCTTCAATTATTTTTAGGAAGAAGGGCTTGGTGAGGAGTGGTATTTATGCTTGAGGAGGGGTGGTTTTACATGATTAAATAATTATTACTCCATATTTAAAGAAAACCAACATTGGATGGTATTAATTCCAAATAAATAGAATGATAATAAATTTTTTAAAGGTTTTTTTTACATTGATTAAAAAATAAACTACCCATTTAATTTTGTGTTTTTTTAGTTTTTTTAATCCTTTACAATTTTAATTAAACCTCTAACATTATTTTACTAATACTGCTGTAATTTTTTTCCCAAGGTAAATTTTTCATGACTAAAAATTAAAATGACCATATAAAATAATTTAGAAATACTAATTATAAATTTTTAATCCATTTTAAATTGTTATGTTTATATAAGTGATTAAAATCAATTCTAAATATGTTATTTGTATAACTCATACAAACAGTTTTAAAGTAAAAAATTTTAGTTTTTAAAATTTCTATAATTATGTTTCTAAATGTGAAAGATTGTGTATTATATCATTCATTAAGTAAATTTTTATTAATAATAAGGGTAAATAAATTATAAATCATGACCATATAATAATTATTTCATAAGATTTATGGTATTTTTTAAAAATATAATTTTTACTTCTTCATAAAAAATCTATTTTTTTTATAAAATTACCAAAACATTACCCTAAAAAAAATTATGTGATGACTAATAAAATGAAGATAATTTTTTAAAATATATTTTATAAATATTAAAAACATAATTATATTTATTTTATCATATAAATTAATAAAAATCACTTCATGAATAAAACAAATATTTGAAGAATAAAAATTATGTGTTCATTTCCTGTGCATAATTAAATTTGTGTTGAATATGAACAACATATTTATTTCGTAGTAAAATTAATATTAATCATGAAAAATAAATTAATATTATGTTTATAATAATATTGTTAAAATAATTATATATTGGAGTTCAATTAAGCTTGGTGTTCGGGGTAACATAAACTATAGAACATAGTGTTGTTTTAAAAATATCAGTGTATTACATATAATTTCATATATTCTTAGTATAGATAGTAAAATAACTTTTAGTCTACAGTAAAAGGTTATTGAAACAAAATTTTATTTTAATACCTTCATTTATTTTTATCTTAATTCCTTTTTAATCATCACATATTTATGGTTTTGAGCTCTTTAACTTTCCATTGATTGTTCTCTCTATAATGGTCAATGACATCTATCACTTTCTATAAGTATTTACACTTTCCTTCCTTGTTATTATCATCACATTACACCAATTATATCCTATGTAGAAACTTATTTACATGTTATTCTAGATGACCATATTATTTTTCTTTCTCTCTTATTATGAGGGATGTTTCATTATCCCCTTTATAATGTGATACTTTCAAAAATGGTATTTCTAAATTCTAAAACATTGATTACAAAGATCACATTTAAATTGTTATGAAACAATCTATTTTTGGTGGGTAGAATATAACACCCAATGATTTAAAAATAATAACAGCGATTTTAACATGTAATATGATCTGTAATTATGAGATTAACAAACCCATGAAATATATTTTCCTTAAATTTAATCTATTCGATAGGTTGTGGAACACACAAACCAAAGTATAAATAAACCATAATATAGTATAACTTTATAACATAAAAATTAAACTGGGGGTTATGAATATGATTAAATAATTCACAAAAATATAGTTATCAGTTTTTTATAAATAAAATAAGAATCATTTAAAATAAAATGATTTTTTTCCAGAATAACTGTATTTTTTCTAATTGATGGTTTTACGGTATTTTAAAAAATAATATAAATTTAATTTAAAATAATTTTAGATAATTAATTTTTTAAAATTAATTTCATTTTAAAAATTATTATATAAAAATTATCCTATGGTGATAATTTTTTATTTTTTCAAATGTTTCATTCTTTTTTGAATAGTGAGAAATACTTAATTTTAATTGAAAACATTATTTCAATTTAAATTATTTTTTAAATTAGTTTTAAAGTAAAATAAGTTCAACTATATTTCCTCTAATACAGTGTCGTTAATTTTAATAATTTTATTATTTATGTTTTATAAAAAAACATTGTAAATTTCTGATCATGTTTTCTCCTTAAGAAACACACTTTATCACCCTGTTTGAGTGATTAATTTTGGATTTGAAAATTCCAATAATATAAATAGAATTTGGAAAAATTTACTCCATATTTATAATAAAAATCATTAATAATTTTTAAAAATGGGAATATAGTTTTTTACCAAAATTTAAACTGAATGAAGTAAAAATTAATTACCCTGGATAAGGTAAATATTAGTTTACTAGGGGTTAAACTAAAGGAAAAATGGTTATAATGACAAAAAAAACACTCTATAGCCTATTTTATGTACATATATAGAGCTTATAATTTCAAGTTTAAAATAATTTACTATTTTTTCGTAGTTGGAATTTGAAAAACGTGGGTAGACTTTTTCTTTTCAAAACATACAAGTGTGCCACTCACATCACCTATAAAAGGACATCCCCTCACAACTCCACTTTAAACATTAAAATACTTTTAGTCTAGAAAATAAATACCCAAATAGATTAACAAATTCCATACTATGATCCTTGAATATTTACTTATTGAATAAATCCACCCTAGAAAGTATTTCTGTGAAAAATAAAGGGGGTTACCAGAAGAATAGTTAACATTCCTCAACAAGCGTTTTTATTTTATTTTTTCCCATACTTCCTTCAATTATTTCTAAAACATTATGATATAATAAACTAAGTATCATAAATATATTTATTTGTTTTTATGAAAAATTAATTACCTACAACCATATTCACTTCCATCAAATGATCTATTAAATAATCACTCGTGTATATAGCAGACTACCGCTTTGCGAACCGATGTCATTCCTTTTTTCCATTACCACCTCTCACGATTGGGTATGGTGATGAATATAAAGTATATATATATATGATATTTATAAAATTATTTTAACTTTTTAATAATTATATCAGATATACCTATTTTTTTCATTCCTTATGGATATGATAAGTTCCCTTTTGTTTGTGACAGACTACCACCTTGCGACGCGATGTGATTTATCTTTCACAAACATCGTACATGGAAGGTGATAAGGATAATGTTAATAAATAAATTTTACATAATTTATATAATTTATATTATTCATGATATATATATCGTTATGAAAATATAATATACCGTTTTATTTTTTTACCATTTCACTCACTAAAAGATGATAACAATGTTCGTGTATGTGTGGACTACCGCCATAATAAAGTGAGGTGACTCTATTTCCCTCACCAAAAAACATGTATGATATATATAATTATATATAAATAAATAATAATGTATCTATAATATTATTTTCATTTTTTATGGATAAAAAATTACTTACATTATTTTTATAATGATCATTGAAAAATGGAAGCATTACTCATGCATATATATGACCCACTGTCTCTAGGATTATTACATATTTCATTTTTATAAGACATATTTTGTGATTGGATAAAGGTAGTGATTCATGATCCAACTTGTTAATATGGTATTAATAGTTAACCTTTACCTATGTTATCATTTATATTCTTATATTTGTGACACATTCCTATGTTATATTTCCATGGAATATAACTATTTTTTGGAAATTCCTTGAAACAATATATGTGTTATGCTACCATGATGAGGCTTTTGTGGTCCTAAATTTTATTCCCAGGATCTATTTTTTTTAATTATGTAATATGATTATCTCTAATGTTAGATTTCCACTTTTAATCATATATTTATCTTATGAATATGCTTTCTAACATGATAACCCTTTATTACATAATGATTCTTTTCTCCCTTGCTGATTGCTTGATCTGACTCCCAATTTTGTTCCCATTTCCCATTGAATTAAATGGATGAATATGTTTATAAATAATTAATGTATTTAATATAGTATGGGATATATTTAAAAAATAATGTGTAATACTTCATTTATGTAGCTACTATCAAAATAAAATAAAAATTTGGATAATAGGACTATGTATTTAATTGTAAGACATGATATTTAAATTATTTAATTTTTATAAAATATATGATTTTTATTATTGGGTTATAATATTTCGTACTAGAGAGGGGTTTATTTATTTTCTTAGATTATGTTATTTATATTAAGAGGGTTAAATTGACGGAGACCAAGTATAATCTATAAGAGTAATTGGTTGTTTTAATTATCACATAGTTGAACCAAATCTGTCATAGGTTAAAATTAAGGTCTCAAAAAATAATAGATCATAGGATTAACATATCTTATTCATGTGATGGTATAATTTTATTTTTAGGATAAGATCATGATTTTATTTAACCATTTATGTTTTAATATTTAGTTAGATATATGATCATGAAAATTTATCAGTAGAAGTTATGTATTTGGAAACATCATTATCTTTTAACTAAATAATGAGACAGACTTGGAAAAAAGGGTTGAGACTAATGAAAATATCAATATAATACTATTATAAATGAGAAAATTACTGTCTCAATATTACCTAAGATAATAAGGTTGATATCTTAATAGAAATTATATCATCATTCATGTTTATCATTTGAATACCCTTTATAATTTTTATTAGTTCATGATAATTAAAATTGAGATGAAATAATTTACTTATATGAGGGTTAAATTTGTATCACCCCATAAATTTAGTTTAAAAAATTAATAAGATTTATAGTTTTCTTAACACATAACATTGTGCATTAAGAGAATTGATACATATTAAAAAATCTTATTAATTAAATGTAGCCAAACTATTGAATTTTAGGTTATAAATATAAGTAAAAAACATTTGAAAATATTTTTCTAATTTCCCTACTCTATTAAAATTTATCTAATAATTCATATTAAATAATCACTCAATTTTTAGTGAATTCAATTTATGATTTAAAAATGCACTTTCTTCAAAAAAGTATTCTATTTCATTTTTCAGGTGTAAATTGTAATTAAATACTACCATTTAAGAAATATAATTTTATAAAAATAAAATAATTTTTTAAATAATAAAATAAAAATTATCTTTGTGTGCAATTTTGGGATTCTTTTGAAATGGTTGAATTTTTAGTGAAAATTGAGGAATACCTATTTTTTAAATACTATCATTTATTTTCATTAAATAAAATTATTAAAAAGTAAAATTACATTGCATAGTTGTTATTAATATTAAATATTACCCATTTAATTTGAATAATCTATTCCATTCTATTTTAATCCAAAATATTCATGGTCTTAGTATTAGTTATTTTTTTATGAAAACACATTTTTCTAAAAAATGTGTTTTGGTTGCGTTTTATGAATTTAAATTGAATTTTTTTATAAAACTTTAGAATGAATTTTTAAGAATTTATACAATTTTTTTAATTAGTAGGTTCATATTTGATAAATATGACCCTTTTACGTTTGGTTATTATGAATTGTAATTGTGATAAATATTTTTCACATTGGCATGGGTTATATGGGTAAAACCTGGTAAAAAATATGAGATATATAGTGACCCAGGCTTAATATACATGAATATTATATCATCTTAGATGAATACTTACTACATTAAAAAAATACATGCTCTAGGACCATAATAGTTTTGTGTCAATGGAAAATTAGAAGCAAAATATTCTATATTAGTGAAAGATATTCAATAATTTCAAATAAAGATCTCCACCTTTAGTACTTCTACCTAAAAAATTTCTTCATAACCTGGGAAAATGAAACAAAAGAAAGGGGTGTGCTCCGATTCTTAGTAAGGGTAATCAAGGTAGATATGTATGCATAATCATGTGCATAAGGGTTTGAGAAAATGATCAGGAAAATATAAGATCATAACCTACATATCAAAGGTCATATAAATGAATCATGTCACAAATAACTGGAGTTCATAATACATGATTCATAAGGAAATAAAGAACATAATCAATGAAAACATAACATCGGAATAAAACATGGAATTTTGGAAAACACATAAGATTATAATATTGTGAACATGTATAAGTAGAAACATGTTCACTCATTATGTAAGGACATGATATCATTCCTTACATAAACTTATAGACATGCAACAATGTCCATGCATAACATTGTGAACATGTAGTCAAGTTCATGCATAGTAGTCAAAGAATCGCTACTAAGGCTGTATTGGCAGTATGGGTTCACTACCTATACCATCTTGGTAGTCATAGATCAAAACCATTTCCATATTAGTAGCATGATTTCATGAACCGTACCTTGAGGCCCATTCCATGACTACCCCAAGACCGCCTCCCAAAGGCAAGGGGCTGGCGATTAGAAATGACGGTATCAACCTGCAAGTGGGAGACATTTTCCTGAGTACCTGTACGTAGACACAAACCCAACCCCCTCCCACCTCACTGTAAGGGGGAAAAAGTATACCACTAAAGAGAAGCTGAGTGCAAGTGAATGTGAAAGTAAGTGGGCCAAGATACAGACCCAACAAGAAACTAAAAACATCAATGTACAAAAATGATACTCAAATGGCCATCCACAGAAAACACCACCTGATCATGGGAGTAATTATTCTATTGGAATCCAAAGTAGTATGTCCAATCTACCTGGTCCTACTGGGCCACACCTGGTCCTAGGCCATCAATTCCATCGTCGTAGAATCCGGTGGTCCTGTCCCCCTGAGTACCTCTGTCGAAACATTGATCTTCTGCACAAGACACAACACATGCAGGCGACACTAGTGCAAGGGGTGATTAACAAAAAACTCAGTTGAGGACCTCAAAACACAATGGAAAGACAAAAAATCAATCTTCAAACAAAATAACGAAGCATAAGCACTAAGAATAATCACATAGACTAGAAAACTCACACCATGTATATTCAAGTGTAGTGGTAGTAGCATCATCAGTCAAATCATAGAAATCCTCAATTGCTAGATAAATATTCTTCTATTGAGTATAGTAGGTCGCCGGGTCAAACAGATCCACTTCCCACTAACCCTGGACTGCTGTGGTACTCATACCTGATGAGTACCATGGGTATGCTAGGTCACACAGAGCCTCTCCCCACCGTGGGTATGTCAGGTCACACAGAGCCACTTCCCACCTTAACTGAACTAAGGTACTCCTCTTGTTGAGTACCCTGGGTCTACTGGGCCACACAGAGTAGGTCCCCAATGTGGGTATGTCGGGTCACACAGAACTGCATCCCACTGGGCCATCATCGATCAGTCATCAGGTCTCAGCCAACCGAAAGGTTCTGTGCGTAGTGCGCATCGGAGAACCGCTTCTCAATCCATTCTTCCCATAAAGATGTCCATGAAACTCACCAAAAATAATGGAACATTATTCGCCTCATCGTGAGGGTCCAAACACCACAAAATACACGTCAATTGAACACACTTTTTGCAAGATAAAGGCATTTTAGTAAACAGGGGATCTGTTGGGATGGGGCCCAGTCTGACCCAGTTGGACTGACCTAACCAACCTGGCCCGTGGGTCACACGTACCCCGGTTTAATTAGACAGAATTGACATGACCTAGTTTGGGTCAGGGTTTTCATGGTCCGGTCTAGCATGTGGGCCAGGCCCAATAGGCATTGTTCGGCCCGACCTGGTTTAGTTGGGGGTCCAGCCCGCCGGGTCACAAGGCGACTCAGTCTAGTCCAGCCTGACCCAAAGGGCATGTGTATGGCATGCCGACATGGGTCTGGACCACTGGGTGTGGTTATGGCCCGCTGGGTGCAGGTCCAGCCTGTTGGCGTAGATCCGACTATCTTATTCGGGACCGGCCCAACGGCGCGGATTCGGCCCGTTGGCATAGATCCATCCCAACGGTGCGGGTCTGACCCTCTTGGAACGGGATTGGACCGCTGGGTATGGAACTGGCCCGACCCACCAGGGTGTTGTCCCACTAGCTGAGTACCGACCGGGATGTGGAAATGGCCACACCTGGCCCCCTCTACCCTACGGGACACCGCAGAGCCTCCACCTCAATCCATGGTCGACGAACAGTGTCTCGTCCAGCTAGCCAGGTGGCCTATATGTGGGCCACCTCCATTCACGTGGTGCCCGCCTGGTGCTAGGTTTCCTGCCCCTATAGCGCGTCGATGAGCACTCCACCTCTAGCACCCCAGGCTGCTGCCACTGCCACCTCCAGCACGCCGCCACTTCCAGCTCCGGCGCGTTGCCCCTGCAACCTCCTGCGCGCCACCGGCACCTCCGGCGCGCCGCCGCTGCCACCTTTGGCACACTAGAAGGCTCTTCAATGGACCACCGGATGTGCTCTGGGGGTCCGTTCTTCACGCCATCGGCACCGATGGTCCTCTCAGGTCGCCTTCTTCACCGCAAAGGTCTCATTTCCACCTTTTCATTAATTTGGACGATCTGTTCACAATAAAACACATGAATATGTGTCAAAGACTTTGTTCATGTTGTCCTACAACTCCGCATTAGGGGATTTAAACATGGGGAAGGTTCACGGATGTTTGTTCAATCATATCAAGTGAAAAACATAATCCCTTATAATAAATCCCCAATAAAAGTCACCCTCCCAAAAAAACGCCCAAACCGTGGATCAACATGTTCATTGGTTGATCCGTGTTCATTATATATAGAAACAGAATAATGGAGAAGAACTTTGAAATAAAACTCAAACCCCTAACTATTTGATGTTCAATGCCGCAGAGTTCGTCCTTGATAATTTAAGGCATCTACGTCACCTCTCGGCTCTGATCTTTGAGAGGTGTCTTAGATTTTAGAATTTGTTGGCGTTCTTTCTTCGTTGGAGAGTAAGAACTGATGGAGATGCATCAGGGGATTCCTACAGATTAATCCTCCATCATCTCAAATTTGAAACAATTAAAAGGAAAAATGTTTCAGCATTTTGGTTCAGCTTTGATGTCATGTCGTTATGCTATTACGCTTCCTTTATTGCTTCGTCATGATGTGTGATACATGCCATTAATGAACCTCATTAATGAACCCCCTTTCTACATCGTCACTGCAACACATCATCACCAGGTGACCACATGTGAAATGAGAAAATAAATGAAAATATATTTTTAAATATATTTTATTATCTTCCAAAAATTCTGAAAATAAGCTTTTCTATTTGGACCTTACGGGGTCAAGCTAAGTTCATTCAAGTAGAATCATAGAATTGCAAGTTCAACAGTGCCCTCATATTTTTAATTTGAGCACTTGTTCAAAATACAAAAAAACCCACCCACACGTTTACTGAATGTACCTTAATTTTTTATAGAATTTCATTTTGGGATCTCCGGGCCTCGAAATCACATGCCATCAAATTGTTCGGTCTTGAAATAATTCCATATAATAAAATAAATTACACGGAATTTTCGATATATTACATTTTCTCTACCGTAGGGATTTACATCCCCAAATACCAAAACAAAAACTAACCAAATAGATTGGGGTACTGAGAATGTATCTGAGCCTCCCGCTCCCATTTTCTCTCCAATAGATTCCCATGCTGCCATCAAACTCATACCAGAGGAAATGACCACCCACATAGGAACCACTCCTATCGATCCTCTATCTCCCCAGGGAACTCAAAAAATGTAACCCCATCATCATTGTCCAGCTCACCCCAGTCAATGATGTGCGATGGATCATGCACATACCTCTTCAACTATGATATCTAAAAAACATCATGCTCCCGGTTCATCTATGGGGGAGAGCTAAGTAGTACGGCAACTATCCAACTCTGCTTAGGATCTGAAAAGGTTCGATGAACCTCAAAGATTGATTTCCGACCTGACCAAATCTCTGTAAACCATGATGGGATGAGACCAAAAGGAACACATAGTCTCCATCCTCAAACATTAAGGGTCACCATCTCTTGTCGGCATAAGAATTATACCTTCTCTGTGCGGTCCTCATCCTCTCTTGGATGATCTACACCTTTGATTTGGTGGCCCATACCAACTCCGGCACCATGACGTCCGACACCCCTAGGTCTGTCTCGCATAGGGGTGATTTTCAAGGCCGCCTATACATGTCCTCGGATGGTGCCATGATGATGGTGGAGTGATAGATGTTGTTGTATGAGAACTCTATCAAAGGAAAGTAGTCCTCCCAAATTTGACCAAAGTCAAGGACACAAGAACAAAGCATGTGCTCCATGGTTTTTATGGTCCTCTCCATTTAACCATCCATCTACGGATGAAAATCTATGCTCAAACGCAGATGCGTCCCGAATGCCTAATGTAATCGCTTCCACAACCGGGATATAAATCTGGTGTCATGATCTGATATGATCATGCAAGGAAACCTATGAAGTTTTAATATCTTCTTGATGTAGAGGCATCCCAAGCCCTCTACCAGTACATTCTACCAGATGGGTAGGATGTGAGCTGACTTGGTGATTCGGTAAATGATCACCAAAATAGAATCATGGACTCTGGACATGTGTGGTAACCCCGTTAGAAAGACCATCAAGATACCATCCCATTTCCACTTTGGTACCTCACATGGCTGGGTCAAGCCTGTTGGAACTTGATGCTTGGACTTCACTTACTGAAAAGTGAGGCATCGTGATGTGAACTCAGCTACTACTCTTTTCATCCCTGGCCCCCAATACTTATGTCGGAGGTCATGTTACATCTTCGCCACTTCGAGATGTACCACCAAAGGGGATGTATGGAACTCCCTCACCACCTCCCCCCACAATGTCACTGGTACTATAATTCACCATCTAAAAATTATGGCATGCTCCCCACCTATATAAAATCTATCAGGAGCTCTTCCCATAGATAACCGAGCACACCAGGCGTCATAGTCCACATCCACAGTTGTGCCTCCCTGACTCACTGTATGAGTGGGGGAGTAATAGTCATCGACTAAAGGTATGCTCCTCCATCATCATCCATAAATAATATATGCATCGTGACTAACTGATCTATCACCTCACTCAGAAGCTGCAACCCAGTCCTCCTGCTAAGTACGTCTTCCACCACATTCCCCTTCCCAAGAGTATAGACTCTCTTGAAGCCATAGTTATAGAGGAACTCAATCCATCAATGCTGTCTCTAGTTCTAGTCCTTGTATGAGAAGTTATATCAGAGACTCTTGTGGTCAGGATAAACTGCAAACCTCTCACCCATCAAGTAGTGCCACCACATCTTGAGGGAAAAGACCACTGTTTCTAACTCTAGGTTGTTTGTTGTGTAGTTATGTAATGCTTTCTCAAATGTCATGAGATGTAGGAAATCATTACTCAATCCTCCATCAGGACACAACCCAGTCCATCCACTGATGCATCACAAAAAACTACATACTAGACACCCTCCTCTGGTAGTCTCAAGATGGAGGCACTTGATAATCTCTATTTCTGCTCCTGGAAACTCTACTGGAATTTCTCCATCCACGCGAAGGGATTTACCTTCCATGTAAAAGATGATAAGGGTGGTGATACCCTAGAAATGTTGAGTACGGACCTTTGATAGTAACGAACAAAACCCAAGAAAATCCACACCATAACCACACTCTTGGGTGGCTCCCAAGAAAGAACTGCCTCTATCATCGCTGGATCTACCACAACACTAGCCTCTGAGATGACATTTCCCAGAAAGTGGACCTCCCGAATCTAGAATTCACACTTTGAGAGCTTACCACAAATATGGTGCTCTCAGATTGTATCCAAGACTATCTGTAGGTGTGTAGCATTCTCCTCCTCTAATTCCGAGTACACCAGTATTTCATCGATGAATACCATGATGAACTAGTCAAGATAAGTTGGAATATCCTGTTCATGAGGCCCATGAACACTATTGGGGAATTGGTAACACTGAAATGAATCACTAGGAACTCATAGTGGTCGTACTGAAGCCTGAACTATGTCTTTGATACATCTGCATCCCCTACCAGAAGTTGGTGATACCCCGATCTGAGGTCTATCATTGAGGACCACTTTTCTCCATTTAGCTGGTCAAAGAGGTCATCAATTCTAGGAAGTGGATACTTTTTCTTCACAGTCACCTGGATCAGGAATCGGAAGTCCACACACAACCTTAAAATCCTGTCTTCCTTGTGGGAAAAAATTACTATGGATTCCCATGGTGAAATGATGGGCCATACGAACCCCTTCCCCTACAAGTCCTCTAGTTGTAACCTCAGCTCGTGAAGCTCCACAAGAGCCATCAGATATGCTGGTGTGGATATCAGTGTCATCCTGGGGTATAGGTCATTGAAAAAGTCAACCTCTTTGTGAGGAGGTAGTCCTAGAACATCCTCAAGGAAAAAATCCTCGTACACATCCACCACTAAAAGGAAGCTTGGACACCTCTTATCCAAAACACCAAGGGTGAGGCTAGAAAACTGTTGAGTGATCGACTGCATCCTCATCTGAGAGAGTTTTTCCTGTGCTACAATGGTTTCCTTCTCATCGGTGAAGGAAAACATAGTTTTGTCTTCACTGAAACACTGAAATGTAAGCCTAAAACAATCAATCTATGCATAGATTATGGATAGATGGTCCATACCTAATATTATTTCATAATCCCTCGATGCCTCTACTAAGATAAGATATCCAATGATCTCACCTCCTAGGGTAGGCTCACACTAATGGCCCTAGTGTGTAATCATCAAACCCCTACCATAAGAGTCTCTAGCTATAATGATTGAGCCATCACATCCAGCAGAATCTCAGAGCACCAAATGAGAGTTGTAGAAATGAAGGAGTGAATAGCACCAATGTCTATAAGAAGAAAAACTAGGATGGAGAATACATAGATTGTTCCTCGGATCATATCCGGAGCGCCGTGGTCAAAAGACTATGCTGCTTCGAGCTGAGCTCGCCCCTGTCTGCCTTCTCCCTGAGGTCGGAGTGAACCACCTGGGGGTTGCGGCATTAACACCTCAATCCATCACCCGTCGCATACCACTCAGCCAGCTCCCCCACCCCGTCCTCCAGCCTTAGGACTGCCTCACTCAAACCATTTCTGCTGCCCCGGTGGCCCCTCAACCATATGTAGTCATCTGTAGGGAGGTTTGGGAAGTCACATGCTATGTGTCCCTACCCGCTGCATGAAAAAAATGCCTAGCTCCCTGCTGACTCCCTATAGACTAGGAGCCCTACACTACTGACCCTGAGTCCAGGGGTCAGCCTCTGAATGACCTGGCCCCCTTGGGCCCATGTGTTTGCTGTCTGCTACCTGTTGAAGGCTCTGCTACCTAGGGTCTACTATTGGATCTAGCGGTCAGAACCTGCTCTGCCTAGAATCTCTCCACAATAAGGTCTCACTCTAGCACCCCAGCCTTGGTAGGGTTACGTAGAGACAATACTGATGCCCTAATCTCCCTCCTGAGTCCCTTCTCAAAGGCTTGAGCCCTAAATAAAGGGTTTCAAACCATGTCTATGGAGTGGATAAAGATCTCAATGAACCTCATTGATTAATTTTCTACCATCATGTTGCCCTACTGAAGGTGAAGTAGATCTTAATGCGCACAAAGTTTAAGGTCATGGGAAAAAACTCCACCCGGAAAAGATTCTCGAAGTATTTCTAGGCGAGGGTCGCATCTTCATGTGTCTTGGTCGTCAAACTCCACCATCTACCTGATGATCCCTGCAAAAGACTCACTTCCATGATCGTCATCTGGTCAGGTGGTGTCCTCAGTAAGTGGAAGATGAACATCACAACCTCTAGCCAGTTCTTAGTAACCTAAGGATTTGTCTATCCCTTGAACCAGGGTGGTCTATGTCTCTGAAACTCATATAGGTAACTAAGCCTATGAATGTCCTATGCTTGAACCGCTGATAGTAGATGCCAACTATCGAGTGGTAGTAGCACTGGTGCATCATCCGATTGGGCTATCTCTAGAATTGGTCCCTGAACGGATTCCTCATTGCCAGGCGGGATGCCCTCATGACATCATATCAGGATCCTGACAGGTCTTCCACATGGAGGAATCCTGAAAAGGATCAATATGTACCACAATTAGAAGGTTATACCTGGTGGACATACTCTTATTCAAACTAATATAAGATACACTTATGCGACCAATGTTTTCATGTATTGAGACAAAAATCACAATTCAAGGTCCTGGTGTATGGATACGTCGACCACCGCACAAACACTGGACTCCCCGAATCTGAAAGTAGGACTCACAACACTTAACACTATTGTCCCAAAACAAAACAAAAACTCCTGGTCTTTGTGGTAGGACTGACTTCACTTTGGTACCACTTTTTTATGACCCGTCCCCTAGGGCCCATGCCATTACTACCCCAACCCCACCTTCTAATGGCCAGGGGCCGGCGACTAGCATCAATGGTGTTACCCATCAAGTGGGAGGCATTTTCCTAAGTCCGTGTATGCAGAAACACACCGAACCACATCAAAAATCACTGATAGGGGGAAAAAGTATAACACTTAATAAAATAAGAGTGAAAGTGCAAGTGAAAGTAAGTGGGTTAAGATACAAACCCAACAAGAAACTGAAAACAACAATGTACAAAAAGGAAACTCTGATGGCCATCCGCGAAAACACCCATCCTGACCGTGAGAGTAGTGAAGCTACTAGAATACGAAGTAGTATGTCATATCTTCTTGGTCTTACTAGACCCCTCCTGGTCCTAGGACACCGAGTCCACCATCATAACATCCGTCGGTACCATCTACCAGAGAACCTCTATCGAAACGTCGATCGTCTACACCAAACACAACATGTGTGAATGAAGCTCATGCAGGGGGTAAGTAAAAATATACTCAGTAGGGGACACCGAAACCCAATGGAATGTACACAAAGAAATCCTCAAAGAAAGGCATGAAGCAAAATCATGAATCACAAGAATGAAGCATAAGAAATCTCACACTAGGTATATTGTAGGGTAATGGTATTAGCATCATCAGTCATATCATCGAACTCCTTGGATTCTGTAGAACTCCTCCTATATCGAGTACATTGGGCCTGCCATGACATAAAGAGTCTCTTTCCACTATCCTTGGACTGCTCTGGTACTAATCTCTGATGAGTACCATGGGTATTTTGGGTAACATGGAGCCTCTCCCCACCGTCACCCTGCTGTGTCACACAGAGCTGCTTCCCACCCTGGCTGAACTAAGGTACTTTCCGTATTGAGTACCATAGGTCTGCTGTGTCACACAGAGCTGCTCCACACCATGGGACTACCGGGTCACACAAATCCACTTCCCACTGGGTCGTAATCAAGAAGAAATGAGGTCTTAGCCAACCACAGGGTTCCGTACATCGAGCTCTTAGTAGAACCACTACTCAATACATTTATCACAACATTATGTACATTAAAGTCACCAAAATCATGCCAAACTATCATCCTCATCATAATGGTCCCAACAATGCAAACAGATCATCAATCAGATGCACAGTTTGCTAGATAAAGGCGTTTTAGTAAACATGGGGCCGGTTGCGACAAGGCCCGGTATGAACCAATCGGATCGACCCGACAGACCTAGCCTATGGGTCACACATACCCCGGTTTAATTAGAAAATGTCGACCTGACCTGGTTTGGGTTGGGGTCAGTCTGGTTCGGCCTGGCCAGTGGTCCTGGCCCAATAGGCCTCGGTGGGCCCGACCTGGACCCCAACACAAAGGGCGCAGGTCTATCCTACCTGTGTGAGTCCAGATTTCAGGGAACGAGACCGACCCACTGGGCGTAGAACAGTCCCACACCACTGGGGACTTAGCCCACTGGGGCCTGGTCTGCTAGTCAAGGACTGGCCACTGGAGCATCTGGTAGTACGTCGCCCAACCGGGATGCGACAACGGGCCACATCCATCCCCCTTTTCCCCAGAGGATACTGTAGGGCCATCACCTCCAGCTACGATCGATGGACCATGGCTCGTCCATCCAGCCAAGTGGCTTGGATGTGGGCCACCTCCCTCCACATAGTGCCCACATGGCACCACATTTCCTTCCAATGCGGCAAGCCGGAGGGTTCTCCGCCTCCACCTCCTGCGACCGCCGCCGAAAGGATGTTCACCAGACCACAGAACACGCTTCAGTGGTCCATTCTCCACGTCGTCTTCTCTGATGGTCCTCTTGGGTCTCCTTCACCACGAAGGTATCATTTCAGCCTTTCCATCATTTCAGACAATCTGTTCACAAAATCACACATGTGGAGGGGTCTGGGCCATTGTTCGTGTCGGCCCACACCCTCCATGTTCGAGGTTTTAAATAGGGGGAACACTTAGGGATGTTTGTTCAATCATATCAATTGACAAACTTAATCCCAGATTACAAATCCCAATGAACACTCACCCTCCTGCATAAACTCATGAACCGCGGATCAGCCTATTCGTTGGTTGATTAATATTTTTCATTTCTAGAAAGAGAAGAACGGGTAAGAACTTTGAAATAAAACTCAAACCCCTACCTCTTCGATGTTCGATGTAGTAGAGTTTGTCATCGAGAATTAAAGGCTTCGACGTCCCTTACGAGCTCTGATCTTTGATAGGCGTCGAAGATGTTTGCGTTCATTGGAATTCGTTCTTTGTTGGAGAGAAAGAACTGATGGAGGAGCATCAGAGGATTCCTACAGATTAATCCTCCATCATCTAAAATTACAAAAAATTAAAAGGAAACATGTCACAGAGTTTCAGTTATGATGAAAAGTCCCGTTTTTTGCTATTTGATTTATGAAATAGAATCACTATTATACTTTCTTTATTTCACAGTTACATAGCATGATACCGGGCATTAACGAGCCTCATGAATGCGCCTCATTGCTACCTCATTGCTACACCACAGCGTCGCCATGTCATCGCTTGTCAGATGACAAAAGAAAAGAAAATAACTTTTTAAATTTATTTTATTATTTTCCAAAAATTCCAAAAATAGTATTTTCTGTTCGGCCCTTACCAGCTAATGTTATGTTCATTCTAGGTGAATCCTAGCATTTTGAGTTCGACAGTGCCCTTAGATTTTTAATCTGAGCATCTGTTCAAAAGATAGAAAAACCCACGTGCACATTTTCTAAATGTACCTTAAAAAATGTTCAGAAATTCATTTTGGGCTCTCCGGGCCTCGGAATGACGTGCCATCAAATTTTACAATCTCAAAATAATTTCATATAATAAATAACATTACCAAGAATTTCTGAGACATTATAGATGATTTGACTCCTCATACCATATTGGTTTTCATGGTTCACTCCCATGACCATATTAGTAGCATGAGTTCACTCCTCATACCATTTTGGTATTCATGTTTCACTCCCATGGACATATAATTAACATGATTTCACTCCTCATACCATCTTTGTAGTAATGGTTCACTCCCATGTCCATCTTAGGAGTCAAGGTTCACTCTCAAGACCATATGAGTCTATCTCATGAGATATTTATGTCTACCCATTGCATTGGAGGGAGATACAGGTCCCAACCATACGATAATTAAATCATACATTAATGTTCCAAAAGATCATAAATAATCACATCACAAACCATGAAATGAAATGGTTATTATAAACATGTAATCATATCATAACCTATGGAAAAATACAGGTTTCATAATCATTTCATTATAAACATTACCCGTGAATAGAAGTGAGGTTGAAAAGTATATTACCCGTGATAAAAAAATGGGTTTGATGAAGAACATGAAATTAATTCTAATCAAATCATAGATATAATGTTAATGGAAACATTAGATCATTTACTTAAAGGGAATTATTAACATCAACAGATGTCATCTTAGATGGAAAATAATTTTGAAATATCCTTCAAAAACATTTCTTGAGGAAAATATGATTCCTTCTTTGAAAATTATTTTTAATACATAAAACCATTTGAAAATAATTTTATTAGAAAATACCTTTAAAACAAGAAACAATTTGAAAAATTTTTACCTTGAAAACATATAAAATAAGATTGAAAACATTTTTAAAACCATTTTCCTTGAAAACATACAATGAAATCTTGAAAACATTTAAAATACTTTTTGAAACATAAACCATTTTTTAAAATATTTTTCTTTCATAATAATTTAAAAAAATAATGAATTTATTGAATATTAGGAGAAAATTTCAGTTTGAAAAGAATAAATTTTTAATCATATAAATAAATCTTTATGTGAATAATTATTGGTAAATCTGTACATATCATATGAGGTGAAAAGAATATTATTTTTTTCATTGTAAAAAGGTTAAAAAGATGCCTCATATAGAGACAGACAAGGATATTAATTTATAAGCATTGTTAAAAGGAAAAAATTGTAAAACATTATTTTAAATATTAAAGGATAATGATCTAATATTCATAGAAACACTTTTTAGAAAACGTGGTTTTGAATGAATATAGATTTTTGACTAAAGAGAGGGTAAGGTCAGGCTTTCTTAACAACACATTCTTAACTATCTTATGAATCAAAGAGTTAAAGAAATGGTACCAATATATTAATAAATAAATAAAATAAAAAGGATATGAAAATTCATAAATGTTCTTGATGGATGGGTCATAAGATTTCATCAAATTGAATATAAACATAAAAAATCTCGGGAAGCAATGAGATTGTTTCAATAAACTATTATAACATGGTAACTTGGGATCATACACTTTTTATAAGAAAAGGAAATTAAATAAATTTTAAAATATCATGAATTGCAGTATATTCATGATATTAAATGTAAAATAGATGTATATACACCTCAAAAAATAATTTTTGTTCATAACAAAATGTGAGTCTCGGAGAAGGAAAATTGAGACAATACTATTTTACCAATTCAGTAATTTTTGAAACATAAAACCCATGAAAGAAAAGTAATAAAATGGATATATTAATACCAATAAATTTAATTATAATATAAACATAATACAATCTTGTGAAGTACATACACCACAAAAAAGGAAAGAGCTGCGAACATAGTATGTATCTCAGTGAAATAAAAAGTGAGATGAAATCCCCTTACCTTGTGTATTGACTCTCGTCGTACTTGTTCAAAAACCCTGTATAACAAATATAAATTTATTATACATATTTTAAAGAACCATATTCTTATATCTGATACCATATATGGTTTTATTATGAACTTATATTTCCCTATTATAAACCATCCTATGTTAAGGTTAAACTTCGGGTAATATTTTCTTTGTTTTTCGCATGTGGCTTAATTTGTTATATTGTTGGTCCTTATAATTATTTCATGATTTATGAATTTAAACCATGGTATAAATATAATTTCTAAATAGTATATTTTTATTTTAACAATATATATAATATATTGTAGTACGAAATGGAATACTTAATTCATGGAGACGGTAAGCCATAAGTACGCATGAACACTGTTTCTGTTTTTATTTTCGTATTAAAAGAAAGAAAGAAAATGACATATATGTATATTTCTATATCAATATTAAATTAAATTTATGATATCATATATATTATATATATTCAATAAATCCATCCTTAATGCAATCCATGTAGTTTATGAATGAAGCATATTGCTTTAACGGACGGTAGTCCACACTTCCCCAAACACAATTACCATATTTACATAGGATTGAAAGCATAAAGGTATGTTACAAAAATTAATTACAGAAGTATAAAGACATTATTAATATAATATACGTCATATATAAAAATATTTTCCATCATAATGGACATCATGATAGGTGGTAATAGAAAAATGAACAATCATCTCTTTGTGAGGCAGTAGTTTTCTGTACATAGAAACAATATGTTCGTTACCCATTAGATGGAGGTGTGTGTAATTATTGGTCAAACCATTTAGAAAAAAATGTACTAGTATATTAAAAATACACGTTTTTTATATAATCACAAAATAAATAGAGTTTTAAAGGGTGTACAAGGAAAATAAAACCAAGGACTTTAGAGAAGATGTTACCTCTAAATCGGGTAACTCCTTTTTGTTTGTACCAAAAGGATTCCTTGGATTGACTTCAGTTCATAGGAATGATTATAGGAAGAAGGGAGGATTTTTGGGAAGTGTATTGGGCAGTAATTTCCCTAAATTAAGAGGTTTTAGATGTGTGAGTAAGTGGGAGTACTAGTGACCTTTTCTAGGGAAGGAAAATGCCTCACTTGGAATTTTTAAAAACAAGTTGTGGGTACACATTATCTTACTTAAAAAAGTCATACCAAATAAGAAAAAACAAAATAATGAAAAGTATATTCAAAAAATATGTACATTAAATGGGGTTTTGACAATTTTATAGATCATTTGGTCCCTTAAATGTAAGGTTTAGTCCATATTCAAGATTAAATTGGACTTAAACACGGTGATTAATTTTAATCACTTTTACAAATCATTTTGGTTAAAAATTAACATGAAATAATTATAATCCAAATATTATATTGAATATAATGGTTTATTTAGTTTTTTTTCTAAATTTAAATCACAGAAGAATAAAAACTAAAATTAATTCTAATCCCACAGATGAGAAGAAATAAAGGGTTTTTAATGTAAAAAAATGTTCAATTTATATATATATTTTGTATTCAATTTTAAAGTGAAATTGATTAAAATTAATTTAATTGTGTTAATAGATGTAATATTTATCTATTGTGACTTCAAACCAAATTTATAATATCAATTATCATTAATAATTAATTGAAAAAGGATGTTTTTAACTAAAAGGCAGTATTTTTCACATTTCTTTAAAAAATGATGTTTCTCATAAAAATAAAAAAAAATCCCCTATGCTAATTTTGACGTTATGAAATAAAAAATAATGTATATTTTTTCTCATTGAAATTATAAATGTGTTTAAAATTAATTTTATTATTAAAATTGGTTCATTCAAGACAAAAATATTTTTAATATAAAAGGACTTCACCAAAAATAATATCTTTCATGATCAATTTTTTTATTTATGTAAAAAATTCATAAAAATTATTTAAAAATTAGTTATTACTATTAATATAACTAATTTGTACTACTAGGATATAATTATATCATTTAAATAATTATATATGAAAAATATGTTTCATAGAAACTCAGTGTTGTGTGTATCGTACTCCAATTCAGTGTTGCAGTTAGTGCAAGAAAAGTGGGTATTGCATGTAGTGAAAGCCAAGCTGATATTTCAGGTAGTGAAAGACAAGTTGGTATTTCTTGTCAAAGGAATGTTTTAATTAGTGATTATATATATAATGAACTATTTCTAGTGTCATGTGAAATGTAAAATATCAAAATGATTCGAAAAAAATATTTCACAAAATCTCGGGGTGTTACATTCTACCCCCATTAATATGAATATCATCCGCATCATTTGTATGGGTTATGAATGGTTTAATACGTTAATGTTTTATTCATTAAAACACACAACATAAAAATAAATATTAATGATTCTGGTAAAAAGGGAAAGTTTGAACCTTAACAGTTACCAATATTAACATATAAAAAGGTTTCCACATAGGAGAACATAGGTTGGGAGTGAAGACTAGACGTAGAGGGAAAAAGTAAATATTTTAATGGAGTTATGGAGGATATTAATAACAAACAATTGAATGATCAAAAAAATGTTGAGGGCCTCAAAGTCAAAAATCTGGGATGATTTATAAGGCCACCGGTTCAATAAAAATTAATGTTTTATGGAAGCACATTTTATTATGTTAATTATCCAAATGTTGATTAATTCTTTTACTGACCAACAATATAAGGAAAAACATTTTCTTGATATATTTATTTAAACACAATTTAATTCTTTAGTTGTTTTTTATCAATTTCAAATTCAACAATTACTTCATGTAATGGACGTCATGAAATTATCTTTGATTCTTGAAGTGATAAAATAATTTTTTTGAAGATATTAAGGACTATAAAAGAAAGAAAAGAATAACAATTTATCTATGACTATTCATAAAAATAGACATTGATAATACATTAATATCTAATGAAAAGAAGTAAAAATATTACTTCCCCATAAATAATTATTCATTAAAAAATTATACATTATCCATGACATCACATAAGACATTGGTAAGTGTGAAACCCCTATCACCTTTTGGTCATGGGTTAAAGACCCATGGCCTTGCATGACATTATTGGTTGTCCTCCAACATACATGACTTCATTTTCTAAAACCACACCAATATAATGTACAAAAATAAATAATATGGACATCCATGAAATAAGGTTAATCAGTAAATAGTCTTTTAACCAAGGTTTTCAAAAAATATCATTTCATAAATACTTCTTCTAAGGTTTAACTTATCCATTTAATGAATGGATGAACTTATAAACCTTTTAAATGATAAAAATACAAGACCTTATAAAAATATTCACTAAAATATCTTAACATTTATTCCCGCATATATGATGGAGTAGATCTTGGTTGTCACATGCCAAACATGTGAATACCCTCTTGGTAAATTACCATAAATCATTTTGGAAAACATGCATGCTTACATATTGTAATGATTACAAGATATATTATTTAAATACAAGAATTTGTAAGATTTTTTATGGAACACTTTTTCAATAATTAGTTCTAGGGTAATCTATACCGTCCAATTTACTTTTTCATATCCAACATATGATTATTCAAACATAATTATCTCAATTTCGGGCATTAATTAAGGGTTTCCGTCCCTTAATCAAAATACCACCATTCCATGATATCACTTTTTTATGTCTTAATAACAATTAAATATGTCCTTTTTAATCCTTAATGAAAAATTATACAAAAAACACTTATAAATTTCATAATTCATATAACATAATCTTTAAATTCCAAAATTAAAATACTCCATTAATCCAAATTTATTCTTAAAACATTACTCATACTTCTTCAACTTATTACTTAATACCACATTCCTATAAAATGAAATATAAATCATGCCTTAAGGTTCATCAAACTCAATATAATAATACTTATTATTTTTAATGTAAAAAATACTGGAAGAACCTAACATACCTTTCACCTGTAGTTTTTGGTTTCATTATCTCCAGATTTAAAACCAATACTTGTACCAGCTTCCTTATTATCTTTATGATATTTCACCTTATGAAATAGATTCTCATTTCTACCATTCTTCCTACATTTGAAACATTAAATTATAACCATGTACCTTATAGTTCTCTACATTGAATAAAACTAGAAAGCACGAGGTGAGAAACACATAAAATATAAGAAAGCCATATAATCATGAAAAGTTACTTATAGGATATCTAAAACATGGGTCAAACTTCTTAAATATATAAAAACCTAGTTTTTTCCTAGGTTATTCATAGAAAACTTATATCTAAATCCTTCATGATTGTTTATGAGGAGTTTGTGAATTTTCAAAGCACATCACCCAGGAGTGTCCAACCTGGTGTGCAACAAGGCCCATTTTCTTGTACCAACTTACCCCAAGTAAGAAAAAAACATCTTGTTGAAGTTGTGACCCCAAGATAAATCTATGATAGATCCATATAAACATCTACTATCTAGATAAGAATGTATTTTTTAGGAAACCACTCACTGTATCCTTTACCAAAATTCTAGGAAATTTTCATAAATGTTAACTCAACCATATACATATCCTTAGAGACATCCCTAGACATATCCATAGAAATATACATAAGGATCCCACTAATGTTTTCTAATCTTAGTTTCCATAGGTTGACTAAACCATTCCTTTAATACAATCTATAGTATCCCATGATTAAGATACATGGATATTAGATCATTTTAGATGAATTCTCAGTACATTACAAAATACATGCCCAAGAACCGTAATAGTTCAGTGTATTTGAAAAACTAAAAAAAGATATTCTATACTGGTGATAGATATTCAAAATCTCCCATAATGATCCCCACCTTGAGTACTTTACCTAAAACCATTCTTCATAACTCAGGGAAATGAAACATAAGAAAGGGGTGAGCTAAAATTCTCAGTAAGGGTAAATAAGGGAGATCTGTAAGCATAATCATGAAATAAGGGTATGAGAATATGATCATGAAAATATAATATCATACCCTACATTTCATAGATTATATACATGAATCATGGAATAAATAAGGGATGATTGTAAGACATTATTCATAAGGAAATAAATAACAAATTCCATGAAATCATAACAT
Source organism: Viscum album (assembly GCA_963277665.1). NCBI lineage: Eukaryota > Viridiplantae > Streptophyta > Magnoliopsida > Santalales > Viscaceae > Viscum > Viscum album. The sequence continues at coordinate 1,031,023,565 of OY728121.1, read as the reverse complement.
ATAAATAAACCATGGAATTATGGTAGACACATAAGTACATAAAATTGTGAACATTTATAAGTAGAAATAGGTTCATTCATTAGGTTAAGGACATGAGATCAAGAACACTCATACACATGTAGACATGAAACTAGGTCCATGCATAACATTGTGAACATGTTATCAGGTTCACACATAATACTCAATGCAAGGATTCCAAGGTCATCTTAGTAGTATGGGTTCACTCCCAAAAAATCATGGTACATATGGTTCAAAACCATGGAAATCTTAGTAGCATGACACTACCACAAAATGGGGAAAGGGAAGCGCTACCAATTTAATAGTGATAGTAAAAAAGCGCTGAAAAAAGTTTCCCTTTATTAGAGATTTTTTTTATCACGGATAATAGTACACATTTTTGTGGGCTTTTTTACTAGCATTGTTAAAGGTGACACCCTTTATCAGTGCTTTTATAAAACTAGTGATAAAGACCCCCCTTTATCAGAACTTTTATATAAGTGCTGATAAAGTGTAAATTTCAAAAAATACATTAAAAATCATATATAAATCTATAAATCTATAAATCTATTTTATATTTATATAAATATAATACACATTTTTTAAATATTTTTTAGATAAGAAGAAATGGAAATCTAAAATTAATTTATAAAATATTTAGTAAAACAGGCTTATAAAATAATTTTAAAATTTGTTTTAGTTTGTAATTTTATAATTTTTATAAATTAATAGTCATTTAATAATAGTTTTAATAAAAAATAAAAAAATAAAAAAATAATTAAATGATCAAAAACAATTTGAAAATGAGACTTGAACTTCGAACGACAATAACATTTTATCCAAGTGTCAGTTTGAGATATAAAACATATCAAATCGAATCTTGTGATGAGATCTATACCCTTAAGATTAATAAAAACCCATTCAAGGTTTTTTTCAAGGAATAAAAATGGCCCATAAGGCCTCCAAGACTGAATTTATAGTCAGGATACCTTGATTTTTTAACATTCAAACAACTATAACTTCTGATCTGGTTCTTCTATAGGGTTTTACCACATATCATATCGAATATCGTTTCATCTTCTTCTATTTGACTAGTTGTGGTGCTGAAACAGACTCCTGGATTAGAAGTTATGTCCGTCTTATCATTCAAATGACTATAACTTCTGATCTTGATGTATGTTAGGCCTGTACCATATATCATATCGAAGATCAGTTCATGTTCTTCGATTTGACTAGTTGTGAAGTTGAAACAGACTAATTGATTAGAAGTTATGGTAGTTTTAATATTCCACGTATTTTCAGATACACATATATATGTATTTATTCATATATATATATATATAAATATGTGTGTGCGTGTGTGTGTGTGCGTGTGTGTTGTATATATGTATGTATATATGTATTGATTTATTTATAAACACACATAAAGAAACATATTTTATAAATGTATTTAAAACTAATCTTATAAATATATATTATTATAAAAATAAATATATAGATAAAAAATTATAACTATATATATATTAATATACGAATAAATATATATATTAATATATGAATAAATAAATAAATAAATAAATATTAATATGACAAAATATATTTATATTAACATGATGGTTTATTAATATAGGAATAAATATAACTATATATATATATAAATAGATATATCATTACATAGAAAAATACTAAATGGCTTAGTGGTAAAGGTGTAGGTGTGCAAGGGGGGAGATCTGGGGTTTGAGTTCTAGTGGAAGAAGGGTTGTGCATAGGTCAGTGCATCAGGATAGCACTGTTAAAGGGAGGGCGTTGTGTGGGCCACTCCAGCGTGAAGTAAGAGAGAGGGGTCTCCTCATAGTGCTGATAAAAGGGGGAAATCACTGGTAAAAGCGGGGGTCAAGAGCTGTTAAAATCTCCCCAGATGATATATTATTTTTATTTTTTTTCTTCTTGTTAGACTTTTATCAGTGTTAAAAAAAGAGCTGAAAAATGGTCTTTTATCAGTAATTTTTTTAGCGCTGATAAAAAGGGTCATTTATCAATGCCCTTTTTCAGAGCTAATAAAGGGGAGCCCTTATTTATCTTTTCTACAATTAACAATTCTATTTTAGTGAAGATAAAACCATGTTTTGTATTAGTGTTAGTTCAATCCTCATTCCATCTTGGTAGTAATGATTAACTGCCATGGCCATCTTAGTAGCATGAGTTCACTCCTCATACCATCTTGTTATTCATGGTTCACTCCCATGACCATCTTAGTAGCATGTGTTCACTCATCATACCATCTTGGTAGTTAAGGTGCATTCGCATGACCATCTTAGTAGTTAAGGTTCACTCCAAAGACAATTTTAGTCTACCTTATGAGATATAAATCATTACCTAATGCATTAGAAGGAGAAATAAGTCCCCCCATCTCATAATGAAATCATACATACATGTTCCATATATTCATAAATAATCATATCATAACCCATGAAATTAAATGGGTATTATAAATATGTAATCATATCATAACATGTGGAAAGAAGATAGGTTTCATAATAATTTCATTATCAACATAACCCCTCAATAGAATTGGGTTTTAAAAGCATATAACCAATGATAGAGAAATGGGTTTCATGAAGACCATTACATTAAGATCAACCCATTCATAGAAAGAATATGAATAGAACCTTTATACCATTACCAAAAATGGAAATTGTAACATCAACAGATACAATCTTAGATAAAAATAATTTTGATGTATCCTTCAAAAACATTTCATGAAGAAGATATCCTTTCTTCTTTGAAATGGTTACTTAATACATAAAACCATTTGAAAATAATTTTAATTGAAAATAAAATTTAATCATGATGTAAATTAAAAACATTTTTCCTTGAAAACTTATAAAATAATCTTGAGAACATTTTGAAAACAATTTTCCTTGAAAAATTATAAATAAAACTTGAGAACAATTAAAATACTTTTAAAAATAATTTTTTTAAAACCTTTGCAGTGACTTAGACATTTCCATGTATGACTTTGGAATATTTTTACATAGATTTCGAGAGCTAGGTGATGAGACAACGTGCAATTATGTGTCCCGGTGTGCCCGAAATAAATTTTATAAAAATATGAATAATTTTTATACTGTGCATGTGGAGAAAATGGGTTATATCTTATCTATTAGATCTGATCAGAAAACCAAGCTCGCAGTTGAGTCAAGATCTTGTCATTTACCCATGGTGGGGTATAACTTTTGTGGGTCCACGACTCTTGTGCATAACATTATCGGCAATGTAACTATAAATAATATAATTAAATAAAAATTATTTTATTATGTTGTTGGATCAAATAAATCCTTAAATGAGTCTTAAATCCAATTTTTGAGACCATGGTGGAGTTAAGAACATCGTGTTTACCCTCGGTGCGACATAAATATTGTTTGCGCTGGGTGTTAGGGTAGAGGAGAGTCGGGGCCTAGTTTTTAAGTAGAGGAGGGGGTTTAATTAAAAATTAAATCCCTTAACTATCCCGTCTCCCCTTGGTGCTGCACAAAAAAGTTGAGAATCCCCCTCACTCTCCCTCTTTGGTGATGAATGGCCAATGGGCCGAATCGACCAAATGAGGTGTTGTTGGACCCATATATTGACTGTGATAGCTCCCAGATCATGCAATTATTTTGGGGTGCGGATCTGACCCCAAAGCTTATGAATTTCACCCAGAGGTAGGTGGATTTGAGTTTTAAATCTTGAATCCCATTTTAATGCAGTATTTGTTCTTCAAAATTTCTATGAACATTTGAGCAGAGCACGAGTTAGTGTAGATCTTGTCCTGAGGTTTTCAGATCTGGTCATAGAATAAATTTCCAAGCACTGGGGTGTTACCAGTGGTCCATGGAAGGACCAATGTTGCATGACAGTCCATCGACAATCTTCTGGTGGAAGGAATTGGGTGCCATGGGGGGCGGCGATGCCCCAGGTGCAGCAGACAGAGGCTACTGGGTGGTGTGGAGAAATAGAGCGCAAGCACAGCAGGTTGAGGTGGCGCGGGGGACATGGGGTGTGGAGCCAACTGGGGTGGGACAACAGTGGTGGTCTGGGCCAAACGTGGTTGAGCGATGGGCTATGGAGTGGCAAGTCAGGCCAAACGGAGTAGGTAGGACCAGGAAAAGCAGACCAGTCCAGCAAGAACGGTCCGGGTTGGGCCGATGGAACTTTAGACCCTCGTAACATCTAAACGAGATGTCCGATTTACATCCCATCAGTGAAAATGTGAACCTTACTTCGAGGTGAACCTTTTGAGGCTAATTTTCTAAATTTATGTTTCGGGCATGGGGATTGGTGGAACGAAACATCAAATAATAATAATAATAATATAATTTTAATTATTGTAGATTCTTGTATCAGACGTATCTCTTGCATCTGTCGTCCGATTGACAATGTATCAATTGAATTGAAACCTTGTTTTTAATGAAAAAATTTCAAGACCAATTTTTGGGGCTTAAAACAAAATCGTGGTGTAAACCCCACATGGACCGATTTAGGCATTTGCAGTGAAATGTGATTTTTTCACAAATTGTCTATTTAGGGAATGAAAATATCCATTCCTCAGTAGTTTTCCATGTATAATGCAATGGTTATTTCTATTACAGCTTAACAGATATGTGGTGGTATAAATCGAGAAACATGCTTGTGTAACGGTGGCCGACCGATGTTCGAGATTAGTTTGGTTCATGAAGAGTGAAGTTGGGTTAGGTACTCCCCTATCATACTAGGGTGAGTTCTATTAATCTCAGAGTGTCTCTCCCTTATTGGGGTAGTGATCTAGAACAAATGGGTATTTATTAGATGTTATTTGAGTAGCTTACCACCAGGTGTGTCTGAAAATGATCCCCTATATCTGAGTAGGTTGGACGCTTCTGCAGTTTTCTCTTTGGTGGGCCCTGTATTTTCATTTATTGTACTTCTGTAGTACTTTGGTTAGGATAGATGTATCCATGATTTTCGTTGTAGATTTTATATATATCTCTGCACTATTTTATGGAGGTTCATGTGGGATTTTACATATAGGTACAATAGGCTAAGGCCTCTCAAGTGTGTGATAGCCTACTCAACGCTAGTCGCTAGCCCCTGGCCTATTAGAGGCGAGCATGGGGAGTTGTGGCTCGAGCCCCATTGGGTCAGGTCATGAATGAATGGAATAATAGGCACCATTTCTACCATAGGACCGTTGTTTTGAGTTGGTTTTGGGTTGCATAGCAAGAGTGTTAGTGTTTTTTGAGGTCATCTTTCAGGCCAAGGGAATCCAGTGTTGATACGACAGAAGATGTATCAATTCACCCGGACTATGATAACCTACCTTTTGAATCCGAACATTAGGAAACTAGTCACACAAAATTAATGGTACACGCATCCAATAAGATTGGGTTTTGGGTATTTACTTTTCCTTCTTGATTCATCTCCCTAGATATACATCTTGTCTGTGGTGCATATTGATGTTATTTCTAGATGGCTCGGTGGGATTTTGGTAATGATCTACCCCATAAAGAGGCTTCGGTGCATGGCATGGGTTTTGAGGCTAGACCTTTTGGTGGTCCTCCATTTGAGCCACCACCTATCTAGCAGCGGGTTGTGATGACAACGTATGATGAGGACGCACGCATACTGAGTGTGCTATAAAAGTTCCAAAGACAACAACCAATGCGGTTTTTGGGTGACCCATACCCCCATGCAGCTGATGACTAGCTCGCAGTAGTCACACACATTTTTGACCTTGTGAGGACACCTCCTGATTAGATTTTTGTCCTAGTAGTGAGCCTTTTTCATGGTTCGTCTTGGAGCTGGTGGAGTCTTGTGACATAGACCCATGATGATGAGATTCCCTCATAGGGAGAGTGTGAGTATCTCTTCAAGGAAGAGTTTTATCGAGTCATGCTAAGTTAGGTGTGTATCTAAGATCTTCTTCAGTTTTTATAGGAGAGAAGGAATGAGGAAGAGTACATGGAATGGATCATCAAATTGTCACACTACTCATAGGATATGGTATGAGATCCATTCCACAGGGCCCGAACATTTGAGCATGGCCATTGTAGATATCTCTACATAGATGTGCTCTCCTTGTGCCTTCCCACCTATGAGAGGGCACATGAGTTGAATTTGGTGTGGAGAGCTTCCTGGATAAGGGACAAGTAGACTTGACATGGAGTGGGGTTTTTGAGGCTGAGACATCATCCATAGCTAGGATCCATCATGTAGTGGGATCAAAGCATTGGAGGCATACCCATGACCAGACTCAGGCACATGGGTATGAAGTGTAGGTGTCATGTTATGGATCTGGTAAGCAGTCTGAGAGAGATTGTTACACATGTGATGGATGGGGATATCTTTCCAAATGTTTTCTGACCTGCAGTGCTACCGAGAGGGAGATGGTGGACGAGATGGATGGGTAGAGGTAGCATTTCATGCATAGAGGTCTGCAGGGTGGTGGAAGTGCTAGAGGAGTAGCTGCAACAATAGGAGGTTTCCATCTATATGATTTTCCACCACCACCCCAATGTGGTCCATGTCAGGATTAGGTAGCTAGTTGATTGGGGTGAGGGAAACTACAGGCCATGGAGGCATTTGACCCAGAAGATCTGTGTATGGATAGAGGTACAAAATATTTCCTTTAAAAATTCGATATTAGTTTTGATAGACACCGTTAGGAGGAACTCTTCCTTTCCTTTCATACTTTAGGTTTTCCCAGGGCATTGATAAGAACCTGTTTTGGTGTTGTTTGATGTCACTTCGTATTCACGAGGAAGAGGGATCATTCCTCCACTGAGACAAATTTTAGTGACACAATTGAAAACATTGAGGGAGATTCAGTTCTTCCAAAAGTGGATAGTGTCGATGTGTGGTGGATGAGTCCATCATACTTGTGTGTTCAAGGAAGGTTTGTGTGTTTGGTGGTTTGCATGAAGGGATGGGTAAGACCCAATGTGTTCTTGGGAAACCCTGTTTGTTCATAGGTACCATCACGTGTTCGGTGTCACCTTGGTACAATTGTCGCTTGAGGAATTCATGGTACAGTTTGACGTGGATTTGTACTCACAAGAATAAGGGACATTATCCCCACTATGAAGCATTCTTTATATTAAATACAAAACCTTGTGAGTGAGTCAGTGCGGCCCAAAGAAGATAGTATTGAGGTGAGGTGGATGAGTCCCTTTGACATGTGTGTTCGGAGTTGGTTTTTTAGTCTATGCATCATGTTGGTGAGGTGGCATACAACTAGAAACTAGAAATATAGAATAAAAGGTACTTAGGGTTTCCCACCTATCGCAGGTGAGGAGACATGTGCGCAGTTTCCCGATGTCGACCTGGGATGAGATAGACTTTAGTTTGGCCTTGGGGTTCCCTAGAGTGTGGGCCCGTTGGTAGAATGAGAACCCTTGACGTCATTGTGGTATTTTTTGGTGAACATACTAGGAATGGAGACACAATTGAGAGTCTAGATTCTTTCCATCATTCCTAGTATTTTTATATTCGGGGATGAAAATCATTGAGGTGGGGGAGGATTCGTAGACTCGACCTTTTCCTTGTAATACATTGGAATATTTCTGCATATATATCAAGATCTAGGCACTGAGGTGACGTGTGATTCAGTGTCCCATTGTACCTAGAATTAATTTTATAAATATATTAAGTATTTTAATACTATTTACACTGAGGAAATGGGTTATCTCATAAATGGTAGCTCATATTAGAAAACTGAGACCGTGATTGTGTCCGGAGAATGTTGTTTTACCTAGGTGGGTTATAATTTTTATAGGTACATTATTTATATGGAAAAAGTTATCGAGGATGTAACTGTAAATAAAATAATAAATTAAAATTTATTTTATTTTAATGTTTGATAGAATATCTCTTAAATGGTGTCTCAGATATAATTTTTGACACTATGGTTGAGTTCAGAACATCATCTTTTCCCTAGGCATGACATAAGTTTTTCAGTGTCGGGTGTTGGGTTGGAGGCGAATCGGGGTTGGGGTTTTATGAGGAGGAGGGGATTTAATGAATAATTAAATCCCTTTCATCTCCCTTTTACCCTTGGTGGAGCACACGCATGTGTACTATCCTCTACTTCTCCCTCTTTGATAATGAATGACTCAAAGCACGAATCGATGAAACAAGGTGTCGTTAGACTCGTATATTGATTGTAATCACTCCCATATTGTGCATCAGTAGCTTTAGAGTGTGGATAATTCCCCAATGATTTATCATTTCACCATGAGATAGGCTGATTTGAGTTTTAAATCCCAATCCCCTTTTCAATCCTTCATTTTTTTAATCATTGATGAACCTTTGAGTGGATCCTCAGTCAGTGTAGGTCTTATCCTAAGGTTTCCAGATCTAGTCTCGAAATAATTTTATGAGCATCGGGGTGTTCATGGTGGTCCACAGAAAGATCACCAGTGCACAACGGTATAATTTTGGTATGGTGGTGGTTTGACCATGTAAGGAGACAATGACCGTAGGGATGGGGAACCATTGTTGGTACAAGTAACAGATGTTGCTGCGAGGTGCATCAGTGTGGAGCACGAGCATAGTGGAGGTTCAGCGGGAAGAGGTTGCGTGGGGCGCGCGAGGTATAGAGCCTACCAGAGAAGGCTGGGCTGGGACATGCACTGAGGGGACATGGGATACAAGGTGGAATGTAGGGCCAGCTGGAGTGGACAGGTCCAACTGGAGTAGACTAGTTGGAGTGGCCCGGTCCAACTGGAATGTGCCAGGTTAGGCTGAGGGGACTTCAAACCCTCAAAACATCTAAACCATACATCTGGTTGATGTACCATCTATAGAAACATGACCATTTCTTTAAGGCATATAGTTTGAGGTAAATTTGAGAACTTTATGTTTTAGTATCAAGTCTTGGTGGTACAAAACATCCAATTATATTATTATTATTGTTATTGTTGGAGATTATTATATCAAAATTATCTCATGAATCTGATGTCTGATTGACGCACCATAAGTGGTGTTGTGACCCTGTTTTTAATTAAGAAATTTGAAGACTGATTTTGGGTGCTTAAACCAAAAGTGTGGTGTGTTCCCCATGAGTCCAGATTTAGGCGTTTGCGATGAAATGTGAAATTTTTTACCGGATGTCCGTTTTAGTATGTCAATGGCCTATCCTAAGTTTTTTTCCACGTAGAATGTGATGGTGACCTCTATTATGACTTATGAGATATGGGGTGGCGTGGATTGAGAAAGATTCAAATGTACTGATGCTCGAAAGATGTTAGAGATTAGTGTGATTCATGAATAGAGACACTGGGTCAAGTACTGCCCTATCGTACTAGGGATCTGGTCCTTTAGCCTTAGAGTGGTGCTCTAATATTGGGTTTGGGCATGGGCCCATGTTTCTCGAAATGGAGGTCCCCTACTATGTTAGGGTGCTGGCCCATGATTAACAGAGTGGTGCACCCCTATTAGGTTATGGTCCAGGCCCATGATTCTTAGAATTGTGCTCCAATATTGGGTTATGGTTCAAGCTCATGTTTCTCAGAATGGAGCTCCCCTACAGGGTTTGGGTGTGGGACCATTTTTCTCAGAGTGGTGCTCCCCTATCAGTTTAGGGTGTATGAATATGTTTCTCAAAGCTGTACACCCCACTCAAACAAGGGACAGAGCAGTGATCCCCTGCCAGGATAGGGTGTGGTCCCCTTTATACAGGAGAGACAAAGGTTTCATGGGTAAGTCGAGGAGTTAGTAATTCCTAGACTATGGGGTAGTGGTGAGGTGCGTGACTCCCTTCATGGGTTCTTTCGACCTTACACTGGGTGTAGGTGAGCGAATACATGACCTCGTTGGTAGGCACTAGAGCTGTACCTAGTGAGTTATTTCCAGTAGAGACTTGAGTAGAACCTATCATTGGCTATGAGGTGGGAACGTCATGTGTCTTAGTACCTAATATGATTATTTATATATTTCCTTTGTAGTGATTTCACTTATTCGATGATACACCTACTAGTATGAGCTAACTAGTTGAGTTTATATGTGAACGATCTCAAAATGGCGTTTCTCTCTCATTTGCGTTCCCTATGGCTGGGTTGATCTGACTATTTCTTTTTCAGTTGCTCGGATTTTATTTTTCTGTTTTCGAGTCACCTACTGAGTATCTTTATACTCACCACTACATGGGCTTTACCTGCATTTTCTTGTGTCTTGTGTAAACCTCAAGCCTTTCAATAGAGTCCCTAGAGGACCCAGAGTAGACAGAGCTTAGTGAGGTATACTTCCTGTGGAGTTTACTGGAGCATATATGAGGAACATACCAGTGGGTTAGTTTGAGAGTGATCCCCTCAATCTTATCAAGTTGGATGCTTTTGTAGTTTTCTCTTTGGTGCACCCTATATTTTTCTTTTCTTTTTTTTTAATTCTGCAGTACTCTGGTTAGGATATATGTATGCATGGTTTTATTTTCAATTAATATATATATCATTATACTATTGCATGGAGGTGTATGTGGTTGCGTGTGTACAAGTACAATAGGATAAGGGCTCCCCTATGTGTGATAGCATACTTGGTTCTATTTTTCAGCGGCAAGCCTATTAGAGGCGGGCTTGGGGAGTCGCTGCTAAATCCCTGTTGGGTCCGGTTGTGAAAACATTTTTATTTGAAAATCATTTAAAAAATATTAAAGAATATCTATAATATTTGGAGAAAATTATATTTTAAAAATAATAACATTTTAATTTTGGAAGGGAAGCTTCAAGGTAATGATGGCAGGTAAATTTGTATATATCGTATGAGGTGAACATAACATTCCTTTTTTTTCATGGTAAAAATGTTAGAATTATTCCTCGTTCTGAAATAAACAATGATATTCCTATGTAAAAATTGGTAAAAGATAAAAAGGGTAAAAATTTATTGTAAAAATTAATGGATAATTGTATAATATTCTTGGAAACCCTTTTTATAAAACATGGTTTTAAAGAAACATTGATTTCTGACCGAAGAGAGTGTGATGTTGGGCATCCAAAAAAAACATTCCAAAAAATCTTATGAATAAAAGAGTATATGAAATGATAATAATATGTGAATAAATCATGAATAAGAATAGGTTAATATAATTTGTGAATTTTCATGAGATATGGGTCATATGATTTCATCAAAGGAAGAATAAACATAAACAATCTCAAAGAGCGATGAGATTGTTTCAATAAACTCTTATAATTTGATAACCTGAGAACATACTCTCTATTTAAGAAAATAAAAATAATTCAATCTTAAAATACCATGAAAATTATTATATTCATGATATAACATGTAAAATGGAATTATGTACAACTAGAAAAATAATTTAGGTGCATAAAAAGCATGAGTCTCAAAGAAAGAAAATTAAGAGAAAACTATTTTATTGATTTTGTAATTTTTGAAACATAAACCCCACGAAAGAAAGATAATAAAATGGATATGTGAGTACCCATAAATTTATGTATAATATCAATAGAATAAAATCATGAGCAATACATACATGATACAAATGGAAAGAGTGGTGAGCACAACATTCACAGAAATAAAAAGTGAGATGAACTACTCTTAACTTGTGTCTGGACTCTCATCATACACATTCAAAAAAACTGTTTAAAAAATATAAATTTATTAAAAATATTTTATAGGAACATATTATTATCTATAATACCATATATTGTTTGATTAAGACCTTATATTACCCTCTTGTTACCCATCCAATGTTAAGGTTTGAATTCAGGTGATATTCTATTGGTTTTTCATATGTGTATTAGCTTGTTATATTGTTGGTCGTTATAATTATATCATGATTACAAAATGAAAATAATGATATAAATATCATGAATATACAATATATGTATATTATAGTAATCTATATAATATACAGGAGTATGAAATGGAATACACCATTCATGGAGACGGTAAGCCGTATGAACGCATGGGCATTGTTTCTGTTTTTATTATCATATTTAAAGAAAGAAAATGAAAAATGTGTATATGTATATATCATTGATATAGTAGCTTTATGATTTCATAAATATAATAATTATTCACTAAAACAATATTTAATTCAATACAGATAGTGTATGAACGAATCATGTCACTACGTGGGGGCGATAGTCCGTAATTCCTCAATCAAAATTATCGTATTTACATAGGATGGAAGCCTAAAGGTATGTACTAATTAAAAAGTACAGAAGTATAAAGAAATTAAAAGTATATTATATATCATATATAAACAAATTTTCCATCATAATTCCCAACATGATATGTGGTAATGGAAAAATGAACTATCACCGTTTCGTGAGGCAGTAGTTCTCCTCACACAGAAACAATATCTTTTTTCCCATTATATGGAGGTGTTTGAAAGTGTTGGTAGAACCATTTACATAATGATATACTAGTATATTTTTGATAATATTTTTTTATATATTCATCTAATTAATATAGTTTTATGGGGTGGGAAAGGAAATTAATGAATGTTCTTGAGAGAAGACATTACCTCTTAATCGGGTAACTCTTGTTGGTTTTTTCCAAAAGGCATCCTTGGATTGCCTTATATTAACGGTAATTATTTTAGGAGTGAGGGAAGATTTATAGGAAGTTTATTGGTCTGGGGATGACCGACCTTATGGGGTTTTATAAGTTCGGGGAGGTGGGAGTGGTGGCGGCCTATTATTGGGAAGTAAAAGGACTCACTTTAAATTTTTAGAAACATGTTCATACCTAAAAAAAGGCATACAAAACCTATATAACTCATGAATGGAATGTTTATAGATTAACTATGGACATAAAATGGGTTTTGTACAAGTGAATATATCATTTTGACCTTTAATTTTATGGTTCAGTCCCTAATTAGGCTTAATTTCGCCTTAATCACTATAATTAATTTTAGTCACTTTTAAAAATTATTTTGGATAAAAAAAATAACTTGGTATTGTTAGTCTATAAATACTATTATGAAAACAATTATTTACATTAGTTTTTCAAAATTCAAATTATTTAATTGAAAAAATTAATATTAGTGCTATTTCCGTAGATTGGACTAAAACGAGTTTTTAATGTAAGAAAATGTTCAAAAATTTGGTATGATTTTTTATTCAATTTCAATGTGAAATTGATCGTAATGAATTAAATTGTATTAATATATGTAATATATATCTAATGAGAATTTAAATAAAAATTATTATATTATTTAATATTAATAACTAATTTAAAAAATGCAGTTTTAACTAAAAACCAGTAGTTTTCACTATTCATCAAAAAATTATGTTTCTCAGAAAAATCCCAAAAATTCAGTTTTGGATAATTTTGATGTTTTGTATTCAAAAATTAAATTTTTTATAATATTAAATTTATAAATTTTTCTAAAACTAGTTTTATTATTAAAATCAGTCCATTTAAGAAAGAAATATTTTAACATAAAAGGATTTTTACAAAAATTCATATCTTTCATTATCAATATGTATTATTTATATAACAAAATTATAAAAAATATTTTAAAATTAGTTATTACTATTCCTATAACTAATTTTAATAGCCATTTTATAATTATCAAATTTTAATAATTATAAAAAAATATGTTTCATAGAAACTCAATGTCACATGCGTCAAACACCAAGTCGATGTTGCGGGTAGCACTAGCGATGTGGGTATTGCTTGTAGGGAAATCAAATTCTGTATTGCTTCTAGTGCATGAAAAGTCAGTATTTCATGTAAAATTAATGTTTAACTTAGTGTTTTAATATATATATATATAATGAACTATTTCCAGTGTCACGTGAAATGAAAAATATCAAAAATATTTGAAAAAATATATTTCACATAATCTCAGGGTCTTGCAAGAAAAGGTCTCAAAATTCACCTAAAACATGACCTTTTTCTATTATATGAGATTTATTAGACCATATAAATATAAAATTACAATATATATAAATTTGGTCCCATTTTTCATTGATAATGACATTTATAAAATTTTAATTAATGAAAAATACAAAATGTCACTCTCTTTCTTTTAAATTTATTTTATTTGTTCACCTAGAGATAAAAATAATTTTTGAATAATATTAATTTTTATTGTTAGAATAATTAAATTAGATTAATTAGGGTAATTAATTTTTAGTTTCATTGAATATATAATTATCTTAAACTCTTATACAAAACTGACACAATGCTAATGTAAGTAGTAGAAATATCAAAGTAATGTATTTGTAAAAATATTTTTTTTATTAATTATGGTGTAAAAATAATTTTATGGTTAATTATAATGTATTATTTATTTTTAAAGAGTTTACTTTTTAAAAAAATTGTTATCTTGAAGTCTTTAAAGAAAAATTAAATGAATAGTCTCAAAAATGAAATTAATGACATTTTTTGAAAATTAGTTTTTTAATAAATGATTTAAAGAAGATAAAAATATTTTAGGAGGAAAATTTGAATTATATATTGTATAAAATTTCATCCACTTGAAATTTATGAGAAAATTTTTACTATATAAGAAATATTATAACACTTTAAAACTAAAAAGATGTTATTGTGGTTAAGGTTAAAAATGGTTGACGAAGGGGTTAAAACAAATAATATGGGATTAAATGACCAAAAAATATTATTGGATATTATTTTTTGATTTCATTTTATCCTTAAAATATCAACCTATAATATGAGTCATTTTGGGTTAATTTTTACAAATAAGTGGATTAATTATATTTTAAGAGTTTGAAAAATTAGAAGTGTGTCACTCACCATAATTATAAATGGACACATATCCCCTATCATTATTACATAACATTGAGAAAACTAGGTCAAACAATAACAACCCAATTATCTTATGAAATTATATATAAACTATTTATATATTATGGTTTCCTTAATAAACCATTCTAAGGGTACTTAAGAAGGGATCCTAAGGAAGCCTACTGAAGAAGAGTTAGTCATCTCTGCCGACTGTTCCAAGTTTATTTCTTCTTTTAATTCCATTAAATAATTGGAACTAATGAGTATATATGATATATATATGTAATAATTATTATTTTGTAATTATAATATATCTTTTAAATTCATACCTTTCCATCTATTTGAATACTATAATGTCGCATGCGTGTATATATCAACTACCATTTCCATGAAGCATTGTGATTTGTTTTTCATTTTCTGTTTACATTGATGGTAATAAGGATAAATATGTTGAATCTAAATAGTATATATGATATAATAATTATTTTTTAAATGTGAATTATTATTTACCTGCTTTTTTTATGTCTTTAAAAATGTGAAAGCAACATTTATACATATTTACATTCTACCATCTCTACGAATAGTGTAATTAATTTTTATATCTACATCTTTAATTAATGATTATAAAAATTTATCTAATAAATAAATATTATATTTATAAAATTAATATAATTTGTCATATGATGAAACTATAACCTATTCATAAGAATTATAACATTCACGATGAAACATAAAAGAGATAAATTAGTCATTAATACTAAAACAAATGATAACATTGAATGTTTTTTGACGAATGGGTGATAAGATGTTATAATTGGATCATATATGATATGATAAAAGTAAATATGGTTATTTTATAAATTAATAAAAGTTTAAAACCATTTTATTGGAAGTTACTTATTGTTAACGATATTGGAATAATGTGGTGAATTATTTTTTTCCCACAATTTCCCTTAATTAAGGCATGTCCTAATGTGATGCATGTAATTTGTTTTATATATTTTATATAATACCCATTTTACATGTTTTATCATGAATCCTTAAAATTCATGCTATTTTATATTAAAATTAAAATTATTTTATACAAGGGTATTTTACTTGAAAGTTACAATGTATGGGTTTTATAACTCAATATCCATTCATTATGTTATACCTCTACAACATTGATTATGTTATGACTCAATTATGTGTGAAATTAAAAATAAATTTGTTATGTTTTATCTACACTTTTTTTATGTATTAAAATTTTCTACACATAACCAATCAATTGATTAATTTTCACTTTAATGATAGGATCTTTGTAAGGGTTTATCATCTCAATCTGTTTATATTAGAACATATGTTATGTTATGCATCTATCATCATTTATGATGTGTGTATACAGAACCATTGAAATTTTATATCATAAATCATATCATTATAATGATATTTAAAGTATCATTTGAAGTTAATCATTCATTGGTCTTACGATTCAAATATTACCAAAGTAGTAAGGGATTTATGCTTCAGTCTCATTTTAACATGATTTTTCTATGATTAAATTACCCTTAAGGGAAATTATATGATCCATATATGATAAAACCATTTAAATTTTATTCCCCCATATTTTTTTACAAATTAAATGTTTTCCTTTAATTTTTTTATCTTTATAAAAATAAGAGTCTGAAAGAATATTTTTAAAGAAAACTAACTTTATTTATCTCATCGATCAATTTTTTTCCATATCCACGTTTTCATTAAATAAATTCATGAATAATTTTTTTATATTCACCTATTATTGTTTAAATTCATCTATTCCCATTATTTAATTTTTAATTTTTTTAATAGAATATTATTTTCTTTTTACCAAGAGGAACAAATGACTTTTTACTGTTAATGGTAAATAAATATTTTTTTAATAGACACATAATGAATGGAATTTTGGGGGATCATGATCACTCAATGATTTTAAGATTCTCTTATAAGTTTACATGATTCTTTTCATCTATTTTTTTAAAAAAATTCAGGATTTTTTATTATTATATATTTATTTTCCAATATGAAAATGTTATCTTCCTCAAGAATATTTTTAATTATATTTTTAATGTATTTATATTAATCAATAACAGAGAAATTTATTTTATATATTCTACATTTGGGATACATTTTAAGGATTCAATCCTTATTCTTTGTATATATGGTTTCTGATTAGTTTGACTGGAGAAATTAATGACATTCTCTAAGCTATTTCTTCTAATATGTATAGTTTTTTATTGTTATTTCTTGTTGGTTATGTTTTATTATTTGTTAATATAGAGAATTCATCATAATTATTTTGTGATGGGTGAGTCCATAAATTATATATCCCTTTGATGCATTGGTAGGTCTTATGTGGAAAAATAGGTTTGGTATTTGGCCAAGGCCTTACCTATTTGGGTAATATGTCTTGGCATGAGGCCTTGATGGTATGTTTAATATGTACGACATTATGAATTACTTTACTATGAAATTAGTTATTTATTTCCATGGGATAATTTTAATATTATTTATATTTATGGATAAGTTTGAAGCCCATATTATTATTTATATGGTATTATTTGATCTTCATTTATTCCTAAAATATTATTTTTATGCTTAGGTTATTGATTAAATAGTATTTGTTTTCAGTTATTTACTTTTTATATATTTCATTTATTATTTATTATATGATAAAATTCAATGTACACATTCCATTACTGAGTATCAGTTCTCTCCCCTTTCTTATGTTTCATTTCACTATTCTATGAATTTTATTATGAATTATATGTAAGGAAATTATAGATAGAATAAATAAGTTCTCAGAGACAATGTTATTTTTTATTTTTTTTCAAATGAAACAGGTGATTTAGGTGGGTATTTAATTTAAAAATATTAAAAAAAATTTGTGTCATTTGGGATTTGATCAATTATATTTAGAACCAATGTAATAAATTAACCACAACCTCTTGACTACTAGAGTAGGGGCCTTTATTATGAAACAACCCATATTTAATTTTTCATTTTATTTCCCTATATTACAAAATTAATTCTATATAATCCATATAAAAATGAAAAAATAAGAGATGATTAAAAATAACTACACTTTATTTAATAATAATGGATAATTATAATAAAAGTAAACAATACCAAGTATTTTATAGCATTGATTATTACATTCCATGAATGATTTCATCGATTAAAATGGTATAAAATAATAATTGGGCAATAAATGGGAAATATTAAAATAATCAAAACTAGGAAATAACCTGGATCATCTTAAACCTTCAGTATTAGTTTTAGTGAAACTATACATTTAATGAGAAATAATATCATGAGAAGAGAAAGGAATTTTCCAAATACATATGAAAACTTTTAGAGTGAGAAGTGTGATTTTTTTGATATAATGGAATGAATTTATAGGATGTAAGGAGGGTGATATAGCCATTATATAACCCTTATTAATTCGTATATATCTAATGGTTATCATACCAGTAATCATTTTACTAGTTTATAATTTTTTGTAGATAATTAATATAAATAAATATTATTTAGATTTTAAAAAATATATTTTTTTTTATAAAAAATTTATTTTATATTTTATAAATGATTTTTAATTGAATGAAAAGATAAAAATCCAATTATGAAAAATAAAATTCATTCAGATGAACGTGTTTTTATAAAATATGTATTTTTTAACATTTTTGGTTTAAATAATGATTTCAACAAAATAGATTGATTAAATATGGTTAATTATTAGTGGAATAATGAATTAACTTCGCTAAATTAATGAAGGAATTAAAAGGAATAATAATTTATATATTCATGCCCAAAGAAATATGTTTTATTGAGAAAAATTATTTCTATATATATTATATTATTTATGTTGAATTAAATTTTTTCAAACTTTTATTTTGAAATTTAGTTGAATATGTTGTTTATATATTAAAAAATATATAATAATTAATAAATTTAATAAAAACTAGTAATAAATGAAGCTAAGATCATTTAATGGTAAAATATATATTTTTCCAAGGACTATATTTTATTTATATTTTTCATTTTTGTCTTAATAAATTTAATTGATCAGTAAAATAAAATTATTTTTTTAAAAATTATTTATTTTATAATATGAAAATATAAATTATAATTAATCTAAAGAGTATTACTTTGTAAGGAATAATAATAAATTCATTTTAAGAATAAAATTATGGTTATCTAAAAAATGTTTTTCTCATGTCATGTCTTCTTATAGTGGTAAATATTTTTTCATTGTAAAAATATGGTAAAAATTTCATGGATTGAATTTTGATAATTAAAATTATATAAAATAATTTTAAAATTCGTTTGTTAGGTGTGGGAGTAAATCCAATATTTCATAGAAATATTTCTTCACCTAACTCTCATGTGATTCAAGTTTTACCCTTCTCCAAATTTAACTTCCCAAATAAATATCACACATTTTGGCTTATAAAAAGAGTTATCATACACCTATTCAAAACCACTCATATCATTTAGTTTTATCTTGAACCTAAAACCATGTTTCCTATAATATAGTATTCTTAAAATTTTCATAATATTTCTTTTTCACTATAATGTGGCGTAAATCCTTAATTATAATGTAATATGTTGTGGGAAGGAGTAACTCTATCAAATAGTTCAAATCATGTACGACTAAGTAGGAATCACTAATAAAACATTGGCCTTTAACAACGCTAGAAATGTCCTTTATCAGTGCTAGAAAAGTGTTGAATAGATGAGGGAGGTTGAAAACCCTTGTATTTTATCAGTTTTGACAAAGCGTTGATAAAGGGAGATTTTAATGGTTCTAAAAAAGTGCTGATAAATGATACATTTATAAGATATTTTAAAAGTGGTGATAAATGAACCATTTATGATTGATTTCATTTAGCACCAATAAAGGAACCATTTAACGATGCTTATAAAAGTTCTCATAAAGGATTATTTATCAGTGATTATAGATTCATTGATAAAGTTTAACTTTATCAGCACTTATAAAAGTGATGATAAAGGACCATTTATTAGCACCCATAGAAGTACTAATAAAGGGACATACTATAGTGTGTTATAAGAGCATAGTGCAACACCACTACAATGTGTTGTATCGGCACATCACAACACCAGAAATACATCAGATATAAAAAAACAAGTCCCAATACAGGATTTAAATGAAGTGAAATTTACAACAAAAAATAACAATAATAACACTATATTATAGGCATTTGAAACATTGGTTTATACAATTAGATAAATACAAATTATTATTTACATTCAAATACAACAATGTTCATTTATCTTTTAATCCTGACCCGACTCTTTATATTGCCTAAAAAACCAAACCTACTCGAGAAAAATAATACACCTTTATGTGAAAACGATTATTCCATTAGTAATAATAAAAAAAAATAAATTAATAGAATGTGTTAATTCAACTAAAATTGATGTTAATTTTAAACAAAAAGATGCACCTGGAGTCCTTCAAATAACACTATGCATTGTATTGAGGTGTGGCTGATTGCAACATGTGTGAGATGACTTATGGATCCTTTTCCTATTGTATCAAATCAATATGAATGTGTTTTCTAGGTTTTGAATATGTTACTTGTCTTTTTTTTACTAAAATATCATTTTATTATAGAAAGTCACACTTTTGACTCATTCTAATCACATCATGTATCCGTTTGATGTTAAATAGATTCCTACACATAAAAAAAGTCTTATGAATTTTTTTCCTAAATTATCAAGAAAATATGAGTGTGTTTGATCAGTTTTTATTCATTGAAACCTTTTGAACTAAAATATCAATTTTAAACTAATAACACACACTTTGAGTCATATCAGGTACATCGTGTATCAGATTGATGTTAAGCACATTTATACAATCCAAAAATTACTTATGGATCATTTTTGTAAAGTATCAAAAAAATCTGATTGTGTTTGATCTGTTTTGATTAGGATATTTGTCTATTTTACAAAAATTGATGACAATTTTAAATAAAAACCCCACTTTCATTCATACTGGTCACACAATGTGCCAGATTATGGTGATGCAGATTCCTAAATGTCTAAAATGACTTATGGATCATTTTACTAAGGTATAAAAACAATTTGATTGTTTTTTCTCAGCTTTGAGTACGTCACTATTCTTTTTTACTAAAATGTCATTTTAAAATTAAAACATGAAATTTGACTCATACCGAGAACATTGTGTATCAAATTTAGGTGAGGTTGATTCATACACATAAAAAATGATATATGCATTTTTTAATTATTTAAATAATTTGAATGAATTTTATCTATTTTGAGTTCTCCATTTTCTCCTTTTTAATAAAACTGATGGATGTTTAAAATAAAAACACACACATGGAGTCATCCCGGTCACACCATGTCTCATATTGAGGTGTTTCTTATTCATGTGAATCTCAAATAACTTATGTATCATTTAACTAATGTATCGAATAATTCTGATTTTTTTTGGTTTTATGTTGTTCAGTTTGTTTTTTTTACTAAAATTGATGTTAGTATTAAATAAATACATAGTTAGAGTTATACCGGTCACACCGTGAATCATATTGAGGTGCGACTTAGTTATATTTGTTCCAGATCACATATGGATTATTTTTCTAATGTTTCAAAAAAATTTAAATGTTTTTTATTAGTTTTTAGTACATCACTTGTCTTTTTATCAAAACTGTTATTTCAATCTTAAAACATGAACAATGACTCATACAGATCACATCGTTTATCTGTTTGACATGATTTAAATTCCTATAATTAAAAAATGATTTATGAATCAAATTCATAAATTATAAATAAAATTCTATAGTGTTTTCTTTGTTTTTAGTGGGTGGAACTTTTTAATGTCAAATGTCAATTTCAAAATGATAAAATACACATTGATTAATATTGGACACATCATGTAATAGATTGAGGTGTGACTGATTCTTACACATAAAAAATGACTTATGGATCATTTTCATAAAGTATTAGAAAAATATATATGTTTTATTGGTTTTGAGTATGTCAATTGTCTTTTCTTCTCAAACTAATGTAAATTTTAAATAGAAATATGTACTTGGAGTAATACTGGTAAAATCATGTGTTGGATTGACGTTCAGATGAATCCTACACATCCTAAAGTCTCAAAAGAATCATAACTATCAATGTTACCACAATTCCCATTGAAATTCCTTATCGAACATCCTACACTTAATGGGCAGCTTGAAACAAACCACCTCAACATGAAAATAATATTCCATCTGTATAATAAAACAATTATTATGGGTAATACTAAAAAGAAATATGTTAAACATAAATATAAAATAATACATTAATTCTTTAGAAACCTATTTACTATAAAAGTATCAGTGTTACCTATATAATTGTGAAGTGGAGGGAACTTGATGGAAAGTGATAAATTTGAACACTACATGGGTTAATGGTTTTGAGAGAGAATATGTATGTGGATGTTTAGGTGTAGAAAGGTATAAAATATGGACACATCACCCCAACTCGAATAAAAGAATCCACATGTATAAGAAAACAATTATTATGTGAGTAATACTGAAAATAAATAAGTTAAACATAAATATGAAACAATATATTAAATATATGGACAATTAATTTAATTTGAAAACATCAATATTACATATATAATTAAGTAGAGGAAATAACTCTGCTATTCATTCAAAGGATGTGGATAGAACTTGAATGAAATTCTTAAATGCGACACTGTTGGGGTGAAAAGGATTTGATGGAGAAGGGTTTTATGAATTTTTTTGGTGAAGAAAGGAATTAACGATGAATAGATCACCCAAAATCAAACAAAAGTATCCACCTATAAAAGAAAATACCATAAGTATGTTTTGAGAGAATATATTTTTAAAGAAAATATAAATAGGTTGCGAAAGGGTCTCTTTCTTGAGATCCTTTTTCAAAATCATATTATGCTTCAAAATGTTGTGATACTGTAAAATATTTTAAAATTCCTTGATAATACTTACCTTTCATGAAAAAATTAGAATATTGAGAAAATATTATTTTATTAAATAAAAACCATGATCCATGATGGTATCAGGGTATATTAGATCTGTTTGACATCTCGAACAACTTCTGGAAAGTTATTTGTATGCTAGAAAAAGTTTCACAATCACCTAACCATGATTTTAAAATAATT
The DNA here is from genome assembly GCA_963277665.1 of Viscum album. NCBI lineage: Eukaryota > Viridiplantae > Streptophyta > Magnoliopsida > Santalales > Viscaceae > Viscum > Viscum album. Next base: position 1,031,000,647 of record OY728121.1, on the reverse strand, counting down.
ATTGCAATAATTCTATTAGGAAGAGATAAGAATGTTTTTTGAGATCCTCCTCCTTCCATTTTTAACCGACATTACACGCTCTGAAAATGTTATAAAATAAGTATTTAACTAAAATAATATACATAGGGAATAACCATGTGTTTAATGAAAACTGATAATCTCTAAATTTTTCTAAAACATTCCTCTAATACCAACTATAAGTCCCCAGCCATAAACATTACATAATTTTGACTTAAGTCAATAATTCACATTGAGGATAAATTCAGGTTTAGATATTTAGATAATTAGGTCATAACTTATACATAATGGCTTGAATATTACATGTAGACACTTCTAATCACCCTCCATTTTTTCATGAAACACAAATTCTAAAAAAAAGAAACATATTTAGTTCCATGTTTTTGACAACATTACTTTTCCATGATCTCATCCTTGAACCTATTCATATTTATTTATTTTGAAAAACATTTCAAAACGTGGTATGAGTATAAAAATCTCATCAAGGGATACATAAGGTTAGAAAACTCATAGTCTTTCAAAAACATGTAAACCATGAAAACTTTATCATAAAGTAATACTTTTCACCTTTAAGAAGTAACAAAAAACATCACTAATTATAAGATCATTTTATACCCATTTTGTAACCAAAATATTACCATAAATCCAATAGAAAGAAACATATAACATATAAAGGTGACTTAGGACATAAAAATACTTAAATGTAATAACCATACATTCGACTTCAACACATATCACTAAATGGAAGAGCCATACAGTCGACATACATACCCAATTCATTGTAAGTAATAATGTAACCACCCATCCTTGTTTTTTCACAGAACCACACATCATTTGGTTTATCTTGTAACCACCCATCATTGGATTATCACATAACCACTCGTCAAATGTCCCAGTACCATAATAAAATCATAACACATAAAATATTGCAAATATCAACATTTCACTAATAACATTTCATTTTCAATCATAAGAAATCATTTAAAGATATTGAAATATTCAATAAATTTCAAATAACCATTTTCAAGACCAAAACATCCGAAAAGGGAATAAAGTATTTCGTTTCCTTTTAAAAACATGGAGGCTTATAGAGAAAGAAAAATATCAAAATAATGATTACAACAACAAAGAGGTTGTTGTCACCGCAAATGGTAAAATCATTCCTTTTGTCATTTAGTAAAAATCTACATAGAAAAAATAGTCCTTTTAAAAATTGTTGAATTAAATAAAAATAAAAAGGGTATAATTATACACTGTATAAAATAATGTTATATATAAACCAAAACATTCCTCAATGAAAGGAGATTAAGCTGAAGTCCCTTACCTCATGACCGACATGACTCATCAGTTATTTAATTTCCTGAATAATAAACATAAGTTAATTTATACTTTCATCAGACCCTTTTTCAATTATAATATTCATTTTATATCAGTAATTAAATCATTATAAAAATTACATAAATATTTAAGTTAATATCGCTTGTTTTGTCGATATTGGGTACTCGAGTCGAAAATTATCTTGTTATAATTAAATTTTTTCAATGTGGTCAAAAGTAAATTATATCCAAAATATTATTCATATATATATATCATATACATCCACTATATATTTATTTATAATATTCCATAACATTTGGAGATAATAAATGGAATACATTGTTCATGGAGATGGTAAACTGTATGTACGCTTGAACGCGAATTTCATTTTTATTTCATATTTAAAGGAATGAAAACTTAATGATACATATGTATATTATAATTAAAGTATAATATAATATTTTATATATGTTACATATGTTCATTAATTCCATCCTTTATATGTTCCATGTATGACATGAACGAGTCATATCACTTTGAGGGGGCAGTAGTCTGCACTTCCCCGAATTAAGTTATTGTATTTACACATCATGAAAATTATAAAGGAATGTTCATAAATAAAAATTATATTATCATAGAGAAAATATAAATATAATAAATATAAAAAATATAAATATGGTTTCATCATATTGGCCACTATGATAGGTGGTAGGGGGTAATTGAATAATCATCATTTCGTGAGGCAGCATGTCACCGTCCACAGAAACAGTATGCTAGTATCCATTAGATGGAGGTTTGTGTAATTGTAGTTTGATTATTTCTTATAAAAAAATCCATTTATATTTAGTATAGTGGTGTTTTTATGTAAACAAATAATAATAACAAAATTGGTAGTGGATAAAGAAAATAAAGGAAAAGAACTTGAGAGAAGATGTTACCTCTAAATCACCTATCTTCTTTTGATATGAGCCAAAAGGAATTATTGAATTTCCTTATGCCTTAGGTACGTCTTCTAGGAGGAAGATAGGGATGTTGGGATCTTATTTGGACATAGTTTCGATGACAAAACGAGATTAAAGAATGGATTAATTTGGTACAGGTGTTGCCCATTTATAAGAGGGAGTAGGGGCACTTTAGGAAGGTATTGAAATATTATTTTATTCTAAAATTATTTTCTTTTTAAAATGGTCCGAAGATCATTTATTTAAAATATAAGATTCTTTTGGGTTGAAAAACGCTCAACCATTAGGTTTTAGACAAGTATTAGTCTCAAATTTAACCTTATCTTTTAGCTTTAACCCTTAGTTAACTAATTTAACTCTTACCATGTCTTCTTGTATATTCATATTATATGGTTAATATAGTTACTATAAAATGACAATTGATAAAAAGTGGTTCATTAATGAAATTTTAAACATTATCTAAGTCATTTTGAAAAATATTATATTTTTAGGACTATACTACCATTCAATAAAGTTGTATTTTTTTAAAAAAACTCATTTATGTCAATTTTTATACTATTCATATCATGAATTTTTAAAAATCCAAAACAGAATTATTTATTTGAAAACATATTATTATTTCAAATATAACAAGTAATAGTAATCCTTAAAATTCTTTGATGGAATAAAAAGTTTCAGAATATATTTATTTTAATTTTTGTATTCTCATTTATTTAAATCATTCATTAAAAAGGTAATAACTACATCATCATTGTGTCATAAATGAATTTTTTATTTGTTTTCTAAATATTATAAATAAAATAAAATGATTTATGAAATATATTTATATTCTTAATGACTATTTATAGTCGAAACGATCACTTATATAACTCCATATAAAAATTGATTTACTATAGATACATGTTTAGTTTACATTTTTCTTTACTTTAAATTAATTCTTATAAAATGTCATTTTCACATCCATGTGGCTCCATGGGGACCCAAAATAGACTCAAGGATGACCATGGTAGTACATATCTCATCCAATGGGATTAGGAAACATGTTAGGGGAGTTTAATATTATTATAATAGTATTTTTACCCTTATTTTCCAGATTTACCCTTTAACCATGTTAAATAAAATAATTACTGAAGTTACTATTCATAATGTATAAAGATAAAAGGTACCTATTTACACAATTTGGCCATACTGATTCCAAATATAGAATCCATTTTTCTAAATTCAAAACATAGAAGTTTCTGTAATTAATTTAAAATTAATTCCCATTGTCAAACCAAAAAGGGGGTTTTAAAGAAGTAATAACTATCAAAAGATATACATGTGTTTATGTCCAATTTAATAGTGAAATTACTTCCAATGATAATCATTAATTAAATTATAATAATATAATCCAATTACACTTTAAAACCAATTAAATTAACAATCTAACTATATAAATAGATTAGATGAATAGACAATTTTGAATTAAAATGCAGTACTTTTCACATAATATGACTGAAATATCCTTATTAATTATGGGAAACATCACCGGGTCTACAATTTTACTTATTATGGATTTTAAAAGTAGGTAAAGTCTGTTTAATGTATGTCTTACATTTTGCGGCAGAATGCAATAGAAAGAAACAAGAATTAAATCTTGTATAAAAAAATGATAGTCGTGTGATTTTAGTCCTTGTAACATCAAATTAGTCATTGAATTGACATTATTGATATTGGATGAATACCAATATACAACTTTTAAACTATTATAGAAAAGGGAAAATTTCAAATTTTCCTATCTGGATTGATTGTAAGCTTCTAGAGGAAGAAATGTCTTCCTTTTACCCTTAACTGGTGTCAACTCTTCCCTTATCCCTATTTTGATCAAGTCCAACCTAGTCGTGAATCCATATTTCATTTTGTATGAAAATTTAGTAACATTCTAATAACACTATCAAATATATTTTTTACTACATGCATGACATTAAGAAAATTCTTGAAATACAAACAACTCCAACACAGTAATTCAAAGGAAATTGATATCTTCTTACAACCTAATTTTGTATGGTTTTTTCAAAATAGTTTACTGAAAAAAGTGACATTAGTTTTTACTTTATAATGTAGTGGATCAACCATTACTGTGGATGGTGTTGAACCTTATTTTATATTCCCATTAAATGATGTCATCCATGATCAGAATTCATGTCATCGAGGTAAAAATTTCCAATTTCCTAAAAACACAATCTTCAGGGAATGTTTCAGAAAAACTGAGTATGTACATTTTTCACAAATGGGAGAACCCAACATTCCTTTAATGCTATAGCATGATAAATTTACATAAGTAGGGAAGTCATTTATCATTCCATACAACATGGAACTCAATGTGAATTCTTCACTTCTGTGATCATCATACATTGTAACACCTGTTCCCACATCAATTTCAAATCTTTGATAATTTTAGGAAAATAGACATGAATTTCATTGTCGGGTTTCTTTGGTCATGACATTAGTAGAGACAACATAATGTATTTTCACTTTAAGAATAACCATGGTAAAATGTTATAATTTAGAAACACGATGGGCCATGTACTCTTAGTACTACTCTATAAACAAAAAGGATTTATCCCATTTTTAGATAATGGAGGATTTAATTTTCTTGGCACATTTTCAAATTCAGGAAACTCGTAATCAATTTTATTCCACTGAGGAGAATATGCTGGATGATGTAGATTCCCATATTTAATTATTGTATTTTCATGCCATGTTAGTGTTCTTATAGATTCCTAACATCCATATAATCTTCTAAACATTGTATTGATAAGAATGTACCACAATGATTTTGAACGTCTTGATTCATTTTTCTAGTATCAATCTACGCCACACTTAGGGAATTTTATGAGTTATTCATAGTCCTTATGAAACAATATGAAATCCTTTGGACAATCATTAATTTTTTAGATATTATTCTCATTGCATGGAACATTTTTTTAATGTCATATGTTCTACATGGTAGTTCATTTTATTCTAATATCATATCATTCAAGAGACCAAGTAGTTATGTAAAGATGGTGTCACTCCATCCACTGCGAGTATTCATGTTATATAACTTTATTATATCTGACAATGTTATTTATTTAAAAAAACTTGTATACAATGGTTTCTTAGAACAAATATTTAATTCCTCAAACTAAATTGGACCATCATGAAGGACATATTCAGTTTCCATTGTCATATCTTGCATGTGATCTACATCATCATTTATACTGGTATTCATATCAAACAATTCATAAACCACAGTATTATCCCAATCGATGTTCACATTCCCTTTTTCCCATGGATATTCCAACATTTATAGTTTTGATCTATTCCATGACTACTAAGATTTTATTCCAACTCTTCCAAACTAATATTTCTTGAATAAAAACAACAAAAAACATGTGTAGAGGATTTTAGAAGGGTCGTCTACATACTATCTTGGAATCCTGATGAAATCATTAACTCCATCTATATATTCGTTTGTCAAATGATCAGTGTGAATCCATTTTGGATTCATATCCATCATATTGGGTTTATAAAAGATTAATTTTTTATAATATATAAATAAATACACATAAGGTATTCGTCATCAAAGGTGAACTTTCTAGACAATTCTAATAAGGGAAACTGAACATTTGATTATTTCAAATAATTTTAGCATGTTGAAGAAAATAAGTAATTCATTTTATGAAAAGAATTACTCCACTATGGTAGGTTTTATCCTATGAATTCATTAAAAGGTTAAAGTTATAGACAACTCAGCCTCATCTACTCGTCTCCCAGACATTTATGATTTCATTTTTTTGTTTGACACATCCTTCATCTTTTGTGAACATGAACCTATGATTTCTCAAAATACTCTAAGAAGTAGTAATCCATGGGATGAATAATACATAGAGTATTAAAAGAAACATTAAAGATATGGGGGGTGAGTTTCAAGAAAATAATTTCAATAATGGTCATTCGAGAGATGAGGGTGATGAGGATGACAATTGTCTATAAAGGAGATGGAGTATGAGTCTAAAAAAAATTCCATAATTTATAATATATAAATTTTTATAATTTTTTTATTTTTTTTGAATATGTTTTTTAGAATCCTAATAAATTATTTCATTTAAAATTAATGGTATTTCAAATATTTGAAAACATCTCAAGACTCTTGGGATGTCATATAACCACACCAACCTGTCCCACGAATTCTAGGGAGGTTGTCACATCAAATGTACTGATCCTAAGGATTATAGGTAATCTATATAATACACATTGACCCATCCTTGTGATTATAGAGACATCCTTAAAGAACATGGCATAAAGAAATAATACACATCAACTAGATATATCACAAACAACAGAGAAAAACAGACCAACCCTTGCAATGTATATCTCATTCACATTTAAACACACACACACATATATATAATGGAATTTATAATACACATAATTATATAACAAATGTAGATTTAAATTTTTTTAATGAAAATAAATATAATATCTTCCTAATTTTGAAATCCAGAACTATAATTTGTGAATAAATAATTATAAAATCACCCTTAAATCATAAGTTCAAAAAATGAATATAAAAATATCAATATATATATATATATATATATATATTCCCCAAGGTCCAGGTCGGTGGGTAGCGGCTCTACGCGGTTTCAGTGAGGTCTCGGGTTTGAATATCATCGAGTTGTTTCTTATTGCTGTAGAGTATGAATTTAATTGTATTTCTCCCCCTCCTTAAACTATTTTAAATATAAATATAAATATATATATATATATGTATATATATCTTTATAAAATGAACTTAAATTGATAACAATATTTGTAACCCTTATAGTATAATATCACAACTTAGTAAAATAAATACAACCCCATTCTAATTTTAAAAATAGAGAACTATCAAAAATAAATAAATATGGAATCACCATTACTATGGTATATCAGGAAATAAAATATCAAAATTCTCAACAAATAAAATTTTTGTGAAAAAACTATTACAAGAGAATATTAAAAAAATTTATATAAATAAATTCCCTTACACGAATTTCATAAATTCAGTTTATGATATTTATTCTCCCCATCAAGAGACTAAGAATTCATTTTCTAAATCATTTTTCTCTTTTAGTTATGGATTTTTTATCCAATACCTCTATTTTTTTGTGTGTATCATAAATATTAATTTAATTCATTTATCTATGGAAAAAAGGTGATTCTATAAGATATCAAAATAGTGAGAAAATTACACTTGTGAAGAAAGATGAGATATATATATAGACAATGAAGAAAATTCATTCAAAACCACAATTTAAGAAGCCCAAAATTGGATACCCAAATCATTAGTCAATCGAAAAATGACTCATATTTTTTTCTATTCATAATTTAAAAGAAAAATAGTATACAAGGATCAGACCTCAAATAACTCACGACATAATAGAACAAGAAATCAAAAATAAATCAATAAAGACTCAATGAAAATCACAAGTCCTACCTGACTAGGTTGAAGAAAATACACTTCAGAAACACTAAATGAAAGCAAGCACTGGATATCATATGATGATCAAGAAACTGGAGGCAGTGGAGTGGTGTGATTCTTGATTTGATTCACTAAGGAGGAGCACTGGTAGTGTGTGGCATCTGTAGAAATCTTATGATATCAAGATGGGTTCACAAATGGTTAGGGTTTAAAATTAAATCAGGGAATTTTTATCAGTTCATACAAATATGCGCTAATAAGGATTCCTTTTTAGCTCTTAAATAATAGGCACTGAAAAATGGTATGTTTACGAGCTCATTTTAGTGATAATAATTGTAGGACTTTATCCACGCTAAAAAAGAAAAGATAAAATTCATATTTATCAGCGCTACAGTTTTAGCGCTGATAAACATTAATTTTTCATTTCATTTTTATCACAATTAATGCCACATCATTGTTAGTGTGAATAATGTGATGATAAAGACCTACCATTATCAGTACTTATTAATTATGTTCTAATAATAGATTTTTAATCATAATTATAAATAAAAAATTATATATATATATATTCTTAATAAATATATATAAAAATCAATATGGTAAAAATATTTCTTTTTAAATATATTTATTATAATTTTATAACTTTTTATTTATAATTATAGCAATATTTGTAAACATAAATATTTTTATCTAATTTTAAGTGCATACAAGCATATATGTTACAAATGAGTGAAATTGAAAAAATTAAAAATAATTACATTTTATCAATATTGAAAAATTACATATGTATTGTGGGTGTGTATTATATGTAAGTATGAATTAATTATGTATATATTAAATCAATATAATTCACTTTTGATCATTGTTAAATTGAAAAATCAAACGAAATTCAATTAATATTCAATTACACTATTGAATTAGTTAGTTTTTAATTAATATTAATTTTTAATTATAAACCATTATTCAATAAATATATGAGTATATAATGTAAATCACATATAGTTTTTGTATTATATAAATCCGATGTATATACATTAATATATATATATATATATATTTGTATAGAATTTATTATCATTAATTATAATAATTATCTAACTAATAAAATGCTCAATATTTAATAATTTATAATCCATTTATTCTTTTTTATAAATCAATATTTTATTAAGAAAATTTGTAATTTTTTATTCATAAACTGATTTTTTATTTATTAAAATATTTTATTTTATTTATTGGGACAATTAGGAGTGACAAATAAAAGCATTGCTAAAGGGTAGCCTTTATCACTGCTAGAAATAAAGTTATGATAAAGGTTCCATTTACCAATGCCAAAAAACATTTATAAAGTGTTAAATTTATAATTTCAGTATTTATCTTTGATAAAGACACCATTTATCAGATCTTTTTTGTAGCACTGATAAATACCGAATTTGTTAAACACTGGTTTTTTAGTAGTGAATCCAAGGTAAGGTGATTTATCCCAAATTTCCATTATTTGAGAAATGTTTTATATTATGCACAAATTTTCATTTATATAGTGTATATAATACTTATAAGAAGTATTTTATAAGAATTGTATAATTAATTTTACAATTTATAGTACAATTTCATGTTATATCATTCAAGGTATTTTTATTCAAAGGGTAATAAATTTTTAAGTCTTATTGACCTGATTTCTATATCATTGGGTCATAATCAATATTCACTAACTATGTGTATCTATGTATTTTATATTATTCTATTTCTCTATTTCATATTTTATTTTCTCTTTATCACTAGTGAAATTAAATTTTCATGATAAAATATTTTTCAATGATGGATTTATTTGTTAATAAAAAAATGAAATTGTTAGGAATAATTATCACCCCATCTATTATCACTTTCTATACCATGTACATATTCATTCCTAATATAAATTTTTATGTTTTTATTTCAAAATATAAATATTTTTTTATTATTTACTCTATAATATTCTATATAGAAAATTAGAAATGGATATTTTATAAATCCTCCATTGATGTGGATTGTTATTAAAAATACCTAAAAATATTAAAAATGAATTTAATTTCTGTTTTTTATATTTTATATAATTTAGACCACATTTCTCTACATAAATTTTGTTTATTTTGATTTATTAATTAATTTAGAGTAATTAAAAACTATATTTTAAAGAGGTATTATTGTCACCTTATTGAAAATTAAATTTTCAAAGTTACATGAAACATATTATTTTACAACAACATAAAAAATGTTTTATAAAAACTATTTTTAAGAGTTAACATCATCTTTCCTCCATTTATCCGAAAAGTATATCACTTATAGATTTTTTTTCATGAATCACCCTCTTGGTTATCACATTATATAATTCCATTGAGTGATTGAATTTTTTATTAACTAAACCAATTCTTGATTGCATCTTATGTGACACCATTTAAAAATTTTACATTACACATCATACATTGATGGGTTTTTATAAGAATATATATCTACTGATGCACATATTATAAAATATGTTGTAATGAAATTCAATAATTCAAATTCCAAAAATTTAACATTTTCAGGGTAACTATCAAATTTTTAGGTTTTTAGAATAATTTGAGCTTAATTTTAAAAATATAATAATTCTTTATTTGAAGTGATTTTTTTTATATATATGTCATAAAAAATAATAATATAATAGAAATTAAAAAATATTTTTCATAATTACATGATTTAAGGGTTTCATTTTATTTTATTGGACTATCTACTAATCTAAAAAATAATGGGCCAAATGAAACATATAGGTGGGGCAGGGAATCATTGAATGGTTTTGATAAATTTTGAATATGATACTATATCTCACAAATAATTGGAAGTATGTGATGAAATTTTAAGAAGAGATATCAAAGAGGCCGATGAATAATTTATTCATCTCTGGATGCTCAGGATTCATCCCTTTTAAATTCCATTAACGTATGGAAAACAGAATGATTGAAATTAGAATAAGATATCAGGACAAAAAAAATTCCTCTAATAACTCTTTACTAATAATAGAAAAATGTGTCCCGTGAATATGATATTTTGTTTGGGTATAGAAATGAAATATCTAATTAACATCAATGAATATGACATTCCATTATTATTCCATTTAAATGGAAATTTTTTTTTGATAATCTGAAAGAAAGATCAGGGGGGAACAAACCCCCCCTATTGCCTACAATTTTTTCCCTCCACTATGTTTTCAAATATTTATCCATTTTTAGAAGATAAATTGAAGTTTATCTATTGTATTGTTTTTATATAATTATAATATATAATAATTTGATATTTATATGACTATTTATTCTCAATTTCATGTTTTCCAACTATATCCTTCTCATCACTAATAAAATAGAGAAGTAACCTTGAATATTTTTGAGGGAGGGAGTAGTGTATATTTAAGTTCATTTTATTTAATGGTATCACTTATTTTATTCTGATAATTCATTAATGGTTAAACTAATTGGGCTAAAAAATATCCCATTTTTTCTTATAATCCATTTTATTCTTCCTTGTTTATACAAACATACATACATAGATACATATGTACATTAAAAAAATACATAAATACATATATAAATACAATCATAAAACCATAAAAATATATATACATTCTATAACTTTTATTTATATTTCATTCATATAGTGATGTTTGAATTGGATTGTGTTTGTCTACAAAGTGGAAACATAGTTGACTTTATGAAAAATATTATCTCATAGGAAAATGTATTGGTGTTGGTTAGTAACATTTTTAATGGGGGTGTAGTGTGATAGGTCATGAATACATCACCAAATAGATTACTTAGATATATAATTCTAATGAAAAATGATAAAAACAATTTGAGATCCTAATAATAATATTATATTTCTTGTTAACCTCATTATGTGTTTTAAAAAAAAAATAAGTTTTTAGATGATATATAGTTATGTATATATATTTATCGTATTCATTTTACAAAAACTCGATTTTTAAGTTTGTTTCACAATATATTTTTATTTAATATAACAGTGTCAATAGAGAATGAGTTATGTATAAGTGTATTTCCTATGAGGTTGAACCAAAGGTTAAAATTATGATACCTTCATATGAAAGATATGTTCTCTAATTTCCTTACTAGTGGAATTAAAACCCCAGTACCCATAGGGTGATAAAAACCAAGCTTTGTCCATATTATTCCTTTATATTTATTTTTTATTTATCATTGAATAAATTTATTTTTGTTTCATTTTTTACTTCATTGAATGTTTTAAAGATTTAGTATGTTAAATATTAACCTGATACCATCACTATTCAAAATTATTTAGGTTGAACATTTCCTTTGTGTTTTATTCCCTTGTCTTCTTAGTATATTTTTGAAAAAATTATGGGTTGTTAAATTTACATTTGTAAGGAGTGTCAAACAGTTTAGGAGTATGTTTTCTCACATTTTTTTCATCTTTTTTCGAATTTTTGGCTTCATGTAATTTCCATTATCATTTTCAGTTTTGGTTTGATTTGAAGATAATTTTTATGATTTTGTTTAAAATAATGGATTTATAATTACTATTGATGTGAAATTTTCTTCTTGAATTTTATTTTCCATACTTTTTATACATTCTAATAATTTTTTATATCCATTATCATGAAAAAAACTCAATGTATTTTTCCCATTCTATAATATTCTAAATAATTTTAACATATTTTTCTTATTACTCACACTTTATTGAGAGAAAAATGTATTTTCTCTCTGAAACAGAACATGAAACCTCTTATCAATAAATGTTTTGAAGATCAAAATTTTTTTATGTGATTGAGGAATTTAGATAGCTAGAAACATTTTTCATTTTATACAATTCATTACATATACCATTATTTTTCCTTTAGAATCCATAAATTTTAATATAGTTTTAGGCCACATTAAAAGATAAGTTTTACTTAACTACATTCACTCCTAATATATTTACATGGATATTTCATTTTAGAGTGTGGGGAAGGGAATTTCATGTGTTTTCTTGGGATGTAATTCACAATAGGGTGGTGTGATGTTTGTGTCCTCATTTTAGGAATTTTATAATTGGAATGAGTCAATATTCATTAATCTTATTTCAAACCATGATTTTGTCTAATAAAATGAAACATTGAAAAAAAGTCAGGAAAAAAGAGATGAGAATTAATTAATCATTATAATTAATTCTGTGACACTAGTACCTCATAAAAATCTAGTGCATAAATTTTAGTTCATTCAATTTATTTAATTGATTCCTCATTCTATTTGACAAAAATATAAAAATATAAAAATGGGGGATAATTAGGAGGAAATCATTCATTTCATCATTTTTTTATTCATATATCCTTACAAAAAGGACAAGCTGTGTATATTTTAAAATTAAAATTACGTGAACATCCTCTTTTGTTTTCAAATAGATATTCATGTATGAAACATAATATTTTTACCTAAAATTTTTTGTATTATATTTTTATATTTTTTTAACAAAAAACATTAGTTTCATGAAAAATATTGAATACCCTAGTATGCTGACACATAGTCCGATCATGATACAGGCCGGAGGGTATTCTTGATCCCCATGGGTTGGAAACTTGTACCTTAAAGAACACAAGATTAAAAAGGGAAATATTTTTACAAAAAATAGTGGATGAAAAATCATACATGTTAGTATGAAGACACTTATTATGAATAATGTACCACAAATAAGTAGGTTAAAAAATACTAAATTAATACATCATCAAAATATAAAACATATGAAAAACAAAGTCCTAAAAAACCCATATAATAGGTGGATCAATTCTCCACCAGCTACCTCCATCATTTTAGATCCCACAAATCAAGTAGACTCACAACATCTAAGTAGAACATTCCATTTTCTTGTACCTAGAATAAGATAATAGATAAAATCCTGAATGAAAAGGTAGGGTGTGAGAAAAAGATCCCAGTACGATACCACTAAATATTCCACAACCAATTGAATAATAGTAAACCATTCATGCTTCACATTTAAATAAAAAAAGGCATGAAAATTAATTTAAATATATTCAAGATTTCATTGTTTTAGATAAAAATATTATTGATATGTCAAAACTATCTTAAATGAGAATTTTATATAAGAAATTTATATAAAATTATTAGGATGAATAAAACAGTTCTATAATCAATGACATATATAATAAAGCCAAACAAAAAAAATAAATCACCATACTCAAAATCCATAAGTTACGATAGTTTATATAAATTGGATACTCCCATTTCTCAATAATTACCATAGATTAAGAGGGGAACACCAGCTCAAATAAAAACCCAATAGGGGACCCATTACAAGAAATAAATCTATACACCATTTGGGGCCCCATCTCGGGAGATCATGGTGAACTAGGTTTAGTTAGTGTTATCATCCTCAATCTATTTTTAGGGAGTCAAAGTCCTATCATTCTTATCCAAATCACTAACTAACTATAGTATATCACATGGACTTCCTAAATAATACATCAATCAGGGTAAAATATATAATTTTAAAATATTTCATTAGTCACACTACAATTTCCCAATTTTAGTTTCAATATTCTTTTTCATTTCAAAACGGAATCATATTTTTTTCATAAAATTCATTCCTTTTCAAATCATCTTTAAATTTATGATAATTTTCTCAATAATCAACATCATATAATTTAATCAAATCCACATTCAATTAAAATAATAATGTTTCTCAAAATCCACCAAAAAATTTCAATTCCATTGAAATTGGGGGGTTTTCATTTTTTAATTACATTTTAAAATAAAAAATTAAACAATATAAAATAATGGTTTTCAAATTAATTAGAAACTCATTTCAAATAAATCATGGAACATAGGGTTATAATTTTCGGGTAAAAAACTTATGGAACCATCTACCTTTAGTCAAATGATCAATTAAACCATCCCAAAGGGAACACGAATGAGAATAGATGTGAAGAATATCATGAAATTAAATATAGAATTAATATTAATCAATACATAGATTATTCCCTTCAACAACATGATGATATATCACATTCTAATGAGGAGAGACGAGGTGATCGGAACAAACTAGATGGGGTAGGAAAACGCACTAGAAAGAGATCGAATGTAATCATTGGTTCTTCCATCTTCCAATAAAAGGGGTTAATGGATCCAAACTCACATATTGAGTGCCTTAAAAGAACAAGGAATTGTATTAGGGTTGAATGGGGGTGTTTAGGTAAAAAAACTATAAGTCCTTTTATTTTTAATGAAATATTTTAGGAAATTAGAACCACAAACACTGTTTACTATACAAGATGAAAAATTAGTATTAACTACATTCCGTATCCATGTGACCCTATTAGAATTATAGATGGGTTTAATATATTGTCCATATGTCTAGTTTAACTATGTGTGAACCTTGAAAACCCACACTATCAAAGTTTGAACTATTTGGAGGGATGGTTATACAGTTTGGAAAAAACATGCGCCCCCTTCTAGTAGATGAACATTGGTCAGACAGTTTACTGGACCGAATTTCATAGTTTTCCCTAACCACACGACGATCATGCACCAACCCAAAAAAGTTTAATTTTTTTAAATATTTCACCCAATGCAACATGAAACAATCCCCAAAGAAATTATGATCAAAATAAGAGTCAATGATTAACTAAAAGATGGTAATGAGATTCTAAAGCCTCCCAACTATAAATAATTTCTTTCCCTATAAATCATATCAAGAATATTCCATTTCAATCATATGAAAACACTAATCTCTAATAATTACATATCACTCCCATGTATCATGAAAATCAGAACCATGCTGTTGTGAATCCCAAACCAAAGGTATCATATTACAATGAAGTACCTTTTTTTCATAATCAATAATCTCCACTAGATGGTTATTCATAGAAAAATAGGGTTCAACAGTAAGATATTCCCAGCTCAGGACTTGAGAAGGGTTATAAATATAATACATAATATATGATACATATTTTTTTGTATCGATATAAAATATGGTATAAGTGCCAAATGATATGATGCTTTCGTGACTGACGCAGCAATAACAAAAGGACCCAAAAAATGGTGTAATATTTCCTCATTTCCCAAGCCTTCATTGAACAAGCCGAGGTGAAACTATTGAGAGAATATAGTCATAAATATAAAACTAAAATAGTCTTTAGTGATGATCCGAATATGATTTATAAAGTCTTTTTCCCCTCAAAATTCTATGATAAATAATCAGAATATTCCCATTCATCTCTTAGATCAAAAACAGTCCAAACAAGTAATCTTTACCAATCTCAGGATAACAATGAATATAACTTTAATACCTACAATATCAGTCTTAAAAAAAATCCATTAAAATTACATCCTTGTAAAAACATTTGTAATCAAACTCAACTAGTCCCAAATGGAAAGCCCTAGCTCCATAAATGTTGAGAACTCAAGAAGACAGCATGTCCTAAAGGATATATATTGATTATTATTTCTGGAAATCCATTTGTGGATGTTATATAATGATCAAATATAACTACGAACCCATCACCTTCTTAAGGCCTTTACATAAATGATATCTAAAATGGGGATCCCTATTAGAGACTACAAAATATGGAACTCTAGGAGAAGATAAAATATATTTCATATAGAGAGTTCTCAAATAAACAAATTTGGGTGTATCTAGAATTTTCAAAAAGTTATCCAATTTATCCAACCTATTAATCATAATACAGATTTCATTATTCTATTAATTTGTATGAAATAATCCAAAAATAATGTCCAGAGATTTTTTGTCCCACTTCCAAGTCACTAGATTTTATTGATTAAAATTCAATGGTTTCTCATGCTAGGATTTGACTTGTTATTAATTAAAACAATAAGAAACAAGTTAAGTGATTTATAATCTCAAACCAAGATAAAAAAAAATATATTTTATATCATAGATCATATTTTTTGTACCTGGGTGCACTACCCACTAGGGTTATGAAAATACCCCTTCACACGATTTCAAATATTCAATGGTACAACATACCGATTTGGGATACATATTCTACCCTCTCAAGATAATGACCACTAACTAAAGGTCTCCCCACAATAAAAGGGTCACAAATTCCATAGAATACAGAATTATTCTACTTCTCTTTAGGAATCATCTCAAGCAGAGTAGAAGTGATCTAAAAATTATTCAAAACAAACTTTTCTAAATCCCCTCTGAGTCCCAAATGCAACTGATTAGAGAGATCCATCATATTCCACTCCTATATTGATTCCTTCATGGTTGAGTTTGAGATTTTCCTACTAAAATAACCAGTGATAAAATTAACCTTAACATGGTGTAGGTAACTTCAAAATCTAATGATTGTAGGTACTCTACCCAATGTCGATGTTAGAGATTCAGATATTTTTGAGATAATACATGACACAATATTTTTTGGTTGGAATAAATGGTGAACCATTATATGATAAGGTGACACTGCAAATTATATTGACCATGAATCATGGATATGATTTCTAGATCATGGGTTAGATAGTTAATAGTTTCTGGTCTAATATTTCTAGAACTATTGGCTATAATTGGATCACCCTCTATAAGGACACAACCCATATATAAAATTAATGAGTTATAAAACAAAACATAGACATAACCAGACTCTATAAGATTCAACACCTATGTATAAGTCAAAATATATTTCAACTAATCAAAATAATTTTGACATTTGACTTCCCATTAGTACTTCCCTCCTTTCCCAGTGAGAGTGGTCATCAGAGAAGTCAACATTAATAAATTCTTAATGAACATATGATAATATCTTGAAAAGCCCAAGAATTTAAAAATCCAAACAACATTACATGGTTTCTCCCATGTCATCAGAAATTTCACCATCCTCTGATCATATAAAATACCAAATTCCAATACCAAATTTCCTAACAACTTGAATTATTGAATCCATAAATTATATTTCAAAAGCATCACATAAGGTTGGTGATTTTCAATACCTCTAGAACTACTTCAAAAAGACACAAATGATCCTTAAATGTTTTGGAGTGAACCATTATATCATCCAAAAACACTACAATGAACAAGTCAAGTTACTTGTATAATATCATGTTCATCAACACCATGACCAATGTATGATCATTGGTCAGAATAAAAGGCAGAAAAAGATATTCATAATGGCTATACCTACTCTTGAGGGTGGTATTCTGGATGTTATATTCTTTAACTATTAACTGGTTATAACCAGATCAAATATCAATCTTTTGTTACCACATCACTACTTTCAAATTGTCAAAAAATCATCAATTTATGGTAACAAATATTTTTTTATTACCCTATCATGATTGTGTTTTTGGTAATCAAAACAATGGAAAAGTGTCCCATTATCATTTTTCACAAAGAGAACATGTGTAACCTAAGGTGAAACACTCAGGTGTATAAATACTTTTTCTAGTATATTATTCACCTAATTTTTTCAACTCCTTCACTTCTACTCGTTCCATATGGAAAGAAGGAATAGACACTGGATGAGTACTAGGAACAAAATCAATGGATAAATCCACCTCTCTATCATTTGTAAATCTAGATAAATAAAAAAACAAATCAAGAAACATGAAAATAACTATAGGGAGATTACTGATATAATATTCCTTCTATATGTAAAATGAATACATTGTTACTACCCTACCCAAATCTAGAAAACAAGGTTTGACTCTACATGGCCTTGGGTTTTTTCTCCCTGGAACACATGACACACCCCATATAGAGAATGTATAAGTGACCTAATGAAGATAAACATAGATCCCTTCCTTTTGATAAATCATCTAATCCACCCCAAGAATTAATTAAATAGGTTTAATGTTGAGAACTAGAATATTAAAAGTAAGCTCAATCTCTAATAGACAGAAAACAAAAGAGGGAAAACAAAGACCATTCTCTCTCTTCATTCCAAGTGGCATATTAATATCCTTATCATAAGATAAAGGATATATATGAATAAAGTATTCATTAAAGATGAGGCTATAGTGATAGTAATTATCAACGTCACTTGACTAGTATTATATTCCTAGGGAGACTCTTCCACGGTGTGAAAAAAGATTCATTCCAAATACCTAGGGATAGAAACATTTACTTATTGTAGCTTAAGATTGACCATAGTACATTTAGAATATGATGATAATGATCCAATATGTGTATCTAAAAATACATGATAGAAATTCGTCAGTTGACCTGAGCATCTGAACAAATTATAGGGTTTAGGAGCCTCAGTGAAAACCCATCTTAAATTCCCAACCATGCCACAATAAAAGCATGTCATAGGTCCAATTCCATTAGCTAAAGTATTTTTGGAATTCTATTGTGTATAGAACCACCACAAGGATCATCACACTTTATCATTACTTTAAATGACTTAATAACATCTATTGGGAGAAAAAGGAACATTCATCAACCCTGAATTACCATACATGTCAGTGTCAACCAACAAATCTCCAACATATGTAGTTAGATTATACAAGAACACCTGGGACCTGATATATAATCAAAGCACCATATTAGATATTAAATAATTCATACTTTTGTTAATTAATACCTCCGGAGAAAACTACACATGTTTGAAAAAAATGGGTTTTAAGCAATGTCATAGTCTTGTCACCCTACTAGTGGCTGAGAAAATCCATTGATTTCACCAAGACCATAAATTCTAGATAAAATCAATCATTGAAAAGTTCCCTAAAATATTTCCACTCTAAGACATTAGGTTTTTGACATTCACCATTAAATCCACCATCTCATACTAGGCCCTTCTACTATAAAGGTATCACACTTTACCAATATAGCTTCAAGAGTTACCAGGAACATAAAAAGTAGCTCAATAATTTTCAAGAAGTACTTACACTTTTGAAATAATTAGATCCATGTAAAGATGGTGAATAATGATGAATAAGATCTTAATAATTATTCATAGATTAATCCCTTTGAGGTTCCAATACTGGATATTGAGTGGGAATGATTTTATGTACCTATCCCAGAATTTGGAATGTACAAACCATTATCTCAACAAGACTCTGATCCACTAGATAATTTTCCATTTTTGGATCACGATAAGCTTCCTCCTATGTCCTATTCAAATATATTCTCTAAGTAATAATTATAAAAAACATCAAAAAACTAAACTAAAACATTAGTAATGATATATAGATCATCAACCCAAATAATAGATACATGAATAACAATTCAATCAATAGATTTAAAGACATTTATTTCAATAAACTAAAATAAATGTTTGAAAAACTAATAGAATCAGATCAAATTATTCCTAAAAGAAAATTTCCAAAGACACCCATTGTGACTTAAGGTAATATCATTCATTTTAGGTCTCACAAATCATGTATAACCACCACCTCTAATTTTTTGCTTTCTGTTTCTTGGGCCTAGAATAAGATAATTGAAAATATAACAATTCCAAAGGTTGGGTGTGAGAAATAGGTCCCAACAAGATACTACTAAGGATTCCATAATAAATTCTTAAATAATAAACCTTTTTGGATTCAAATTTTAATAAAACAAGGCATCGAAATACCATTACATATTGTCAACAAAAATTATTCCAGATAAAAATGATTTAAGATATTCCAAAATATTATTAAATTATCATTTTATAAAAATAATTAATATAATACAGTTGGAATGAATAACAAATTTATATAATAATTGACATTTATAATCAAGTTAGGTATATTGAAACCAAATTCCATGATCATATGGACTTAGTTACATTAGTTTATGGAAATAAGATCCCTACACATCTCAATCATCATAACAGTTCAAGATAGGTGTGAACACTAAAATAAAAAACCAATTAATGGAACAATTACTAGAAATAAATATGCATAGCATTAGTGGTCCCATGATGGATGATAATTATGAAAATGGTTTAGTAATTGTTATCATCAACAAATCCATTTCAATGGAGTAAGAGTCCTCGAATGATTTTCTAAATCACCCACTAACAACCCAAGATAACATTTTCTTCAAACAACAAATCAATAAATTGTGGGGAAATATATCATAACAAATCATTTCATCATTTTATTTTCAATTTCAAAATTCTATATTCAACATGATATTTCATTTTAAAACCAAATAATATATTTTCATCAAACTAATTCCTTCTCAAATTATATTTAATTTTAAAGCAATTTTCCCATGAATAAACATCAAATCATTTCATAAAATTGCATTTCAATGAAAAAAATCATTTTCCCAAAATCCACCCAATAATTTCAATTATATAAAAATTGGGGGGGGGGGTTAAAAATTTTGTACACATTTGAAATATAAAATAAAATCATCTCAAATAAGGGGATTTAGATGAATTTAAAACTCTTTTAAATTAAATCATTCAATATAGGATTTCAATGGTAGGGTAAATCATTATGGAAGTAGATACCTATAATAAAATTATAATAATCTAGAACAGATACTGTCAGAGATGGTACTAAAATCATGTACTTTACATTTTTGGATTTGATTTTGTTCATTGTGTCCCATTTTTTCCATCCAAACCATAAAAATTAAATTGAAAAATTGGATCACTTAAATTCCTGAGGAAATTTATAGGTTTAGAGTTTTATATAATTAAAAAATTATTATATATAATAAATATCCATGTAATAAAATAATCATTTATCCTAAATGACTCATATTTTCTTATTTAAAATTTATACATCATCATCATCATATGAAATTACTTATAGACATAATTCAAACTACCTTATTCATTACAAGACAGGGAAAATGAAACATTAGATGTGTGAGAAAACAATATTAGTACGGTTAAATATAAGAAATAGAAATTGAATGCCATAAATGACAATAAGAATTTCATAAGGGTACAATGAAATAATCAAAGTGCATGAGAGAATCATAATATAAATAATACACATCAATAATAAGATCATAAAATATTAACACTAGAAAAAAGAAATAGTCATTAGAATCAATAATCATGAGCCATGTGATATCAATATTGATCATAAGAAACATTATAAAACCATATCAATCATAAAAAAACATTTTTCTTTCATGGAGATTTTATTTTTATAACTCATGTTAATCCTGTATTAGAAATAAATAGATCCTAGTTAAATACATAAGAGAAACGCTCAGATAACCCCTCATTATTGCCTCTCAAGAAAAGGTAAATTACCCGATTCATTGGATCTCTATCTAGTTCACCCCATCATATAATATGTAATGAGATGATTAGACAATATCTGGGAAACCATATCAAATAATCCGTAATATCCTCACCCAACACAATCTGGGTAACCCCATCATATAATATGTCTAAGAACAACAACATGAATAAAGTACATAGATAATTAATCACAAAACTCATTAAAACAACAATTATTTTTTATTACCTTATTAACCCATGGAAAATAAATTAGTTTCATGTCAATCTCTTTTAATCATGTTTAACCCATCGAAAAGAAACACGTTCCATAACATTTTAATTGAATAATGATTAACCTTTGTAAATGAGATGAGTTTTATAACAATATCATTGTAACAATATTAATAAAACCAAAGAAATAATGAGTATGGAACAATTTTAAAATATCCATAATGTGTCGTATAAAAATACATGGGTTGTTTAATTTTATGAATGTAAATACCATTATAATATTATTAAAAATATTCTTAAGTAAAATATTCATTTCGTTTTCAAAATCACTTTTTTAAACATAAAACATTTTGAATATCCCGTTCATTGAAAACAAATTATAAAAACTACGAATTTACATAATATTAAGATAATGATTTTTTAAGACAAATATTGTAATATTTTAATGGAATATTCAATGAAATGATGGTCATGTAAGTGGATAATTTCATACATTCCATAAAGAACATTCATTTTATATGGTAAAGAGGTTTGAGAAGGTCCTTGTTTAGAAAGCGATAAGAGAATTACTTTTCTTTTTTTAAAAGGAAATATGAGTAAAAATTAATTTAATATATAATTTTTGTATTGTGAAATTTTTTTTTTATAAAACAGGGTTTTCGGTGAAAATATAATTTCGATCGAAGAGATAAATGATGTTAGATTTTATTAGAATATTTTATAAATTATTTTAAGTACCAAAGAGTTTCAAATTGGTAATAGTAATTTAAAATATCATGAATAAACATAGTTTAAGAAAATTAATAAGTTTTTTTAGACATGGCTCATAATATCTCATCATTAAAAACATAATCATAAATAATCCCCATAAAAGACGATATTATAACTTAATATTCTTTAAAATTTTGTAACAGTGAATCATAATCCCCATGAAATAATAAGATTAAATGAAACTTATAATATCATTGAAATAATAATATCCATGATATTATATATCAAAGGGTATGTATATACACCTCATAAAATAAAATAGGTGTATTACATAACAAATGACTCAAAGATGGAAAATTGAGAGAAAACTCCCTTACCACTTTGGTAACTTTGAAACCCTGAACCCTGTGAACGAGAGACCCATAAAATGATATTAAAATATCCATAATTTTAATGATAATAATAATAAATTAAATTAATATTCATTATATACATATAAGAATAAAAAAATTGGGGAATATGACATATATTTCATTGAAATAAAAGCGAGATTCGAAAACCCTTGCCTTGAGTCTGACTTGTCACGTGCCTCTTTTTATTCCTAAATAATGAATTTTTGTTAATTATTAGTTTTAACGACAAATTTCTTCATGTTTATAATTAATATTATTTAACGTATTAACATGTTATTAAAAATTAATTATTCAATTAATTTTACATCGGATGTTTGGACCATATTCGTCTTGTTTGTCAAAAATGACTTAGGTGGGTTGATTATGATCAAAGAGGTTATTATTTAAACATAAATAGAATAATAATCTTGAAATAGTTATAATATTTATAAATAAATTAATATTGTGAAAAAAATAATGGAATATTCTAATGAAAAACGAATTGATAGAACAATCATGGAGATGGTAGGCCGTACATTAGCATGAGTAACATTTCCATTTTTCCATGATCATTATAGAAAGAAGGTAAGTAATATTTTATCATTAAATAGTGATAATTTTATCATAAATACCATATCATTTAAATATATATTCTTATTTATTTACTTTTATTTGTGGTAGTGAAAACATGAATCACAATACATTAAAGAGGTGGTAGTCCATAGGTCAATGAACGACGCTATATTTTTTTTGTAGTGACTGAACAGATAAAAAGAAAATTAGATAATATATTTATTGAGTAAAAAATATGTGACTAATATCATAAATATTTAATGTATATCACATATATTTTTTATCTTTACCCACTTTAACTTCCATGTATCATAATAGAAAAAACTGAATCACATCACCTTGTGAGATGGTAGCCCACCGTACACACAGGCGACATTATTGTATAACTTACAGAATAGAATGTAAAAGGGTGTATAAAATATAATGAATCCATAGTTATAATTATGTTATAAATATAATATATAATTTTTATTTCTATTTTCATACCCAACTGTGATAATTGGTAGTGGCAAAACGAATGACATGGTTTTGCGAGGCGGTGGTCCACCACACACACAAATGATGATTTTACGAACCATTTGATGGAAGTGTGTGTGGTTGTATGTCTCAAAGTTAACATAAAAACATATAAATATAATTAAGATACTTAGTTTGTTATACCATCATGTTATAATAATAATTTTTGTAGGTAGAGAAATGAATAATATAAAAATCCTCACTGAAGAACGTTACCTGCTCTTTGAGTATCCTCCTTAGGTTTCCACCAAAGGCCTCCATAGCTCTTATTTATGCCAAAAAAAATTCTTATAAGATTTTTTTGGGGAATTTTGGAGGTTATTTTGTTACTTATTGGCCTAAATAAATGGGTTTATGTTTTCAATAATGGAGGAGACTGGGTGGCATTTTATAATTGGGGTAGGCGGTACACTTGTAATTGTTTTGAAAGAGTGAATTTCACCCATGTTTTTTATGTCACGAGGACCTAATATTGGTCCACTATATATAATATAATGTAATAGGTACATATAAGGAAATAAAATTAGTTTTAGAAAATTTTAAGGTCATTTTACACCTTATATACTATGTTTATCAAGTAAGTAAACTTTTTTTACCTTTATCATTGTAATTAAGTTTAGATATTTTCACTAATAATTATGGTAAAAAATTAACTGAAACTTATAATAAAATATAAATAATAATTATTCAAAAATATTTAATCCATTTATTTAAATTAAAATCACATAATTTTAGGATTATAACTCTAAACTAATCTCACAGATGTGGCAAGATAATGTGTTTTTAAGAAGAGTAATTTTTTGAGAAAAACATGATTCAATAATAACTCAATGAATAATAAATATTATTTTATTAATATATATTAATATTTAATGATATAAAATATTTATATTTAATTTTAAAAATTCCCCAATATGTATTTTTTTTAAATTAATTAAAATGGATAAACATTATGCATTTTAAAACATTTTTTTTAGAAAAACCCGTTTTTAGACACAAAAATAACCTTTTACTAAAACCCAATATAAAGTTGATTAAAAGTAATTAATTGGATTAAATATATATAAATAATACATATTTTACTTGAAAAATATTCAAAAAAACATTGGGAGTTTTAAATTACATATTTTAGTGAAAATAAATAAGTTTTAAAAAAAATCGGTGCTTTTTAGTATTAATTGAAAAATCAATATTTTCTGAAAAGTACCAAAATGTAATCCAAGGTAAATTTTGATATTATGAATCCAAAAATAATGTTTATTTTATCAAATAAATTTTATATAATTTAAAAAAATATATTTTAATATTTTATATTAAAATCAATAACAATCATTTTTGAAGAAAACATATTTTTGAAGAACAAAATCACTTTACGAAAAAATTATTGATTATTTACTAATTTTTTTAATAAATTATATTCAATAATAATTATATATATTTATTTATTTATTTATAAAATTTATAAATTAGTTAATAATATTCATATCCTTCAATTTAGCTGCTAAGTAATATATATCATCGGTCATTTAAGTTCGTTGTTGCTTGTTGAATATGTTATTGAAAATAAAAATATATGTGTTGTGTGTAACAAAAGATAAAATGAGTATTGTATGTAGTGAAACCTGAAAATATTTTTTCATGTAACATAATATAAACTCAGATTTTTATATACTTTATGTTATCGAATATACTTTTCTTCTTATAAAATCACATGTTGTTACATCCACCCCTTTTAATAAATCGTGTCCTCACAATTTGAACTTTATCTCAGTAATCAAAGGATGGACATTTCAAAATACCTTTTTGGACCCATTTCATAAAAAGGGATAATAAAATGCCCTCTTAACAATATAGAAAGGGAATTACAAAGGCCATATGGAATGACACATAAATAAGTTTTCAAATCGGATAAATGGGTGGGAATGGATGAAACCAAAAATAACTATAGAGGGATATTGAGACCATTGATCAGAAGATGGAGGATGATAAATAGAAAGTTAAGGGCCTAGAAACCTTAAATCTATGATAATAAAAAAGTCCATAGGTTGATTAGAATTTAAGGTACTAGGATAACAATTTTTTTCAAGATCCTTTACCTAGATTTGATGAATTATCATTCCATATAGAATAATAGAATATAAAAATATACTTATATTATGAGTATAATTTCATCATTCAATCAGTTTTCTGAAGAATATCATTTTTCATCCCACGATGTGTATTTAGGATGAATTTTTCATGCATGAATCACAATTTTTTTTAAAGACAACATGACTATAAAAGGGATAACAAGTTATTCCTATTGTCCTTAAACATTATCCAAAACTAAAGTGGTTAGCACAAGGTAAGATAAATCCCGAATGAATAAAAATTCATACATGAACATAAAAATTTCAAAATTAATACCCAAATTTCTTATGAAATAATTCTATATATTAATATACTTAAAATTATTCAAACAACATATCATGAAAAAGTTCAAGACCCCAGATTAGAAGGATTTAATCATATATTATTCCATGAAAAATCAACAATTATTCCTCAAATAAAATTCCATATGTTTGGGAGATAAAATTAATCTTTACCTATAAAGAATTTTATATTAACCTGGACAATGCGTAGTCCAGTGGTAGGTGTGAAACCCTTATCATCCTCTCATTATGAGTTCAAGCACCACTACATTTATGGATGCAACGGGTTGTTAACCAACATATGGTATATCCTTTTTTTTCAAACATGAAAAATAATTCATCCCTAAATAACTCTTCATGATTATTAGAGGGGTTACAAATACATGTAGCCAATAAAACCTTTCAAAAATGTCATTAATTACCTCAAAATTTTTACTACTTAAAACCATCAAATAAGGGGTATAAGACTTTGAACATGTGATCAACCTCAATCTTATATAAATTTGATGGTTCTTATAACTCTTATGATATCCTTCAATAAATTCATACTAATATCCATAATTATCTAAACCAAACTCTGATACAAACTATAATAGCCTAGAACCAGCACTCCCAGATCCAGTGTAGAAATATTAAACATTACATTTCAATATTTGATTCAGATAATTGTCTCCCATTTTTTTCAATCCAATCCTTAGAACATCAAAAAGAAAAATTAGAGCCCCTACGTTTTGGTGGAAATTTTATTTAAAGAGTTTTATAGAATAAGTACATACTCCAATATTAACAATACCCATGTAATCAAATGATAATTTCTCCAATTTAACCTAGCTTTCTTATTTCACATTAATTCATCATCATCATCATACGAAATACCTTATAGAAATAATATGTTCGACCCTATTCTTTATAACATGTGGAAATTAAAACACAATAAGGGTGAGATCAAATGATCCCTAAGGTTAAACATAAGAATTAGTAATACACCTTCATCAATGAGAATAATATGTTCATAACGTTATTCCAAAGTAATTAGATTGCATGAGAGAATCATAAAAGAATTCATACCCATCAATAACATAATAATAAAATATGAAAACATGGAAAAGGAAAGAGTCATCAGAATCAATAATGATGAGCAATGCGATATCAATGTCGATCATAAGAATCATTATAATCCCATATCATGTATAAAAAAATATGTTGGTATCTTGGAACATTTTTCATCATAACTCAGGTTAAACTCGTGTTAAGAAAAACTAGAGCCCAGTTAAATCCATAGGCATAACCTTCAGGTAACTCCCTCCTTTTTACCTCTCAATACAATGTACATTACCCAATGCATTAGAGTGATATTTAAGAATCCACGTCATGTAAACTGAAACAAGTTCACCTAGAGAAATATAAGCCACCACATCATATATGTTATAATGGGACCACCCAATGTTATCTAGGCCGCCCCATTATATAATATGTCCAATTAAAATGACATGAATAAATTATTAAATGCGTTAAAAACCATACAAAAATTAATTAATCATTTAAAACCAGATTAACCAATTTAAAATAAATTTGTTTCATGTCAGCCTATTTGAAATATGATTAAACTGTAGAAAAAATGGGTTCCATAATAATCTCATTGAAATATGATTAACCCATGTAAAAGAGATGAGATTCATAACAATCTAATAGAATATATATAAATCCATCCAAAAAAGAATGAGGATGGTATCATTAAAAAATATAAATAATGGATCATAAGTATAAACATGGATTGTTCATGTTAATGAAAAAATTACCTTAATAATAATATTCTAAACATTCAATGGAATATACGTATAAATGATGTTCATCTTGGTGGGGAATTCAATAATGGTCATAATGAATATTCATTTTTCATGGTAAAAAGGATAGAAAAGTTCCTTGTTTAGAAAGTGAAAAGAAGATTCCTTTGAAAAAAATTAAAGTAAAATATGTGTGAAAATTAAATTAATAATTAATTTTTAATATTTAAAAAAAATAAGAAACATTTTTAGAATTAATGGTTTTTTAATAAAATAGATTTCTAACCAAAGAGGGAAGTGAAGTCATATTTTCTCAAAAAACATTATCAATTATTTTAAATTAAAAAGATTTGAAAAATGGTACTATTAGATAAAAATATAATTAATAACCATATGAGAATAAAAACTAATTAGTTTCATGAGATACAGATCATACACACTCGTCATTGGAAGAATAATCATAAACAATCCTGATAAGTAGTGAGATTGTAACATAAGACTCTTACAACTTTTGTAACATTTAATTTTAATATCTATAAAATAATTACATTAAATGAAACATATCATATCCTTAAAATAAGTTGATTCCTGATAAAAAATTTAAATTGGGAGTTATATAAACCTCATAAAAGAAGATATGTGTGTAACATAAGAAACATCTCAAAGAAGGTAAATTGGGACAAAAACCCTTACTGCTTTGGTAATGTTGAAATCATAAACCCTATGAAAGGGAGATACTAAATTTGATATCTAAATATAAGTAAATTTAATTTGAGTAATCATAAAATAAAATCAAGGTAATTGTATACTACTGACAATAAAATTATGTGGTTAATATATCATATATCTCATAGAAATAAATGTGTGATGAGAAAACCCTTACATTGAGTCTGACTTGTCACGTATGCATTTATATTTATGAATAGTAAAATTCTGTTAATTATTAAATTTATTGAGTTATTTTTTCAGGTTAATTAATAATTTTATTTCACTTATTTACATGTTATATATAATTACTTAATCGGTTAATTTTATATCAGATGTTTTGACTATATTCTTCTTGTGTGTAAAAAAAGACATAGGTGGACTGACTATGGTCAAAGAGGTTATTATTTCACATATCCATAAAAATAATCATGAAATAATTATCATATTTATACATAAATTATATTTTTTAAAACCATTATTGATTATGGTTATGCAAAAATATCTAACCATATGATTGAGGGGCTGATAGTCCATAGATATACCTGAGAAACATTTCCATTTTTCAAAAATCATTATCAAAATAAGGTAAGAAATATTTTATCCATTAATAATGATAATAATATCATAAATAAAATATTATTTAATTATATAAACTTTTAATGTAACTCATTAGATGATTTGGGAAAAAATGTAATCACATCACTTCAAGGTGGCGGTGGTCCAAACGTCCATGAATGATGTTATCATTTTTTTCAGGGAGTGAAAAGATAAAATTAAAATGATATATTTTATTTTTATAATGATAAAAATGTCATTAATATAATTCATCGTCCATTTAAATCACATATATTTATTACATTTACCCTTATTACCTTCCATGAAATGTGTTACTGAAAAAACGAATCACATCGCCTCACGAGGTAGTAGTTAACCGTACACACAAGTGTTGTTATCGTAACACATAAAGAATGAAAAATAAAAGGGTATATATGATATAATTACTCCATAGGTATAATTATTTTATAAATAACATATAAAATTTTTATTTCTATCATCATAACCAACCGTTAGTGGTGGTAATGGAGAACTGAATGACATTGCTTAGTGAGGCGGTAGTCCTTCGTAAACATGAATAATGATTTCATAATCCATTTTATGGAAGTGTGTGTTGTTTTAGGTTGTAAACATAAAATAAAAACATATAAATATATTTAAGATACTTATTTTATTATATCATCTTGGTATAATAAAAATTTAATGTGGTGGATAACAGAATAAAATTAAAATTCTCATTGAATAATGTGACCCCTTCTTTAGGTATCCTCTTTAGGTTTCAACCAAATTACTTCCTAGTATGGATTGATGCCAAAATTAATGTTTCTAGGATTACTTTATGGATGTTTAGAAGTTATTTTGGTAGTACTTGGAATAAACCAAGAGTTTTTGAGGTGTGAATAAGGGACGAGAGGGTGTGGCCTTTATAAGTGGGTTGAGTGGAATGCTTATACTTTTCTTTAATGGGTGAATTTTACCTAGGTTTCTTTCTTATCCCGAAGAAATAAATTACATATAAAATAAGGTATATTATTTAATTATGTCTATAAAATGTGGTTTTAACAGGTCATGGGTCATTTTTCCCGTTCTATTATAAGTTTAACCACTAAATAAACTTGTTTTTACCTTAATCATTGTAACTAGTTGTAACTATTTTAACAAGTCATTATTGTACATTAATATATTAACATTGTTATATAATATAAATTGTTATTATTATAAATATTTAATCCATTTTAAAAAATTCAACTCACAAAAGTGGAAAAATTTTAATTAATATTAATCCCGCAGACGTAGTTATACAATGATTTTTTAAGAAGAGTCTTTTTAAAAAAATTTGATTCTATATTAACTCAATGAATAATAATAATAATAATAATAATAATTTAATGAAAGTAAAATAATATTTAATTATAAAATATATATATATTTCAAATAAAATAAATCCCCATTAGGTATTATTTTCATTAATTAAAATGGAAAAACATTATGCATTATAAAATAGTTTTTAGAAAAACCTGTTTTTCTTAAAAAAATTACACTAAAACACAATATAAATTTTATTAAAATTAATTAAGTGGATTAAATATAACTAAATAATACATATATTTCATATAAATATATTCATAAGAAATGGTAAATTTTAAATTTCTTAATTTTTTAACAAGAAACTTTTTTATGAAATATCTGTATTTTTCACAGTTCCTTTAAAAAGAAATATTTTTTGAAATGTCCCAAAATTTCATCCAAATTAAATTTTTGATAGTACGGATTAAAAATTGAATTTAGTTTTATCAAATAAATTTATAAATTTAAAATTATGTATTATAATATTTTTTTCATGAAAGGAAATAAAAATAAATTTCAAATAAATTATATTTTTAAAGAATAAATCAACTTTACTAAAAATAGATTGATTATTTACTAAAAATTTATCAAAAATTTATATTGAGTATGGAATTTAGATATATTTATATATTTATATATTTAAAAAATTATTCAATTATATTCATAACAACCAATTTAGTGTCTAGGTAATATATATCACGGGTCATTTAAGTTCGGTGTTTCAGGTTGAATATGTTATCAATCATAAAAACATTGGTGTTACATGTAACACATGATAAATTGATTATTGCATGTAATTAAATATAAACATATTGTTACATGTAACACAAGATAATACTTATGTTGATTTTTCTTTATTCTAGGAAATATAATATTCTTCTTTTACAATCCTGGGGTGTTACACACGTGATTAATTCAACAATCGAAACAGGAATGATAGTGGAGGTCAATGAGATAAAGAAATCAAAAATCAAATCAAGATCCAAAAAATAGATATGAAATCCATCAATATCATTTTTTTCTATCAAGTCTATGTAGTATATTATAGAATATCATAAGAAAAAATATTATTGGACCAAATCTTATTGAAAGAAGATCAAATTCAAACATTAGTTCATCGATCTTCTAAAATAAGGGGTTAGAGGAGTCCAAATGGATTATTGAGATCCAAAAAGGACCAAGGAATCATATTAGGATTGAATGGGGGGTTTTAGGGGTTAAATCATGGGTCCTATTAATTTTAATAAAATTTAGTTAAATTAGAATATGTATGAATGGTTTACTATATGGGAACCATAGTTGGTAGTAACCATGCGCTGTAACCCTATTCCCCTACTAGACTTCTGGATTTGGTGGCTAATTTGACTCAAAATTAGTTTAACCATGATATAAATATGAAAACCATCATTTTCCAATAGTGCATAGTTTGGAGGGGTGGAGAAACAGTTTGGAAAAACTGTGTAGCCCCTTTTAGTGGATCAAAATTGGATGCATGGTTTCTTGGATGAAACTGAATGGTTTTTCCTAATAGTGTAAAAACTATTTACTACAACAAAACATTCCAAAATGTTCAAAATTTTACCTAAAAAAATTGTGACACGAACCAAAAAATGTCCAATAAAAATAATGGTTAATAAATACCCAATAAAAGTTAACTAAATGTTACAATTATCCACCAAAATCATTTTAAAATTGTATCATGATTAAATTTTTTAACTTCTTATGGTGCTGAGAGATGATAATTTTCTCTACCCTGGAGTGATACATGAATTTTCAACATATGAGCATAACTCCGGATTAAAATTTCACTTGAGCGAAGAGTTTCATGAATAGTTATGTGTGTTATGTTTTGATTCGGTAATAGATGGACTTTGATGTTGAATAAATTTAAATGTGAAAGAAGCGAATGATAGATTTTTTTTTCAAAAATTATACCTAATGAAATTCTATTTTTGGAAGAGATCCTAAAAATTTTATAGCTTTTGATGGAGGTGTGTATTTCTACTTGAATATATAATGATTTTCTGAGAGTGAAATAAATAATTCTGTGGACTGATAAAGATCATATTTTCACCTATTTAACTTTTAAATTACATTTTTTATATCCCATAAATTGTTATTCATTGAATAACTGTCACATTTCATATTTTTTGAATAATTTGGGCTTTATTGGGAAATTGGAATAATTATTTACTATTAAGTGATTTTATCATTTTCATATTTATATTATAATATATTATACCTTAATCCAAATTAATTTTATTTAGGTTCATGTGTTTGATGGGATATATTTCATTTAATTAGAAAATTACCGAATCCACACATTAGAGGCCACAATGAATCATGGAAGTGGGCCCATGTAATTTTTTCATTGATTTGATAAATTTCAATGATTTTACCTTGTATCAAAATGTACTAATACACATTACATTAAATTTCAAAATGAGATATGAAAGTGTCCAATGATCAATTTATTTAACTATGTATGCTTGATATTGAATAAATTTCATGACTATTAATGCATGAACCACATAATGAATAGAATTCATACTATCTGCCCAGAAAGAATTTTTTTTCTATAATAATTCATTCATAACATTTGAAACACATGGAAAATGGAGATTGAATTTTATATTAGTAAATAAAATAAATATAAAACCTACTTCAATGTGAAAGGAATTCTATAAATCAACTATTTAATGATAAAAAATGTGTCAGATTTCAAAAAAATGGTGGGAAACCAAACACCCCATATTCCTATAAATTTTTAACTCTATTAAATTTCAAATGAGTTCATTTTAGTAGTTTAGGATATTTTTAAAAACTATAGTGTTTTTTAACATTTATCATATATATTAGTTTTCCCTTCCTATCATTCATTATTTTGTCTATTTTTCTCTCCCATTTCAACCTTATCATCTCCCTAAAAAAGGAAAACTAACCTTAGTGCTTGTTTGAGGGGCTGAAGGGAGTAGTGTTTGTTTGAGTTCATGAAATTTAATGGTTTCTCTTAATTTATTATAATAATCTATGGATAGGTAAATTGACTAGGGTGAGAAGTCTCTTCATTTTCCATTTCATAAATTTTATCCACCGTCATACATTTATATATATTACTTCCCTTCATAGTCATTGTCATTCATATAAGAGAGTTTGACATAGATATTAATAGTTAATAAAGAGGGTTCCTTAATTACTTTAAGAAGAGTACCATCTCAAATGTAATGGTGTTAGTGTCAGGTAATACCAATTTGAATGGGGGTTTGTAATATGACAGGTCTTCATCACTACATTCAATTGAATATTGAGAATTATATATATAAATAATAATGATAACATCACTTTGAACTCCTAAAGACATCAAACTTTTGTTACCAACCAATTTATGTCTTATTTTTAATTTTTCTATATTTTTATGTCATATACATATCATTTAATTTTTCCTCCCCCCCCCATTTTTTTTATTTTTCATTTCTTAGTAAATTTTAGTTTAATATTATAGTGTCAATGGAGAAATAGTATTATTTAAGTGGATTACTTGTGAGATCGACCGTATGGTGACCAATTTAAAACATTATTAGGAAAAATAATGAAAAATTGAGGTAGGATTCATGATAAATCCCTCTCATCATGATGTATGATTTCATTTGATACATATCTGAATTTTTATTATTATTTTTAGTTGGGTTTGACATATCCCACCAATTCCTTTTCAAATAATCTATATCTCATGAGGAGATGATGGAACACGTGTTATGATACTTTATCCTCTATGGGATGAAGGCAGCGATTCCTGGTCCACTATTTTATAGGAAAATTTAGGGATTTAGGATCTAATATGTTATAATATTAATTATAGTTAAGCTTGAATACTTTTACGATTAATATTATTATGTTTCTTCTATAATACTATGTTATATTTCTCTGGTTTATATTTATTTCCACATGATTTCATGACATTATATATGTTTTATAATTCCATGATGACACTTTTTTATCACATATTCTTATTTCATGCTATATTTTTTTATAATTCCATACGATTTTCTCTTATGGTACTGTGATATTTTTAATAAACCATTTCCCCAATTCACATATTTTCTCACGTTCTAGCTCTATATAATTTATTGACGTGTTTTTTTGTTGCTGGGAAATTAAAATCACTAATTATTATGTTTTATATTTTCTAAGGGCACTATATGAATGAATGTGTTTACAAATATTTCTTGTGGAGGGGATTTTTTTGAAATTTTGAAGCAACAATTTTTAATAATATATATCAGTAGGTAGTCTGCAATGACACTAATCTTTATAATTCTTGTATTGTTTGTTTATTTGTAATAAGGTATGTTTAAATTATATTATTTATTTAAAATATATATTAGGTATGTTTGGTTCATCTCAATTGTACTCATTTTTATGAGTAGATCCCAGTTGTGGCCTCCGTTGAGTGATTTCTAGCTTTAATGATGAGTAAAATTATAAAAGAAGGTTTCAATAAGACTTCATGTGTGTATAGAATGAAAAATATTATGATGATAATGATACATTAAGATCTTTAAGTGGGAACATTGATCATGAGTATAATATATAGGAATTTTATTTGTTAATTACTTGAAATGAATTGGGAATTTTATGATGTTATTTGTGATAGTGAGTTGTTATGAATCTTTTAGAGTGTATTATATATCAAGAGATGATGAAGGAAACCTTTAGGTGGATAATGCAATCATATATAGAAATGGTGGGTGAAACCCTTTTTTATTGTATTTTTGGGCCTCTATTGTAGCTTACAAAAATTTGAAATTATTATAAATTTATCTTCTTTTAAAGACAATGTTCAATTACTCTGTCATGTGGTTTGATATAGAATTAAATCATTGAATTATTTAAGGAAATATGATAGTGAAATCCATGATATTATTATATTATTTATTTCAATTTAGTTATGGTAAGTTTAAAAAAAAAATTGAATCATTAATATGTGGGAGGTTATCAAATTATTTCTCCTTATAGGTTTATATACAACCACCAACATATGGCTGTTTTCTTAGGTGAAAAAGAAAAAACATTGATTTAGTTGGATAATTTAATAGAGAAACAATAGTTATATTCATCCTATGAAAGGTAAATTGTAATAACCCAATATTATAAATGTATAAATTCATGTTTTCAAGTGTACATGGCACAAAAACCCAATATTAGATGAGAATGTAATGCCCTGCGACTTTATGAATATATCATTTTAAAGAAATCGATCATTTTGATACCTTGAAGAACACACAACCCAGATTCTAAATGATTTATAATATAGTATACCTTTATAACCATGTTATTAAATTGGAAGATATGAATACTAATAAAAAATTTATGAAAATTATGTCTAATTATTGATTATAAATAAAATTAGAATAATTTAAATGAAAAAGTAATGTTTTATACAAGAAATATTTTAAAAAAGTCATTCTAGTCAAACTATACACACATAATTTAGTATTAATTTATACCAATTTTATAATTTTTATTAAATAAAATTAACTTTATTTTTGAAGTCATTATATAAAAAATAGAATAGGGGTTTTGGGGATTTTTCTGAAATGATTCATTTTTTGATTAATAGTTAAAATACTTATTATTATTAAAATCTACTTTTTGTTTAAATTATATACAAATATAAATTATATTTTCAATTTTTTTAAATTAATATTAGTTTATTTATGTTTTAATAAGTATAATTTTGTTTTGTGGAATTGTTTTAATTTTGAATTTTGATATAAATACACCCTACACTTATGATAATTTTTTCTTTGGAAACACGAATTTCATCAGATTTTTAGATATAATTTTAAATTATATTTTAAAACTTCTATAAATTTAATTAGGAAAAAATGATTCCAAATTTGTAACAATCATAATTTATATTATTTAATAAGTTAAACATATTTTGTTACACTTATAAATAGTAAAAGAAATAAAAATTATTCACCATTGTCAAGGTAAAAAATTAATTTTTATGATGCTAAAATAAAAAGTTAAGGATTAAAATAACTAAAACACATTTCCATAATCCATTGGATGACCCTATATCAACCGTATAAACTATAAGGGTAAATAATGAACCATTTTGGAATGATCCAAATGTGGGTGTAACTGATTCTTTTAAAAAAACCATGTGTGTGCCCTCCCCTAGTTACAAAAGGCCACACCCTCTCATAACCTCTTCACACATACAAAAAAAATTGGTTTAGTGAATCCCTACAATGTAATCATTCCTTTTATTAAATAAATTATCATTACATGTGTTAATAAAATGGAAATTTAAAATTGTAGTTTCTTAGAAATATGGTAAATAATACATGTGAACAAATAGTATTCTTCTAATCCACAAGGAATACATCTTCATTCCATAACTCTAGGTTACATTTACTACATATCATATTTTGGGGACATAAATAAAAGTAAAAGGTTGATCATGAATCCCAATAAAGGAATAATTAAGAGATACATATGGCATACGATCATGATACATAACCATAAGAACACAAGGAAAAACAATAAGGAATGAGAAAGGGTAATATCATAATAGTAAGAACATGAATTGTAACATGAATATATGGATACTAAATCTAAATGATTCATTCATAAACATGTCACCATGGTGTATCACTATGGTTTCCTAAATGAAAATTACTATGGTTATTCACCAAGCTATTGTAAAACATGTTATCTATAAATATTAAATTCTTTAACCAATGATTAGTTAAACTATAGGGGAACACCCTTCATATGTATTAATAAATTTGATACAAGTATATCATAATAAATCATTTCATTAATAAATAGTGGTCCATAAAGAGTGGGTTTCATACCAAAATAATGGTGCACACAATTTCTTGAAGACATGATCATTACATCCTTTTTAACGCATGAAAGGAAACGTGGGTGTCATGTTTGTAAATCACAGAATACATAAGTCACGATTAAATCTAGTATAACACCCACTAAAAATAAAATATGTTTGGGTATTAAAATATAAAATAAAATGTTAATTCATCTTTTAAAAGGATTGAAAATTTAAATGTAAATATGGCAGCATGACGGGTAAAAAAATGGTTTTAGAAAAGTGTAAAATGAGGGAGGACGAAGGTCCCCCATTGAGAAAATACTATTATTATTGTAATGGGGTAGTTTAATTTAGAAAAATAACTTATTTATTGAAAGAGTAGACATTTCACATTAAAAGGGAAATTGAATGGAAAGAGAAGTGGACATTTCCCTTACCATGAAGAGTTTTTCCTAAGACTTGAGATGAAACTGTGGGGGCCTGAGTACACCATGGTGGGACTCCATATTAGTAAAAAGCACCAAATTTTCATGGAGGATGGATTGGTAGTGAAAGGGAATGGTCAAATGGGTGGGAATTTATATAAAAATTGTGGGTTTTGTCTAATAATTTCCAAATATAGGTCTTGAAATTCATAGTTGTGAAAAATGAAAAAATTGGAATAACCACAGTTTTTGTTCATGGTTTTGGAAATTTTAGTGACTATTAATGATATTTTAATCCAAAAAAACTAAAAATCATTATTAACACCCTTTTGGACATGAAAAGTTAAATGTTTCACAAAATAATTCTTTTAATTTTTTTTTCCATTTTTGACTTTGGAAAGACCTTTATAGGATTGGAAATTGATTAAAATATATTTAAATACATAATATCAATAAAATAAAATATTTTAGGGCCCTTATTATTTTATTTTAATTAATAAATCATTATGAAATAAGTTCAAAGTCATCAAATATACAAAAAACCCAAAACTGTATTTTGAACTCTTCTAGAAAAAAGAATATTTTTTAGAAAATTTTAATAAATTAACTCCAACATAATTTCAAAAAAATTATTTTAAAAAAAATTCCTATTTTATCAAAATAATTTTCTAAATATGGGAATTTTAACTTTTTAATATTAAAATCCTTATTTATTTATTTTTTTAGTTTTTACAGAACATTCAAATTTCTGACGGTTATAAAAATTTCATAGGACATTACAAAAATTATATTATCATTTATATTTAAATAATAGTTCTTTAAAATTGGATTTTACTCAAAAATATTATTCCTAATAACATGGTTTATCATAAATATATATATTTTTATATAAAAATAAATATGTTTTACTTGTGTCATAAAATAAATATATCAAATTCCTATCAATTTAAAATATATTTTATTATAGAAACTATAATTAAAAGGAATTAATGAAATAAAAATTTAATTTATATAAATTAAATTAGATTTTATGTAACAATGGATTGTATAATTAACCCCTTATTACTCTCATTTTTCCCTAAGGGTGAGGTGGGCAATGTTAGTTTTTACTTTGGGTGGCTCAGGAAACATTGAATGAGTGGTAATATCAACTAACTTGATCTCATACAATATGATATTTTGTTGAATTTTCACTTGTTGAAGCTCAGCTTGGGATTGGTCAAGTGTGAACCCCAATGATACTACATCTCTCCCATGTTCTGGCAGATGGTCTACAAATGGCATGACTCTACTTGTAGAGTCCATCGATTCTAATTTCTGTATAAATTATACTTTATTCATTAATAATTATAAAAAATAATTTTAATAGTAAAATTATCAACTATGAAAATAGTTTCATCCTATAAAATTGATCATTGGTCATATCTGAAAAATGGTTATACAACGATCAAATGTCAATGTTTAGATTTGCCTTTATAACCTATAAACACCACTTCATTATTTCAATCAAAATTAACTAAAATACAACTTAATGTTATATTATAATATTTATAATATTATAAACAGTATAATAATATTATGTTTTATTTATATAGATTTTTCTGTGGGGGGATAATTCTAGTAGATTGGGGCGATCATTATTTTTCTATTTTATCATTTCTATTTTTTATTTTCTTTTCAATTTGTAATGCTTATAATTTTAATTGATTTTATAGTTGACTATTGTAATGATATTTATTAATGAAATAAATATTTTTTGTTTTATCTTTATTTTTTACCTTTATAACATTATATAATTAATAACACCCATATATTCAGAAAATAAATATCATTTAAAAGGAAACTAGGTCATTACATTCTTCCACCCTAATGAAATTTCATCACCCAAATTTCGACTCATTTACCTCAGCTGAGAAAATGTGAGGGTACTTCTATATCATTTTATCCTATGGTTACCATGCCACTTCATCGGATTTATTTTTCCTCCACAAACACTTTTACATGGTTCATAGTCTTGTTGTGTAGAACATTTTCTCTATAGTCTATGATCTCCACCAGCTGATCCTGATAACAGAGGTCATGTTCGAGTTGTTCCACCTTTGGGTTCAATACATGAGAGGGATTAGGTATGTACATCCTCAAGAGAGATGCATGAGATACATCATGAACTTGAGGAATATTTGGTTGATGTGATAGATGATATTCAACTTCTCCTATGTTATCAAGGTTTTGAAAGAGATCAATGTACCTATGTATAACCTTCCATTTCATTCAAATTCTCATAACTCTCTAACGTAGTGATATTCGAAGGATTTTTTTTCTAACATCAATCTCCATGTACCATCGATGGATTTCAACATAGATCTTCTAACGAATATGAGCAAACTTTATATGTTTTTGGATGGAAAGAACCATTTCTTTCATATCTTATAAAAAACTAGGCCAACATTGATTTCTCTAACCAACTTCATCCCAACAAGTTGGAGTTCTACACCACTTTCTATATATATATTCACATTGTTCCATTTGAATACTAGAGTAGAATCATATGTTGTATGAGAAATCAAATAATTTATTTTTTTGATCCCATCCACCTTTAAATTCCATTTAGAATTTTCCATCATATTATCCCACCAATAACGATCACAACATTCCCTATACATTTTCTTGATTCTTGGATGTATATATATTGTAGAGATATGAGATTCATCTAGTAGTTCATTTTATTTTTTCAAGATATATAAGACACATATCCTTGAATGAAATTTTATAACTCCTTATTGATCAGTATTTAACTTACGAAACATCCCATTCTTTAAAACCTCTATATTAATTTGTAGAATAGGGTGTTCTCTTTTGGATCTATTTATCTTATCTAGAAATGATGGTTGAGAAAT
Organism: Viscum album; assembly: GCA_963277665.1. Classification (NCBI taxonomy): domain Eukaryota; kingdom Viridiplantae; phylum Streptophyta; class Magnoliopsida; order Santalales; family Viscaceae; genus Viscum; species Viscum album. The sequence continues at coordinate 1,030,959,301 of OY728121.1, read as the reverse complement.
AATTTGGGATAGGGTTGATGATTACCCTTCCCTTATTATTCCGATGTACAACTTTACTAGGTCCATGATCGGTGGATATCCATGAATCATCATCATTTCCAATACAACATGGTCTTTCATAAAAAATGCATCAAATAATTTGTTTTCTCTTATCAGGAGATAATAAATTGAAAACTTGTAGTCGTTAGGATGTTCCGACCATATCCTTTGTCTCATGTTCAATTAATTTTTTGTGAATATATGCTTAAAATTTTGGTGGTTTGTCTATGTATCATATTTATATCAATAAATATAGTGTCTCGATATCTTTAGAGAAAAAAAATAACTTTAGGTAACTCCTATTCAGGCGTAGGGTAATTCAACTCATGAGGATTTAACTATCAAGATGCATAAGTAATCATCTTATCATCTTTCATGAGGATTCACCTAATAATTTTCAGGGAGGAATCAATTTAAGAAACAAAAACTTCTCTGATAGAGGTTAGGGTTTACATAGGTGAAGTAACAAGTCACTCCTTCATTTCATTTAATATTTATTCACACTCCATTAACCAGATAAACATATATACATTCCAAGATAACTTGTTTAGTTAATTAGAATGTCATGATTTTTTTCAATAACCTCATATAATATCCAGGTAAACCATGGAAAATATGAATATCAGTTACTATTATATGATTTGGTCACTCTTCTGTAGACTTTTTCTTGGTAGGGTCAAATGATATTCCTTCATTGGTTACACAATTCCCTAGAAATTCAGCTTGTTGTAACCATAATTCACATTTTATGAATTTTCCAAATTGATTCACCTTCCTTAATGTTGTAAATATAACCATTATATAATTCTCATGATCCTTGTGACTTTTGGAATATATCATAATATCGTCCATAAAAACTGTTATTAAGTTATCATGGTAGTCTTTAAAGACACTATTCAAAAAATCCATAAATATAGTGGTGGAATTATTCAATCTGAAGGAAAAAAATATGTACCCATATATTTTTCATAAGAAATTATTTGTAATATATTCTTTCCTTACCCTCAATTGATGATACCTAGATTAGAGATAAATATTGGAGAATAATTGACCCCCATGAATCTAGTAATATAAACCATTAATCCTTGGGAGAGAATAATTGTTCTACACTGTGATCTCATTATGTTCCCTATAATCAATCCATAACTGCATTGATTTGTCCTTGTTATCCTCATATATAATAGGTTCTCCCAAAGGATACATACATGGTCCTATAAATTACTTCTCTATATGATCATTATTATTTTTATTTAATTACTCAAACTACATATTTTCCATTCTATAGGGGGTCTTTGATTTCGTGTTGGATCTAGGTATGATTTCAATGGAGAACTCTACCTATCTTTCTGGGGGTGTTCCATATAACTCTTTAGGAAATAAATTAATGTATTTTTGAATTTTGGGGACATTCTATATCTTTATCCATTTATTTACATCTCCCTTCTCACTGATCATCTTTATAAAGATGTCTATTGGAGTTTCTTCTAGAAAAATAATAGGCACGGATATCTATCCTTTGAAAATAATTTTAGGTTATCCATTCAAGTATACTGAAATTTCCTTATTTATATAGTTGATCTTAGCATTATACATTGATAGATAGTCCATGCCTAGTATAGTGTCGAATTCCAGCAAGGGAATGACTACTATATTTATGATGAATTTATTCTCACTATAGTTAACACTAGTGTTTTTATACACTATTGGTGATGGTATAATCACTATAGGAATCTTGACTAATAAATCTACTTCTATAATTTTAGGTATTGATTCTATATTATTTGAAAAACTGGATGAAATAAAGGAATGTGTATAATTATAATGAAAAATATACATGTTATATTTGAGAGAACAATGAGTGTACCTACCACCACATATTTTAGAGCCTACACTTCAGCTTTCATGATAGAAAATTACCAACCTTCCTCCCATGGCCTATTCTGAGGTTGATGGTGGTTTCCCTTCCTTATCATCAAATTAGTACATTCATCAGAAAAGTCCCCATGTTTTCCACACTTGAAGCATTGAAATTCTGACTGGGCCTTCACCATGTTCCCTTTATCGTTAGTATTGAGAAGAGGAGTATTTACCTCACCATGATAGTTTTGATGTATATAGACATATATTACACACATTTATCAATTTCCACTCCCAAGTAATTAGTTCCTAGAATAAATCTTCCCACATTTTTTACACATGGTATGTTTCAATTTATTTCCTCCTCTACCACATTCAAAATTATTCCCTATGTTTGGATCCATTACTCTCTTCTTTTCATTTGTCGTATGTGATAATTGTGTATCTAAAAACTCCCATTCAATATTTACAGCACTCCACTCTATCTCCTCATAGATTTCATAGTATCAATTTTCTTGATTCCTACACAGACTGGGACTTTGTCCATTGAAGAATCTATAAACCATTCACCTTTTATTTTTAACAATGATAGAGGTGTATCAAATAAGTCCTATAAAGTTAATCTCATAGCTTCCCACTAACTCATTTTCCTTCTCCCCCATTGCTAGGAATTCATTTTCGATTTTTTTTCACATAAAACTGGTAAAATATATTTATAAAAAGATTCCCATTAACTCTTAACACTCCATATCATTGATATCCCTTCATGGATTCATTTTTTTAATAATTTCCCTCTACCGGTCAACTTCTCCTACTAAGCAGTATACTTTCGGTTGAGTTTATCTATGTTCAAAAAATGGTTTACAAAAATTATCTTTTCTATAGATAATATCTATTGTCTAGTAATCACTGGTTAATTAGATCTAATAAAGGACGTTGGATGTTGATTTAAAACGGACTCAATAGATTTTTTTTCAAATCGAAGAGAATCTAGTCTCTCAAAATGATTCAAGTTATTTATTATAAGTAGATCTTATTGATTCACCATCCAAGTGAAATTTTCCATTCCATATTCAAATGAAACACCAATAGTGTATCATCCATTACACTCATCATTTTCATGCTTCCTTATATTTCCTACCATTTTTATAAAAGAATTAAAACTTTGTTAGAAATTTGTTACTTTTATGATTCCTATAATTCAAAATGTATTCTAATTCTTAAAACATCAATTTTAAATATGTTATTTATCTCCTCTAAAAATAATTAATTTGTTTACATGTCTTTCCTAATGGTTCATAAAAATCTTGGGATTAATCAAGAATATAGACCAGGAGTGTCAAACTAGGTATGCAGCATGGCCTATTTTCATGTACCTATTCCACATCGAGTCCATATTAATGAATTTTTTATGGTGTTACCCCTAGGTAAATTTGTGCCATATCCATATCCACCATTAGTATCAAGACCTGGATGTATTTTCTTAGAAACCACATAATTAATACTCACCAAAATAATAGGTTGTTTTACTATAATTAGAATTTCCCCTAGGTTTATTACTAATATTTTCAAGTATAAATTTAGATAAATAGCTAAACTATCCATTGATACCAACTATTTCAGTCCTCCGTTTTGTTACATAGATTTTCATAAAATGGTATAACACAAAGGATATTTTAATGGTTTGTTTCTTGGAAATAGGGAACATAATACCTTAGAAAATAAAAAATTATTCTAATGAACTTGAAATACTTCTTCATCGGTTCAATCTATGTTAATTTTACTACATCTCATATCCTGGGGACATACATCAGAGGAAAGGGGTGAGTATTATGTCGGGTAATGGAATAAGAATGATGGACACAAAGCATGCGATCACAAGACATAACCATAAAAACTTGAGGAATAAAAATAAGAAATGAGAGAGTGACATGTCATAAAAATAAGAACATGAATCACATCACATAAATGGGTCTAGAACATATGAATGAGTCATTCATAAGAATATCACCAAGGTTTATCACCAAGATGTTGTAAATGAATATTACCAAGGTTATTATCCATGGTATCGTAAAACATGTCATAACTAGACATTAAATTCTATACCCATTGAATTTTATCACTATTTGGGAACACCATACATATTAATTAATTAATTTTAGCTACAGAGATATTAATAAATCATTTCATTAATAACCCAAGGATAATAAAGAGTGAATTTATTATCAAAACAATGGATTATAAAAGTGCTTAAAGGCATGTTCATTACATCGTTTTTAACCCTTAAAAGGAAATGTTGGTTTAATTCATGTAAATCTAGAAATTAATAAGTCATGTTTATATGTATTTCAATACCCATGTAAAAGAAAACGGGTTTGGGTATTAAAATAGAATGTAAAAGAGAATTACTCATGTAAAAGGGGATAAATTTGTGAAGTAAATTTGGAAGCATGAAGAGTGTAAAATATGGTTTTAGAAAAGGTTAAAATGAGGTATGATTAAGATATACCATTGACTATAAACTATTGGTATAGTAATGGGATATCAAAAAGTGAAAAAAGTAACATATCTTGGAATTTGGAAGGGAACTTGAATGGAAAGGGATGTTGAGATTTCAATTTTCTTTGAAGAGTTGTTCCTAAAGCTAAAGGGTATTACCTTGGGGGATTGAAGAAACCTTTTAGGGACTCCTTAGGTGTAAAAATACCGAACACGTCCTGGAGTATGTATTGGGAGTGAATGGGATTGGTGAAATGGCTGGGTATTTATACTCAAAGTTGGAATTATGTTTAATAATTTCCCAATAGAGGTCCTGGAAATCTAGGTTGTGGAAAACGAAAAACCTTGGATTACCCATGGATTTTTCTCATGGTTTTGGAAATTTGAGTCAAAATTAATGATATATTAATCCAAAAAAATAATAAAAAATTTTATTACCACTTTTGACATGTAATGATAAAATTTACACAAAATATTTCTTTTAAAAACCAAATTTTTTTTCTAGAATTTAGAAAGTCATTTATAGGTTTGGAAATTGATTAAATTTTATTTTAATACTAAATATTCTTAAAATAACATATCTTTTTGTCTCGGGTTATGTTTAAATTTTTATTACATCATTATGAATTATATTTGATGTTTTTATATATAAAAAACCCAATACTATATTTTTACTATTCCTAAAAAGATAATGTTTTTCAAAAAATTATCATACAATAACCCTAAAAAAATTTCAACCTGAGGATTTAAAAATTATTATTTAATTTTTCAATATAATTTTATAAATAATTAAAATTTAAAATTTTAATATAAAAGTCAACTTTTATTGAAAAATTGTTATTTTTACAAAACTCTCAAATTTTTGACAATTAAAAAGTTTTCTTATTACATTAAAAAAATATTTTAAAATTTATCTTTAAATAAGAGTGTTTTAAAAGGATATCTAATCAAAAGAATATTATCCAAAACAAATTGGTTTATTATAAAAATGTATATATTTTCAATAAAACAATTATTTTTTATTTGAATCTAGAAATAACTTTATAAAATTCATATTAATTAACCATATGTTTTATTAAGATAAACTACTATTAAAAGGAATTTTTGGAATAAACATTTTATTTATACAAAGGAAGTTACACTTTATGTAACTAAGGACTTGACTCGTGGCACTTTATTACTCCCACATATTCCCTAAGGTTCAGTTGCATGATGTTAGTAGTTTCATATGGTGGATTAACTAACAACAACTGAGTGGTAATCTCCACTAAATTGAACTTCTCATATATGTGATTTCATTCCAGATTCACTTATTATTTCTTGGAATGTGCTTGGTAAAGGGATAGCCCCAGTAATGATAACTCTCACCCTTGTTCTGAAAAATAATCATACAATTGAATTAATATACTTGTTGAGGCCATTGATTATCCTAGTTATATCAATTATTCTTTTTCGTTACTACTTATAAATTTTTTTAATGGTAAAATTATCAACCATGGGTATAGTTTCTATAACGACCCGACTTTTATAATTGTTGAAATCATTTGTTTTCCAATTTGAATCCCTTGTTTTATATAGGTAAATTTTCACTATATCTGGAGGAAGGTTCTAGGAGTTTCTGGGGCTTGGTTATATCCCGGAGTACTAGAAAATAGGGATATAGGGTATGTCACACAATTATGGCATTGTCAATAGAAATCCTACTAGGTAACTGTGAATGGTACCTAGTGAGTAGACGGGGCCACATGGGTTGTCTACAAACAAGTGACCCTAGGTACATGCCCATGAAAAAAATTGCAGAGGTTGGATAATTGGATTTCACATAGTTTACACACAGTTAGGCAAACCATGCACCAAAACCATGTAGGGTATTCCATAGGGCACTAACGGGAGAACATTTTGTGCATGGTTTTACTAAACCATGTGTCCAAACTGTGCACCCCTATATTTGAGGTTGAAATTACTTTTTTCCTTTAATGAATTATAGACCCCTTTTCTTGTTTCTTCCTCCCATTTCTATTAGACTTCTAACTCTCCACCTGTGAGATCCTATCTCTTTCAACCTCGATTCTTTGATATCTTCTCGATCTGAACTTTGTATCAATATGTTTCAGTAGAATCAGATAGCTAGATTTTTTCTCTCAATTCCTCTCCCTACCTATCTTAGTTTATCTTCTAATTAGCAGTGCTATTTAGGTTCAAGATCTTTTCCCCTAATTTTAGGTAGTTGGACCGTTTCTTCATTATCTACCAGCCTACTTCAAATATTCTACTTCCATTAGATAAGGGGTCGTCAACGGTCCTAGGGTAGGTGGTATCATCATTTTAAGCAAGATTTTTGGTGTTTTAATCGATGTTTCATCGTGTCACATGCATTCCTTCACCATGAATTTATTTTAAATTGATTTCTTCATTCTAAATTTTCTCACACACCTTTCTATACTCTTATGTATACTTGTTTCATAAATTGAGGTTTCCAACTCTGAGCATCGACACTCCTTGGATGTGATGAGATTAAAATTCCCATAAATTGAATTGGTTAAATTCCTTGAACACCTTCTAACCATTCTTCATTGATTATAAATTTAATTTACTATTTAATATAAATGTTTATTGAACCCACAGAACCTCCTAATAGCTTCACCAGACCTATAAATTGAATTTTCCATTATAGGTAATTGAATAATTGATTAAGGTACTTTAAAGTGAATCATTGGACCATTGAATCGGATATCCATGATTTTATTTATTGTATGGACTGTTCATGATAGATTTCCTTCCACAAATGAATTAAATGGTTTAAAAGACATGGTTTATAAAGGGTGGAAAATCCAAATTGACTGTTTTGTTCTTCTTAAATGCTTTAATTGAATTGTAATTCCCCTGGAAAAATTTGGGATTGGTTATTATAAATCATGAGAAGAAATTACTAATGTATAATTATATAAATATTATTACATCTTTGATATATGTTGTGGAGAAACAGTTAGGATTTGTTTTGTAAATTTCAATTTATGCTCCCTTACACCAGGTGTTGAGAATTACGTCTCCCACAGTTCACTCTATTTGGACAATGTGAATGACACACCATGTCCCTTGTTTCGGGTATTGGAATGAAAACACAAACACTATCCCATGTGTTGACCATTTCATATTCCACTTTTCATGGGATATAGGGAATGTACCTTTTTCATAAGCTTATAGGCTTAATTAAAATGGTTATGGATGACTGAGTTACACCTTGGTCAAGACAACACCTAGTACTCTAAGTATATAATTACTTACATCTTCACATACTTTGTCCATATAGGTGGATGTAATATATAACTATACTATATATATATATATATATATATTAATACTATATATATATAGTTACTAATAAAACACATATTCTATCCATGATTCAATGTAGATAGAACCTACAAGTTCCCTTTAGGAAGTTGAGAAGATTGGTAATTATTTATTCAGAATTGTTGATTATTTATTTATACGTGCAAACTATTTAGTTATGTGCAGTATTTGGATTAATTATAAACACTATTGGTGGTAGGATACTGGAATTTTTTATCATGCCCTACTTGAGCCTCCAATATTACCCATATAGATTACTTGTCTTCAATTATAGATAAGGGAAAGTACCCAGCTACAGAGTTTTGATGTTCATAACATATATATAAAGGGTAAGAGAAAATGATCAAACATATGATTGAGATTATAATGGATCTAACTTTTTTTCTTTTTGACTTTTTTGTTTAGAATGTTGTATATTCCTATCCCCTTTTGCCATTTTTTCCATTAGCATACCATGAATTCATGTATATGACACTTCCTAGTGGCATTTGACATTATTATTCATTTTATCAGTTATTTATTCTTACATTGATTATTTATTCTATCTATTTACATATAATTATATTTTTTTATGTTTATAGTTATATACATTGTGAAACTTTGATATGAGATTATAATCTCCCCTCTATACCACCTTTACACCCGTGCTGCTAGTCAGCAGCCTTTGGAATATATGGTGGCACACTCGAGGCCATGTGACTCACCAACTTGGGGCCCTACTTAAGTGGAGACCGGTTCGGGATGTTACAAAGTAGTATCAATTATAATTTTTCACTTTGTCTTGCTGGTTTCATATTAGATAGTAGGATAGGTGTTAATGGAATTTTTAATTTACCCTCTTCATGGATATAGTTTACCCATGTATAGGGGAAACCGAAATTACCCGGGCTGGTTAATTATAGTTATTGATTCTTCCATTTGTAGTTTATACAACTTCACTATTGTGTGAAAACAATTTCCTATGGTGTTATTATTAATGTTATTATTGAAATGATATTTCTTTAACATGGCCTAATGAAATGATGGAATTTCCATAGACACATCATTATAGGCACAAAAAGACTGATATGTCTGTATTTTCCATGTCATGTATATATTCATCATGCATTTTCCTATTGTATATTTTTAGTGCCTCGATTATCTATGGAATTTAGTTGACTTCACTTATAGGGATTGTAAAACATAATTTACACTTAAAGTGTATGCCTTAACATAACAGTGTTCACTTTCATAGGTTAAATCTGAAACCTTATGGAGATTATTATTCCACATTGAGCCATGGACCATTTGTTGCATGGGATGGAATGTGTTATGGTATGGGTTATGAGGAAACCATATTTTGGATCATAAGAAGTATGGGACCTTATGGGTTTGAAATAGAGATCCATATAATTCAACCATTTCAAGGGATTTTAAATATTTGAATAGGGACAAAGTTAAAGAATACATGACCTTAAAAACAAAACATTTCATCTTATACATGTGAACCTGATACATAAAACCAATCCCATCTTTAGTAGTGGGTAGTTGGTAAGTATCATATGTTCTTATGGCATGATCTTATATTTATATATTACCCAGTCATGTATTTAGGATTAGAGATAGGGGTGTGAACTTTAAATATGAAGGCATTTAACCCATGCTGGTTATCTATCTGTAATATTTTCAATTGTTAAAGATCACTTCTAAGGAATTCCACCGTGATGTCCTCTAGTAAAACACCCTAAAAGAGGTTGAAAAAAATGCACCTAATTTGGTGAGGCCTAATCCATTTGTGATCCCTCCTACAACACCACCTAGGACACCTCTTGATATGGGAACTAATTCCCAGTTCTGAGAGGTATTTCTATATATGTTGCCGAATATGCAAGGTGTTTTTCAACCTTCCATTAGTATGGATGAGGTGAATCAAGAGTTCCAGATACAAAATCCTTCCACCTTTTGGGGGGATAACATAACATATTTTTCAGAGTTATGGATCAAATCTATTAATAATATATTGGAGAATATGGAGAGGCCTTCAGAGAGGAAGGTCAAACTTGCTACTTATATACTTCGTGATTATCCTATGTGATAGTGGTATGTTATTACCCACGAATATAGGTATAGAGATATCGTTTGGATTGATTTATAGACTATATTCTATGAATATTTTTCCCTATACATTGAGGGATAACTGAGCTAGATAATTAATGAACATGATACAGGGAACCATGTATGTTTTGGAATACTCCTCCAATTTTACTAAGCTGTAGGAGCTCACTCTTACTCTTCCAAGTGATGATCTTAAGAATTATAAGAGATTAAAGGATGGGATAGTATATGCCATCAGGTCAAAGATCAATGTCATTTAGTTCATGATCGTACCGTATATTTTCAACCATGAACTTATTGAATAGTTAAATTTGAGAGAATGTGATGGTGCATGTCCGGGAAGTTCGACACCTAGATATATCAGTGTTCCTTTTTCTTGTTCAAAGGTACGTTTTGAGGCTACTCGTGGAGGTATTAGAGGTTAGGCTACTCATATAGATATATTTTTAATATGTCACTAATGTGGGATACTGGGATAAAAGAAAACTTAGTGATTACGCGATTTAGTGGAATACATAGTTTGTGGAATGTTGGGCCATATCCAGTATTTCTGAAGAACAATTTAAAAAATTCCATAAAGATAGGGACATAATCCTACACATTATTCCGAAGGAATGATTGTAAGATCACACTAATCAATTAGTTGGAATACCATTGGCTACTTAGGCTAAGGAGGAGTTTGGGGGAATGGTACTCAGGATCAAGATTCTCAGTGCCCACAGAGAGAGCATGCTTAGGGTAGTCAAGAAGTGACTGAAGGTCGTGGTACATGCGAGTTACATGCATTCCATCCTACATCAAAAGAGAAGAGTTCTGAAATTTCTACAGTTTGAGTTACTATTCCAATACCCTACCCTTTCATGTCTTCTTTATTTAACATAGGTGTGTCTCCCTCATTTATATCTAAGGCAATCACAGGGTGTCTAGGCCTCGAAATTGAATAATTTCATGGAATTATGATGCTTCAAACCCCATTTGGTATATGATCAGAGGGTGTTCATCATTGTATGTACTTTCCCCTAGAGATAGGTAGATACCTCTTTGTATGGAATCTTTTCATCCATGGCATGGGGGGCTTTGAAATAATTATCAGAATGGGAAGGTAAGTTCACTATCAAGATCTTATTAACAAAAATCGTTGGAGGTTAATGTTTACATCACCATAGGGTGGTACACACATGAATAAGGGAAAATGGTATGTGCAATCTATGCATTCAGAACTTGAGCATCAGAGGTAAGGTGGTGTGACAACTCAGATCTGCAGTATTTTACTAGATAATCAAGGGTTAGGACCCTCTATTTTATAGAAAGTAATGGAGAATCTTATAGATGTATTTTATAATGACTTATATTCTCTACCTCTAGTAGGATAGGTATAATTTACCATTAAACTCATACCACGAGCGGCTCTAGTGACCATTCCTCCTTATAGGATGAAACCTATGAAGTTTACAGAGATCAAGAATTATATAATGGATCTGGAGCCTAAAGGATTTACTTTCCCCAGAATATATCATTGGAATTCATTAGTCCATTTTTCAAAGAATTAAAATGGAACCCTTAAGGATCACGTGGATTACCGTATATTGAACTAGATCATGGTTATGAATTGGTATTCACTACCATGAATAGATGACATATTTGATAAGATTGAAGGAGTACATGTATTTTCAAAGATTGATATGTGACTGAGCTATCATAAGTTGCATTTAAAGACTTAAGTCTTATATTGAATAATATTCACGGTCGGGTATAATCTATACCAGTGACTAGTCATTCTGTTTGGTCTAACGAATGCACGTATAATTTTAATGGATCTTATGAATTGGGTTTTCTAACCTTCTATATATTAATTCGCGGTAGTAATTTTTGATGATGTATTATTGTATTAATTCATTAGAAACAACCACACCAACCATATTTATGTCACGATAAATACACTAAGAGAGCATTATCTTTTGGTTATGCTCAGTAAATTTCACTTTTGGATTGACAATGTCTACTTCTTGGGTCACATTATCTATGAGTAAAGGGTTTCAATAGACCCATATAATGGTATATCTGTAGTTTAAATGGATTATCCCAAGAAAATATTTGACATATGGAGATTCTTGGGTCTATCCAGGTATTACAGGTTCTTTAAATAAGATTTATCATGTCTATCACTGCTGCTTACATGCATGAGAATGAATGGTGTGAAATCCTGTAAAGCATCATTCCAACAGTTGATGGGAAGATTGACATCAACACTGATACTAACACATACAGATCAAGTATTGAGCTATACTGTGTACTTTTATGGATTAGGTATTAGACATGGAGCTATTTTGATGCAGGATGAGCATGTCATCACATACAGGTTTCAATAGATGAGGCCTCATGAGAAGAATTACACTACATGTGACCTCATGCTAGCTATTGTAGTTAACGACTTATGTTGTTGTAGACATTATTTACATGGATATAATGTCATTGGTATTCTCTTATCATGGAATCCTAAATTGAAGATTTACACTGCGTGTTCTCAATACAAGGCCACATAGGTTGGTTGAGTACCCAAATTCCTTTGATTTTGAGCTTACCTATATGCCTGATAAAGGTAATAATGTAATTGATGATCTAATCTTCATGACTTAGACTCAGGTAGTTTAAAAGTCTAATGGTGAATATTATCTCATTGCCTTGTTCCTAGAGATTCACATTGAGGTATAAGATTATCATGGTCAGACTATCCTCAAGGCCTTAGTAGTGACCTCTACTATTCTGGAATGGGTATGAATGAAGAAACTAACTAACGTCGTTGGTGTTTTTATAAGGTAAATATTCATGAATGATGATAAATATTTAGGTTATACCATGGATGTGGATGATACTCTATAATTCCATGGGTGTTAATGGGTCTCAATATCCATCAAAGTGGAGATGATGCGGGAATATCATGGATTACTGTGGGGAGTGCATCCCGATGTCAGCAAGATGTGTCGAGACATACAATGCTAGTATTGGTATCCTAGTATGAAATGACAGATTATCGACTTCATTAATCATTGTTCCACCTATTAGTAGGTTAAATTGGAAAATCAACTTCTGGTTGGGATTTTAATGTTATTGTCCATTCATGAGTTGAAATGGGATGATGTTTCTATGGATTTTGTGGGTGGTGTAACCATATCACCTCATGGAAATGATACGGTGTGTATTTTCAATGAACATCTAACAAAGGTTGCACATTTCTTACTTATGAGATAAGCCTCATCGGTAGATGATCATAGGAGAATATATGTTAATGATGTCATACAGATTCATGGAGCTCCACAGTCTATCATTTCTGACTGTGATTATCATGTTACATCATGGTTTTGGAAGGGGTTGAATAATTCCTTGGGTTTATAATTGCTTCTGATCACATACTTTCACCCTCTAACTGATGGAGTGATAGATCACACAATTTAGGTGTTAGAGGGCATGCTCTATGCATGTGTCCTTGACATCACGGGTTCTTAGGAGAAAAACATTCCCAATGTCAAATTCTCTTATAATTTCAAATTTCAAGCTACCATAGATATGGATTCTTATGGAACCATATATGTTAGGTCTTTATATTCACCTCTACGATGGATAAAGGTAGGGGATGGAACTATTCTTGGAAGATGTCTCATGTAGAAGACTAGAGATCATGTCCAATTGATCAAGAGAAACACGATGAAATCATAGTCTATAAAACATTTGTATGCCAACCAATACTGGAAACCTGTCATGTTTGAAGTAGGATATCGAGTTTTTTAAGAGTTTTTTTCTTGTTTTGATGATAGACATATTTGGAGGTAGGTTAATCTCTCACCTTGGACCCGTTGAGGTTGTGAAACGGATCAGATCAATGGTGTACCAGATAACACATCCTTATAGATATTAGTCTAGGCATGATTCCTTTCATATATATAAGATTCTCTAGTATTATCCAGAGCTATCACATGTATTCTATCCAAATGAGGATGAAATGGATATGTATGCTTCTTTGATGGAGTATCCGGTGCATATTGTGGATCGATGTGTGAAGAAACTCTAAGGAAGGTCTATTCCTTTTGTACAGGTGATATGGAATCACGATCTAGTACAAGATGATAAATTTGAATGTGGAGCTGATATAGAAGCACAATGGATATAGATATTATCATTTGATACATCTTTACCCTCAAAAGGACAACTTAGAAAAGAGTTTATTTAAGGGGGGAGGTTGTAACAGACTATCTTTTCCTAAAGGTATGACTCATTTTTTTCAATTTGAATCCCTTTTATAATTTTGAGAAATGTTCTATGTGGCCTAAGGAAGGTTCTAGGAGTGTTTGGTGATTTTTTAGTGCGTAGAGTTCTGGAAAATGGAAAAATAGTGTAGGTCACACGGTTACCACACAGTTAGTAGAAACCATGTAGGATAATCGTGCGTGGAACCTTGTTAGTAGTATGGACCACCCAATTTTTATGAAACCATGTAAACCTAAAAAATTGACCATGCAAAAAACAAAGGATTTTGTATTGTTTAATTTCACATGGTTTGAAAATGTTTTGGAAAACTATTCCCCTTAACCGTGTGTGGTCTTCCCTTGGATAGTAAGGGCAGAACTGTTTCACACAGTTTGTCCATACCAGGTGACCAAACCATAAACCCCTATATTTGAGGTTGAAATTAATTTTTTCCCCTTATTGAAATTATAAACCCCTTTTATTATTTCCTATTCCCATTTCCAGTGGAATCCTTCTTTCCTCCTACCGTGAGCTCGCATCTCCTTCAACATAGGTTTTTTAATATCTTCTTGATTTGAAGTCTCAATAACTATCTGTCTGAGGCATTGGATATCTAGAGGTATTTTATCAAGTCCTAGAATCCTATATCATTTTATCTTCTAATCTTTTGTGAGTTTTAGGTGAAATCTCTTTTTATCCATTTTTATGGTGTTGGACCATTTCTTTAATTTCTCCCTACATACTTCAAATATGAGGCCCCCATCAGATGACAATTCATCAAAGGACCTATGGTAGGTGGTATCATCATTTTCTCTAATATTTTTTTTGTCTTTTCATAGCCATTACATTTTTCTGTATGCTGGACTTCAATACACAACACTTATAAATTTATTCCTTCATTATAAATTTTTATACAAACCTTGATACACTCCTATGGAACATTAAATAGTAATTTTAGGATTCCAACCAAAAAAACACCCATTGGGTGTGCCGAATTGAATTTACCATTTAAATTAATTGTTTAAATGGTCAGAATGCCTTTTAAGCATTCATATTAGATTATAAATTGAATTTCTTCTTTTATGTAAATGTTTATTGAATCCAAGGATCCTCCTAGGAGAATAAACCAACATATAAATGTAATTTACCTTTTAGGGAATATCCTAATTGATTAGGGAAACTTTTAGCTGCCTCACTGAACCATGGAATCAGATATTCATGATTTGATTTAATGAATGGATTGTTCATGATGGCTTCCCTTCATCAAATCAATTAAATGGTATAAATGAAATTGTTTATTAAGGGTGTAAAAGACACACCATTTTTTCTTGATTATTAAATGCTGTAATTGAATTAAAATTCCCTCTATTTGTTATTGGTGGTTATAATGTCAGATAACCAATGATTCATGGATATTCATATAAATATTATAGCACTATTAATACAGGATATGGAATGATGGTAAGGTTTATACTGGGAATGGAGATTCACACTCCCTTACATCATGTATTAAGCATGATGTCTCAAACCATTGAAACTATTTGGATGGTGGGAATGACGCACCACATCCCCAATTTCGGGTGTTAGCGTGATGCCACACCCACCATCCCGAGTGTCATGCAAGAAGCCTCTCATTATTTATGGGATGTAGGTTGTGTACACTTCTTCTTGAGGTAATAGAATCATTTAGACAGGTTATAGATGACATAGTTACACCCTAGTACAGCCAACACATATTATTCAAAGTATATGGCCACTTATTTCCACATGTACCTGATCCATATATGTCGAAACAATATATAACTATACTATATATTATATATATAGAGACTTACTAATCAGAAACTCATTCTGAATATGAGTCGAGGCACGTAGGTCCTCTAGGTGACTATTTGGAACTTGAGGAGGCGTGGAATTTTTTATTCAATATTCTTTATTATTTATTTATACGTGAAAACTATTTAGCTATGAGGACTTCTTTAATTACTTCTAGGCATCTCTTTTGGTGGAATAATAGGATTTTATATCACACGCTTCTAAGGAAACATTATTTAACTGAGTAGATTACTTGTCTATATGTATGAATAAGGTCAAGCACCCCACTATAGAGTTTTGATGTGCTTTACTAATAGATGGAGCATAAGAGAAGAGGAATGAAAATATTCTTAAGATTCTAGTAGAGATTCGTTTATTTCTTTTTATCTATTTATATAGAATGTTTATATTATTTTCCCCTATTACCTTTATTATACATCAACATTCCATGCATTAATGTATGTGACAATATCTAGTGGATTTTGACATTATTATTCAGTTGTCCTGTTATTTATTCTTCCATTTATTATTTTATTATGTATAATTATATATGATTACACAATTGTATGATTATGATTATATCAATTTTTTCACTCTAATGTGAATGTATAGCATCCCCACTATAGCACCTTTACACCAATGCTTCTAGTCTGTAGCCTCTGTTGTAAGAAGAGGAAAACTTAAGGACATGTGACCCACAATCTCGGGCCCCGTTAAGTGGATTCCAGATCAGGACAATACAATTTCCAACTGTCATATTGATCAATTATCATATTGAATAACAATCATGTAATAGTCAAATCCCAATGGTTATATTTCGCTTACCCTATAAATACCAATTCATTCCATTACTCAAATTAACTAAAGTACATCTTAATGTTATATTTCAATTTTCATAATATGTTTGTTGGTTTATAAATATTTTGTTTTATTTCTATAGAATTCACTGTTGGGGTGATGATTCCATCAGATTGAGGCAATCCTTATTTTCCATTTTAGATTTTCTATTTTATATATTTTTTAAGTAGTAATATTTTCATTTCATAGAATACTAATGTAATAATATTTATTAATGAACTATAATTTTATTGTTTTCTCTATATTTTGTATGTGTATAATATTATATAATATATAAAAAACATTTATTAAATGAAAAATTCAATATAAAGAAATATTGTTCATTATGCCAACCAAAATCACTTCATTAC
This sequence comes from Viscum album, assembly GCA_963277665.1. Taxonomy (NCBI): domain Eukaryota; kingdom Viridiplantae; phylum Streptophyta; class Magnoliopsida; order Santalales; family Viscaceae; genus Viscum; species Viscum album. Next base: position 1,030,942,193 of record OY728121.1, on the reverse strand, counting down.
TCCCCTACCAATATTCTAGAGCCATTTTTTAATCATGAAGTAAACCTGGGAAGTATTTTGGTGTAAACCTAATGATTTTTTCCAAAGCATGGGTAACATTCTTAAATGAGTTTTTTTATTTTGATTATCCTTTACATTATTCAAATATTATTAATCCATGATTATATAATAGCCATAGTATATTCCATATACTAAGATGTTATTATGGTACGTTAATTACCTATATTTATCTCATATTCAGTCAAATTGGAAATGAAAATGTGGATCAACTGAATGACAGACTACCCCCTAATTAACTGAAGTAATTCTTTTTTCCATCACCAACTATCAAGGATGGATATAATGATGGATTTAACACTTATATTTGATATTTATGAATTTTATTTATTTATATAAATAAATATTAATAAATGTTTATTCTTTACTCAATATGGATATTTAATTATAATTAAAATTTGTTTTAAATTAAATTGATTATTCATTATATGAGGAAAGATTTGGGAATACAGTGATGGGTGAGGCCCAAAATTATATATCCCTTGGATGCATGATATGTATCATTAGGAGAATCAATAAAATAGAATGAAATGGGTTTTTAGAGAAATTATCAACGTTTATTGTGAATTTTCTTGATTGTAGAGGTATCATGATGTCGGAGATCATGATTTATAATAATTAAAAGTTTCTTTCTCTATGAATTCAGTCATTATTATCCATGATATTTTATCCTTCATATTATATTTGTATGAACCTCATTATTAGTTATCAATTATAATGATATTTTTTGTTATTTACCCTAACATGTTGATTATTCCTTATATATTCATTAAATTCAAGTTATTTTAATGAAATGTGTCTCCAGTTATTTACCTTTACATATTGATTATTTCTTGACTATTAATTAATGTAATGTTATTTAAAAGGAATGTGTGATCAATTATTTACCTTTATATATTGATTATTCCTTATATAATCATGATAGTCATGTTATAGATAAATGGAATGTGTGTTTAGATATTAACCTTCCCATATATATTATTTCATATTGATTATTCTTGAAGTCTTAGTAGCAAAAATTTTAGGAGGGGTATCGCTCGTGTGGGTTAGCCCAGGTAAGTGGCCACATGCATCAGGATGGGAGTGAGTTATGGAAGGAAGTGGTTAGTGTTGGTCGGTGTTAGGAGCTCAGGGGAAGAAGGGTTTTTGGGATCTTTGGTGATGGAACTGGTGTCGATGGGCTCCCGATGGTGGGATCACAATTTCTACGCAGGAAACTATATTCCAGTGGTAGTGAAATGGTTTGGAATGGGTAATGGCCGAGTGGAATCTCAGTGAACAATGAGTTCTTGGTCTCCCAGAATATATGATGATGATATCCTAGCATCGATGGACAAAATTGACAAAAAGAATCGAAAATATGGGAAAATAGGATAAATAGTCAGATACCCAATTGCAATCATATACGATATAATAAAATGAAGAAATCAACTTCAATTTAATCATATTTGGTTGAGTAAGAGGGTATGGCTTTGATATTGTTACGAAGCACCATGAAATCCTGAATGGGGATTTATAAGTAAACATCATTTCTATTTGAATGCTTTGGAGAAAAAATTGAGCATCAACTAGGAGGGGATTTATGTTGGGCGTTTAGTCATTGGTCCTGTAATGGCGATGTATCTGGGTCCCTACATATGGACCTATGTTCCATGTTTGGTTACCCCTAAATTTAATTTAAATGGGATTATCAAAAATTAATAAAAAAATAAGGCCATCATGATTTTAGGATTATTTATTATTCTCTATTTTCTAATGATATATTCTATATTACATAACGCTTACTATGAATTTGATCCCACCATTAGTTGGTTTCATTTCCTTATAATCATGGAAGTGTACTACAAATGATATGAAAGGATTATCTAGATGGAATAATGATATTAATAACAAAATATTCTATAATTTTTATATTTAAATATAATATGGAAATCATGTTTGATTCTAATTTACCCAGACTACTAGTTCATTGGGATGAAATTCCTTGAATATTGTGGCAATGTGATAAAGTAGACACTGGATCTGGGATGCTAATGTTACTGTCATTATAGATGGTATCATAGAATGTTTAGTAGAAAATTTTTGAACAAGATTTTGGAAAACCTATAATAGGGAACATAACCCATTGATAGACTTTGAGGATAAATATAGAATAATGGTCTAATATTTTGGTAAGGAATATATTATATGGTTTTCCAGGAAATACATCCTCGATTGGATAATTAAAGTGCATGTGGTTCTGAAATATATGTACATAGGGGAAATAACACCAAAAAGGTGCATCATTCATGACTAGAGAATTACCTAGTACATGATAATGATCCTTACTATACACCTGGTTTGATACTTCCTATGGATATGTATTGGAGAATTCAAAAACCCTTATAAAGAATTTTTATATATGATGACATTAAATGAACATGTCAAAAAATATGGTGTCTTAGATTGAAAAGAAGGTGTTATGATTTAGACAATATATAAATTATTATATAGTATTCACACTTTAATTATTTTTTCTCACACTATGATTTTTGGTTTTGTTCGTTGATTGAAACCTAATGGAATCATGTTAATATGGAATATATTGGAAAATTTGGTTACTATGATAACAAAATGGGATGATGAATAAAGTGAATGATATCATTATACCTAATTAGTTATTCCAAAATATTTTCAATAAACTATACCTTAAAAAACTCTTAGAGTCACCAATGAAGAGAATGATGGATTTCTCTAAGATCTCAAGTGATAGAGACAATGGAAGAAAAAAGGATTGATTTCCTTCATATTAGAAATATGGAAAGAGAAACCTAGTAAATTGTCTAAAAGTAATGGAAAAATATTTTGTGTGTGGAAAATAAGGGCATAATGAAATTTATTTCTAATGAAAAATGAAAAGTATAATAGAAATAAATGAATTTCATATCAGGGACTCAATTATAATTTGTTTTCCCAAATGTGGAGAACCTCCTAATTATCCAAGTAAATTACCTCTTGTAAATTTTATCACCTAGATAATGGAAGGAACCATACTAATTTTTTTGAAGTATTTATGTATTTGGATTCCATAATTATATTTTATAACAATTTTTACCAATGGTATATTATTTTATAAGAAACATGCTACATTAAAGGATTGTGTTATATTTTAGAAGCATATATGTGTTCATTAAATTAAGACCTATAGATACTATCATGGGTTTATGATTTTAGGATTGATTATAAATTCTATATATTAAATACAACTTTTTACATTCTATGATATGTGAGTTTATTATGATTAAGAATATTTGGGGGGGGGGGGGATTTAGGGAAATAAAACCCATTGGTTTAGTATATGTTTTAATGAAAAATGCATTGAAGGAGTAATTCCCTTACAATTTTGGAAAAAAGCTTAAAGGTACTAGAAACCATTAGGGTTTAGATTATCTTTTATTTTGAGGTAATTATGTGTTATTTAACTATGGTAATTTTATAGGAATTATATTAATATGGTTTTTAAAATGGAAAACTGACATTATAAGTGGAAACTCATTGCATCTTGCATTGACATAGGGCTTGATCCCAAAACCAAAAAGCACAAGGGTGATGTTCCTACCATTGGGCTACGTGATGGTCTAGATAATATTTCATTATTTTTACCAAAATATTTGATAGATAAATATTAATTTTGAAATATTGTATTTAATGATAAGGTTTATAGATTAATGTATTATATTGGATAACTTTTTCTAACTGTATTGGTTTTAGTAAATTTTTGGAAATATAAAGAAAATATCATCACTATTTTATTAATATTTAGATTTGATAAAAGTTAATTTTAGTTTTTTATACATAAAAAATTAATATTTGGACTTCCATTTGATAGATTAAGAGTTGTAGAGAAAATTTTTCAAAGCATAACCAAAGTATGAAATTGTGCTAAAGAAATAGAAACGTACAATGTATATTTACTTATATTCTTAGATAGTAAATGAATTCCTCAAAATTATGAAAAGAAACCTAAAAAAAAGTATTATTATATTACATTAATATCTTAGGAATAAAATCTAAATTTAAGTCATCATAAATTATATTTTTGAGGTCCTCAAATTTTTGTTGATCAAACCCTTTATTTTTATCAATTACCTATTTGAGTATCTACAATTATTTGTGTCTTTATTCCTTGTACAAATATTTAATTCCAACAAATTCCCCCCTATTAAAAAAAATAGTTAGGTTTTATTTGAGATAACCATCATATTTTAGTTTTTCTCTTCTCAAGAGGAAGTTTTATGAACCCTTTTACAATGTGGGATTTTTAATAATGGTATTTCCAATGTTCAAACCCTTTATTATCGAAACGAAGTTTAAATTGTGAGGAAATGTTTTTAAAGGTATTGAGAATTTAACAACATGATATTTTAAAAAATTATCCTACTTCTCGACAGAATATATTACATGAAATACTGTGCTTATATGATAATGTAACACCCCGAGACTTTTTGCTATATTTCCTTTCAAATTAATTAGATCTTTTCGATAGCTTGTGGGTCATAAAACACAGACATTAAATGAATTATAATATACTATACAATTATAAACAATACATTAAATTCAAATTTATAAATATTACTAAATAAATTATGACAATTATGGTAATCTATTGATTAGAAATAAAATAAGAATAATTTTGAAGAAAAAGAAACAGTTTCTAAAAAAATTGTATTTTTTCTAAAAGACCGTTGAGTCACAATTTGCAGACATAATTTCAAATTATTTATAAAATTTTTAGAATATTTATTTGATAAAATTAAAATAAAATTTTAAATTAACACATAAAAATTATCTTATGATAAATTCTTGGAATTTTTTTGAAATGTTTCTTTTTTTGATGAATAGTCCAATATAATGATTATTATATGAAATTGCCTCTTTGTTAAATTATTTAGGAATTCATAATATATTTTAAATTTATAACTAAGTAAAATTCGTTTAATTTTATTTTAAAAATTATAATTTATGTTAATGGAGTCAATGTCTTGTTATATTTTTAAATTTGAAAAGTCTACACTTCTGGGTGTTTTCTCTTTTGAAACACACTTTTTCATCGTGCCTTTGGGTATAATATTAAATTATATTCTTCCACTTATATGAATTATATATAAAAAATAGTATTCCATATTCACAATTAGGATAATTTATTTTATCTAATTTGTTCAACTTAATTTGTGACCATTATGAATAATAAAATCAATAAAAATTAATTATCATGGTTAGGGTAAAAACTGATTTACCAAGATATTAAACTAAAAAGATAATGGTTAATATGGCCTAATAACTAGTCCAAAACACATATTATGGACAAATAGTGAAATGATATCACATAATGGTCAATAATGGCCCATTTTTTATATTTGTTTCAGGATAAAACATCGGTGTAATGGATTATATTAAAAAATTCCATGTGTGTCCTCTCCCCCAGTTATAAAAGGACACCACCTATCCTCCAATATTCATAGTTAAAAATCCATTTTCAATCAAAATACCTACAAATATCACCTCATTAAACCCTTATGAATATCGTAGAGTATTTTTTTTTCAAAAATACAACCATGAAAGACTTTTTGTGAAAACCTAAAGAAGTTGTTCATAGAAGAGGTAACGTTCTTAAACAAGAGTTTTTATTTGGTTTATTATTTCACATCATTAAAATATTATTAAAACATTATTATATAATATATTTATTACATTAAATATTCTAATATTTTGTTATTTTAAGTTCATGACCTATATCCATATCTTATTCTATGAAATGGGAAATGAAACATTGGATCGTGTGTAGATTGAACTACCGCCATGGGATCCAATGTAATTAATTTACCATTACCACAAGTAAAGGATGGATAAAATGATGTATTTATCAAATTCATATCATATTTATGATATTGTTAAACTTTTGGAATTATAATATCACATATAATTTCTTACTTTACATGATTTTTAAAAAACTATAACATCGCTCTTGTGTACGGTAAACTGTCCCCTCACGAAGGGATGTGATTAATTTTTCAAAGACTATTTTACATTGAATGTAATAAGGATAAATTTAATGAATATATCTGATCTATATGAAATAATATATATTGTATAAAATCAATATATCACATAGTTCCTTACCAGTTCGTTCGGAAAACCCTCCCTACAAATAAATGTGATCGATTATCCATGTTAAAATTTAAATAATTATAATAATATAGTATTTAATTAAAAAATGATACTTTTAACATCAATATAATTCTGGTGATGATATAACTATGTAATATTCTCATTATTGAGAACATTAATAATGAAATATTCATGATAAATTAATGCAGTTATCACTCAAAACAATAGTAATAAGAAACATTATAAAAAAACTGGTGATAAGATGTTATAAAAGGATCATATATGCTATTATAAATATTAAAATGTTTCTATTATAAATTAATAACATTCTTAAAAACATCATACATAAGTATAATGAATGCTCAACCCAAAGGAGGTGCAGGGAAGGGGACTTTATCTCAATCTCCCTTAATTGAGGCATATTGAAATTTTATAAACCTAATTGTTTTTCTATGGTGTTATCACTACCAATTTTACATTTAATATCACTATTAATTAATAATTAATGGTATTTTATGTTTTAGGTTTAATTATTTAATCCAAGAGGTTTTTCTTACAAGCTATCATGCTATAAAGAATTTCATAACTTGATTTCCTTTCATTGGATTATATTACTTCATTATTGTCATTGATATTATTAGATTATGTCTATAATTAATTTTTATTTTCTTATTTTTTATTTCCACTTGTTTTATGTGAATTTAATTTTTATACAAAAAATGTATTCTTTGATTAATTCTCAGCTTAAGGTTATGGTCTTTGTGACGGTTTCTTTCACAATCTCATTTTAATTAGGATTATTTATTCTTAAATGTTAATTGAAGGAAAATATTTGATAATTGGGTAATAAAACCCATTAATTTTTTTTAGAATCTAGTTATTTGTGATTTTTCAAGTAATATTACATTTTTTTCACTCATCAGTACATAAAAGTTTTAAGAAAATGTTTTTATAAAAATATGACTTCATCTCTATATTAGGTAAAAAAATACTTTTTCTTCCAAAACCACATTTTCTAAAAATGTTTTTAAAAATGTTTTTAACATTATCTTTATGATTTATTAAAGAAATTTTAACCCTTTTTTCTTTTTATATTTATTTTCAATGGAATATTATTATCATTTTCTGAACATGTCCCTTTTAGATTTTATGTAAAATTTGAAAGGAATCAGTGGTCTACCATGTACGGTTTATATGGAACTTATTATCATCATGAAAACAAAATAATTTAGAGATTCATTTTAAAATATTAAATTTTATTTTTTAATAAAAGTATATCAAAATATTTTTTGATCTTTTAGTTTTTAAAAAATATATTTTAAATTTGAAAAGGATATTTCCTCCTGAATATTTTAAAATATTTATAGTATTTATATTCATAAAATATAATGATCCTTTAATTTAATTATACTACACTAGGGATATGTTTTGTTGATACCATACTTATTATTTCAATGGATGTCTTATGATCATTTTGATCAAGGAAAATATTGACATTAAATTTCTTGATGCATTTATTTATTCACTATCTTTTCCTTGAAATATTCAGTTTCTTGTGATCATTGGACATTAAATTTCCCCAAAATATCCATTTTATTTATCATGGATATTTTTATTTCTTAGTATGTATATAATTTATAAATAATACATTCTACATTGAAAGTTTTTTTTTCATCTATAGAAATATTTATTAATCCATATTATTTACTAAATATAGATATTTGATGATAAGGAACATTGTTCATAAATTAAATTTATTATTCCATGCATGAGGAATTATTTGGACATGAAATGAGGGGTGGTGAATAGAATTTTATATCTGCTTGATACATCGATATTCTCATGATGAAAATCAAAAATCTAGTATTAAATGTATTTTTACCCAATGTTTTAAAATATCTTGTCAGAGGAATTGACAATAGAGGTATCATGATGCTTGTGATCATAGTGTCCAATAAATAAGAATTTACTTCTTTAATAACTTTGTTATTATTATCCATGATAATTTTTTAGAGATATTATCTATAGATTCAATTAATTATCAATTATTGATTAAATGTCATTTGTTTTCAGTCTTTATCATTCCATATTGATTATTACTTATCTATTCATGATAGTCATGCTATTTAAATAGATTGTCTGTTTTGTTATTTACCCTTCAATATTGATTATTCTGTATCTCTTCATGATAGTCATGTTATTTAAATTGGATGCATGTTCAATTATTTATCTTTCAATATTTATTATTTCTTATATAATAATGATATTCATGTATTTTATTTAATCAAATGTGTGTTTAGATATTTACCTTTACAAATTTATTATTCCATATTTATTATTATTCATATAATCATCATATCTTACACTTTACATAACTCTTACTAACCATTTGAGCTCACCAATATTTTATTTCCTTTCTCAGGAAACCGGTATGTGTACTGTGAATGGTATGTATGGATATTATAAAGATAATAGTTATATTCACAAAAAATATGTTTTAATTTGTAAATTAAAATATTATATATGAGTCAAGTATGTATTTAGTTGTACAAGAAAACTATTCAATTATATCCTTAGAGAAGTGGTTCCATATATCTTATCAAAATGTAATATAGTATACACCATATCAAGGCTTATGGGGTTGGTTTTATTTCAACTAGTATCAGAGGATGTTTTGTAGAATCCTTAGGAACAAAATTTATGAAAACATAGATTATGTAAAATAATCCTATGATAATGTTTGTGGATAAGTATAGAAGTAATAATAAATCTTTTTTAATATTGATATTATGTGTTTTACTACAAAATCTTCAATTTCATTGATAATTTAAGTTGATTTGGTTTTGGAATATATTTTTAGATGTAATAACTCTGAAAAATTAATGTTAATCATGACTAGAGGGTCACCCAATACATGAAAATGTGTATTACTATGAACCTTGATTGATACTCATTGGGGATATGCTTTGGATAATTCACATTTTAATTACAAAAAATTATGATGGATTTGGATAGACTATGAAAATGAATGACCTAGGTTAATCCTATGGTTTCTATGATTGAAAATAAGCTATAAAAATTTAGACATCCTATAAATGGCTATGTTGTATTCCCACTATGATTATTAATTCTCACAATATGATTTTTTTTGTCCATTGATTGAACCCTAAGTAATTGTGTTAATATTGAATAATAAAGAAAATTTGGTGAAAATGATAAACTAATTTGGATGATTACTAAGTTGAAAGATTTCAAGATTATTCCAATTCATTTATCTAAAAATATGTCTATCAACCAATACCTTAACCAAATATAAGACTCAAAAATGATAAAAGTATATAATTCAATAAGATATCGAGTGATAGAGACCAGAGAGGAAAGAAAGATAAATTTACTTTATGTTAGAAATGTGGAAAGAAACACAAAATAAATTGTCTCAGTGGAATAAGAAATGTTTTTAAATGTGGAAAAGAAGGGCACAAATAAATTAATTTACAAGAAAAAATTTGGAGTATTATGGATGGAAATAAATTTTATCCTAGGTACCCATTTATAGTTTTTCCCTAAATTTGTGGAACCTATAAAATATTCACATATTTTCACTATTCTAAAGGTTAACCCCTAGAGTAAGAAAGTATATATCTTGATATAAAATAATTGAAGTATTTACGTATTGGGATTCTAGATTTTTATGGTAGAAGTATTTTTACAAATGTTATTTTGGATATAAAAATCATGAAATATCTCAGGATTGTGTAACATTTTTATAATAATATATGTCTTTATTAACTTAAGAATTATGGATACCATAATGGGTTTATGAGATTAAGATTACTCATATGTTCAATGTCTTAAACATCCCTTTTATGGTTTTATATTATGGGACTATACTAAGATAATAGATGATTTGGGGACATTTTTGGAAATATAACCCATTGGTTTAGTATATTTGTTAGTAAAAATGAAATTTAATAAATAATCCCCATACTATTTTTTGGGAAAATATTAAAGGTATTGGTAACCTTTAGGTTTTATATTATCTTTTATTATGAGGAAATTATGGGTTATTTTACATTTGGAATGTCATATGAGTAATATAAATTTTATTTAAAAAAATGACAAACAACATGTCAGGTGTAAACCTGTCACATCTGGAAAGCTTATAAGTCTTGAACCCATAACCAATGTATGACAAGAGTAATATACCTACAAATGGAGAACATGATGGTATGGGTAATACATCATTGTTTTTACTCTATATATATTATAGAAAAATATTAATTTTGAACCAGTGGGATTATTGTTAATTTTTGGAGACTAATGTATTATATTGTATTACATATTCAAACTATATAGGTTTGGTAAATATTTATAAATAGGTGGAAAGAGTCATCACCATTTTATGGATTTTAAGATCCGTCAAAAGTTAAATTTAGTTCTTTATGAATAAAAAATTCATTTTTGGATATTCATTTCATGGTGTTAGAGATGAAATAAAAATTGATCAAAGCACAACCAAATGAAGAGATTGTGTTTATGAAATAGAAATATATTAAGTGAGTATATTCCCTTATATTCATGGAATGTAAAATAAATTTTCAACATTTGGAAAAAGATATTGAAATAGTAATTACCTTATTACATTCATATCCAATGAATCAAATGTACTTTTAAAGAATCACAGATTTATGGTTTTGAGATCATTAACTTTCCATTTATCATTCGTTTTATTATGATTAGTGACCTCTATAAATCTCTATAATTATTTGTACTTTTCTACCATGACCACATCTTCACTTACAATCTATTCCCTCCAAATTGTAAATCTATTTATGTTTCATTCCATATAACCTTTGTATTTACCATTCTCTCTTATCAAAAATTTATTTTATTAACCCTTTTACGATGTGGGTTTTTCATCAATGGTATTTCCAAATTTTAAACCCTGGATTATTGAGAAAAACATTAAATTGTGAGGTTGAAATTTATTGAAGTTTGGTATAATGTAACACCATGATAATATAAAAAAGGAACATCATTTTTGATATCATATATTATATGAAACACTGAGATTATATGAGATTGTAACACCCTAAGAATTTATGATAGAATTTTTAAAAAATAAATTCAATCCTTTCAATAGGTTTTTGAACATGAACCCCCATGTCTAATTGAACTATAATGTAGTTTAAAATTATAAACAAACCATTAAAAATAAGGTTATTAATATTAATAAGTAAATTATGAAAATTTTGGTCATCCACTTACTAGAAATAAAATAAGATTCATTTAAAATAAAAATAATTTTTTTCCAAAAAAATGTATTTCTCTAAATAGAGGTTTAGTCACACTTTGAACACAAAATTGAAACATAATATTTACCAATTTTATAATAATTCTCTCATAAAATGAACTTTATTTTTTGAATTATTATTTCAAAGTTATCTTATTTTAAATTTTTGATATTTTTCTGAAATGTGTCATTTTTCAATGAATAGTGAAAAGTCCTAATTATTATCAAAAAAGTATGTTCATTTAAATTATTTAAAAAGTGAAATAATATTTTAAATTTTTTGAAAGTAAAATAGTTTTAATAATATTATAAAAAATAAAATTTAGTTCAGTGGAATCAATTTCAAATTAAATTTTTATATAAAATAATTCCACACTTGTGAGAATTTTCTCTTTGGAAACTCGCTTTTTTATCACGTCTATGGGTATATAGTTTTAAATTTAATTTTTTTTTACTTATTTGAATTGAATTTGGTAAAATGGATTCCATATTTGGAATCAAAATAATTTATATAATCTATTATGGTGAACATATTTTTTGACCATTATGAATAGTAATATTAGTAAAAATTAATTATCGTGGTTAAGGTAAAAAGTGATTTTCCCATGGAAAACTAAAAAGATAAAGGTTAAAATGGAAAAAAATATATCACCCATTGGATGGAAATATTTTGAACTCATCTCTTTTAAGGGTCTATAATGATCCATTTTTGAGGCTATTTTCTTGAGAAAAACCTTAAAATAATCTATTTTTTTCAAAAAAAAATCCATGTGTGCCCTCTCCACCACTTATTAATGGTATCCCATGATATTCCTCTATTCACACCTAAAAAGATAGTTGAATCATATAATAACATAAAAATAATGTTCTAGGCCATGTAACAACAACCTAGATACATTTTTTATCATAACTCTAACCTAGAAAGGCTTTTGGTTCAATTCTAATGAAGTTATACGAAGAAGAGGTAACATTCATAAATGAGCGTTTTTTATTTTTCCAAATCCTAAAAATATTAGTAAACCATGATTATATAATAATATATTTTTATTAAATATACTAATATTTTATTTTATTTTTTTCATGACTAATATCAATCTCCAATTCCATCAAATGGGAAATATAACTATTGATCTTATGTACGGTGGAATACCACCTCGTGGACGGATGTATTTCATTTTCCTTGACCACATTTAAATGATATATATAATAATATATTTAAAACATTTATATTATATTTATAATATTTTTATACATATGGAACTATAATATCCCATATACCTTCTTACATTCCATGTTGTTTAAAGTATGAAAATGTCTCTTATGTGTATGGTAGACTACAACCTCATGAAGCCATAAAATTTGTTTTTCACTTATGAATTGTATGGAATGTAATATGGATAATTTTAAAGTATATATGTGATATATATGAAATTACGTTTAATCAATAAAATTAATATATCCCATACTTCCTTATCATTTCACCCATTAAGGAAATGATAACATCACATACGGGTATATACGACCTACCATCTCAATGAAGTGATCTGATCTATTCTACGTGTTCACATTTAAATAATGATTTTTAAAAAGTATATAATGAAATGTATTATATTTATATACTTAATATAATTATGGATATTATGAACTATATAATATTCTCATATACGAGAACATTCTCATTAAAACATGAATGAGAAAACAAGGCCGTTACCACTTGAAATAATAGTAATAATGAAGGAATATTATCAAATGGGTGAAAAGATGTTAAAAAGGATACCATATGATATTAAAAATATAAATTTCGTATTTTTATAAGTCAATAACATTCTTAAAACCATTAAATAGGAGGGTAAATCATGTTGAACAAATAGGAATGATACGATAAGGGACATCATCTCAATTTACCTTCATTAAGGAATATTGAAATGTTATGAAACTAATTTATTATATATGGTGTATATAATACCAATTTGACAAATAATATCATGATTAATTAATAATTAAGGTTATTTTATGTTTTAATTGTAATTATTTCATCCAATAGGAGTTGAATAAAAATTAACAAGTTGTAAAAAATTTCATCACATAAATCCTTTCATTGATTTATATTAAATTTTTGTTATCCTAGAAATTCTTAGATTATGTGTGTAATGAAATTTGATTATATTTTATTTTATTTGATTTTTTTTTGTTTGGATTGAATTTTTATAGACATAATCGATCAAAGATTAATTTTCACTTTAACATTATGCTCTTTCTGAGGGTTTATTTCACAATCTTATCTTAATGGGGATTGTTTATACTTGAATTTCCATTGAATGAAATTATTTGATAATTGGATAATAAAATACTTTAATTTTATCCTACTATAGTTACTCATAAATATTTCATGTAACACTATCAATTTATCCACTCATTTTTACTTAAAATTGTTGATATTTTTTTTAAATGTGACTTCATTTCTCCTTTCTGTCAAAATTAATATTTATTCAGAAACCATGTTCTATAAAAATATTTTCAAAAATATTTATAACATTATCCAAATGATTTATTAAATATATTTTTTCCATGTTTTAATTTTTTTAAACAAATTGAAATAATCTTGATGTCATTTTCTAAACAAGGCCCATTCGACTTTTTCTGAAAATGTGAAAGGAATATTTGATTTAACATGTTTTCCATGTAAAAAATTTTCTTCCATAATGTCCACTAACTGTTTTAGAGATTCTATTGTACATTTAAATTTTAATTTAAAATTAAATTATACTCAAAATATTTCATGAAATTTTGTTTAAAAAAATATATTTTCGATGTGAAAAAGATATATTCCTCAAGGATGTTTTTAATAATCTTTTTATGGTATTTCTATTTATCAAAACCCATATTATTTTACTTATAATACACTAGGGAAATGTTATATTTATACCTTCATTATTCTTTAAACTGATGTTTTATGATCATTTTTACCACAGAAAGTATTTATATTAACTTTTTTATTCATTTTTTAGTCATTAAATTCCCTTGTAATATTAACTTTCCTATGATCATTGGACCTCAAATTTCCTATAAATATCGATATTTTTTATCATGGATATTTTTATTCATTAAACGGTATATAATATATAAATATTATTTTCTATATTGTTATTTATTTATTTATTTGGTGAGATATTGATAAATATATATTCTTTACTCGATATAGATATTTGATGATAAGGTGCATTATTCAGGAATTAAATCTATTATCTAATAGATGAGGACCACTTTGGACATGTAGTGATGGGTGTGTCCTAGAATTAAATATTACATCGTAGAATTTGTACTGTCATTAGGAAAATCAATAAGCTATCATTAAATAGGTTTTTACACATTATTTTAAACAATCTTCTGAAAGGTATTGATAATAGATGTATCATGAAGCCTGAGATAATGGAATCTAATAATTAAGCATTTAAATCATTAATAATTAAATTATTATTATCCATGAAATTTTTACAATGATATTATCTATGGTTTCCTTTAATTATTATCTATTCATTAAATAGAATGTGTTTTTATTTGTTTACCTTTCCATATTGAAAATTATTTATCTATTTGTGATATTCAAGTTATATTAATGTAATCTGTTTTCAGTTATTTACCTTTCCAAATTAATTTTTCCTTATTTATTCATGATTTTTATGTTATTTAAATGTAATTTGTGTTCATTTATTAACATTTACATATTTATTATTCCTTATCAGATCATGATAGTCAAGTTACTGATTAAATGGAACGTGTGTACATGTAGTTACTTTTCTATATTTATTTTCCCATATTAATTATTATTTATTTACTCATGATATATTTCAATTTACATAACTCTTACTGAGAATTTTATTTCACCGTTATTTTGATTCATTTCCCAGGAATCACGGAAGTGTAATAAGAATGATTATAACGATAATCTAGTGGGAATAATGATATTCCTAAAAACATTATGTTATTAATTGTATACTGAAATGTATTACGCTGATCATGTGTGTATCTAATTTATCAAGACTACTAAATCATTCGGTCCTTCACGATGTGATTCCATATATCTTCAACAATATTGTAATGTATACACCATCTCTAGGATACTGGCTTTAGGGTTGTTATATAAATACCTTGACTGGGATGGTCAATTGTGATATATAGATATATTTTTATCACACTCACCACAAATATTGATCCAATATTATAAGTAAAATTATCTCCCCTTCACCGGACATTGAATGATAATTAATAAATAGGGCGACATTTCTATTTTACTGGATTCACTCAAACTGAGATAATAAAATGAGAATAAACTAATAATATGTTGATGTACCCCATGTATATATACACTACTAGTATTAAACATTGGATATGATTTATTAACACTCTTAGTTAACATCATTTATGAGATGTAGTGTACACTACTATCAACCACTTAAGGAATGTAGTTCCCTTCCAAGTATTTTTGTTTTAAGGCATAAAAAACTAAGAGTAATACTACACCTACAATAATTTATTTCTTTAATTTAGCTTCTTTTTTATAAATATTTTAAAAAAATCAAGAAATAAAAACTCTTTTTTAATTCATTCCATTATTCTTTAGCTATTCAGCACTAGTACAAAACATCCTTCAACTTCTCTTAAAAGACTCCAACAAATGTATCAATTTTTTCTCAATATATTCTTTTTCAGAACATTACTAGAACTTCTATTTCAATAAACTATTTTTTATATTATACAATCCATTCTATTATTATTCTTTTAGAAAACATATCTATATTATTTTTGGACTCCCAACCTATGTTTCTTTTCTTTTAGAACTGTTGATAGTAGTTTTTTGTATAAAGTCATAATGTTAGTTAGATTCAACTACAAAATATTTACATCGTACATTTTTCTAAATTGAATTTATAATAATTAGTTCATTAATAGTCTTCTTGATACATGAAAAAACCCATTAATTAATTTTTACCCTTTAATATATTGAAGTGAAACCGTATTATTTTTAGTACAATTGAGAAAAAAAATCCCAGAACTGGACTCTCATAGGGTTCTCATCATGATGTTTCATTCTCCTCCAAAATTTGAGGCTTAAAATTGTATCACGGAATTATTTTCCATAGATTTTGCATATTCACCAAGATAGTACGACTGAAATATTAACAAGTTTAGTCATATCATGAACCATATTTTTTCAACATTAAAGAAGCTTACATATGTTCATTGTTGTATGATCATCCTGACAACCTATCTTTAATTACTCTTATAGAATAAAGTTTAAAAAGATTACAAGTAATATTAATTACATTATAAAATATCATGATGAATCTTACACACATAGGGAAATCCATTCATTTTCTGTATTCCTAGAAACCTTCATCATAGTGTGACTAAGGGAGATATGGAAATTCTTCTATCATGAAGGTAGAACTCCTATAGCTATCTCTAAAACTCCATAATCCATCATCATGGTTATAAATATTATTTAAAAATCATTAAAAATTATTTTTTCAAATA
The DNA here is from genome assembly GCA_963277665.1 of Viscum album. Lineage (NCBI taxonomy): Eukaryota > Viridiplantae > Streptophyta > Magnoliopsida > Santalales > Viscaceae > Viscum > Viscum album. Next base: position 1,030,925,161 of record OY728121.1, on the reverse strand, counting down.
TCAAAAATAATAATAATCCAATGGTATTTTCACTAAAAATCTCCCCTTTTGTTTTTTTCAACTCATCCAAAATGGATTGAATACATTCTAAATGATGAAATTCATTACTGACATGATGTATAGTCTTGAAAACCTTAATAATTTAGACAATTATTTAGTGATTAACTAATCCCCATCTCTAATGACACATGATTCAGGTTCATCATGGGAAATAAGTGTTAAATGAAATGTTCCTCAACAAAACACTTCATTCAACCTCACACTCATTGATACCTATGATTCAAAATATACCCCTTTAATAAAAATCCAAAAATATCTACACTTTTCTAACTCTAGTATAAGAATCTCCCACTTTTTAAATATTAAATCACACTCACATCCACTCTACTAACAAAAAACATCTCCCATTTAATGTAAAGACAACTTAACCCCTCTATCAATGGTACCAATGATAATTTCACTGAATATTCACAAATGAGGGTTATAAATACAAATAATTAATTAAAGAGATTCATTATAAAATAACATAAGTGATAAATTCCAAGGGAAATTGTGGTTCCCTCCTCCAGAAGATATAGTTGGATAGAGATGGTTGGAATCCATTGTAACAACCAAAAATTTTATCAATGGAAATTCCATTATTATAATTATTTCATATAGTATAATCACATTATGTCACATTAAAAACATAATAGAAACATTATAAATTAGGAATGAATAAAATAAGTAGTATTTCTAGAATTTATGAAACCTTTACTAGTGGAATAGTAACTTGTCCTTTGGAATAGTATTATGACTTTTATGAATAGAAAATTGACCAATAGAATAGTTAACTCACCTATGAAAGTTGAAATAAAATTTAGGCATCCTTGAAATGAATTTATGAAATAATTATATCACAGTATATGTAATTAAATGTTTCCAAAATTATTAATTAAGTGTTTGTATGTTTATAATTCATAAATAAATAATTGAAATTTTATTATTAATATAATAATATACAAGAAAATTTATTTTCATAAAATGTATTCGTAAATTTATATTTAGTAGTATTATGATTTTAAGATAATTTTATGAGACCTTATTTAATTTTTCAAGGTGTTATAAAATCAGTTATAATTTTAAATTCATTATTTTTTGATTAAATGATGATTTAAATTTAAAAATAAATTTCATATATTTTGAAAATTATGTTCATAAAATAGAGTTTCTTTTTGAATTCTACACATTAAAAAAAATTGGGGTTAAATTTTGGGATTTTCCTAAATTACATGAATATTTGTGAATAATGAAATATGATAAATTTTGTTAAATGATAAATACAAGAATTTTTGAGTCATTATTGATGTAAGGAAGAGTCAAGAACAATTAATTAAAACTCACATGCATTAGTTACTATATTTAGTCACAAGAATAAACACTATTGCTTATCTTGAGCCAAAATAATAAGCTAATGATTAAAACAATGATAATGAACCTGTCTCATCCACTATAAATACTACCCCTCGCCACCTCTTCTCCTCACACCTTATTGGATTTGATACTTTTCCAAATGTTTCCCAGTACTCTTCCCAATCCCCTCCCCCATGTACCTGTTCTCTTGGTCTTATAAACATATCAAAAACATTTCCCTAAGGAGGTTTTCAATGATGAGAAATTCAGGAAGTAAATTCATATTTCCTTTTCTTTTAATTTATTTTCATGTTATTTTATTATTATCTCGCCATCTCCACTCATAAAAATGGTATGATAACTCTAGTAACTCACATATAATGTAATGTTATAATTATAATGAAATAATATTTCATTAAACCCCCTCTCCACTCTTTTATTCTAAAAATGAAAATGTTTTTTCATGAGATGTTAATTTTATACTTTCAAGGATAAAATTTTCCATTTTACATTTATGCCTTCAAGGCCTATCATAAAGCCATTTTTATGGTTAAACTAAATTATAATATATGTATTAAAGCCTATGTAATGGTCTATAATGATTATATACACTTGATCTTATCTAATGATCCACACACTCCCAAAATAAACAAATCACTAATATAACCATTTAACCATATGGATGTTTATTATAAAATTACAACATCAATACTATATTTCTATTTCCATTTACATGATTTTTCATGCTCTTATACAAGTGAACTGATCGTTAAAATTAAGAAAACGATCACTCCTGAACGAAGAAATTGAACACTATAAATCATCAAAAAGGTCGTAAATGAATTTAATAATTTAATATTAAATAAATTACATATAAAAAATCTAATTAATTAATTAATTATCATATTTAATTTTATTATCCATGACTTTACGATCAATTGAAGAACTATTTTGGATATATGGAAAGTGATTTTACTCGAACCTTTGTTTTTTCCTTTGGGTTACTCATTCTATCTCTTTAAACAAATTTAATGATTCTTTCTTTTTATATATTTCATTTTAATTATATTTATATGTTAAAAAATAATTTATCCATATCATAACATCACTAATTTATTGGTAAATACATATTTTATAAAGGTTCCATTTTCAATAAATCCCGATAAGCAATCCCGAATTAAGGGAACTTCATGATTTCATACCCACTTCCAAGTACACTTAATAATATATTTTAAGCCAAAAATATTTTTCTAAAATGACTCATTTTATCATGAGAAAATATCTTGGTTTATTTTCAGGTTTATGAAAACAAATATTCTTTTTTGGATTTAAATTATTATTAATATATTCCTTAAAGAACTTTATCATGTTTCACATCTAATGTTTCTTAAACACTCATTTTACATGCTTCCACATAAACTGGACATAAATTATCATTATCAATTATTATTTTCCCTTATGAATGTCCATTTATTTTTTTTAATATGTTGTTTCATGGATGCATTTATGGCATGCTCATTTTTATGCCTTGTGACATGATTATGATACCCATTTCTTTCCATGGGTAACCATTGTATTTATTCTTCATGTGTAACACATATTCACGAACATGTTATTATGGGTTTGACCAAATAGTACTATAATTAATTGTGTAATCATTAATCCCAAAAGACACCATGTTGGGACATGGAGTGAACCTTATTGTTTATAAAACATTCTACAACATTTCATGGAGGCTAGCCTTGACACATTTTTATGTCTTATTATATGTTGTTTCCACATTCTTATGATTCCATTATTATATTTTCCCATGTCATGCATGTTATTATTCCTTATGTTTATTTATGTTTCATGACTTTTATGTAATCATGTTATTAATTCAAACCCATGTGCTATGTTTTATTCCCATTCTTACTACCATAATGGACTTTTTACCTCATTCATTTTGTTCATGTCTTCCCTAGTTTATCTAGGAAGATGCATGAGATAAATGGAAGGTATGAGATCATTACAATGTTTAAATAAAATTTGTTTTTATTTTGGTTTCATGTTATTTAATTATGTACCTAATCTTCAAATGATTCTAGACTTTACGATCCATGACTTGTAATTTTATGGTTAATTATGCGTAAAATCTTGTAATGATATGTGTAAAAGATCATGGTCTCTATAGTTGGTATCATAGGAAGGTCTAGTAATTTATGGGATTAGGACTAGAAAAATATAGAGTAATCCTTAGGAATAATACTAAGTATAGGAAAACATACCCATATTCTGGATAGTTTAGAGTAAGTGGTTTATCAAGAAAATATATCTATATCTAGATACTACAAGTGGACATAGTTCTAGCATAGATATACCTATGAGTAACAAATACGACAAGGTGTTCTAGGCCTAACTTGGGGTAACCAGGTACATGAAAAAATACCTTAATGTGAACCTGGTTTTACATTCCTGTGGGATATTCTTTGGTAAATTTATAATATTATTACAATCCATTTTTAGGGGAAAAAAATGCCTGTAAGAATATATGTTATGAAATAGTTCATGGAAAAAAAATATTGAAACCTAGGGAATCACTAATTTATTTTTATTTTTAAATTTTCCATTTATTATTCTTATTAGTTATGTGTTCAAGCCCCAAAACTGTACTTTAATTTTATTAGTTAATGGTTGGAAATAGAATAAATTATTCCAACAAACAATGTGAAATGTAATGTGATTATTACCCTAATTATATTCCAAATATCATGGTAATGGGTGATCAAAACATCATGATAAAATATTCTCAACTCGCTCATGTTATGAATGACAACATGAATCATGTGAAACTACCTCTTTATCTTATGAGATAGAAATTTATGGTTGAATCCGTTATGCGGAAAAAGCCTCCCATGTTTCGGGGATCTTAGGATCCCCTCATCATATAAAAATATATTAACTCCATCTAAAAGATACTATTTTTTACTCTAGTTATCATAAGAAGGAAAATGTTTTGTTTTATGTTTATCATTTTGATGGTTAAAGTGGTCAGTGGTGGAAACTGATCTAGAACACAAAGTCCTTAGAGGAAATTGATTCCATGGAATGGGAGGATTTTAAGAAAATAATTTTCAATAAATATTTTCCCCAAACCCTTTATCTTAAAAAGTAATTGGAGGACCTTTGAATGATGAAAAAGGAAGATGAGTCCATTGGGGCATATGAACCAATCTTCAAGGCATGCAAGATACAACATCAGCATTTTCAAGAACACTGAAATCAAGGTGGATCACTTATTTAGGGGTTTAAAGCCGAGTTTATGAAAACAATTGCCAATTCGGGACATTAACAACTATTAGGAGATTGTTTTTTGTTTCCTTAAGGCTTAAATGGATATCAGAGACTCTTTGTGGTCTCCAGGCATATAGGAAAAAAAATGGGAAAATAGAGTTTAATATGGGTGGATCAACAGATAAATCCCACTATGGAAAGAATGCCTAACATCCCATGTGTAAAAAGTATGGGAAGAATCATCCTAGAAACTATTGACATGTAAATTATATATTATTCAAATGTTGAATATAATGGATTATTTCTAATAATTTTCGAAGGGATGTGAAGAATCCCACTAATGAAAAAGTATAAAGGAAGGTTATGATCAAAACTCAAATTGTAGTATAGTGTTTTAGCTATAAAGAATAATGGAATTATGTAATACATTTCCCTAATACAAGGGTTGTTGGAGGAAATCAACAACAATAACCTCCATGGCTTGTTGGAAGGTCATATGTTATCACTACAGCTGAGGTGGATCCCAATAATGATGTGGTAGCATATGCACTGGTTATTCATTCATGAATAGAAAACATACAATTATATTCTATTTCTACGTAGTCCTTCATATCTTGAAAATTTAGTATAATTATCCAATCACCAACTCAAAATAAGGAGGTTGAGTTATCCATGAGAACATAAAATTGGGAAATTATTGCATCCAATGTATATAAATCCTCCTCAATTAATATTCGTGGAGTAAACCTCACAGAAAATATTGTTATACATCCTTTGGTGGAGTATGATTCTATTTTGGGAATGGATTGAATATCTTTATATTAAGACAACACCAACTATCATTAAAGAGATATCAATCTTCACATCCCGAAGCATCCTTCAATTATGTACATGAGTAAGGAGGATGATGATTCTCTATTAGAATAATCAACTGAAGTGTGTATATTGTTTCCTTATGATAAATCTTATGAAACAAAAATGATTAAGGAAAAGTAAAGAGTCATGATTGAAGAATTTCCTATCATGGGGGGTCATACTAATGTATTCCTTGAAAATTTTCTTGGTCTTACTCTTGATCAAGAGATTGATTTCTCAATTGAAATTATTCCTGGATCTCTAGCTATATCAAATACACCTTATAGAATGTACACTGTTGAGATGGAAGAACTCCTGAAGTAGTTAAAATAGAATATGTAATAGGGTTTTTTACACTAGAGTGTTTCAACATGGGGTGCACTAGTCCCATTTTTCTCGAATAATGATTGATTAATGAACCTCTACATTTATTATCACGAGCTTAATAAAATCATGATAAAGAAAAAGAATCTATTAACATAGATAAATGACTTGTTCGATCAGCTACAAGGGGCCATTTATTTATATAAGGTGGAACTTCGATTGAGATACCGTCATTTGGAAGTGAGGAAATAAGATATTTCCAAGACTACCTTTCAAACAAGTTATGGACACTATGAGATCATAGTGATTCCCTTTAGAATCACTAATGCTCTAGAAATTTTAAAGGATTTAATTAATAGAGTCTTTATACATTTCCTCAAAAGGCATGGTAGTCTTTATTGATGATGTTCTGATAAACTCTAATAGAATGGAGGAACATGAGGAGAATTTGAATACTATGATAAATAATTTATGAATGGAGAAAATTTATGCAATGTACAGTGAATGTGAGTTCTATATGGTGGAAATATCATTCTTGGGGCATGTAATCACCAGTAAAGGAATATCTATGGACCCTTCCATGACAAATTAAAATGAAGAGTCGACTAGGCCAAAAATCTTAATGGATATATAAATTTTCTATGATCTAGATACGTATTATCAATTATTTTTGAAGAAATGATCACAATTTTAAACCCACTATCGATGATGACTCAAAAAGGAGTGAATTGTTTCAGGAATACTGATTGGGAAGATTACATCAAAGCGTTGATGAAGAGGTTAATCATTGCACCAGTAATCGCACATCCAGAAAGTTGGAAACTCATTGAGGTGTACAATGATTCATTAAAGAAGAGATTATGATTTATACTAATGAAAAACGATAAATTAATATCCAACACCTCATGGAAGTTGAAAATTCATGAGAAAAACTATCCCACATATGATATGGAGTTTGAATTTGTAATCATTTCATTGAAAATATGGAGGAATTATATCTATGGGGATAAATGTGAAATACATATAGATAATAAGAGATTAACAATTATATTTACAATAAAGGATCATAATATTCACTAGTGAATATGGTTGGAGATCATCAGGGAATATGATTACTCAATCCACTACCATCCTGGTAAGGGAAATATGTTACTGGATTCTTTAAGTATAAATAATCCTACATCTTTATCAAATATGAAAATTGAGAAGGATACAATATTCTTAGACATACAAAGTATGGACATGGTAATTGTTAAGGAAATAACATCATAAATCCTTCCTCAAATGATTTCTCAACCATGCCTTAAGGAGAAAATAAAAGATGCTCAAAGTAATGGTGTGTAAATTCAGAAAATGGTGGAAGATATCATAAATTGGAAATCCTCCATGTTCAAGATCGATGAGTATGAAGTCATGAGATTCGGGTCACGATTATGTGTAGCATAAAATCCAGAGATAAAGAAGGAGCTTGTAAATGACACACAGCGATCAACATTCTCTAATCACCTAGGGATCACAAAGATGTATCAAGTTCTCCAAGAGAACTTTTAGTGGGAAAATATGATGAAGGAGATATTTGAATATACATAAAAGTGTCTGCTATGACAGTAAGTGAAGAGTGAAAGGCAAAATTTTAAGGGGATGTGCAATCACTTCCCACACCAATAATGAAGTGGGATAACATTACCATTGACCATTTGCATATACATCCAAGGAAATACATATGAAACAATACTATATGGGTTGTTAAGGATCACCTTAAAAATACATCCCACTTTATCACAATTCGAGAGGAATTCTCACTGGGTCAACTTTCACATATATACATCAAAGAAGTGGAAAGGATGCATGAAGTACCACTATCGATTGTATCTGACTGAGATTCAAGATTCACCTCATAGTTCTGGAAAAGTCTCGAACATTTTCTAATAACTGAGATGAACTTCATTATGGCCTATCATCATCAAACTAATGGAAAACCTAAGAAAAATATCCATACACTAGAAGACATGTTTAGAGCATGTTTTATTGACATCAAAGGAGGATTGGACCAACATCTTCCCCTGGTCGAATTATCCTACAATAAGGGATTCCACTCGATCATCGAAATGTCTCCATACAAATCCCTCTATTGGAAAAGATACATAACTATAGTGTTCTGGGATAATGTCAATGATCATAAGCTACTAGGAATAGAAATTGTTTAAGAGATACTGGAATGACTAAAAACCATTCATCAACACATCATTTCATCCCAATATCGGAAAAAGTGCTATGAATAAAATTTTTTATGGGACCTTGAGTTTAAGGTGGGAGACATGGTATTTATTATCATATCTCCATGGAAGTGGATTCTGTGATTTGGAAAAGAAAAGAAAGATAATTTCCTAGTACATCATCCTCTTTAATATCATTGCTCATGTCAGATCCATGGAATATAGACTAATACTTCCACCTACTATGTCTCAAGTACATAATGTATTCCATGTATCCCACTTCAGAAAGTACATAATAGATCCATCACATGTGTTGAATTCAGAGGTGGTACAATTGGATAATAATATCTCTTATGAGGAGCATCTAGTGAAGATCATGGATTACAGAGATAAATTTTTATGAAAGAAGACTACTCACCTAGTCAAATTACTATGGTAGAACCATAAGTATAAAGAGGCAACATGGGAAATAGATGAAGCGATAACAGAGAAGTACTCTCACATGTTTTCGACATAGTATGTAAAAATAAATTTTGAGGTTGAAATTCTATAAGGGGGAAGAATGTAATTAAAAAAACATTATCAATGGAAATAACCTTCTTATAATTATTTCATATAGTATAATCACATAAAATAACATCAAGAACACAAGAAAAACATCATTAGTGAATAGTTAATAAAATAATATGTATTTATAGAAGTTAATGAACCATAACCAGTGGACTAATGAATTGACCTTTGGAATAGTAATGCAACCCTTATGAATAGTAAACTAGCCAATAGAATAGTAACCTCACCTATGAAAGTATAAATAAAATTTATGAACACTTTTAATGAATTATGATATAATTATACCATATAATAAATAATTAAGTGTTTTAAAAATTATTAATTAAGTTTTGGTATTTTTATAAGTCATAAATATTTACGTAATTTTTTTAATGAATTTAAAATTTTAATAGAATATTTATTTTCATAAATTTTATACCTAAATTAATATTTTTTTGTGTTATGATTTTGAGATAATTTTATAATACATTATTTAGTTTTTCAAAGTGTTATAAAATCAGTTATAAATTTGAAATCCGAATTTTTTTGAGTAAATGAGGATTTTAATTAAAAATTAATTTTCTCTAATTATTAAAATTATTTTCATAAAATGTATTTTATTTTTAAATTATAAACGTAAATTAAATTAGGTTAAATTTTTAGTATTTTACAAAAATACTTGATTTTTTAGTGCATTGTATAATAAGATAATTTTCTATTGATTCTAAATACATGAATTTTTTAGAAATTATTGATGTACGGATAAGGTAAGAACCATTAGTTCAATTTCAGATAAACTTTTTACTATATTTAGTCTCTGGAATAAAAATTATTTCTTTTCTTGAGCCAAAATAATAATCTAATGAGTAAAATAATGAGAAAACACCCATATCCTCCACTATAAATACCACACCTCACCAAATATTCTCCTTAAACCTTCCTAGAACTGATAATTTTATAAATTCTTTCTAAAACTCCTATAAATACCATAAACTACATCTATGATCTCTTAGTCTCATCAAGAGACCAAAAAATATTCCCTATGGAGGGTTTCAATGAGGATACATTCATGAGGTAAATTGATGTTTTCCCTCCATGTAATTTATTTTCAAGTTATTTTTTTATTCTATCCTTACCTCCCCCTAGACAAATGGTTTTATAACACTAGTACCTAATATATACTATAATATTATTATATTAATGAAATAATACATGATCAAACCCCTATCATATACCTTTTATTTTAAAAATGAAAATGTAGTTCGTGATATGTTAGTTTTTCACTTTCAAGGACGATGACTTTTCATTTCTCATTAATGCCTTCATAGATGGTCAAAAAACCATTTTCACTAATATAATAAATTATAAAAAATTTATTATATCCTATGTAACATTTTGGAATAATTATATACTCATCATGTTAAATAATAAAACTGAACATGTTTATTTTGGGCGAAAACTTCCCAAAATAATCCAATAAATTATCACTAACATTTTATTTAATGATTCATCCTCTCCCAAAATAAACAAATGAATTATATAACCATTTAATATATATTATGTTTACTAATAAATTATAAATTCAATTATGGATTTCTATTTCAATTTTATTTGAACTTACATGCTTGTATACAAGATAATCGATCATGATAACTAAGAAAAAGATCACTCTAGATCTATTAAATTGAACACTATAACTCTGAAAAAAAAAATTCATAAATGAAATTAATAAAATTATAATATATAAATTAAATGTATAAAAGGTTATGAATTATTTAATTAATGGATTGATTTTTATTATCCAAGACTTTTAGATCATGTGTAGAAAAATTTCAATCATAAGGTAAGGGATTTTACTCGAACCTACATTCTTTCATTGGGGTTACACTTTCCCTCTCTGTTTACAAAGATGTAATGTTTATTTATTTTCTTATAAATCATTTAAATTATGTTTATATGTTCCAAAATCATCTATTCAGATCATAACATCCCCCTTTCATAGGGTAATTAATGTTTTAGAGTGTTTCCCTATACAATTCTTCCATATAAGAAAGCCCGATTGAAGGGAACATCCTGATTTCTTACCTTCTTCCAAGGAACTCCATACTCTGTTTTAAGACAAAATTATTTTTATAAAATCAATAGTTTTTTCATGGGAAAATTTATTGGATCATTTCACATTTTATGGATACAAATACTCATTTTATGATTTAAAATCTCTTTAATATTTTCCTCAAACCGCACTAAAATGTTTAATTTTTAATGTTTCTTAAACAATGATTTTACATGTTTCCACTTTAATTGGACATCAATTATCATGATTCATAAACATTTTACCTTAATTACCATGTATTTTTTGATTCATTTCACTATTGGAACATTAGAATTTACCCATAATTTTGTGGAACCATGGGCAACCGAGTGTTATTATAACCATGATCTATAATTGCAGCTTTAAAAACCTATTCCCACGGTTCATAAAAATGTGGGTCCTTAATATGTGGTTATAGAAATGAACAATACCCACAGTTCAAAAATTTTAAAACCACAGTTCGGAAACCATGGTTATAGTGTTATATAAAACACCACGTGTGGGTTTTGAACCCTCATCGCCTCTACACAGCCGATGTCCTTTACCACTACACCACTTACACTTATATGTTTATATGTATATATTATCATATATAAATTTATAAACCATGGTTATAGGTAAAAAACTATGGCAATAGGTTTTCCCGACTTATTTTTTCCCATGAAAACATAGAGGTTCCTATTCTCATGGTTTTGAAAAACCTTTCCTATAGGTTTCACCTATACCCATGGTTTTTCTAAACCCTGGTGATAGCCTTCGGGATTAAAGACTATACTCAAGGTTATCCTAAAAACATGGTAATAGGTGCCCCTATACCATGGTTTAGGAGAAATTTTGGTATAGGATTTAATCCTGAAGGCTATCACTGGGATTCAAGAAAAGAATGGGTATAAACCCAACTATACGCACAGTTCAGTGTAAATTGTGGGTATAGGTTTTCCCATGGCTTTCTCTCATAATTGTTTCTCTACCCATGCTTACCTGAGTACCCTATTTCCAGAGTTTTCCATGAACCATGGGTATATGTTATCAAATATCCCAAATAACCACTTTTTATGGAAACAAAGGGTATATGAATGTTTTCCAGTAGTGGTTCATTCATTGAAACATTTCTTATATGGTGATTTTTTATGCCCCGTGACATGATTATTATACCCATTTCCTTCCTTGGGAAACCCTTATATTGATTCTTCATGTCTGAAATATATTCATTAAAATTTATGAAGGGTGTTCCTAGATAGTGCTGCAATTCTTTGAGAAATGTTTAGATTCACGAGACATCATTTTTGGACAAGGGGTTTACCTGATTCCTTTACAGGACATTGTCCACCATGTTTTGGAAACGTTTCATGAGTCATTTTCATGTCTTGTTATATGTTGTTTCCAAATTCATATGATTCCATGATTATATGTTACCATGTGATACATGTTATTATTAATTATTTTTATTCATGTTCCATTCCTTTTATTTCATCATGTTATGCCTTCTAACCCATGTTCCATGTTGTATTCCTATGCTTACTACCTTACTATAATTTTCAGCTCATCCCTTTGGTTCGTGAATTCCATAGGTCATCCTATGAAGATGTATGGCCTCAATGAATTTTAGGAGATTATTACAGAGATTTAATAAATGATGTTTTTATTTTGGATTCATGATGTTTAACTATGTACCTAATCATCCAACCACAATAGACTTTATGATCATTGGCCTATAATTTGATGGTTAATTATTTCTAAAATGATGTAATGAAATTTGTAAAAGGTTAGGTTCAATTTATCATAAATCCAATTTATTCCACATAAAATTATAATTTCATATTTATTTCATCATAATATCAACAATTTTATTCTACATTGACAAGTTCTTTATCTTGACAGCCCATAACTAACCCTATCCTTTATAAAATGATTCCTTATCATCATGTGATTTATCCTTCAATAATAAATGGTATTTTTTCTATAACTAATATGACTGAAGGTATCAAAATAAATAATAATAATCAAATTCACATTCACTCCAAAATCCCCAAGATGTTTCTTCATCCTTAGAAATTATCACATTCCTATGTAGCCGAAATATATTTAGCTGCTGAAGTGATCAGTGAAATGTGGCCATGATTTTTTTCTCAAAAAAGAAATATATAAACCACCATTAAATATTGAATAATATGATATATACATTCAATCATCAACAAAACAATCCTAATATGAATATTTTAAGCCCACAATTTCTTACTATTTAGTTTCATGATAGAAAAATCTAAAATCCACTATTCTATTAATATAACAAAGAATTATTTTCACTACAATCATATGGATCCAATTGGGAGAAATTGTGTACCATGAGTCTTGACACATGAAAAAAACAACGGTTCATATTTTTGTGAGATACAATGATATTTTAATTATCTACCAAAATTCCTATACATTTTCCTTATTTCCTTCATCATATTTGTAAACTTTATTTGGGAATCTTATGGTGTCACTATCAACTTAGTGTTTTCCATTATATACCTCTAGAGTATTTGTTTGGAATACTGTGTTTGTTAAATAAATGATTAGTATTTTATATTATTTACATGTAAACCAAAGAAACATGTTAACTCTCCAATGACAGATATAGCAAACATGGACTTATATATTCTACAAAAACAATCATTTTTCTTTTCCCGGTCCTATAAATATTATTCCACCCATATAAATGTGGAAATATAGTCATTGATTATATTAAATCTATAAATTAAAATTTTCATAAACTCGTGATTATTTTAATTCATGCTTTCTAAAGTATTGTCCAATCCTAACATATTAAACCCTAGGTACTTGCATTAGTTAAAGAAGCCTTGTTTAACTGGTACAATTTTCGATCATATTAATATTAAATAAGGTGATCCATTTTTTAATGTATATATCCTCCTCATGGAATTTTATATAGAATTATAATTTTATATATATTTGGTACACCTTAAAATCTCATTCTACAAATATTTTCACAAAAATTATAATATTCTCCAATAAAAATATTGGTTAAAATGTCTCACCAGCATTAATTCACTAAATTTTAGAAATAACCCTTTCAGACCATTTGTATTTTTTTTAAATGTAAAATTTATATCTTCTTTTATGTTTTTATGGAATACCCACTTTGTTTTCATGTCATTTTTACATGTATCCTTGTATCAAATTACCAATATTGACTAAAATAATTTTTTTCAAGATCTTCATGAATCATTTTTACCCAATTTTCATATTCTGTACCCCCTTGCAAACTATTAGCCATTACTTATGATTAAATAGTGGTTTACTATTTCTTCCTCTATTTTTGCATTATATCAGTCTAGTCACCAATGGAATTCTCCTCATTAATTTATTCTATTTTTCTAATCTTTCTTGTAGTTTTTGATCTGGATACAATTTTGTCTTCATTAGTGACTTATACTAATTTTACTTATACTCCATGTGATCCTTATGGGATTCTCACAAAATAGTATCTTTACATTTAGGATTAAATGTTTTTTTGGGATAATGTCCACTAACTAAAATGTGAGATTTTCTTGGTCTCCATAATAATTATGTATTTTCTTCCAATTATTTTCCCAAGAATTTTATTATATAATTTATAGCCTTTTCTTTTGGATGAGTATCCATGAGAGATTCCTCCATCCCCATGATGTTCAAAAAATATGTACTTATCCTTATTGAAGACAATACCTTTACTTATGAGAACTAAAAAATAATTTCATGGTTGGATTCTTCCATACCACATCTCGAATGGTGTATTCTCTTTATTCATACATTATAATGACCTATTATATTTTTAAACTATTATATTCACTACTTTCTTACAGTATGTCTCAGTTAAAACCTTCTTCTTAATAATTATCCAGACCATTTAATTTGTGTTCTTGTTCCTCCTCCCAATGACTCTATTTTTGAGAATTATCCATTTCTTATACATGGTTCCATACCCAAATATTTTTCATATATTATTAAAACTAATTAATTATTAATTTTTTACCATTAAAAATTTAGATCTTTTGAATTTTCATCTTGATTATTTTCCTCATCAATGTATAATAACAAGTAATGCATCTAAATAAATTAGATTTATGAGAAATTATCCTCATTGATGAAATATTACCATAATAAAAAAATAAATGTAGTGACTATTTATATCTAGGGGTTTAGGTTTTATTAGACACCAAACACTTATATAAACTAACTAATGTAATCTTGTTGACATCTTATCATACATATTTGTTTTCTCAAATTAATTTCCTTTTTGAGAAATTGTTCCATATGTGAGTGTGATGTCATGAGATATTTGGTATATCATGTGGTCCGGAATAATTTTCCAATTTTTCTATGGAATATTGTCACAATTTTCTAATTAACATATTTCAAAAAATATTTTTATCATCTGAAAAAACTATATTACTCTCCACTAATAAGGTACAGTTTAACCTTTATGTTTTTCCTTGGTATCATAACTAAATTGTCTCTTTTTCATGATGAATACATTCATTTTAAAATTAACTACATTACCCATGTCCAATAATTGTATTACAATAATAATTTTTATATTTTGGCCTTTTATCAGATATATATATATATATATATGTGACTCACGTATTTTTCTCAATTTTTTCTATTCCAGATATAATTATATTAAAATCTTCAGCAATTTCAAGGAAAAAACCCTTTCTTTTTAACAATTTATAACCAATTATATATTCACCACTATATATCTGAAGCGGAACTACAATCAAAGATCCACACACTAGCCCAACATGTGAATTTATAAGAAATATATGAAACCGTTTCAGTCTTATCCTTTTATTTCTTGGTCTTTATCTGCTATTTCACTTCAATTTGATGTGAAAGATATTTATTCTTTTCTAACTCCAATTAAGCATCCTCAATTTGTTGGGTTTCATATTACTTATTTTTTTTCTTCCCACCCGATGATGTTTCTAGAAGCTGTGTTTTAATTCCTTGGATCAAATTTAGAAAAAATAATTATACTAATGATGAGAAATTTGTGGATATTAGTCCATAAAATTTATAGAAAAAGAAATTTTTGTTAAAAAAATACCATGTGTATGAATTTTTCTCCCTCTTAATTTTGTTTCCTATGCACCTAGAAAAGAATTTTTGATTATAAACATAGATATTGCGGGTACCCCATCTTCCAAAAATCATATTGATGAATTCATGGTCTATTATTTCATTCCTTTTCTAATCTACTAGGAGTGTATTTGGTTTCTTTTTATATACTCAAATCAACCATTTTCCATTGAGTGTGTTTGTTGTTTCACATCTACCATCAATAGTTTTTCCTACGATAAGGCACCATAATACATTTACACTTAAATATGAACTGCTAAAATTGTGGGAAAGTGATTAATTTTCTAGATGACTCCTTGTGAACCTAATTATATTATTTTTCAGACTTTTCACTCCAACTTATATATGTCATGTTAGGGATTATACACCTCTCTTGACCATAAATCTACTTTATATCTCCACAAAGTTTCCATTGAGTTTGTAAAATATTTTGAATGATCTTTCATAGAATCTATCTTTCAATGAATAATCTCTTCCTTATATTAATTTTTTAACTTTTTATCAATTCCCCAATCTATTTATATATTAATCCCAGACTTAAGTCATTCAATCTCATAATTTAAATTATATTTCTCATTTTTGTGCTTCTAAATATAATTCTTGTAGTCATAAAAATCACAATTTTCATTATTTATATTCGGACCCCATTATTAGTTTACTTTGATTGTGACATGTTTGTGACAACTCTAATGACTTATTAATTGAGTAATTTATTTTATTTAATCTATTCTACTTCTATTTTATCCAATATGAAATTTTCATTGGAAATTATGTTCATTATTTTGATGTACTTTTGTTTTGACCCACTTTTTACTTTTACATCGTAATATGTTTTATTAGTGGGTAATTAATATTTATAATCATCTCATAATTAAAATTGTATTTTTTTTCCGGATTACCATTATTTTCATATAGAAAAAATAGAAATAGTAAACTATCTTTTAAATCATTCTTTTCCCCATTTTTTATCAGGATATGAAGGACATCACATCATGAACTTACCTTTAATCACTATATTCTTACAAACTTAGTTTCGTCATTATCATGAAGGAAACATATAAATAATTATCCTTTAATGTAGACCTGTTTTCAATTCATCTCATTGTTCAGACAATATTTTCTAGAATTTTTACTAATGTTTCCATGTTTCTATCCCACTATTTTGAGTATTTTCTACATAAATATCACATTTATTCATATTTTGAATAATCTAGGTGTAACACCACATGATTTTATGGTATTCCCCTTTTAAAATTTAACATCTTTGATAGTATATGCTTCACATAATAACAAATTTAAAACCATAATATACTATTAAATATGACATTTGGAATAGTAAAGTGACTATTGTGAATAGTAATATGACCAATAGAATAGTAACTTCACCTATGAAAGTATAAATAAATTTTTGGTAACTTATAAATTAAAATATGGTATATTAATATCATGGAAAAAGTAAATAGATGTTTTTATAATGATAAATTATGTGTTGGTATTTTTGTAAGGAGTAAATGTTTATTTACATTGTTATAATTAATATAATGATTTAATGTAATATTAATTTTCAAAAAATAGATTCGTAAATTAATATTTTGTTTTCTTATAATTATAAGAGATTTTATGATACACTAATTATTTTTGAAATGTTTCATAAAATCACTTATAATTTTAAATTCAGTATTTTTTGAATTAATTGAGATATTAATTATTAATTAATTTTCACATATTTGGAAAAATATTTTTTTAATATTGAGGTCAATTTTTAATTATAAATGTCAAGAAATTGTCAGGGTGATTTTTTTAGATTTTTCTAAAATGTATGAATTTTTGGTCAATAGTAAAATATAGTAATTTACAGTATAAATACATTTTAAGATAAATAAATTATTCCTTGAGTCATTTCATACTTTACCATCATAAAATGTAATTTCCCGTTGATTATTTTCATATAGTTAGTGATAATTTTCAATCTATTAATAGCCTTTATCCAAAGTTATAAACAAATGAATATTATATTTAAAAAACACCCCACTCCCCCACTATAAATACCACCCCTTCTCCCCACATCTCCAAATATTTGAATATTGATTATATTATATCCATTTAAAATTAAAAACCTCTCCCTGCCACATTCTTTTATTTTTGATATCCCGCAAATGACCATTTCAATGTTCCTTAAGAAGGTTCTCAATGAGGGAAATTCCAGAAGTAAAATCCACTTTCGTTGTTTTAATTTTCTTTCAATTTATTTTATTTTATTATCGTTACCTCACCTACCCTATCCAAATTTAAATGATAACTAAAATATTATTCATATACTAGAATTTTATTATGTTAATAGAAAATAAACTGTCATTTATCTTCTCCTTTTTCATTTATTTTAAAGATGAAAACATAGTCTGTGAGGTGCCAATTTACCACCATCAGGGATGACGTGCTTTCGTGTTTCAATTATGCCTTAAAGTCTGTACATAAAATAATTTTTATGGTTAAAAAGGATAATAATATATTTATTATATATTATTTAATGTTTGGGAACCATTATATATACATAATATTAATTAATGAAACAAAACTAGTTTCTGATGACCGAAAACCTACCAAAATAATCAACACAATTACCTATAATATCTTATATAATGATTTATCCTCACATAAAATAACCCAATCAACAATAAAACAATTTACTATTATGTAATATCACTAACAAAAAATAATATTATTTCTGGAAAACTATTTTCATTTTACATCATCTTCCATTTTCACAAAAAAGTAATCAAATCCGGAAAACAAGGAAAAGAAGACTCCCTAAAGAAGAAATTTAATCTTATAACTCATTAAAAAGAGAATTAATGAACTTAATAAAATTATAGTTAATAAAATACATGTTTAATAGGTTCTAAATTAAATTATTAATGAATATAATTTCATTATCTTTGAATTTAAGCACAAGTGTAGAACACTTTCAGATATAATGTTATGGTTCCTTACCTAACCTCCAATTTTCATTCGGGTTTCTCTTTCCTTCTCTTTACCCCAATGTAATTGTTAATTATTTTTATATAATTATTATAAATTCGGTTTATATGTTCCAAAATCATCTATCCAGATCATTTCATCATTATTTTAGTTGGAAATACAAGTTTTACAAGGTTCCTTTCTCAATTCATCCTAATAAGCAATCCCAATTAAAGAGAACTTCCAGATATCATTCCCATTTTCGTGTACCTTCCCTAATATATTTTATTGATCCATTATTTATCTAAAATACCTAATAATTTTTTTTGGAAAAAAAATTATATTTTCATTTTCGGTTCTCGAAAAAAAAATATGATAGATTCAAATGATTTTTCAAAAAGTACGCATCTTTGCAATGTAAAAAAGTATATTTCTCTCTAGAATTATTCGATGATTTTATTAGATAATTTTCATATAATTCAAAATCTCTTTTAAATGATTTAAATTATTGATATTTAAATCTTATTATAATAATCTACAATATTTTTTTAAATGACTTTTGACCAGTATGACTATGGATATGCTATATTGATACCATTCCCCCAAACAACTATGAATGGTAAGTGATAATGTATAAATATTTTGGAAGGATATTTAAAATTAATATTTATTAGTTTTTTATGTTTCACCCCATTCATATGAAGAATTATTTCAGATTTGTAAGTGATGGGAGGGTCCCACTATAGCGCCTCGATGAATCGGTAGCTCTCATGTACCAAAACAGATTTGGTTTCCACTATGAGGATACTCATATATGAAAATACTAGAATTTTAGTATGGTAGTTATTATATGGGTCTTCCTAGAAATACATACCCATCAGGATACAACTTGTTCACGTGGTTCTGTAGAAGATGTACCTAGGGGTAAAAAAATCCAACAAGGTCTATCGGCAGGACTCAACGTAACTTGGTACATGAAAATGGGCCTTACTGCACAGGTATTTTGATACTCCCAATGGATACTCTTAAGATAATTCATATTTTCATTACAAATATTTATGAAGGATTTAAAATCAAATATTTCCCCAAATAAACCATGTTTATGTCTATGGTATTAGCTATGCATAAATTTCAAATTTATTTTAAGTTTATTTATAGTTAAATAATAAAGAATTATGATTCAACACTAAATTTATTTTATGCCATTTTTTATAAATGGAATATATTGTAAGAAATGTAAACCATGTTAATCCACATATTCCATGTTGGAAATTTCCTCCAATGTAAGATAATGATATTAGAGGTGGAGCTACAATTGGAGCTAAATAACATATAACTATATTAGGATAACTGACAATGGTTATAAATAATATCCTTACCTATATGGAGAATCCTGATCCACAATGTTGAGGAACAATTTTAGACCACTAAATGAGACAATAACCTCCATCATTCATTTGTACTACAAACCCATTTTTAGCTGAGCGGTGGATAATTTATTTAGTGTAGATATTTCTTACATTATGTAGTAACAAAAGGGATAAGGTTTTGATGGAAATTTATCATCTCTTTGGAGATATATATCAATGGTGATCATTGATTCAAAACATGAAGAAGGATTAAGAGATAACAAACACATAATTAAAGGATTTCGAGGATCCATTCGTGGAAAAATATTTCCCTCTGTAACAGTCAACATATATGGAGAGATAATTCATTAATCTAAAGAAAAAGTGGATGATAATTTTTATATGTATGAATAAAACATAAAATGTTTATCAAGGCATCCTTCAGATTACATACACAATCCAAAGTGAAATATTGATCGATTCATTGATCGGTTAAAACCATTCCCTATAGAGAACTTATTTCGCAAAAATTCTCATCATACAATGATATATCCTCAAGTGTAATCAAGAGAGATAAATAATGTAAATACCCGTAAATTTGATGGAAATTTTTTTTCTTAAATGTTTTGTTATTTTACAAGTACGCTGTTTCTGACGGCACCAGATTCTGAGGTCTGGTGTGCCCAGAATCAATTTCCGAAGTTTAGCTCGGGTATGTTCAGCGAACGAACGAGCGAGTTTTTCTATCTTTTGAACTGGTGCTCGAAATTGAAATATGAGGGAACTGATGAACTCGAATCACCGGTATTTTCTTAAGAGGACCTTTACTGAAGGTGTGTTTGCTTGGGAGGAGGTATAAAAAAATGTGGATTAAATGAAAAGTAAAAATAAAATTGAGTTACAATTTTATTTCTTTTACTAAGTGGTTATATCCTAAGTATGGGAGTTGGGGCGGGACCCACTAGTTACTAACTACTCTTAAGAGGATAAAGGTGGGGTGGGGCCTACACGAGCCCCCAAATTTTCACATTCCCCATAACCCCTTAAACTCCCGTTAAACCTACCTTGTATTTAATTATGTGGCTTCTTCTCTTCAACATTAACAATTCCAACATATCACTTAATTAATTAGAAAACACATGGTTTAATTTTTTAGGTGAATTCAATTTTGAATTTTTGTAATTTGAAATGCATGGCATGAAATAATAAAATAAGATAAGTCTTATTTTATTGGGTTGCCTTGTTGAGTTAGAATCTGGGAGAGCTCTATTCTCTTGAAGAACTTCATCCTCAACGAAGAACGACAACACTTCGTCAAGGATCATCGACTCACAGACCCGGTTTATTCCGTCCTCTTCTTCCTCCACAAAAAAGGAGGAGGCACCAACGTGGAAACTCCTCAACGACGTCACGCCATATAATCTTCTCTCCGTCGACGTTTACAGAACCTCACCCCACGACGCCGTTTTCCGCGATGCTCATTGTTCGACAACTTGTGTTGTGGTAGGGGTTATTTACGTTCATGATTAATTTAACGTTCATCTTAATTAAATTGGCCACTTGTTATCAACATAATGGGAGGAGATCAGAACGCACAATTACAGCTGATCCTCCTCCCCTTTTATTTATTGATCCTCATTCAACTTGATGCAAAGGCGGCACGGTGTCGTTGCACCGCGTGGGAACGAAAAGGAGCACGGCCGGAGTGGGCCGCGGGGGAGGGGTGCGGCGCCGCCGCGCCGTTCCGGAGCACTACGGGGCCCTGACCGGGGCGGGCCGCAGTGGAGGGGCGCGGTGCCGTCGCACCACGCCGGTCGGACAGAAGCTGTGGCCTATAGTCGCGACGGTTCTCCAAATGGGCGGGCTGCTGAGCCGGCCGCCGGCGCCACCTGGAGGCGGGACCCGAAGGGTCCCGCAATTACAAAGGCCGTCCATTAAGGCTGGCCGTTTCGGAAAACCGGGGGTAGTTCCCCCCCCCCCCCTTCGAACCCCGCTCGGCCGAGAGCCGAGCCGAACCGCGGCCGACTTCCGAGCCGGGCCGCAGGCCACGCGGGACGAGCCGCCCGCATCTGGCCGGGCCCCCCGTGCCGGGCCGCGCCACCAGCGCCGGGCCACGCCAGTAGGGCCGGGTCGTCCCAGCAGGTCCGGGCCTCGCCCAATTAGACCATACCCAGGTCCGGTCGACCTGGTTCGGGCCGACCCAGAGGGTATTGGGCCGGGTCGGACCGAGCCCAAACCCCCTATTTTTAGACAGATTCCTTCAAACACCCATATCATGGGCTATGGACCTCCGATAAACGCACCTTACGTTGTGTTGGGATCCTTAGATCGAGACAGTCGTTTCTGTGTACTACACTCATGGTTTCAGAGAACGTTGAGTACGACCGGGTTGGTTCGAACACGAATCAAACCGGGCCCTCGGAGAGGAAACGCTAATAACTTGAGCTCCGGATGTCCGATTTATGTTCCGTCAACTTTTTTGGATTTATATTAGTGAGAAGGTTCTTTTGGCTTAATCATATTGAGTTTTGGATGCATCCCGAGTACGGTAAGGTTTGTTTTAGCTTAAAAACCAACCGGGTCTCTAGGACGGAGAAACCAATATCTCTCAGACCGGGCATCCGATTGACGCACCGTCTGTCACGTTGAGTTCCTATTGATGAGACAGAACTTCGTGATACATAAACTCTAGAATTTGTGACAGTTGATGTATCGACACCTTGGCTTGTGGAGTGGACCCTCCAAGAATCGATCATGCTGTGTGCGGGAACCCTAGAGGTGGTTGCGACTGCGACGACGATGGCGACTGTACTTGGATCCTAAGTGGGTTTGGCAGTGAGGACGACTGTACTTGGATCCTCCATGGGTTTGGCAGTGAGGATGACTCTACATGGATCCTCCGTGGGTTCGGTAGCGATGACGACTGTACTTGGATCCTACGTGGGTACGGAAGAGGAGATGATTCAGAGGATACATCAATCATATCCACCTCTCTTCGTTAATTGTATACCTATTTGAGCTGAGTCTTGACTTTTAATCATTATCTTAGATATGATTGACTTACTTTCCTGTGTGGATTGGGTTGTGCTTTCCAGTTTGGATTGGGTTGTACTTTCCTGTGTGGACTGGGTTGAAATTGGGCTTGGATGTTGGAGCTAAACTGGAATTTATGACTTAGTTATATGTATGGGCATATACCTAAGTAGAGTTGGATTATACTTTATTTTCTATCTTTATTTTGTAGTTTATCCTTTTTTGATTCTGGGAGACCTTCGTGAGTCTTGGGGTCCCTACTGAGTATCGTATACTCACCCCTGCACGGGATATGCCCGCACTACGTTGTGTTGGATGCTGATGACGAACATCGCTGATTGTAGTTGATACTTGTGGAGCGGGACGGTACCCGGAGGTGGACTATCAGGAAGAACATACACGTTGCAGACGAACGGATATGAGGAGCAGAGGAGGCCATCTGTACCCACCCTTTAGGCCGGGTTTCTGGAGGATGTCTTGGTGGTTGCTGCTTTATCTTTCAGTTGTTCTACTTTACTTTTCAGTTGTACTGCTCTTTCAGTTGTGTTTGTATACTGGCCCGTTTACATTCCAGCTCCAACTTTTGTACTAAGTTTACTTAGTGTTTACTTCAGCTTGCGTACTCTATGGTGTTTGTTTTCTTATATATTTGAAATGCCTTCCCTTTTGTCAGATTTACGCCTTTGGTGCTATTCACCAGCCTCTGGCCTATGGAATTTGGGCTTGGGGTAGTCACGTCACGAGCCCCAAGGACGGGTCGTGACAAATTGGTATCAGAGGAGTCAGTTCTACCGCAGAACTCGAGAGTCTAATAATTTCTTCTATGTAAAGCAATAGTGTTAAGGGTATTGATTGTGCTTATCAGTCCAGGGATTCCATTGTTGGTGTGATGGATGACGTATCCATACACCATGACCCTGACTTCTGATTTCTGACTCAATGCACGAAAACATTGATTGCATGTGTGTTTCAAAATTTTTCTTTGTGATTACTTTGTGTCAGCTCCCCAGGTATACTGTATTAACCATGGCGCACTTGCTTCTTTTCAGGATGGCCCCACGATGGCGGCCAGCTAGGGTTCTGAGCTTTGTATGAGATGGAAGCCCACCGAGCGATGAGGCCTCGGTGTAGGGCCTCATTACAGTGGAGGCACCGACGATACCTCTACCCACCGAGCCACTGATGCCACCAACCATAGCAGCTGAGAGTGCACATTTCCTGAGTGCACTTCATGAGTTTCAGCGTCATAGACTGCCCAGGTTCCGCCGGGAGACGGACCCTCAGGCAGCCGAGGATTGACTGGAGGCTGTTGTTCGAGTCTTTAGATTAGTAGGGACACCAACTGACCTCATGGTGATCCTTGAGGCGAGTCTCTTGCACGTAGTAGCAGGTAGATGGCAGAGCCTGATGCTCCAAGTTCACAAAGAGGCATCTCTTCTTTGGATGGACTTCGAGAGCCTCTTCCGCTCGGAGTTCGTTCCAGCCACCCTCCGTGTAGTGCGCATTCAAGAGTTTCTACAGATGAGGCAGGGAAGCATGTCAGTAGCCCAGTACTCGGCGAGGTTTACCGACCTCTCATGCTATTCCATTGACATGGTACGATAACCATTCATCTGGGACCGGTCCTTCATGCAGGGACTAAGGCATGATATCAAGGCTTCGATGATCTCCCTCAGTGTTCTGACATGGGCAGGAGTACTGGAGCGAGCCCTTATTGTAGAGAACTTTCCTGCTGAGCCTACACCAGCAGCGAGACCTACCGCAGGGCGACACGTGGTGGAGTATTTAGTAGCTGGTAGCTGACGGATGTGATAGGGGTCCAAGAAAACCAGAACATCAGGTGGGCGACCTCTGGATACTGGTTCGGGGGTGCGGGGCACACGCAACAGAACCATCCATACGAGAGAAAGACAGTGCTATGCATGCGGAGGACAGGTCCACATGGCTTGTGACTGCCCAACCCACCATGAAGAAGAGCAGCAGACGGTTGAGGTACCACCCAGGCAGAGGCAGAGGTTTGACCGTGGCAGTCCGCAGGGAGTAGGCGGATGAGGTAGAGGAGTTGTCCGAGCAGTAGGGGGTGGACGATGCTTCGGGGCTCTACCACCACCACCACCACCAGGAGGGCCACCCCGACCACATGGAGCTGGCGGGCAGAGGCAGTATCATCTTCAGGCAATGGAGGCCTATGACCACGACACACCTGAGATGATTCCAGGTACTATCTGTGTCTACTCCACCCTTGCTACAGTTCTTATAGACACAAGAGAAAGTCATTCTTTCATTACCGCTGCCCTTGTTCGGAGCTCGGAGATTCTGAAAGAGTCGTTGGGTCGATCATTATAGCTAGAGACTCGTACGGGAGAAGACTCGATGATGACGCACTGGTGACGGTAGTGTGAGCTTACTCTAGGAGGTGAGAGGTTCGGCTGGGATCTTCTTGTAGCGGCGTTGGGGCCTTACGACATCATCCTGGGTATGGATTGGTTATCTACGGTCCATGCTCAGATCGACTATATTAGGTGCAGGGTGTGGTATGTCCGCACTGATGGGAGCAGGTTTACCTTCACCGGTGTGAAGGGAACCTTTACAGCGCAGGATGGACTCACGCAGAGGAGAGGACAACCAATCACTTATCAGTTGGATAGTCTCATCCTAAGAGCAGTTGATGTGAGGAGTCTGAGTTTTCCTTTTGTGGTGGATCAGTATGCAGACATTTTTCCTGACGACGTTCCAGGACTACCTCCTCGCAGGGAGGTAGACTTCTATATTGACATGTACCCCAGGACAGACATGATATCTACTCCATCATATCAGATGGCTCCCACTGAGCATCATGAGCTACAGATATAGCTGGAAGACTTGCAGGGCAAGGGATTCATCCGACCCAGTGTCTCACCCTGGGCTTCCCCGATACTGTTCGCCAAGAAGGCCGACGGGAGCTTGCGACTGTGTGTTGATTACTGTCGCCTGAATCAGGTGACTGTAAAGAACAAGTGTCTAATTATGATGATTGAGTACCTCTTCGATCAGCTCAAGGGAGCACGATGGTTCTCGAAGGTAGACCTTGGGTCAGGCTATCATCAGCTCAGAGTTCGAGACAAGGTTGTGCAGAAGACAGTCGTTCAGGTGTCGGTATAGCCACTATGAGTTCTTGGTTATGCCTTTTGGTGTAACCAATGCTCTAGTAGTGTTCATGAGTCTCATGAACAGGATCTTATAACCTTACCTCAATCGATTTCTCATTGTATTCATCGACGACATTTTGATTTACTCGACTACTGAGGACGAGCACACATACCACTTGCGGGTTGTACTGGACACACTCCGAGAGCACCAGCTTTATGGTAAGCTCTTGAAGTGTCAGTTCTAGATTCTAGTGGTCGAATTCATAGGGAAAGTCATCTTTTAGGTGGGAGTTATGGTGGATCCTGCGAAGATCGATGCAGTGCTAGCTTGGGAGCCACCCAGGAGCGTGACAGAGGTGCGGAGTTTCCTAGGTCTGGATGGGTACTATCGGAGATTTTTTCCAGACTTCTCCCGAGTTGCAGCACCACATTCATCTTTGACGAAGAAGGGGAAACCCTTCTTGTGGTTAGATAGATGTCAACAGAGCTACTAGGAGCTGAGACAGAGATTGACTAGTGCACCTATCTTGAGGCTACCGAGGGAGGGAGTAGGGTACGTAGTTTACTGCGATGCATCAGGGATCGGACTCGGGTGTTTCCCGATGCATGAGAGGGAAGTAATCTCCTCCGGATCACGACAGTTGAGGGAGCATGAGAAGAACTATGCTACACATGACCTGGAGTTAGTTGTAGTGGTCTTCGCCTTGAAGATGTGGCGGCACTATCTGATGGGTGAGCGCTTTACAGTCTACTCTGACCACCAATGTCTCAGGTACATCTTCTCATAGAAGGACCTGAACCTGAGATAGAAGAAATGGCTTGAGTTCCTTCAAGACTATTACTTTTAGATAGTCTATACTCCTAGGAAGGGGAACTTAGTAGCGGATGCTCTCAGCAGGAGGTCAGGCATTCAGCTACTTGAGAGGCGACAGAGCAGTTAGCCCCTTTACAGATATCCTTCATGGATAGAGATGGAGCATCCTTTCTTCAATCACTCACAATCACTCCTCCACTACATCAGTGAGTTAGAGAGGCATAGGGTGGGGACATTGACTGTGAGACACGACATGCACAAATATCCATAGGACATGCACCTGATGGATTTTCTGTAGGAGGAGAGCACGTCATCCTTTTCAGGGTACGTACCATGGTACCAGCTGCTTTAACGAAGGAGGTGCTAAGGGAGTTTCACACTTCCCCTCTAGCGGTACATCTTGGAGTAGCGAATATGTACTAGGATATCATACGAAAACACTGGTGGCCGGGTATGAAGAAGGTTGTGGCAGAGTTCGTTTCACAGTGCCTCACCTGCTAGAAGGTGAAGGCAGAGCACCAGGTACCAGCAGGCTTGGTATAGTCCTTAGAGGTCCAGGTGTGAAAGTGGGGCAGGATATCTATGGATTTCATGACTGGAGTTCCATATACTTCCAGAGGACACGACTCTATATGGGTGATCGTAGACTGACTCACCAAGTCAGCCCACTTCCTACCTATCAGAGAGCAGGGCTCAGTAGAGAGCTTGGGATGACTCTACGTTCAGGAGATCGTACGGCTTCATGGTGTGCCATCGTTTATCGTCTCCGATCGAGATGCTCTCTTTACTTCCCGACATTGGAAGGGGTTGCAGGAGGCATTTGGGACGTAGTTACACCTGAGCACCGCCTTTCCCCCTCAGACGGATGGCCAGACGGGGAGGACCATTCAGACTCTCGAGGACATGCTCCACGCATGTGTCCTCGACTTTGGTCGCAGCTGGGAGGATCATCTACCCTTGGTGGAGTTTTCGTACAATAACAGCTACCACTCCACCATCGGGATGGCACCATATGAGGCATTGTATGACCGACCTTGCAGATCACCTCTGTGTGGGACATACCATGGGGAGTCATCACCTGTAGGACCAGAGATGGTCCATGCCACGATGGAGAAGGTACAGATCATCCAGGAGCATATGAGGACTGCTCAGAGCCGATAGAAGTCCTATGCTGACAGGAGCCGGAGACCATTGGAGTTCAAGGATGGCAACCACATTTTCTTATGGGTCTCACCTGGGTGTGGATTACATAGATTTGGCCGGTGCGGAAAGTTATCTCCGCGCTTCATCAAACCATTCAAGGTTCTCATCAGGATAGGTGAGGTGGCTTATCACCTAGCTCTTCCACCTCAGTTGCACCGGGTGCATGACGTCTTCCATGTATCTCAAGTGAGGAGATACGTTCATGACCCGACACATATCATTGATCACGGGGAGTTAGAAATCGATGATGGGGTGATTTTTGTGGAGGTCCCGATAGAGATTGTGGATCGACAAGAGTGATTCATACATGTACAGTCGATTCCTCTAGTGCACATCAGGTGGCAGCATGAGAACCTCTAGGAGAGCACATGGGAGCGGGAGGCTCAGATTCATGCACAGTACCTTCATTTGTTCCCCTATTTTATGATTTATCCTTACGGGGACGTAAAGCCCTGAGGTGGGAGTAATTTAAAGACCCATAAATTTCATGGAAATTTTTTTTCTTAAATTCTTTTGGATTTTACGAGTACGCTGTTTCCAACGGCACCTGATTCCCAGGCCCGGTGTGCCCGAAATCAATTTCCGAAGTTTAGCTCGGGTACATTTAGTGAACGAACGAGCAGGTTTTTTCTATCTTTTGAACTGGTGCTCATAATTGAAATCTGAGCGCACCGATGAACTAACAGTGCCAGTATTTTCTTAAGAGGACCATTACTGAAGGAGCGTTTTCTATGGAGGAGTTAAAAAAAATGTGGACTAAATGAAAAGTAAAAATAAAATTGTGTTAAAATTTTATTTCTTTTACTAAGTGGTTATATCCAATGTATGGGAGTTGGGGAGGGACCCACTATTTCTAACTACTCTTAAGAGGATAAAGGTGAGGTGGGTCCCACACGAGCCCCCATATTTTCACATTACCCATAACCCATTAAACTCCCTCTAATCCTCCCTTGTATATAATTATGTGGCTTCTCCTCTTCCACATTAATAATTCCAACATATCACATAATTAATTAGACAACTCATGGTTTAATTAATTGAGTGAATTCAATTTTGAATTTTTGAAATTTGAAATGCATGGCTTAAAATAATAAAATAATAGGAGTGTTATTTTATTGGGTTGGCTTGTTGAGTGAGAATTTAGGAGAGCTCTATTCTCTTGAAGAACTTTATCCTCAATGAAGAATGACAACACTTCTTCAAGGATTATAGACTCAGCAACCCGGTTTCTTCTGTCCTCTTCTTCCTCCACGACAAAGGAGGAGGCACCGATGCAGAAATGTGCCAATGATGTCACACCATATAATCTTCTCTCCGTTGAAGTTTACGGACCCTCACCCCGTGATGTTGTTTTCTGTGACGCTCATCGTTCGACAACTTGTGTTGAGGTAGGGGTTATATACGTTCATGATTAGTTTAAAGTTCTTCGTTAATTAAATTGGCCGCTTTTTATCGACCTAACGGGAGGAGATCAGACTGCACAAACACGGCTGATCCTCCTCCCCTTTTATTTTTTGATCCTCGTTGAAGTTGTGGCGAAGGCGGCGCGGTGTCGTTGCACCGCACGTGAATGAAAATGACTGCGACCGGAGCGGGCCGCAGTGGAGGTGTGGGGCACCGTCACGCTGTGCCGACGAGACTGAAGGAGGCCACGACCAAGAGCATGCGCAGCGCTGGAGCACCAAGGGGCCACGGCCGGTGCGGGCAGCGGTGGAGGGGCGCGGTGCCGTCGCGCCGCACCGGTCGGACAGAAGCCGTGGCAGTTTTCCAGAGGGGCGGTCGGCTGAGCCGGCCACCGGCGCCAGCTGGAGGCGGGACCCGAAGGGTCCCGCGGTAACAAATGCCAACCATTATGGCCATCCGTTTTGAAAAACATGGGGCATCACCCCCCCCCTTCGCACCCCGCTTGGCCGAGAGCTGAGCCGAACCACGACTGGCTTTCGAGCTGGGCCTCAGGCCACGTGGGCTGGGCCAGCCGGGCTGGGCCATGCCATTCGGGCCGAGCCACTCCCAATTTGGCCGGACCCAGACCCTGGTTGGGTCAACCCGGTTCGGGCCGTCCCAGGGGGTATTGGGCTGGGTCGGACCGGGCCCAAAACCCCTATTTTCAAACAGATTCGTTCAAACACCCATATCTTGGGCTACAGACCTCCGATCGATGCACCATCAGTTGCTCTGGGAACATTGGATCGATACAGTCGTTTTGGTATATTACACTCAATGTTTTGGAGAACTTTAGGTATGGCCGGGTTGGTTTGAACACAAAACCAACCGGGCCCTCGGAGCGGAAACGCTTATAACTTGAGCTCCGGACGTCCGATTGACGTGCCATCGACTTTTTTGGAATCTTATCAGTGTGACGGTTCTTTTGGTTTACTCCTCTTGAGGTTTGGAAACAGATGAAGTACGGTCAGTTTTGTTATAGCTTAAAAACCTACCGGGCCCCTCGGACGGAAAATCCAATATCTCTTAGACCAGGTGTCCGATTGATGCGCCGTCTGTCGCGTTGAGTTCCTATTGGCGAGATGGAACCTCTTGATACATCAAATCTTGAATTTCTGAAAGTTGATGTATAGACGCCTTGGCTCATGGAGCGGACCCTCCGGGAACCGAGCGTACTGTGTGCGAGAACCCTAGAGCTGGCTAAGACTGCAGCGACGATGGCGAATGTACTTGGATAATACATGGGTTCGGTTGCGAGGACGACTGTACTTGGATCCTCCATGGGTTCGGTAGCGAGGACGACTGTACTTGGATCCTCCGTGGCTTCGGCAGCGATGACGACTGTACTTGGATCCTATGTGGTTTCGGCAGCGATGGTTACTGTACATGGATCATACGTGGGTCTGGCAGCGACGACATCTATACGAGGATCCTATGTGGGTTTGGTAGAGGAGATGATTCAGAGGCTACATAAATCATCTCCACCTCTCTTCGTGAATAGTATACATGTGTGAGCTGAGTTTTGACTTTCAATCATTATCTTTGATATGATTGACTTACTTTCTTGTGTGGATTGGGTTGTGCAATCCTGTGTCGATTTGGTTGTACATTCCTGTGTGGACCGTGTTGAACTTGGGCTTAGAAGTTGGAGCCGAACTGGAATTGATGACTTAGGTATATGTATGGGCATATACCTTTGTAGAGTTGGATGATACTTTGTTTTGTATCTTTCCTTTGTAGTTTATACATTGTGGATTCTGGGAGACCTTCGGGAGTCTCGAGGTCCCTAATGAGTATCGTATACTCACCCCTGCATGGGCTACGCCCGCACTACATTGCTTTGGATGCAGACGACAGACAACGCTGATTGTAGTTGAGACTTGTAGAGCGGGACGGTACCCGGAGGTGGATGATCAGGCGGAATATACATGGTGCAGAAGAATAGATATGAGGAGAATAGGAGACCATATGTACCCACCCTTCAGGTGGGGTTTCTAGAGGACGTCTTGGTGGTTTCTGCTTTATCTTTCAGTTGTTGTACTTTACTTTTCAGTTGTACTGCACTTTCAGTTGGGTTTGTATACTGGCATGTTTACTTTCCTGCACTTACTTTTATACTCAGTTTACCTAGTGTTTACTTTAGCTTGCGTACTATGTGGTGATTTTTTTCTTATATAAAGGAAATTCCTTATATTTTATCAGATTTACTCCTTTGGTGATAGTCGCCAGCCCCTGGCCTATGGAAGGCGGGTTTGTGGTAGTCACATCACGGGCCATGAGGACGGGTCATGACGAATAATTATCTAATTCCTATTACTTTAATGGAAAAATTATATGAAGAAGGTTGTAGAGAATATAATGGATTAAGGGTAGAATAAGAAAGTTATTTTTCCATTATGCGATACTTTTAGAAGGAAACACCAGAGTGCCTGCAAAAAAGTAAAACGAGTTTTCTACATGTGTGGTGATAAAGGCCATAATGATCACGATTAAAATGGAAATAAAGAAGCTTACAATGATCAGTGCTACAATTATAGGGAGATGAGACACTATGAAGATGAGTTTCCGATTCTTCAATAAAACATGCAACAAAAAAAGGAAATGGGATGAAGGAAAATATTATACGATCAAAAAAACTGAGGTTTTAGTTCCAAATTATGTGGTTACAAGTAATTTAATTATCTCCTAACATTTATCTGAATATTTATTTGATTTTTTGTCATTAAATTCCTTTATATCAACATAGTTTACTTTAAAAATTGGATATTTCCAATTCATCTTAACAAGGGGGTTGTTAGTAAATACTCATAGTGAAAACCATATTGAAAAAATGATGTTTCAAATAGTTTCTATTATAACACGTAAATGTGATCTAATTTCTCATTTTATTATCATACCTATGAATTATTTTTTTATAATTCATTGTATGGATGGGATTTCAAAAAATATTGCAAATAAATATTTCTAAGATTATGAAATTTTGATTCATATTGAATGTATGGAATTTATCATTTTTGGAGGGGACACTTCATCCTCTAGGTTATATCTGAATCCACCACTAGCAGTTCCTCTAAATGAAATTCTTGGGGAAGAAGGGGAAATATCATATATATATGTGGAAAGAAATATTAAAATTTATGATGTACATATTGTACAAGAATGCATTGATGTATTTCGTGAGGATTTACTTGGACATCCTCCAGAGAGATATTTTGAGTTGTCTATTGATTTAATTCCTAGCAAAAGACATTTATAAAAGACTCTTTATATAATGGGAACTATGGAAGTAGCGAGGATTATGAAACAACTATAGTAATTGGGAGATAATAGATTTATTTTCCGTAGTTTTTCTTTATGGGGAGCCCATGTTCTCTTTGTCCAGAAAAAAATATGGATCCTTGAGGCTGTGTATTGATGATAAAGAAATAAATTCCATTATAATAAAGAACAAGTATTCTCTACCTCAATTGATAATTTATTTGATATACTTCATGGAGCTCAATATTTTTCTAATACTGACCGTCTATCTGGATATCATAAATTTTTTTGTGAATGAAGAAGATATTCCAAGTGAAGTATTTCGAATGAGGTATGGATGTTATGAGTTTATAGTAATTCTTTTTGGAATTACTAGTGAAATAAATATTTTTATGGACCAAATTAATAGAGTTTTAAAGGATTATATTGATGAATATTTTGTGTTATTTACTGATGATATCTTGATATAATCAAAAATCAATGTGGGCAGTGAGTAGCATTTGTGGATTGTTCTAGAGATTCATAGAAGAAAAGTGTTTTATGGAATGTTTAGCAAGTGTGAATTAGGGCTTCAAACAATTTCTTTTGTTATCCATATTGTTTCCAAGGATGGAATCTCAGTTGATCCTACAATGAAAAAGGTAGTTCAGGAATGGACTACACCGATGAACATAAGCAAGGTACATAGTTTTATTAGTTTAACATATTACTATCAGTGCTAAATTCATATTTTATTTGATTGGAAAACCCATTAACTAATATTACCAATAAAGGGGTTATATTCATATGAAAAAAATTAATGTGTAGAATGTTTTGAAGAATTTAAGAGGAGATTAGTGAATTCTCTGATCTTGACTCTACCATTGGGAAATGGTGCCTTTGTGATTTATAGGGATACATCATGGAATGTATGTGGTTGTTTCCTTGTGTAGAATAATATATTTATTACCTATTCATCATGTTATTTAAAAACTCATGAACCTAACCTTCCAACTCATGATATTGAGTTCACAGTTGTATTATTTTCTCTAAAGAGTTGGAGAGACTATATCTATGGTGAAAGATGTGAGATATATACAGATCAATAGATTTTGAAATATATCTTCTCATAGAATGTACCTAACATAAGGAAAAGACAATGTATTTAGATTACCAAGGATTATTATTGTTTAATACACTATCACCCATGGAAGAAAAATAAGGAATAAGATACATATAGCAGGATTGATTATAATGTTCTAATGAAAATGAGGATTTAAAAGGGATCTTATGTTCATAGATCTAGTGAAGATGGATATAGGGATTATCAAGAAAGGTGAAATATCTCTACATTTTCAAATGGTTTCTAAATAATCTTTATTGGTAATGATTAAATGTTCCCAGTCTGATGATGAGATTCTTCAAATGAAAATTAAAGCTGTGGATGATGGGAAATTTGTAGACTTCATATATTAAGATTGAATTCAAAAATTTGGGAAGAGGATTTCTCCCCTATATACCATAGCTAAATATGGAATTATTATACAATTCTCATATTTCTAGTCTCTTTATACACCCTAGTATCACTAAGATGTATAAATATTTTAATGAATATTCTTGGTGGGATAATATGAAGTGGTAAATTTCATTGAACATATCATGATATTTAGTCTATCAATAAGTGAAGGATGGAAGGAAAAATCCTAGAGGAATCATGAAACCTCTACCTATTCCTACATGTAAGTGGGATTACATTACTATGTATTTTGTAACTAGATTACAAAAAAAATCAAGAAATAATGATGTAATATGGGTAATTGTTGATCAAATTACCAAATCTACACATTTCCTCACTATAAGGGGGGACTTTCACTGGAGATCCTTGGACGACTCTATATTAATGAATTTTTAAGACATCATGGTGTGACTCTTTCAATTTTTTCTAATGGAGATCCATTATTTTAATTTAAATTCTAAAAAAGTATTCAAAGCGAGTTGGATATTGTGCTTCATTTGACAACTTCTTATCACCCTCAAACTGATGGGTAGTTTGAAAGGATGATCCAAACATTAGAAGATATGTTGAGATCATGAACACTTGACTTTAAAGTCATGTGCGATCACTATTAACCTTTGGTATAGTTTTCCTACAACAATAGTTTTTATTCAAGTGATCAAATGGAACCATATAAAGCATTGAGTGGAAAGAGATATCATACACCAACTTTTTAGGATGTATTTTGTGAAAGGAAGATTGGTGGACCAGATATTTTAAAAGAAACAATAACAAATATAAAGACTACCCAAACACATATCAAAGAATCAAAACATTGGAAAAAGAGATTTGTCGATAATCGGAGGAAATATTTGGAGTTTCAAGTGGGAGATCAAGTTTTCATGGAGGTACCTCGTTGGAATGGTTTCATTATATTTGGAAGGAAAGGAAAACTAATCAACAGTTGCATTTGTATTTTTGAAGTAATGGAGAAAATTGAAGCTATGAATTATCATTTGGCGATGCCACATCGCCTTTCATATATAAAAAATGTGTTCCACATATCATTGTTAATGAAGTGCATGAAATACCCAACACATATACTCACTTATGAAGGAATATAATTGGAACCTAATTTATCTTACTGTGAAGATACTATCTCGATTTTCGACATTAGAGAGCAGGTGTTGAGGAATCCGATTAATTGACTGATAATGGTAATTGAGAGAAATCATAAAATTGATGAGGCAATATGGGAACCAGACAAATTTATGATGAAGAACTACCAAATTGATTTTATGAGGTGAAATTCCTGAAATTTTGAGGGAATTTGTTTTGATGGAGTTGAGAATGTAACACCACAACATTTTATGGTATTTGTCTTTTAAAATTTAACATCTTATATATTTTTTGCTTCATGTAACACTGAATTTAAAAACATAATATATTATTAAATATGACTTTTGGAATAGTAATGTGACCATTAGGAATAGTAATATAACCAATCAAATAGTAAATTCACATATGAATGTATAAATAAATTTTGGGTAACATATAAATGAAAATGTGGTTTGTTTGTATAATATAATAAGAATATAATTATTTTAAAAATGATAAATTATGTGTCGGTATTTTTTAATGAGTAAATGTCTATTTACAATTTTATAATTAATACAGTGTTTTAGAAAAATTAAATCCACCAAATAGATTCCTAAGTTAATATTTTTTTATTGTGATTATAAGATTATTTAATGATACCTTAATTAATTTTTTATAGTGTTATAAAATCACTAATTATTTTGAAATCAATATTTTTTTAATAATTGGTGATTTTAATTAAAAATTAAATTTCACATATTTAGAAAATTATTTTCAAAAAATGTATTCCATTAATGAATTTAACAATGTTGAAAAATGGTTTGGGTGATTTTTTGATATTTTTCTAAAATTCGTGAATTATTTGTGAATAGTAAAATACGGAAATTTATGATATAAATACATTTTAAGTTAAATAAACTATTCCTTAAGTCATTGTTGTAGTAATCATCATAATTTCGAACTACCCTTAATTAAATTATTATATTTAGTGATAATTTTCCAAATATTCATAATCTTTAACCAAAATAATAAACAAATGAATAATATATTCAATAAACACCCCTATCCTCCAAAATAAATACCACCGCCAACACCCATTATCCTCATACCTCCAAATAATTTAATATTGATTATATTATTCCCATTTCATATAAAAAACATCTCCCCCATGTTCTATTATTTCTTTTCTCACCTAAAATTCCATTTTAATGTTCCTTATGGTGGTTCTCAAGGAGAGTAATTCAATAGGTAAAATCATATTTCATTCTTTTAATTTTCATTTAATTTATTTTATTTTCTTATCCTTCCCTCACCTCCCTTATGTAAAGTGACACAATAACTAAAATATATTTTAAGTACAGGAATTTTATTCTGTCAATGAAAAATCCCCCATCATGACTCTTCTCCTTTCTCTTATATTTTAAAGTTGAAACCAACATCTCTAAGGTGCCAATTTACCATCATCAAGGACAACATGTGTATGTTGTTCAAATTTTCCTTCAAGGATGTTATGAAAACTATTTTTTCGTTAAAAATGATTTTAATATTTGTGTTTCATATTATCTAATGTTATAAAAACAATATATATATATAATTATCATTAATGAAAAAAACTAGTCTGCGATGATTAAAAACTCACCAAAATAATCTAACTGATTATCTCTAACGTCTTATCTAATGATTCATCCTCACCCCAAATAACCAAATTACGTATATAATCATTTTATACGTTATAAAATCATTAATAATAGATAATTTCAATTAAATAAAAACTATTATCCTTTTACATGATCTTTCGTATGTGTATAATAGTAAACCGATCATGAAAACCAAATAAAAGAACACTCTTGAACGATGAAATTTAGTCTTATAACTCATAAAAACACTATAAATGAACTTAATAAACTTATAATAAATCATATCCATGTTTAACAGGTTCTAAATTAAATTATTAATGAATCAAATTTCATTATCCAGATCATTAAGTGCAAGTGTGGAACACTTTTGGACATAAATTAAGGGATTCTTCCCAAAACTCCATTTTTCATTCAGGTTACACTTTTTCTCTCATTACCCTAATATAATTATATTTTTTTATATAATTATTCTAAATTATATATATATGTTCCAAACTCATATATCCAGTTCAATTCATCTTTCTTTTAAGTTTTAAAGGGAACTTCCTGATTTCTTACCCACTTTCATGTTTCATTCATAATCTGTTTTAAGACATAATTTTTTTTTGTAAAATCACTATTGTTTTCATGAAAAAACATATTTTTTCATTTATGGTTTCATCCAAAAAATTAAGACAAATTCAAATAATTTTTCCAGAATAAATCTTCTTTGAAAAGTAAAAAAAGTGTTTCTCTCAAGAATTACTTGATGATTTTATTAGAGTATTTTCATCTATTTCAAAACCTCAATTAAATATAATTATTAATTAAGATTAAACTCTTATGATTATCATAAATAATATTTTATTAATTGGTTTACAATTAGTTTTACTATTTATGTACTATCTTGACACCATTCACTTTATTCCCCTGAATGGTTAGTCATTATGTTTACAAATTTTTGAATTTTATTTATATTTTTTATGTATATGTTGCTCATATTTCACCCATTTCATATTTATAAATAATTAGACTTATTTAGTGACATATGGGACTTTTATATCACATCGATTCATTGGTAGGTCTTACGAGACAAAACATATATGGTTTTGGTCAAGGCCTTAACCATTTATTTTCAGATGTCTTGGATTAACCCTGGACACTATGTTTTAGATATCTGACATTATGAATTCCATAATTATGATATTAATAATTCATAATTCACGTGATTATTATACTAGTATAATAACCATGGTTACTTTCATTTTCTAATGTAATTTTTTATGGAAATATTTAATTAGTTTTCTCTCATGTCATATTATACTCAACATTATGATTTAACGACAAGTGTTTTTAATTATTCACCATGCATTATATTTTATGATATATTTTGTTGTATTTATTACCAATAATAAGCATCTGAGAAAATCCATTTCTTATGTTTTATTTTTCTATAGGATTTGAATATGTTTCTTATAAATAATTTTCAATGATAATATATTATTTTATGAATGTTTACAATGGTGTTGCTTTGTTGTATTTCCTTTCAAGTTGTAATGTAAAAATTATGTATATATATTGTTTTACAAATATAATATTCAATTTGGTCCTTTGGGATGTGATATCTTGTTCATAGTACAAATGTAATTATATAAGACATCAACTTTATGATACTAGGGTTAGGGTCTTTACAGTAGGGATTAAATGTTAAATGGATTAAATCATGACTATTGGTTTTTTATTCATATTTTAATTTTTCATGGAATCCATATGTTAATTATATAATTTTATTGTTAATTTTTCTTTAATTATAATCTATATTATCTCAAATAGAATTTGTAATGACTCACAAAATCCCACATTAATATTACTGATGTTTATATTTGCAAGTTTTAAATTAACAAAAATTGTATTTTATGAAATTATAAGGACATATAATAAGTGTTTTGGCCCAATTTGAAGACTCTTATATCCATATTAAGTATTTGGTTATGATAAAAAAAAATTCTTGAGCTAATCACATGACTTTGAGCAAGCAATTACCAGTCATAAATCATTGAAAATATTTAAGATATAAATCGATTGGGATGTTAATTATAAATGGAAGTGAACTATGAGACTTACAAAATATTTCTTGTATATACTTTGTGAAATACATCAACACATCAAGGGAGACTTATATCCATGAATAAAATAATAGAACATTATAATTTAAAAAATATAAGATTGAGGTGATTTGACTACAGGTAGAAGAGAAGGAAACTGCATGTTTACAAAAGAGGAGGATAAGTCCAAATGAATGGAGACTTGGATTGTGAGGACTGCTAATTGAGAACATACCGCTTCTATTTCATTATATTATTTTATATTATCTTATATCAATAATGAATTATTATTCCCCATTATTCACTATTACCCTTCAAATAGAGTGGTGATATTATATGTTATCGAATAAAGAAGGAGTTCCTATGTAATTCTTGAGTCCTACTTTTGTTAAATGAAACTCTTTTTGGATTGATTGAAATTGGTTTAATGTGAGTGTTTGATAGTTTTATCGAAATTGTATTTTAGGTCTTAAATTTATTGATTTCTCACTTATACGGATTAAAGTTAATTATCTCCATCTACCTAAGCTAGATTGTCTTCTAAGAAAATATTTTG
This sequence comes from Viscum album, assembly GCA_963277665.1. Lineage (NCBI taxonomy): Eukaryota > Viridiplantae > Streptophyta > Magnoliopsida > Santalales > Viscaceae > Viscum > Viscum album. The sequence continues at coordinate 1,030,885,295 of OY728121.1, read as the reverse complement.
TTAACTGGTGAGTATATAGAAAAAAACTCATACCTATATGGAAGTAGGGTGTTACTTTTATCATTCCCAGGAACACTAAATAAAAATTGGTTATTTCCTAGGTATGTTGGGAGTTTTTTTATTGAATTTAAATATAAAAATGAAATGATACTAATATGGAATTAATATTAATTGACAAAATCAGTCATATATTTTAACCAACATTGATTTTGATTCAATCAAGGATTATTTCATTTATCAATCTATAATATGTGATGAGGAATCTATTTTAAAAACAATTATTTTATTGCAAAAATAAATCCATCCATAACCTAATAACCACACTCATCATTTTTATTTCAAATCATACCTCATTTCTTGCGTTGTTTTCAAACATAAACAAATTAAAAACCATTCCCATTTATCATTAACTAATTATAACGTAAAAAATAATTATTGGGCACACCTATATGGGAAAAACATTGGCTTAAAACATATACTAAATTTTATCCCACAGAATAAAATGTTTTCTCCACACCATATTACTAGTGTGATTCAAAACCTAGTGTAATTTATTAGACAGGATGTCCAAAAACTAAATGAAAATATAACCTTTAAATTTCATGACCATGTATTAAACTAACCAAAACCCCTATCTTAACCACTAAATAGAGAGAAAATTTCTAACAAGAATTAACATATTAAACAAAAAAATGAATTTTAATAAATAAACCTTCAATAAGTAGTTGAAACTACTAGTATTCGAATTTCACCTACAAATATGTATTTTAATTCCAACTATACCCAGTGATATTTGTGCATATTATAATTAATTAAATAAAAATATTATATATTTTTTTCAGAATGAAAAAATATCAGTGAATTTAAAACTGTCTTGATTCAACTATTTCCAATGTTTCATGGTCTTGTAATTCAAGACCCCAATATAATTGTTTACACGTGTCTTATCTACATTGAAACCCTTGGGAGTTCCTAATGAACAAGTGATGTAAAGGGAATTTTCCATCACACTTAATTGATTAGAATATGAATTGTTATTAAACATATATCTCAGCGATTTATTGGATTATGTTATTTATAAATTTGTTTCATGTAAATTCAATTTGGATATCTAAAATTTATAAATACAGGAAAACCTAGTGGAATATTTATTTTTTAATTCACTTATCATGAATATTATTATTGTGTGGCCTCTTATGGTTCTATTTTTTTGATCCAATAGTGGATGTGGATATTTAGGGAGTGATACACTCTTGTATTTGTAAAAGCCCTTGTAATGATTGACCACATTTTTATTTTATCAAATATTTTTATTACTGGAATCACCCGGATCCAGGATTTCCGTAGTAAATTTCATGTGATATTATTCCTCACATCTAGGTGAATAATAATAAGGAATGATATTTATGACATTAATAAATCAAAAGTATAAACTCATTATGAGTACTTAGAGATATTATATTTTTTTTCCAACTATATACATTAATCAATAGAGGAAAACTAATTAATTGTGTAGTTTTTTCAAGAAATACTCAATAATTATGGAAATATTTTTTGAACCTAATTTATATTATATTTGATTGATAATTCACCAATAGAATACAAGGTCCTTATTGAGATGATTACATAGAAGTGATAATAATTTGTTACAAGAGGTAATATAATAAGATGTATTCATGAGTAATGAACGAATAATTCATCAAATTCTATTACAAATAATCTTGAAGAGACAAATATTTTGGTGAGATGGATGATTTTGAAGTATAAAATTGAAAAACAAGCACTATTAAAGGTTTTTTATTTATGTTCATCATCTAACCATTTCTTAAAAAAATTTGAAGTGCAAGGCATGGAGAGTTGTTCCATTAGCCATTCATCCAATAAAACTCCAAAAAAACAATGATAGATAGAGCATAACCCAACCTAATATGGATTTGGAAATCAATAGAACCATGATTCCCAAACTAGAACTAGTTTAACTGAAAAATCACATTTTAGTAGTCTCCACCATTCTAGAATCAACCACTTTCCCAAAAAGAATTATGCAACCATACAACTAACCAACATACCATCATTCCCATCCTTTAAAACAAGACAATCCATTTTAACACCCTCATCTATTTCATAACTGACAATATAGAAACAATGAGGACCTGATGTTAATGAGCTAAAGAATATAATAGATACATTGACAAATCATTTTTAAAATTTTTTGGGAATGATTTCTAGAAATCCATGTAAAATCCCAGCTAAAACCCTCCGAGACCTAATTTAAACTATGAACATAATAAAAAATATGTGGAAATAATATTGAACATATGTATACATGAGAACATGAACAAAACTATCAAAATAGTCAAGAAACTAAATCTATAAATTTTTGGAAGATTTCTAAAAAATATCCCCAAAAATATGAAAATGGAGAGAAAGAATATGTGGACTATGCAAGAAATAATTGACCAAAAAAACACTCCAATGGTAATAATGTTAGAATATTGATCTCCCCCCCCATTCCCTTCAAGGATGATCCAATCAAATAAAATCCACAAGGGCGGAGTTCACAAATAATATCTAGAAACATTCCTGAATATTGAGATCAACATCCCCCGTTTTAATATCTTAATTAGATTTTTGAGTATGTTAAATTTTCTTGTAAACATTTTAACAAAAAGAGGAAAATTCAAGGAAGTGAGATTATAAATTTAGGAAAAAATGTATTTACCCTTACCACACCAAAAGTTTCTACCAAATATCAACATTTATGGTAGTTTTATATCATTTTATTAATTTTATATATATCTTTTTTTAATTATTTTTTTGATTTAGGTTGTTGTAAAAATGTTATTCCATACTAATTGTTTTCATATTTATAGATGGGAGATGTTAATCCAACAAGAGTATTAGTATTCCTTCTGCAAAGGATCCATAATATATCCAGTCGGATTATGGGAAGATGTGTCAGTTGTAACTAAGGCTAGATATTTCTAGTTGACTTCTATCTTCTGGATAGGTAGGAGGAACGGATCCCAACACACCCACACATATTTTTTGGCTGATCATACCTATATAAAACCAATGAAATCATCAGGGTTCATTAAGGAGCACTCAACATGGAATTTGGAGAAAAATCATTCTTTTTAATATAGTGGACACCATGAAACACTCTTCATCTGACCATTACCTTCTTTCACATTATCACTTTATAGAGGCCACTCCTGTTGATGATCCATGTATGTCTCATGAAATCTCTACATCAGGAAAATAATTAGAAACTAAAAAATCTATATGCGATGAGATATCAATAATTTTAAAAATATATCATCAGTTTTTATGAAGAGTTAACTTCTAAATACAACAATATATTTGGTACTACATTTAATGGTGAGGAAACTTATATGTTATCTTTTTTCCCGTAAGTAAAAGCACTGGATTTCATAATCCTTATTTTAATTTCATATTTATATTAACCACCAAATATGTAATTGAAACCTTTTCCTATTGATATGAAATATGTGTATCTAATGAAATTTGAATTGTACAAGTAATAATTTTTAATAACCCTAACCCTCACTATGAATAAAATTTAATTGATCAATTGAAAGATAATGTGAAATAAATATTTTAATGTTTAGGTGACATTTTAATTTTTAACAAAAAATATGATCCAAAAGAATTTTTATTTAGTTAGATTCAAAACCAATTAAGTGGACCCAAATAAAGATAAATCGTGCCATAGTAGAGGCAGTAAAAAAAGTGATGAAAATTTTTTTGGAAGAAGAAATCATTTAACCAATATCTGACTCACAATGGGTTAACCAAATAGATTTTATTCCCAAAAAATAGGTTTGAACTTTATAAAAACTGACCAAAATGAATTATACCTTGTGAGAATTTAGGATATCAGGAGAGTGTGAATAAACTATTGGAAGATGAATCTGGTCACATGGAAGTATGATTTCACCATACCATTTGCTTAATAAATTCTAGAAATATTGTTAAGAATAACTAACTATTGTTTTATAGATGGTTCTTAGGTTACCTTCATGTACCCATTTCTCTAGAAAAATCAGAGAAGACTAATTTCACATGTCTTTTTGGAACATTTCCCAATAATAAGATGGAATTTCAAATATGTAATACTCCAATTATATTGAATAGGAGAATAGAAAGATTTTTTTAAATGAAATTGAAATATTCTTGACGGTATTAATAGATGATTTCACTATTTCTAAAAATAAATTTAATGAATGTTTAAAAATATGGAATTTGAAAAAATGCATTGATAATGATCTTGTTTTAAATTTTCAACTTTTTTGAAAATTGATATTTCTTGGTGGAATGAGGAACTATTTTTCGGATTCCATCTCCCAAAAAGTCATCAAGGTTGATAAGTCCCCAATTCTATTTACAAATTCTTTTCCCTACCCGACTTATATGGAACATATAATATCTTTTATAGGTAATGTAGGGATTTACCTGATTTTTATTAATGAATTAAGAACTGTGTCCCTTCCAATATTTTGGTTACTCTATAAATATACTAGTTTTTATTTTAGTTATGAATATATAGAAGAGTTTTATGAACTGAAGATTAGATTAATCACTCTGTTAATAATGGAACTACAATGTTGGGAGAAACCTTTTGAGTTAGTTTTTTATGCATATAACAAATCTGTGGGATCTATTTTTTCCAAATGAATTTAAGGTAGACCAAATGTCATTGCTTATTCTTCAATAACATTTTATGTTTCCCAGATCATATTTGCATCTACGTAAGAATAATTTCTGGCAGTTTTTTCATTAAATAAATTTTGATCCTATTTTCATGGAAAAAATTGATTGTTTTTTCGGAATATGAAACACATAGATAGATGATAAATAAATTTGGAGCCAAAACAAGGATATTTTGAAGGATTTTACAATTATTGGAGTTGAAACTTTATATTAAGGAAAATAATAGAGTTGAAAATTATACACTCGATCACCCGAGAAGATTACCCAACATTAATACAGTAAAAATTCTAGATCAGGGCCCACTGAATGTCCACATACCATGAGAACATTTATATACAGATGGTGGAGAAATAACCTGGTATGTATACATAATACATTTTTTAGTAACTAAATGGGTACTATTATATCTCAATTACCACCAAATTCAAAAAAATAAATATCAATATGGATTTTACATTTAGGTAGATTTCTATATGTGGAAAATTTATAATGATCAGGTGTTAATAAGATGATTTCTTGTAAGTTAAATTTAATAATTTTTTTAATTTTTTCGAACAATACATTTTTAGGTCACTTTAGACCTTAATGAATAGCCCTAAAGATTATACTATATAAAATTTATTATCCCATGTTGTTCAAAGATTCACCTTAGTTTTTTATAATGTTTTTAAATGTTAATTTTCTTAAAATATATCATAGGTAAAATAAATTAGCCCATAATACATCAGCTATTGTAAAATTTTTTAAGCATGATAAATTTCCATTATGATAAAATTTCATATAACATGTGGTATTATTATATTCCTCTTGATATAGATTATGATTCCGAATGAGCAGAATAAAAATCCATAAAAATGATGACAAGGATACATTTTCTATTTTTATAAATATTGTCACGACCCGTCCTTGGGGCACGTGTCGTGACTACCCCAAGCCCGCCTTCCATAGGCCAGGGGCTGGCGACTAGCACCAAGGCGTAAATCCCGAAAAAAGGGAAGGCATTGCCTTTGTAAAGTAAACAAGCACCACAGAGTAAGCAAGCAGAAAAAGAAAACACTAAGTAAAAACTGGCAGAACAGTAAGTGAAGAAAGGTAAAGGGGGCCGGAAATACAAGCCCAACTGTAAAGTACAACTGAAAGGGGAAAACAACAACTGAAAGAAACAGTCGCAGCGTCGAGCCATCCTCTAGAAGTCCCACCTGAAGGGTGGGTACAGAAATCCTCCACTGCTCCTCGGGTCCAGTCGTCCGCTCCGAGTACACCCCGCCCAGTGGTCCACATCCAGGTACCGTCCTTCTCCGCCAACCTCGACCACGATCAGCGCTGTCCGTCGTCTACATCCAACACAACATAGTGCGGGCATAGCCCGTGCAGGGGTGAGTATAAGCTACTTAGTAGGGACCCCGAGACCCCCGAAGGTCTCCCAGAATCCACAAAGGATAAACCACAAAGGAAAGATACAATCACGAAGTAACTTCCATCACGGCTTAGGCATATGCCAATACATATACCTAAGTCATCAATTTTCGCTCGGCTCCAACATCCGAGCTCAAGTACAACCCAGTCCACACAGGAAAGCAAAACGTAAATCCACACAGGATAGCCCAACACAATCCACATAGGAATGAAAAACGCAAATCCACACAGGATAGTAGAACACAATCCACATAGGATGGCAATCAGGATTCAGCTCACACATGATCTACTTTTTCGTAAGGCGATAGAGATGATCAGATGTAGCCACTGATTCATCTAAGCCGTTGGACACCCAAAGTATCGTTAGGTACTAACCCCCGCAATGACCCACATACGATCAATCAGGAATTTGAAACCATAGCTATTTGGAAACTCCCTCTCCATCAAGTATAGTGGTTATACCGATACAACCAAGCGCTTCCTTCTAACCTTGGACTGCTGTAGTACTCCACCTATCGAGTATTGTGGGCCTGCTGCTACAACCAAGCGCTTCCAACCATGGGTCTGCCGTTACAACCAAGCACTCCCCTTTATAGCCCCTAGAGGTACACCTTCTGTTGAGTACCACGGGTCAGCCGCGACAACCAAGCGCTCCTCCATCGTGGGTCTGCCGCTACAACCAAGCGCTCCTCCGTCGTGGGTCTGCCGCTACAACCAAGCGCTCCCTCGTGCTGCTACAAACAAGCGCTCCTCCGTCATGGGTCTGCCGCTACAACCAATCGCTCCCCCTCATAGCCTCCAGAGGTACTCCTTCGGTTGAGTACCGCAGGTCTGCCGCTACAACCAAGCGCTCCACCGTTGTGGGTCTGTCGCTACAACCAAGCGCTCCCCACTGGGCTATCTGTAACACACTGAGTCGTTCGATCAGCTGTCGTCAAGTCTCAACCGGCTCTAGTGCTTCCGCACACAGCATGCTCTTTCCGGGAGGGTCCACTCCACGAGCCAAGAGGTCGATGCATCAACTGAAATGTAGTCCGGAGTTGATGTATCCCAAGATGTACCGTAGTGGTCACTGCCGAAAACACGGAGGATTCCCGTACTGTTTTCATCAACGTCGTAGTCGAATCCCCTGAGGATCTCTGTACAGTCGTCGTCGTCACAGTAGCAGTCGCAACAAGCTCTAGGGTTTCCGCACATAGCAAGCTTGTTCGGGAGGGTCCACTCCACGAGCCGATAGGCTGATACATCAACTAACACATATTACAGATTTGATGTATCCAAAAGTTCCGTATCATCAACAGGAATTCAACGTCGCAGACGGCGCGTCAATCGGACGCCCGGTCTGAGAGTTATTGGCCTTTTCGTCCCAGGGGCCCGGTTGGTTTTTAAGGCTAAACCAACCCGACCGTACTCCACCTACGTCCAAACCTCGGGTGGAGTATGCAAAAGATCCGTCTCACTTAGAGGAATTCAACATAGTCAACGACACGTCAATCGGACGTTCGAAGCTCAAGATATGAGTGTTTCCACTCCGAGGGCCCGGTTGGTTTCATGTACGAACCAACCCGGCCTAACTCAAAGTAATCCAAAACCTTGAGTGTGATATACCAAAACGACCATCTCGATCCAAGGATAGCATCTCCGTTGACGGCGCGTCGTTTGGAGGTCCGTAGCTTATGTTATGAGAAAAACACTGAAAAGGTCCGGAAACGGGGGGGTCTGGGCCCGGACCGACCCGGCCCGACCCCCCTGGGTCGGCCCGAACCGGGTCGTCCTGACTCGGGTCCGGGTCCGACCCGGTTTGGCGCGACCTGGCCCGGCCCGGCCTGGCCGCGACCCGACCGGCGGGTCGGCCCGGCTCGGTTCGGCCGAGCGGCCGAGCAAGGGAACCGTGGCCTTCACGCGGGGGCCGCTCCGCGGTTCCCGGACGCGGCTTGAGCCGAATCCTGCCTCACGGTTCCACGCGGCCACAGAACCGTCTCGCCGCCGCGGCGGGTTTTGCCTGCGGTGCGCCTACGGAAGCTTCCGCAGGCCACCAGACGTGCTCCGGTGGTGCGTTTTGTGTGTAGTCTTCCCCAGTCGTCCTCCCGGGAGCCGATCTTCACTGCAAGGCCCTCAAATCGTCCTTGCGGCCCCGTTTTCCATCGTCCGCCGTTCCAAACACCAACGAAAAACAGCGAAGGGTTGTCGGGCCGTGTTTGTTTGGCCTCACCCTCCGCGTTAGGTGATAACAAACGGGAAATAATGATCAACACATGAAAACACAACAAGATACAATTTTAATAAATTAAAATTGCACTTTGATCTCGGCTCTTTGTTTTTGAAGGAAACAACCACGGGAATAGAATATTATTTTCAAATAAAATCCCTACCTCACCATCGACGTCGAACGAGCGTTCTTCTCGGAATTGACCGTCGCGGTAGGAGGTGATCGTCGCGTCGCGGAAGGGCGTCGCATCGTCGTGGAAGAAGGAACGTCGCAGAAGAACATCAAAGAAGAACGTCGCAGGAGGAAAATCATTGGCGTCGTGGAACACGGCATCACGTCGTCGATTCTCCAAGGTTTTGGCGTTCTTCGTCGCCTTTTGTCGAGGGTCGGCGTTCTTCGCATTCTTCGCGTTCTTCGCGAAGGAGGATGGAGGACTTAAAGTTCTGTCAAATTCTCTCAACGAACCATCCTCAAGAAAGGTGCATTGGTCTTATTTTATTAAATTGCCAACGGTTTAAAAACAAGTTAAGAAACGAACAAATTAATTCATAGAAATAATTTTCAATGAATAAACCACCCAATTAATAGGAGCGTTTAATTGTTTAAGAAGCGCCCCAGTTGACTTTCATTTAATAGGGGTTTTCGCGGGTGCGTTACTTAGCAGAAAATAAATGGTGGGGCTCATGCGGGCCCCACCTCAAAAATATCCTACCAAGAGGGTAGGATATTTTGAATTGTACCATATCCGCTTTAACTCAGCTTAAGCAGCTTAAAGTGGCTTTTAAGTTGCATTAAGCAGCTTCAAGAGAAATAAAATAATGTTTGTCGTACCACATTATTTTATTTCTTAACTTAATGCCCAAAAAATAAAAACCACACCAGAGAAAATGCAACTCAAGAAGAGGCGTTTCTAAGCAAAAACCAGCGCTGCGATTCCATCGGTGCCCTTGGAATTCGATTCCGAGTACAGATTCAAATGTTATAAAAACCCACTCGTTCGTTCACTGAACATACCCGAGCCCAAACTTCGAAAAATGATTTCGGGCACACCGGGCCTCGGAATCAGGTGCCGTCAGAAACTGCGTTCTTGTAAAATTCTAAAGAAAATTAATGAAAAAATTCCCTTGAAATTTACGGGTCATTACATTACTCCCACCACAGGGCTTTACGTCCCCGTAAAGCTTCACCACAAACCTAGGGATACAAAGGCAGTAATGAGCATGCATCTAAGCCTCCCGCTCCCAAGTGCTCTCCTGGAGGTTCCCGTACTTCCATCTGATGCGCACAAGAGGAAAAGATCGTCCACGTAGGACCCACTCCTGTCGATCCTCGATCTCCACCGGGACCTCCACAAAGGTCGCCCCATCATCAACGTCCAGCTCCCCATGGTCAATGATGTGTGTCGGGTCGTGCACGTATCTCCTCAGCTGAGATACGTGGAAGACGTCCTGCACTCGGTGCAACTGAGGTGGTAAAGCCAAGCGATAAAGCACCTCGCCATTCCTGCTGAGGACCTGGAATGGTCCGATGAAGCGTGGAGACGACTTACCGCCTCGGCCAAATTTCCGTAATCCACGTCGAGGTGAGACACGCCAGAAGACGTGGTCTCCATCCTCGAACTCTAGTGGCCTCCGCCTTCTGTCAGCACAAGACTTTTTCCGGCTCTGAGCTGTCCTCATCCGCTCATGGATGACTTGAAACCTTCTGGTCCTACGAGAGCTGCTGAGATTTCTTCTTTGCCGATAAGATAAATCTGGTCTCATCCCCTGGATGAACCATCTTCTTCGCCTAATACAGTCAATCCCAACATGGATGATACTAATCCATACCAAGGATGACGTCGTAAGGCCTCGATGCTACTACCAAGAGATCCAACGATTACTCTCGCCTCCAAGGGTTGAGTCACACTGTCGGCATCAGTGTGTGGTAACTGGGTCCCCTCCAGTAGATGTCTCACAAGTGAGGGTCAAGTCAACAGTCTAAACTGGAACCTATTAGTAACAACACAAAAGAGGACAGGAATGAAAACATCACAAAGGTATGCGTCTTTTATTATTGTATCTCATAATACAAAGACACTACACAACAGCAACAAGGAACTAGAAGTACAAAAGACGTATCCACTAGTTCCGCTCCTGTCCATATGTTCCCAGAGCTCCATGATCAAAGGCCTCAGCTGCCTAATGCTGAGCTCTCCCAAGTCCACCAACTCCCTGCGGTCGGGGTGGACCTCCTGGTGGTGGTGGTGGCAACACCTCGAAGCGTCGTCCACTACCTACTACTCGGCCAGCTCCTCTGCCATGGTCTCCTTCTCCATGCGATCCGCCTCGATCAAACCTCTACCTCTGCCTGGGAGGTCCTTCATTCATCTGCTGGCCATCCGTATGGCGGGTCGGATAGTCATGAGCCATGTGACCAACCCCACCACAGGAGTAACACTGTCCGCTCATGGTAAGTCGTTGTCCACCCCGGGTGCCTCGCACAATCGACCCTGTGTCACGCAGTCGACTACTGGTAGGTCTAGTCCTCTTGGACCCCTACGTCATCTATGTACTGCCCGATGCAGAAGACTCTGCCGCATGCCGGCTAGAGGTGGGTCCTGCTGCTGGAGACTGCTCAGCAAGGAAACTCTCCACTAAGAGGGATTGCTCCAACACTCTTGTCTCTGTCGGAATGTTGTGAGAAACAACTGAAGCTATGATCTCTCGCCTGATCCCCTACTCGAAGGTTCGGGCCACGAAGAATGGGTCCTGCACCATGTCCGTGGAATAGCGCGAGAGATCGGTAATCCTCGCCGCGTACTGGGATACTATCATGCTGCCCTGCCGCAGCTGTAGTAGCTCCTGGATGCGCACCGCTCGGAGGGTGGCTCGGACGAACTCTGAGTGAAAAAGGATCTCAATGTCCGTCCAAAGGAGTGATGCCTCGTCGTGCACCTGGAGCATCAAGCTCCACCATCTGCCTGCTGCCGCATGCAGGAGGCTCGCTGCAAGGACCACCATAAGGTCTGCTGGTGTCCTCAATAATCGAAAAACTCATACAACCGCCTCCAGCCAGTCCTCGGCAGCCTGGGGGTCTGTCTCCCTGCGGAACCTGGGCGGTCGCTGGAGCTAGAACTCATGCAGTGCACTAAGGTGACGTGAATCGTCAGCGGCCGGGGCTGGAAGCATCGGTGGCTCGGCGGGTAGTGGTACCGTCGGTGCCTCTACTGTCAAAGGGCCTTGTACCGAGGCCTCGTCGCCCGACCGGGCTGTCGTCACGTACAACCCTCAGAACCCTAGTTGGCTGCCGTCGTGGGGCCATCCTGAAAGGAAATAGGTGCGCCACGATCAGAACAATATACCTGGTGAGCTGATACAAGTAATCACAAAGAAAACATGAAACACACATACAATCAATGTTTCCGTGCATTAAGTCGGAAATCAAGAGTCAGGGTCCTGGTGTACGGATACGTCGGCCGCCACACCAACACTGGGCTCCCTGGACTGATAACCACACTCAATACGCTTAACACTATTGTTTCACATAGAAGAAAGATTAGAGTATGCGGTAGAACCGAACTCCTCTGATACCAATTTGTCACGACCCGTCCTCGGGGCCCATGCCGTGACTACCCCAAGCCCACCTTCCATAGGCCAGAGGCTGGCGACTAGCACCAAGGCATAAATCCAGGAAAAAGGGAAGGCATTTCCTTTGTAATGTAAACAAGAACCACAGAGTAATCAAGCAGAAAAAGAAAAAACTAAGTAAAAACTGGTACAACAGTAAGTACAGAATGTTAAAGGGGGTCTGAAATACAAGCCCAACTGTAAAGTACAACTGAAAGGGGAAAAACAGCAACTAAAAGAAAAATCCGCAACGTCGAGCCGTCCGATGGAAGTCCCACCTCAAAGGTGGGTACAGAAAGCCTCCACTGCTCCTCGGGTCCAGCCGTCCGCTCCGAGTACACCCCGCCCAGTGGTCCAACTCCAGGTACCGTCCTGCTCCGCCAACCTCGACCATGATCAGCGTTGTCCGTCGTCTGCAACCAACACAACATAGTGCGGGCATAGCCCGTGCAAGGGTGAGTATAAGCTACTCAGTAGGGACCCCGAGACTCCCGAAGGTCTCCCAGAATCCACAAAGGATAAACTCCAAAGGAAAGATACAATCACGAAGTAACTTCCGTCATGGCATAGGCATATTCCCATACATATACCTAAGTCATCAATTCTCGCTCGGCTCCAACATCCGAGCTCAAGTACAACCCAGTCCACATAGGAAAGCAAAACATAAATCCACACAGGATAGCACAATACAATCCACATAGGAAAGCAAAACGTAAATCCACACTGGATAGCACAACACAATCCACATAGGATGGAAATCAGGATTCAGCTCACACAGGATATAATTTTTCGTAAGACGATAGAGATGATCAGATATAGCCACTGAATCATCTAAGCCGTCGGACCCACAAAGGATCGGTAGGTACTAACCCCCGCAATGACCCACATAGGATCGATCATGAAGTTGAAACCATAGCTATTTGGAAACTCCCTCTCCATCAAGTACAACCGTTATGCCGCTACAACCAAGTGCTTCCTTCTAACGTTGGACTGCTGTAGTACTCCACCTATCGAGTACTGTGGGCCTGCTGCTACAACCAAGCGCTTACCACCATGGGTCTGCCGCTACAACCAAGCGCTCCCCCCTCATAGCCCCTAGAGGTACTCCTTCTATTGAGTACCACGGGTCAGCCACTACAACCAAGCGCTCCTCCGTCGTGGGTCTGCTGCTACAACCAAGCGCTCCTCCGTCCTGGTTCTGCCGCTACAACCAAGCGCTCCCCTATTCAGCTACATCCAAGCGCTCTCCGTAGTGAGTCTACCGCTACAACCAAGCGCTCCCCTTCATAGCCTCCAGAGGTACTCCTTCTGTTGAGTACCGCGGGTCTGCCGCTACAACCAAGCGCTCCACCACCATGGGTCTGCCGCTACAACCAAGCGCTCCCCACTGGGCTATCTGTAACACACTGAGTCATTCGATCAGCCATCGTCAAGTCTCAACTGGCTCTAGGGTTTCCGCACATAGCATGCTCGTTCCGGGAGGGTCCACTCCACGAGCCAAGAGGTTGATGCATCAACTGACATGTAGTCCGGAGTTGATGTATCCCAAGATGTACCGTAGTGGTCACTGCCGAAAACACGGAGGATTCCCGTACTGTTTTCATCATCGTCGCAGTCGAATCCACTAAGGATCTCTGTAAAGTCATAGTCGTCACAGTAGCAGTCGCAGCCAGCTCTAGGGTTCCCGCACACAGCAAGCTCGTTTGGGAGGGTCCGCTCCACGAGCCATGAGGCTGATACATCAACTGACACATAGTCCAGAGTTTATGTATCTAAAATTTCTGTATCGTCAACAGGAACTCAACGTCGCAGACGGCGCGTCAATCGGACGCCCGGTCTGAGAGTTATTGGCTTTTTCTTCCCAGGGGCCCGGCTGGTTTTTAAGGCAAAACCAACCCGACCGTACTCCACCTGCGTCCAAACCTTAAGCGGAGTATTCCAAAAGATCCGTCTCACTTAGAGGAATTCAACAAATTCTACGGAACGTCAATCAGACGTCCGAATATCAAGATATTAGCGTTTCCGCTTCGAGGGCCCGGTTGGATTTGTGTACGAACCAACCCGGACGAACTCAAAGTAATCCAAAACCTTGAGTGCGATATACCGAAACGACCGCCTCGATCCAAGGATCTCATCGCCGCTGACGACGCGTCGTTCGGAGGTCCTTATGTCATGTTATGAGAAAAAGACCGAAAAGGTCCGGAAACGGGGGGTCTGGGCCCGGACTGACGCGGCCAGACCCCCCCTAGGTCGGCCCGAACCGGGTCGACCCGAATCGGGTCCGGGGCCCACCCGATTTGGGGAGACCCGGCCCAGCCAGGGCGGCCTGGCCCGGCCTGGGCGCGACCCGACTGGCTGGTCGGCCCGGCTCGGCTCGGCCGAGCGGCCGAGCAAGGGAATCGCGGCCCCCGCACGGGGGCCGCTCCGTGGTTCTCGGACGCGGCTTGAGCTGCGTCCCGCCTCCTGGTTCCGCGTGGCCGCGAAACCGTCTCACCGCCGCGGCTTCAGTCACGCGCGGGTTTTGCCGGCGGCGCGCCAGCGGAAGCTTCCGCGGGCCACCAGACGTGCTCCGGTGGTCCGTTTTGCGTGCGGTCTTCGCCAGTCATCCTCCCAGGATCCGATCTTCACTGCAAGGCCCTCAAATCTCCCTTGAGTCCCCGTTTACCATCGTCCGCCGTTCCACACACCAACGAAACACTCAAAGGGTTCTCGGGCCGTGTTTGTTTGGCCGCACCCTCCGCATTAGGTGATAACAAACGGGAAATAATGATCAACACATGAAAACACAACAATATACAATTTTAATAAATTAAAATTGCACTTTCATCCCGGGTCTTTGTGTTTGAAGGAAACAACCACGGGAATAGAATATTGTTTTCAAATAAAATCCCTACCTCGCCGTCGCCGTCGAACGAGCGTTCTTCGCCAAATTGACCGTCGCGGTAGGAGGTGATTGTCGCGTCCCAGAAGGGCGTCGCGTCGTCGCAGAAGAAGAAACATCTCAGAAGAACGTCGCAGAAGAACGTCGCAGGAGGAAAATCGTTGGCGTTGCGGAACACGGCGTCGAGTCGTCGATTCTCCGAGGGTTCGGTGTTCTTCGTCGCCTTTCGTCGAGGGACGGCGTTCTTCGCGTACTTCACGTTCTTCACGTTTTTTTTTCATTCTTCGCGTTCTTCACGAAGGAGGATGGAGGACATAAAGTTCTGTCAAATTCTCTCAACGAACCATCCTCAAGAAAGGTGCATTGGTCTTATTTTATTAACATGCCAACGGTTTGAAAACAGGTTAAGAAACAAACAAATTAATTCATAGAATTAATTTTCAACGAATAAACTGCCCAATTAATAGGAGCATTTAATTGTTTATGAAACGCCCCAAATGACTTTCATTTAATAGGGGTTTTCGCGGGTGCGTTACTTAGCGGAAATGAAATGGTGGGCCTCATGCAAGCCCCACATCACAAATATCCTACCAAGAGGGTAGGATATTTTGAATTGTACCCTATCCGCTTTAACTTAGCTTAAGCAACTTAAAGTGGCTTTAAAGTGGCTTTAAGTCGCTTCACGAGAAATAAAATAATGTTTTTCGTACAACATTATTTTATTTCTTAACATAAATCCCAAAAATTAAAAACCACACCAGAGCAAATGCAACTCCGAAAGAGGCGTTTCTAAGAAAAAACTGGTGCTGCGACTCCATCAGTGCCCTCAGAATTCGATTCCGAGTACCAGTTCAAAATTCAGAAAATCCCGCTCGTTCGTTCACTGAATGTACCCGAGCCCAAACTTCGGAAAATGATTCCGGGCACACTGGGCCTCGGAATCAGGTGTCATCAGAAACTGCGTTCTTGTAAAATTCCAAAGAACATTAAGAAAAAAAATTTCCTTGAAATTTACGGGTCTTTACAAATAACATCACTTATTAGTTTAGAATGACAAGAGACTTCACAGGTGAAAAAGTAACTCACCTTTTCAATTGGAATATGGAGGATTTGGTGAAGAAATATAGATTATATCACAGGAGATACAACCATTACCATCCATAGATGAACATAAAAGTATATATTTTAAATTGATAAAATAATGTAATTTTGGAAGAGAATATCAAACTAAAATGTAAAGTCTATATCCAAAGGATATAAGACAATTTGTGGGATTACAGAATAGCTTAAAAACCCGTTAGTATTAAGTAAACATATATTAATTTATAGAAAGATCATTCAACTTCATATAGAGTACGAACACAGATCCTATCGACTTATAAGAGAATTGAATCTTATCTTAGATAGAGATGGAAAAGAGATGATATTTAAATTTCAAGAACTGAAGGAAATTATAAATATGGATTTTGAGAGAATAAAAAATTAAAAATATATAGTAAAATTGATGCATTATAATATTATTTAATTAAATTAATTTCATTCAGGAGACCAAGGGTTGATATTCAATTCATGAATCAAGATGATGCAGGTAAGTACCATTCTATACAAGTAGAAACATTCATAGTTATTATTGTGTCCTTTTTATTGCATTTCATGTTGTAAATGAAATAATTCCAAACCCATTAATTGATAACTAACATAGGTGGAATAAGTTTCCTAGGAATATTCCCCGAGAACCCCTTGAGGAGCTCACACTCTCCCAACCAAAATATTAATGAAAACTTGTCCATTTCTACCTATCCTTAGAATTTAATTATTATGTTTATATTTAAATTATACATACATGTGTTAATCTATTTGAATTCATTTAGGACACCATCCCATTAAAGATTGAAGGATGGAATTTGTGTAACATTCAATAAATTTTATTTTTCAAATTTCTATGTCATTTTAAAACTTTTTTAGGTTTCTTTGTTTAGGTTTAGTATGTTTTTCAAACCTGTGAGGTTAACTAGAATTACCTAGATAAAATTCAACCCAAAAAATATTGATAAATTTATTTGAACCTTTTAATAACCATATATTAATGATGAAATTGTCACGACCCGTCCTCGGGGCCCGTGTCGTGACTACCCCAAGCCCGCCTTCCATAGGCCAGGGGCTGGCGACTAGCACCAAGGCGTAAATCCCGGTAAAAAAGGAAGGTATTGCCTTTGTAAAGTAAACAAACACCACAGAGCAAGCACGTAGAAGAAGAAAACACTAAGTAAAAACTGAGTACAACAATAAGTGCGGAAGAGTAAGTGGGCCATAATACAAACCCAAACTGAAAGTAAAGTACAACTCGAAAGGGAAAACAGAAACTGAAAATTAAAGCCGCAACCTCGATCCTTCCACTGGGACTCCCTCCTGATGGGTGAGTACAAATAGCCTCCACAGCTCCATGGGTCCAACCGTCCACTCCGAGTACGTTCCGCCCAGTGGTCCACCTCCAGGTACCATCCTACTCTGCATGCCTCAACCACGATCAGCGTTGTCCGTCGTCTGCAACCAACACAACGTAGTGCGGGCATAGCCCGTGCAGGGGTGAGTATAAGCTACTCAGTAGGGACCCCGAGACCCCCAAAGGTCTCCCGGAATCCAAAAAAGATAATCCACAAAGGAAAGATACAATCATGAAGTAACATCCGACACTGCTTAGGTATATGCCCATACATATACCTAAGTCACCAATTCTCTTTCGGCTCCAACATCTGAGCCCATGTATAACCCAGTCCACACAGGAAAGAAAAACATAAATCCACATAGGATAGCTCAACACAATCCACAAAGGAGATCAAAACAGGATTCAGCTCACACAGGTACTTCTTCGTATGACGATAGAGATGATCAGATACTGCCACTGATTCATCTAAGACGCCAGACCCGGAAAAGATCGATAGGTACTAACCCTCGTAATGACCAACACAGGATCGATCATGAAGTTGAAACCATAGCTATTGGGAAACTCCTTCTCCATCAAGTACAGTGGGTATGCCGCTACAACCAAGCGCTTCCCTCTAACCTTGGACTGCTGTAGTACTCCACTTATCGAGTACTGTGGGCATGCTGCTACAACCAAGTGCTTCCCACCATGGGTCTGCCGCTACAACCAAGCGCTCTCCTTCATAGCCCCAAGTGGTACTCCTTCTGTTGAGTACAATGGGTTGTCTCTACAACCGAGCCCTCCTCTGCTGTGGGTCTACCGCTACAACCAAGCGCTCCCCCATGCTGCTACAACCAAGCGCTCCTCCTTCATGGGTCCGTCGCTACAACGAAGCGCTCCCCCGTGCCGCTACAGCCAAGCGCACCTCCGTCATGGGTCTACCGCTACAACCAAGCTCTAACTCTCATATCCACCAGAGGTACTCCTTCTGTTGAGTACCGCGGGTCTGCCGCTACAACCGAGTGCTCCTCCGCCGTGGGTCTGCCGCTACAACCAAGCGCTCCCCACTGGGATATCCGTAACACACTAAGTCATTCGATCAGCAGTCGTCAAGTCTCAACCGGATCTAGGGTTTCCGCACACAGCATGCTCGTTCCAGGAGGGTCCACCCCACGAGCTAAGAGGTCGATGCATCAACTGACATGTAGTCTGGAGTTGATGTATCCCAAGATGTACCGTAGTGGTCACTGCCAAAAACACGGAGGATTCCCGTACAGTTTTCATGATCGTCACAGTCGCAGCTAGCTTTAGGGTTCCCGCACACATCAAGCTCGTTCGGGAGGGTCCGCTCCATGAGCCGAGAGGGTGATACATCAACTGGCACAAAGTCCGGAATTGATGTATCCAAATGTTCTGTATTTTCAACAGGAACTCAACGCAATAGACGGCGCATCAATCGGATGCCCGGTCTGAGAGTTATTGACTTTTCCGTCCCAGGGGCCCGGTTGGTTTTTAAGTCAAAACCAACCTGAACATACTCCACATGTGTCCAAACCTCAGTCGGAGTAAGCCAAAAGATCTGTCTCACTTAGAGGAATCCATCAAAGTTGACGGCACGTAAATCGGACGTTCGGAGCTCAAGTGATGAGTGTTTCCGTTCTGAGGGCCCGGTTGGTTTCGTGTACGAACCAACCCAGCTGAACCCAAAGTACCAAGAAACCTTGAGTGTGATATACCAAAACAACTGTCTCGATCCAAGGATCGCATCGCTGCTGACGGCGCATCGATCGGAGGCCCGTAGCTCAAGATAAGGGCAAAAGACCGAAAAGGTCTGAAAACGGGGGGGTCTGGGCCCGGACCGACCGACCCAACCCCCCCAGGGTCGGCCCAAACAGGGTCTACCCGACCCAGGTCCAGGTCCGACCCGATCGGCGCGGCGGTCTGGCCGGGTGGCTCGGCCGGCGCGCAGGCGTTGGCCAGGCACCGCACAAGGCTGCCGCGGCCCCCCGCGCGGGGGCTGATCCGTGACACCCGGAAGCGGCTTAAGCCGCGTCCCTCCTACGCAGTCCCGCGCAGCCGCAGGACCGGCCAGCACCGCCGCGACTTAAGCCGTGGTGGGTCTTCCCGGCGGCCGGCCGCTGCCGGCCGCCACCTCCGGCCGCCGGCGCCGCCGTGCCGGCCTGGCGCGCCGGCGGGGGCTTCCGCGGACCACCGGACGCACTCCAGTGGTCCGATTTGCGCGCGGTCTTCGCCAATGCTCATCCCAGGACTCGTTCTTCACTACAAACCCTTCAAAATTAACTTACGGCCTCGTTTGTTATCAACTGCCAATCCACGCATAACAAACAATAAGGGCGGTGGGTTCGGACTTGTTCGTTGTTCTGCACCCACCGCGTTAGCGGTTTTTAAAGTCCCACAACATTCATATTTAACAACCGGGGATATAAATCACAAAGATTTAAAAAAGGAACAACCCCTACCTCGTCGTTTTCATCGAACGAGAGTTCTTCGCGGAATCGACCGTCGCAGAAGAGGAGGATCGTCGCGTCGCAGAAGGGCGTCCCGTCGTCGCGGTATACGGTGTCGCGTCGACGATCTCCGAGGGTTAAAAAAACACACAGATTTAATTTCACGAATTAAATCCATGTTAAGGATAAAATCCAAAAAGGAATTTAAAAAGATCTGTAATCTCCTACCTCAACGGATGATCGAAGATTTGTCGCAGAAGAAGGAACGTCGCATAAGAACGTCGCAGGAGAAGAATCGTCGGCGTCGCGGTACACGGCGTCGCATTTTCGATCTCTGAGGGTTCGGCGTTCTTCGTCGCCTTTCATCGAAGGCTGGCGTTCTTCGCGTTGTTTGCGTTCTTCGTATTCTTCGCGAAGGAGGATGAAGATACAGATTCTCCAAATCCTTTCAACAAACCGCATCCATGAAAAAAGTGTGTTGTTCTTATTTTATTAATATGCCAACAGTTTGAAAACAAGCTAAGAAACGAACCATTAATTCGGTGAATTACTGGTAACATCTTAACAATCCATTTAATAGGTGCGTTAATAGTTTTAGAAAACGCACCATTTGAGTTTCATTAAAGACGAGTTTTAGTAGGTGCGTTACTTAGAGGAAAAGAAACGGTGGGGCTCGTGTGGGCCCCACCTCACAAATATCCTACCAAGAGGGTAGGATATTTTGGGTTCCACCTATCCCCTTCAACTCATCTTAAGCGGCTTTAAGTGTATTTAAGTGGATTTATGTGAAATAAAATAAATTTGTCGCACCAATTTATTTTATTTTCTTCACTTAACCCCAAAAATTAAAAAACCACACCCGAGTAAATGCAACTCCGGAAGAGGCGTTTCTAAGCAAATACTGGCGATGAGATTCCATCGGTTCCCTCGGAATTCGATTCCGAGCACCGGTTCAAAAGTTAGAAAAACCCGCTCGTTTGTTCACTGAACGTACCCGAGCCAATCTTCAGAAAATGATTCCAGGCACACCGGGCCTCGGAATCATGTGCCTTAAGAAACTGCATCCTTGTAAAATTCCAAAGAAAATTTAGAAAAAAAAATTTCCTTGAATTTTACAGGTCTTTACATCACTCCCACCACAGGGCTTTACGTCCCTGTAAAGATATATCATAAACTAGGGAAACAAAAGCGGTACTGAGCACGCATCTGAGCCTTCCGCTCCCATGTGCTTATCTGGAGGTTCCCGTGCTGCCATCTGATGTGCACTAGAGGAATCGATCGTCCACGCAGGACCCGCTCCTTTCTATCCTCGATCTCCACTGGGACCTCCGCAAAAGTCGCCCCATCATCAACGTCTAGCTCCCCCTGGTCAAAGATATGTGTCGGGTCGTTCACGTATCTCCTCAGCTGAGATACGTGGAAGACGTCGTGCACCCGGTGCAACTGAGGTGGTAGAGCCAGGCGATAAGCCACCTCACCAATCCTGCTGAGGACCTGGAATGGTCCGATGATGCGTGGAGACGACTTGCCGCCATGGCCAGATCTTCGTAATCCACGTCGAGGTGAGGCACGCCAGAAGACTTGGTCGCCATCCTCGAACTCTAGTTGCCTTCGCCTTCTGTCAGCACAAGACTTTTGCCGGCTCTGAGCTGTCCTCATCCGCTCATGGATGACTTGGACCTTTCTGGTCCTATAAGAGCTGCTGAGATTTCTTCTTTGTCGAGAAGAGAAATCTGGTCTCATCCCCTGGATGAACCACGTTCTTTGCCTAATACAGTCAACCCCATCATGGATGATACTAACCCATGCCAAGTATGACGTCGTAAGGACTAAACGTTACTACCAAGAGATCCAACCGTTACACTCACCTCCAAGGGTTGAGTCACACTGTCGGCATCAGTGTGTGGTCACTGGGTCTCCTCCAGTAGGTATCTCAAAGTGAGGGTCAAGTCAACGGTTTTTAAACCGGAACCTCTTAGTAACAACATAAAGAGAGGACAGGAAGGTAAACGCCAAAAGAAACGTGTCTTTTATAACTGCAGCTCAAAGTACAAAGACACCAAAAATCTACAAACAAACATCAACAATGCTAGAAGCAGCATAAACAAAAGTCTCCAGGTCTGGAGCTAGTCCCGCTCCTGTCCATCTGCTCTCGGAGCTCCATGATCGAAGGGCTCAGCTGCCTGAAGCTGATCTCTCCCATGTCCACCAGCTCCCTGCGGTCGGGGTGGACCTCCTGGTGGTGGTGGTGGCAACACCTCGAAGCTTCATCCACCTCCAGCTTAATGGTCAGCTCCCCTGCCACGGTCTCCTTCTCCATGCGATCCGCCTCGATCGAACCTCTGCCTCTGCCTGGGAGGTCCTTCGTTCATCTGCTGGTCATCCGTATGGCGGGTCGGACAGTCACGAGCCATGTGACCAACCTCGCCGCAGGAGTAACACTATCCGCTCCGGGTAAGTCGTTGTCCACCCCGGGTGCCTCACACAAATGATCCTGTGTCATGCGGTTGACCACCAGAAGGTCTAGTACTCTTTGACCCCTGCGTCATCTGTCTACTACCCGCTGCAGAAGACTCTACTGCATGCCGGCTAGAGGTGGGTCCTACTGCTGGAGATTGCTCAGCACGGAAACTCTCTACTAAGAGGGATTTCTCCAGCACCCCTGTCTGTGTCGGAATGCTCTGAGATAAAAATGATGCTATGATCTCTCTCCTGAGCCACTGCTCAAAGGTTCGGGCCCTGAAGAACAGGTCTCGTACCATGTCTTTGGAATAGCGTGAGATATCGGTAAACCTCGTCGTGTACTAGGCTACTGTCATGCTGCCCTGCCGCAGCTGTAGTAGCTCCTGGATGTGCACCGCACTGAGGGTGGATAGGACGAACTTCGAGCGGAAGAGGCTCTCAAAGTCCGTCCAGAGGAGAGATTCCTCATCGTGCACCTCGAGCATCAAGCTCCACCATCGGCCTGCCGCCGCGTGCAGTAGGCTCGCTGCGAGGATCACCATGAGGTCCGATGGTGTCCTCACTAACCTAAAAACCCGTACCACTGCTTCCAGCCAGTCCTCGGCTACCTGGGGGTCCGTCTCCCCGTGGAACCTAGGTGGTCGCTGGCATTGGAACTCATGCAGTGCACTAATGCGACGTGCATCGTCAGCGGCTGGGGCTGGAAGCATCGGTGGCTCGGTGGGTAGAGGTATCGTCGGTGCCTCAGTTGTCAAAGGGCCCTGTACTGAGGCCTCGTCATTCGGCGGGCTGTCATCATGCTCAACTCTCGGAACCCTAGCTGGCTACCATCATGGGGTCATCCTTAAAAAGGAAACAGGTGCGCCACGGTCAGAACAATATACTTGGTGAGCTAACACAAAGTAATCACAAAGAAAACTTGAAACACACATGCAATCAATGTTTTCGTGCATTAAGTCAGAAATCAGAAGTCAGGGTCCTGGTGTACGGATACGTCGGTCACTGCACCAACACTGGACTCCCTGGACTGATAACCACACTCAATACGCTTAACACTATTTCTTCACATAGAAAAGATCAGAGTCCCAATGTTCTGCGGTAGAACCGAACTCCTCTGATACCAATTTGTCCCGACCCATCCTCAGGGCCCGTGCCGTGACTACCCCAAGCCCTCCTTCCATAGGCCAGGGGCTGGAGACTAGCACCAAGGCGTAAATCCCGGTAAAAATGGAAGGCATTGCCTTTGTAAAGTAAACAAACACCATAGATCAAGCAAGTAGAAGAAGTAAACACTAAGTAATAAATGAGTACAACAATAAGTGCGGAAAAGTAAGTGGGCCAGAATACAAACCCAAACTGAAAGTAAAGTACAACTCTAAAGGGAAAACAACAATTGAAAAGTAAAGTCGCAACCTCAATCCGTCCACTGGGACTACCTCATGAAGGGTGAGTAAAGATAGCCTCCACAGCTCCTCGGGTCCAACCGTCCACTCCGAGTACGTCCCGCCCAGTGGTCCACCTCCAGGTACCGTCCTGCTCTGCAAGCCTCAACCACGATCAGTGTTGTCCGTCGTCTGCAACCAACACAATGTAGTGCGGGCATAGCCCGTGCAGGGGTGAGTATAAGCTACTCAGTAGGGACCCCGAGACCCCCGAAGGTCTCCGAGAATCCGCAAAGGATAATCCACAAAGGAAAGATACAATCACGAAGTAACATCTGACATTGCTTAGGTATATGCCCATACATATACCTAAGTCACAATTTCTCGTTCGGCTCCAACATCCAAGCCCAAGTACAACCCAGTCCACACAGAAAAGAAAAACGTAAATCCACACAGGATAGCACAATACAATCCACAAAGGAGAGAAAAACAGGATTCAGCTCACACAGGTACTTCTTCGTATGATGATAGAGATGATCAGATACTTCCACTAATTCATCTAAGCCGCCAGACCCACAAAGGATCGATAGGTACTAACCCCTGCAATGACCCACACAGGATCGATCATGAAGTTGAAACCATAGCAATTGGGAAACTCCTTCTCCATCAAGTACAGTGGGTATGCCGCTACAACCAAGCGCTTCCCTCTAAACTTGGACTGCTATAGTACTCCACCTATCGAGTACTGTGGGACTACTGCTACAACCAAGCGCTTCCCACCATGGGTCTGCCACTACAACCAAGCGCTCCCCCTCATATCCCCTAGTGGTACTCCTTCTATTGAGTACCATGGTTTGTCGCTACAACCAAGCGCTCCTCCGTTGTGGGTATGCCGCTACAACCAAACGCTCCCCCGTGCCACTACAACCAAGTGCTCCTCCATCGTGGGTCTGCCGATACAACCAAGCGCTCCCCCTTGCGGCTACAACCAAGCGCACCTCCGTTGTGGGTCTGCCGCTACAACCAAGAGCTCCCCCTCATAGCCTCCAGAGTTACTCCTTCTGTTGAGTACCACGAGTCTGCCGCTACAACCAAGCGCTCCTCCGCCGTGGGTCTTCCGCTACAACCAAGCGCTCCCCACTTGGCTATCTATAACACACCGAGTCGTTCGTTCAGCAGTCGTCCGGTCTCAACCGGCTCTAGGGTTTCCACACACATCATGCTCGTTCCAGGAGGGTCCACTCCACGGGCTAAGAGGTCGATGAATCAACTGACATGTAGTCCAGAGATGATGTATCCCAAGATGTACCGTAGTGGTGACTGCCGAAAATACGGAGGATTCCTGTACTGTTTTCATCATCGCCGCAGTCGCAGCCAGCTCTAGGGTTTCCGCACACAGCAAGCTCATTCGGGAGGGTCCGCTCCACAAGCCGAGAGGCTGATACATCAACTGACACAAAGTCCAGATTTGATGTATCCAAAGGTTCCGTATCATCAACAGGAACTCAACGCAATAGACGGCGCGTCAATTGGACGCCCGGTCTGAGAGTTATTGACTTTTCTGTCCCAGGGGCCCAGTTGGTTTTTAATTCAAAAACAACCTGACCGTACTCCACCTGCATCCAAACCTTGGGCGGAGTAATCCAAAAGATCCGTCTCACTCAGAGGAATCCATCAAAGTTGACGGCACGTAAATCAGACGTCCGGTGCTCATTTTATGATTGTTTCTGCTCCTAGGGCCCGGTTGGTTTCGTGTATGAACCAACCCGGCTGAACCCAATGTACTCCGAATCCTTGAGTGCGACATACCGAAACGACCGTCTCGATCCAAGAATCGCATCACCACTGACGGGGCGTCGATCGGAGGCTCGTAGCTCAAGATACGGTCAAAAGACCGAAAAGGTCCGAAAACGGCGGGGGTCTGGGCCTGGACCAACCCGGCCCAACCCCCCTGGGTCGGCCCGAACCGGGTCGACCCGACCCGGGTCCGGGTCTGACCCGACCGGCGCGGCCCGACCCGGCGGGGCGCGGCCTGGCCCGGCGGTCCGGCCGGGCGGCTCGGACGGCACGCTGGCGCTGGCAAGGCGCCGTGAAAGGCAGCCGCGGCCCCCCGCGCGGGGGCCGCTCCGTGACACCCATACGCGGCTTAAGCTGTGTCCCTCCTCCGTGGTCCTGCGCGGCCGCGGGACCGGCCAGCGCCACCGCGGCGGGTCTTCTCGGCGGCGCGCCGGCGGGGGCTTCCGCGGAGCACTGGACGCGCTCCGGTGGTCCGATTTGTGCACGCTCTACGCCGGTGCTCGTATCGGGACTCGTTCTTCACTACAAAGCCTTCAAAATTTACTTGCGGCCCCGTTTGTTGTCACTCGCCAATCCGCGCATAACAAACAGAAAGGGCGGTGGGTTCGGACTTGTTCGTTGGTCTGCACCCACCGCGTTAGTGGTTTTTAAAGTCTCACAAAATTCATATTTAACAACCGGGGATATAAATCACAAAGATTTAAAAAGGAACAACCCCTACATCATCGTTGTCGTCGAACGAGAGTTCATCGCGGAATCGACCGTCATGGAAGAAGAGGATCATCACGTCGCGGAGGGGCGTCGTGTCGTCGCGGTATACTGTGTCACGTGGACGATCTCTGAGGGTTAAAGAAAACACATAGATTTAATTTCACTAATTAAATCCATGTTAAGGATAAAATCCACAAAGTAATTTTAAAAGATCCGTAATCTTCTACGTCAACGGATGATCAAAGATTTGTCACAGAAAAAGGAACGTCGCAGAGGAACGTCGCGGGAGAAGAATCATCGGCGTCGCGGTACACGGCGTCGCGTCGTCGATCTCTGAGGGTTTGGCATTCTTCGTCGTCATTCGTCGAAGGCTGGCGTTCTTCACGTTCTTCGCGTTCTTCGCGTTCTTCACGAAGGAGGATGAAGATACAGATTCTCCAAATCCTCCCAACAAACCGCACCCAAGAGAAAAGTTTGTTGGTCTTATTTTATAAATATGCCAACAGTTTGAAAAAAAGATAAGAAATGAACCATTAATTCGGTGAATTAATGGTAACGTCTTAACAGTCCATTTAATAGGGGCGTTAAGAGTTTTAGAAAACGCACCAGTTGACTTTCATTAAAGATG
Source organism: Viscum album (assembly GCA_963277665.1). Taxonomy (NCBI): domain Eukaryota; kingdom Viridiplantae; phylum Streptophyta; class Magnoliopsida; order Santalales; family Viscaceae; genus Viscum; species Viscum album. Next base: position 1,030,858,573 of record OY728121.1, on the reverse strand, counting down.
AGTTTTCGCGGGTCCGTTACTTAGAGGAAAAGAAACGGTGGGGCTTGTGCGGAACCCACCTCACAAATATCCTACCCAGAGGGTAGGATATTTTGGGTTCCACCCTATCTGCTTCAACTCAGCTTAAGCAGCTTTAAGCAGCTTTAAGTGGCTTTAAGTGAAATAAAATAAAGTTGTTGTACCACTTTATTTTATTTTCTTCACTTAACCCCAATGATTAAAAAACCACACCCGAGAAAACGCAACTCCGGAAGAGGCGTTTCTAAGCAAATACCGGCACTGTGATTCCATCGGTGCCCTCAGAATTCGATTCCGAGCACCAGTTCAAAAGTTAGAAAAACCCGCTCATTCGTTCACTGAACGTACCCGATCCAAACTTTAAAAAATGAATCCAGGCACTCTGGGCCTCGGAATCATGTGCCGTCAGAAACTGCGTCCTTGTAAAATTCCAAAGAATATTTAGAAAAAATAATTTCCTTGAATTTTACGAGTCTTTACAGAAATGAAATTTTTCTCAAATTCAATATGATGAAAATTCCCGAAATAACCACTTATTTGTTAATTTCATGCCATGATATATTTTCCTATATTTCTCATAACATACCTGAGAGGCTTGAAAACTAATTTTTAAATCATATTTACAATTCCATTTTTCTTTATATTACTAATACATTTTCAAATAAACATAAATTTTTTATTAATCTAGTCATTGACCAAGAAAATTCAAGAACCTTATGATTAAATTATTGGGAAATTATTTAAAACTAAACCCTTTTTTAAAGAGTTCTTTTTTCTATCATAAATTAACATTTAATCCTTGATCCATTAGTAGTCGTATAGTTTTTTAGGAGACCACATTATAAGGAAAAAATCCCCATTCACCTTTATCTAATATATTTTTCACTATCTAATACTAATTCATATATGGGAAAATAGATAAATGGATCTTGAATATTTTATATGAAAAATAAATTTAAAATATAAATATGATATTACTTGATTTTTTTTTTATTATTTTATAAGAGAAAAATCTTGAAGGGGTGATTGTAATAATTCTCTTGATTACATGGAATGATTTTCATAAATTTATACCATTTTTTTAACAAGAAACTCCCCTTTATTTTCCATTAAAATTTGATTTTGATGATATATTACATATCAGGGAAAGATAAAAAATGCTTCATAGTAAGAAATAAACATGGTAGAAAACATTTGTTTTAGTGATCTTCTGAAGAATATAGACTGTACATGAATCAGCGTAGAATTTTATGGTCCATTTATAATTGAATCATGCTAGAAAATTGCTAGTTTATTTGATGAATAATTTAATGAATATATTTTGGAAAGATATATTGATTATGGAGATGTTTGAATTAGGAATTTGAAACATCAAATCGTTTTAAAAATACAAACAAACTTGGGGAAAGACAAATCTTATAGTTATTGAAGAAATGTAGAATTACCAATCTTTCTTCAAGAGTGGAATCAATGTAAAACAAATTATGAAACCTACTAAAGGAAATAGAGGTAAATTTTTTTATACTTTTGAAAAAATAAAATGTGTGGGTAGGCCTTGGAGAATTAAAAGCTGAATCTGATATTATTGATGGATAAAATGACGGTAAAATCAATATTGAAGGAAATTGAATACTATGAATTGATATTAAAAAAATATCCATGCCTCCTCATTCATCCTAAATAGTTTTATATTCAAATCCTCCCAACCCATAAGACACATTATAAAAATGATTAATCTCTCATGATATTTAAAAAGGATTGACACATTGGATAAATATGATGAAATCCATTATTCGTATGGTGAAAGTTTTATGAGCCTGGAATGAAGAAAATATTTCATAAAAATCATACTTCATTAATGAGATAATTATTTTAGATAAGGTAGGTATTATTTTTTATGAGAGGATAACATAAATTGGGAATTGATTGATTGAAATTAATGAAAAAAATGGAATCATGACCCCAAAAAAGATATAGAGTTTATTTATTAAATTTATTAAATATTAAATAGTAGTATCTATATTGATTTTGAAATTCATTACTAATAAATATACATTATTTTTGGAATTCAATTATTAATGGGTTTTTGAATCCATTCAACCTTATTATAAATCATTTTTAAAATGACTAGTAAAATTAATAAAAATTAATATTAATTATGTTGATGTTTGAATGTGTGAAAATAATGAGGATAATATTGTATACCTTCCCAAGTCCAGATCGCAAGTGATTTGGCATGATCATAAGACTTTATTTTTTTGTCATAACTCTTTCTTTATGATCATATGAATTTCATAGGCCAATCATATTCCTTTGGGTGAGAACATTCTGATCATAAATCTCTTCAATAACTTGTGATTTCATCAAAAAGGGAAAAATTATAAATTAAATGAGAAATTGTGGGATATCAGAATTAATTCTAATAGATATCTGGGATGCCACATTGGAACATCACGAAAACATTAAATGGATACCATGAGAATTGTAAGACATATGATATTTTGATCAAGAATATATAAAAGGAATATATAGATTTCCTAGATTAATATAATACAAGGATTTAAAGCCATCATAAATAGTATTATATCTAATTATACCCAAATAAAATATTTTTTTGTCCTAGATCATAATCACCTTGTGGTTGATGGCCTCATTCATGGACTCAAAGTGAGATAACTTCTTTAAGGTCTTTATGATTTAAGACCACTTGATCTTATGATGAAATGTAAATACCTTGGTAGAGTGGGGTTAATTAATGTATACTAATTTAATTTTAAGATCCACTTCAATGATATTATTCTAATGAAATACCAAACACTCTCTGACTTTTATAGAATAGAAAATGACAAAAGAAAAGAAACTATTGATGCAAAATAAATACATGGTTCACCTAAACCTGTATAGTCCAAGGAGCATACACCAATAATATACTAATGTAACACAACCTTTTGCATGTTTCTTATATTACACTTCATAGACTCCTAAATAAACCTATAGGTTTATATCATTCATAGAAATAGTCTAAAAAACTTATTGAATTCATTTCTCCTCCAATTGTTGTTGTCTTTAGACTTTATTAACCATGATTATGATTACACAAAAAATGTTTTATTACTCTACATCACCTTATTAATCTTAAATAACTATAGAAACATTGAGTCATAAAACATCTTATAAATTATCTACCATCCTTTTCAACTTTATATAACTATCTTGTATCTTTTTTCTAAATATTCTCTTCATATTTTCCAACATGAATCTTAAAATTTAGGCATTTGAAATTATTAAATAATATTTCTAGAAATTCTCACTCCCTCTATTGATTTTTATTTGATAAAAATATTTCTCTTATTCTTATTTTAAATAAATATATCTCATATATTTTTAGACACCTTATTTCCTTTATTTGTTTTGTTTTAAACTTCATATAGTAGTATTTATTTAACATTTTAATGTTTTTTGGTGTTATATCCCAAATAATATAGTTGCATATTTTTATTTAAAAAATCATGAAATAACCATTCATGAGGTATTCCTAATATTTATAATTATCATTGAATATTTCTTAGCTTTAAATTCTTCTTTGAAAAGATATTACAATATAAATCTCATGGTTTTCCACTCAGGAAGTCTTATTATAATTTTCAATTAATGGATGAACATCATTAAAAGATCTATTTTTTTATGGAATGGAAAAATTTACCTATAAAACACCAATGAAATCCATATAAGTTCAATCATTGTGTAAAAATATTTCTTCTGAGGTGAAATAACCTTATGCATGCTCATAATGCAATATATTTTCTTTTCATTGATTGAATTTTGTTCCACTTCTAGTGGAAATGTGTAAAAATTCACAAATTATCGAAAGAATGTTATAAAATATCTTTATGAATATAATAAACAAAAATATGTCCACTCTTTTTTCATATTCTATGAAACCTTTTTGACAATGTAATTGAGGGTGTCATGTGGTTACTTCTATCATACAGAATGTTCTCCAAATACCAACAAAACACCATAAGAATTCATCATGACTTTTTAATTCCATTTGGAATCCATTTAAAAATATTTTTTAACATAAAAAAACGAAAAATACAACCATGGGATTTTTTATATCATGGTGTAGTATCCTATACACTTATTGATATGGTTACAATACATATATGTGTTCAATATAATTATGTGGAAAAGGGAATGTGGTTTATTTTTTTTTCTTATTCACCTATATGGTTTAGAATATCGAAACAATGAAGATAATATATGGTCTATGTGGTCATGAGGAGGATATAGTGAGGTTTATGCCTTTCATGACATGGGGTTTTGGGATTATCAGTGAATATGTATGTGGAATTGGTTTTAATATGACCTTTTTATTTTTGTGTCTTGTATTATATAACATATATCCAATTATTTAGTGATTAATCTATTTTATAATATTTTATATTTGATACATTGATGAGCTAGAATTATGAGAGTGATGTGCATATTAATAGATTTTTATAGACATTTATGTAATATCTCATGGCGTTAGAGGAAAAGGTATTTCACTATATAAAATTTGACCTTGATTATCCTTGATATTTTTTGTTGAATACATACCTATATATCATGATTTTACTACTCTAAATATTCTTATAACATGATTTTACCTATATTATTCATCCTTGCGAGATGTTCTAATATGTATATGGACATATTTTCTCTTTCCTTTACACACAAGGTTATGTGATTTTATTGGTAGAGTTATCTTGTGGTATTATCTCAATGATAGTGGTTGACAGTTAGAGCATGGAATATGAATTTTTTTATTCAAATGAAATATATTAGATTATTAGGGAGGTCAATATACTGAGGGTCGGTAGTTTTTATTGTATACATAGTTTAATTTTATTGGTTTTGGTGAATTACTTTCATACAATTCATATTAGTGTTATATTATTTGATCATAAATTAATTTTTATGGTATTTTTCTTTTTTATTTCTCATATATTAATCCTTTTTTTATCTATATAGTAATCCCCCCATTTTATTATATTTACTTCATTAATTGTAAGAACCCAGATCTTCTTTTCTGTTATGTTTTCTTTTTCCTGGTGTTTTTGAGAAAATTAGGAGTTTCTGGAAATTTCTTAAGTACATGTTGTGTACATTATAAGTACACACTGTGTACTCAGTTACTGCGGGTAGCCGTGTGCTAGCCATGTAACGGACATACACACGACCATGTGTGGTGACTTAGAGGACACCTAAAGTGGGGCCCGCTAAGGGAAAGTACATGTCATGTACTTTATTTTTATTTCATTAAATGGACCGGGGTCATGTTAGACCATCTGATATACCACTTACAGCCTTTTGAAGTAGATATGGTCAATATGAGTATGTGGTCCTGGCGTTCGGCCTCACGAACACGCCTGCAGTCTTCATGGAACTAATGAACTGAGTGTTCCATCCCTACATAGATACTTTCTTGGTAGTCTTTTTGGATGATATCTTGGTGTACTCTAACACTCGACCAGACCATGCCACACATCTTGAGATCATTTTGATTACACTGATAGAGCATCAGTTATATGTTATGCTCTCAAAATTCCACTATTAGATAAATCAGATTCTCTTGTTGGTTCATGTTATCTCAGAGATAGGAGTATCAGTAGACCTAGAGAAAGTGATAGTAGTAGTTTCATGGGAGTATCCGAAGTATATCTTTGATGTACGAAGTATTATAGGGATGGCCGGATACTAATGATGCTTTATACAGGACTTCTCATGCTTAGAAGAACCATTGATGCGACTGACTAAGAAGGGTAAAAAGTTTGTGTGGTCAGATTATTATGAGTCAGCCTTTTAGGAGCTGAAAGGGTGGTTGACTTCAACACTGATACTAGTTTTTCCAGAGTTGGGAGAGATCTAAACCATTTATTGTGATGCTTCAGGTATTAGGCTGGGAGTAGTGCTTATACTGGGAGAAGGATTCGTTAGGTATGGGTCTCGGCAACTGAGGCCACATGAGAGGAATTACCCGATGCAAGATCTCGATTTGGGGGCAGTTATTCATGCCTTACGGCGTTGAAGACATTATATGTTGGGAGAGCATTTTTGGTTTTCACCGACCAAAAAAGTATCAAGGACAACTTCACTCAGTGTGACCTGAATTTGAGACAGCGAAGGTGGGTAGATTATCTTTAGTCCTTAGAGTTTGAGCCGACCTACACACCAGGGAAGAGCAACATATTGGCTGATGCGCTGCGCGGGAGGAATCAGATACAGGTAGTTCAGAAGGCCAGTAGTGTGTGGAAGCTTATGGATTTGTTCTCTGAGATACATTTGGAGGTTCATGATAGACAGGGGTATACTTTTCTTTCTTCTATAGATATTACCTCTACACTACATGATCGAGTGTGAATGTGGTAGCTATCAGATTCCGAAGGCCTACTCCTATGGGAGAGCGTGTTAGGAGAGGAGCCTATTACTAGATTGAATATAGGTGAGGATGAGATCTTTTGTTTTCAGGGGCGCATATTTTTGTTAGTAGACATACACGAGGAGCTGATGTGGGACTTTCATTCCTCAGTTTGGGAAGTACATCCTAGAGTCACCATGATGTATCGTGATCTACACCATCAGTACTGGTGTCCAGGTATGAATAGAGATGGTTCTAGATTCGTCATGAGGTGTTCCACCTATAAGTAAGTGAAGGAAGAGAATCAAAAACTATCAGGGAATTTGCAGCAGTAACCGATTCCCGACTAGAAATAGAATGATGTCACAATTGATTTTGTGATAGGTTTTCCGATGTCGCCTTGAGGGAATGATTCAGTTTGGGTTGTCAATGACAGACTCACGAAGGTTGCTGACTTCTTTCCTATCAAGGAGACATTAAGTGTTGATGAGCTGGCAGGTTGTACATCTGTGAGATTGTACATCTACATGGAGTTCCACACTCCATTTTTTCTGATAGGGATATACGATTTACTTCTCAGGTCTTTTAGGGGATACAAAAGGCTTTAGGTACACAAGTACTTTTGAGTACAGCATACCACCCTCAGACAGATGGCCAGTTAGAGCATAAGATTCAGGTGCTTGAGGACATACTGCGAGCATGCATCCTGGATTTTAGAGGTTCTTGGGAGAAGAACATACCTCTTGTGGGGTTTTCCTAAAATAATAGTTTTCAAGAAACTATTCAGATGGATCCTTATGAGGCATTGTATGGTAGGCCATGCCAATCACCCATATGTTGGCTGGAGATAGGAGATGCAGCTATACTGGGACATTGTCTTGTCCAGGAGACCCCAGAGCAAATAGAGATGATTTGGAAGAGGATGGCTATTGCACAATATCAACAGAAGTCTTATGATGATCGACAGAGATGGCCTCTGGAGTTCGAGGTCAGAGATCAGGTTTTTATATGTGTCACACCGAGGTTGGGACACAGTACGATTAGGAGACATGGTAATATTTCACCGAGGTGCGTCAGGCCGTTTGAAGTGTAGGAGAGAGTTGGGCTGGTTGCCTATCGGTTGTAGTTACCTCAGAGGTACCTGGCTATGCAAGACATTTTTCAAGTTTCTCAGCATCGACGTTACTTCCAAGACCAGTCTCATGATTTTCTACCCGAGGAGGTTGAGTTTGAGGTGGACGCCTCGTTCGAGGAGCATCCTATCTGGATTTTTGAGAGAAGTATGATGGTTCCCCGTGGGTGGCCTGTCCCTCTCGTACGAGTCCTATGGTAGCACATGCGAGTACATGACGAGACATGGGAGAGGGAGGCTGATGTATAACTGCAGTGGCCGAGGCTGCATGGGGATGCATCTTCTACGATTCCATGATAGGGAAATTCGGGGATGAATTTATTTAAGGTGGGAAGTTTGTAAGAACCCAGATCATGTTTTTAGGTATGTTTTCCTTTTTCTGTTGTTTTTGAGGAAAAAGTGGAGTTTCGAGAAATTTCTTAAGTACACACCGTGTAATTTTTAAGTACCCGTCGTGTACTCTATTACCACGGGTAGCCTTGTGAGGGCCGAGTAACGGCCATACATGTAGCTGCGTGTGGTGACTTGGAGGCCGCCTAAAGCGGGGCCCGGTAAGGGCATGAACACACCGTGTACTTCAAAATTACACACCGTGAACATTCTTTTTATTTCATTAAATGGACTGAGGTCGCATCTAATAGACAGAACACTCTCTTTCCCAACGTGTTTCATCCAAGAGCATCATACGCCCACAGATATTCTCTGAGCCCCGGAGGCACTATCCGTTCTCCAAATCGACCACCTTTGATTGCGTTGGGATCGCCACAGTAAGCTCTTCCTTCTTCTAGAGCTTCATTTTCCGATTCTTCTTCTTTCAAGAGTTGTCCTTAGTTGAGAGTTTTTAGCGTTTTGTAGGTATACTATGTTATTGGGTGATTCAAGTCTTGAGGTTCACGTATAACGAACCTACAACACCGAGGTAGGTAGTTTGTGCTTTTCCGTAGATATTCTTTGAGTTATATGTGAAAACGTGCCCAATACCCTCATTCGGGGTTTTGTGTGTTTATGGTTTTATTCATGTAATTTTCATTCTATGCCTTGTTTGTTGGATAGAGGTTAATATTTGTAAATACGGTTATCTTTCTATGCTATGGAGGTTTTTCCATTTTTGCTTGTTTTGACCGTTTTGTCTAGCTTTGCCTGATTGGATAATGCTTTTATTTTCATGCCTATTATTTTAGGATGGAGGGATTTTTATTATCTAACATGTTATGATATGTTGAAGTTGTTTAGCCAAGTATTTATTGAGGTTTAATTTGGATTTTTTTTATCATTCTCCACGTTTTCTATACACGGGACTGCGGGAACCTAGTGTAGTGAGACCATAGGGGAAATTTACGTTGAGGGATTTTCAAGAGTGTCAATTATAATTATCAGGCTGCGAGACCATAGTGGGATTGACGTTGAGTGCTCTCTTAGATGGTGTATAGTTACGCTGCGAGGCCACATGAGGAATTGACGTTTAGTGCTTCCTTAAAGAACATGTAGGATACCGTAAAAGACTATAGGGGGAATTGACAGTGACTGCTTCCTTAGACAGTATTTGATTACACATGACTATAAGAGGTATTGACAGTGGGTTCTTCCTAAGTGATTCTTTGTTATATCCTTGTAAATTGAACCAGAGGGGATAGGGTGTGTGTACTTCCCGGAGGGTTACCTATTTTTATTATCTTCATACTTGATATCTGAAATTGAATGCTTGAAACTATATGATTGGTTACTTCTGAGTAATTGGTTGTTTATTGCTCCCATTTTCATATTTCCAATCATATATATATTCAGTGACTGTTAGGAACATGTATTTTGGTGGTTTCCTACTCGGATTAGTCTCACACCCTGTTTGGGTCATGCTTTGGGCCCCAAACAGATTATATTGTTACAGGTCTAGATAAGGGAAATTTTCCTTCTACTTCAGGTACTTGATTATTGTGGAGCTGGATAGGATGGGACCAAGATGATACTTACAATGCAAAGAATTTGTTTCTTTGTCTTTCTTTTGTACATTGATTTAGTACTATATTTCAGCATTGTAATGTGTTTGGATATTTTCCTAGACATATGTATCATGCATAATTTATATATGTGCTCCATTTGTTTCTTACTTTCTGTCTTTGTAATACCCCAAACTTCCACGGTATGTTTCCCTTTGCATAGTGCAATAGCTTGCGTTGTATGCAACTTCGGGATTCTAACACACTACGGCCAATCAGACTAGCCGTAATAAAGAGTAATACCGCCCTTTTGAAATTTTATAAATTTTATTTTTTAAAATGGACTTCGTTTTTGAATTTAGAATATCAAAATTATCTTAGGGTGAATTTTTGGTATATTTCTGAAAACATTCAATTTTTGATGAATAGTGAAAAACACAGAGTTATTGGTTAGAAAAGACTTTTTATTTTAATAATTAGTTATTTTATTTTAATTTATATTAGGTAAAAATATATACATAATACTTATATATGTTCAATTTAATTAACTGATATCATTTAATAATAAGTTTAGATATATAAAATTTTATTGAACTTTTTTCTGTTTTTACCCACCTCCTATGAGGATTTGAAAATTCACATAAAACATAATTTTACCACTTCTGTGAATTGAATTTCAAAAATCTGAGATTCACAGTTGATATCGGTAAGTAAAATGTCATTCAATGAGATGAAAATAATTTTTTGTGAATAATAACTTTTTACTTTTATTTACCACAGTTAAAAGTAAATAGGGTAATTATAGGTAAAAATTATATTATTTTTACCCTAAAACATGTCTTAATTCTATTAGATAAGTGCATCTCGACCAAAAACAACCTCAGTAATAAAATATTTTCATTTAGGTCCACTTGGATTAGAATAGGACATTTATTATTATTTTATTTAAAGAAAAGTTAAAGAGTTTAAATCAACATTTAAAAACTAAAGCATTTTTAATATAGGGTTATACATAAGATAAATTCGACTATAAATAATAATTTGAAAGATAAGAATATTTCCTACATAATCGTATTTTATTTATAGATTTTAGACGTTAAATAATTTAATTTATTTTTGACACAATGATGATGCAGTAATTACATTATTAATGAAATAGGAAAATAATTGATATTATAAATACCCAAATAAATGTAAATTAAGAATTTTTATGAATTTAAAAAAATTTATAGGTTAATATGACATGTTAGTATTGATTTAATTAACTTTTTTCTAAGTAATCATGATTTTATGATTTTCACAAAAAGCCATTACCAAATTGTGTCAAAATTGACATAAAAGAGTTTTAAAACAAATACATTATTAATAATTGATATTCTATTCCTAAAAATCTATGGTTCAGCCAAATGACTTAGATAAGGTTATATATATAAATAATTAACCACATGGATTTTTCTTGGCTTGTTATAGTGTAAATTTATTAACCATATAATATAAAAATACAAAGAGACATGGTAAATGTCAAACTAATTAACTAGGAGTTAAATATAAAAGATAAGGTTAATATAGTGACCCAGACCTGTCTAAAACCTATTGGTTGATTGGTTTTCGACCCATACCCACCTTATCCTCAAAATAAGTCACTGTGGAGCAATTATAAACATAATATGAATTTATTATAAAATAATAATTTAAGTTATTCCTAAGGTGACCCTCACCCCTATTATAAAAGGGCACTCCCCCTTCTCTCAAATTCACACATTCGAATCCTTTTGGGTCGGACAACACCTTCACAAAAATCCTCTCAACTTCCCTAAATTCATCCTAGCGGCCTTCCTTTAATCAAAAATCCATCCTATGGGGCCCTTTGGATCAAATCAAAAGGAAGAACTAAAAGAAGAGGTAAATATTTCATCACCTCGTTGATGTTCTTTTCTTCTTCCACTTCCTCTTTATTTGTTGTTTCCATTCTAAAATAATAACTCCAGTATCTTATATATAATGTGATGTTATAATAAAAATGGTACAACCATATTCATTATTTTAACCACACTATGAATGAAAAATTCACCACACATGCGTATGTACGACTTACCGTCTCCAGGTCATGGTTTATTTTGTTATTCAATCATATCATCAATTGGATGGGTTTAATAATGAGTATAGATGATGTAAATAATAAATATAACATTATAATGATTCTTTTTATATGATTTACCATGAAATTATATACTATTTTAGTATAAAAATAATGATATTGTCGCTTGTACGTACGTACGGAATACAGTCTACACGAACGCGATAAGATTCATTTCCTCCATCGTAACCATTCAAGACTAATTTTCATTTTATGATTAAAAATAATGTTTATGGACATGATTTCATTCTGGAGATGAATAAGATACAACTTATCCATAAAAATCACAGCTTATGTAACCAAACATATAAAAGAAAACGAGTAAGTTAACACCTCAAACGACGATAATACTAAAATATTATTAACAATGAAATATTATAATATCATATATGATACCATATTAATGTATATGGTTCTGGTATAATTTTATAAAAATTATTTCACCATTATACAGAAGGTTAAACTACCCTCGACTAAGGAAAAGTACAAGGTAAGGGTTAATTTTACAATCTTTTTATTATCTGAGGTTGTTTATAAGTAATTATCTACTATGACCTCTTTATCATCCACATCCATGTTTCTTAAAAATGTATTTCAAATCATTTTTACTATTTCCTAGACTATGGTTTAAAGTCATTTATACCCTTGTTTGACTTTTTATAGGATTTTTATAAATAAATCTTTCTGTCCTTTTCCAAATAAGTTACTTTATGAACATTTAGACAAAATTAAGGTAAGAATGTCTTTTTTAACTAATAAGGAGGGTGCAGTTATTGTCTTCCGTTATTACACCTTTGAAGCTTCCCTTATAAGTTTATAGAAATATTTTCAAATTAAAGGTTTTCTTCATAACTATGTGACTTCTAAATTATTTGAAAAAGAGATATTTCTCTCAAATAGTTTTGATTTCATCTATGTCAACATCCTTTGATGGATTTTAAACTTTTTTAAAGTTGATTTATTATGAAACAAAACTTCCATACTGTATTGAAGGTTTTGTGATATGTTTTACTGTGGATGTGTTATCTTTATTACATTCATTGTTTATGTATAAGGTATTGAAGTTTCGTATGCTAGTTTTAATACGAATATTTATGTTGTGTTTAAACCTTTTCATATGAGGAATGCATTGGACTTAGTTAGTGATGGGTGGATCCCTCTATAGTTCCTCGATGCATCGGTAGGTCTCATGAGACAAACTACTGTCTTGGAACAAGGCCTTGACAAAGTCTTATTTGTAGTCTTGGAACAAGGTCATGACTATGTGGTTATGAATGTCTGGAATTATGCATTCCATCATTATGAATGTGGCTATAGATATTTCATGTGATTATTTGAATAATAGAATATCCATGTGAAAAATTAAATGGAATTATATGATTTTATATTTTCCATGTTATACTGAAGTTCAAGTTTAAAAGGCTTTTGTTTTAGTCTTATAAACTTCCTTACATGTTTATACTTATTTATGAATTTTTCTGCTATATTGTTCTCCTTACTGAGCATCTGATCTCACTCCTTTCTATGTTTTATTTTTCCCAAGATGTGAAGAAGTATTTTATGATTGACCTACAGGGATAGTCTATGGGATATGAGTTTGGAAATTGTTGTTGTTTTATTTCATTTTACATTGTAATGTAAAACTTATGAATGTATCCAGTGCTTCCAAGGCTACTAAACTAATCGGTATTTTGAGATTTGATCCCTTGTGTACATGCCAATGTTATGTAATAATGCACCGAATCTGGGTAACTGGGGTTGGGGAATTACAGTTGGTATTAGAGGAAGTTTAGTACAAACCTTGTAAACTAGATTTAGATAAACTCTGTTTAGATAAAATTACCCTAAGATAGACTTAGAAAATCAGTATAGAAGAACTTCTTAGAATTTTGGTAATGTATAGAATTTGTGTGTTTTCCGAGAAATACATCACTATCTAGATACGAGCAGGTAGAGGCGGCTCTGGCACAGATGTACCTAGGGGTAAAACTCAAAAACACTGCTTTGATCTAGACTCGAACGAGAACTGGTGCACGACAACGAGCCTTGTTGTACTCTTGGTTATGACACTCCCAGTGGATATTCTTAAGATAATTCTCATTTTCATTACAAACCATTATGAAGGGTTTATGAGTATATACTTCCTCAATGAAAACATTTTTATGATTATGGATTATATCTATAAATTGTTCAATTTATGTTAAGTGTTTTACAAGTTTCTGATTATGTATTGTGATTGATAAACTAATCTAATGTATTAAATTGTTTAGAAGTGGCTCCTAGTGGAAGAAATGGAAACTGTTTCATCACATGTAATCCATTTAGGGATTTCCCTCCTACTCAAGATAATTATAGTAGAGCTGGTGATGCAACTGGTGATGATCAGAATATCACCATACTGGGAAAAGTCACTCAGGTTATGAATAATAACCTTACTCGTATGGATCACCCGAATCTACAATGCGGAGGAACAATGATAGATCACTTCATGGGGAAAAACCACCAAAATTAAATGGTAGTACAGATCCATTGGTAGCTAAGCAACGGATAAGTCCCTTAGAAAAAATATTTCATGCATTGGAGAGTAGTGAAAAGGAAAAAGTTGATATGGCAGTTTATCACCTCATAGGAGATGCTGATCAATGGTGATAATTGATTCAAAAAACAATGAAAGATGAATAGGTATCAAATATGGAATGGATTGAGTTTAAAGAGATTTTCAAATAAATTTACTTTCCTCGTAACCATTGATCGGATATGGAAAGATATTTTATGATTTTGAGGTAAAAGGAAGATAAGAATGTCTCAAAGTATGAGGATAACATTACAAGGTTAGCAAGGCATGCTATAAATTATATACATAAAACAATAAGTAATATTGATAGTTTCATTGATGGGTTAAAACCATTTCTCCATCGATCATTAGTCTCGCAATACTTTTCATCGTACGAAGACATTGTATCATGTGCTATCAAGACAGAAAAAAGAATTATCTAAGTCTTACGACTTTAAAGAAAAGATGGGGAAGTAGAGATCGGACAATAAATCTGGATATGAATATAAAGGAAAAAAGGGAATAGTTGAATATCAATCCTGCAATAAATGTGGGAAGAAACACCCTGGTACATGCCTTAAGGGAATGATATTCTGTTACAAGTGTGGTGAAAAAGGCCACCAAGATCGTGATTGAATGGGGAAGAAATAAGCTACCGATGTTCCATGCTACAATTGAAGGGAGATGGGACATTATAGAAATGAATGTCCTAAGTTCCTAGGAATTATACCTCAGAAAATCCCAAGGGATCAAGGTCAATCTTACGCTATCACTACTACTAAGGTTGAACCTCCTAAATACGTGGTGGCGGGTAATTTAATGGTTTCCTCAAGTTTAGCCAATGCTTTATTTGATTCTAGATCATCAAATTGTTTCATATCTTCCCAGTTTTATAATAAAATTAGATATTTACAATTTGATTTAACAAGGGAGTTTTCAGTCAAAACTCTTAAGGGAAGTATCATTGCGACAAAGTTTTGTGAATCAGTTCCCATTAGAGAATATGAATTTTCTTCATCTGCTGATCTCATCGTTATACCAATGATTGAATATGATATAATCCTTAATATGGATTGGCTTTCAGACCATGATGAGAAAATTTATTGTAAGAAGAAGGAAGTTACAATTTTTTATGATGATAAGGAGTACCTTATCTTTAGAGCAGAAACGTCACCACCTGATTCTTATCTAGATCCACCCCAAGAAGCTCAACTAAATTCAATTATTGTGGAGGAAGATAATGAAGTAACTGTGGGTGAGGAAAGGAATGTTGAAATAGAGTATGTACCTATTGTGCAATAATATGTTGATGTGTTTCCAGAGAATTTACCTAGACATCCTCCAAAATGAGAAATTGAGTTTTCCATTGACTTAATTCCTGGTTCAAGGCCTGTATTGAAGACCCCTTATAGAATTTCCACTACGTAGTTAGTGGAACTAAAGACACAACTAGAGGAATTGAGTAATAATGGAATTATTAGCCTTAGTGTTTCTCCCTGGTAGCTCATATTCTTTTTGTCAAGAAGAATGATGCGCCTATGAGGTAGTGCATTGACTATAGGGAGATGAATGATATAATAATAAAGAACAAGTATCCCCTACCTAGCAGTGATGATTTATTTGACTAACTTCATGGAGATCATTATTTATCGAAGATTGACCTTCGATCTGGATATCATCAGTTGTGTGTGAAGAACGAAGACATTCTTAAAACCGCATTTCAAACAAGGTACGGACATTACGAGTTTACGGTAATGCCATTTGGGATAAATAATGCACCCCCTATTTTCATAGATCTAATGAGCAGAGTTGTCAAAGAATATCTTGATGACATTGTAGTGATATTTGGTGATGACATCCTGGTATACTCCAAAATCAACAATTATCATGAAAACAACATTCACATTATCCTAAAGACTCTTCGAAGAAATTCATTATATGGGAAGTCTATCATGTGTGAATTTTGGCTTCAAGAGACTTATTTTCTTGGACATATTGTCTCTATGGATAGAATCTCTGTTAATCCTTCTAAGATAAGAGAAATCCAAGAATTTCCAGCCCCGATGAGTATAACTGAGGTATGAAGTTTTATTTGTTTAGCAAGTTATTATTGAAGTTTCGTCCAGAATTTTTCCCTATTGGATAACCCATTAACCAAGCTCACACGTAAAGGGGTTAAATTTTTTTAGAAAAAAGAGTGTGAATAATGTTTTGAATAACTGATTAGATTATTAGTAAATGCTCCTATTCTGAATCTACCATTGGGGAATGATTGGTTTTTTATTTATAGTGATGATTCAAAAAAGGACTTGGTTGTGTCCTTATACAGAATGATAGGATAATTTCCTATGCGACATGACAGTTAAAAATTCATGAACAAAACTATCCCAGTCATGATATTGAGTTAGCAGCTGTAATATTTTCATTGATGATTTGGAGACAATATATCTATAGTTAAAAATGTGAGATATATACCGGTCAAAAGAGTTTGAAGTACATTTTTTCACAGAAGGAAATCAACATGTGGAAAAGAAGATTGATTGAATTACTCAAGGATTATGATTGCACTATACACTACCATCCAAGGAAGGAAAATAAGGTGGAAACTGCTTTGATCAGAAAGGATCATGGAGTTCTGAACAAGATGATAGTTGAAAGGGATCCTATTTTCATGGATCTAGTGAAGATGGATATGGGAATTACCATGGAAGGTGAAACATCGATACTTTTTCAAATGGTTTCCAAACCATCATTACTAGAAAAGATAAATTTTTCTCAGACTGATGATGATGAATTTTAAAAAAAGATTAAAGTTGTGAATGATGGAAGATTGAGTGACTTCGTATATGAAGAAGGAATTTTGAAATTTGGGAAGAGACATTGTGGTACTAACATACCTGATCTGAAAAGAGAACTGTTGGATGATTGTCATAGCTCTAGTTTCTCTGTACACCATGGGAGCACCAAGATGTATAGAGATTTGAAGGAACATTTTTTGTGGGATAACATGAAGATGGAGATTGATGATTTTGTGTCAAGATGTATGGTTTGTCAACAAGTGAAAGCTAGAAGGCAACGGTCTGGAGGAGTCATGCAACCTCTTCCCATACCTGAATGGAAATGGGATAATATTACGATGGACTTTGTCATTAGACTACCAAAGGCTCCTAGAAGGAATGACACAATATGGGTCATTGTTGATCGTCATACCAACTGATCACATTTTCATACTATAAGAGAAGTTTTACCACTTGAAATACTAGGAAGACTATATATTAATGATGTTTAAAGACTTCATGGTGTACCCCTATCGATTGTTTCTAATCATGATCCATCTTTTACATCATGATTCTGGAAAAGTCTTGAGAAAGCCCTGGATACTGAACATCGTTTGAGTACTGCCTACCACCCTCAAAAAGATGGAAAATCAGAAAGAACTATTCAATCTATAGAAGACATGTTGAGATCATACTCACATTACTTTCTGGGTATGTGGGATCAATATTTACCTATAGTAGAATTTTCCTATTATAATAACTTCTATTCAAGTATTCAGATGGCACCATATGAAGTTTTATATAGAAAGAGATGTTGCACACCAACTTTTCAGGATGATGTTGGTGAATGAAAACTCGTTGGCCTAAAATATGTTGAGGAATTGATGGAAAATGTGAAGGTTATCCAAACCCATATCCAATCCGCACAAAGTAGAAAAAAGAGCTACGCTGATAACTGAAGGAAGGACTTGGAATTTCATGTAGGAGATCATGTTTTAATGAAGGTATCTCCATGGAAGGGAGTTATGCATTTCAGTAAGATGGGTAAATTGAGTCTCAGGTACATCGGACCATTCGAAATTCTAGAACGAATTGGGGCTGTAGCTTACCATTTGGAAATGCCGCCAAGTCTCTCGAGAGTTCATGATGTGTTCCACAAATCACTGTTGAGAAAATACAGGCCTGACCTAACACATGTACTCACCTATGAAGAATTAGAACTGGAACCCGATCTATCTTATTGAGAAGAGCCTATCAGAATTCTTATTACTAGAGATCAAGTGTTGAGAAACTGGACGACTCATCTGGTAAAAGTTCTATGGGAAAACCATAAGATGGAAGAGGCAACATGAGAACCTGAGGAACATATGATGAAGAACCACCCAAATATTTTTTTGTGGTAGTATTCTAGAAATTTATAGGATGAAATTATTTAAAGGAGTGGAGAATGTAACACCCAAATCTTCCACGATACGTTTCCCTTTGAACAGTGCAATAACTTCCATTGTACGCAACTTCGAGATTCTAACACACCGCGACCAATCAAACTAGCCATTATGAATATTAATACCCATCCTTAAAATTTTAAAATTTTTATATCTTAAAATGGAATTCATTTGTGAATTCAGAATATCGAAATTAGCATAGGGTGAATTTTTGGTATTTTTCTGAAAACGTTCAATTTTTGATGAATAGTGAAAACACTAAGTTATTGGTTAAAAAAGACTTTTTATATAAATAATTTTTTATTTTATTTAAATTAATATTAGGTAAAAATATATAAATAATACCTATATAAGATCAATGTAATTCATTGCAGTCATTTAATAATAAGTTTAGATATATACAATATTTTTGAACTTTTTACCGTCTTTTACCCACCTCCTAGGAGCATTTGAAAATTCACATAAAACATAATTTTACTACTTCTATGAATTGAATTTCAAAAATCAGAGAGACACAATTGTTATCATTAAGTAAAATGTGGTTCAATGAGATTAAAATATATTTTGGGGAATAGAAACTTTTTTACTTTTATTTATCATGGTTTAAAGTATATAGGGTAATTAAATGTAAAAATGATATTATTATTACCATAAAACATGTTATAATTCTATTTGATAAGTGTATATTGATCAAAAAAACCTTAGGAATAAAATATTATTATTGAAGTCCACTTGGATAAGAATAGAACATTTATTACTATTTTATTCAATGAAAAGTTTAAAGAGTTAAAATCAACAATTAAAAACTAAACCATTTTTAATATAGGTTTATACATAAGATAAATTAGACTATAAATATTAATTAAAAACCTAAAAATATTTCCTACATAATGGTATTTTATTTATATTTTTTATACATTAAATAATTTAATTTATTTATGACACAATGATGATGCAGTAATTACCTTATTAATGAAATATTAAAATAATTCATATTATAAATACCCAAATAAATGTAAATTAAGACTTTTGATGAATTAAATTAATTTTATAGGTTAATATGAAATTTTAGGATTGATTTAATTAACTTTTTTCGAAGTAATCATGTTGTTATGAGTTTCACAAAAATCAATTACCAAATAGTTTCAAAATTGACATAAAAGAGTTTTTAAAACAAATATTATATTATTAATTGATATTATATTCCTAAAAAAAGGTTCTACCAAATGACATAGATAAGGTTATATATATATTAATAATTAACCTCATGAGGATCTCTTGGATTGTTATAGTATGTTTATTAACCATATAATATAAAAATAAAAAGAGACATAGTAAATGTCAAACTAATTAAGAGTTAAATCTAAAAGATAAGGTTAATATAGTGACCCAAACCAGTCTAAAACCTATTGGTTGAGTTATTTTCGACCCATACCCACCTTATCCTATAAATAATTCACTTTCGATCCATTATAAACCGAATATGAATTTATTAAAAAATAATTGTTTATGTTTTTCCTAAGGTTCCCCTCACCCCTCTTATAAAAGGGCACTCCCCCTTCTCTCAAATTCACACCTTCAATGACTTTTTTCTAGGACAAACCCCGCCAAAATATCCAATCAACTTACCTCATATCATCATATAGTCCTTTAGTTAGTCATAAATCCATCCTAAGGAGCCCTTTTGATCAAATCAAAAGGAAGAACCCGAAGAAGAGGTAAATATTTCATCACCTATTTCAAGTTCTTTTTATCTTCCACTTCCTCATTCTTTGTTGTTTCCATTCTAAAATAATAACTCCAGTTTCTTATATATAATTTGATGTTATTATAAAAATGGTACATCCATATTTGTTATTTTAACAATCCTATGAATGTAAAATTCACCACACGTGCGTACATACGGATTACCGTCTCCACATCGTGGTGTAGTTTGTTATTCAAACATTTTATCATATGGATGGGTATAATAATGAGTATAGATGATGTAAATAATAAATACAACATTATAATGATTCTGTATATATTATATACCATCCAATTATATACTATATTAATATCAAATGAATGATATTGTCGCTCGTGCGTACGTACGGAATACCGTCTCCACGAACGTGATAAGATTCATTTCTTACATCGTAACCATTTAAGACTAATTTTCATTTGATGAATAAAATTAATTTTTAAGGAAATGATCTCATTCTGGAGATGAATAAGATACATCTTATCCATAACAAACATGGCTTATGTTATAAAACATATAAAATAAAACGAGTAAGTTAACACCCGAAAAGACGATAATACTAAAATATTATAATCAAAGAAATATTAGAAGATCATATATGATATCATATTAATGTATATGGTTCTTTTATAATTTAATAAAATGAATTCACCATTATATAGGAGGTTAAACTACCCTTGACCAAGAAAAAGTACTAGGTAATGGTTAATTTCACAATCTCTTTATTATCTGAGGTTGTTTATATGTAATTATCTAATAGGACCTCTTTATCATCCACATCCATGTTTTTTAAAAATGTGTTTCAAGACATTTTTACCATTTCCTAGAATATGGGTTAAATTCATTTAAACCCTTTTATGACTTTTTATAAGACGATTAGAAATGAATCTTTCTGTCGTTTTCCAAACAAGATACTTTATGACCTTATTGAAAAAATTAAGGTAAAAATGTCTTTTTTATCTTATACGGAGGGTGTGGCTATAAAGGTTTTAAAAATTAAGGTTTTCTTCATAATTATGTGACTTTTAAATGATTTGAAAAAAAGAGATATTTTTATCAAATAGTTTTGATTTCATCTATTTCAACATCCTTTGATGGATTTTATGCTTATTTAAAGTTGACTTATTATGATACAAAACATTCATATTGTATTGAAGGTTTTTTGTTATGTTTGAGTGTGGTTGTGTTATCTTTATAGCATTCATGGTTTATGGATACGTTATTGACATTTCGTATGCTAGTTTTAATATGAATGTTTTTTTTATGTTTAAACCTTTTCATATGAAGAATACATTGGACTTAGTATGTGACGGGTGGAGCCCGCTATAGCTACTCGATGCATCGGTAGGTCAAATGAGATAAACTAGTACCTTGGCACAAGGCCTTGACAAAATCTTTTTTGTAGTCTTGGAACAAGGATTTGACTATGTAGTTATGAAAGTCTTCAATTATGCATTCCATTATTATGAAAGTGGATATTGATATTTCATGTGATTATTCGACTAGTAGAATATCCATGTGAATATGTAAATGGAATTATTTTATTTTATCTTTTCCATGTTATAATGTAGTTCATGTTTAAAATGAATTTGTTTTAGTCTTATATATTGCCTTAAATGTTTATACTTATTTATGAATGTTTCTGCTATATTGTTATCTTTATTGAGCATCTTAGCACTCCCCTTTCTATGTTTTATTTTTCCCAGGATGTGAAGAAGTATTTTATGATTGACCTGTAGAGATAGTCTATGGGATATGAGCGTGGACAATGTTGTTGTTGTATTTCATTTTACAATGTAATGTAAAAATTAGGAATGTATCTAGTGTTTCCAAGGCTACTAAACTAATCAGTCTTTCTAGATTTGATCCCTGGTGATCATGCCAATGTTATTTAATAATGCACAAAATCTAGGTAACTCGGGTCAGGGCGTTGTAGTCTTCCACTGTTTACTATTGTATGATATTATTACTACTTCCACTATTCGTATATGTTTCACTTCCGCTGTGTTACTCTGCCAATGAGGGCATAGTTTCCCCATTATCACACCCAAGGCCCTCGCTGCTAGTTGGTATACTCTTGTATTTGGGGAAATGTGCTTGAAGACATGTGACCAACCGGGTACGGGGCGCCTCTGGGCGGCTTCCAGAACCGGGAGGTTACATTAATTCTAATCACTAGAACAAGTTCCTTCAGAGGAAGGATTTCGGTGACAAACTCATTCTTTCCACTGATTACAGGAGGAAATATTTCATGGTTGATTCATGGCATTTCTATTTATATGAGTTTTTAACAATTTATTTTTTCATTCTATATATTTTTTAGTTTTTTACTATTTTTTTTCTTATAAGTTTTATAATATCACTTCAAATGATAACAATTGATCAGACATGCCTTGGTTGTTGTAATTTTTTAAATTAACATTAAATCATCCTCAAAATAACACAATGAACCACAAATCTGTACAACCAATGATATTCCTATAAAAAATAAAATTCTTACTTTTAAAAAAAATTGATGTACTTCAAGCTATATAAATATTGATCATGAAACACCCTGAGATTTTTTGAAATAATTTTTTTTTTCTTTAATAAATTAATTTTAATTGATCTATTTTCTAGAACTAATTCAAATATTCCTTTGAAATGGAACCGACATGGCTTGCGCTACATGAAACACCGACTTTTCATTCATTATACACAATAATATGTTTCTAGGAAACATCATTTTATTGTTTAAATTATTTAAATGAGATAATTATTATCGATATGATAGAACTAGTAATATGAGAAAAAAATTATTTTCATCTATTATTTTTAATGGTTTCCATTATATATAACATATTGATAACAGAATATATACTTTTTGGAAATGAAATTATATGTTTTAAAATAATATTTTCATAAAGAAACTGCCTTTTCTGTCCTTTTGTGAACAATATTAAAATTACTTTTAGACACTAATAGAAATATAATTTCATAAAATGAATATCTTGTTTGAATTAATTATTTTTAAAAAATATTATGGTGAATTGTTTGTATTTTTCTAAGAAACGTCATTTTTGGGTGAATACTAAAAATTATTTCAATTTAGTTAAAAACAGTATTTTCATTTAAATAATGATTAGTGTTAAATTAGATATTAAATTGGATTGTAAAGTCATAAATGATGAATTATGAATATATTAATCCAATTTAGGACATTGGAGTCATTTTTTTATTTTTATGTTAGATATAAAAACTTGTTTATCTTTAAGAATGTTTTTACTTTAAAAACTCTCTTTCTCTCAATGTGTATGAGGTTAGCATTAAACATAATTTTATCATTTATGTTATTTGAATTTTGAAAAATAGCCATAAAAATTCTATTTAGTATGATATTTTACATCTAGTTACTTTAAATAAAATTCCTACTAAAAATATTAGTTGAACATATTAAAATTAATCATTGCGATTAAGGTATGATTAAGCATAATTAAGTACTATAACTTAATCTTATAGACCGTAATGACCTGGAAACCTGTAAAAACTCTATTTAAATCCACTAATTCAAACATATCCCCTTTTTTTAATTTTACTATTTATTGGTATATTATTTAATGTAAGTTCCCCATATAAATGATTAAGTAAGAAAAAGACAAAAATGGAACTTTCCATACATTTAAAATTTCTAAAACATTGAGATACTTAAAAAACAACAAATTTTCGGTTATAGATATCATTGTAAAATATAAATGGTTTATTTTTATCATAATAAATTATGAATAATATTTAGATATTATTTAGATACTTAGAATGCATACGAAAAGCCAATGTAGTTATTATTTAGTTAATAATTATAAAAAATAAATGATACTATAAATATTAAAAGTGAAGTGAATTGATTTAATTATTATCTTTAATTATTTTTTTAGATTAATTAACAATTTTATAAAATATTAAAATTAATTTATTTTAATTACTGTGTTAGTTTTATTTTTTAAAACTAAAATTAATTAAATAATGTCAAAATACACATTATTATTATTTGACAATAAATGGTATTTTTTTAAATGATTTAAAATTAATAAAAATACTATATTCTTACAAGAAATTTTTAAGTGTTAAAAATATTAAATTTGGTAATTAATTGACCTATTTATCTTTTATAATTAATATATTGACCCATAGATTATAAAAACATGGTTAGCAAGACCTGGGTTTAAGTAGTGTTTTTCTTGTCACATGTGCTTCATTTAAAAATTAATTTCCAAAAAAACATGAGATTTTTATTTTGTAAATTAGGTATTAGATATATAATTTCGTCTCATTATATAATATTATAAATCTCATCTTATTTTAGTGTTAATAGTTAAATTACATAGGTTCAAAAACTAGTTTCTTTAATAAAAACCAAAATAATAAAACTGGTGAATCTTTGAAGTGAAGGAACAAAATTATAAAAATGAACATATTTTTGTGTGTTATAGATTTTTATTGAACATATTTTCACATTAATCCATTATTTTTTTCATTTTTGTGTCACATTAGGTAAAGGATACCTCCCATTATTGAATAAATTTGGTATTTACAAGAGTGTCACTCCCCTTCCACTATAAAAAAGGAAATCACTCAACCCCTTCCACACACATATCAATCCACATTGGCTCATCCAAAATAATCAAATATTGTCTCATAATATCCCTACCTTACTCATATATCTCACCCTTTTTTCATAAATCCTCCCACGGAATCCCTTTGTTGAAAACTAAATTGATTTACCCGATTAAGAGGTTACACCCTCCCTCAAACTCCTTTCTTTTATTTATTCCTCCACTCCCTCAAATCAAATTATTCCTTGATTTTACAAAAAAAATTATCCTAAATTATCTACGATGTTTTTATCCTTACTTTTAATCCTACACTTACCCACACATGTATGTAATGGTTAACAAACATAATATTAATGTGTATAATGATCTACCGCCCCATGAAACGATGTTTGATTATTTTTTGTTTGTCGCCTATCACAGTGGAAATTATGATGGAAAATAAATTTATATATTAAATATATTATATTTATTTTGTATTTAATCTTCTTTAATACTTTTACAACACATATATTTAAACATTCCATTTTTTGTAAATAAGATAACTTTGATTGGGGAAGTGTGGACTACCGCCCCATCAATGCGATGTGATTTGTTCACACACTACTTGGGAAGTATTAAGGATGGGTTTAGTGAACATATTTGATATATATGATATAATAATTCTAATTTAATAATTATATATACATACATATATATATACATATATGTCATTTAATCTATTTCTTTTAATACAAAAAGAAAAACAGAAACGACATTCTAACGTACGTACAACATACTGTCTCCATGAATAGTGTATTCCTTTTTATATATATATAATATGTAGATTATTATAATACACATATAATGAATATAGATAACTTTTATATCTTTTTTTATATTTTTTAAATCATGATATCATTTTAAGGACCAAATATATAATAAATTAATACATATGGGAAGAACAAAGAGAATATTACCCGAAGTGAATCCTTAACATATAATGGTTAATAATAGGGTAGTATAATGTCATAATTAAACCAAATAAGGTATTAGATATAATAATATAGTTCTGTTATTTCTTTATAATAAAATTATATTTATTATACATGAGTTTTTATACAAATAATAATATAGTCAGGAGACAAGCTAAGGAGATTTCATCTCATTTTTTATATCCGTAAGTTACATGATTCATTCCCCACCCATTACATTTGTGTGTTGTGTATAATAAAAATTGATTTATTAAATAATAAATATAATTAAATTTATTTTTATTTACTTATACATTATAGGATATTTATTTCATGGGGTTAATATTTCAAAAGCTACCAAATCGGTAACTGAGTTTTGTCTCAATTTTCAATCTTTGAGACACATGTTTTATTTTGCACATACATAATTTTTCAAGATAGATTTACTTTCATTAGTGATTTTATATATTTAATATAATTAATTTCATGGTATTTTATTCATTATTTAATATAATTTTCTTACATGGAGACTATACTTCCAAATTACCATGTAGTAAGAGTTTATTGAAAAAATCATATCATATATCGAGATTGTTTTTGATTATTCATAAATTATTTAAATATTATGATCCATATATGAATACAACTCATAATATTTCATCTAATATTTTTATTAATTATATATTAATGTTTTAGTATGATATTTCAACTTTTTTTACTTAAAATATTTAAGAAAATATTTTTATGAATATGTAATATTATTTCTTTCTTCATTCGAAATATCAGTTTTATTTAAAAACAATGTTTTCATAATTGTTTTAAAAAAATGTTATCATACAATCCTTGAAGATCAATTTCAAGGGAAAATTTATTTTAAATATGATTAATGGTTTTTAAATATTTATTTAAATGGGTGGAAATCTTTTTTAAATAAAATGGTTTTCAAAAATGTTGTTTGTTTTAAGAAGTATTTAAAAACCTTTTAAAAATTTATTTATATGTTTTCAAAGTATTTTTAAAGAAAATTGTTTTCAAAATTTTTTAAATCTTCTTTAATAAATTTTCAAGTAAAGGGTTTTCAAAACTATTTGAATATTTCTTTATATGTTTTGAATTTATTTTGAAGGAAATTTTTTTCAAAAAAATTTCAATCATCTTGCATAGATATTCAAGTTAAAGGTTTTCAAAACAGTTTCATTAATTTTTTTATGTTTTCATTTTATTTTTAGTGAAATAGATTCCAAAAAAATTTCATTATTATTTTATAACTATTCAGGTAAAAAAAATATCAAATGTTTTATTGTTTTTAAAAAATATTTTTTCATGAAGAAATGATATTTTCCATAATAAATGATTTCAAAATATCATTCCGAGTTTTTTTTCATCAAAAATAAATCTATTGATGTTACTCATGACCTTATATGAAATTATCCAATGTTTCCATTAAAACCTTTTTTCATGAATGGTTTATGTTTTTAAAGAACAATTATTATGACACCCATTTCCCATCCACTGGTTATATGCTTTTGAAACACGCTTATTTTAATGAGTTATGATTTGATGAAATTATTATGAAACTAGTCCTTTTACATAGTTTATGATGTGATTACAAGAATGTGACACCAATTAAATTCCATGGGATATAATATCATTTTTTAGGAATTTGTGGTACACATATGTATGATTTCATTATGAGATCAGTGGGACCTATATCTCTCTCAAATATAATGTGATATACATGGATAGAATATGAAATAAGAATAATTTAGTGTTACAATAATTGAACGAGAAATGAACTTAATTCAAAATTATAGGGCTAGAAAGGGGAGTGAATATTTCATTTTAAAACAGGGCTGGAATGGTGTATGAACTCAGATCAGTAAATGACATTTTCAATAATACAACCTCAGTAGTAATTCCTTGATTGAAATAGAAATAATTATATATTCTTAAGTGTCTACCTCAATTCGATGTTTTTTCCTATGTTATGATTTCATGGCTTTGGCTCTTTATTTTATTATGATTCATTTATTATGAACTACTATGATTTACTTTGTGATTCTTGTTTATAATCTTTGATATGCAGAGTATGATCTTCTATTTTCATGATCATGTTTTCATACCCATATGATCATGATTATTCTTTCGTATATCCCTTTTTTACCCTTATTATGAATCCAACATCAGCCCTTTTTATGCATCCTTCCCCTGGGATATGAATATATATATTATGTTTTACATGTCTAAGAATGGTTCTAGTAAAGAAGAACCTAGTGGGAGATGATGTAGTTCATTTATGTACTATTGTTTATGTTTCCATGTTTCCAAAGGCACTAGACTTGTACGGTCTTTGCGTGTCTATTTGTATAACGTTTTAGGTATTTAGAAAAAGTTATTAAATGTAAATATATGAATGGAGGGGGTATCTATAGTTGGTATCAGATTAAAGGCTTAGTTAACCGTTGGAATCTATGATGAGAAAAATATAGTGACTTCTCCAGGTATATTTCTAAGGATATATCTAGTGATATCTCTAAGGATAACTATATGGATGAGTTATTTTTTACAAGAATTCTTTGGAAGTTTTTTAAAGGATAATGTGAGTGATTTCGTAGCAATATATCAATGTCTAGAAACTAAAATTGGATGTGTCTCTAACACAGATGTACCTAGGGGTAAACACTCTGAAAACATGTCCCAGGCCAGACTCTGGGTTATCTAGTATGTTAAAAGGGGGCTAGTTGCACACCTAGTTTAACACTCATAGGGGATATTATTAAGGAATTCAAAAAATAATTAATAACCGTGATGAAGGATTTAAATAGATTATAATATGAATAAAAAGGATAATCCTAATGTTTCAAAGATTAATGAACATGGATCTAGGATTTAGGCACCGTATAATTAATTTTTCATGATTATATGGCACCCCAATAAGATAAATGTTACTCACAATATGATTTATAGTTTTAGTCAATAGAGATAACTAGAAGAGACATGGTGAAAAAATAATGTTTCATATTTGGAATCTATGGGAATTATGAAAATCGATTTCCATTGTGGAAATATCATAAAGGGAATTAGGAAGGTGGTATAATTATTTTTTATACATATGAAGATAAAGTGACCGAAAACAACATGTGAAAGGTATGTGATGTACTTCCAGTATTATTTACATTAAACATAAGAATCATGATTAGATTTATATTGAGAAAAATTAATATATGATTTATATTTCATATTTTTGGAAAGAGGTATTAAAGAATAAGTTGATGAATGATGGGAAATGGTTTATAAATAATGTTGGATGAATGAAGTATTTATGTTTTGGAAATTATATATTATGTTATATAAATCATATAATATATATGTATTTTTATTAAATATTTTCATTAAGGAGTGAATAGAACATGTTGAATGGTGATGAAGACATATAAAATCAATTTTATAGATAAGTGATATTTTGATTAAAAGAATGTAACCCTTAATTAATGTATAATGTTGAGATAATGATGTTTGGATAAAGATATGTTGGATATTAATATTGATATTAGAAGGAATGGATTACCCTGGAACTGTTGACTAAAAAAGTGTTATATTTAATCATGGATGAAGTTTCCATTTCATGGATTTAAATAATATATCCAGTTATCATTGGAATAAGGAAGCATGCATGTTTTCCAAAAGTATTTATGGTAATTAATGGAATATCTGATGAGGGTATTCACATGTTTGGAATGTGACAACCAAGTGTTACATTGTAATATATGGTGGTTAATGATAATATTATTTCATGAATTTCTTTATAACGTTTTAAATTTTCATCATTTGTAAGGGTTGTAAGGTTAACCATTTATAGAAATTTTATGTTGAAAATTAGACAAAGTTAGAAATATTAAGGTGTTATAAATATTTATAATAATTTATACATATTGGAAAGACTGTTCAATCTACTTTGTATTGATTAAAAATTAGGGGATGAAATATCATGGGTTTCAGGATTTTATAGATCTTTAGGAATGAAATAACACATTCGTTTTTAGAGAAATGGGTGAAGTGGATCCTAGAACAACAAAGGGTGACGATGTCCTAAAATCATGATATTATATATTTTCATGCAAATTATTGAACATTAGTAAAAATGATATTAAAAAAAGTGTTTTCATAGTACCTTAATTTTTTATAAATCAAAATTTCTCTTAGGTTATAATAGATTTATGGCTTCATGATTGTTAACTTTCTCTGGCCTTTTTTCTCTATCACTCTCCATCAGAACTTGATGGTAAGATTTATCTTCCATGTACTTGTTTTCACTTCCCACATATGATTTCCTACATGGGAATATCATTATGAGTTACTTTGGGTAACCATTTTGGTTTCAAAATTGCCTTTTTAATGAATTTTTTAGTATTCATTTTTACGATGTGGGTTTCTATGAATAAAACAATTAGGTTTTAAACCTCTGATAACCAAGACAAATTTTGAGGGCGAAATATATTGTAAGGGGGGGGGGAGAATGTAACACCTTGAGATTTTGTGAAACATAATTTTCTTCTAGGAATGAATTAATTTTTATTGATGTATTTCATTTCACTATGTTAAATATTCCTTTCACAATTAATTGACTTAGCTTGCTCTATGTGCAACACAAACATGGCATGCATCATACGCAACATTGAGTTACAATGAAACATAATTTTGTTTATATAATTATTTAAAGGAGATAATTATAACCTAGAGATTAAACATAGAAATATGAATAGTAATAAATAATTTTAATATATTTTATATAATGGTTTCACATAAATAAAACATATTGATAATGAAAAATATAATTTTTGTCAAAGTCTTTATATGTTTTAGAATGGTATTTTTCTTAAAGAAAATATTTTTTATTTCTTTCTCTGAACAATAGAAAAATTAATTTTTGACCCTAATAGAAACCTAATTTGATAAGATGAAAATAATTTTTGAATTAAAAATATTGACATTATATTCGGGTAAATTTTTTGGATTTTTCTGAGAAATATCATTTTTGGGCGAATAATAAATATTACTACAATTTAGCTATGAAAAACATTTTTTTTAAATAATGATTGGTGTTAAATGTTATTTTAAATATGTTTATTAAAGTAAAAATAGATATATTATGATTATATTAATACAATTTAATTATTTTTATTCCTTTTCTATATATATATTAGATATAAAATCTTACTGAATGTTTTAATGTTTTTACTTTAAAAACACGTTTTGTCACCATGTTTGAATGATTTTAATTAAACCTAATTTTCCCACTTATGTTATTTGAATTTTTAAAAATTTAAATACATGGTTGTAATAATTATGATATTTTTATTCTAATAATATAAACACAAATTTCTATGAAAAAAATATTAGTGAATGTGACTAAAATTAATCATAGTGATTGTGGTTGGATCAATCTTAATTATGGACTAAACCTTAATCATAAGAACTAAAATTACCTAGAAACATGTCCAAGATCAATTTTAAACGAATTATTAGAGCATATATTCTCTTTTTCTTAATATTATTAGTTTTTGGGTTATTGTAAAATATTCGTTCTCTATATAAAAGTTTATGTAAGGAAAAAGGAAAAAGGAAAAAAGGGAACTTTCATTGCCTTTAACATTTATATGACCTTATGATATTTAAAAAATTATATTTTAGGTTATATATAACATTTTGAAATATTAATGAGTTATTTTTATCATAATAAATTATATATAACTTTTATAGATGATTTAGTTACATAAAATGATCATGAAACACCAATATAGTGATTATTTAGTTAGTAATTAAATAAAATAAATGATACTCTAAATGTTAAAAGTGAAGTGAATTGAATTAATTGTCATCATAAATTATTTTTTAAGATTAATATATCTTTTGAAAAATCTTAAATCGCAATTTAAATTTATTCAAATATTATTTTGTTATTTTAAAATCAAAATTTATTATATAATGTAAAAATTGACATTTTTGTTATTTTACAATAAATGATATTTTCTTAAATAATTTAAATTTAATAAAAATTCAATATTCTATCAAGTTATTAATAAGGGTTAAAAATATTAAATATGTTATATTTATTTACAAATTGATATTTTATTATTAATATATTTACCCATAGATTTTAAAAACATTGTTATTTCCGTCCTGGTTTAAGTAGTGCTTTGCGGGTCACATTCCCTTGTTTTAAAAATTAAATTCAAAAAAACATGAGATTTTAATTTTTTATTTAGTAAGAATATTTATAATTTATTATATCTATATTTTATAATTAAATGAAATTTATTTTAGTCTTAATGGTTAAATTATTTAGGTTTGAAAACTATATTCTTTAATAATAACCAAAATAATACAATTGGGGAATCATAGAAGTGAAGAAACCATATTATTAAAAGGAAAATAATTTTGTTCAGAATATATTTTATTAGAAAATAATTTTACATTAATACATTATTTTTCCATTTTATAAGAACATTAGTTAAATTATTCCTCCCATTATTGAATATGTTTTTGTATTTATAAGAGTACCACTCCCCCTCCACTATAAAAAGTCAGGAACTCTACCCCATCATCACACATATCATGAAACATTATCTAACTTAAAATATACATAAATAGTTTCAAATAATCCATTAATTCCTCTTATAATCCCTAAATTTGTAATAAAGCCTTCCGTGTAAGCCCCTTAGTGAAAACCAAATGGATTTACCCGATTAAGAGATAACACCTTCCCTCAAACTTCATTATTTCATTTCTTTCTCAACATCCTAAAATATTATTATTCCATTATTTTCTAAAAATAAAAGTATAATAAATATACTAGTATGCTATTATAATATGTTTTCCACCTCCACATACACACACAAGTATCTAATTTGTAACGAACATATTATTTATGTGTATGGAGAAGTACGACCCCACGAATAGATGATTGTTCATTTTTCCTTTAATGCCTCTCATAGTGTAAATTATGATGGAAAAAATATTTATATATTTTATATATTATATTTAATATGTTTTTATGATTATTTAATCCTTTTAAAACGCATATCCTTATACTTTACACATGGTTTATATATGATATTTTTTTTGAGGACGTGTGGACTACCGCCCCCTCAAAGCAATGAGATTCGTTCACACACTAAATGAGAAGTATTAAAGATGGGTTTAGTGAAGATATATTATATATATTATATAATAATTATAATTTAATAATAATATTTATACAAATATATATGTATATTTTATTTAATCTATTTCTTTCAAAACAAAAATAAATGTGGAAACAACGTTCATGCATACGTAGGACTTACCATCTCCATGAATGATGTATTATTTTTAATAATTCTATATTATATTGATTATTATTATTCAAATATAATAAATATAAATGATATTTATATCATGGTTTATATTATATAAATCATTAAATAATTATCCTGAACAATGATATTACAATTAAGACACATGTTAAGAACAAAATGAATATTTCCTAAAGTGAAACCTTATCAATGAATTTTTAACAAGAGGGTAATATAAAGTCATAAAAAACCATATATGGAATTATATATAATAAAATGGTTGTTATATATATTTATAATAAAATTATATTTATTATAAATGTTTTTTTCTATGAGTAAAAATAGAGTCAAGATATAAGGTAATGTGATTTAATCTCACTTTTTATTTCTGAGTGATACATGATTTATTCACCACCCATTCCTTTTGAGTGGTGTGTATAATTCATGTAGATTTGTTAAATGATTAATATACCTAAAATTATGGTTATTTAGAAATAAATTCTATGATCTTTATTTCTTGGGGTTAATTTTCCAAATATACCAAATCGGTAAGACACTTTTATCTCAATTTTCCTTCATTGAGACATATGTTTTATTATGCACCTACATTATTTTTCGAGGTGTATATACATTCATTAAAAATTTTATATCTTTATTATAGGTAATTTTATTTGATTTTAATCTTCATGTAATTTCATTTTATTACATGGAGAGAATGATCATAAATTACAGTGTGGTATGAGTTTATTGAAACAATCTCATCATTTATCATGATTGTTTATGATTTTGCTTCCTTTATTAAAATGTTACAATCCATATCTCAAGAAAACTCAGGAATTTTCTTCTTCTTTGGTTATTCAAGATATATTGATGTTTTAGTAGCAATTTTCCACTCTTCGGTACTTAAGATATGTTAGAAAACATTTCCAAGAAAACTTGAACATATTTCTCTCTTTGATCAGAAATATATTTTATTCAAAAATCGTTTCTAAAAAATGATTCAAAAAATGTTTTCAAATGATCAATGATGAATATTTTCAATGAAAAAATTATTTTATAAATGTTTTATGGTTCTAAAAAAAATATTTATATGTTTTCAAATCTATTTTTAAAGCAATTTTTTTTTCAAAAAT
The DNA here is from genome assembly GCA_963277665.1 of Viscum album. Taxonomy (NCBI): domain Eukaryota; kingdom Viridiplantae; phylum Streptophyta; class Magnoliopsida; order Santalales; family Viscaceae; genus Viscum; species Viscum album. The sequence goes on along the minus strand of OY728121.1, from coordinate 1,030,824,423 downwards.
ATTTTATGTTTTAAAAAGTCTTTTAAAAAATTTTCAATATTTCATTATATGATTTCAATGTACTTTAAAATGAGCTGGTTTTCAAAATGTTTTAAAGATTTTTTATTATGTTTCAAGTAAGAGGTTCTAAAAAAAAATTCAAACTATCATTATAAGATTTCATAGTATTCTCAAATAATATTTTTTTTCAAAATGTTTCCAAGATTTAATTATAAATTTTCTATGTATTTTAAAATAAAATGGTTTTCAAAATTTTTTCATGATTCTTTCATATGTTTTTAAGTAAAAGGTTTTAAAAATATTCAAGAACTATTTAAAATATTTAAAATTATTTTCAGAGAAATTATCTTCAAAATTTATTGAATCCTATTTCATAATTTATCAATGAAAATGTTTTTAAAAAGGTTTTATTTTTTAAAAAAGTAATTTTCATGTAGATATGATATTTTCCTCATGAAATGTTTTGAAAATTTCTTTCCATGTACTTTTCCATCTAATATGACATCTATTTTTTTTACTCATGACCTTCTAGGAAATGATACAAAAGTTCCATTTATTCTTTCTTTCCCAGATGGTTTATATTTTAATGGAATGACTCTTATGACACGAATTTATATTTTGTGGATTATATCCTTTATAAACCTTCTTCCTTTCATGGGTTATAATTTTATGAAATGATCATGAAACCTATATTTTTTCTCAATTTAGGATGTGATTTGTTGTTTATGAAATATATTTTATTTCATGGGTTATGATATAATTGTTTATAAATTTGGGTCACATGTATGTATATCTTCATTATGATATGTGTGAGACCAATAGCTCCCTCAAATGCATTTGGAAAAGATATTTATATTATGAGATAGAAATGGATTGAATGAGAAATGAACTTGGTTCAATATTATAAGGCTGGAACAAGAAATAAACTCGGTTCTGTATTATAAGGATGGAATCAAGTGTGAACTCGATTCAGCAATACATGGATGGAAAATGGCATGAACCCGGTTCGGTAAATGTATTTTTCAAATAATATATCCTTGAAAGTTATCCCTTCACTACTATGTAAATGATGATATATGATTATTATTCTTCCCAAATTCAATGTTTTATTCCTATGTTATGTTTTCATTGCATATGTTTGTTATGTCCTAATGAATCATGAATTATTAACTTCAATGATTAATGCCATGATTCATGTTTATGTTATCTGATATGTAGGGTATGATCTCTTCTTTTCCTGAGCATGTTATCATACCCTTATCACAATGATTATTCTTATATATCCCCCTTGTTTACCCTCTATGAGCATCTGAGGTCACCCCTTTTTATGTTTCCCTCCCCCTGGTTATAAAGATATGTATTATGTTTGATGTGTCTGAGAATGGTGATACTCAAGATGAACCTATTGGGAGATAATATATCCCATTTATGTACCAGTGTTTGTGTTTCCATGTTTCCAAGTGTACTAAAATAGTAGGGTCTTTGGGCGTCTAATTGTATAATGTTTTACGTTTTCTGTAAAATCAATTAAATGTTAATGTATGAAAATATAGTGTTGTAATACATCAAAGGGTCAAATAATTTAAAATAATTATGTACTATAAAAACATTTTATTGCATTTATCGTACATTAATTTAACAAATTTGGGAACACACCATACATAAATCCCACATATAAAGTGATTGGAATGATTAAAAGTTATTTTTTTGTTTTGATAATATGCATCAAATTATAAAAATCAATCGTATAATCTCATATAATTATAAAAAATGAGATAAATATTATTGATCCATTTTTAAATTATAATAATATAATTCACATCTAAAAGGTAATTTTCCCATAAGGATATAAATTTTATATTAAAATTAAAGTATTTCCTATTTAAATAAAATATTCCTATTTATTAAAATTCAAGACAACTAGCTCATATTTTTACATGAGTTTCGAACAAATATAATTGATTCATTTTATAATAAAGGAAAAATACAAACCATAATATGATGTTCTATGTGAATAAAATCATTAAAAAATATTTTCAAATTTAATATATGTGTGAATAAATTTCAAAACCAAACAAAAGAACTTAGACAATACATTAAATTTACAAAAAATATTTTTTACTAATTTTTGACTCATAGGTTAAAACAATTCAACAATATTACAAGTGATGTTCTAGGAATGATGTAAGGTGTCATTTTTCTATTGTTAAAATTATTTTCAGATATAAAAGCATATTTTAAATTATTATAACTAATTAAATAAGCATAATTTTTCATTAGTATTTTTGAAAATTCTTTTCAAATAATTTGTTAACTCCCGGAATTATCCTTATATCATGGACATAAAATTTACCCAAAATGATGTAATTTTGAAAATTTATAATTAATTGTTTTCCTAGTTATAGACACATATTTATAATCAGAAAAATCCAAGAAATATTTTATTTATAAAAAAATAGGTTATTGAGAACTAATTTATAGACCACTTGTATTAAGACACACATTAATCTAGAGTGAGATGTGGCATGAAAAATAAAAAATTTATATTTAGAAATAATAGATAATTAATTTTTTGGAATTGATGTTAAATGATCGATGTTAGGATGAAAAGTATTGATTTTAACATAATTTTTTTGTAAGTGGTTGACATTGTATTTATAACTTATAGAATCAATGAACACATCAATCCAATATGAAATTTTCCTAGAAAGATAAAATATATATTTTTAAAGTTATAACTATCTTTCGTTTTCCTTAAATGTGTGTCCAATTATCAGAATTATAAAAGGGGATTTTATTTTCATGAAAATTTGGTATAATTCTTACTAATTTATTGATGATTTGAATAAAAACTCTATCCAAAATCCTAATGATTGTATTTATAGAAATGATCTCAAATATATTTTATAAATAATGAACCTATTTTATGTTTAAAATTTCCATCATATGATCAAAACTATGAAAATTATTTTGGATTGTTATGCAAATTTTGGAGAAGGAACACTGATTATTCCTTTACATAGAGGAACAATAAACACGGAAATATAATTTTATTTCTTCATAGAATGATTCATTATAAATTTTTATACTTATAATTTGTTTTTATCATAATATATATATATATATACAAAAAAAATTTATCTTTCTATTATACCTTATTTTATTAATTTTAGTATGTTATTTTTCTTTGTTATCAGGTCATTGGTATGTTTTAAAAGATAATATAAGATTTAGTGTAATATTTTTCTTAATGATTCCAAATAATGACTATTGAAAAATATATTTCTCTAAATATGAATAAAATCCTTTTTTTACAAATATGATTTCAAAGAACCTAGTTCTATTAGAAGAGGGAATATTCATGGGTAATATTTAATACTATAAAGAGATATATGTACAGAATATCTTGTCCCATAGAACTAAATTAGTTTACCTCTAACATAATGAGGGTTCTTAACTCATATGGAATGATATTTATTTTAAAAATATTATAGTATTAAGGTTCTTTAAAAAAATATGATCACATATAAGATGAATGTTATAATCATGTATCTGTAGTTATTTCTTATTTTTAGTTTTGTGTCATCTTATCTTATGAGATATCTGTAAATGAGAAAAACTAAATTTTGTTCTAGAAATTTTTTATTATTTTAAAATTTTAATTAATAAAATAATATAGTTTTTATTTATCATTGTTATACACCATGTCTCATAAAAATAATAGTCTTTCTATCACTTAAATTTCATCACACTATTATATATCAATTAAATTATAGTTAATTGTAATTTTTATGCAGTATTAATAAAATAAGCATTTTTAGATTACAAGAACATGATTTTTCTCATACATATAAATTTTGTGTATGATTATTCATTGTAAATGACTTCCTTAATATTTATTAATAATTATATTCTACTTGTAGTAATTATAATTTTTTTAAAATTTTTAATTAGTAATTTTTTATTAATTACAATTATAATATTATAACTAATACTATAAAATTATATGAAAATACTAAAATGTAATAATATATTATTATGTTAAATGCATTAACATTATATTGTAGATATTCCTTTATTCCAGACATTTGATGTTTTAGTTTTCTTCTTTTCCATAGAAAACTAAAAAGGGAAATGGTTCCTTTATATCATTAGAGATTAGAACTCTGAAAATATTCTTTTATAAGTTCTGAAAAGTGTTGATAAATATTGACTATCAGAAACAATTTTTTGACCTAAAAAAGGTTTTATTGATTCTGATAGGTGAAATTAAGATACTTTTTATAAATTGATCAAAAAAAATTTATGCACTGATAAAGACTAATTTTTTTATAATGGGAGACAATAATATGTATAGTTGGTATCCATTGATGGTAATGATGTATTTTAGGATTTATGCATGGTATAGGTGTCATGATAAGAATATGATTTTGGAAATATTATATAATTTTTAACAACAGTGTCAACTATAATATAAATCAAACATTAATTCTAAAATTGGATCAACATTAATAATTTATAATTAAACATTAATTTGAAATTATCTACTTCAAGAAACTAGTCTTCATTCTAATTTCCACTCATTATTTCCATCTTCTAATTGATATTCAATTGATTATAAAATTTAATCATTATAATAATTGATATAAGATATCCTCTATAAATTTTCATACATATTCATTGAATATCTATTTCTTTCATGATAAAATAAGATTATTTTTTTTATTTTATTATTAAGGTATAAATATCTCATGAATTTCTCTGTAGATCAGTAGAGGAATAGGACAGAGCTGTGAATTTAACTAATTAAAATATCCATAGTAATATATATATATATTTGTGTGTGTGTGTTTAAATTTTGAAAATTTTACAAAAATACATTAATTTTACCTAAAATCTAAACACAAAAACATTATATTATATATTCATTTAATATATCAATAAATAAATGATAAGTATTATATAAGTGACATTTAAATAATTATTATTTTCATTATATTTTTATATTATATAACCCAATAAATAAATAAATAATTTTTTAGGTATCACATTAAATAAATAATATGAAATTACATACTTTAAGAAACAAAATAATTACATGGACTTATACTATAATCTCAATCCAATATCCCCCTTCAAATTAGTTTCTAGATATACTCACTTGAAAGAAACATGTGAATATTTGATATATGAATATTGAAATATATTATTCTGTTCCAGAAAAACTTGATAATGTTTTACGATCGACATATTACGAATAAAAATAAAACCTCAAATTGGGATAAATTCTACTCCAATAACCAGATTGAACTGAATCTATTAAAAATATAAATATACATAGTCTGTGACCCATTGGGTTTGTTTCTTAGATTGACCAAGATTAGTATCTATAAATATATCATGAACACTATAAAGATATTTAAAATCCATACTAATTAAAATTATCCAAAAATTGATAATTGTGTACTATAATCTCTTTTTCTATGGATGTCACATAAATTATAATAAAATATTATCTCAACTTCTCAAGATTATTGTTTTATACATCTTGGAAATATTTTTAAAAAATTCCTATAGTCATAAAAGAATGGGATTTTTTTTGAAGAACTTATATCCAAATCAAAGGGTCAGAGATATCATATTTCATAAATAAAAAGGAAAAAATATTTTTTTCGTCATTCAATTAATACGATATCCCATACAATTATCCTAAAACAAGATACATAGGTTTTATTATTAGAGATATGATTTTAATTATTACATAAAATATGTAATTCATGATCTAAATTTATGATAATATCAATTATAAGATCCAATATAAACACTTGTATAATAGAATATTCAAAAACACAAAAAAATGTGAAATTAATTATGGTGTGACTATCTTCACGATCTCTAACTCCTAAAGATCACTATATAAAAACATTAGGAAATTCTACCAAATCATAATAGTCATATATCATCAATGTAATAGAAATAATGTGTTTATACCATATGAGAAATCCTTAATATTATGTCCCATGAATTCTCATGTTTTCATTATATGAGGTACTATTATAACTAATCAATTTAAAATGGAATATAAAGAAACGTAAACCAAAAAAAATAGATAAACATATATGTTAGAAATAAAAAACCTAAATATAAAATTAAATGCCTGATTAATTAAAAAAAACCACATAAAATAAATTCATTTCAAATGAACCAACCCCAAAAATATATTATGTTCACAAAAACAAACCTTTATCCATACCTAACCCACTAGCTCTCACAAGATAATCATGATTCTATAGATAAATTACTTTAGTCAATACATCTTCTATGTTATCCTTTGTGGTTAGTCCATTAACTACAACATCACCAAGTTGATTAAAATCCTTTCAAGGACTATATTATTGTATTATTTTATTTGTTTGTTTCTCTACTAAAGTTTATTTGTAAAGATCCATTGCCATTGTTTTATCATAAATCATTATGAAGGGATCTAAAAAACTAGGTGTTATTCCATGATTTGATACAAAACTGATTTTCTAAATATATATCCACAAGAATCATAAATATACACATAGGTGGCTATAAAATTTATGTTAATGGGTTTCTATATGATTCTGTAGTATTTGTTACCTTAATTTAGGATGAAAGTATATTTTGACTATAAATTATGGTTTTAGGTAACTATTTGAATGCAGTAATTTATGCATCCCCTCCATAATATTTGTACATTTCCTACTTCAACTGGGAATACATCTTGTGGGAATCACAAGTATATTAGGAATATTTTTTCTTCCTAATGAACTATCCAAAATTTTAAAGATATTTTAATTCCATTATCAAAGAATAAGAAACATCAATCCTAATATATAGAATGGAATAAAAGATATATGTGATTACTAAAGTGTTACATATTGAACTCAGCCTATATTTATTATCATATATCTAAGAATATATCATCTTATATTTACTTATAGAGTATCATATATGAAAAACTATAAACATAGATTACTCTATAATTCATAATTTAGTATCTTGTCTTTTCATGTAATATTACATTATGCACATAGCCCTTTTTAAAAATGTGTTATTAAAATATATTACCTTGAAAATGGAGACACTCCTATTAACATTTATATAGAGACATGATTTACTTGTATTCTCGGTTATATTTTTTTATTTTATGGGATCATCACAATGAATATTCCATGATAATTAAGTATAATTAAATTTATAAATACATGTCAATTTATTTTTACATTTTTGGACTACATTGGTTCTATAAACCCTTATATTTTTTTGTGGAGACATATTATATGAGTTTTTAATTTAAAAAATTATTTTTAATACATCTTCCAATATTCAAAATCATCATAAGATACAATGGTCAATAAATTATTAATGAATTTTAATATATATAATAGTGAAATAATTTCTTCATATTTTATCCAATGAAATTCAATAAAATAATTATTAATAATCCTCTCTTTTGGGTATTTAATAATCAGTCCATGTCTAGTTTCTTATTGAATACCTACTTACACCCTATATAATTTACTCCAACATGAGGGTATACCTAGCTCCAAACATGATTTTGGAACATGGTATCAATTTTGAAATTCAAGGATTCCTCCGATTTGTTAACTTATGAGTTGTATAATTCTTTTTATAGGATAAGGTTTGGATATATTCTTTTAATAATGTATCACCTTCTTTGGTGTTAATAAATTCATATCTCTTTTACACTATGACGTGCATTATTTAGTTATATTTTATTGGAATCTCAAAAAATTCTTTTATAGTTTCTCATGGATTTTGTTTCTTTTCCAACTCTTATGCAACCAGAATGTCAAATTCTTTGATCTATTTGTTAATACCACTATATCCTTCAGTAATGTTGTTCATTTGAAAAACATGGATAATATTTCTATTCGATTTATTATATCTGAGATATTATATAGAGAATATCTTATTTTCATATTGATTATATAACAAGATGCATGTCATACATCATGATACACGTTTTTTGTTGTAATTGTCCATAAAAAATCATTTTCATAACAATATATTAATATATTGTAAGACTGGTTTCTTCCCATAAAATAAAGCATAATCTCTTCTATCAATCACCATATATAGATCAAACTTATTTTTGTAAGACATTGAAACATTTTTAATGTGATGTTTCATTTATTTTTGATAGTTTTTATGTGTGATGATTGATGTGGTTCACTTCATGATAAATAATAGTATTTGTGAAGTAAATGTTCCATTTAAAAAATTTATAAAAATTTATTCGAAGAATTAAGATAAAATATTCTTAGAAGAACATGGGTATGGGGGAGATTAAATATTTGTTATCAATAAAAGAAAAGAGAAATCCATCTGAAGTGTTTGAGAAATACCTCTAACAAAAAAGGGAGGTAATGAGATTATTGGTTCAAATTCTTGAATTCCATATGAGATATATTAGAGGTTGAATAGATTTTGAAGTAGTAATATATATGTATGAGATAATCTATCTTTTTTTACAAGCCATTATGATTCATGTAAGGATTAGGTAGTTCCCCATGAGCATCAATTCTATCCTACAATGAAAATTTTGAAAAATAATAATGTCTGATTAAGGGTCATTAATATAATTTGTAAGAGATATTATCCTACGTATGAGTTTTTTTCACACACAAGGACACACAGATATATATATATATATATATATATATATATATGAGAATACTAAGATGATTATGTGTAATTTTACTTTATGTAAGTATCATTACCATATTTTTTATGATTCATCCGACTATGTATGAGTCAATAGAGAGGCTTTGTATGAGTCAGTAAAAACTTGTGTATGATTTATTTCAAGAACCTTTTTTAATGTTGGGGTCTACGATTATTTTTATTATAAAATTTAGGACCTATTTCTATCTAGTTAGAGGTATCCCAATTAAATATCTCATAGGACCAAGGATATGTGGCCCATGAAAAAGGCCCAACGTCTTAGTGCAGCATCATACCTATATTATCATTTTGGCATCACCCGGACTGCATCATTCTTACATCACCACTAGCCTGCATCATGCCTGTGTCAGCCCCTACCTGTGTCATGTATGTGTCACTACCTGTTACATAAATCCCCCAAGGGTTTTCCTATATTAAGGCCCTCATCTTTTGGATGCAAGATTATAGGGTTTACCACCGAGGTGTGACCCCAACTACAAAGATTAACATGGTTTGTTTCAACACTTGGTGAAATTTTAATTACTTTTGAAATATGAATTTTAAAATATTCAAGGATTTTTGTTTTGAAGTAAATGAAATTAAATATTGTTATTCATACATGAATATTAAACTATTTAAATATAAATATTAAATTTTAATGATTGAGATGGAGGATTATATTAGAGAAATAATATGTGAGGAGGATGTTGGAGAATGAGATGCCACCACATTGCAAGGGAAATAACCATGTCATAGTTAATGAAATCACGGATACATGGATGTTTTTTAATTGATTTAAAATGTTATAAATTTTTTAATGGAAATATGATCACCATATTTTAATATTTCGTAGAGAATAAAAAATCTTCATATTAAAGAAAATTAAAAAATAAGTCCTTAATATGAATATTTTATGGGATTTTAATTGAGATATATCATACTATTTTTAAAAATTTTCTATATTTATATATGAAAATAATATTAAAAAAATATTTTGTGAATAAAAATATACAATAAATATAACTTGGGTAGAGAGATAAGGCGTACTTTCGTCATTTTGCATGACATTTCATTCAATTACGATGATTTTTTATTAATATAAAATATTAATCTCTTGGAGAAAGAATAGATAGTTATAAGATTCATTGTAAGTAGAAAAAGGGGATCTTGTTATTTAAATCCAATTGAAGCACTTGATATAAATTTTCAATCTTTATTCAATGATTTTAAATTAATTAAATTAAAAAAGGTTGTTTTTTTACTTCATTGTATATTGACAACATCTTGTATTATGTACAAGTATATAGAATTACATATAGATATTTATTTATTGTAAAATAATAACTATATGTGAGTGGCGATAAACAACCATAGACTAGAGAAATAATCATCCTTTCTAGAGGAGAACCAATTTAATAAATTTGTTATATTCCATATATTATTTTTCATTATTCCTTATGATATTATTTATGAACAAGAAAAAGGGAACACATGTTTTTGAAAATGTATACATATATTTATTAAACCCCTATAAATATTTTCATTTAATCCTTTAAATTGATATCAATGTAAAGTTTTCCTTTCATGATATCTCATTTTTCTATAATGATGTAAAAAACTAAGTTAATTTGAAAGGGGTTACAAACTTTTAGGAAACTGGATTTTGACTACGGGATGAGAGAATGATAAATTATCTTTTATCCCTAAGGTGGGATGTTCATGACAATTTTATACAAATATTTATAGTTCCAATGGATTTTTTATTTTGGTTTCATGCTAAAAATAATAATGTGTAATATTTAGGTAACACCAAGAATACACTACTCTCGTCATTATTGGGGAAATAACTAACTATATTCATTGGGTGAAAAAATGAAAATGATATTTGGGGAAAATATCATTGTATTTATTAAAGAATATGATGATGAAAGATTCATAATTATATGTTTTTATAAAATATTTCGATGATCTAATTATATTGGAAGATTCATTTATTGATGTTTTTTATAGGAGTCAATGTTATTTTAAATTCCATCATATGCTTTAGAGAAAAAATAATGATCCTATAGTGGTTACAATGATTATGAGGATAGTCCCCGACAAATTTTATGCCATAATTTCATCCTTAGATGACCAATATCTTGATCAATTCACTATTTATAAGATTCATATTATTCTTATTAGTTATGATAAGATAATAGGATATACTTGTGATTGTAATTCCATGACCCCAAAAGTCTGGAGCTGATTCATTATTTTATTACGTTGGCATGATTACATAGAATCAAATCTCAAAGGATAGATTATTTTAGTAGTCTTTACAAGCCACATTACATACATGATACCCATAATACATTGGGAAATATAAAATAAATCTTGATATGTAATAAACTGAAATAAAATGCTTCCTTGAAAGCTTATTCAAATTTTTGTACTTAATAACATGGGTTAAGGAAACATAATAAGTGTGAGCTAGAATTCATTGTATGGTTAAGTAAATTGGAATAAATAATGAACTAGTGGAAATAAAAAACATGGAATGTTTAATAATTGATAACATATTTCATTCCATTAGCTAGATAAGGAAATTTCAATATGGAAAGATAACAAACAAAAACTCATGTCGGTTAAAAAATAAAACATAGAATAGAATATATCCATAGATATGTCGATGAAGAATATCATAGATAATTATAATAATTGAGTTCTCAAAAAATTAAATTCTTAATTATTGGATTCTATGTTTCCTTGGTACATGGAACCATTACCATAAATCCATTTTACCAGATGATTTAATACATATTTGTTACAAACCAATTTGGTTTATCCAACCATATCTCTACTATAAATACCTTTCACAAGAAAAATTATGCCATACTGGTTATAAACGTGAAGGGTTTTTTCAAACATATTTCATCCCATGAGACTATTGATGCATCATGGGGCTTTCATTAACCGATACTCAACACATAAGAAACTAGGTGCATAATAAAAATTAATTATCAATGGATTGTAAATTGAGATAAAAACACCTTACCTTAACCTTACTTTTGTTGTATGGTATTTATCCTCCCATTAATTGGACAACTCCTTTTTGTTTATACTAAAAGGATCCCTTGGATATCTTCATAACTAAAGATAGGCTTCATGGTGGAAGTTAAGGATGTTGGGATGTGAATTGAGCAGATCTTGGTTTATATTATGTGGTTTGTGATGTGTGGGGAAGTGGGAGGGGTGGTGGCCATTTATAAGGGAGGGGGAGTGACAATCCTATAAATACTAAAAGGTATTCATTAATGGGATGTTTACCTTATCGATTGTGTCTCCCAAATAGAAAAAAATGGATTAAATGGGAATCAGGGATGATAAAAACCTCCACAACACAAAAATATATTAATTTCATTAATTTTGTTCCTTAAGTTCTCGGATTCCCTAATTTTATCTTTTTTTATTAAAGTATATAGTTTTATAACATATGAAATTTAACCATTAAGGATAAAATAATGTGAAATTTATTTTAAAATATATAGAAACTAAATTATTTATATGATATCTAATTTATAAAATTAAAATATCTTGTTTTTTTAATATTAATGTTAATATAAGCTCACGTGACGCACTAAAACCCCGCATAAACTCAGACCAGGTTAATAGTTTTTTACATTATATGGGTCAATATTTTAATTATAAATGATTAACTGGTCCATTAATGGACTATATTTAATATTTATTGTTATTTATAAATCAATTGGAGGAATATTATATTTTTATTAATTTTAAATCTTTTAATATTATATCATTTATTGAAAAATAACAATAATGAAAAATTTGAAATTATTTATTTAATTTTAATTTTGAAATATAAAAATAAAATTGTAATTAAAATATATTAAGTTTAAACATTTTAAAATGATATTTTTATCTAAAAAGTAATTAAATATAATAATTCAATCAATGTACTTCAATTTTAATATTTATAGTATCATTTATTTTATTCAATTAGTATCTAAATAATCACTACATTGGCGTGTCATAATCATTTTTGGAAACTAAACCAGCTTTAAAAATTATTGATAATTTATTATGATAACATTAACCCATTTATCATTCTAAATCATATTTATAAATGAAAATATTATACTTTTTTACATATCTCAATGTTTGATATATGTCAAAGGTATGGAAAGATCCCCTTTTTGTCTCTTTCCTTACTTATTATTTTATATAGGGAACTTTTATTTAATATTATCCCAATAAACCATAAAATTAGAACCAAGAGGTTATGTGGTCCAACTATTGGAAGAAAATGGTTTTGTATAAGTGTCCATGTCATTTTTTCCCATAAGATTAACACTTTGTCCCTTTTCATTCTTAAATTTACCATAATAACCATAATTAATAATTATCACATTCACTAATACTTATGGTAAAAAATAATGTTTATATTATTAGACAAAAAATATTATACTTATTACAAAATTTTATATACATTTTTCAAAATTAAAATCACATAAGTGGGAAAATTAAAATTAATGCTAATCTCACAAATGTGGTGAGAATGGGTGTTAAAAGCATTCAAAAGTTCAATTTGTTTTTATATATAATTTTAATAAAGTAATGATTCCACTGAAAAAATTGGGTTAATATTTGTATAATTGATCTATGTTGACAAGAAAAACAAATTTTAAATATAATTGAATGTTAATAAATTTTTAAATGAAGATACATATTTTAACTGAAACATAGTATTTTCCCTATTCATCAAAAAATGAAACTTCTTAAAAAAATATCAAAAAGTAACAATAATTTAATTTTTCCATTCCAAATTAAAAAAGGAAGATTATTTTTAAAAATAAAATTTATATAATTTCCAAGATTTAGTTTTAAAAATGGTGCATAATTAATTGATTGTAAAACTCAATCTAGCATGTGATGCAAGTTAACTCACTGTTGTGTATAGCATAATCTTAATATGATGTTTTATATAAAGAAATATACTAAAAAAATAATATTTCTTCTGATATGAAAATACTTTTATGTCTTGGGGTGTAATATTCTCCCCACCTTAATTAAATTACATCCTCAAAATTTCAATTTGATATTGGTAATCATTGTTCCATATTTGAAAGAAAATTATGTAAAAACACAAACTAAAAATAGGGGTAATAACACAATTTCATAATAAGAGAGAAAGTTGAGTACAATGGTCATGTAACTAGGTTGCCCCTATGGAGAACAGACGTGGGAAATGGAAACATATATTAGGAAGAAAAATGAATAGTCTAGTACTAATGGAGGGTGCTAGAGAACTTGTTCAGATTAAAGTTGTAAACTGCAAAACCATTAACATTTTATCAAATTAAAGGATATTTCTATCATAAAAAATGATGATAATAGTAAAACATTTTCAATACCCTTTTCCCTAGGTTTGAGAAATTCTTTCACTATATATGAATATAAGTAAATATATATTTCTATAAATTAAATCTTTTTCCATGATTACACCTTGAACCATTTATACTTCATCTCTTAGAACAAGATTCCTCATATAGTGGAGTAATATATATATATATATCTAAAATCACATCTAAATTAAAGTTTAATCCATTTTATAAATGGTTTTCCTTTTTAAAATATTCTGACCCAACACCTTAGCATCATTTTCATGTTAGCCAATAATATCCATTTTACTATAACTATATGAATAATATCTTTGTCCTAAAATAATTAACAAAAAATTAGGGACATATTAAGGCTTATATTTCCCTGAAAAATGTATTTTTCAACAAGATCAACTTTACACGGAATCAATTTTCTTTGTTGTTGGTACTGATCAACATAATCTTTTAAATCCTTGATAAAAAAGTACAACATTACAGTCCTTACATATTCCATAATTATTATAGTCATTAAATCACAGATAAAGTACATTTAAAAATTTATTAAAGGATACAAATACATATGTACATTAATCAGTCTGCTTTAGTAGTATCAACAACATAATCTTTAACTCGACCCCTCAGCTTCTTTTGATGTATATTCCCTTTATGTTTTGAGAATTCATTTGTGTAGTTCCCAATATCCGTATAGTGGAAGAATTTCACATATTTTTTCTTTCATTTCCTTTGAATCATGATCATTGTAGAGTTTTTCTTCAAACTTATAAAAAAACTCCCATTCCCTTAAAATAAGTACCACTGTGTTTATTTTTACAATTATAACATATAGAAAATTATTTTATTCTCTTCTTTCCATTTTCTGTTTTCATATATAAATTCCCTTTATTATTTGGATTCCATTTGAAGCCATAATACATATATAATTATATCTCTCTCTCACTCTTTAAGGCACATAAAACTATTTCATAATATGATGAAAAGTTTTGGGAGAACACATCCCTTTAAATATTATTATTTAGCCCTTCAAAAAAGTCAATAATCATGTACTCTATGTTGGGTATATAATCTATAAAAATAACTGGATAACCTTTTAATGATAACTTCATAATCTAGAACACTCTATTCTTCCTTTTTCTTTAAGATAATGAAAATCCAATTCATCTCAATTTTTTGATCAAGAAGGATGTATATATCAAATAATATATCATTAATGGTTATATATTAAATAAGTTATATTTATTCTTCTTCATTAATATTCTGAATCTGATACCACTATAGATCACCATCAAATTTGAGATAATACATATAACACCCCGCCCCTACCTCATTGTCTTGAGGAGGCGGTGAGGGTTACTTGGCCTTAAGGGACATTCCCAAGGCACCAAAGGCTGGAAATAAATGCCGAGGGCTCTATGAAAAATTTGGGGAACGATTTTCCCTTAAGAAAAAACCAACCACTATATGATGCATGTCAATAAAACACCCATCATGTATTCCCAAAATACAACCATGTTGTTCCAAAATACAACCCAAAACCAATACAACCCGAAATTTCCATGAACATTAGAGAACTAATAGGAAACTAAACAACAAACACCACAAGCCATGACACCACCACAACCCCACACCCAGCTCCAAGCTCCCTGATCCACCAAGGAATCACAATGCTCCACTAAAGTAGGGTGATGCCATACCATTTCCCACGTCACAGTACAAGACATCTACAAAGACACCATAGTGCCAAAGCAGGGGGTGAGAACTAAAACTCAGTAGGTTTTCCCCAAATGACCTCCCTACACACACCACTAGGATAAAACCGTTAACAGATTTATATAAAAAAGTTTATATAAAATAATCACAAGTGCAACCAATTCCATGAGATAACATACTCTTACCAATCCATTTCACCCAAACCAAACAACCAAGGGAAATCCATGAAAACATGACACAAGTCATTTAATCATTTCAAATTAGCACAAAAATTTCCATCTTGAAAAGCAATGCACAAAAAAACAACCAAACAAACATTACGGTGGAGCTTCCGTCCAACCCGTTTCACCCATTCAAAACTGGTGGCACTTCTCGTCCACTTACCATTTATGGTGGCCCTTCCATCCACTATCCATCCCCTTTTATAGTGGTACTTCTTTCCATATACACACAACATTTCAAAAATCCTACCAAAGCATATAACCCACCAAGGTCACAACAACATGAAATCAACCAATTCCATTGAATATCAATCCACTTTAATAAATAACAAATTTATTGAAAATCATTTTCCATGCCAAAAAAATTTCAATAAAAAAACCACTTTATTTAAAAACTTTTTCCGTCAATAATTTTCACAAATCAACCATAGAATCCCATTTTAAAATCTCCATTTTAAAATCCACAAAAAAAGCATTTCACCATACACCCCCCTTTTTTCCCAAAAATCCCAAAATGGATTTCCAACCAACATTGCACATAAAAAAAATTAATTTCAATCCAACAAAATTAATTGTAACCAAAAACCACTAGTTCTAACCAAGTTGAGTCGAAAGAGAATCCACCTACCTTTAGGGTTCCTGAGAAATTGACCCACAAGCAGTCGCACCTCTAATCCGTCGAACGCACCACCGAAATCTCTCTAGATACATTTCCATAGAATTCACAAGACTTAAAATCAACATCCAAGGGCACCACAACCATAGATATACACACAACATGTGTATATCTAGAAAACCAAGAAATATTGGAATGTAGATCTTGAGGAAAACCACATAAACCCATGAGGAAAGACATACCCAGGAGAAACCACCTTCAATCTGCCATGAATCCTCTTCAAAACCCTTCAAAAACGAGTGGGCGTGCCCCTCAACCCATGAGAACTCGAAATCTCAAGTGAGGATCAAGTGGGGGAAGTTTGGAGAGTAATGTGGAAAGACTGAGTGAGCCCGGGTTTTATAACCCTATTTTTAAGTTGCCGCACGGTCAGCCCGCACGGTTTGGAAAACCAAGTGCTAACCGTGCGCATGCTACTGCATTGAGAGCATGGGTCTGCATGGTAACCTCACACGATTTGGAAAACTGTGTGCAAGCCATGCGAAGACTACTGTATCCCCTTTCACGGTTTTCTGGAGAATCTTCACGGTTTCCATTATCCGTGCTCAAATAGTGCTCCCTAAGAAAAGCCTCCAAACACATTCAAAACCATTCCAAACTTTCCCAACCTCTTCCCAACTCATCCCATGCACTTTAAACAAATAAAAAATCATAACCAATGGCCACATACATAAAATATAGGGTACTACATTCTCCCCACCATTGGGCATTCCATCCTCAGAATGTAGTGAACCCGCCCTTTTCCGAATGAGCTTGGGCCACTTCATGACCATTTATTTCCCCCGCTCCCACGTCTCCTCTTTAATCTGATCATGTTTCCACAAAAACCGCCCTAAACAAATTATTTTACCACAAAAGACTTTATCTTGCCTATACACAACCCTCACTAGCACGTGCACCAATGAAGCATCCCGTTCTATCTCAATATGATCCCATCGAATCACATTGTCACGATCCGGCTGATACTTTTTCAACTGCGACACATGAAACAAATTTCAGACTGCACTGAACCTTGGTTGCAAAGCCAAATTATAATCCACCTCACCAATCCATTCAAGAATCTGAAAAAGTCCAATATACCTCAGAGATAACTTTCCCGGCCTCCCAAACAAATGATTTCAAAACCTAGGAGAGATCCTCAAGAAAACATAGTAACTCACCTCGAATGACAACAACCATCGATGATGATCCTCATACAATTTATGAAAACTCTGAGCCATCTACATTCTCTTCCTGATCAACATGATCTTTTCCGTAGTCTCATGGACAAGGATCGGTCCAACCAATAAGGACTCAACAGTTTCCACCCAACATAGTGGAGAAAAACACGGTCGCCCATACAACGCTTCAAATAGAAAATTTTGAATGGATGTCTGATAATTGTTATTGTATGAGAACTCAACCAATGAAAAGTGCTCCTCCCATGAGCCACCAAAATCCATTACACAATCTCGCAACATATCCTACAGATTTTGTATCGTCCTCTCAGATCAACCATCCGTCTGAGGGTGATATTTTATACTCATGGTCAACATAGTTCCAAGGGCTTTCTATAAGGATTTCCAGAAACGAGATGTAAACCTTGGATCTCTATAGGATACAATCGAAACAGGAACTCCATGCCTCTTTACCACCTCCCAGATAGAGATTTTGGACAGATCCACCACCGTATGAGATTCATGAATTGGAATGAAATGGGCCGACTTCATTTGTTGATCCACTATCACCCAAACGGCATCGTGCTTTCGGACCATTCTTGGGAGACCTGTGACCAAATCCATCGCTATTTTCACCCACTTCCAAACAGGGACTAGTAAAGACTACAACATTTCTACTGGCCTCTAATGCTCTGACATGACTTGCTGACAAGTCATGCATCTCGAAACTAACTCAACCACTCTTCCTTTCATACCAACTCACCAGAACTATGCTTTCAATTCTTTATACATTTTATGAATTCTATCATGAATAGCCCACCTAGAATGATGATATTCCTAGATAAGATCCTCCTGAAAAGAAACTGGTACAAACATCCAATTCCAAAAAACACAAAATTAAATCTCCATTCAGTTTCCAACCCTCAATGGTCTCCCCAAAATTTAGTCTTGAACCCATGGTCACACACTCAGAATCAGATATCTATGCCTCCTTAACTAGGACAACCAAGTCCAAAATCCAAAAAACGAGAAAAAAGACCACTCTATCACCCTGCTCCTCATATTCCAACCACATATCATCTATAACTGACATCAACTACCACTGGTTTGATGACTATTTCACCACCTAAGAATATGATTTTATACTTAATGCATCTGCCACCAAGTTTCCCTTACCCAGTGTGTACATCACGTCAAAATCAAGCATCTGGAGATATTCCATCCATCTCATTTTCCTTATGTTCAAATACCTTTGTGAGAAAATTTTCTTCAAGATCGTATGATATGTATATACCGTGAATTTCTCACCAAAGATATAATGATGACACACTTTCAAAGCATCGACAACTACTGCCAACTCCAAATCATGAGTTGGGTAGTTATTCTCATGTACCCTCAACTATCGTGATCCATATGCAACCGCATGATTCCCTTGCATGAGAACGCAACCCAACCCTGATCACGATGCATCGGAATACACCACGTACCCTTTTCCTAGTTATGGAAAAAAAAATATTGGTGCTGATGTAAAGCGGCCCTTTATCTCTTCGAAACACTACGGACACTGTTCATTCCACTAGAATGGAACATTCTTTCTTGTCAAAGCTATCATAAGTGAAGCCAAACGTGAAAAATCACGAACAAAACGCAGATAATATCCAGCCAGACCAAGGAAACTTCATATATAGAACACATTCTTTGGCAGTTTCCACGAGATAACAACCACTATCTTCTATGGATCAACAGAAACACCTCTTTCAGAAATCACAGGGCCAAGAAAATGAACTTCCGGTATCCAAAAGTCACACATTGACAATTTTTCATACAACTGATGATCCCTCAAGATCCCTAGAATTGTCGTTATGTGATGCTCATGATCCACCATTGTCTTTGAATATACTAGAATATCATCTATAAACACCACCACAAATGAATCCAGATATCACTAAAATATCTGATTCATCAATTCCATGAACACCGCTGGAGCATTCATTAGACCAAAGGGCATAACCACATATTCATAATGGCCATATCTACTTCTGAAAGATTTTTTAGGAATATCCTCCTTCATCATCTGCAATTGATGATATCCTGATCTCAAATCGATCTTGGAGAACCACTGGAATCTACTCAACTGGTCGAACAAATCATCAATTCATGGAAGTGGATATCTATTCTTTATCGTAACATGGTTATGTCTAGGATAATCAATATAGAGCCTGAAAGTTCCATCCGCCTTTTTCACAAGAACCACCGGCGCTGCCCACAGAGACGTGCTAGGCTAGATAAACCCTTTGTTTTCTAACTCTTCCAATTGGACTTTCAATTCCCGCAATTCAGTATGTGTCATCTGGTAAGACGGAAGTGAGATAGGACTAGTCCCCGGAAAGAGATCAATCGTAAACCTCACTTCTCTTACGGGAGGTAACCCAGAGAATTATTTGGAAAAAACATCCATAAACGGATCCACCACTACCAGGAGAGCACACGATTCAACACCCTCAACCGATTCCAATGACAACACCACTAACCGATAAAATAACGTGCCCACTACTGATGCCAAAAAACTCATTTCACCCTGCCTTTCATGCCTCTCTTCTCTAAAGAGATTTCTAACACCATAGTGTGTCATAAGAGCCATTTTTCTCGCATCACAGTCTATTTGGGCCTTAAACGCCAACTTCCAATCCATTCCCAAGATTACATCATACCCATCCATCTCATAAAATTCCACATTAGTTCGACCTCTCCCACAACGATACAACATGATCTACACAAGAAGGCCCAACACTCTCTTTGACCAAGAGGATTTTGATGTTTCAAAACTGAAGGCAACATTTCTGAGATTAAACCCCGCAAATAAACCACACGTGTAGCAATAAAAGAGTGTGAATCACCCATATCAAACAACACTTGAATCAAGGTAGAATTTAAATGAATAGTACCTTGAACCTTGGATGGTCCTGACTAATCATCCACCACAATCTACTCAGCTCCGAACAATGCTTTGGTTGCCAAAATCTTCTCCTTATTTCCCTGATAAGGCATCATGGTATTCTATGAATCACCATGACCCACTTTACTCTGATGATGAGGCGTATGCTGCTATCCCCGTCCCGTCGAAGCATATGACTAATGTGACCCCTAAGGAGTGTCAGGTGCACCCGACCATGGAGAATTCCAAAAATAATGCTGCAGATTCCCCATCTGCTTACAATTATGACATGCTCGAGGTTGTGTCATACAATACCGCTTGATTTGGCTCGTTTAACCACACTGAAAACATCGTGGTTTGCTCTGGGGCTTCAGAATAAGATTCACCGATCCCTCCGTTGGATTATATTCCATATTCGCACCCTAGGAATAAGTGTCCCTCTTCCACTTGAACCCGACGTTAGAGTTACCACTATTCCCAATGGGTACCACCATTCTTCCTCCTCCCGGAGCTCCCAACAGATCCCACTCAGCCACTGAGGCTTTATTCACCATCTCTATGTAATAATCTATACGCATCACTACTATCTTTGAACAGATTTCTTGCCTTAACCCCGCTTCAATGATCTTTGCCTTCAACGACGTGCTACCCACCACCTCGGGTGAAAACCACACTAAGTTCATAAACTTAGATGCATACTCCATCACAGACATATGCTCTTTCTTCAAACCAATGAAATCAGTCATGCACAGAAATTCTGAGCGTATGTGGGTAGAATTGTTTATTAAACAATTCCTCAAAGCCTTCCCACATCATACCCTGGTCCTTCCCCGCTTGGAATACCAACTCCCACCACAGAAGGGAAAGATCTTCAAACATATACGTGGCCAACTTCACATTCAACTCTACCGGTGTTCCCAAGAACACGAAGATCTTGTTCATTCAATTCAACCATGCTTCTGCACTCTCTGTCTCTGAATCACCCCTGAAGATGGGTGGATTATACTTTTGAAACCGAACTGCATGATCCACATACCATGGTTTATCCGCTTTATTTCCACTTTTCATTTCTTGGAAAACATTCACTATACTCTACACTAACAGTTAGTTCACCTAAGGCTGTGGTACACCCACGTTCTCATCGGCTACTTCTGGTTGGTCTCTAAGATGCTACCCAGTTCCATTTCTATATACATCAAACAAACAACCATGAGTCTAAATTCTTTAGACATTAAGAATCCCAATTTCAAATAATATTACAAAAAACTATCACAACAAGGCTTTACACAATTTAAAATTTCCCAGGTTTCACCATTTTTTGAAAACCAAATCATTTTGAAAATACCACTAGATTCCATGTTTCAAAAACTTCCGTTTTGAAACCCAATTTAGATCATTCAAAACCAAAAATTCATATCACACCATAAATAATTATACCCCAATAAAATATGAATCCTACGGGGAATTCATTTCTACCATGAATGCCATGATCCTCTCAGTGGCCACACCCATGACAATGAGATATCCAATGCCTATAAGTTTCTTTGAAAGACTTATGTACCCAACTCCCTGGTAACATGAATGTAAGCATAAGAGGGTTAGCTACATCCTTTTATGCTATACATTCCATGTTCCAAAATTCCTATTCCTTGCTACCATCCTGACTCAAGGAATGTACCACAACGAAAGTCAACACCAAAACCAATGATCAACACCAATGATAGAACAAATTCTCTCACTTGAAAGCTAAGTACCGAACAAACTGATACCACTTGTAACACCCCCTACCTCGGTGTCTTGAAGAAGCGGTGAGGGTTACTTGGCCTTAAGAGATGTTCCCCAGGCACCAAAGGCTAGCAATAAATTCTAAGGGCTCTGAGATAAATTTGGTGAATGATTTTCCTTTAATATGAAACCAACCACTATATGATGCATGTGAATAAAACACCCAACATGTATTCCCAAAATACAACCAAGTTGTTCCACAATACAACCCAAAACCAATACAACCATACATGTCCACGAAAATTAGAGTACAAAGTAGTAAATAAACAACAAACACCACAAGCCTTGACACCACCATAGCTCCAAAACAAGCTCCTATCTCCAAGATCCACCAAGGAATCGCAATGCTCCACTAAAGGAGGGTGATGCCTTAGCGTTTCCCATGTCACGGTACATGACATCTGTAAAGACACCACGGTGCCAAAGTGGGGGTTGAGTACTAAAACATAGTAGGTTTCCCAAAATTACTTCTCTACACACGCCACTAGGATAAAAACATTAGCACATTTATATAAAATAGTTTATATAAAATAATCAGAAGTACGACCAATACCATGAGCCAACATGCTCTTACCAAACCATCTCACCCAAACCAAACAACCAAGGGAAAGCCATGAAAACATGACAGAAGTCATTTCAACATTTCACATTACTATAAAAATTTCTATATTGCAATGCAATGCACTAAAAAACAACAAAAAAACCATAACGGTGGTGCATCCGTCCAACCCGTTTCACCCATTCACAACTAGTGGCACTGCCCGTCCCCTTACCATTGATGGTGACCCTTCCATCCACTATCCACCCCCTTTTATTGCGGTACTTATCTCCACTTTAACACAATATTGCAACAATCCAACCAAAGCATATAACCCACCATGGTCACAAAAACATGCAATCAACCAATTCCATTACATATCAATCCACTTAAATAAATCACTAATTTATTGATAATCATTTTCCATGACAAACCACATTTCAATAAAACAACTTCTTTATTGAAAACCTTTTTCCATCAATCATTTTCCCAAACCAACCATAGAATCCCATTTTAAAATCTATATTTTAAAATCCACAACAAATGTATTTCACCATAAAACCAACTTTTTCCCAAAAATCCCAAAATGGATTACCAACCAACTTTGGAAATTAAAACAAAACTAATTTCAAGACATCCAAATTTATTGTAAACAAAAACCACTAGCTCTAACCATGTGTAGTCGAGAGAGAAGCCACCTACCTTTAGGGTTCCCGAGAAATCGACCCACAAGCAATCACACCTCTAATCAGGAGAACACACCACCGAAACCTCTCAAGATATATTTCCCTAGAATTCACAAGACTTAAAATCAACACCCAAGGCAACCACAATACTATATATACACACAACAAGTGTAGATCTAGAAAACCAAGAAAGAGAGGAATTTACATGTAGAGGGAAACCAAAATAACTCAAGAGGGGAGACTTACCCGAGAGAAACCACCATCAATATGCCAGGAAACCTCTTCAAAACCCTTCCAAAATGAGTAGGAGAACTCCCTCCACCCATGAGAACCCGAAATCCCGATTGAGGCTCGAGTGGGGGGAAGTTTGGAGAGGAATGAGGCAAGCCCGAGTGAGCCCCATTTTTAAAACTATATTTTTAAGTGGCCGCATGGTTAGCCCGCACAGTTTGGAAAACCTTGTGCTAACCGTGCGCACACTAATACCTCAAGAGAAAGGGTTTGCACGGTTACCTCGCACAGTTTGGAAAACAGTGCATAGGCCGTGTGATGCCTACTGTCTCCCCTGCACGGTTTCCTATAGAATCTTCACGGTTTCCATTAACCATGATCAAATCGTGCTCCCTAAGAAAAGCCTCCAAACTCATTAAAAACCATTCCAAACTCTCCTAACCTCTTCCCAACTCATCCCATGCACTTAAAACATATAAAAATGCATAAGCAAAGGCCACATACCTCAAATAAGGGGCACTAAAATTCACCAAAAGTATAAAATTTTCCTTTTATATACATCCCAAATCCATAAACATCTTCTCCAAAAACTTAATACATTGCTCAGCTATGGTTGGATCAGTTGTCTATTTAAATGATGGTGGAATCAACTGTATAAAGAGATCCAACCATAGAGAGTCTTATTGTTGAATAGTTTGATCCATCCATGAATTTGTATGTGTCATAACCTGATTAAGATACTCTAATATATCCATTACTTGTTTAGTTCCAATACTTGTTATATCTTCTTTATCTACAGGAAATCCTCTACATTGGCCATGAGTATTGGTAAATTTCTTCCTTCGATATTCCATTTCTGAACAATGGTATATACAAGATTAGTTCACTAAATTATTATCTTTTAATAACTCTAAATATGCTGTAACAATTAACAAAAAATGAAAAGTTTACTCATAGCTAATATCATAACCATAAACATGGTTTCTTTGGGGGTATGTTTAATTCGAAATCCTTCAAAATGGATTGAAAATAAAATGTGAATTTTCCTAAGTTTATCCCCTGGGTGTGTCAAACAAGGTGTGAAATAAGGCCTACAGTCTTGTACCAGGTTATACCGAGTCAAGCCCAAAACACCATGTCAGTGTTATTACTCTTGGGTATATCTGTGCTAGAACCACATCCACTAATAGATTCCAGATTGGGACTTATTTATTTAAATACCAACATAATATCTAGCTTACCAAAATTCTAGAATATTCTTATATAAATATCCTTAAACCCTATCTTAGTGTTATATTCCTTAATCTATGTTTCCAAAATCAATATTCCAATGTTGTAGAAAAACTTCCTTTGATACCAACTATATTGCCCAGAGCCAAAATCCCATATCCATATCCTTATTTTATTATATTGGTATGATTACAAGGAATTAAATCCCAATGGACATATTAGTCTAGAAGTATTGGAAAGATAGATTTCATACAAGATAACCATAATACATTGGGAAATATAAAATAAAACATGATACATAATAAAATGAGATAAACTACATCCTTGAAAACTAATTTAAAGTTGTATTCTTCATAACATAGGGAATAGAAACATAATAAGGGAAAGGTCAAATGCTCGGTAAGGGTATGTAATGAGGATGTAATAATGAATCAGTGGAAATAAACTAATATGGAATTGTAAATAACTGATAAAACATGTGTTTAAAATAACTATATAAGGAAATATCAATATGGTAAGTTAAGAAACTGAAATAAATGCCACATAATATAAAATTGGGAATATAAAATATAAATAGATATTTACATGAAAAATCAAATGGATAATAATAAAAAATGATTTTTCAATAATGGAAATTCATAATTATTGGGTACCATGTTTCATTTGTACATGGACCCATTATCGTCAAGCCCTTTTATAATACGGTTGAAAATATATTGGTTACAAACCATTTTTGTTTGTCCAAACATAACTCTAATATAAATACCTTTCAAAATACCGTTTATATCATACTAGTTACAAATGAGAAGGGTTTTTCAACCTAATTTCATCTAATGAGACTACTGATGCATTGATGGGATTACAATTACCTGTCCCCAACCCGTAGGGAATTCCTTAAAATATCCCCAAAATGTGTCTTCCATTTCCAAAGCATTCCTCGTAATGAATAAATATTATTCCTTATCAGATATATACATTGAATAAATGATATATATTTATAAAAATTTACCTGGAGGTGGATATGTAATTAATTTATATACCATTTAAATACTATTGAAACATTCTTGAGAAAATTTTTCTTTAAACGCCCCAAAGTGTCCTATACCACTTTGAGACATTTAAAAATATAATCCCATGGGAGGAATAACATTAAATAAAATTTATAATATCATGGGAATAAGGATATTCATTGTATAAAATTTCAATGGTAGTATATACTCCATATAATAGAAACTTGGTACATAAAAACAATTCAGTCTTAATGGAATGTAAATTGAGATTAAAATACCTTACCTTAAACTTCCTTTTGTTGTGTGGTCTTTATCCTCCTCTTAATCGGGTAACAAATTTTGGTTTGTACCAAAAGATTTCCTTGGATTTCGTAATTCCCTAAGGGTTTATTCAATTAGTAATTGAGGGATTTTTGGACGCGAATTCATTAGAGGTTATATGAACTTAAGTGGTTTGAGAGGTGTGAGGAAGTTGAAGGGGTGGGAGCCTTTTATAAGGTAGGGGGAGTGGCACTCTTGTAAACACCTAAAAGTATTCATTAATGGGATTTATACCTTACCCAATGTGCCTAAAAAATAAAAAATAAATTATAAAATGGGAATCATGGTTGATACAAACTTCCACCACACAAAAATAAGTTTATTTTAATAATTTAGTTCCTTAAATTCTATGATTCCCCTATTGTATCATTTTTTTATTTATTAAACCATCTTGTTTTCTACCCTAAGTAATTTAACCATTATGAATAAAATAAAGTGATATTTATTAGAAAATATAGAAACAATGAATTAGTAATTTGATATATAATTTATAAAATAAGAATCTTCTCTGCTTTGTAAATTATTTTTAAAATAAATTCATGTGACATGCTAAAACACTGCGTAAACTCGAACCATGTTAATAGTGTTTCTAAGTATATATGTCAATATGTTAACTATAAAATATAAATTTTTCCATTAATATACCATATTTTATATTTCTTAACACTGATAAATCACTTGGTAGAATATTGAATTTTTATGAATTTTATATATTTTAATAAAATCCCATTTATTGTAAAATAATAATAATGTCAATTTTGAAATTATTTAATTAATTTTAATTTTAAAATATGAATTAATATTTGAATTCAAATATATTAATTTTATAGTTGTTTTACTAAATATATTCATCTTAAAAATAACTAATGACAATAAATCAATCAATCTACTTCCCTTTTAATATTTATAGAATCATTTAATTTAGTTGATTATTAACTAAATAATCACTATGTTGGCATTTCATAAGAATTTTTGGGTACTAAATAAACCTAAAACATTAATGTTAATTTATTATTATTAAATTAACCCATTTATCTTTCAAAAATATTTGTATAACCCAAATTTAATTTTTGTACATACCTCCATGTTTTATAAATGTTAAAGGTAAGAAAAGAACCCTATTTTTTCTCTTTCCTTACTTAACCATTTATATATGGAACTTCCATTCAATAAACACCCAATAAAAAATAAAATTATAAAATAGAGGTTATGTGGTGGAACTATTGGATGCTAATGGGGTTTGGACAAGTTTCTAGGTCATTTTGGCCCTTAAGATTAACATTTAGTCCTTTGTTAAGATTAATTTTATATTTATCACCGTAATTAATTTTAATCACATTCAATAATATTTTTTGTAAAAAAAATTATCATATTATACTAGAAATATTATATTTATTAAAACATTATATGTTCATTTTTCAAAATCAAATCATATAAGTTGGAAAATAAATATTAACTTGAATCTCACTTACGTTATGATAAAGATTATTTTTAAAGTAAAAATGTTTAAAATTTCAATAAGTTTTTACATCTAGTTGTAATATAAAAATGATTGAATTTACTAAATTGGGTTAATATATGTATAATTTATCTATTTTGACTTCAAAAACCTATTTAAAATATAATTTAACAATAACAATTATTTAAACAAAAAGACATTTTTAACTCAAATGCAGTACTTTTCACTATTTATCAAAAATAAATCTTCTCCAAAAAATAAAAAAATCACTCTAAGATAATTTTGAAATTAAAAATTATAAATTGAAGTTTATTTATCTAAATAATATTTATAAAAATTCCAAAATTTATATTTAAAATTGGCACGCCATTAAAAGGCAGTAAAACATGTTATTTCATATAATGCAAGCTAACTCAGTGTTTTGTGTAGCATAACAATAAAATTTTGTTGAATATAAAGAAATATAGTAAATAAATATATTTATTATAACAAGAAAATTATTTAAGGTCTTGTGGTGTTACAATGATTCCAATGTAAAAAATTAGAAGGGCATAAATTTAATGGTTCTCAAGGAATTTGAAAT
The DNA here is from genome assembly GCA_963277665.1 of Viscum album. Taxonomy (NCBI): domain Eukaryota; kingdom Viridiplantae; phylum Streptophyta; class Magnoliopsida; order Santalales; family Viscaceae; genus Viscum; species Viscum album. The sequence continues at coordinate 1,030,795,767 of OY728121.1, read as the reverse complement.
TGAAGAGGACAATATTTTTTCCCTTAAAGTAGAGAATATGGAAGACTTTGTTGAGGACCTTTCTCTCTTGAAAATAAATATCTTTAGTGGAAGTGGTTATTATAATGAATGTTTCCTTTTAAATTATTCAACTATGGGAATATTAACCATTTCTCTACAAACTATCATAAGAAAATAAAATAATAAAGATAAAGATAAAGATATTGTAATTGATAAAGTATCATCCATTAAAGGATGATCATAGGTGAAAATTGAATCTCACCTGGATAGGAAAATGAAAATCACTCTATTTTTTTAAAAAAATTAACTATTTATTTTTAAATAGGGGATTTATGATATTAATAAGAGAAAAAATTATTATAATACATTGGTGTAAGCTTTTCATAATGTCTTTATGTGGAAAAATATGTAGAAGAGTGATAAATTATATGATGATTTACATGAAAGAATTGAGTATGTTGAAAAAGAAGTTGGATAAACTAATGAGTGCACATTGATGAAAAAATTAAATATGTACTTCTAAAAATTCCAAGGATTATAGATAAGAATTCATTTATAAAAAAATATAAAAAATTATAAATAAACCCAAACTGAGAATGAATATCCAGTTGAAGGAATTAATATTTTGAATATTGAAAATATAATATATAGAAAATTATTGATTATATTACCTACACTATTGTCCTTATGGATAAGGATTTCACATCCACTGGTCACCTTCCAGATTATTTATTTATTTTTTCACCATCTCTCATTTTTACACATTCTAGTGTTATTGTAATGAACCAATCATTTATGAATAAAATCCCATTTCATTTAATTTCTTATGTATATAGAAAAAATATGAACTCTTTTAATATTATTATTGGGATTAAATGACTTTTCAGTATCATTTCTGTTGATAATATAGTCATTGAATAGTGATCATACAAATAATATAAATATAAGGGTTTAACAAATCCTTTTGACAAAGAAAAAGAAGCTGATGGCCTCATCTAGAATACTCAGGGCATATGAAGCTCAATTGTTGGAGCACAGGAAGGAGGTAGAATCACTGGCCTTCGCTATTGACCAAGCCCAAGATGAGCTTCAACACGTTAAACTGGAATGTAATTGCCTACATGAAAAGAACATGTTAATAGAGATTACCAGCCAGACAATGTTATCTGAGCCGCCCCCAAGAGTCTGTTACCATAACACTCTTTATCCTTAGATCTTATGCAGGTGTTATAAAGGTCAATGTAATACGGTATTTGTTACTTATTATGTAATACCTTTTTAAAAATAAATATCTTATTTCATCAATTCCATTATGAGAATAATCTTTCTTCAAAAAATGATGAATTTGATAAATAGATTTTTTGGGTAAAAATGGTACTTTTGGGAAATATATAAATTATTATATTAAACTAATGTTTTTATTAGTAATACTATAAAAACAATTCTTAAAAATGATTATTATATAACTTCCTTATCTATAAATGAATAGGTAATCCGTTTGATAAGAGTAATATTTTTATACGATAAAATGGAAAGTGTATTTTTAAATAATTTACACTGTTTAATTAATAAATTTTTGAAATAATTAATACTTTAATAAACTATAATTATCAAATTAATTTTATTAATAATAAATGAGTATATAATTTTTATTAAGTCAAATGTAATTTTTATTAAGGTTTATAAATATTTTTTGTCAAAATTCTTAAATTTTCAAAAATATCGATTCTCATTTTAAAATTGAAAATTAACATTTATAAAATTAATTAGATAAAAAAAATATTATTTTTGGAATCAGGACATCAAAATTATCCAATGGTAAATTTTTATAATTTTCTAAGACTGTCGAATTTTTGGGTAAAAATTAAATAATATATTAAAATATAGCATGCTTTATGGCATCATAATGACCAAATAGTTATTTAATAAATACTATAAAAGTTATATTCGACCAAATATATGTTTTAACTTTAAAATAATGTTATTTTATATTTATTTAACTTATTTTATAATGCCTTGGTGAATCATCTAAAATGTATAATATATATTAATATTTTTAATTCATTTCCTTGAGAGTGAGAAAAATCCACATAAGAATGGGAAATATTTTAATATCTTCAGGCCTTTAGATAATTAAATAATATTTTCTACTCCCCTTGGCCAGAAACCATTAGCAAAAACCATGGGTTGATTTATGGTTTTGATTTTTTTTAATGTGTATTGTCAAAAACCTAAATAATAAAGGCTTCACTCTCCTTTCCTATATATGCCCACCCATGAACCCATTACTATTCACTCAAACTCCTTGAATCTCGTCCTCACTCTTCCCTCCACTCCCTAAAGTCATCCCAATGCTCCCCAATCTCTCAAGAAGCTTCTCCCAATCCTTCGGGATCACACATCCAAGTAAGGGTTCCTTCTTATCTCATTTTTGTTCATGTTTCCTTATATTGTTATACCCTTTTATTTTTCAATTAAAAAATGATGGGTTATGACTTTTCACCTCCCCCATAATTCCCATATTATGTTTTTATGATGAGATACCACTTTCACTATCATTAATCCCTCCCATGTACACCTGTTTCCATGGCGAAATTCCATAAGAGATTTCTCTGTCTTCATTTCTATTAATCAATTTATTTTATATTATTCATCTGAAATTCCATTTCATATGTTGGGATATTATTCTACATAATCCCCTTAATTTTTATTTCATTTCTAAATGATGAGATCCCCCTTTATATCTCATCAACCCATTTTATGAATCCCCATGTGATGTCGTTATGCTGCTGAAATTACACCACGATTTTCGGTGCCAAAAATCATTGTTTAGTGAATACCAAATCCATTTCATGATCAAATGTATTAAACTTTAGGGACATATAATTATATATTATATAATTTAATTTATATATTTCACTTTTCATTATCGTGGAATAAATTTTTATGTTGAATGAATCCACATTATATGATATATATGTCACACTTAAGCATGAGATTAAAATTTTCTAGAAGGGTGCACCCAGATAGCCCTCCAATGCAATGGTTATTATTTAGTATCATGATACTTCATGTTGGGATATAGTTTTAACTATTTCCATTTAGGAAATTTTTACACCATGTTGGGATAGGGGTTACCTGATTCCTTTATGTTTATGATGCAGTGGTTTAAGATTTCCACATTTCTATGTTATGATGATCATTCTATATCATGTATTTATGTTCATTTTTCCCTTATGCTCCATAGATATGTATATTCCCTAACAAGTATTTTATTATTCATATTATTCCTTGTTTACTTCCTTACTGGGATTTATATCTCACCCTTTTCTTATGTATGTCCATAGGTTATCCCATGTAATGCTATGCATGACGAAATATTGTGGTCTTGTAAAAGAGATTATAATATAGATATTGTATTTTATGCGTTAAGTTGTCAAGTAATTTTCCTAAGACCTAAAAACACTAGTCCTCTCTGTCATACGGGTTGTATCAAGTGAAATTTTATGTAATAAATAATTTATAAATAAGATATAATGATCCGGGTTGTTATAGATGGTATCAAATGATAGGTTTAGTAATTTTTGGGATTAGGATTAGAAAACCCTTGTGAAATCCTTTGGGATACAACTAAAGATAAGAAAAAAATTTCCATAATTTTTGTGAGTATAGAGTAAGTGGTTTATCAATCAAATAAATACCTATGTAGATACAAACAAGTAGAGGTCGCTCTGGCACATATGTATCTAGGGTTAAACCCGAAAACAACACATTGATCTAGACCCGAACGGAAACTGGTGGATAAAAATGGGCCTTACTGCACTCTTGGTTTGACACTCACAGTGTATATTCTCTCATAAATTAATAAGCATAGTATGAACCATTATTAAGGGAGCATGAAAAAATTCTCACAGGAATATATGTTAGGAAATATATCCTTGATAACATTAATTGAAGAATAGAAATTCATAAGTGAAGGAAATAAATGTAATTTATTTGTTATCCCCATTTTTCAATGGATTATATTTTATGTTTTTAATATTTTAAAATAATTACCTCTAATTTTTCTATTATTCTAGACAATTTTCATTAATAGGAGGACATAGGATAACAACCTATGTGAATATTAATGTGATGGCTATTTTAATGAGATGACCAATCCGATGGGAGTGGTAATCGGAATCATTGTCACAATACTCTCTCAGTTTCCTCTTGTTTTTAATAAAAACATGGGTCAAAGGGAATGTTCAACCCCCCAGAAAGAACAGTTCACAATCGGGAGATTCAGGAGAAAAAGGCCTTCTACTTTCAATAGATTATATGATCCCTCAATCAGAAAACAATGGATCAACTACATTGAGAATATATTCTTTATACTTTAATATTATTAATAAGATAAGGTTCTCTTGTTTTCTTATCATATGAAGGGTGAAGATTATCAATAGTGCACATTAATAAAAAACACGAAGTATGTGTAAGAGGTCGATGTGATGAGATGGAATTTTTTCTGGAAAATGTTTTTGGATAAATATTTTCCCCACACCATCGATCTTAATATGTTAAAATATTTCCATGAACTAAAAGAAAATGATGATGAATCTATTAGGGATATCGTGAAAAAACTCACCAGAATTTCATGATATGACTTTGTTTTTTTAGTTACCCCTAAATAAAAGGTTGATTGTTTCTTTGGTAGGATAATACCTCGGCTAAATAATGCCAAAGAGATCCATGACTTTGATAGTTGTGAGGAAGTTTTATGATATTACCCCAAAGTCGAAATGGAGATCGGGGAATCTCAGGGGTATCATTGGCATAAGAAGCAAGAATTAGACTTTAATTCTGGTGAATCGATTGATAAATCCTATGATGCTATAAAATTGCAGTACCCCGATTTCCAAAAGTGTGGAAGGAATCACTATGGAAATTTCTAGAAGGGTATGAGGAAATGATTTAGGTGAGCGAAGGATGGAAACCTATCTAGAAATTTACAACATGGAAACCTGCTACTGGATAGGGAAATGGAACGCTCTGTTTGATCCCCAACACATTTTTCATTTCTACAATGGCATTGAACTAGTGCACTTTGAGAACTAGTTCCCTAATAAAAGGGTTTCTAGAGGAAACCAAAAACCTAAAAGTAAGAACGGGTGATCTTTTTCCATCCCTATTTCCGAAGTGAATCCTAAAAATGAAGTGGTTATAGGTACACTAGCTATTAATTAAATAATAGAGAATGTAATATTTTATTTGTGTTCTATTCCTTCTTTTATATCCCATAAATTTATTAGAGCAATCAAAACATCACAACAATGAATGGAAGTAGAGATGTCAGTGAAAACGGAAAATGGTGAAATTATTACATCTAATGAATATAACTCATCCAACATCACAATGTGTGGATTTAACTTCCCAGAAAACCTCATCATACTTTCCTTGGTAGAATTTGATGCAATTCATAGCATGGATTGGATTTATCTATATAGATCCAATGTAAATTTTCCTGAGAGGGAAATCACTCTCTATATGGTGAATCAACCATCGATTCTATACAAGTTCATGGAGGAGGATGAATCTTCTAAAGAACCATCATATCAAGTATGTATATTACTTCTCTATGAGCACTCATGTCTTTCTACGATGATTGATTATAAGGAAGGAACCATCCTTGAAGACATGCCTATTTGAGGGAATTTGTAGATGTGTTTCCCGAGGAATTTCATGGTCTTCCTTCTAGAAGAGATGATGAATTCTCAATTGATCTTATTCCTAGTTCATTGAAAATATCCAATTCACTGTATATAATGGCTTTTGTAGAGATTGAAGAGCTAATGAAATATATAAAAAATAATATGGATAAAGGGTTTATATGCCCTAGTGCTTCACCAAAGTATGAACCGGTCATCTTCACCGAGAAGAAGGATTTGTCAATGCACCTTTGCATTGATTATCATGAGCTCAAATAAATCATGATAAGGAACAAGTATCGTTTTCCAAGAAAGGATTCCTTGTTTGAATAGCTGTGTGGAGCACAATACATCCCTATGGTGAATCTATGGTTGGGATATTACCATGTAAGGGTGAAGAAGGAGCATATCCCGAAGACTGATTTTTGTATAAGGTACGAGCACTATGAATTCATAGTAATGCCTTTCAGACTCAATAATGCTCCAGAAATCTTCATGGACTTGAGGAATATAGTCTTTAGAGATTACCTCAACAAATTTTTGGTAGTCATTATAGACTAAATTCTAATATACCCCAAAACCAATAGGAGGATGAGGAGATTCTATGTGTTTTACTAGAAACCTTGCGAAAGGATAATCTCTAGGAAAAGTATAGAAAGTGTGAGTTCTAGTGGAAAGAAGTCTCATTCTTAGGGAATATCATCAAAAGAAATGGGATATCTATTTATCCTCCCAAAAAAACGAGAATAACGGATGGCTGAGGCCAACATCCGTGATGAATATTTATAGTTTCCTAATGTTTGTTGGATATTATCACCGATTTGTGAGAAATTCATCATGATTGTCAAAACTTTTACAAAGATAACATAGAATGGAGTCATGTTTTCTTAGAATGATGAATGTGATGAAAGATTCTAGGATCTGAATAAGAGTTTTATCACTACCCATGTCCCCCACAAATGGGGATCTTTTCATATTCTTCAGTGATGCTTCGATGAAGGGAATGGTGGTGTGTTGATAAATAATGAAAAACTCATCGTCTATGCCTCAATGCGATTGAAAATTCATGAGAAAGAAAATCCCACACAAGATCTGGAGTTCAATGCTATGATCTATTCATTGAAAATATGGAGGTATTATCTCTTTGGGGAAAAGGTTTGAAATATATACATATCAATAATGTATCAAATAGATATTCACATGGAAAGAGATGAACACGTGACAAGGAAGATGGTAAGATCTCATAAATGATTATGACAACTCAATCCATTACCACCCAGGTATAGTGAACAAGGTGGAAGATGGTCTAAGTAGAAACAACCCAAAAATTCTATAATTGATGATAACTAAAAAAGATCTAATCTTCTTAGATTTTATGAATATAGAAATGGGAATCATAAATAAGGGAACATCATTGATCCTTTCAAAAATGATTCATCAACTGTATCTTCTGGATAAGTTAAAGGATGCTCAAAAATATGATGTTGGAATTCAAGAGAAAGTGGAAGCTATCAAAAAAGTGAAATTTATGGAGTCCAATGTTAATGAAGAATGAATTGTGATATTTGGTTCAAGAATATGTGTTCTATAAAATTTATATTTAAAGAATGAACTTTTGGATGATGCACATAGTTCGAATTTCTCCATTCACCGTGGAAAAAGAAAGATGTAACAGGATATCCGAGAGCATTATTGGTGGGATTACATGAAGAAGGATATCACTGAATATACATCAATGTGACTGGTTTGTTAGTAAGTGAGGCTGAGAGACAGAAGTCTTAGTGGATAATGAAACTATTACCCATACCAACATGGAAATTGGAGAACATCACCATGGACTTTGTCACCATACTTATGAATACATCCAAAGGAAACATTACGATCTAGGATATGAGGGATAATCTTACAAAGATTTCACACTTCATTACAATTCAATAGGATTTATCATTGGATAAACTAGCACAGATATACATCATAAAATTGGTAAGGCTTCATGGTGTAGGACTATCTATTTTATACGATCGAGATATATGATTCATCTCTTTATTCTGGAAGAGTCTCCAACATGATCTGATTATTGAGATGAACATAAATACAACTTATCAACCTCAAACTGATGAACAATCTTAGTGGACTATCCAAACACTTGAAGAAATGTTTAGAGCTTGCTCAATGGAATTCAAAGTAGGATGGGATCAACGTCTTCCTCTGGTTGAGTTCTCTTACAAAAACATTTTCTACTCAAGCTTCCAAATGGATCTTTATGAATACCTTTATTAGAAGAGTTACAGAACACTATCATGTTGGGATGAAGTTGGGGAGAAAAATATTATAGGTCTATAAATGGTCGATGAAATGGTGGAGATGGTTATGACCATCCAGTATCACATCAATTCTTCTCAGAGCCGACAAAAGAGATTTGCTAAAAACCGTCAACGAGACCAATAGTTTGATGTTGGAGATATGGTTTTCCTATACATATCTACATGAAAGAGAGTTATGATATTTGGGAAGAAGGAAAATCTTATTCCAAGGTACATCAACCCTTTTGAGATCGTTGATCACATCTGAGTAGTGGTCTATCGACTAGAACTCCCCCCAAACCAGTCTCATGTACATGATGTATTCCATGTATCACCCTTGAAGAAGTAAATAAATGAACCATCACATGTAATAAATCTAGAGGTGGTACCATTGGATAATTTCCTCTCTTACGATGAGAAGATGGTGAAGATCATAGATCATAGAGAAAAAGTTCAATGAAACAAGACAATTCCCTCGTCAAAGTATTGTAGAGAAAACACATGTTTGATGAAGCAACATGGGAACCATAGAAAGTGATAAAGAAGAGATAACCTCATCTGTTTTAATGTGGTAAAAGTAAATTTCGAGGGATAAACTTCTTAAGGGTGGAAGGTTATAACAACCTGATCATTTATGAATCAATTTCCCTTTCATTTAATGTCTTATTGATATAGAAAACACATTCAATATTTTTTTTATTATTGCATTTAAATGACTGTTTGGTATCATTAATATTTATTATATATCCATTTAATTATGATCACATTACTAATATAAAAATAAGGTTTTATGAAATCTTTCTGACAGAGACAAAAGAGAATAGGCCCCATCATGTAGACTCGCATCGTATGAAGCTCGTTTTTCAGAGGTCAGGAAGTAGTTATTGTCACTAGGCTTCACTCTTGACCAAGCCCAAGCTGAGCATCTGCACGTTAAGCTTGAATGGAAACACCTATGGGAGAATTTCAGGTTAATAGAGATTACCACCTGGGTGATGTTATCAGAGCCACCCCAAGAGTCTGTCACCCTCACACACCTAACCATTAGGTATTATGTGGGTGTTATAATGGGTTATGTAACAAGGTATTAGTTACATATTGTGTAATCCTTTTTTATAAATCAACATTTTATTCTATCAACTCCTTTATGATTACTTACTTTATTAAAAAATGTTGAATTTGATAAATTGATTTTTTGGGTAAAAATTGTACTATTAAGAAATATATACATTATTTTATTAAACTATGGATTTTATTAATAATATTATAAAAAATTATTATAAATGATTATTATTACAGTTCCTTATCTATAAATGATTAGGTAATCAGTTTAATAAGAGTTATATTTTTATATGATAAAATAGAAAGTGAATTTTTAAAGAATTTATTTTAAATAATTAAGGAATATTTTTAAAAATTTTATATTAATAAAATTATACTGTCAAATTATTTTTATTAATAATAAATAAGTGTATAATTTTTAAGAAGTCAGATGTAATTTTTATTATGGTTTAAAATCAATTTGTTTCATAACCCATCAATTTTCAATAAAAGTTGGTTCTCATTTTAAAAGAATAAATTCACATATTTATATAATTATTTAGAAAAATTGAATATTATTTTTGGAATCATGTTGTTGAAATTATCCAACATTTAATTTTTCATAATTTATTAAGAAGAGAAAATTTTTGAGAAAAAATTAAATAATATATATAGATATATTGTGTTTTATGACATCATAATGACCCAACAGTGATGTAATAAATACCCTAAAATGGATCTTCTAACAAATATATGTTTTATCTTTAAAATAATGTGATTTTATATTTATTTAACTTATTTTATAATGACATAGTGAATCCTCCAAAATGTATAATATATTTTATGATTTTGAATTCATTTCCTTGAGAGTGTGACGTGCCTCCACATATGCAAGGGTAATATTTAAATATCTTCGTCCATTTTCCAAAAAAAATCTCACTACCCTTTATGAGAAACCATGGGCAAAATATGTGGGTTTGTTTTTGGTTATGACTTTTTTTAGCGAGTAGTGACCAAAACCTAAATAATAAATAATCCACCCTATTTCTTATTTAAACCCACCCTATCACCCATTATACATAACTAAAACCCCTTTAATCTCGTCCTAATTCTTATATCCACTCTTTAGAGTCCTCCCATGGTTCCCCAAGCTCCCAAGAAGCCTCTCCCAGGCATTTTGGATCACACATCCATGTAAGGGTTCCTTTCTTTCTAATTTTTCCCAAGTTTCCTTATTTTATTGTACACTTTTATTTTTTAATTAAAATTATGGGGTATGTTTTGTCACCTCCCATATACTTACATTATTATGTTTTAATGAATAGAGACCCCTTTCAATCTCATTAATCCCTCCCATGTATACCTTAATGCAGAAATTCTTTAAGGGATTTCTCTCTCTTCATTTACATTCAAGCATTTATTTTATATTATGCATCTCAAATTACATTTCATATGTTGGGATATTATGATTCATGATCCCATTACATTAAATTTCTTATATGAATTAGGAGAGTCCTCTTTTTATCTCATCAACCCATTTTATGAATCCCCATGTGGTGTTGTTATGATGCCGAAAATGCACTGCGATTTTTGATACAAAAAATCATCACGTAGTGAATACCATACCCATTTCTACATCAAGGGTATTACCATTATGCACATATACTTATTGATTATATAATTTCATATATGTATTCCATATTCCATTATTGTGGAATAAATTATTATGTTGAATGAATCCATGTTAATGATCTATGTGGCACATTTAAGCATGAGATTAAAATGTTCATGAAAGGTGTGCCATTATAGCACTATAATGCATTGGGTAATGATTAGTATCATGATACTTCATGTTGGGATATAGTTTACCTGATTAATTTTGGTACATTTGTCCACCATGTTGGTACATGGGTTACTTGATTCCTTTTATGTTTATGATGCTGTGTTTTAAGTTGTTCCACATTTCCATGTTATGATGATCATTATATATCACACCTTTTTGTTCATGTTTCCCTTATGAACCATTTATATATCTATTGTCTAACATGTATTGTACTATTTATGTTATTCCTTGTTTACTCACATACTAGGCTTAATATCTTACGATGTTCTTATGTATGTCCTTAGGTTATCCCTTCCAATGCTAAGTATGAAGTAATGTTGTGGTCAAGTAAAAAACGTTTCAATAAAGATGTTCTATTTTATGCCTTAATTTTTCATGTAATGTTCCTAATCCCCAAATACACTAAACCTCTTGATCTTCTGGGCTGTAATAAGTGAAATTTTATGTAATAAATCATGTCTAAATATGAAATAAAGAGTATGGTTTTTATAGTTATTTTAAGTGATTTTTAGGAAATGTAAAAACCTTTTAGGCATGATCATGATTGGATAATGGTTTTTCAAAACCACGCATCATTCATAGGAAATCATTCCACTTTTGGTGGTTAAGTACAATGGAATTTTTCATTGTGGGAGAATGATTTGTCAATCCATGAGACCAAACTATGTGGCTACTTTAGTGGACAGACATGAGCAGACGGTCGACGTGCAATTTGACAAATAGTGAATCACATTCACATGATGATAAATTTTTAAACTAAAAATTCTTTATTAAAACCGAAAGAAATACCTTTGGTCCCATTATTCCCCATACATCCTTGTATCTCTACTATTTTTGTTCCACTAGGTGATTTTTGATATCATAACTCTCTTTAAATGATTTGTTTCTATGAATCTTGGGGTTTTCAGTCAAGGTAACTCAACATAAGATCCAATTAATTGTTGTTATTCACCAATCATATAGATTTATTATCTTTTCCGGAAAGGAACCATATATCAATGTTATGGTTGGTTCTATGTGTTGTTTAATAATCTAATGGGGTTTCTTATAGACTCCTTGTGGTAAAGGAAGTAAGATATTGGATCTACCAAGATCTTTGTGTGCATATTTTGTAATTATCTTACTAAGTGGCTCCTCGTATCTTAATTGATGCAGGGTATTTTGAATCTGGGATTCTTGATATGGATTTTAGGGTTTTGGGATCTCATTTTCATCATAGGATCCTTCATCCTTGTTGTATTGAAGATCTTATTTTTTGGGAAATACAAAGTGTTTTAGTTTGGTGGATTCATTAAAATAATTTTTTTATAAACCATGATTGGATTATCAATTTAAATTCGTTTTTATAAATTGTCAAATGGTGGGAGTTATGATTCCTGAAATGTGATTATTTTGGATTAAAAAAGGATTTAATGTTTTGAATTTAATCTAGAAATGGATTTAAACGAATGTGTTATTATCAATTTTGGATTTTGGATTTTGGATTTGTGATATTCCCTTTAAATTATTTGAACCATGAAATTGTGGGTCATTTGTGAAAATGGAATCCCCCAAGTGTGGTGTATGTCACATGAAAACCTAGAGTATGTTGGAGGGGGATATATTGGGAAAATAATTCTAGGATGGTTTGTGGGTAACTAGAAGGGACATATTCTACAAATCTTCCTAAATAATGTTTTGATATAGGGTTCACCTGTTGAGGTGTTCTCTTATCCCTAGGATTAGGTTTTAGGGATTTGTGTTTAGTTAGTCATTTGATAACTAAGGATTATGTACCCCTATATCCTGAACCCAATGTATCATAATACGCAATATCATTTTTTCTCCATTTTGAAATGCTTATTTATAAATGATTTGAAAAAAATGGGTTTATTTCATAGTTCATTATAAACGTCTATGAAAGGGAGAATTTCAATTTGTTTATTGAACTGTGTAATTATTTATTTCATTCCTTTTCTTCCATTTAATGAGAATAATTGGTTAAATTTATAAAGGGTGAGTATGAAAAAATGGTGGGATCCTACTAGGAATGTTTTAGTCACACCATGCATATACCATTGGGTGTGTGTTGATATAATATTTTATGACAAAGGTAAAGGCATGTCATCACCTAGTGTTAGAGGATATCTTTGTTTGTAGGATGGGGGAGTTTTTCTGGTGAAAAGGTGTGATTTTATACCTCATATTACATGGATATGATCTTTTTTGGATTTGACTACTTTAGTATACCTTTTCTGTTTGGTACTTGTGTTTTCATTGTACTCTTTCAAAACCACTATCTGAAAAAGGATTGGCTTGTTGACGTTCATTTATATAATCCATCTATTTTTTATTTTATTATTTGATATATCATTCCCAATGGTAATTCTTCATTCATGGGTTCAATTTTCTATACCCTGGATATTGCTAATCCCATTTGGGCCATTCCATGGGATAAATTCAGTGTCCGGTTAAGGAATGACTGGGGTTAGTTCATAAAAAATTAGTATCAGATGGAGTTTTCATTACCCATGTTATGCATGTATTAGGATGTTTTTATATATAGTATATTGTATTTTTGGGATATAGGTTATAGGATAAAAGCGAGTTCGTGGAAGAATCTCATCACAATGAGCCTTAAGATACCGCAAGATTTTGGGAAGTGAGTCTCTTGTGTTGAGTTTTGATTCAATTGTAGTTATTTATTTTTTTCTCTGGATTATAAAAAATATTGATTTCCTATAATATAGTATCTCTTCTTTCATTAAAGTAGAATGATTCCACTAAAAAAATTCATAGAGTTCCTCAGTGGGGTTATATGGAATATGTTTCTTGAAGATACGCTTTATTCAATCACAATATTATTGAAGTGGTAGCACAAGCGGTTCATGATATAGACTAGGGTTTTATCCCTACTTTGAATCAATCTAGGAAAGTGGAAATAGGGTCTATAGGAGATAATTATTCCCAATAGTTTCTGTTCATGAAAATATTATACTTCCAAGGAACAAATTATACTAATGAAGAGGAGGAATGATGGGATAAGGGTGAGTGGTTTTATCTTTATAAAAAATCAATAATTTTTAAATGTGAAATTTGAAAATTTTATTCTCAAAGTTCCTAACTAGAAATGGTAGGATAGTGTGGTTCTGGGAAAATAACATGAACCTTTAAAATGAAATGACTTCATGACCATCTGTTCATAATAGTTTTTCCTTAAGCCGTTAAAAATGTATAAATCTATATAGTTTCCCAGTGTTAAAAATGATTATTAGACAGTAATGAAGTAATATAATGGTTTCAATAAACTATTTTTTTCTCTAATAATATTGTATCATTCTATATATTGAAGGCTCACAGGTTTCATATGGGATTGAGATCAGATATTTGATCTTATGTTTATATACAAAATCCTACCACTGATGATGAAGGGGTTGACATAGATTGGATGGATGATATAGAACTGTTAGGAAGGTTAGGGTTAGTTAGTATTCCCCTTGAACATAGTTGTAGTTTCAATGGCCCCTATGGAAAGAGTAGGGAGTTGAATAGGGGTTATAAAGGTGGTATTAGTGTCTCCCTACATCATAGATACACCACAGCTTTGGAAACAACAATAAGTGTACCTTTTACATATAACATTTTTTGCCAGATAAGGTACATTAGATATAAATTCCTCACACCTCATTAAATCTATAACTCATGTGGATGATATGTTTATTTACAAAAGTTCTATTAGGATATTTCTACTCCATGTTATTTTATAGGTTTGTCTACACCTAAAGGGAAGGTAGTGTTGTCAGAAACATCAATTACTACTCATTTTTTGGAATCTTGCGTTTAGAATAATGTAATTTTAGGTGTTGGAATATTTAATGGTCATTGTTATGACGAAACTCAAAATTTTATAGGTACTACCTTTATCTATTAGTCTTTACCTAATTCTTTATTAGACAGTGACACAACATACTCCTTTTTATGAAAATATTTTGTGATTATTTTAAGACTGCTAATTGAACTCAAATATTTTTTTAAGGAATTGAATATTCCTCTCAGAGTAAATATATTCTTGGTTTTTTCATGTACTTTATGTTATATTTTGATATCAAAATTTAGGATAGTTTATTATTTTATGGCTCTTAACAAATATGTCTTTGATGGTATCCTTGAGATTGATTGGATTTTTCATATAAATTATAAATTTCTTATTGTAGTTAGTGGGTATTTTTATAGACTCTGATAGGAACTCATAACTATTTTAGAGATATTTGGATATAAGAAATATTCATAGATAACCTCTATTATATAACATGGAAAATTTATTTCTTCTTTTATAGTTAAACTTAGGGATAAACCATTGTGTTGTGATATTCCTTTCATTGTTATGAAATTTACTAATTCATTTCTAGTTAATTTATATGGTATTCCTTTAGAGAGGGTAGTAGAGTATTTAATAAATATTTTTTTGAAAAGTACATTAATATTAATTACATTATATAATGTAATGCCGATGGAATTTAAAAAATTTAAACTTTAGTTTGTTGACTTGAAAGCTAAAAGCTTTATACATCCAAGTATATAACCTTGGGAAAAAACTATGTTTCTTCCAAAAAGTATAATGAGTCTCTCAATTTATTTTCAATTATCAGAAGCTTAATCATGAGATGATTTTAAATATGTATTCTTTTCCATAATTCGTTGACATGTTTGATCAAATAAAGGGAGAATAATGGTTTTTTTAAATTGACCTTCGATCTCTATATATCTCCAACTCAGAGTTAAGGAGTCAGATATTCCAATGTCTGGAATTAGGAGTATGTATAACCACTTTGAATATATTATCATGAAATTTGGTAAGTCTAATTCTCCAAAAAAAATTAGGTTCTAGATGAATCATATTTTCCATTAGTATCGTGATTCATTTTTCATGGTATTAATGGATAGAATTATATTTTACTCGAGGGTTGAAGAAGGAAATGATAGGAACCTGAAATCTATTTTAGTAATCTCTGTGGATCACCACCTTTATTGAAAGTTATAAAAAGTTATTTTTTGAATTTGAGTTTTTTGGTTTTTATGATTTTTTGTTTTGGAACATGGAATCCCAGTTAATTGAAAGAAGAAGATAGTTCTTTTTTCCTGGTAGGAGCCAAAGAATGTTTTCAAGATTCAAGGATAATTTTGTTTGTAAGTATATTCTCATTGGTTTGTGGAAAAAATCTCAAATATTATATCTATATGGAATAATTTTAATATGAAATTATTAAAATTCATATGGAATTCTAATCATTATTCCTCCTTCAAAAAAATTAGGAGATTTTTAACATCAAACCCTATTTTAATTTTACAAAAAATAAAAATGTGAAATTTGTTTTTTGTTATTACATAGGTTGTGGATTGTGTGTTTTTATTATGTTATATGATCAGGTAGTGGTTTAGGGTTCCAATCATCTTTTGCTACATGAGATGAATTATCCAACCCATAATTTTGAACTTGCAACCATTATGCATTCTCTTATGGGTAGGTGATATTACCTATTTGGAGAAATTTTTACTATCTATTCTAACCAAAAGTGTTTGAGTTACCTAATTTACTAAAAATACATAATACTTTAGAAAATATTATTGGTAGAGTATATTAATTATTTTTACATCGATATTGTCTATACCCAAGGAAAGGGGAATGTTGTTGCATAAAATTTGAGTAAAAGGTTTCTATATCAAGTAGGAATGGAATCAAAATATGAATGGAGTCTATTTTGAATGATTAATATAATACACCTTGATGTAATAGAGTAAGATAACAATATCATTTTATCAAGTTCTTAGTTGAAGTCAGCTGTTTTCAACATTAGTCTTTTGGAGAAATAATGGAAAAAATAGTTCAGTAGTATTATAAATAGTTTATATGGAGTAGACACAATTTTTGAGTGGTTATTTTCACAAAAATGGATTAATTTTTTCAGAAATATATATTTTTTATTTTTATATGAGGAGGTATTTGGTTGAAAAGTTCCATTATTCATAGTGGATTCTTCTTAATGGTGTAACGAATTTGTAATATAACCTGATGCATCATTTTGGGTGGCTAGGATTGCAATGAAATAGAGATAATTTTATTTCTCAATTATATACCTATCAATTGATTAATATCAAACCCCAATATCCTTCTATCTTTATTTTTACTTTCTTAGTGTTTTTCTATAAATAGATTAAGGCTTCAACGTATTTTATTATTAGGTTACCATATAATCCCTATTGTATTAATTCTATAATTGTGGTTTCTGATCGAATAACCATGATGGATAATTTCATTCTAATTTGAGGCACCACTATGTTTAACTATTTAGGAAATTTTTTTATTTAGTAGTTCACGATGTTTCAGGAGGTTCAATATTCTATTATTTAAAATAGAGATCTCATATTTACCTATAAGTTTTTGAAATTCATCCAAGTGGTGATGGGTTATCAAGTCATGTTGTGCATGACTTTTAATCCTCAGGTAGAATGATAGATGAAGTGAATTATTGAGATTTTTGAAGAAATGTTCTGTGCATATTTCATTAACTTTAAATGAACTTGGGATAGCAATTTCTGAGTGGATATGTTTACTTATTATAATAGTTACTAGTAATACAATAGAATAAACCCCATTAACGAATTTTAATGGTTGGTTGTGTAACCTACCACTTCATTGGTATGATGTGGGTGAAATATCTCTTATGGGACAAAGAATTTTTCAGGAGATATCATTTAAGATTTATATTATTCATCAATTAATATAAATAGCTCATAGTTAACATAAATGTTTTGAAGATCATCAGTTCAAACCTCTATAATTTTTCATGTTCAAAGACTTTTCTTGAATATTTTACCTTATTTGGGACATAATCATCTTAGAAAGTAAGTGGAATTAGACATATGATATGTGTTCCATTTTTAGATAATTTAAAATATTTATGATTTATCAACCTAATCCCTTTGATGTTTTGAACTTAGAAGACGATGATTTAAAAAAAGATGTATCATTATTCCAATGAAAAGTTAAAGTGTTAATTTCTCATGAAATTATTTAACATGGGAAGTATATTCCACTGGACTATGTATTATGGTGGAACTGAAAGGATTTTCACGAGATGTGGGAATGATAAATGATGATGAGGGAAGAGTGACCTTATCTTTTCATTGATTAGGCTTCTTTGGTATGAATTGATAGGGATATAAATTGATATCAAGGGGAGAATTTTCACATAATATAACCTGAAGCATCATTTTGGTTTCCTGGGTTTGAAATGCAATATAGATAATTGTAGGTCTCATTTGTATACCTATCAATCAATTAATATCAAAAACCAATATCCTTCTGTCTTTATTTTTCCTATCTTGGTGTTTTTCTATAAATAGGATAAGGATTAAATGTATTTCATCATTAGGTTACCATATCATCCCTATTGTAATAATGCTATATTTGTGTTTTTTGATCGACGAACCATGTTGGATCCTTTCATTCTAATTTCAGACACCACTAAATTTAATTGTTTGGGAAATTTTTATATTGATTAGTTCAAGAGCTTTCAGGAGGTTAAATATTCTATTATTTCAAATAGAGACCTTGGATTTACCTCTATGTTTTGGAAATTCATCCAAAAGGTGATGGGTTCTCAATTCAAGTCGTGGATGAATTTCAATCCTTAGGTAGAATGATAGATGAAGTCTGCTATTGAGATTTTTGAAGAAATGTTCTGTGCATATATCATGAACTTTAGATGCTCTTGGGATTGCGATATTTTACTGGATATGTTTATATAAAATATTAGCTACAAGTAATACAATAGAATAAACCCCATTAATGAATTTTGGGGTTGGCTGCATAAGCAACATCTTCATTGGTATTATGTGGGTGAAATATCTCTGATGGGACCAAGCATTTTTCAGGAGATATCATTGAAGATTTATAATATTCATCAATGAATATAAATATCTCACAGTTAACCTAAATATTGCGTAGATCATCACTTCCGCACTCTATAATTTTTTATTTTCAAAGAGTGTTCATGAATATTTTATCTTATGTGGGTCCTCGTCAGGATTAGAAAGTAAGTGGAATTAGACATATGATATGTCTTCCATTTTTAGATCATTGAGAATATTTATAATGTATCAACCTAATACAATTGATGTTTTGAACATTGAAGACCATGTATTCAAAAAAGACATATCATTATTCCATTGACATGTTAAACTGTTAAATTCTCATGAAATTATTTAACATGGGAAGTCTATTCCATTGGATTATGTATTATAGTGGAAATGAAATGTTTTGCACGAGATGTGGGAATGAGAAATGATGATGAGGGAGGAGTGACCTTATCTTTGCATTGATTAGACTTCTTTGGAATGAATTTATGGGGATATAAAATGATATCAAGGGGCAATTTTTACATAATAAGGTCACTTTTATTTACATATATTTATCTATTCTGACTATTTATTTTGAACCGTTCTTGTGTTTTTTCATGTGATTTTATTTTTAAAATTATAGTATATTGGTCATGTACATTTTTAGAACATGATTAACACAAACTGTGTGTCATTCCCAAGAAACCAATAGACTTATAGTGGTTCGGGATAGTTACTTTTTACTTTGTTAGTGTGCACTTTGTCAAAATGTGAGGCCAAACCGTGCGACTACTCCAATGGATGGAAGTGGGATCTTATGTTGTTGAAATTTTCAGAATACAATGAGATGAGAAATAATTATTCCTAAAATTATTTTTATACCTAAAACATCTCATACTAAGCTCATTCTTCCTTATACATCCCTGGATCTGAACTCTAGTTCTTCCATATGGAGATAATGGATATCCAAACTCTTCTAGAGATCAATTTCAATAGATATTATGGTGTCAAATCATGGAAAATTGAGGTAAGATCCTATTAATAATAATTCTTAACCGTTATTCTAGAACTATTATGTTTTTATTGAAAGTAACCATAACACAGGGAGGGTTTGGGTAGATATATGGGTTGTTTTATTATCTAATTAGTTTTATTATAGATCTATTGTGGTATAGGAAGGTAGAGATCATATCTACCAATATCCTTCAGCACTTTTTTAGTAAGTATATTGGTATGTTTTTCCTCTTATCTTGATTGACCATGGATTTTTTGAATCCAGGTTTCTTGATACGTCTTTCATGTTTTAGGTCTCTCCCTTTCATCGTATGGGCCTTTATTCCTCTTTGTATGTTCATCCCCTTCGTTTATGGAAATATAACTTGTTTTAGGAGGTTGGATTCATGAAAATATTTTTTTATAAACAATTATTTTATTCTCATTTTAAATTGTTATTTCTAAATTATTAAATTGTATGATTTATGATTCTTCAAATTTGATTGTTTTCGACTTATTTATAAAAATGATTATCATTTTTTATCGAAAATGGAATGTTATTTGAAATAATTCTTTTTTTTTAAATTTTGAATGTTTTATTTTTCAAGTGTGATATTCAATTGAAATTATTTTAACCATGAATGTGAGAGCATCCATGTATAATTTTTTTTAATTTTAATCCCCCATGTGTGGGATTTGGAACATGAGAATACATGTTACATAGTAGAGGGATCATTTGGGAAAAGACTATTGGGATGGTTTTTAGATTCCTTGATTGTAAATATGCTACAACTCTAAATAAACTACGTTATGATAGGAGGATCACCTTTTGGGGTGTTCTCCAATCTCTAGTCCCATGTTCTATGGATTTTTACACACATATTCATTTGATCAATAAAATGTGAGGATCATAGAAAACATGAAAATAATGTGTCTTATTACTCATTTTCCATGTTCCCCTATTTTCAAATTTTTATTTATACATTCCATGGAAATATTTTTTTTATTTGGTTATATTTTATAATATATTATGTAATTTCAAAATTCCATGTTTCAATTTTGAGCTATATAATGCCATATTTCATAAATTTTCATTCATAAAATGGGAATAATTGGTTTTTTTATAAATAATACTTATAATTCACATGGTTTTTTCCTACTAGTTTTATTTTCCTCAAACCATGTACTTTCCATTGTGTGTGTGTGTAGAATTTTTTTAACACATGTAATGTAATGGTGCCTCCTAGTCACGGTAGGTATATATGTTAGTGGGGTGTGGGAATTTTCTGGTGACATTGTGGGATTTTTTCCCTTATATCACAAGGACATAAATTTTTTTCTTGGATACTTTGTTCTACCATTTTTGTTACAGAAAATATGTTTTCCTTGTAGTCATTGAATTACACCATCTCATATTGGAATGGAATTTTTTCCTTCCATTATATAATCTAATTAGTTTTTTATTGCATAAATCACTCCCAAAGGTTATTATTGAATCTATGGATCTTTTCTCTATCCCATGGGGATTAGAAACAACTTTTTTAGGTCAGATATCGGTAAAATGGAAAGAGGATTGTAGTGAATTACCCTTTGAAAAATTAAATGAAAAAAATCGATGATTTAAAACATATTTATAAAATATTAATGAAATAAAAAATTAATCAACTTTGAAATCCCAACCATAAAATAAAATGTGGAATAATAAAAAAATATTTATTTAAATGTATAAGTGATTCGTGAATTAAAATGATTAATGGATTAAGTTCTAACTGATGAATTAAGAAAGTGAATAGTTGAATTATTGAATGTGGTATGTAATTGAAATATCTGAAAGTAAATTAGAAAATAAATGGGGTAAGTATGTTAAAAAATATCTCTAAAGGAGCACTTATGCCTACCACTTCATTCATTTATTGATTTAATGTTTTAGTTCTTCATCATTATTATTATCCAAGATACTAAAAACAATCCATTTATTATTCGGGTATACCAAGAAACTGAAATTACAAAAGTAACTAGATATTTAATGGTAATTCTAGAAAAATAAAATGAAATAGTATCATAGATATTTAAAAAAGTGCAAAGGAAACCACGGTCCCTAAATTTAAGTGTAGTGAGCATAAAATATATACGATTGAGGAAGATGAGGATATTTAGATGAATTAGTAACTTATTAGATTAGTCTAAATTCTCTAAAAGATTATAAAAGAATCAAAGAGAGAAAGAAAATCATATAAGAGAGTGAAAATATATACAATTTTTCCACACACTCTAAAAAAAGAGAGATAATTTAGTAAGTGATATATTTGAGTGAAACTGGTCAAGTGGGTGAGATGGATATAATTTCATTGAGTATATTTCCAAGGACACCAAAGGTCTCTACTTATATGTCCAAATTTTTTGGTAATGTTCAAGAATCCTTTAGGGGATTTAAAATGAATAGGTAAATGTTCAAAGAAAATTTTCCAAATTAAATTCAATACTCGTATTATCCTACTTGATGACATTTGGTACCAGTTTCAACCATCGTGTAGCAAGTGGGATCCTTATAAATCCATGAATTCTACCTACTACTACCAGCTTTCCAGTGAACAAAAATTATCTAGCTAGTGGTGTCTTAGAGAAAACAAGTCTCTCTATCCTTCATCACTATCTGTTTGGTTCTCCACTATCATGTAGATAGTGGGGTCATGCTAAAAGAGTGAGTTTATGTGCATTCTACCAGTTGGAAGGTGGTACTATAGTTTATAACTAGTGCCTCATGTTCTCAAGAGGTTTATAAGGTCGATTTTCAACTTCCCCCTACGATCCACCTTGGTTTCTCTAGCCTTCTTTTATGTATTTTAAACATTCATTACAACTTTTTTGAGGATAATTTGAGGGTTATATCACAATGGCATCAGCAAATAAGAACATTAATTAATTAAAAAAATTAAACAATTTAAGAGTTTTTATGATCATTAAAATCACATAATGGAGATAAGAAAAACAATCTCCCCTTATTTTATGATTAAAAATACTTGAATACAATTTATATTAAAATAGGAATATAAAAAGATAAATAATTAATAAGATAATAATTATTTATTATCCTTTAAAACACAGCTCCCCCTAAAACATAACAGCTCTAAACAAAACACTTCTCCACTAATCAATAAACTTCACTCCTGTTAAGAGAAAGCATATTAACGCAAAATTTATCCAACATTTTGGTAATAAAAATTGGATTTAAAAATAGGGTTAGAGAAAAAATATATAAAATTTAATTCTATTTTTATCATCATTAATGATTTTTTGAGAAAGTCCAATTTTTTGACATATTTTTAAAATATTGTAATATATTTGAAAATTTTAAATTATTATGAAATTTTTGAAAATAAATTTATGATTTTTTTAGAAATTAAAACTATTTGTTTTTCAAAAACAATATTGATTTTTTAAAATGATTCAGGAAAATAAAATGTTTATTTTATCATCATTTCAGTTTTATAATGAGAAAATCCCCTCAAAAAATGGATCATGAGATTATAAGGGGACCACATAAATTTGAAGACTTAAATAAAGAAATAATTTGTTTAGAAGTTATTTTTAAAATCATACCATCATTATGGTTCTGTAAATATTTTATTAATAAGAAAAAAAATTCCTTGGGAGGGTAAAATCAAGCATGCAGTAAAGACCTACACTGTAACACCCCAAGCTTCCACAGTACGTTTCCTTTTGAATAATGTAATAGCTTGCATTGTACGCAACTTCGAGATTCTAACACATCGCGACCAATCAAACGATCCATTATGAATAGTAATACCATCTTTTTGAAATTTTATCAATTTTATCATTCAAAATAGACTTCATTTTTTGATTCATAATATCAAAATTATCTTACAATAATTTTTTTTATTTTTCTGATAACTTTCATATTTTGATGAATAGTGAAAAATATGAAATTTTAATTAAAAACAACTTTTTTAATAGAAATAATTTATAGTGTTAAATTATACATTTGATTGGTTTTAATATGTAATTAGATTATATTATTATAATTTAATATAATTTATGTCATTAGATGTAATTTCACATTTAAACTGGACATAAACAAGTGTCAATCTTTTGATAGTTATTATTTTTTAAAAAATACTTTTTTTGTTTCGGCAGCGAGAAATAATTTTAAATTGATTTCTGCCACTTCTATGTTTTAAATTTAGAAAATGGATTCCGTATTTGGAATCATGAGGTCTAAATTGTTTAAATAGGAAACTTTTATTTTAGAACATTTTGAATAATTACTTGGATAAATACTTTATTTACCATGGTTAAAAGGTAAATCCAGTATATATGGGTAAAATATAATATTTTAATTACCCTAACACTTGTCCTAACCCTATTTAATAATAAATTTCCAACCATGGAATCCTTGGGTCGATTTTGGGACACCATGGATGCACATGTAAGTGATAATGACACTTGATATTAATTAATTTAAAGTAAATACACATATCACATAAGCATATATCTTTTAGTAAAACAATTTTTACATAGGGTTATATAGGTTATCTATTCGAATATCAATTTTCATTAGAAATATAAAAATATTTTCAACATCCTGATGTTTTATTTATAATTTTTAGAGATTAAATAAATATATTTATATATGACATAATAATGAGATAGTATTTTCCTTATTAATGAAAGAGTCAAATAAATTGTATTATAAATGTTAAAATAAATATAATTTGAAAGTTTTGATGACATCCACGAATTTTATAGGTTAATATGACATGCTATGAGTGATTAAATTAATTTATTTATAATTAATAAATTTTTAGGATGCTAACAATAATCAATTACTAAATAGTGTCAAAACTGACATAAATGAGTTTTTAAAACAAATATTATATTATTAATTGATATAATATTCCTAAAAATATAAGGATTGTC
Source organism: Viscum album (assembly GCA_963277665.1). Classification (NCBI taxonomy): domain Eukaryota; kingdom Viridiplantae; phylum Streptophyta; class Magnoliopsida; order Santalales; family Viscaceae; genus Viscum; species Viscum album. The sequence goes on along the minus strand of OY728121.1, from coordinate 1,030,771,084 downwards.
CATTGGACTTATAAAATGATAGGTATATCATTAATGAACCACTTGGGGTTCTATTGGTAGTTTATTGTATCTTTATTAACTATATAATATAAAAATACAAAGAGACATGGTAAATGTCAAACTATTTAACTAAGAGTTAAATGTTAATGATAAGGTTGATATGGTGGCCTAAACCGATCTAAAACATATTGGTTGAGAGGATTTAGACCCATAACCACATTAACCTCGAAATAAATCACTTTTTATCCATTAAAAATCTAATATTATTTTATTATGAAATAATATTTTATGTTTTTCCTGTGGTACCCCTCACCCATCTTATAAAAGGTAACTTCCCCTTCTCAAAAATTCACAGCTTAAAAAACATTTGGCTAGGCCAACCCCAAACAAAATATCCTTAAAACTTCTCTAAATTCATCCTAGAGGACTTATAGTGGTCAGAATGCCAACCTATGGACACATTTGGATCAAATCAAAAGAAAGAACCCGAAGAAGAGGTAAATATTTCATCGCCTCTTTCAAGTTCTTTTCTTCTTCCACTTCCACTTTCACTGTTGTTTCAATTATAAAATAATAACTCCAATTTCTTCTATATACTGTTATGTTATTATAAAAATGTTACAACCATATTCATTATCCTATCCATCATATTAATGACAAAGTCAACATACGTGCGTACGTACGGCTTACCGTCTCCACGTCGTGGTGTATTTCTTATTCAATAAAATAATTTTGGATGGGTATAAAAATGATGTATAATTGATGTAAATAATAAATATAACATGTTAATGATTCTCTATATAAGTTATACTATTTATTTACATAATATTTTAATATCAAAAGAATTATATTGTCGCTCGTGCGTACGTACAGAATACCGTCTCCACGAACGCGATGAGATTCATTCTCCATCGTAACCATTCAAGACTAATTTTCATTTGATGATTAAAAATAATTTTTAAATACTTGAAATAATTCTGGATGTAAATAAGATACATCCCATCCATAACAAACCTTAGTCACACAAAAAATAATAAAAATGAAAACAAATCAGTTAACACCCAAAACGACGATAATACTAAAATATTATTAACAAAGCATTTTTAGAAGATCATATATGATATCATAATTATGTATATGGTCCTTCTATAATTTAATAAAATTGATTTAACTTTTATACATGAGGTTAACCAACCCTGAACCAAGAATAAGTACAAGGTAAGGTTTAATTCTACAATATCTTCATTATCCGAGGTTGTTTATACGTAATTATCTATTGGGACCTCTTTATCATCCACATCCATGTTTCTTAAAAAGATATTTCAAAACATTTTTATTATTTACTAGAATATGGGTTAAATTAATTTACACCCTTTTTCGACTTTTTATAAATTTTTTAAAAATACAATTTTCGTCGTTTTCAAAAAAAGGTACTTTATAACCTATTCGACAAAATTAATATACGAATGTTTTTAGCTTATAAGGCGGGTGAAGCTATTTTCCTCCATTATAACATCGTTGAAGCTTCCCTTACACTGTTATAATAATATTTTAACAAGAAATGTTTTCTTTATAATTATGTGAATCTTAAATAGTTTCAAAATAGAAAGAGATATTTCTCTCAAATAGTTGTCATTTAATCTATGTCGACATCCATTGATAAATTTTACACTTATTTGAAATTGATTTATTATGGTAAAAATATTCAACATTGTATTTAAGGTTTTTTGATATGTTTAACTGTGGATGAGTTATTTTTATGCCATTGATGGTTTATGGATAAAGTATTGAAATTTGGTATAATATTTTTAATACGAATGTTTATTTAATATTTCAACCTCTTCTTAAGATGAATGGGTTAGACTTGTATGTTCCGGGTTGGGGACCAGTAAAATTAAGCCCTATGGGTTGGGGTACGGTTACATTAGACCCTCTGGGTTGGATTCTGGTTATAGAGGCTCTCCGGGTTGGAGTCCGGTTACAGAGGCTCTCCGGGTAGGACTCTGGTTACAGAGGCTCGACGGGTTGGAGTTCGGTTACAGAGGCTCTCCAGGTTGGGGTCCTGTTACAGTCATCCCCTAGGTCTTGGCACAAGGCCTTGACACATAAATTAAAGTCTGGTATTATTAATTCCCTCATTATGAAAATTATATTGATTGTTCATGTGGTTATTCGAGTAGTAGAATCCCCATGAATATGTTTTGTTATGAAATTATTTACTCAACTCATATTTCATCCATAAAGATATCATGTTTATCATCTGTAAAGTAATGTGTTTTCAATTATTCACCATGAATAATTTTTAGGTTATATTTCTCTATATTGCTTACCCTTACTGAGTGTTTGAGATCTCCCCATTCATATGTTTCATTTATCCCAGGATATGAAGAAGTTAGATATGAGTGACTTGCATGCATATTCTTGGAGGCTTGGATGTTTCTAATGGAATAAATTAGTTCTGTATTTCTTTTCAAGTTGTAAAGTTGAACTTATGTATGTATCTTGTTTTCAAGACTACTAAACCAATCGTTCCTTCGGGACTTGATTCCTTGTTTGATCCCTTGTGATCATTCCAATATATTAAAATAATGCATCGATTCTGGGTAACTAGGGTCGGGGCGTTACAGTTGGAATCAGAGGGAGGTTTATTGCAAATCTTGGAAACTGGATTTAGATAAACTCTAATTAGAGAACATTACCCTAAGATAGCCTTTGAGATTTAGTATAGAAGAACTTCCTAGAATTATGGTAATGTAGAGATTTTGTGAGTATTCCAAGCAATACATCAATGTCTGGATACGATCATTTAGAGGCAGCTTTGGCACATATGTACCTAGGGGTAAAACCCGAAAACAACGCTTTGAGCTAGACTCGAATGAGAACTGGTGCATGAAAATGGGCCTTACTGCACTCTTTGTTACGACACTCCTGGGGGATATACTTAGGATAATTCTAATTTTATTTAAAAACCATTATGAAGGGTTTATGAGTATATACTTCCTCAAAGAAAACATTTTTTATGATTATGGATTGTATCCATAAACTGTTCAATTTATGTTAAGTGTTTTACATGTTTGGAATTATGTATTACGGGTGATAAACTAATATAGTGTATGCCATTGTTTAGAAATGGTGCCTAGTTGAAGAAATGGAAACTATATCAACGCACGTAATCCATATAGGGATTTCCCTCCTAATAAAGATATTTATAGTGGGGATGGTGATGCAACTGGTGCTACTCAGCTTATCACCATACTAGGACAACTCACTCAGGTTATGAATAATAACCTTACCTATATGGATCACCCTGATCCACCACATAGAGGATCAAAGTTAAAACGCTTCATGTGGCAACAACCACCAACATTAAATGGGTCTACAAATCCATTGATAGCTAAGAAATGGATAAGTTTCCTAGAGAAAGTATTTCATGTTTTGGGGTGTAGCGAAATGGAAAAAGTTGTCATGGTAGTTTATCGCCTCACAGGAGATGCAGATCAATGGTGGTCATTGATTCAAAATACAAAGGAAGATGAAGAAGTATCAATTATGGAATGGAGGGATTTGAAATAACTTTTCAATGAAAAATACATTCCTCATGACCATCGAGAGGATTTGGAAAGACAATTTCTGAGTCTGAGGCAAAATGAGGATGAGAATGTTGCAAAATATGAGGCTAACTTTACAATGTTATCAAGGCATACTGCAGATTATATACATAACCCGGGGAGTAATATTGATCGATTATTTGATGGGTTAAAACCTTTTCTTCATCGAGAATTAGTCTCACAATCATTCTCAATGTACGAAGATATAGTCTCATGTGATATCAAGATAGAAAAGGAATTATTTAAATATTATGACAATAATGTAAATCAAGAGAAGAAGAAAATGGTGGAGCAAGGATAGATAAAGGGGGAAAGGGAAAGATGGATTTTCTATTATGTGATAATTATGGGAAGGAACACCCTGGTACTTGCCTAAAAGGTTTCAGAGTCTGTTACAAATGTGGGGAAAAAGGTCACCAGGCTCGTGATTACAAGGGAAAGAAAGAGGATTTTAATGTTGAATGCTACAGTTGCAGAGAAATGGGGAATTATGAAATTTCATGTCCTAAGCACCAAGGAAACATACCTCATAAAAGGCCAATATTGCAAGGTAAAGTATATGATGTTACAGCAGTTGAAGTGGAATAATTAATTTATTTGTCTTTTTGGATTCAAGAATTATATTCTAGTTATAAGAATAATGTGATATATATAAGGATTATACTGTAATACATGTTGTTTTCTTTATTTTTTTAATATGATGAATTTCATCAAATTTTAAGTATGTGATAATAAGAGAAACTTTACTTTGTCGGGGGAATCTAATGTTACAATTGATTTTTGAATTTATAGACATTTAAGTGAGAGTCTAGACAAAGGTATATTGGATAACTTTAAAGGTCAGAATGGATTAAGATGACCTTTTTATAGTATTTTTTATGGTTAAAACATTTTTTAAGATTGTTTTTGGAATATTATAATAATATAGTTTTTGAAAAAAGACAACCTGCATGTCGAGTGATAACCCATCATGTCGGACAAAGCTGCAGGAATCAAACCGACAAGCAATGTGGGATAAGGATTTATCACCTACCACTAGCCTACAGGACGTCCCTGGTTATTACAAAATAGTTTTCTTCATTTAAAATTTATATGTTAATATTTTGAACCATATATGATTAGTATAAATAGAATATTTTTGAGTTCTATTATCTTTTTGAGTGAAAGATAAGTTTGGGGTAGATATTAGTTGAAGGATGAAACTCTACTTGTAAAGTGGGTATATATATATATTTATTTCTCTTATTATACGATGAAATTAATTCTTAATCTTTATGGAAGGGATATTAAAACCAAAAATGTTTTATCTTAATACCTTATGTTTTATTGAACTGATGATATTTTAAATAATCATAGATTGATGGCTTTGAGGCCCTCAATTTTACAATTGTGTGTGATTGATGACCTCAATCACTCCCTATAAATATTTATGTTTTCCTCTAATTACATGCCTATAATTAAAACCAATGTTCTCCTATCCAAAACCCTAATTTGGTGGTGACTTTCTCATTTCCCTTTCCATCTTATTAAAACTAAATTTTATTAAACCTTTTCCGATGTGGGTTTTCCACAAAATTATTTTCTATTTTCAACCTTTTATTTTCAAAGAACAATTTAAAATTGGGAGGATGAAATTATTTTAAGGAGGGTAGAATGTAACACCCCAAGCTTCCATGGTACGTTCCCCTTTGAATAATGCAATAGATTGCATTAACTTCGAGATTCTAACACACCACGACCAATCAAAATAGCCATTATGAATAGTAATACTCTCTTTTTGAAATTTTATAAATTTTATCTTTAAAAATAGACATAATTTTTTGATTCTGAATATCGAAATTATCTTAAAATACTGTTTTGTAATTTTTATGATAACTTTCATATTTTAATGAATAGTGAAAAATACGAAATTTTAACTAAAAACAACTCTTTTGATAGAAATAATTTATATTGTAAAATTATAAATTTGAGTGGTTTTAATATATCATTAGATTATATTTTAATATTTAATATAATATAGGTCATTAGATGTAATTTCACATTTAAAGTTGACGTAAACAAATATCATTATTTTGATAGTTATTATTTCGTAAAAACACTATTTTTCTTTTGACAACAAAAATTAATTTTAAATTAATTTATTCCACTTATTTGTTTTGAATTTAGAAAAATTGATTCCATATTTGGAATCAGGATGTCCAAATTTTATAAATAGGAAAATTTTATTTTTAAACATTTTGAATAATTACATCAGTAAATATTTTATTTACCATAGTTAAAGGGTATATCCGGTAAATAAGGGAAACAAATAATATTTTAATTACCCTAACACGTTTCTTAAACCTATTTGATAAAACATGTCTGACCATGGGCATCCTTGGTTCGATTTTGGGACCCCATGGAGCCACTTGTAAGTGATAATGACACTTTATATAAATTAATTTAAATAAATAACAAAATGACATAAGCATATATCTTTTAGTAAAACAATTTTTACATAGGTTTATATATGTTATCTATTTTACTATAAATATTATTTAGAAAAATAAAAATATTTCCTACATCATGATATATTATTTATAATATTTAGAAATAAAATCAATATATTTATATATGACACAATAATGATGCAATATTTTCCTTATTAATTAAAGAATCAAATAAATGGTATTATAAATGTTAAAATAAATATAATTTGAAAGTTTTGATGCCATAAAAGAATTTTACTGGTTAATATGACATGTTAAAAGTGATTATATAAATTTATTTCGAATTAATAAATTTTTTAGGACTTAAAAAAATATTACTAAATAGTGTCAAAATTGACATAAAAGAGTTTTTAAAACAAATATTATATTATTAATTGATATAATATTTCTAAAAATATAATGTTCTGCCAAAATAATTATTTAATGATAGTTATATCATTAATGAACCACTTGGGGTTCTATTGTCAGTTTATTGTAAGTCTATTAACCATATAAATTTAAAATACAAAGAGACATGGTAGATGTCAAACTATTTAACTAAGAGTTAAATCTAAATGACAAGGTTAATATGGTGACCTAAACCTGTCAAAAACATATTGGTTGAGATAATATAGACCAATACCCACCTTATACTATAAATAAATCTCTTTTGAGAAATTAAAAACCGAAAATTATTTTATTATAAAATAATATTTTATGTTTTCCTAAGGTGCCCCTCACCCATCTTATAAAAGGCCACTTCCCCTTATCTCAAATTCTCACCTTCAAAGCCATTTGGCTCGAGCACACCCTACCCAAATATCCTCACAACATCTCTAAATTCATCTTAGAGGCCTTATTTTGGTCATAAAGCCAGCCTAATGAGACCTTTTGATCAAATCAAAAAGAAGAACCCGAAGAAGAGGTAAATATTTAATCACCTCTTTCAATATCTTTTCTTCTACCACTTACTCTTTATTTGTTGTTTCAATTATAAAATAATAACTATAGTATCTTCTATATACGGTGATGTTATTATAATAATGGTACAAACATATTCAATATCTTATCCCACATATGAATGACAAAGTCATCATACGTGCGTACGTACGGCTTACTATCTCCACATCGTGGTGTAGTTGTTAATGAATACATTATTTTTGGATGGGTATTATAATGATGTATAATTGAGGTAAATAAAAAATATAATATGTTAATCATTTTTTATAGATGATATAACATCTATTTACAAACTATCTTAATGTCAAAATAATGATATTGTCGCTCGTGCGTACGTACGGACTACAGTCTCCACGAACGCGATGAGATTCATTCCCCATCGTAACCATTCAAGACTAATTTTCATGTTATGATTGAAAATAAATTTTAAAGACTTTTAATAATTATGGATTTTAATAAGATACATCCCATCCATAACAATCATGCCTCACATAACAAAACATATAAATGATAACGAACCAGTTAACACCTGTAACGACGATAATAATAAAATATTCTTAACAAAGCATTATTAGAAGATCATATATGATATCATAATTATGTATATTGTTCTTGAATAATTTAATAAAAATTATTTAACTAATATACAGGAGTTTAACCTACCCTTAACCATGTAAAAGTACAAGCTAATGGTTAATTCTACAATCTCTTCATTATTTGAGGTTGTTTATACGTAATTATCTATTGGGACATATTTATCATCCACATCCATGTTTCTTAAAAATGTATTTCAAAACATTTTTACAATTTACTAGACTATGGGTTAAAGTTATTTACACACTTGGTTGACTTTTTATAAATTTTTTTGAAAGGAATATTTCTGTCATTTTCAAAACAAGGTACTTTATGACCATTTTGACAAAATTAAGATAAGATTGATTTTTTAACTTATACAGTGGGTGTGACTATTTTCCTCCGTTATAACATTGTTTAAGCTTCCCTTATACTCTTATAATAATATTTTCAAAATAAATGTTTTCTTTTTATTATGTGACTCTTAAATGATTTCAAAATAGAAAAAGATATTTCTCTCAAATAGTTTTGATTTCTTCTATGTCAACATTCTTTGATAAATTTTACAGTTGTTTGATGTTGATTTATAATGATACAAATCGTCCACATTGTATTTAAGGCTTGGAGATATGTTTGACTGTGGATGAGTTATTTTTATGCCATTCATGGTTTATGGTTAATGTATTGACATTTCATATAAAAGTTTCAATACGAATGTTTATGTTATATTTCAACCTCTTCTTAAGATTAATGTCTTAGACTAGTATGTTCTGGGTGGGGGACTAATAAAAGTAAACCTTTTGGGTAGGGGTCCAGTTACAGCAGACCGTCTAGGTTGGAGTTTAGTTACAGAGGCTCTTAGGGTAGGAGTCTAGTTATATAGGCTCTTCGGGTTGGGGTCCAGTTACATTCAGACCCTAGGTCCTGGCATGAGGCCTTGACATAGAAATTAAAGTTCAGTATTATTCATTACCTCATTATGAAAATAATATTTATGGTTTATGTGGTTATTCTACTAGAAGAATACCCATGACTTTGTTTTATTATGTAATTATTTACTCACCTCATATTTCTGCCATAATGTTATCATGTTAATCATTTGTAAAGTCATGTGTTTTCAATTATTCACTATACCTAATGTTTATGTTATCTTCTGCTATATTTATTACCCTTACTGAGCATTTGAGCTCACCCATTTCTTATGTTTCATTTTCCCAAGATATGAAGAAGTTAGATATGAGTGACTTGTAGAAATAATCTAGGAGTCTTGGATGTTTCTTGTTGAATAAATTAGTGTTGTATTTTCTTTCAATTTGTAAAGTTGAACTTATGTATGTATCATATTTCCAAGACTCCTAAACTGATTTTTCCTTTGGGATGTGATTCTTTGTTTGATCCCTTGTGATCATGAAAATGTATTAAAATAATGCACCGACTCTGGGTAACTGGGGTCGGGGCATTAAATACACACTATTCCAAAAATGGAGAAAGGATTAAAGGCCAAATCCACTATTTTTGAGATATATCCCCAAGATCATATTCCCTAGAACCACATCGACTTGGTTTTATCCCTACCATAATGTTTTTCTTGGAGTATTATATTAACATTACGTATCCAAAATTATGACAAATTTTAATGACATATTATTAACGGAATTCCATTTTGGAACATATTTTGAGAATAAAATGAAAAATTCACAAACATTCCAAGTGATTAAGTGAAAATAATTACTATATAATCATAAATAAATCAACAATAACTAACTCATTGTTGTGAATAAGAAGGGTTTTTAAATTTTATCTACAATATTAATGTTAGTGAAGATATATTCAAGAACTATATCACCTTTTCGAAAGTGATCTCATAGAAAATGGCCTCTAAATTCAATATTCGTTGTGAGAGAGTATTGGATGGGATTTTTAGAAATACTGATCACACTAGTCTTTTTAAACTTGATAGGTAGGGAAGAATAAGTTATTGCAAATTCCAAGAGATTATGTTTCATCCATATAACATGGGTATTGAACTCATGGTGGATATGTATTCTCCTTATACTATAAAAGGAGAAACATAATTTTTCTTCATTCCACTCTAAGAGATGATGTATTATTCTTGCAGATTAAATGTTCCACTATTACTTTTCAAATATAGTATTAATCCTTGAAAATCATCCTTATACAAAAATAATTTTCAAAAGAGGTTTCTTTAGGATAATATTTTCAGAGGTTTTTTAATTCGATTTAAATAATGATAAATTATTTTTAGGGATTTTAAATGTGATTCTTTAGGATTTTATTGTAAATGAGAAAAAAGGTATAAAATACACATGATGTATGGATGGGTCATTTAAAGGAATGTATAATTCTTTTCATGCTTCATTAAATCTTAATATTGACAGATTGATTAGATTCACTGAATGTTAGATTACAAGTTGTACTCATGGGTGTTCTAATTTCTGAAGCATGATCTGTGAAATATTTATTTAAAAATTAATTGTTGTATTTAATTTTATTTAAAAAGATTGCGTGTATGATCCAAAATCTTCTTAAGGTATTATTTTGTTTATGTTTTGTTTTGATCTCTCCTTGTGGCTAGATAAGTTTATACTATGTTCAGGTGGGGGCTCGGGGGTGCCTCAGGGTTCTCGGTGTGCAAAGAGGAGAGAAATAAGGACAATCTTTGCAAGGTGCGCGGTCTACACACGGTAAGGGAAACTATGCGGGTAAACCGTACTGATCAACCATTCTCAGGCAGTAGCCTTTGCATGGTCATTGCACGGTTAGGGAAAACCACCTGGGATCCCCAGGAAATCATGCGGGATAGCCCCTCGTGGAAAGTATCTATCACATAGTTTGTTCATGGTTTTGAAAACCGTGTGGGTAAACCATGCGGCCCAGAAAAGTTGGAATATGTTACAAAAATTCCACCCCATGATTTTAATACCCAACTCGGGTTTTCCACCTCTTTCTCCCTTGGAACCTTAGGAACGAACCAAAGATCCCATGATCTCTCAAGGATGGATCTCCATTGATTCTTGGGAGTTTTGAGTGCTGTAAAGTGTGGATTAAAGATTTGGGTATGCCCCATCCTCCTCTTCATTGTCATTATAGTTTAGGGTTTGTATCTTCCTCCCTTCTCCATCTGAAACACTAAAACTCTCATTTTCAGATGAGATCTAGGATGAGGATTCAAGGGGTGATTGAATCCAAATCCAAGGCCATGATTAAGATGGAGTTCATCAACTTATTTATGGTAGGTGGTCTAAAAGTATTATCCCATAGTTTTATTTTAGATTTGTGAATGGAATCTTTTGTTCATCGATTTCCCTAATTATGTTCTTGGGTCCTTTGGTGTTTTTGATAAATAATGGAGTTTATTTGTCCAATTGAAACCCTCACGATCCCCGTGGGATGCGTATAGGAGGACTTGACCATTTTAGGACCACCCATGGGGTGTGCTGGAAAACCCCGACTTAGAGTGTGGTAGGGTTAAGTGATAGTATGCCAAATACTAACGAGGAAACCATATAGAAGATGTCCTAATTGTGGATTAAGTTACAAATTAAATAATGATAAATATTCCTAGGGTAATTAAGTCATATGGTGTTATTGGAATGACATGAAAATTGGTAATTGGGTTGAAATAGTTTATGTCGATTATTTCATGAATTTTGGTTAGAAATGCCTAAGGGGATTAGGGCACATGAAATTGTGAAATTAAAATTGGGTAATGGAATGCGAAATGGGGAATGTGTTAAAGATATGTAATAAAGGAATGGATAAATTTTTGGAATGGGGTAATTCATGAGAATTAGGTGGTACACCTAAATTGTTGAATGCAATAAAGGGATTGTGTTATGTGATATGAGAAATGTACTAGAACTTCATAAGTGGGTAAATTCTTGTGAAATGGAAAATGGGATAAATGGTCTAAGGAATTGTAAATAATGAATTTGGCTAAGGAATAGGGGTTGTTTAATACACCTAATGGGTTAAGGCATGGGAATGGGAATTTGGCTTAATAGACATGAATTGTAATCAGAAAATGTGTTAATGGGATATGGTATAGTACTAATTCCAATATTGTTTCTATGAATTGTGAATGATGACTTCTAATGACATTGTTTATGTTATGTTGTGTTATGTTATGATTATGGTGATTGATAAATAATCATGTTCACATAGTTTGGTAGAGTGCATTATTGATTTGAGGTTCTAATTCCACTGTCCAAGTTAGACTGAGGCTCTAAACTCCACCCCAAAATGCATGGGGTATGGAAGGGGACATATGCTCTATTCCCTAACAGTTTCATTCCACCCGGACTGAGGATTTGAGGTGAGTATAATGTTTTCATGGGAAATGTGGATCCCTATGGAGATATGGAATTGATTTTTTTCCTAGTGCATTGTGTTTAATTTCTTTAATCCTTTGTGTACATGATAATTATGCCTAACCCATGGAACATGTGATCAATATGGATTATATAATGAAGATGGTATAATAAATGGAATTGGGATAAATGATAGTAATTAATTAAATTAACCTTTTTAATTAATGGAACCCGAACTATCCCTAGCTTTCTTACAATTATTTTATACTTTAGTGCACTATCTATTAGACTGGATATTTTTTAGACACCCTTGGTGGTGGCCTACTGAGTTTTGTACTCACACCCTCCTCGGGCCGCTGTTGGGTACCTGAGAAGATATCTTGGTTATAGGTCAGGACTAGGGAATATGACCTACACTAAGATGTTAAGTTGGGCTCAGGATGTAAATGGGGAAGGATTCGAACCAAGGTTCGAGACCTATTTGGAGTTTTGGTTGTTTGTTTTATTCTGGGTTTCATTTACTTGCACTACTAGTATGGCTTGACATTTTTTATTTGATTGGTGTTTTTACCCTATTGATAAATGTTTGGTAATGAATGTAAATTTTTTGTTTCGTACTATTTACGTTATTTTTAATGTGATTTGGTCATGGATTACTCTATTAAAGAGGGTATAGTCTCCCCATGTGGCTTATTAGACCCTCGTCGCTAGTCATCAACCTCTGGAATACGGGGACGTGCGCTTGAGGTCTTTTGACGACCTGGCCTGGGCGCCTGTTTAGTGGATTTTGGTTCAGGGATGTTACAAAGTGGAATCAAATGAGTTCTGTTCTCTTCTTACTATTTGGGGATGTTATAAAGGAGACTAGGATTCATTGTGCCTTGGTAATGAGATCATTCTTGGGAGTATCTAACCCATGTACAAGGGAAAACCCAATTCCCCGTGGGTGGGAATCATTGTTCTTGATATGCGTTGTTACATTTGGATGATATTTCACCATTGGGTGATGCACATATGTTATGATTTGACTAATTTATGATACTTCTCTCATTTCTGGAATGGCATGGCGGTGTTCATTCGTGCATAATTTAGGAACCTAAGGATATATGTGGCATGCATCAGTATAGGCACACACATGAGATGGGTGTGTGGGGCATAGAGAGTGGAATCCATTTTACTTGATAAATATGAAGAAAATGATGCTTAATAATGGTAGTAAAAGTTTTTTATTGAAAATAACACAAATGAATAGTTATTAAATATCATGTATATAGAAATTTTGTAACCAAGTTAATGTTTTGGGTTATGATAAATTGTAATGGTTGTTTTGGTGTCAAAAAAGTGTTGCATAATGATTGTAAAATTTTAAACGAAATTTTCTTAATGAAAGGTGTAAATGAGTTAAAATGATGAATTTAACAAGATTTGAAATGGGAAATGTGATTGAGGGGAAGGTATTATGTCATAAAATAAGAATGGGATTGAAGAGGTGTTGTAAAAAGACTTGTGATTATGTAAAGTTTTTACCCCCATGTTGACAATGACCCACAGTAGGTATGGTGGAGGGTAGTTCTCAAAGTGTGATGTTGACCGTTGGGTTAGAGTATGAAGAATGGTTTGTTTAAGGATGATTGTGTGGGATCCTTCCATTTGTGGTTAAATAATGTTGGTCATTATTCAAAGTGTCGAGTGAATGAAAATTTTGGAATGAGAATGCTTGGGTTCAAAGGTGGGTATCCTAGGTGTTTTCAGTTTGACCCTTGTATGCATGGGTTGGGGTAGTGAGAGTTCCCTAGTTGAGACATTGGTATTGGATTGTGAGGTGTTTCCTATTATGATATGGCCTTTTTGGTGTGTTTAGGGAACCCTTGGTAGGGTTGTGTCCTTTTGGTTGTGAGGAATTGGTCGGTCATGTGAGTGAGAGAAATCTCATGGTTTGTGACCATACAGAGTACATGCCAGACCGTAAGAATGGTGCCACGGTCTTGGTGAACATGTGAGTAGAGACCATGTGAGTTGTGTATCGAATCTTTGAGAAGATGTTTAGCCTGTAGTTATGATGAATTTGTACACCTTTGGTGTGGAACCTAGTGCATATTCTTGTTTGGTACGCTATCAATAGTGTACGTCAGAATGGAATTGAGGGTTCCATTCACGCCCATTAATTTGTTCATATCATCATAAGTGTGGTTTGGAGTGAGGGACAATGGATTTCTTGGGTTGTTTCTCCAGTCTAGGGAGATGGTATCATTCATCCTTCATGGTGACCTATGAGAGAGGTCAGACGTAGTCTCTAGTGCCTTTGTGTGTGTCTCACACATGTATATATTTGGACTTGATAGTGGGACTCCGAGTGTTCTATGGTGGAGGATTGGCCTTGAGGGCAATGTGGGAAGGTTGATGCTATAGTAGTTCCCAGTTCTATCATAAGGGTTCCCTAGTGTTTGTTATAAGAGGTATGATTGTTTTGAAGGGTTTTATCACATGAATGCCTGACTCACATGTTTGGGATAGGATTAATGGAGGTTTGAAAGTTTTTATGAACAGAAAAGACATTGGTGGATAAATTGTGGTTATATACTTTCTCTCTATGGTTACACCTTATTATTTGTGGTCACGTAGATGAAATTGTTAGTAGGAATGGATTGGTGATTGGGTGAGGTGGAGAGGCCACCTTAAGGCTGATGAGACTGGATAACCAATAGACATGGTTAGGAAAGTAATCTGGTGATGGGTTAAATTCCAATTAAGTTTTTTTTGTGAGAGTGTTGGTTTGATTAATGTGGAAAACTATTTTCTTCAATTGATATCTGTCGGGGATGCATCAGAAGAACTTGAGTAGTGTGGTGGAAATAATGCCACATGAAATGTTGGTTTACCGCTGTTGGTGATTTGGTTATGGAGCGTTGGATAAACATGGTCGGAAATATTACCTGGGTGGAGGGGTTAAGTATTGGTGTGATGCGTTCAATAGGGAGGCATGAAATACGTGGCAGGTCATCGTGTCCCATAGTTCAACATAAAAACCGATTAGTTGGCGGTGGTGTTCTTCAACATCCTCTTAGCATACATCAGCTAGTGACGAGCAATCCCAACATATTGACATCATCCCAGGTACATTGAGAAGCTATGGCTCACATCAATAGATAGGAAGGTGTTTGGTTGGATTAGGGACATTATGAAATTATACTCATGGAAATGGTATATTTGGAGCTTGATGGTTGAATGTACCCCCTCGATTTCATGGGGTTCATCTTGTGTTTGAGTTTAAGAAGTGGTAGTTTGATCTCCTCTTGAGAGTAGTGGTAACAACACTCTTAAGGTGGGGAGTGATATGTCAGTTATAGATGTGTAGAAGAGAACATTGAGTCGATGTAGTAGCACCATGATTCCAATGAGTAACATGTATGGTGCTTGTTAGGTCCCACATGTAGGGGATATGGTACTTGGATGTGGTGAAAAAATGAGCCAAGTGTTGGCTTGATCTCAGGGTGGTTCTATGTGAAGCTTGTGAGGTTTTTGCTGAGTCAATGGAGGGTGTGATTGGATATGAAAATTGGTTGTGTAAAGGGATATTTGGGGTCCTATAACTCTAATGATAATTGGGGTTATACTTGGATAATTTTCCCGTGTGTGGTTTTGTAACATCGTGAAGTTGAGTGAACCTTTTCCATGTGATGTGGTGACATTCCAAGGGTGAAACAGATGACAATATAGAGGGTGGTAGTGTCGTTATGATGGAATTCATCTAAAATTCAGGATATGAACTTATTGGGTGCTATGAATGACAATTATAGACTTAAATTCGGTAAGCACCATGTGAAGGTGAAAAGGGGGTAGCATATCATCATTGGAAGGAGGGTGTTCGGGGGAAAGCCAGTCAAAGGTGGTCCATCATAAGATGGTAAAAATGATTGTGTGAGGTGAGAGTGACCCACCATCAGGTTTATGTTGTAGCAGAATGTGCCTTTCGAAACGAAGTTGTACCTGAGTGAGGTCAGGATGATCTAGTCCTTGAATGGATAGCATAGGGTTGTCTTCCCAATGGTTGTGACAGTGATAATGGATGCGAAGGCAAGGTAATGATCCAATTGAGGTTTGGGCATAGTGAGTTGGAACATGTTATACAATGGGAATGTTGGGTTGAGTTCTAGTGGTTCTTTGTTGATGGAGGAGCTTCCATGTAATTGGAAATGGTGGAGATAACCATGACGAATAAATTGTTGGTTGAAGATGTCATTAGAGATTCGGGTTGGAAGGACTCGAGTGGTCACCGTTCATGTGTGTTACCCTAGATAGAAAGCCTTATGACATGGTCAGTTGGTTGAGTATCTGAGAGTTTTGGGTGGCGTTTGAATGTGTAGTTGTGGAATGAAATATTCAAGAAATGTGGTTGGAAGGGTCGTGTGTTTTCCTCCAAGTGATACCGGGTTTGATCAAAGTTAGAGTTGACTGAACAGAAACATGACAAGTGATTTGGGTTATGAGTTGTGTAGAGGATCGGGAAAATCAAGTGTGATTGGTTCCTCCATAATGTTGTCATGATATTTGTTACGTTTCTGTGTCTTGTGAGTTGGGTATTTTCACTTAAGATTCCCCCATTAAGTTCTCGTGATGATAATGGTTGGCATGGATGCTTCCTTGAAGTTCTTTTCTGTTTCATGTTATGGGTTGTGGTGAAGAATCCCTGAGGGGAAGGTCTCTTCCCTTGGTCTGTGTACAGTGGCCTTGTGATGTGAAACCAGAAAATTGAAAAGTGGAAATGGATAGGAAATACTAGTGGAATGTCCTCTAGTTTTGAATGCATAGTGATGATTGGAAGAGATGCTCGAGGATGAACCGTTATAAGGTGAGGAGGTTGTAAGATCCTAGATCATATTAAGGTATGATTTTGTTTATATTTGGTTTTAGTCTCTTTTTGTTTCTCGATAAGTGTTTCCCAAGTTCTTGTGGGGGTTCGGCGGTGCCCTGGGGGCCTCAGGGCGTGAAGAGTTTAACAATCATGCCAAGCAGTGCAAGGCGCCTAGTCTGCGCATGGTTAGGGGAAACTGTTTAGGTAAACTGTGCGGACCGGACATCCTCAGATAGTAGCCTTCACACGGTCTACATACAGTTAGGGAAAACCGTGCAGGATCCCAAAAAACTATTCAGGATGGCCCCTCGGGGATAGTAGATGTCGCACGGTTTGCACACGGTTTGGAAAACTGTGCAAGTAAATTGTGCGGCACCGAAAAGTTGGAAAAAATTAAAAAAATTCCACCCCGTGATTTTTAGACCCAACTCAGGTTTTTCCTCTGGTTTCTCCCATGGAACAATAGGAACGAACCAAAACACCCAATAGATCTCAAGGGGTGATATCCTTCTATTTTTGGGCATTCTGAGTGTCGTCAAATGTGGATTGAAGATTCGGGTAAGCCTAATCCTCCTCTTTCTTCACTTATTAGTTTAGGCTTTGTATCTTCCTCTCTTCTCCATCTGAAACACAAAAACCCTCATTTTTGGATGAGATCTAGGTTTAGGATTCAATGGGTGTTTTAATTAGGATCCAAGGCAACGATTAGGAGTGTGTTCATCAATAGATTCTAGGTATTTGGTCTACAAGTATTATCCCATAGTGTTATTTTAGATTTTTTCATGGAAGCTTGTGTTATTCGTTTTCCCTAATTGTGTTCTTGGATTCATTGGGGTTTTTTATAAAAAGGGGAGTTTATGTGACCAATTGAAACCCTTAGGATCCCCATGGAATGCATAGAGGAGGACCTGACTATTCTAGGGGCACCCATGGGGTGCTCAGGCAAACCCAGACCAAGAGTGTGGTAAGGTTAAGTAATGGGTTACCAAATACTAATGAGGAACCCATGTAGAATATTTCCTAATGGTTGGTTAAGTTAAAAATGGAATAATGATAAATATGACTAGGGTAGTAAAGGCATAAGGTGTAGTTGGAATGAAAAGAAAATGGGTAATTGGGTTGAAAGAGTTTATGTCAATTGTTTTAAGATTTTTGGTTAGAAATCCCTAAGGGGATTATGGCATATTAAATGGTGAACTTTGAATTGGGTAATGGAATGGAAAATGGGGCATGTGTTAATGAGATTTAATAAGGGAATGGATGAATTTGTTGAATGAGTTAATGCATGAGAATTGTGTGGTACACCTAAATGGTTGAATGCAATAAAGGGATTTTGTTATGTGATATGAGGATTGTATTGTAAATGCATAAGTGGGTAAATGCTTGTGAAATGGTAAATGTGTATAATGGTCTAATGAATGGTAAATGATGAATTTGGTGAAGGAATAGGGGTTGTTGAATACACCTAATTGGTTAAGGCATGAGAATGGGAATTTGGAAAAATAGATATGAATTGTAATTGGAAAATGTGTTAATGGGTTATGTCAGAGTATTAATTCCAATATTGATGCTATGAATTATGAATGGTGATTTCCAATGACATTGGTTATGTTGTTTTGTGTTATGATATGGTTGTGGTGATTGAAAAATAAGCATGTGAACATGTATTGGTAGAGTGGGGTATTCAATTGAGGTTCTATGCCCATGGGTCAAGTTAGACTGAGGCTCTAAACTCCATCCCAAAATTAATGGGTTAGGGAATGGGTTGGAGGCTCTATTCCTACTAACAGTTCCATTCCACATGGATTGAGGTTTCGAGGTGTAGATAATGTGTTGATGTGATATTTGGATCCCTAGTGAGATAAGGAATTTATTTTTTTCCCCTATGAATTTTCTTTGATTGTCTTATACCCTTATGCAGATGATAATTATTCATATCCCTTGGAACATGTGATCAATATGGATTACCTAATAAAGATGCTATAAGAAATGAAATTGGGATAAATTCTAGTCATGAATTAAATGAACCTAGTTAATTAATGGAATCTAAATTTTCCCTTTCTTACTTACCATTATTTTATACTTGTAAGAACTATCTATTAGACTATGTATTTTGAAGACACCATTAGTGGTGGCCTACTGAGTTTTGTACTCACACTCTGCTCGGGCCGCCATTGGGTACCCAGGAATATATTATGGTAACAGGTCAGGACAAGGGTAGAGGCCCCACTCAAAGAGGTTAAGTTGGTCTTGAGATGTACATAGATAAAGATCCATACTAAGATCCGGGACCCATTGGGAGTTTTGGCTGTTTGATTTATTTTGTGTTTCTTTCACTTGCACTACTAATATGGCTTGACATTTTTTTATTTGATTAGTGTAGGTACCCTTCTGGGAAACGTTTGGTTATGCATTTTTATTGGTTGTTTAGTACTATTTCCGTTATTTTTATTGTGATATACTTTGGATTACTATGGTTAAGAGGGTATAGTCTCCCCATGTGGCTTATTATACCCTCGTCGCTAGTCGGCAACCTCTAGCGTATGGGGAGGTGCACTTGAGGTCATGTGATGACCCGACATGGGGTAGTGATATAGTGGGTTCCAAGTTGGGGATGTTATATTACATCTAAATTTTAGTAGATTTTCAACAAAGGGATAATTTCTGTTCTCCCATAAAATTGATTTCAAACAATTTAATAATTAAATCAGAAAATCCACTACAAATATCTTCTTTAGTTTAGATGAAAATAAAATCATCAACATAAATTTTAATGAATAATAAATCTTTTGAAAAATATTTTTTAAAAAAATACTGGATTAAGATTTTCATATTTTGAAATAATTTGATAGAAAAAATATTTAACCTCTCAAAGAAATCATTAGGGAACTTTTTTTAAGTATGTAGACATTTTGTAAACATGAAAATATAATTAGAAAATTCATGATTTTAAAAATAGAATCGTCAGCAAAAAAAATATTTTTTAAAGTAAAACTATTTAGAAAATAACTTTTTACATTGTAGAAACCCAAATCTTAATGTATATAGATATTACATTACTTTTTAGGAATACTTAATAATGACAAGAACAGACTCCCAAAGACTATATTATTTTAGTGTCCTTGGACACTCGGAACATAATCTTCTAATCATGTTGAATGTTCTTCAACATCTCCCATAAAGATCTTCCCCATTTCGTTTAATACCTAAAACCTTATTTATATCCTGTGGAAAAGAAAATATAAAAAGGGTGAGCTCAAATGCTCACTAAGGGAAAACATGGTAAACATAAAACAAACCATAAACATTTGTACGTAAAAACATGAACATGACATAAAACTTAGCAGTACATAAGGAATAGATCCTAAAAAACATTAATCATGATAAAATGGCGTGGGAATAAAACATGTATTTGTGGAAAACCATTAAGCACATGATATGATTTCCATAGTAGCCAAGAAATTACTGCCAAGACCAACATAGTGGATAAAGTCCATTACTGAACCAGGTTTACTTTCCGTTCTATCCCTGTATTACTGAACTGGATTTTCTTTCCGTTCTAGCCATGTCTTTCTCATGAGATATAAATCTTTATAAAATTCATTGGAGGGAGATATAGGTCCCACCCATCTCATAATGAAACCATTCTTATGTGTGCCACAAAATCATAAATCATACATAATATCATAACCCATGTAATGAAAATGGAATTCTTAAACATCATTTCATCATAACATAATCCATATAAGATAAAAGTAATTCATAAAAATAATTCCATCAAAACATAATCAAGTCAATTAAATAATAGGGATAGAAATATAACCCTATATCATCTTCGAGGGAAAATAATTTTGATAAAACACTTGAACTCAGATCTTGAGGAAAATATCCTTTCTTCTTCAAAAGCAATTTCTTTTCCCAAAATGACATGAAATTTTAAAATAAAGGAATTTTTTTTGAAAATAATTATGAAATTGTTCTTATGAATATTCATGGAAATAAGGAGTTATGAAACCGTAAAAATCTGTTCATTCTATATAAGTTAAAAAACATTTTTCTCGTACTTTTGTCGGAAAAGTCAAAAAGTACCTCGTATGGTAAAAGTAAGATTCCTTCCAAACCATGGAGTAAAAGACAACAAAGGGTAAACATGAATTTAAATATACATGGAATACTATTAAACATTTTCTAAAAACATTTTTATAAAACATGGACTTGGATGATAAATATAACCCCATTAAATACTTATGAATAAACAATCTCAGATAAGAACAAGATTGGAATAATTATCCCTTACCTTGGGTCTGATATGGTTCATTTGTATCAGACACTCTGGTATTGTGGGTCTAAACATATTACTAACTTTTAATAGAACCAAAATTATATTTATGATATCATATATTATTCACTTACAACTTTATATTAACCGTTCATTTGTCAATTCCATGTTAATACATCGTTTTGGGTAAAATCATTTCATTTGTCATAGATGTTTTGATTTGTAATTATTCATATGACTACGTAGATCATGATTACATACTTCTATAATGTAAAAAATTATTTATATATAATATATATTCAGAATATAAATATATATAATTGATCGATAAATGAAATTAAATACACCGTTCATGGAGACGGTAGACCGTATGTACGAATGAACGCTATTTTCGTTTCCTTATTAAATTGAATGGATGTAAGTAAATAACGTATAGAAAAATACAGTATCATTATTCTGTCATATATCTCATTATTATTCATTATATATACATTATAATCATTCTTGAATTGTTAACATGGAGAATGACTGTCATCGCGTCGTGGAGACGGTAATCCGTATGTACGCATGAGCAATGATATTGTTCCAATAGTTATTGAATGGAATTGGAGTGGATGATAGAATATATCAGAATTATTATCATGTTATAATAATCATATATAGTTTTTAATTACACCCTTATACCCATCCATGTAAGGTGGTGGAGGAAAAATAGATTACACCACGACGTGGAGACGATATTTCGTACGTACGCACGAGTGGTGATTACATTTTCCGTAGGATGGATAGAAGGTGAAATAGGGTTGTTTCATATTAATAATATCATTTCAGTATATAAGTAATAATTATGTTATTAATTTATAATGAAACAACTAAATAAGAGTAAGTAGAAGAAGAACGAAACTTGAAAGAAATGATAGAAGAGATTACCTCTTCCTCAACGTGCCTCTTTTAAACTTTCTCTTAGGGAACTAGAGTTAGTCTTTTGAGAAGACCAAAACCTATATGATATAACTAGAGAAGTTTATAAGAGTAATTGGTAGGGGTTGGCCAAGCTTGAAGGCTCAAAATTGTGTAAAGAGGAGAGGGAGGATGTTCTCTTTTATGAGGGAGGAGAGGGGCACCTTTGAAAACCTAAAAATATTAATTTAATATAAATTCAAAACCCACTAAAAAACCTCCAAAAATGACTCAATGAGAATATGAGATGAGATAGGGTTGTAATATCATCAACCAATAAAATTTATATATGTTTTGAGTTTATTTTAAACCTTATAATTTTGATTTATTCTTATTTAATCTATTTAATTTTATTCATGGTAATAATATTCTAATTTTTAAATTCTTATAAATACTTACTTATGTGTTGTGAATCTTACATAATTAGATACATTATTACATTTTATAACATATAATTTTTAATTTTTAATTTTTAAATATTTTTTTTGATTTTTGAACAAATTAATAATATGTTATTTTTATAAAATATCAATAGTGTCAACTTTGACACTATTCAATTATTTGAATTTAAATAAACTCCAAATAGAAGATATATTAGATCAAAATATTTAATAGATTCATAACATGTCATATTCATATATAAATTTCGTTTATCACATTAAATAATTCATATAATATTTATTTTAATATTTTTAAAACCATTTATTTGATATTTCTCTTAACAAAATAATTACTACAACATTTTTGTATAATTATTTAATATGCTTATCTGTTTCATAAAAATAAAAAATAAAATCCTATGATGAATATAAATCTATTACCTTTCATAATAATTTTTTTACTCGAATTTAGCATCTTAAAATCCAAACATTTAAATTTTTATATTTATTATGTTTTGAAGGTGACAACTTTGATATTCTTAAAAAGTAAAATAATATAAATGTCATAATCGATTTTATAAGGCTCCAAATGGTCATAAATTCGTCATTTGGATTATTATGGTTTATAGTTACACGAACAGTAAGTTTTGGTTAGGTATTTAGGCCTTTTATGGGTATTTTAGTTTAATAAAAACAATATTATTGATTTTTCACTAAATGAATAATTTATGCATCATTAATGTATAAGTTACTGAGGTAATTATATATTTCCTAAAAATAAAAAAAAATTACCATGATAAATAAAATCATTTTATATTTCAAATGAGTATTTATAACCTAATTTATATTCATTATAACCTTATATTAAAAATACTTTTAGTATTAAAGTTTAACTGAGACATATTTCACTTTCCTTTAAATAAAATAAACTAAAGGTCTTAGTCACATCCAAGTAGGTTCTAATGGATTTTATTTAGACCCAAATATGTCCTAGGACAAAATATAATCATCCAATTATATTAAGACATGCTTTCGGGTAATTTTATAATTTAATATTCACCCTTTATTACCCGATTTACCTTTAACTATGGCAAATAAAATTTACCGTAGTTACTATTCATAGTTCCAAAAAATAAAAAATTGACTATTAACATAATTTGTACCTACTGATTCCAAATATGGAATCCATTTTTCCAAATTCAATTCACAAAATTTTCATAAATTAATTTAAAAATATCTCGTTGTTAAGAAAACAAGTTTTAAAAGTTAAAACATTGCAAAAGATTGAAATGATTTTACCTAAGAATTCAATGTAAAATCAATGCTAATGACATGAATTATATTAAATGGTAAAAATATATTCTATTTATACTTTTAAACCATTCAATATTATAATTTAACCATATGAATTATTACGATGAAAAAAGATTTTTTTTAATTAAAATATAGCGTGTTTTTACTATTCATTAAGATATAAAAGTTATCAGAATAATATGAAAAATTTATCCAAAGTAAATTTGAATATCCTAATTCCAAAGAAGAATTTTATTTTGTAAAATTGAACTTATGAACATGTCAAAAACTAGATTTAAAGTGGGTGCACCATCAAAAGGCGGCAAAACTGCATTTTTTTAAAAACACTTATTTTACCCGAAAATTTTATTTTGTTCTCATACCATGTTCTAGAAAATGTGTAACATGAATAATAATATTATAAAATTCAAAATTTAGTTAATACTTTTCATAACGTCTAGTTCATAATAATATTATTACCATATATCATTGTTTAGTGAAACCCGGTATTGTGTACAACACACGCTATCGGGGAAGGTCGTGATTGCGTGTAATGCAAGCCATGTCAGGGTTGTGTATAGTGGAAGACTCTTTTTTTCATATAACATAATCAAACCATATTTAATTTATAAATAGAATATATATACACACACTCAATGTTGTGTATAATAACTACAATCAAACAAACATGAAATTGTGTGTAACACAATCCAAGAATAGTGTTGCGTATACTGCAAGCTAATACAGTGTTTTGTATAGTACAAGATAATCTTGGGGTAGTGTACAATAGAATACATCAAAGAAATTAAAAATAATACATCTCATAAAATCTCCAGGTGTTACATTCTACCCCCTTAAAATGAATTTCTCCCTCGAAATTCATCGAGGATATAAATGTTTTTCTACTTGATAGTTTCTTTTATAGAAACCCACATCGTAAAATGGAAAACTAAAACATAATTTTAAAAATTAAAGTAAGACACGTAACAGTTACCTGGATTAACTCATCATTGGGTTTCCACATAAGAGAACATAGGTGGAAATGTGGATATGGAAGAGAAAACTGACCATGCCGTTCTGATGAAGAGTGGTAGAGAACATGGCTATGGAAAGTCCAACAATCACAAATCCATAAATTTGTGATGATCTAAGGTACCATCTGATTCTTTAGATATGAGGGCACTGGGACAACATTTTTGGTTTTCAAGATAATTTCCCTAATGTTGAATTTTTTTTGAAAAAAATTCGTACTTGATTTTTGTACAATATCACCATTGATCATTCCTTGATCAATTTCCACTTCAAGTCATAATGAAATGAAGTTGAATTTTTCATTCAAGAAGTGTTAGCAGATCATGCGACAGAATGATAGGTCACTCCATCTGTCTCAAACATAAGTTTAGAAAAAATTATATACATAAGTCAATCTTATGGTGAGATTAATCGTATACAGTTCTAAAAATGAACTTATAATACATCTATCATAACAGTTAATAAAATAAAACTAGTTTCTACTAACCAGGGACATCATGCTGGCCAGGGGTAGGCGATAAAGGCATGTTGCACTTCCGTTGTGGATTCGATTCCCACAACCTTGTCTGACGTGACAGGTTGTCGCCCGTCCTGCAGGTATTCCATTTTCTAAAACTTCACCTTTATAACATTCCAGAAATAATATCAAAAAAAGGTTCTAGTATTAAAAAATACTGTCTGATTTCCAACATAATCCATTCCAATCTTTAGACTTATCCAAAATACATATGTCCAATCTCATAGTATAAAGAAAATGATTATTGTAAAGTTCACATAACAAGAACGTGAATATTATCATTTATCCCAGATACATGTTGTTGATTGCATTCCAAACATGTGAATACCTTAATCATGTACTCTCTTGAAACATAAATTACCATCGAACCATAGTGAAAACATGAATTCTACCAAAATCTAACTCTTTCCACATACCAAAATCCCAAAAATTCTATATACTCAAACGATGATATCACTTTCTCCTTATATTAGTCATGAGATCCTTAATATTATCAAACATCTCATTATATCCTTATCCCTTCATTATGAACATATCATATAATTTCCAAAAAAATATTTGAATAACCTTTCATGGTTACCGGTACCATTCAACGTACACATTCAAATACTCAAGGAAAAACAATAGTGTAAGAATCCTTATATTTTTCATTATTCCATAGAACCACACATTATTCTTGATAAACATGCAATAATTCCACTACCTTATTAAACCATTGACTGAGATTCGTCATTTTATTCCTCAACACATCTTTCATGTAATATATCATTTTTAGTCTCTTCATCATCAACAACAGAAATACTACCCATATGACCATGCTGATTCGCTTCAGGAGATTTTCCTTTAGGGAATCTATTTTCATAATGCCCGTACATTCCACATTTAAAACATTTATCTGTTGTTGGGGTCATAGAAATACCCTTATCCTTGTCCATCGTGTTAATTGATCCTTTTTGTTTGCAATTTCTAGCGTTGTTTCCTTCTTTTCCACACCCAAATCATCTTCCAGTTCCTGTGAAACATTCTTTTTTGATGCCCCTTCCCACATGATTTACATGAGGGAAATTGAAATCTCTTTCCTCTATGATCATCATGAAACTCCATCTTTCTCTTATTAGCTGAGTCTGGAAACTTACCAAAGTTGAGATTATTGATTATATTACGAGATTGCTTATTAGGAATAATAATGATGTTTGGACATCCAAATACCATTTCATTTGGATTCTCATGACTAATATCATTCCATTGTCCATCATATTCTCCATTAACATGAATCCTCATATTTCTTGTGATTTCTTAAAACCAAAAAAGAATAGTATGAGAGGAAAAACTAGTACTAGAAAAACAACATAATCATGGGGGAGTAATTTCAATCTCTAACATCGTAGGTTTAATTCTATGATCATTACCGTAGTTATAGTACTATAACCTATTGTTATACTTAACCTTAGGGAAATCCTTTTACATACCTTAGAAATATATCTAGGGATCTCACTAAAGTTTTCGCATCCTAGTTTCCAAAGGTTAACTAATCCTTGGATTTGATACAAACTCTGGAGACCCAAAGCTCAACGTACATAGAAATTACATTACTTTTAAGGAATACTTAATACATTACAATAATAGATTCCCAAAGACCGTATTAGTTTAGTGTATTTAGAAACTCAGAACATAATGTTCTAATCATGTTGAAGGATATTCAACATCTCCCATAAAGATCTTCCCAATTTTTTTCTTACCTAAAACCATTCTTTATATCCTGGGGAAAATAAAACATAAAAAGGGTGAGCTCAAATGCTGAGTATGGGTAAACAAGGTGAACATAAAACAAACTATAAACATTTTTAAGTTAAAACATGAACATGACAGAAAACATAGCAGTGAATAAGGCATAGATCATTAAATAACTTTAATCATGATAAAATGGCATGTGAATAAAACATGTAATTGTTTCAAACCATTAATCACAAGATATGATTTCCACAGTAGCCAAGTCATTGTTTCCAAGACCATCATAGTGGACAAAGTCCATTACTGAACCGGGTTTACTTGTCGTTCCATCCCTGTATTACTAAGCCGGATTTGCTTGTTGTTACATCCATGTCTATCTCATGGGATATAAATATTTATCCAATGAATTGGAGGGAGATATAGCTCCCACACATCTCATAATTTAACCATTCTTATGTGTTCCAAAAAATCATAAATCATACATCATATCATAACCCTTGTAATAAAAATGTGATTCTTAAACATCATTCCATCATAAAATAATCCATATAAGATAAAAGGACTTCATAAAAATAATTCCATCAAAACATAATCAAATCAATGTAATAATAGGGATATAAACCTAACCCTATATCATCTTAAATGGAAAATAATTTTGATAAAACACTTGAACTCAGTTCTTGAGGAAAATATCCATTCTTCTTCAAAAGCATTTTCTTTTCCCAAAATGACATGCAATTTTAAAAGAAATGATTTTTTTTGAAAATAATCATGAAATCATGCATTGGAATCTTCATGGAAATAAGTCATTATGAAACCGTTAAATTTTTTTCATGCCGTAGAAGTTATGAAAAATTTCTCGTACTTTTGCAGAAAAGTCAAAAAGTACCTCGTATAGTAAAAGTAAGATTCCTTCCAAACCATGGACTAAAAGACAACAAAGGTTAAAAATTACATTAAACATACATGGTAGAATAATAAATATTTTATAAAAACATTTTTATAAAACATGTACTTGGATGATAAATATAACCCCAGTAAATACTTACAAATAAACAATCTCAGATAAGAACGAGATTTGAATAATTATCTCTTACCTTAGGTCTGATATGCTTCGTATGTATTCGAACCTCCTGTATAGTGGGTTTAAACATATTATTAACTTGTAACAGAACCATAATAATATTTATGATATCATATATGATTCACTTATAACATTATATTACCCGTTCATTTGTAAATTCCATGTTAATGCATCATTTTGGGTAAAATAATTTCATTTTCCATTCGTGTTATGAATTGAAATTATTCATATGATTAGTTAGATAATGATTACTTATTTTCAGAATGCTAAAATATGATTTATATATAATATATATTCATAGTATATATATATATATATATATATATAATAGATCGATAAATAGAATGAAATACACCGTTCATGGAGACGGTAGACCGTTCGTACGCATGAACGCTGTTTTCGTTTCCTTATTAAATTTAATGGATGTAAGTAAATAACATATAAAAAAATAAAGTATCATTATTATGTCATATATCTAATTATTATTAATTATATATACATTATGATCATTCTTGAAAGGTTAACATGGAGAATGAATGTCATCGCGTCGTGGAGACAGTAATCCGTACGTACGCACGAGCGAGGATATTATTCCCATAGTTATTGAATGAAATTGGAGTAGATGATAGAATATATCAAAATTAGTATCATGTTTTAATAATAATATATTGTTATTATTTACACCATTATACCCATCCAATTAAGGTGGTGGTGGATAAATAGATTACACCATGACACAGAGACGGTATTTTGCACATGTGCACGCGTGGTGATTTCATTTTCTGTAGGATTAATAGACGGTGAAATAGGGTCGTTTCATATTTATAATAACATTTAAGTATATAAGTAATAATTATTTTATTACTTTTTAATGAAACAACTAAGTAATAGGAAGTAGAAGAACAAAGAAACTTGAAAGAAACTGTAGAAGAGATTACCTATTCCTCGACGTGCCTCTTTTGAAATTTCTCTTAGGGCACTATAGTTGGTTTTATGAGAAGACCATAACCTATATAATATTAAAATAGAGTTTTAGAAGAGGAATTTTCTGGGTTTTTCTGAGCATTAAGGCTCAAAATTATATAAAGTGGAGAGGGAGGAGGTTCCATTTTATAAGGGAGGAGAGGGGAACCTTTGGAAACCTAAAAATATTAATTTAATATAAAATTAAAACCCACATAAAAATATCCAAAAATGACTCAATTCGAATATGAGATGATATGGGGTTCTAATATCATCAACCAATAAAATTTAGACATTTTTTGAGTTTATTTTAATCCTTATCATTTTGATTTATTCTTATTTAATCAATTTAATTTTATTTGTGGTAATAATATTCTAATTTTTAAATTGTTATAAACACATACTTATGTGTTTTGAATATTCCATAATTAGATAAATTATTACATTTTATAAAATATAATTTTAAATTTGTAATTTTTAAATATTTTTGTGATTTTTAAACAATTTAATAATATGTTATTTTTATAAAATATCAATAGTGTAAATTTTTACACTATTCAATTATCTGAATTTAAATAAAATCCTCAGAGAAGATATATTCGATCCAAAATATTTAATATATTCCTAATATGTCATATTCATCTACAAAATTCGTGGATAACATTAAATAATTCATAAAAAATTTATTTTAATATTTTTAAAACCATTTATTTGATATTTCTCTTAATAAAATAATTACTACAACATTTTTGTATAATTATGTAATATGCTTATTTGTTACATAAAAATTAAAAAAAAATCTTATGATGAAGATAAATCTATTAAATTTCAATATAATACTTTTACATGAATTTATCATCTTAAAATCACAACATATAAATTGTTATATTTATTATGTTTTGAAGGTGACAACTTTGACATTATTAAATATAAAATAATATAAATTCCATAATCGCTTTTATAAGGATCCAAATGGTCGAAAATTAGACATTTATATGATTATGGTTTATATTTACACGACCAATAAGTTTTGGTCAGTTATTTGGGCCTTTTATGGGTATTATTAGTTTAATAAAAACTATATTTTTTATTTTTCACTAAATGAATAATTTCTACATCATTAATGTAGAAGTTATTATGGTAATTATATATTTCTTAAAAATTACAAATAAATTACCATGATAAATAAAAAAAATTATCTTTAAAATGAGTATTTATAACCTAATTTATATTCTGTATAACCTTATATAAAAAATACTTTAATTATTAAAGTTTGAGTGAGACATATTTCACTTTTCTTTAAATAAAACAAACTAAAGGTCTTAATAACATTCAAATTGGTTTCAATGGGTTCTATTTCGACCCAAATATGCCTTTAGACGAAATATAATAATCATATTATATTAAGATAAGTGTTAGGGTAATTTTATAATATTATATTTACCCATAATTACCCGATTTACCTTTAACTATGGTAAATAAAATTTACCGTAGTTACTATTTATAGTGCTCAAAAATAAAAAGTAGCCTATTAACATAATTTGGACCTAATGATTCCAAATATGGAATACATATTTCTAAAATCAAATCACAGAAGTTTCAAAAATTAATTTTAAATTAATCCCGTTGTTAAGAAAGTGAGTTTTAAAAGTTAAAACATTGCAAAAGATTGAAATGATATTACCTAAGAATTCAATGTAAAATCAATGCTAATGACATGAATTATATTAAATGGTAAAAATATACTCTATTTATAAATTAAAACCATTCAATATTTTAATTTGACCATCTAAATTATTACTATGAAAAAAGTTGTTTTTAATTAAAATATAGCGTGTTTTTACTATTCATTAAAATATTAAAGTTATCAGAATAATATGGAAAATTTATCCACAGTAAATTTTTATATCCTTATTCCAAAGAATAATTTTATTTTTTCAAATTGAACTTATAAACATGTCAAAAACTAGATTAAATGTGGGTGCGCCATCAAAAGGCGGCAAAACTGCATTTTTTTTAAAAATAATTATTTTACCCGAAAATTTTATTTTGTTCTAATACCATGTACTAGGAAATGTGTAAGATGAATAATATTATTATAAAATTAAAAATGTAGTTAATACTATTCATAACTACTAGTTCATAATAATATTATAATCATATATCGTTGTTTAGTGAAACCCGGTATTGCGTACAACACACACTATCGAGGAAGGTCGCGATTGCATGTATTGTAAGCCAACTTAGGGTTGCGTGTATTGCAAGACACATTTTTTGTTTCGTATAACATAATCCAACCATATTTCATTTATACATTTAATATATATGTACATATATATATACACTCAATATTGCGTAGAATAACTATTATTAAACAAACTTGAAATTGCGTGTAACATGATCCAAGAATAGTGTTGCGTATACTGTAAGATAATATGGTGTTGTGTATAGTATAATCTAATCTTGGTGAAGTGTACAATAGAAGATATCAAAGAAATTAAAAACTATATATCTCATAAAATCATGGGGTGTTACATACATCCTTTTTAAAATGTGTTATATTAAAAATATTTGTGAATTATAACAATATTATAATGTATTTGAGTTGAGATACAGGTGAAAAGGTTTCTTAATAATCAATAACTTCTTCCGGACTATATTCATTATATAAAATTGAAGATGTGTTCGAGTTAACATTTCCTTGTTCATGATGTTTTTTTTGGAGAAACCTTCATGGTTCCAATAATAGGATGATTTTTGAGAGTTCCACAAGATTCAAAACATCATTCCATTAAAAATGGTTTAACTACACTTACATAGAAGGTATCTAATTATCATCAATAATAATATCCTAAATGTAATTAAGCTTAAGGTGTGATAAAAAATTGATATGTTAATCCTCATTTAATATTAATTTTCAATTAAAATTTCCATATATTAATTCTACGATATAATTATCAAGTGGATGATTTTTGGATTGAAACAAAAACATGGGTAAAAGAGAGGATAGTGATTCTATATCATCATAAATTAATTTTGATGATTGAATTTTGTGAAGGTTCGGAATCTGTTGGTCAACACCATCATCACTTTTTGGATGTGATTTAGGAATATTCTCATCAAATTTGATGGGAATTGGATGTTTTGTGCTCTTTGTCCTCTTATTGAACACTAAAAATCCTTTACATGAGTTTGAGTACCCAAGGAATATTCCATCATCGTATTTAGGTTCAAAATTTCATAAATTATCCTTGGTATTATTGAAACTTCATTTATAAATGAAGACTAAGGAAACATTAATTCATAATTTTACATTTCCAAAGTTTATAATGGGTATAACCTAAGATGGTTCTTATAAGGACATGATTAGGATAAATTAAGTGGTATTGATTTCCTCATCTCAAAATAATTGTGAATGAGAAAACAATTTAGGTTAGTCCTAGACTTTTCTCGAAGGGTCCTATTTTGTATTTTGATAAAACTATTTTGTTGTGTTGTTCAAGGAGATGAAAACGAGTGATGATAACCTTCAGAAACAAAAAACTCAACACTAAAATTGTTATCAAAATTTCCACCATGGTCACTGGTATGGGAAAATAGCTCATAAAATTTTCAATTTCCGAATTTTCTTGAAAATCTCATAAATAAATTGAAAAACTTGTTCTTATGAGGTAAGTAGAAAATCCGTGTAAATATTGTAAATCCATTGATAATTATAAAGGTGTAATTTTTACCTCTTATACTAGTAACTTGAATTCATCTAAAAAGTTCTTGTTGGTCTATTTATAAGGCTTAAGAAGTGGAAATAAATTTTCTAGATAGGAAATAGGATTTACATTCTTTCCAAGTTGGTATGTTTAAAAAACTATGTTGTCATTAAATTAAAATTACAGTAAATAACATACAACTTAGTTATAGCTAAGCTTGATAGGAGATTAAATATTAAAATTTCCAAGAATTTGATACTAAATAAAAGAATCATTATCTATTGAAATTAAACACTTAATATTTTAACATTAAATATAACATAAATAAGTAATATACAAATTTTGAAATCATGATGTGGTAATTAAAATAATTTCATTAGAATTAAAAACATTATGAAAATCATTTTAGAAATATATTTTGAATCATCTATCATAAAATTTACAAAGACATCGAAAATTATGGTGGAATACATTAAAAGATAAAAAATTACAATTTTAAGGAATGTTAGAGATACCAATCACACCTGTACTGGAAATGTTTCATTTAGAATCATCTTAAAAAGTAATATTTCCTCTATTAAAATCCTCAAGATAATTTAATTCAAAAGGATCGCCAAAAATATACCATGAGAACCCACAATTCATATACCAAGTATCTTCTTGGGTTTTAATATTTTTTAAAAAAATTTAGGAAAGTATGTTTTTTAGAACACGTATCATAGGTCCACATAAGTTAGAGAACAAAAATTTTGGAATCCACACAAGTTTATAGGAAGTTTTTGCATTTGATCTATGATAATAGAGAAGAATAATTTTCAGTCATCCAAATCTATATTTTTGACAATTTCATTCATAAATTGTATAACCTTGTTTCTTTCAATATTTTCCAAATTTATTTTTTGAAATTCACCTTACAAAAGTTGTATTTTTGGAATTTTTTTAAAACATGATTGTTTTCAAAATCCAAAACAATATATATTTTTATAGGATTTTGAGAACACAAAATATTATTGAATTTTTATTCTCCATTTTAAACTGAAAATGAGTGTTTTATATATCATTAATTTAATTTATAAATATTCTATATTTTTTTTGTTCTTCTAATTTTAGGTCAAAATATTCAATTTATTTTTAATATTTATCTTTTTCTAAAACAATAAGTTTTTTTATTTTTAGGATCTTTTAAATTTGAAATAATTTCACAAAAAATCATTAAAATAATTTATAATGTTGATAATATCATAATAATTTAATGATGATATATAATAATTAGAAGATTAAGAAGAGGAATGATAAGGATATTGGGAAATTTTATAAATTACCTCA
This sequence comes from Viscum album, assembly GCA_963277665.1. NCBI lineage: Eukaryota > Viridiplantae > Streptophyta > Magnoliopsida > Santalales > Viscaceae > Viscum > Viscum album. The sequence goes on along the minus strand of OY728121.1, from coordinate 1,030,737,020 downwards.
ATTTCATCCTCAACATGTCTAATGATACACTTGAGTAAATCACCACTTTAATCATATGTTCTAATAGATTCTAAGATATCACTCCATGTTAATGACTTTAGTGTGATATTACCGTACGACTTTTATTTTTACATTTTCTTAATTAATGGAAAATTTGGTTTGATATAGATCCTCTTTTTGAAAACAAAATATGCTACCTCAAATTATTTATTTTTCATTTTGATGTTTCGAGTGGATATATTATTTTTAGATTACTTTCCCATCATCTTGGTAATGATGGAAACATTTGAGCTACACTTGTATGAGTCCTCATTATTTTTTTGAAATATATAGTCTTTTTAGTTGTTTGGGTTTCCTTATCCCCGTTTTTATCTTTCCCTATCATATTAATGTCATATTTCAAGTGGGAACTACTGAGCTCCTAAATGGCCACGTTTTCAAGTATTTGTCTTCTAGTATCATGGAGACATTGGGTTCTTAATTACTTCTTAAAATAAAATTTATATTATTGTATAATTTTCTATAAAACTATAATAACCAATAGATTTTCTCCCATTTAAAATATTAGTACATTATGTAAAAATTTCATTGATATATTTTCTATGATGAATAGAGAAACTCTCAATGTCTTTTCTCAACATATTTAAATTATTATCTTTAATTTTTTTGTTTATCCATGAGTTAATTATAGAAGTTTTCAAATTTCCTGATCAGTGTTTCATATAGAAATTTTATTAAATTAATTTTTATGAAAACCATAATGAAAGGTATTCATATAATTTCCATTTAATTCAAAATCATTATTATCATCCTGGGTCGATTTATCTTATTTTTAGTTGTAAGAGTCTAACCATATATGATAATATTATAATCATGATATGAATTTGATCCAAAAAAATTAGACATGTGTTTTTTAGATTAACTTTAATTTTGTCTATAAAAAATGGAGCACAACCCATTTATTTTCCATTTGGACCACCATGAGTGTTTTGAAAACCCATATTAACAATAGATATTTATTGGAAAATCAATTAAATATTTCGAAATAAATTAACTTTAAAATAATTTTAAAATAAGCGAATTTAAAAATAAATACCCATTTTATATAAAATGTAGGTCAGTGATGGGTAAAATTGTAAGAGTAGGAGTGAATTTCTATTTAAAAAACTAATTGAAAAAATCCATGTTTTAAAAACATCTTTATAAAAGATTGATAAAATACAAAAATGAATCAATTTTGAAAAGAAAACAATAAATTAAAACAATGAAGAATAAAAAATAATCATTTAAATTATTAAGTTATTCAAGATTAATACTTATTAAGTGATTAATATTTAATTGGTGGATTAAACAAACGAATAAATAAACAATTAAAAGTTAATAATTTAAATTACAGATAACAGATGAGACAAAATAATTGGTAAGGATTTTCAACAATAGTTCTAAAAGATCCCATATGTTTATCATCCCAATATATTAATGATTTAATGTACTAGTCCTATATTTATTGGTAGAGATGATACTAAAACTATACCTTTAATTCTAGGTTATAGAAAGAAAACATAAATAAAAAATACACTATCTGTTAAATTGTAATTTTAGAAACCTAAAAAGAAATAATCCCTATACTTTTTAAATACAATGGTAATAAAAATACATTCCCTTACTTTAATGGAAGTAAGATACAAATTTTGAAGAAAGAAAAAGATGAAGATATTTCTATGATGAAATATATTTATAACTAAACCATAATTTTATAAAATAATTTGAATACACTAGGAGAGAATGAGAATATTAGAAGAGAGTGGAAATATATTCAATTTTTCATACACTCAATACGGAGAGAAAGGATTTAGAAGGAGAGATCTATAAGAGAAATTGATCACATTGGCACTAGAGATCATATGAGTAATATAGTTTTTGTATTGTTGTGTAGATTTCATAGTCCACCCAATGTCTCCCTTTATAGGCTCCAAATGCTTTGGAAAATTTCTACAATCATTCAAGATACATTAAGATGATAAAATCTAATTTTGAATAACTTCTAGCATGATAAATTCCATTCTAAAATTATCCATCTTTAAACCATCAACTAGCTAGTTGTATCCATGTGTAGCTGGTGGGATTTATGGAAGCTGCATGCTACCACTGGATGGTTCTTGTAACTCCACCTACTAGATAGTGATATACTGGAGAAAATAATCTCACATTCCTTTAGCACTGACTATCCATTGCTCCTACACTAGGTTTCTGGTGGGGTCCTACTGTAATAGGATGGTCTTATGCATTCCACTATTTGATTGGTGCTTCCAATAGGTAATAGCTTTATAACATGGATTCTACAATTTCTTTAACGATCCTCCATTATTATTATAAAATTATTATAATGACTTTAAACATTCATTAAAACATGTTAAAGAATATTTTGAATGTTTTACCATGATGTAATCATCATTAGTTTCAAATTAATAAATTAAAAAAGTTAAACACATTAAGAGTGTTCAAGATAATTAAAATTAATGAATTGTGAGATGCACAACACCCTTTATAAATTTCCATAGGTAAAATTCATTGTTTGGTTTAAGGATAACCTTGGTGGTTTCAGGAAATATGAAATTGAAGAATTGGAAAAAAAATTTATTTATACAAAAAATCATAAACACAATGATAGATGTGAATTCAAAATTGTAGTTGTAGGTATAGGTGAATTCTCTCAGAATAAAAAATATTGTATATATAATTCTCTAATTTATTAACATAATACAAGGGTATAATCTTTTAATGTATATTAAAATACATTTATGACCACACAATAATTATATGAGAGTTAAAAATCTAATTATACTATATTAACTGAAGAAAAACCAAAAAATATATTCACATTATGAAAGTATAATATCCTATGAATTCTTCCAAACCTATGAATGAAATCTATTAAAGGAACTCAAAATGGAATTTTATGATATCTAATCGATAAAAAGTAATATAGATTATAGATAAGGATCCATCTGGATATAAAATTTATATTTAAAATAAGGATTTATGGTTATTTTTCAAGTTTTGATGTGGTTGGTCAAAATTTAAATAATTTCTCGTAAAATATGATTCAGTCTAGACTAAAGTGAGAGCATATATTAAGGGATTGAAATATGTAGATTGTGAATAATGGTTACACATATAAAAAACAAAAAAATATGTAGAAATGAACTATATATCCCAATTTTTAAATTAATCCTAGAGGAGGTATGGTTAAAAAGAACACATTTTAGATGATTTGGTAAAAACAACACCAACTCACCTTTATCTCTATAAGAAACATGGAGTGATTCATAATCAAAACTATTTCAAACAATTTCCCTTCAAGGAGATGGAGGAATGACGCGCCCGACTGTCGATCTCATGGATGGTTGAGCCCCGCTCGATTGCTAAAATCGGGTACACCGGTCTTCATTTCCAAATGCCAAACGGTTTCATATCCAACAATACGTGGACCTGCTTTCCAAAGTCATTCATCCTCTAGGTGGTTTGGCTTGTGATGCTTAAGAACTCACATTGGTCGAGAGGATGGAAAATCGGGCTCATCGCACCCTTTTGGGGGGAATTATTGCCTGTTCCAGGACACTCTTATAGAATTAAGACATATTCATATGTTTGCGTATATTTGGGTAATACCCAAGCATAGTATCCATATATTACTCCTGGTTGGTAATGGTCAGCTGAACGTAGGGGTTCATAATCATTTATGCCCAAGTTTACCATCCCTCGTTGGATTAATGACCCCGAGGAGTCTAGACTCATTGAGGCGGGACTATGGGTGGTGCGCTGAACTGACGTGAATATAGTCAGATCAACCAGTTTTTAGGCTTGAACTTCATGGAGGCTTCCTACGTACCCTGCCTAGGAGACAGGGATCAAAGTCCGTGTTGTTCGTTTGGGAGCGTCGGAGAACCAACGTGAATGTGGACCAGGGGGTTCGATGGTGATCGGGCTTGAACCTATTGGAGGCTTCCTATGTACCCTGCCTAGGAGGTAGGGATTAAAGTCCACATAGTTCACATAGGCTTGGGGGTTACGCTCTGAGGCAGCCCAGAGTAATGGATTGGGGCATACACTTTGAGGAGGCCCATAAGAGGATGGCATGGTCGATGCTTACTCTAAGCCCACATGAGTCATGACCGGTGTGGGAAACAAGAGGCAGTAGGGACTAGATGATCACGTTGCGAATGGAGTGTTCATGAGAAGTGGAGTGGGGCTTACGCATGGAGCGGCCCATAAGGTCGGGGCTTACTCCGGGATGGACACCTGGGGTGACAAAGCGCAGTGGTAGAGGGAAAGAGGTGATCCTATCCCCGTCAACTCTCTTGTTCCCAAGGGAAGTACAGAAGTGAATGAGGGATTCCTTGTGATGTATATTTTACTACCCCCCAAAGAGTGGGGATGTGCCCCAACCTGCCCAAGTGGAGGGGCAGAAAGGGGGATCCTGGGGTCAGACCTCGCATTATCATGGGATTGTGAACCCAGGATTGCTTCACAAATCCACCCAAGGGTTGGGGAAACCCCTTCACCCTTGCTTACCGTGGGTATGTGAACTCATAGCGGTGCGCTGATGTGCCTAAAGGTTACATCACAAGGGTCCAGTGGCTCTGGTGGAGGCCTCGGCTCGAGGATGATGAATGGGCCAATGAGGGAGTTGTGAAGGATCAGGACGGACTGGGAGGATTTTATTTGGCTCGAGGAAAGGGAACTCCGAAAAATTTGGCGGGCCACACCAGTGTATGAGGGGTAGCGCCCTTCATGTAAGGAGGTGTTACGCGGCTGGAGAGGTCGTCTGCGCAACAGGATGGTCCGTGGACTGGTGGGAATCCCGCGAACCAGGGTGGTTCATGGCTTCGGGTTTGGCCCACATACTAGGGTGGTATGCGGAGGGGTCCACGCGAGCAGCGGCGGCCAAGGGTGACACCGGTCGGAGGTTATTTGGTCAAGGATTTCCCGAGTAGGAGGGTGCTATGTGGTGCGACGGATCGGAAAAGGGGCCTAAACTCCCTGCTCCGTGGGGAGTACATCCGCGGAGGGTCCATTTTTTGCGGTCTTCTTTTCCTTGTCATTTTAAGTTCATAGTTCACCAACTTATTATGCATTTTCTGTTCCTTATTAACTCGCTTACAGCTTCATACCTGCTCTGCTTCGCGGTCTGGAACTTCTCTTTCTGTGAAATCCTAAGCTCCTACCTTCGAAATCCTTCCTCCCGAATCTGACTGATCTCCTCGAATCCTCTTCTCTCTTCCCACTCGGTCTCTTTTTATAGAGTGGGGAATGATATGTATATGTGGTCACACATCACCTTTTGTAGAGGCCCATGAAAAAAACCCGGTTTAAGGAAGACTTTTCCAATACGCGTCTCGCGGTATTCACTGAGCGCACCTCCCCCGGGAACCGAACGAACTCGGGGAATTCTTCGCGGCCGCGTAGGGTTCCGCCTCCATTTTGTGAACGACAGCAGATGCAGCATGAGCTGGTTGAAATGGTCCGCGACTAGGGAAGTTCATGACGGTGAACCTGATCGGAGCCCGTCCTGCTTCGCGCCCATGGAGGATCTCCGCCTACATTCCGCGAACGACATTGGTCTGCTGAGGGGGTGCTCCGCGAAACCGGCCGCGTGCTTGTTTGGGCCGGTCTGCAGACCTGTTTTTCTGGTGCCTTTATTCTCTATACTTTCCCCAATTCATTGGGGAAAATTGGGTATGATATCCCTTGGGTTAAAAGGTGATTCTCATTCTCCTTTATGGATTTTCAAGACCCTACAAATGCCCCCATCAGAATGGGGTCCGATCAGAACAAAGAGGAGGCGATTCCGATGTAGACTGGTCCTGAAACGTGGATGGTTTGCGGTAGCGGAGTGGACCCTGTGGTGGAACATGCCTATAAATACATGGGGCCCTTCCTTTTTCCTTTAACTGATTCTTCGCGAAACCATATCTCTCTTGTTTTTCTGTCTGCGCGTTCTTGTTCCTTTGCAAGACGCTTCATCCGCGAACCAGCTACCACTTCACGAAAAATTCCTCCCTCGTGGTCTCCTTCACCTGTGAACCAATTTCCCAACCGCGAACCAATACTTTTAATTAATTAAAAAGTAAGTTACGATGGGCCGCAGAGGAACTCGATTCGTGGTTTTCATGGTCTGCGAACTGAAATCTTCTGGACTTTGAAAATTTCTCTAGTCTTCTGAACCTAATTATTTAAATCTGGGATTAAGATTCCATGGAGAAATCTGGTTCATGGTATTCTGGACAACACTCCGTGAGCCAGAGTACCGCGGACCCCTTCCGCGAAGGGCTGGTTCACGGGATATAGTAATCATGATCCACCTTATGAGGCCTGCTTGTAGACCTTATCATGAATGCTTCTCGACTCCTTTACCATAAAGCTCGTATTTGTGTCAAGATTTTAATATTCTAGACTAACCATTTTCCTGGTCTTCATGATGCAGGGAGAAAACATGGTCCCCACTCGCTCTGCAACCAGACCTGCGGTTGAGCCTCTCCCAATTGGTTCAGCGGGACGTCCAGCTATGATTCGTAGAGTGGAGAGCATCAAAGAGGACCCCAGTTGATCCATTATTCCTGACAATGGTGTTTTGAAAGACACTACCTCTCCTGAGCTCCTCAGTTATCCACTATCATATCATATTCCACATTACGGCTTCAGTCTTCAAGATGACGTCTCTATCCCCCTACTTTCTCAGGTATTCTGTATCCTCTCTTGAAGGTGTTACAAAAGTGCATTCAGGTGAACCTTACCCCATTAGGGGTGATAACCTCTGATACCGATCCTAAAGACACTTTCATCTTGAGAGGCTCTATCTGGACTCAATGTGATCAGTGCGCTCAAGACTTTTCTCAAGAAGCTGTCCTCAAAAGTTACCCATCCATTATCAACCTTGCTCGGGTGGATCCTGACGCAGGGTGGATTCCTAAGTGGGATCATCGATCTAGTGGGATCTTATCAAATGAATGGGTCTGGTCCTTCTGGGTCCGTCGTCATTTTCGGGAGTCTCCCAAGTCAGTGGAAAAAGTAAATATGTACTCTGTAGTGTGGGTTTCCCAATTAGCAGTTTACCCACCATCTTTAATCATGCATGACATGCTCAATCGCTGGTGTTCAAGAAATAAAACTTTCCACCTCGCCCATGGTGAATTTGGAATTAGTTTATGGGAAATATACCAATTGGGTGGGCTTCCAATCAATTGTGAAAAGTATATTGAGTTTCATCCCATTCCTGAAGCATGGGACAATGTCGAACAAGTTCCTTCTTTGGCAACGGATCTACTGGTTATGGCAGAGCGGTCACTAGGTCAGGCCTTGCGTGCCCGCTCCCTTATTCCTCACAGGACATGGATAGGGTTATTTATGAACACCATTGGTCCTGTGCTGAAGATCAAGCGCCCCAGGACTCATCCTTCTATACAGTCATGAACCATCCCAGGTTCCTACTAGGCGGTTCTAGAAGCGGGAGACTATCTCTCATGGGGCGACAAGGTGCGCCACGGTGTGCCGCCTATGCTCAGGCTGGCAGGTCTATTTGATATGTTTCTGAGCGAGTGGCTATTCCCTTCTCGGGATATCAACCGGAGCGTCAGAGCCTGCACCTTGATGATTGTAGTTGAGTTGGCCGAGGACCGCCCAGTGAATTTGGTATTTCCCACTCTGGCTTATCACTACGAACTACTGATCCACATGTAGGAGGGTGTGTCACCCTACCATCTAGTGGGCCATTTCAATTCTTTTACGGCTAGATAGTGGATCATTGTCGTTTTTATGTATAGTGTTATAACACAGTCATCCCGCTTCCTACCATTCGGCCTACAATGCTCAATATAGCTGGGGTTCGCTTGAAGTCCCTCAGTTCTAATGAAGTTATCGAGCTTCTGAGTGCATTTTACCAGTTTTCTTTCACTCCCTACCCCATCCCCTTCCGGTGTTGTGGTTGAAAACCACTAGGGGAACCTGGAGGAGTGCTCTTACATGATTTTACTATGGGGCGGGTTTTTTCCGCACGAATTGACGGGGTTTCTATATGCCAGTTGTATGCCCCACACCATTTTCCCGCCATTTTGGGTGTATTAAACTCCACGTTTTTCATCCTCCTCCTCAGGCTTGAGGACTACACCCAACCACTCTCCATCAATGGTGGTTGATGCTAATGCGGGAGGGATCTGACATAAGTATTCTCTTGCATGATATGGGAGCGGCTGCCAGCATATCCTTGGAGTACGCGAGAACGTGGGTAAAACATTACCCCAATGAGGTCCTCGGGAAGGCTATCCAGTAGGTTCCCAAATCTGGATTCATTGCGACCACTGCACCTACTGCACCTTCCTCATCGGCTCTGAGGTATGACCAACTGATGGCTCGTCGGTCAAACCAACTAAGGGAATTTCTCTGTCCTTGCCCTTCTGCGGTCGATTTTCAGACGGTCCCAACCTTCTTGGATGTGAATGAGGACGATCTAGTGGCTTCAGGTCCTAACGAGACAAATCCTGAAGCTTTTCCGGCCGATAATGGACTTAGAAACTTGATTCCAAAGCCTGAACCAGGGTTTGAGGCTTCCGATCTTCCTGCTTCGGAACCGTCTTCTAGAGTGCACATATCTGCACTTATCGCGATGCCGGACTTTGTTCCTGTGCTACCTAGAAAGGATACTAAAGATCCTCATGTCATGACGGATGACCGGGCAGTGCGCCGGTGGGCCTAGCCCTGGATTCGCGAGATTGTTTCTGAAACTCATCTAGCTGAGATGGAAACTAAAATCGAAGCTCTCCGACGACTCTTCCTGGGTTTGGGGTCAGGTGGATTTGACTATCGGCAGTTCCATTCTCTCGCTTGTCAGGTTTTCATGGACCATGAGGACGTTTCCACTAATGAATGAGAACTTTCTCACCTCGCCGCCTCTCATTACGAGAATCGAGCCTTGGAAGAAACCATGACAAACCTCCATCAGCTGATAGCGCAGGACACGAGCTCTTGAAATTAGGAGGCTATCATATCCTCCGAGTTTCATGAATGTGAGGTACGGGTAGCGATACTGAGGGATCAATTTTCAACCTTAACTAGTAGCTTTAAGACACCAGGAATGGGATCAACGATCTCTGAACAACAGTGGAGCATACTCGTTCGGTGGTCGAGGTTGAGGTCAGGGAGAAGGCTGTGCTGGAGCAAACTCGCAATAACCTCCACAACACTATTTCTAATCTGATGGAGAGAGCAAATCAGGCTCCTCTGTGACTGCCAGAGTCATTTCTGTACATTCTGTTTTACATCTTTTGTCATTGTGAGGGAGAGGCCCCAGTTTGTGGATGTCCTCCCCCTTTTTTCTAAACATAAAGCAATATGTGTCAACCATTCCTTGATATAAATTTTGATTGTTAATAGAACAATTTTTTCTCAAATACAATCCACTGAATCCGAATTGATCATAATAAAAATAGAGACAGGCTCTGACTTTTTCCTGGACCAGGGGATCCAGCGAGCATAGTTTGACTATTTCAAGGGTTTTGTAGAAAAACCCTACAAACTTTTCATCTTTTCTTTTAATACACCAATTTTTCCTGGGCCCATTTGGTGTGGAACCAGTGGTTACGGCCTGAATTTTTCTTAGGTCTCCCTTTTTGGGTTTTTGGGCTAACAGGCTTTACGCCTCTTTTTGTTTGGAGCGGTTTAAAGTCCCGCTGACAAGACTATCATTACTGATGTTCCGTGTAGTTTAACGCCATGCGGTAAAGACGTAGTAGCGCAGGCCGTTCTTGATCATAATGAAATTGGACTTGAACATCTCGGCACATCCAAGATGTGGGGAGGGGTTGATGGTGTAAATCGTGGTTATGGGGCTTCATGGATCAGGAGAAATGATATGGGGGCTCTGAGGCTGGTAAGCGTACGGGGATAGGAAGAGTATTGCCTGAGGAAATGTTTCCTTTGGTATACGGGCCAGGGGATATCAATATGCAGAGCCACTGAGGGCAGGGTATGCATAGTCATGAAAAGGTGTCCATGGGTCGATAACTTTCCACTTCCGATGGACGTGAGTGTTTATGAGGATCTGCGATTGTCCAGGCCACAAAGTCTGTCATTTGGTAAGAAAATGTCTGGACATGTTGGGAATATTCGGCCCTGGTTGTTGTTAAAGCTTTGAGAGCTCCCTGCGCTGATTTATCTTGCGTGTAGGGGTGTACCTTCTCTCCTATGCAGTTTAACGTCAAACGGTAAGGAAGAGGTACTCCTAGTTTAGCGGTCATAGAGCTTGGACCATTGGGTGACTATTGCTGCAGTCACTTGAAGGATAACTAGGTCAACATGCTCTGATATACTTGGAACAAGGTGTGGGATGATGGTCATAAACTATAACATTGAGTTTTCCCGGATCCCGAGACGTGGTGTGGGGGATCTGAGGTCGGTAAGCGTTTGGAGCTAGGAAGATTCTCACCCAAGGAAATCCTGCCTTTGGTAGATGGGCCATGGGCTATCAATATACAAAGCCGCTGAGGGCATGATATGAATAGTCACACAGAGGTGTCCCCGAGTCGATGACTTTCCACTTCCGATGGCCATGAATGATTATGAAAATATGAGATTGCTCACAGTGCAGAGTTCGGCATGTGGGGATAATGGTGTCCGAGCATACAATAAACATCTTCACTACAATTTTCCATTGAGCCAATGTAGCCTAGCCCTGTCTTGATGTTTATTGACGCAGGTCGTCATGTGAACCACGGTCGGATACATAGGCCAACTGGGTAGGGGTACCCTGACTACATTTGGATGAGAAAAGGGGAATGAACTCTTAAACCACTACTCCATAAATTTTTGGATCGGGTGATGTGATAAGGGGGCTCTAAGGATGGTAAGTGTATGGAGTTAGGAAGAGTCTTGCCTAAGGAAATTGTGCCTTTGGTAAACGGGCTAGGGGCTATCAATATGTTGAGCCGCTGAGTGCATGGTATGCATAGTCATGCAAAGGTGTCCATGATTCGATAGCATTCCACATCTGATGGCCGTTAGTGGTTATGAGGATCTTTAATTGTCCGGGCCACGAAGTATGTAATTTATTAAGAAAATTTCTGGACATGTCGGGCATATTCAGCCCTGGTTGCTGTTAAAGCTTAGAGAGCTCCCTGCGCTGATTTATCTTGCGCGTGGGGGTATACCATCACTCATATTCAGTTTAACGTCATGCGGTAAGGACGAGGTGCTCCTAGTTTAGAGGTCATATAGATCGGACCATTGGGTGAATATTGTTGCGGTCACTCGAAGGATAAATGGGTCAACATGCTTTGATATACATGGAACAAGGTGGGGGATGAAGTTCGTAAACTGTAACGTTGAGTTTTCCTGGATCAGGAGACGTGGTGTGGGGGCTCTGAGGCCGGTAAGCGTATGGAGCAAGGAAGAGTGTCACCCAAGGAAATCTTTCCTTTGGTAGATGGGCCATGGGCTATCAATATGCAGAGCCGCATAGGGAATGTTATGCATAGTCATGCAAAGGTCTCCCCGAGTCGATGACTCTCCACTTCCGATGGCCATGAATGCTTATGAAAATCTGAGATTGCTCACAGTGAAGAGTTCAGCATGTGGGTATAATGGTGTCCGACCATACAATAAACATCTTCACTGCAATTTTCTGTTGATCCAATGTAGCCTAACCCTGTCTTGATGTTCGTTGATGTAGGTCTTCTTGTGAACCATGATTAGATACATAGGCCAACTAGGTTGGGGTACCCTGGGAACATTTGGATGTGAAAAGGGGAATGAACTTGTGAACCACTGCTCCATAAATTTTTCGATTGGGAGATGTGATATGGGGGATCTAAGGCCGGGAAGTGTATGGAGTTAGGAAGAGTGTCTCCCAAGGAAATCTTTCATTTGGTAGACAATCGAGGGGCTATCAATATGCAGAGCCACTAAGGGCATGGTATGCATAGTCATGCAAAGGTGTCCATGGCTCTATAAATTTCCACTTTTGATGGCCATGAATTGTTATGAAGATCCGCAATTATCCGGGTCATGGAGTATGATGTATGGAGAGGATGCACCCAAATGTGCACGGAGTATTCCCATCTCGTTTTGCCGTATATTTTGGGTGGGTCATGACAAAATCTGTACAGTTTAACGTCGTGCGGTGAGGACAACTTCCGTGCAGTTTATCGTCAGGCAGAAAGGAAGAATAATTGTAACACCTGAGATTTTTATGAGTAATATTTTGTTTTTATATCATCAAAGGAATCTTTCACTACATACTAGCTTGGCTTACTTTACACGCAACCGCGACCTTCCTCGATAGCTTGTGTCGTACGCAATACTGAGTTTCACTAAACAACGATATGTTATTAAAATATTATTAAAACTAGCCGTTATGAATAGTAATAACCACTTTTTACCGCTTCTGTGAATGGAATTTCGAAAATCCGAGAGACACGGTTAATATCAAGGACTAAAATGTGGTTCAATGAGATGAAAATAATTTTTGGTGAATAGTAACTTTTTACTTTTTTTTGTCGCGGTTAATAGTAAATAGGGTAACTAAGGGTAAAAATGATATTACTATTACCCTAACACATGTCCTAATTCTATTGGACAAGTGTAATTCGACCAAAAACAAATTTAGGAATAAAATATGACCATTTAGTCCCACTTGGATTAGATTAGGACATTTATTATTAATTTATTTAAAGAAGGGTTAAAATAGTTAAAATCAAAGTTTAATAAGTAAATCATTTTTAATATGGGGTTATACATAAGATAAATTAGACTATAAATATTCATTAGAAAGCTAAAAATATTTCCTACATGATGGTATTTTATTTATAATTTTTAGACATTAAATAATTTAATTTATTTATGACACAATTATGATGCAGTAGTTATCTTATTTATGAAATATTGACATAATTGATGTTATAAACACCAAAATAAATGTAATGTGAGACTTTTTATGAATTACACTAATTTTCTAGGTTACTATGATATATTAGTGTTGATTTAATCAACTTGGTTCGAACATATAATTCTGTTATGACTTTCAAAAAAATCATATATCAAATAGTGTCAAAATTGACACAAAATAGTTTTTAAATCAAATATTATATTATTAATTGTTATTTTATTCCTAAAAATATAAGGTTCGGCCAAATGACTTAGATAAGGATATATATATTAATAATAAACAATTTGGGGTTCGTTTGTCATGTTATAGTAAGTGTATTAACCATATAGTGAAAGAAAACAAAAATACACGGTAAAAGTTAAATTATTTAACTTAGAGTTAAATCTAATTGATAAGGTTAACATAATACCCTAAACTTGTCTAAATCCTATTGGTTGATATGATTTCGACCCGTCCCCACTTTAGCTTCGAAATAAGACCCTTTGGAACCATTATAAACCGATTTTGACATTAATATAAAATAATATTTTGAGGTATTCCTAAGGTGCCCCTCTCCTCCTTTATAAAAGGACACCTCCTCCCCCTCCTCCTCACACAAATTTGAGCACTCAAGCTCGGCCAACCCCTGCCATTTTCTCCTCTACACTTCCCTAGAAACATCCTAGAGGCTCTGGTCTTCCTCAAAGACCAATTTTAGTGCCCTAAGAGGAGGTCTCAAAGAGGCGCTTCAAGGAAGAGGTAATTACCGTTACCAATTCTTTCATCTTTATTTCTTCTTCCACTTCTTCTTCTTAGGTTGTTTCATTATGAAGTAATAACATAAGTATCAATCATATACTTATATTTTATTATAAGTATGAAACAACCCTATTTCACCATCTATCCATCCTACGGAAAAAGAAATCACCGCGCGTGCGTACGTACGGAATACCGTCTCCACGCCGTGGTGTAATCTATTTTCCACCATCACCTTACAAGGATGGGTATAATGGTGTAATGAATAACTATTTATGATTATTATAAAGTAATATTGATACTGAAATAATATACATATACTCCAATAAAATTCCATGATCATAGGAATGATATCATCACTCGTGCGTACGTACGGAATACCGTCTCCACGATGTGATGCGACTCGTTCTACATGATCATCATTACATAGTAATTATATAAATTAATTGAATGAATAAATATGATATATGTTACACTAATACCATTCTGGATATAAGGTATCTATAACCTTAAAAGAAGAATAAGAATTTATTCGGCAAAACACGCATAAGAACAAAAGGCAATAAAGACCCGAGTAACAAGTAACAATGAAATATTACTAACAAGAAGCTAAGAATATGACCATATATGATATCATATCAATATGTATGATTCTGTAATAAGTCAATAACATTATTTAAAACATTATACAGGAGTTTCGGACACGTACAAAGCAAATCAGACCTAAGGTAAGGGAAATATCACAATCTCATTTTTATCCGAGATTGTTTATTCGTAAGTATTTACTGAGGTGTATTTTATCATCCACATCCATGTTCCCTATATATGTAATATTTTTTCCATCCACTTAAAATATTTTAAATCCAATTTTACCATTCGGTGAGTTTTTAGTAAAGAATATGAAAGGAATCTTTTGTCGTTTTTTTTGTACGAGGTATTTTTTGACTTTTCCGACAAAGGTACGAAGAATGTTTTTTTAACTTATATGGCATGAATGCATTTTTAAAATCATTATTTCCAAGAATATTCCTTTAAAAGTTTTCAAGTTTATTTTCAATCAACTTCTTTTAGTTTATAATTGTATGACATGTTAAGAAAAGAAAAGTGTTTTTGAAGAAGAAAGGATATTTTCCTCAAGAATGGAGTTCAAGTGTTTTATCAAAATTATTTTCCATCTAAGTTAATATAGGGTTCTGTTTTTATCCCTATTATTACATTGATTTGATTATGTTTGGAAGGAATTATTTTTATGAAGTCGTTTACCTTAAATGATTTGTTTTATGATGTCATGATGTTTCAAGAATCCCATTTTTGTTACATGTGTTATGCGATGATGTATGATTTATGATTATGTGGCACACATAAGAAAGGATTCATTATAAGATGGGTGGGACCTATATCTCCCACCAATGAATTGGGTAAAGATTTTATATCTCATGAGATAGACATGGCTGGAACGGTAGGTTATACCGGTTCAGTGAACAGGACTGAAACGAGGAGTGAACTCGGTTCAGAAAGGGACTTTGTCCACAAAGATAGTCTTGGAAATGAGTCATGACTAACAAGAAATGATTTTCCATGATTATGTGTGCATGCCACAAAGTTACAAGTTTCATGTTATGATTATGGGGATCTCATTTTCACTTCTACGATTTGCTCCATGTTAAGATATTATGATCTCTTTTGCAGGTTATGATTTTCAAAAAGATATGATATGATTTTTATTTCCTTTATTTTCCCTTGCTGAGCATCTGAGATCACCCTTTTATGTTTTCTTTTCCCCTGGTCAAGAAGATGGATATTAAGTAGAATATGCTAAAAGGGACCCTAGATATGATGAAATAAATGGGAGACACTGTAGAAGATTTATGAACCAGTTGTTTATGTTTCCCAGTTTCTAAAGACACTATACCTATACAGTCCTCTGTGATTTTGTCATATTTTGTAATAAGTGTGCTTAAATTTTGAAGTATTAACAATGTATGTAAAGTATGGGTCGTTATAGTTGGTATCAGAGGAAAGGTATAGTCAACCATTGGAAACTAGGATGTGAAAGCCTTAGTAAGAACCCTAAGGATAAGTCTAAGCATAGAACACAATCTTGGTGTTTTAGAAATGGCCATGAATACCATAGGATAAGACCTTAAGTGTGAAATTTTATACTTGATTTTGTGGTTTTCCTATTATAATTAGTGTTTCTCAGACTATTCTTCTTGGTTTTAGTCAATGGATGGAACCCGATGGAACCATGTTAATGCGGAATGCGATGGGCAATGAAATGATTGTCCCCCTAAGAAACCAAACGATATGGGAGCTGGAATGCAAAATCTTGTAGCCATGATCACACAACTTTCTCAAGCTATGAATCATGCAGGACTTCCAAACGAGCAAAGGAAGGAGCAACATTCTGTTGAATCCTTCATGAGGCAGCATCCACCTTCTTTCAGTGGGTCTACTGATCCATTAGTTGCTGAACAATGGATTACTACTACTGAAAAGATATTTTCAGTTCTTCAATGTTCTGAACATGATAAAGTCATCCTAGCAGTGTATCGTTTGGAAGGAGATGTTGATCAATGGTGGAATCTTATTAAGAATACGAGGCAAAGGGTTGAAATTGAGTCTATGGAATGGGACGAGTTCAAGAACTTATTTTTCAATAAGTACTTCCCTCGTATTCTCCGAAAAAAGATGGAGAAAGAGTTTCTTGAACTGAAGCAAAGGGATGATGAATCTGTTGGTACCTATGAAGCAAATTTTACAAGACTTGCAAGGTACGCTTCTGGTATTATTATCCAACCCGAGAGTAAGATCGATCAATTCTTTAGTGGCATAAAACCAAGTCTTCGAAGGGCGTTAGCCATAAGGGACTTCAATAGCTACGAGGAAATCGTTCGATGTGCTCTCAAAGTCGAGATGGAGATTTTAGTAACCCATCAGTCACATGGGTTTGATAAGAAGAGGAAGATGGAATTCAAAGAAAAATATAAAGAGCACACTGAAAAGAAGATGAGCTTTCCCTTATGCTCAAAGTGTGGGAAGAAACATGGAGGGAGTTGTCTTAAAGGGACAAGTAAATGTTTTAAATGTGGAAAGGAAGGTCATCGGGAATTTGAATGCCGCGATAATGGGAAGAAGATGTCTAATGATGCAAACAAAGGAAGGGATACACAGAATGAACCTAATACACTTCAATGTTTCAAGTGCAAGGAGATGGGGCATTATGCCAATCAATGCCCAAATTCAAGGGTTGATGATGATGGTCGACGTCAACAAAATCTTAAGGCTAAAGACAAAGGAAAGTCAAATGCAATTTCTATCAGCGATGTGGAGTACGATAACGAAGTGGTGAAAGGTACACTTACCATCCACTCTAAAGTAGCAAATGTTTTATTTGATTCTGGATCCACCCACTCTTTTATTTCTGAAAACTTTTCTAAGGGTATCACCGTATTACCTCAACAATTAGATGTTGAGTTAGCTGTGACAACTCCTAATGGCACATCAATCACATCAAAAGTTTATAATTCTTCTCCGATCGAAGTTTGTGGGAAAGTGCTTCCTGCAAATCTTGTGATCCTTCCTATAGTGGAATTTGATGTGATTCTTGGCATGGATTGGATTTCTTTATACGGAGCTCATATCAATTTCCAAATAAGGGATGTCACATTTCATATTCCAGATCAATCTATGATCATCTATCAATGCAAGGATGAACATAACCTTCCAGTGGAAATTTCTTCCATTTTATGGGTATTGATTCCACTAAATGAAGGTTATTTATCTCAAATGGTTGGTGAGAAACTCACGATTAAGAATATTCCCATTGTACGGGAGTTTGATGATGTCTTTCCAGAGGAATTACCGGGTCTTCCACCAAATCGTGAAGTTGAGTTTTTAATAGAACTCGTACCGGGTGCTTTGCCTATTTCAATGACACCTTATATAATGGCCCCAATTGAGTCGCAGGAATTGAAGAAGCAACTCCAAGAGAATCTTGATAAGGGATTCATACGCCCTAGTGCGTCACCTTGGGGAGCACCTGTTCTATTTGTTAAAAAGAAAGATGGATCAATGAGACTCTGCATTGATTATTGAGAACTTAACAAGATCACTATCAAGAACAAATATCCTCTCCCACGCATTGATGACTTATTTGACCAACTACGCGGAGCTCAATACTTTTCCAATATTGATCTTCATTCAGGGTATCATCAATTAAGGGTCAAAAGGGAGGATATACCAAAGACGGCTTTCCGTAAAAGGTATGGACACTATGAATTTATAGTGATGCCATTTGGTCTTACTAATTCCCCTGCTATCTTCATGGATATAATGAATAGAGTCTTTAGAGACTATCTTGATCAATTTGTGGTATTCTTTATAGACGATATTCTTGTCTATTCAAAGAGCAAGGAAGATCATGAAGATCACTTGAGAATTATATTGAAGACCCTAAGAAAGGAGAAGCTTTATGCCAAATTTACCAAGTGTGAATTTTGGCTTCAAAAAGTTTCATTTTTGGGTCACATAATCTCAAAATAGGGGATATCTGTGGATCCAGCAAAAACAGAGGTTATCGAAAGATGGTCGAGACCAACAACAGTAACTGAGATTCGAAGTTTTCTTGGTTTGGCTGGATATTATCGACGTTCTGTAAAAGATTTTTCACGATTATCTAATCCACTCACCAAGTTGACTCGGAAAGGAGTTAAGTTTGTTTGGACAGAGGAATGTGTAGAGAATTTCAAGGAGTTGAAAAGAAGGTTATCCAGTGCACCTGTGCTCACACTGCCTTGTAGTGGAGAAAAGTTTGTGATCTATAGTGATGCATCCAAGAAGGGATTGGGGTGTGTTCTTATGCAAAATGATATGGTGATAGCTTATGCCTCACGATAGTTGAAAATCCATGAACAAAATTACCCAACACATGATTTGGAGTTGGCTGCGGTAATATTTGCATTAAAGATTTGGAGGCATTACCTTTATGGTGAAAGGTGTGATATTTATAGTGATCATAAATTATTAAAGTATATTTTCACACAAAAGGAGCTGAATATGCGTCAAAGAAGATGGTTGGAGCTGATTAAGGATTACGACTGCTCAATCCATTACCACCCTGGGAAAGCAAACAAGGTGGAAGATGCATTAAGTCGACAAGACCATGCTAGTTTATCCATGATGAGGATCACAAAAGATCCAATATTTATGGATTTACAAAGGATGGATCTTGGAATTATAATGGAAGGGGAAAAATCTTATCTTTCTCAAATGAATGTTCAACCATCTATACATGTGAAGATTAAGGAGGCACAGAAAGAAGATGTCGAGTTACAAAAGAAGGTGAGAAATGTTCCTGAATTAAACCTTGATTGTGATGGGATAATAAAGTTCAGGAATCGGGTTTGTGTTCCTCCCATCCCCGAATTAAAGAAGGAGCTGCTGGATGAGGCTCATAGTTCTTCATTCTCTATTCATCCCGGAAGCACGAAGATGTATAGGGACTTGAAAGAGTACTTCTGGTGGGATGGCATGAAAAGAGATGTTGCTGAATTTGTCTCTCGATGCTTGGTTTGTCAACAAGTTAAAGCTGAGAGACAGAAGTCTAAGGGGATGTTACAACCATTACCCATACCCGAATGGAAATGGGAAAACATCACTATGGACTTTGTCACAGGACTTCCTAAAACATCCAAAGGCAATAATGCTATCTGGGTCATAGTTGATCGTCTTACAAAGTCTGCACACTTCATTGCTATTAGAGAGGATTTCTCTCTAGATCAGCTTGCCAGGATATATGTAAAGGAAGTGGTAAGATTGCATGGAGTACCACTTTCTATTATATCTGATCGGGATCCGAGATTTACCTCGAAGTTCTGGAGAAGTCTTCAGGATACTCTGGATACATAGTTGAGTTTCAGCACTGCTTATCATCCCCAGACAGACGGTCAGTCTGAAAGAACAATTCAAACCCTAGAAGATATGTTGAGAGCTTGCTCTATGGATTTCAAAGGAGGTTGGGATCAACACCTACCTTTGGTGGAATTTTCTTATAATAATAGCTTTCACTCCAGTATTCAGATGGCTCCTTATGAAGCTCTCTATGGAAAGAAATGCAGGACTCCAACTTGCTGGGATGAAGTTGGGGAAAGAAAGCTGTTAGGACCTGATCTCGTTGATGAAATGGTAGAAAAGGTCAGATCTATTCAACAACACATAAGAGCAGCTCAGAGTCGACAGAAAAGTTATGCCGACAACCGAAGAAAAGACCTAGAGTTTGAAGTGGACGATAAAGTGTTCTTACGAATATCTCCCTGGAAGAGGGTTATGAGATTTCGAAAGAAGGGGAAGTTGAGCCCTAGATATATCGGTCCTTTCGAAATACTGGATCGTGTTGGAAAGGTAGCTTACCGATTGGCACTTCCACCGAATCTCCCTCAAGTTCACGATGTGTTCCATGTATCTCTCCTGAGAAAGTACATACCTGATCCTTCACATGTACTCAGCTCAGAAGTTGTACCGCTGGAGCAAGATCTTTCTTATGAAGAACAGCCGATAGAGATTCTGGATCGTAGCGAAAAAGTCCTATGAAACAAGACCACTCGATTGGTGAAAGTTTTATAGAGGAACCACCAACTTGAAGAAGCTACATGGGAGCTTGAGGATATGATGAGGGAGAAGTATCCTCATCTGTTTGTTACAAAGTGACGAATTTCGAGGGAGAAATTCTTTTTAAGGGGGGTAGAATGTAACACCTGAGATTTTTATGAGTAATATTTTGTTTTTATATCATCAAAGGAATCTTTCACTACATACTAGCTTGGCTTACTTTACACGCAACCGCGACCTTCCTCGATAGCTTGCGTCGTACGCAATACTGAGTTTCACTAAACAACGATATGCTATTAAAATATTATTAAAACTAGCCGTTATGAATAGTAACAACCACTTTTTGAAATTTAATAAATTTTATCTTTCAAAATGGACTTCATTTTAGGATTCGGAATTCCAAAATTAGCCTAGGGTGAAATTTTGGTATTTTTCTGAAAACTTTCAATTTTTGATGAATAGTGAAACCACTAAGTGGTAGGTTAAAAACTGAATTTTGCATAAAACTTAATTTTACCGCTTCTGTGAATGGAATTTCGAAAATCCGAGAGACACGGTTAATATCAAGGAATAAAATGTGGTTCAATGAGATGGAAATAATTTTTGTTGAATAGTAACTTTTTACTTTTTTTTACCGCGGTTAATAGTAAATAGGGTAACTAAGGGTAAAAATGATATTACTATTACACTAACACATGTCCTAATTCTATTGAACAAGTGTAATTCGACCAAAAACAAATTTAGGAATAAAATATGACCATTTAGGCCCACTTGGATTAGATTAGGACATTTATTATTAATTTATTTAAAGAAGGGTTAAAATAGTTAAAATCAAAGTTTAATAAGTAAATTATTTTTAATATGGGGTTATACATAAGATAAATTAGACTATAAATATTAATTAGAAATATAAAAAGATTTCCTACATGATGGTATTTTATTTATAATTTTTAGACATTAAATAATTTAATTTATTTATGACACAATTATGATGCAGTAATTATCTTATTTATGAAATATTGACATAATTGATGTTATAAACACCAAAATAAATGTAATTTGAGACTTTTTATGAATTCCACTAATTTTCTAGGTTACTATGATATATTATTGTTGATTTAATCAACTTGTTTCGAACATATAATTCTGTTATGACTTTCACAAAAATCATATATCAAATAGTGTCAAAATTGACACAAAATAGTTTTTAAATCAAATATTATATTATTAATTGTTATTTTATTCCTAAAAATCTAAGGTTCGGCCAAATAACTTAGATAAGGATATATATATTAATAATAAACAATTTGGGGTTCTTTTGGCATGTTATAGTAAGTGTATTAACCATATAGTGAAAGAAAACAAAAAGACACGGTAAAAGTTAAATTATTTAACTTAGAGTTAAATCTAATTGATAAGGTTAACATAATACCCTAAACTTGTCTAAATACTATTGGTTGATAGGATTTAGACCCATCCCCACTTTATCTTCGAAATAAGACCCTTTGGAACCATTATAAACCGATTTTGACATTAATATAAAATAATATTTTGAGGTATTCCTAAGGTGCCCCTCTCCTCCCTTATAAAAGGACACCTCCTCCCCCTCCTCCTCACACAAATTTGAGCACTCAAGCTCGGCCAACCCATGCCATTTTCTCCTCTCCACTTCCCTAGCAACATTCTAGAGGCTCTGGTCTTCCTCAAAGACCAATTTTAGTTCCCTAAGAGGAGGTCTCAAAGAGGCGCTTCAAAGAAGAGGTAATTACCGTTACCAATTCTTTCATCTTTATTTCTTTTTTCACTTCTTCTTCTTAGGTTGTTTCATTATGAAGTAATAACATCAGTATCACTCATATACTGATATGTTATTATAAGTATGAAACAACCCTATTTCACCATCTATCCATCCTACGGAAAAAGAAATCACCGCGCGTGCATACGTACGGAATACCGTCTCCACGCCGTGGTGTAATCTATTTTCCACCATCACCTTATAAGGATGGGTATAATGGTGTAATGAATAACTATTTATGATTATTATAAAGTAATATTGACACTGAAATAATATACATATACTCCAATACAATTCCATGATCATAGGAACGATATCATCACTAGTGCGTACGTACGGAATACCGTCTCCACGATGTGATGCGACTCGTTCTACATGATCATCATTACATAGTAATTATATAAATGAATTTAATGAATAAATATGATATATGTTACACTAATACCATTCTGGATATAAGGTATCTATAACCTTAAAATAATAATAAGAATTTATTCGGCAAAACACGCATAAGAACAAAAGGCAATAAAGACCCGAGTAACAAGTAACAATGAAATATTACTAACAAGAAGCTAAGAATATGACCATATATGATATCATATCAATATTTATGATTCTGGAATAAGTCAACAACATTATTTAAACCATTATACAGGAGCTTCGGACACGTACCAAGCAAATCGGACCTAAGGTAAGAGAAATATCACAATCTCATTTTTATCCGAGATTGTTTATTCGTAAGTATTTACTGGGGTGTATTTTATCATCCACATCCATGTTCCCTATATATGTAATATTGTTTCAACCACTTACAATATTTTAAATCCAATTTTACCCTTCTGTGAGTTTTTAGTAAAGAATATGAAAGGAATCTTTTGTCGTTTTTTTTTGTACGAGGTACTTTTTGACTTTTCCGACAAAGGTACGAAGAATGTTTTTTTTAACTTATATGGCATGAATGCATTTTTAAAAACATTATTTCCAAGAAGATTCCTTTACAAGTTTTCAAGTTTATTTTTAATCAACTTCTTTTAGTTTATAATTGTATGACATGTTAAGAAAAGAAAAGTTTTTTTGAAGAAGAAAGGATATTTTCCTCAAGAATGGAGTTCAAGTGTTTTATCAAAATTATTTTACATCTAAGATAATATAGGGTTCTGTTTTTATCCCTATTATTACATTGATTTGATTATGTTTGGAGGGAATTATTTTTATGAAGTCGTTTACCTTAAATGATTTGTTTTATGATGTCATGATGTTTCAAGAATCCCATTTTTGTTACATGTGTTATGCGATGATGTATGATGTATGATTATGTGGTACACATAAGAAAGGATTCATTATAAGATGGGTGGGACCTATATCTCCCCCCAATTCATTGGGTAAAGATTTTATATCTCATGAGATAGACATGGCTGGAACGGTAGGTTATACCGGTTCAGTGAACAGGACTGAAACGAGGAGTGAACTCGGTTTAGAAAGGGACTTTGTCCACTAAGATAGTCTGGGCAATGAGTCATGACTAACAAGAAATGATTTTCCATGATTATGTGTGCATGCCACAAAGTTTCAAGTTTCATGTTATGATTATGGGGATCTCATTTTCACTTCTACGATTTGCTCCATGTTAATATATTATGATCTCTTTTGCAGGTTATGATTTTCAAAAAGATATGATATGATTTTTATTTCCTTTATTTTCCCTTGCTGAGCATCTGAGCTCACCCTTTTATGTTTTCTTTTCCCCAGGTCAGGAAGATGGATATTAAGTAGAATATGCTAAAAGGGACCCTAGATATGATGAAATAAATGGGAGACACTGTAGAAGATTTATGAACAAGTTGTTTAGGTTTCCCAGTTTCTAAAGTCACTATACCTATACGGTTCTTTGTGATTTTGTCATATGTTGTAATAAGTGTGCTTCAATTTTGAAGTATTAACAATGTATGTAAAGTATGGGTCGTTATAATAATACACCATGTTCAGGTCTGGTCCATACCCGTAGGAAAATGGAGAATATTTAAATTCTATTATTTGTGCAGTTTAACTTCATGTGGTAAGGACGAGGAGTACACATCGTGCAGGTCTCGTCCATACACTGGGGAAGAGGGAATTTTTTACTTTTATTTGGGGGTGGCTGGGGCAGGATGGGGAACCCTGGCGTCGCTACGTACCTTGCAAGGGCAGGAATCAAGCAGAACGTAGTTCTTTAAAAGATGATACACCCCAAGCAGTTCTGGTCTGTACATATGGGAAAAGGGCTTTTTATTCTTATCTGTGTAGTTTAACGTCATGCGGTAAGGACGAGGGATACACCTCATGCAGTTCTGCTCCGTAAACGGGGGAAGAAGGCATTTTTAACATTCATTTGGGAGTGTCTGGGCCAAGGTAAGGGATCCCAACGTCCCTATATATCCTGCGAAGTCAGGAATCAAGCCACACGTAGTTCTCTGCTAAATGCACCCCATGGAGGTCTGGTCCGCACACGTGGGAGAAGACATATTTTTTAATTTTATTCCACCTAGGAATGGCTGGGCCCGAATATGGGATCCCGACGTCACTACATATCCTACGAATACATGAATCAAGATGTACATAGTTCTCTGCTAAATACACCCCATGCAGATCTGGACCGTACATGGGGGAGAAGACATTTTTTAAATTTTATTCCACCTGGGAATGGCTGGGCCAGGATAGGGGATCCCGGCATCACTACATATCCTGAGAAGATACGAATCAAGCCATATGTTGTTCTCTTTGGAGTACACCCCGTGCAAGTCTGGTCCATACACGGGGGAAAGGGGCATTTTTAAATTTCCTTATCCGTGCAGTTTAACATCGTGCGGTAAGGAAGAAATACTCTTAGTTTAGGGTCATAGAGTTAGGACCGTTGGGTGCTTGGTAGTTTAACGTCATGCATCTTGGACGATAACTGATTTTAGTTATGATGGTGAGGATGGGATACTCTGAGTTTAGGGTCACAATGTTTGGACCATTGGGTGCTTGGTGGTTTAATGTCCTGCAGCTCGGACGAAATATGATTTTAGTTATTATGCGAAATACTTCCTCAGGAATCTTGCATTTGTAGGAGCAGTTGTAAATTGTCCATCCATGGAGATCAGGGCATACGCTCTATTGGAGTAGACCTTATGTATAACATACGGTCCCTCCCACTTGGTCTACAGCTTTGGAGGCTTCTTTCCAGGTATCATTGGGTTCCGGAGGACCAACCACAATTATCCTTCCAAGAAAGACCGAAGACGAACCTTTTGGTTGAAGTCTCATGTGATCTGGTTCTGGTATACTTCCAGATGGTGAAATGTGTGCAACCGCTTCTCGTATTTCTATTATAATTCACCTAGCCACTTTTCCTATTACTCATCATTGGATAATTGATCACAAATAGAAACACAGAGCGAGGTTAATTGGAGCTCAATGGGCAGTACCGCTTCTGTTCCATATACTAATGAGTACGGATTAGCCCGATTAGAAGTGCGGATTGTGGTTCGATAAGACCAGAATGCATGGGGGAGTTTATCTAGCCATGAAATGATGTCTTTGTCCACCATTTTATATATAATTTTGGATAGAGTCTTGTTGAATGCCTCTATCTATCCGTTGGCCGCCGCATGGTAGCAGGATGAGTGGTTGGATTAGATACCATATTCTTGTTATAGTTTCTCCAATTCAATAGAGCAGAAGTTGGTGTCATTATCAATCAGTAAAGTATGAGGGAAACCAAATCTTGTGATGATATTGGCCTTCACAAAGCTGACAATGTTTCTAGCCCCAACTTCCTTAAGGGGTACAACTTCTGACCATTTGGAAAAGAAGTTGGTTGCTGTGAGGTTATATTTCAGCTGTTTTGCTGTGGCGGGAGGATATGGTCCCACAACGTCCATTCCCTAGATGGAAAATGGCCAGGAGTACTAGGCATGATGAAGTAACTCTGAGGCCTGGTGAATGAAGTTGGCATGAATCTGGCATGGGTGGCATTTTTCGGTAAAACGCTCGCAATCACATGCCACTGTGGGCCAATAGTATCCAAGCCTTCGAACCTGGTGGGAATGCATAGACCCTGACTGGGGTGCTCTACATACTCTGGCATGCACTTTAGTTATGAGGGAAGAAGTTTCTTCTCTATCAATGCATCTGAGGAGGATTTTTTTGAGGCCTCGTTTGTAGAGTACCTCTTGTTGACCTGTGCTTCCATATAGGACAAAGTTTATTTCCCTTCTCCGTATTTGCTCTCGTTCAGCCCTGTTTGATAGAAGTTCTACCCGTTGAAGGTAATTTTCAATGGGGGTCATCCAGCAGGTGGTAGGAGCATATGGATCAGGGACATGACTGACTTCATGGATTTCCTCTTTCTTTATCTGAACATATGGCCAGACCATTCGACGATGATAAATTCTGATGATTGTTTCATCCCGGCCTCGGTCAGCTAGGGTCATGGCCGTGTTGGCCAATGCATCGGCCAGGGCATTCTGGGACCGGGGAATATAGGACAACGTTGGTTCTGTAGAGAATTCTGCCATTAACTCTTAGACATGGTCAAATATAGTAATCAACTCCTCCTTCTTGATAACATAGTCACCATTGACTTTCTTGATGTCCAGTTCTGAGTCACCTATTACCTTAAGGTGCTACACTGGTGCCTGGAGTACTAGCTCTTGGCCTGCAATGAGGGCTTGATACTCTGCCTCATTTTCCGTACATCCTTCTGACAGGAGAAAGGAATATGGTAGGATTTCCTTTTTTGAGGACATGAGTATTATCCCCAAGCCCACCTTGTTAAATTTATGATCTTCCATCCTTTTACCGGTTGGGCATCATGATGCGCCGTCGAAGTACATTTCCCATGCTGGGAACCCCTCCTGAACCAGGATGATATATTCATCAGGTAGCTCACCGTCTGGTGCGACAGTCCCTATTGAGGGGTGCTCTGCCAGAAAATATGCTAATGCCTAGCCTTTAATGGACATTTGATGCACGAACCAGATGTCGAACTGTTGCAAGATGACTACCCATCGGGATAGGCGCCCGGTCAGCTTCAGGCAGCTAAGGATGTACGTTTTCAGGTTATTTCGTGAGACCAAAAGGACTTCATGATGCTACAAATAATGTCAAATCTTTTGAACTACGAAGACCAAGGCCAAAAAAAACTTATCGATGTGTGAATATCGAGTCTCATCATCAATCATGGTTCAGCTGAGGTAATAGAGAATGTTTTCACAACCGACGTCATTTTTTTGTGCGAGGAAGGCCCCCAGTGTCCGTTCTAGGGCAGTCACGTACAGGATGAGAGGCCTTACTTCGATTAGGGGCATGAGCACCGGTGGACTCAAGAGGTACTTCTTCAGGCTGTCGAACGCCTCTTGGCAGTCATCTGTCCATTGGTTCGTGACTCCCTTCTTCATTAACCTGGTAAAGGGAAATCATTTTCCTGCCAAGTTGGCTATGAACCACCTGATATAGGCTAGGTGCCCTTGGAATCTCCTCAACTCGTTGAGATTGCAGGGAGTTGGCAGGCCGAGGATAGTCTTTGTCTTTTCCGGGTCGACTTCGATGCCACGATGGCGTACGACGAAGCCAAGGAATTTCCCTAAGGTAACCCCAAAGGCACATTTCAAGGGATACATCTTCAAAATATGTTGTCGAAGTTTGTTGAAGATAGTCTCAGGGTATGACAGGTGATCTGAGCGTTTTCTTGATTTGACCACCAAGTCATCGATGTAGCACTCAACGAATCTCCCCAGAAATGGTTTGAAGATACGATGCATGGCACGTTGATATGTGGCGCCAGCATTCTTGAGACCAAAGGTCATGAATCTGTAATAGAATAACACATGAGGGGCCCTGAAGGCAATGTATTCTTCGTCTTTTCAGGCCATCCTGATCTGATTGTAACCAGAATAGCCGTCCATGAAGGATAGAGCCTCATACCCGGCCGTTGCGTCGATTAATAAATCAGTGATCGGGACTAGGAAATCATCTTTTGGGCAATGCCGATTGAGATCTATGAAATCAATGTAGACGTGGATTTTTCTGTTCTTTTTATTGATAGGGACAATGTTGGCCAACCAGATAGGGTACTGGACCTCCCGTATGAATCCTTATTTAATGATCTTATCTACTTGAGCCTCTATTTTGGCAGCATGTGTGGGTTGTGTCCTTTTGGTTGCTTGTTTATATCCCCAGTGGTCATCTGGAAAACCTAAAATGTGTTTCGCCACTTCGAGATCGAGTCCTGGAATCTTGGTGTATTTCTTGAAAAAAGAATCTTGTTGTTGCCTCAAGCAGAAGGTATAGACCTCGTGTTCCTCGGTAGACATGGCCGCACTAATGAGGGTGGGCATTGGGTCTTCCTCAGTAACCAAGTTTATTTCCCTGAGATCATCCACAGTGGTGGAGATACCTTCCTCAAATGTAGGAGGTTCATCCCTAAGATCATCTTCCTCTTCCTCTAAATCCTCATCTTATTGATCCGGTGAGGAGAGAGTTTCTGACGCAGGATCTTGGGTGTCCAAGGGTGAGTTATCATGTGCGTCCCTGCTTGAGTATTCGTCCTTGAATGGAGGGTCAACGGTTGATTCTTCATAGTTATGCCTAGTGGTTATTGCTGAAGTCATGAGGACATCTGAGTTAGTGTCGGGACATGAACCCTTTCTCTCAACATGGTTGATGGGCAGCACATAGTCTCTACCAAGCTATCTGAGGGGATCGTCAGGAACCATTTCCAGGCCATTTGGAGTGGGGATCCAATCGATACTATAGACCGAAGGCTTCTTATTATTTTTCTCATCGAAACCGACGTCAATGTAATGTGACTCGGAGTGCTCAAAGGGGACCTTGTCAGCATGCAATGTCCCACTTTGCCCATTGACCCAATACTTGATACAATGGTGGTAAGATCAAGGAATGGACATGTGATAATAGAGCCACGACCTTCCAAATAGGGAATTGAATTCTATGTTCTGTTGGACCACCATGAATTCCGAGTAGGCCAGAAGGTCACCAAAATGGGTCTTTACCTTGATTTGACCCATTGTCTTCTGCTCGCTCTTGTCGTAACCCAACAGAGTTGTGGCTGAGGGTACTAAATCATCCTCACTATAGCCCAACTTACAGAGTGTCCGTAAGGGAAGGATGTTAACTCCAGAGCCTTTGTTAATAAATACCTTGAGGATCTCAATATCATTCAGTGTTCCGGACACATATAGTGGTTTGAGATGTCCTTGCATGATGGCATCTTAATCCAGATCGGTGAAGGAAATCACCGTATTGAATTCTGTCGGGCTAGTCTCTGTCCGGTAAATCTTGGCAGTAGCTACCTCAGCTTGAAACTCCTGGGGGCTAAGAAAGGCTTCGATAAGTGCCTCCCTGAGGTCGTCTGACAATCTCAGGGCATCCAAGATTGACAATTTGGCTGGTACTGATTCCATCTACATAAAGATGTCGTATTTTTGCTCAAGTAGTCGACGATTTTCCGCTGGTGGGAGAGTTTCAGTGGGAAACATGGGATCTGGAGTACGTGATGAGGAGGGACCTACTGTGTGGTCAGATGCCGATGATGTCCCCTTGTTTTGGGGGTTCGGCCCAACCGGTCTGTTTGTGCGCACAAGGCGGTTAGACACTTGTTCCTCCTCAGAAGGGTACTGCAAAATAACGGAGCCAGAGTGGCTGCTTGCGGAGGTGGAGGGGTATTCTTTCTCCCATTGAGTCCGTTGAAGGGCTCTCCCACGGGTTTCCACAATATTAACGGTTTAGGCCGAGGTCCAACCGTAGGGTTGGTTCTGGCCGCGGCTATTCCTTCCCTGATATCCCCTTCCTCTGTGATTCTTCATCCCAGCTCCTCATGCTGGGAGCTCGGGTTCAAAGCCATACCCTTCATCAAGGACTGATTCCATAATATGGATGGCATTAATGGTACCAAAGATTGGCTCTTCATCCTCTAACAGGTCAACATGGTCAGTTGTCCCTGATGGTGCCATTTGGTGAGTCGGTGCCCATGGCACCAAATTCAAGGGCATATAACCCACCAGGTTCGGGACTAACTTTGGCCCCATTGTGGACTGCTCCTCTTGCGATTGTTTCTTCCTTCTTCGATTACCCCTAGATGATCGGCTCGTGGAGGGTTGTGTGGCTGATGTTGTCGGCTGTGCGGCGTCAGGGATGTTGATAGCAACACCAGCTGCTATAGTTGAGCTAAGAGTATTCCCTGAGCTCGATTGATATTCTTCTGATTCATCCAGTTATCAAAATTCTTCCCATTATTCTTGGTGACTTCCTTCCACCCCTCCCCTTTGTTGGAGTCAGTGGTAGAAATATTTGTCACATGTGTTGGGGGTGGTCCTAGCTCAACCTACCCAGATTCTACCATCCATTGCAGGAGGTCTTTGAAGAAGAAGAATTCTCGAATATTGTTCCCCAACATCTAATGGTAGGGATAGTAATATGACCTATCAACATGGCATATTTCTTCAGGTTTCCTCAGCTCCGAGAGGCAGAGCAAGTTACAGTTCATTGCGGCGATAAAGTAGCCGCGGACTTGGTCCTCTCAGAACGAGTATACTTTGTTCCTTCGTTCCTCAAACTTGTTCCACTTCGATCCTCTCTGATCATCCCACCTGGGCGAAGGTGGCCACTGATATACAGGGGTCCCTTGACAAATTGGTGGAGGCCTGAGCGGTGGAGCAGGTACAGGGGCTGGCTTGAGCATGACAGAGGACGCTTTAGCTCTAGCTAATCTCTTCGCCGAAGCCTGTGAGGATATTCGGGACATTAGATTAGTCTGTTACAGGGAGTCCTCGATTCTATGGGCAATAGCTAAGAGATGGCATAAGCCAGTGGTGCACTCCACTAATATGTGCGGTGTTCGCAGCTCATCTCAATGATTATCGATACATATGGAAAGCATCTCATCTTGGGGCATTGGCCAGCTCAGAAAGTAGGTCAGAACATTCCATTTGGCGATGAAATTTGAGACCCTCTTGTTCTACCTCTATTTGCAGTTCATAAGGTTGATGACTATAGTTTTTGGCAACATCGAGCTGAAGTGGAACATGAACTGCTGCCGAAGGTCTTCCCTGCTTTTTATTGACAGAGCCAGCAGACTCTTATACCAGATGAAGGCGGATCCTTGTGAGGTCCGTACGAAGCATCTGAGTTTCACTGCTTCTTTTTGTTCTAGAGTTCCCATCATAGGTTCGCAATAAGAGGCATTGTGCATAAAATTCAGCTCCGGATTGCCTGATCCATTGAAGATAAGGAATAAAAGGCTCCCAAAATTGGGTGGAGGTGGTGTGTTTCTCACCCAATCTGGGTAAGGCTTCTGCTCTGGCTGTATCGAAGCACGTCGACCTTCCATTGTTTCTAATCGTGTTGTCAGTACCTCAATGGTGTTGGTGAGACCATGGTTTACATCATGTTGGTCCCGGTCCTGGGCAGGCGTAGCCCGAGGAGTTGCCTGAGGATCTGGATTGGCCGACACCAAGGGTGCATTTGCCGTTTGTGACACCTTCGGAGGGTTCAGGCGTACTCTCTCTGGTTGATTCCTGAGTGGAGGGAAGTCTTGGTATTCATCCGAATCAACGTTTAGGTAGTTGGATGGGCCGAGCGCCTCATTGGATGGGAGTCCTGAACGTTCTTCGTTTGTCGGGGCAATCCTTGGTCTTTGAGGTGCACTTACTGGGAGTGCATGATGTGGCTCCTCCTGTGACGCACTTTCAATAAGGTGGTTCCTCAGGAGTAGCTCGACGTTAAGCCGCCTCAATTCTTTCATCTCCTCTTCCTATTGACCGAATCTCTCTTCGAGCGTGAGTGGCTCATTTCTGTTGAGCGAAGGAGGCAGGTTAAGGGTAACAAGCCCTTTATTCTTATCCTTGTAGGAAGCTTGTAGGGTATCAGAGGACGGTTAGCCGGAAGGGCAGCCATATTTAGGGCGGCCCACTGATTCTGAGTGTGCACACCTGGTGGTTTGTTGTGAGTCACAACCTGACCAGAACCATCGTCTCCCGATCCATCCGGATTTGCGTCTTCCCCAGTGTCACCCATGGGGTTAGCCTCTATGGAGTTGATGAATGCATATCACAGGGTGTAGGAGACATCATGTTCCAAATTGGAAGAGTATATCCTACGTCTTTTGCTGGCCTTCCTTTTTATGTCTTGGGATTGCCTTTGGACTCCTTGATGGAGGGTGATGAGGAGAGTTCTTTGATGCATACTTACGGTACGTCTCCCTCTCGGAGGGGATGATGATTCAAAGGTCGGGATAGGGCAGGAGCCTCCTCTTATAGCTGTCCTAACTAGACAAGTGAATATTGATTCTCGTGGGGGAGGGTTTTTGTTGAGGAGGTAATAATTCCCCCATCCCTGAGGGGTGGGGTTGGCTCCGTTCCTTGGACATTGAGTCTCTTCCCATTTTTATTGGTCTTACGGGGGGCATTTGTTGTTAAAAATGCCCCCAGCCCTGTAGGCTGGGGTTGACTCTGAATTGCGGTAGTGGGTTCTGCTATCGCGACATGCCTAATCTTGTGTGCCCCCATTCGGGGGTGAACTGGATTTGATGCCGAATTCCCCTATGAATCAATCCCTTTTGGGGAGGCAGGCGATGACCGCTGATTGGCCTCTCTTTGGAGAGAGGCCTGTTGTGTGCTCTCGGTGTCCTGACTCAGGAGTTCTTGAATGGCTTGTTCCCGTTGGGCCTGATGCTTTTGGGACTTACTCAAGGCCTGACTCCGTTGGGTGTGTTGCCTTTCATGAACAGGGAGACCACAAGATTGTTTTCTTGATGTGATGATGTTGCAAGACACCATGTCGAACGGGTTCTTCTGTGTGGGGAGTGGAGTGAAATGCAGAGCTCCGTGTTCACCCCCATCCTCTGATATTGACTCCCGTTGGAGCATCACCGATGAGGCGGTGCAGTTGGGGTAGTGCACGGAGGCAGGCTATCTCCATGTTTCATTTACGCCTCTCGGGTCGTTGTTGTCTTGCCGACGGAAGATCTTACAAGTCGATGCGACGTAAGAGGTCTCATATTGTCTTCACGTGGTGTACATACCTATCATAGGGCAGAAATCATGATTTCAGTCGGTGGAGGGTTGTCCATATATTATGGCAGATGTTTTTCACACATTCTTCTGACAACTCTCGGGGTAGGTCGAACTAAGAGGTGGTCGTGGGCCAAAACATGACTGGTATATCATTTCTGGCCAGTCGTTTCCTCATGTGCAACATGTCGGCATACTCCTCTGCCAGTGAATCCTCTACCTGGTCAGCCTAATCGAGGCACTCACTGATAGTGTGGTCAGAGGCAGTGGGACCAGTAGGTATTGAATTGTCATGTGGGCGATTCCAAGGTGATTTAGAAGAGGAACGCGGCCCTGGAACGTCTCCTGATCAAAGTAGGGCGTCGTTAGCGACTATCTGGGAATCTGACATGCTTGATCTCGTCCTTCTGAGTGCCTCAGCATATGTGGGGTTTTTTGTGATTGATTCGACTGGAGGAGGACCTTCATGTCGATATGATATGTCATCGCAGGGAGGACCTCAGCAATGGCGGCCGTAATGGTGAGGAATACCATTACTACTTGATGCTTATCTGCAAAGAATACTTTTTCAGTACACACCCTGGGGAGGACCTCCAAGGCGTGTCGCAGCAAGGGGAGGACCTTCTGGCTGCGTAGCGTCATTATGGGGAAGTCCTTTGCAACAACTTCCATCATGGTGAGGATGACCATCATGGATTTACATTCGTCATGCATCCTAGGGAGGACCTTCCGGACACACTACGACAAGGGGAGTACCTTTTTCCATCTTGTGGCCATTGTGGGGAGGACCTCCGTAATGGCGGTCATGGTGGAAAGAACTACCATCACAACTACTGTAATGGAGAGGACTACCATTATAGCTTCCACAGGGAGGTTAAATGTGGGATACCCCCTGGGGAGGCCCTCTAGAATGTACCTCAACGAGAGGAGGGCCTTCTCGTTGCTTGAAATATCTATGGGGAGGACCTCCATTATCAGGGTAGAGAGGACTACCACCATGATCTGATGCCCGACTGCGCGGAGTGTCGTTGCAATGTAACCCTTGGGGAGGACCTTCAGGGCAGGCCACGACAAGGGGAGGGCCTTCTTGTCGTGATGAGATGTCATTATGAGGAGGGCCTCCGAAGTTGTGACTATGATAGCGAGGAATACTATCACAATCTGTGGTCCCACTACATGGAGAGTGTTTGCAGCGTATACCCCCGAGAGGACCTTCAGGATAGACCGCAACAAGTGGAGGACCTTCTTGCTACTCGATCTTATGGTCACGTGGAGGGTTTTAGTGACTCGCATCAAAAGAGGATCTCTTGTGATCGATCATTATATGCCTGTAGGGGAGGCCCCCACAGGTGCTATGGGGAGGACCTTCAGAGCTGCTGGTAGCAACATTGCGGGGAGGACCTTCACAACTGCTACTGTCACTCCCATAATATGGTAATGGGTGGGCAGGGTCCCGAACTTTCGATATTCGATTAGAAGCGTTGGGAACCTCGGCTTCCAGTAGAGCAAAGTCATGAAACCTCACTTTATTTTTTGGCTGCCTTCGGTACATTCGGGGCGCTTTCTTGCAGGCAGCGCGGACCGCCTGTTCTTTAAAATGGCCTTCACCTTTTGGTCCCTGTCTAATTGGGTCCCGTGATGTTGTCGTCATATGCTGACGAACATCTTGACTTTTAGCAGGGATATATGTCTGGTCTGGAGCATCCACCATTATATATGTTTGTCCCCTAGATGGAACGAGTGAAGCTGCTCGATCCGGTTGCCCTTGCATCGAGGAATATAGCTGGAAACCCTCTTGGGATGAAGCAGGGATGTAGATCTGATCCGAGGCAGCTATCTCGTCTCTTAGATGAGTCGCCTCAATTGGGGAGACGGGCTCACATGCCTGAGTCCTTGCTGTTGCCGCTAATGCAATTACATTATGGAAAGTCTGCAAGATATGATCTAGTATCGATACCTGATCCATGATCATTACTAGGATATAGAGAGAGACATCTTTTGCTGGAATGGGTATGAAAGCCCATTCCGGTGTCGGAGTAGGAATATCCTTCTCTGGTCCTCCGGTGGTCAGTGGGTACTGACAATTTTCCTGTGTTGGGGCAAGTGAACGAATCTGCCCCTGTACCGGGATACACCAGTTTCTCTATCCGTTTTCCGCCACATTAGGATGGCAGACTTTACTTGCATCCACAGGGAGCTGGCCCTGCATATATTGGTTTCCCACCGTATCGAGGCAGTGACCTTTGTTTTCAGGGAGATGTGCCCACCTATTAATTGCCGCCACATCTGGATGGAGGACTTTGCTGATCACCGCCACATCGGGATGGTAGGCATTAGAAGCATCTACTCCGAGCTGGTCCTGCAGGCACTGGGTCGCCACCACGTTGGGTTGGTGAGCTTCATGACACTGGGTAGGGAAAGGTACTTGCTCAGTAGGTGTCATCATGTGTGAGCGACGGTCTTGACAGAGCTCGGCGGGAATGTGCGCCTGCTCGTATGATGCCGCCATGTCTGGATGGGGGGCCACCATGTCTGAATGGAATGCTTTAGAGGAGCGAACGGGCATATGTGCCTATTCTTGATGCGTCTCCGTGACTGGGTAGCAGAGCTCCTCCTCGGGGACAAGGGTGATGACCAGTCCCCAGTTGTATGTTTGTAGCCCTCGTCGGGCGGTCCAAGGGGCCAAAGCTTGGGGAGCGTGGGCCTGGATCCTCGGGGCTACATCCACTTCAGCGAGAGGATGTTGAGTCACAGAGTGACTACGATGACGTCTTCCAGATGTTTCCTTGCAGCCGAAACCCCGTTCAGTGGGGATGATATCCTCAACGTCGACCTCATCCACCTCCATAACATTAGGGAGGTACACGTTGTCTCGTTCCTGGGATAGACTCCTAAAATAGTTGGAGATAGAAACAGGGGCTGTCAAGATCCGCCTTTGCGGCTGATTCTGGGCAGGAGACCGGTGAGTCCTGGTGGATTGAAGGGAATGCATGGCCGCCTCCACCATTGGAAGAGTAAAATTCATGTGGTACTATCAGATCAACGTGTCCGAGACCCAGTATTGAAGACGCTGGGTGGGTTACGGGGTCCTCCATTTGTGAGGATGCCCGGTTGTCGCGTAGCTTGAAGTGCGCACTTGCGAGTTCCTTTGTGACGCTATTGGATCGAAGGGAGTTCTATGTGGTACCTGTAAAACATGTTAACAAATACAAACATCAAACCCGTCAAAGTAGAATCTCATGTTCCCATCCGTAATTAATGACCTTGCATGGCCTTACTTGAGAGTAATAATGGGGAATATGGTGGGATTAGGTTAAATCTGTCACGCTTGGTTAAAGATTCATGTCAGGTTCACCATTTTGTGTTTTGAACCGTTTCCCTTCGAGGAGATGGAGGACTGACGTGCCCGACTGTCGATCTGATGGATGGCTGAGCCCCAGTCAATTGCTAAAGTTGGGTACACTGGTCTTCATTTCGAAATGCCCAATGCTTTCATATCCAATGATAGGTGGACCTGCCTTCCAAGGGCAGGCATCCGCTAGGTGGTTTGTCCAGCGATGCTTAAGAACTCACATTGGTCGAGAGGATGGGATGTCAGGCTCATCACACCCTTTTGGGGGGAATTATTTCCTGTTCTGGGACTCTCTTATAGATTTAAGATGTTTTCATATGTTCGTGAATATTTTGTTTATACCCAAACATAGTATCCACATATTACTCCAAGGTGGAAATGGTCAGCTGAACGCAGGGGTTCAGAATCATTTATGCCCAAGCTTTACCATGCCTCGTTGGATTAATGACCCCGAGGAGTCTGGACTCATTAAGGTAGCACTAGGGGTGGTGCGGTGAACCGACATGAAGATAGTCGGATCGACCAGTTGTTGGTCCTGAACCTCTTGGAGGCTTCCTATGTACCCTTCCTAGGAGACATGGATCAAAGTCCACGTAGTTCGTTCAGGAGCGTCGGAGAACTGACGTGAATGTGGACCTGGGGGTGTGATGGTGATCGGGATTGAACCTTTTGGAGGCTTCCTACGTACCCTGCCTAGGAGGAAGGGATCAAAGTCCACATAGTTCACATCGTCTTGGGGATTACGCTCTGAGGTATCCCAGAGTAATGGATTGGGGCTTACACTCTGAGGAGGCCCATAGGAGCATTCCATGGTCGATGCTTACTCTAAGCCCACGTGAGTCATGCCCGGTGGGAGAAATAAGAGGCAGCAGGGACCTGATGATCACATCGTTAAAGGCGAGTCCTTGAGAAGTGGAGTAGGGCTTACGCATGGAGCAGCCCATAAGGGTGGGTCTTACTCCGGGATGGACGCCCAGTGGAAGAAAGCATAGTGGGTGAGGGAAAGAGGTGATCATGTGCCCATCACCTCTCTTGTTCCTAGGGGAAGTACGGAAGTGAATGGGGGATTCCTTATGATGGCTATTTTACTACCCCCAGAAGAGGGGGGAAGTGCCCCATCCTGACCAAGTGGAGGGGTAGAAAGGGGGCCCCTGGGGTCGGACCCCACATTACTGTGGGAATGTGAACCCAGGAATTCTTTGGGAATCCGCCCAAGGGACAGGTAAACCCCTTAGCCCTCGCTTTCCATCGGTATGTGAACTCAAAGAGACACGCTGATGCGCCTGAAGGTTACATCCCACGGGTCTGGTGGCTCTGGTGGAGGCCTTGGCTCGAGGCCGATGAATGGGCCAATGAGGGAGTTTTGAAGGATTAGACCAGATTGAGAGGATTTTATATGGCTCGTGGAACGGGAATTCCCAAGAATTTGGCGGGCCACACCGGTGGATGAGGGGAAGTGCCCTTCACGTAGGGAGGTGCAACGTGGCTGGAGAGGCCATCTGCGCACCAGGATGATCAGTGGACTGGTGGGCATCCTGCGAACCAGGGTGGTTCATGGCATCGGGTTTGGCCCACATACCAGGGTGGTACGCGGAGGGGTCCACGCTAGTAGTGGCGGCCAAGGGTGACTCCGTTCAGAGGTTCGTCGGTCCGAGATTCGCACACTTTGGAGGGTGCTACACAGTGCGATGGATCGGAAAAGGGGCATAAACTCCCTGCTCCGCGGGGAGTACAGCCACGGCGGGGCCATGGTTTGCGGTCTTCCTTTCTTTATTGTTTTAAGTTCGCAGTTCACAAAGTTATTATGCATTTTCGGTTCCTTATTAACTCTCTTCTAGCTTCACTACTGCTCTGCTTCGCGGTCTGCAACTTCGCGGTCTGCAAAATCCTAAGCTCCTTTCTTTGAAATCCTACCACCTGAATCGGACCGATCTCCTCAACTCCTCTTCTCTCTTCCCCCTCGTAATCCTTTTATAGAGTGGGTAAATAGATGTATTTGTGGTCATGTGACACCTTTTGCAGAGGCCCATGACCGAAAACCCGGTTTACAGCTGACTTGGTAAATTCGCGACTCATTGTGGGAACTGAGCGCCTCTCCCCCGCGAACTGAACGAGCTTGGGGAATGCTTCGTGGTTGCGTAGGGTTCCACCTCCATTCTGCAAATGACAGCGGATGAGGCTTGAGCCAGTTGACGTGGTCCACGGTTGGGGCGGTTCATGATGGTGAACCGGATCAGTGCCCATCCTGCTTCGCGCCCGCGGAGGGTCTCCGCCTACATTCCGCGAACGACATCAGTCCGCGGAGGGGGTGCTCCGCGGAACCGACCGCGTGCTTGCTTGGACCAGTCTGCAGACTGGCTCGTCATGTGCCTTTATTCTCCATACTTTCCCCATTTATTTGGGGAAACTTGGGAATGATCTACCTTGGGTTAAAAGTGGATTCTCATTCTCCTTTGTGGATTTTTCAGGACCCTATAAAAACCAACAGGATAATTATGTGGAAGTTGTACTTTAAGCACAAAAAAATGAGACATGGATAATGGATAATTGTTATTATTCTCATATGAGGGGATATTTGAGAATACCGATGTATATAAGGATGTATAGAGGAGGAGTTTTTATATTTTTCAATAAAATATCCCTAGAAATTTAATGTATTGGAACTGGTAAAATTAGAGAAAATAAGATCATTTATAATAATGTGTTATTTATTGATGGACTAATGCATATCCTGAAGATTTCTCCAATACATTATGATAATGTAAATGATGTGATACTCCAAAAACATCTATTCCTTTTCAAGTGAATAAATAATAGGTTTTTTATATATAATGGTGTGATAACTCATGTAAAACTTTTTCAAATGGGAGAGGATATATCAAATTTTTTACTAATACTGCAATATGAAGAAACCAATACCATAAATGGCTAGGTTCTCTTAAAAAATGTGAATGATAATTAGAGAAAAGTAGCGAGAAACATTTTGTTCTTGAATGATGAATATATTAATTTTTTAAACACTTGAATGATTTTTAATATTTGAAAAAATACTATAAATGATTTTATATTCAATGATAGAAACCATTGGAGTTGATACACTCTACTATTTGTAGGAAATTTTAAGATAGTTATATCTTCAATTATATTTATGAATTTACCATAATGTCCTATATCAATTTTATGTACCTCAAGTATCAATTTATGGATATATTTTAAATCATCTATATCCTTTCTAAGAAACCAATATGTTTTATCTTAAAGAGATTGTTATTAAACAATGGAAACAAAAATTCCTATAAATTGTTCTCGATGTTATTGTAAAAACTTGAGTTCAATGCTCAATACACCCCATTTAAACTGAGTATCTGAAATGAAAAATAGAATACATGTTTATATAAAAACAACTATTACCAGTAATCAATATGTATCAAGATTCTTCTTGTTTAAATATATCACAACATCTGGGTTTCTATAAAACATGTAATTATTGAGATAGTATTATGATGTGATTCCCTAATAAATATGTTTTAAAAATAAACCAAAGTAAAAATAATTAATGAAATTGGGATTCCTTTCTTGATAAAAATTAAGTGAATGAATGGATGATATTTTGATGAGAAGTTAATGAGGGGAATTTCATTGGTTACACCGAAAATAGGGGTCCCTAGAGGTGTTACAAAAAATGATTTAAGAAGATCACAAACATTGATGATGTTATTGTCTTTGAAAATTAAGTAGATTCCAATATCTCATTCATGTGGGATACAACAGATGATGTTTTGAGCACTAGATTCGTATATGTTTTTTTGGAATACATCAGTTTAAATAAGATTATGTATATTATTCTTATAAAAGTGATACGAGTAGAAAATAGAAGTCAATAGGAGTACATTCAATGTAGAAAAATCATTTTGAAACTAATAATATTATTGTGTCAAGAACATGGGAGTACAAACTAGAAAAAAATCATTGGAATCATCCAAACTAGGTTAGTCTATAAAATAGAACAAAAATGTGTTGATGAATTTTCTGAAAACAAGGAGTGGATCCTAGAAAATATATTATAAGATGTATTATATTAAGAAAAATGATACAATAGAACTCATTCCAAATCCCATGGAGAGAAATATTACTGGAAAAAATTGGTGTTTATGAACATGTTAAATGAAAAGGATTATTTTTCTTGAAACATGGTCGAATTTGTATGAAATGGATACTCTCAAATGGAGGGTATTCTATTTTATGTGGAATTTTCTCCCTTTTTGAGGATTAAATAAATCAAAATCTTTATAATGATTTGATCTCAATAAATCACCAAAATCAATCAGATGAATATAAAATCTTCATTTATAAATGCTTAATTAATTCTATAAGTATATAAAAAATATGAGGGGTTTCTTCATTATGATTGAAATACCCACGATTTCAAGTAATTATCCCTTTATTTATGTTTTTTAAGTATGTACAGTGTTTGGGTGAAGTTTGGGAGAGTTTAGGATACATTTAGAATGTTTTGGGTGCTTTTATAAAGGTTCAATGTTTGTGAATGGTTAGTGAAAATCATGAAAATCCTACAGTAAACTGTGTATAATAAGACATCAACGAAGGGGAAAGTTCATCGATAGGTGCACGATTTTTTCCAACCCAGGAGGCCACTAAGGAGAAAACATGCAATGTGTGATTGTGAGATTTTTCATGGTTGGCACACTATTTTTCTAGTTGTGTAAGGTGTCCTTTGAGATAGGGGTCGACAAATGGTTTGTGCACAGTCTGCCTAACTAGGGGAGTAACCATGCATGATTTAAAAACAAGATCCACAAAAAAGTGAATCTTTGTTCAGATTAGTTGTTAACCCATATTGTTTAATATATTTCATCCTTAACTAAAAAATGATTCCTCCCAAACACTGTGGAACTCTTACCCATCGATTTGGAAGTGATCTGGATGAAATTCATCATATGTTGAAGCAATATTCTCATGGAAAGTC
This sequence comes from Viscum album, assembly GCA_963277665.1. Lineage (NCBI taxonomy): Eukaryota > Viridiplantae > Streptophyta > Magnoliopsida > Santalales > Viscaceae > Viscum > Viscum album. The sequence goes on along the minus strand of OY728121.1, from coordinate 1,030,695,554 downwards.
TTCATCTATGTTATTCTTTGGTGGTGTTCTTATATCCAATTCTCTCTCTCTCAGTTTTTTAGATTTATTTTAATTTGAATATATATAAGGTAGTTTATTCAAACCATGGTAACATATGACCTTTTTAATGTTTGGGGAAGAGATCTAAGGTTTATTTTTGAGATTTAACCTGATTTCCTGGCCGTTTTCATGTCGTTCTTCATTTTTTCCCTAACATATAAGGTAAGTGGATTCACTCCCGACTCCTCATTCTAGAACTAGAAAGATTAATTTAATTTTTTATGACTTTTATGAAATTCATTTTGGAATTTTTGTTTAATTTACTGAGGGAAACATTCTTTGTCGATATTTTTGGTTATTGTGAAAAATTGGGTGTTTTGGAAAATGATGAAATTGGGTAACATGATTTTAAAATAATGATTTTATAATTTTTTTTGTGTTAATACAAGGAAATGTGTTTTAATTGAGATTTTAGTTTCATTGGAGTAGTTTTTTGGAAGAAAATTCAATAAAATGATAGTTTTATTGAAATGGTTAGTTGGTATGGTTTTCAATAAAAGTGTAGTTTTATTGAAATAGCTGAATTGGTTTGTAAAATGTTGTATTTTCATTTGGTTGGGTTAAATGATTAAGTGTGAGTTGAATAAGTGGATAATGGTCCCAAATTACCACCATCAAATGGATGGTTAATGAATGTGAAATTTCTTCCATTATTAGTGACATCAAGCTTGTGTGTATGGGTGTGTTCGACTATGTGACATGGAATGGTTAATGCCAATTAATTAATGTTATGGTTGTAATGACATGTTTGGTTTCATTCCTTGTAACTTGGTGTTGTTTTGAAAAAACTATTTTACCATGTCACTTTCTTTATATTCTTATATAAACTTTTTCAATTTTATTATATAAATATGTTTATATAAATTTGTTAAGGATATCTTTTTATAAAGCACCAGATTTTCCATGTATTCTATTTAATTATATGGAACTATTAAGAGTCTGTGAAAATTTACGGTGCGTGATTCCAAGGCCCGGAGTGCTTAGAATGAATTTATGAACTTTTTTTCAGGTACATTTAGTAAACGCATGAGAGGAATTTTCTAGAATTTTAACCTTTTCTCGGAATAAAAATCTGAGGGCACTATTGAATCTACAGCACAAAAATTCACTTAAGGGAGGCTTTACTTTGACCAAAGTAGGTTTGGAGAAAATTTTAAGCGTTGCAAATTTATAAAAAAAAGAAATAAAATAACATTTCTATTTTATTTCATATCCTTCAACAGACAAGAAAAGGGGTGGGGTCAGCGATGATTCAACCCAATAAATGGCTTGACCTTCCAACCCTATGTAATGACGTTGTTTGGGAATTATGAAGATTCCTAATTAATGAGCCCCATTAAATTCCAACATCGTTACTTACCCTCCCCCTCTTCTATATATATGGAGCTTGGGGGAAGGTACTGGCACAACATTAGAAAGCATCAAAGTGTTTAAGGAGCGCTGTGACACCGAACCCTTAGAAGACAAAGCCGATCCCAACAAGAGGTAATGGGTGACACTGAACCACAAACCGGAGGACGACATACGAGCGGTGTAGTTGGGAACCTGTTGCGGGAACGTAGAACACCAACCCACCATCAACCCGTAGATCCTATCCTACAGGTTATGAGGTAGGGGGTTTATTCGTTTATGCTTTTAAATTATTATCCTCTCGCCTGCCCTGCAATAATACGAAGAACTCGGGTCAACTGACTAACTGGATGACCCGCGATTCATTTTTCATTACGAGAGGTTGTTGCAGGGTATCTTTGTGGGTTTATATTGTTGTTTAATTCAATTGATTATTAAACCCTTAACCCCCCATGTTTACGAGCTAACATGGAGGGCATGGGCCAAAAAAACCTGACCCGAATCCTCCACTATCTTTGCTAAATCTTTGCGTCTCCATAGAATACCGACAGCGCGACGACACTGACCAGATACGTTGGGGATAGTGCATCGTCGCACGCCGCAAGAGGAGGCCACGACACAAAGAAGCAGTGGTCATCGAAGAAACTGGCACCAGCTGGTCATGGAGGATGTGCGGAGCACCGTCGTGCACCACCTGTGTGCATGGGGACGTGGCTCATCATCCGCGAAAGTTAGTGAAGGAGGCCGACTTGTCGTCCATCTGCGAAAGGGAAGGGCGGTGCGCCATCGCGCGCCGTCGGTGAGCTGGAGGTCGTGGCCGAAGCTATGGGGGAAGAGGCTGAACCCACACCTCTGGTGGGATCCGTAGTGACCAGGAAGAGCCCACGTGGCACCACCACTTCAATGTCTAAACTTCCTTTTGTCGTTCGGGATTCCGAGGGAGCGGCTCCACAGAGCCACCCCGCCGAAGCCCCACGAGTCGTTCCCTCTGTGGTCGGGCCACCGACCCCGTGGGCTGGGATGTAACACCCAGAGATTTTATAAAAAATATTCTTTTAATATCATTGATGTCTTGTGTTGTATGCTACATCAATATTAACTTAAACTACATGCAACACCATATGAGCTTGCAGTATAAACAACACTATTCTTGGATCATGTTACACGCAATTTTGATAGTGTATATATATATATATTCAATGTATAAATGAAATATGGATGGATTCTATTATACGAAACAACGAATTAATCTTGCACAACACAAAACCCTGACATGGCTTGCATTACACGCAATCACGACTTTCCTTGATAGCGTGTGTTGTCCGCAATACCAGGTTTCACTAAACAACGATATATAGTTATAATATTATTATGAACAAACATTTATGAATAGTAATACACACTTTTTGGAATTTTATAAATTTTATATTTCAAAACAGACTTCATTTTTGGATTTGGAATATCGAAATTAGCTTAGGGTGAAATTTTGGTACTTTTCGGATAGCTTTCATTTTCTGATGAATAGTGAAAATTACTAAATTTTAATTAAAAACAACTTTTTTAATAGAAATAATTAATAGTGACAAATTATTAATTTGAGTGGTTTTAAAGTATATTTAGAATATATTTTTACAATTTAATACAATTTCAGTCATTTGATGTAATTTCACATTTAAACCAGACATAAACAAGTGTCAATATTTTGATAGTTATTATCTCTTAAAAACACACTATTTGTTTTGAAGATGGGAATTAATTTTTAAATTAGTTGATGTAACTGATATGTTTCGAATTTGGTAAAATAGACAACATTTTTTAATTCATAATATCAAATATATCATAGGCCTAATTTTTTTTATTTTTCTGGGAACATTCATTTTTTGATGAATAGTGAAACCACTAAGTGGTAGTTAAAAAACTGAATATTTTCATAAAATTTAATTTTACCTCTTTTGTGAGTGGAATTTCGAAAATCCGAAAGGCACGATTAATATCAAGGACAAAAATGTGGTTCAATGAGAAGAAAATAATTTTTGGTGAATAGTAACTTTTTACTTTTTTACCACGGTTAAAAGTAAATAGGGTAATTAAGGGTAAAAATGATATTATTATTACCCTAACACATGTTCTAATTATATTGGTTAAGTTCAATTAGACAAAACACAATCTTAGGAATAAAATATGACCATTTAGGTCCACTTGTATTAGATTAGGACATTTATTATTAATTTATTTAAAGGGTTAAAATAGTTAAAATCAAATTTTTATAAGTAAATCATTTTTAATATAGGGTTATACATAAGATAAATTCGAGTATAAATATTAATTAGAAAGCTAAAAATATTTCCTACATACTGGTATTTTATTTATAATTTTTAGACATTAAATAACTTATTTTATTTAGGACACAAAGATGATGCAGTAATTATCTTATTAATGAAATATTGACATTATTGATGATATAAATACACAAATAAATGCAATTTTAGGCTTTTTATGAATTCCAATAATTTTATAGGTTAAAATGACATGTTAGTATTTATTTAATTATCATTTTTCAAAATAATCATTCTGTTATGATTTTCACAAAAAATCAATTACCAAATACTGTCAAAATTGACATAAAATAGTTTTTAAAAAAATATTATATTATGAATTTTTATTTTATTCCTAAAAATATATGGTTTAGTGAAATGACTTAGATAAGGTTATATATATTAATAATAAACAACATGTGGTTCTTTTGTCTTTTTATAGCATGTTTATTAACCTTATAATGTAATAAAACAAGATGACACGGTAAAAGTAAAATTATTTAACATAAGGTTAAATCTAAATGATAAGGTTAAAATAGAAACCTAAACTTGTCTAAATTTTATTGGATGAGATTATTTCGTCCCATACTCACATTATCTTCAAAATAAATCAATTTGGAGCTATTAAAAACCGAATATGACTTTATAATAAAATAATATTTTATTTCCAATGGTGCCCCTCTCCTCCATTATAAAAGGGCACATCCTCCCTCTCTTCCTCAAACCACATTGAGCCTTCAAACTCGGCAAACCCTGCCAAATTCAATTCTCCACTTCCATAGAAACATCCTGGAGGTTCTGGTCTTCTTAAAAGACCAATTTTAGTGCCCTAAGAGGAGGTCTCAAAGAGGCACTTCAAAGAAGAGGTAATGTCTGTTACCGATTCTTTCAACTCTATTTCTTCTTCCACTTCTTCTTGTTTAGTTGTTTCATTATGAAGTAATAACATCAGTATAACTCATATATTGAGATTTTATTATAAGTATGAAACAACCCTATCTCACCATCTATCCATCCTACGGAAAACAAAATCACCACGCGTGCGTACGTATGGAATACCGTCTCCACGCCGTGGTGAAATCTGTTTTTCCAACAACACCTTAAATGGATGGGTATAATGGTGTAAATAATAAATATATATGGTTATTATAACATCATACTGATTCTGATATATTATACCAACCAATCCAATTCTATTCAATAATTATGGGAACGATATCATCGCTTGTGCGTACGTACGGACTACCGTCTCCACGACGCGATGAGATTCATTCTCCATGTTAACCATACATGAATGATCATTAAGTTTATATAATTAATAATAATTAAATATATAAAATAATAATTCTACTGAATTTATGTATATATATATATATTTATGTCATCTATTTATTTCATTCAATTCAATAAGGAAACGAAAACAACGTTCATGCGTACGTACTGCCTACAGTCTCCATGAACGGTGTATTTCATTCATTTTATCGATATATAATATATATGTACATGATGAATATATGTTATATATAAATCATTTTTTACATTCTGGAATTATTTAAATTAGGATATAAGTAATAATATCAAGAATGATGAGTCGAAACACATACGATAAATGAAATGATCTTACCCAAAACGCTGCTTTAACATGGAATTTACAAAAGAACGGGTAATATAAAGTCATAAGTGAAACATATATGATATATTAACAATGAATATGATTCTTTAATAAGTCAATGACATTATTTAAATCATTATACAGGAGGTTTGGATACATACGAATCATATCGGACCTAAGGTAAGGGATAATTTTGCAAATCTCATTTTTTTCAGAGATTGCTTATTCGTAAGTATTTACTGGGGTTATTGATATCATCCATGTACATGTTTTATAAAAGTGTATTCATTTATGTTTAATGTAATTTTTACTAATTTTTACTTTTACCCCATGGTATGGAATGAATCTTTCTTTTATTTACCCTACAAGGTACTTTTTGACTTTTCCGACAAATGTACGAGAAGACTGTTTTATGAACGCATACGGCATGAAAGGATTTTTGCGGTTTTATAAAGCCTTATTTTCATGAATCATCCTCCAAAATATTTCATTACTATTTTCAACAAAATCCTTTTCTTTTAAAATTGCATAACATTTTGTGAAAAGAAAATGATTTTGAAGAAAAAAAGGATATTTTCTTCAAGAATTCATTTCAAGTGTTTTATCAAAACCATTTTCATCTAAGATGAAATTATTTCACATGTGTATGTTCAAGTATCATGTCTCCATGATTTACACGATTTCACTTTTCTAATGATGAAATGATATCCAATTTTTTTGTATGGATTACGTTATGATGGAATGATGTTTATGAAACCCATTTTATTCTTGGGTTATGATGAATGATTTATGTTTATATTGTGGCATACGAAAGAATGATTTCAATATGACATGGGTGGGACCTATATATTCCTCCAATGAATTGGGTAAAGATTTATATCTCATGAGATAGACATGGATAGAACGACAAGTTAAATCGGTTCAATAATACAGGACTGGAACAAGGAGTGAACTCGATTCAGAAAGTGACTTTGTCCACTAAGATTGTCTTGGAAGCAATTCCTTGGCTACTATGGAAATCATATCATGTGATTAATGGTTTGACACAATTACATGTTTAATTACCATGCTATATTATCATGATTAATGTTTCTTTATGATCTATGCCTTACGTACTTCAATGATTTATGTCATTGCTCAAGATTCTGATGTTTAAATATTATGTTCATGTTTTGATGTTCAAATGTATATGATTTGTTTTATTTTATCCATGCATACCCTTATTGATCATTTGAGATCACCCTTTATATGTTTTCTTTTCCACAGGATTTAAAGAAAGGTTTTAGGTAAGAAAACCAAAAGGGGAATATCTTATGGGAGATGTTGAAGATCCTTCACCACGATTAGAAGATTATATTCCGAGTTTCCAAAGACACTAAACTATTACGATCCTTGTGTGTTTGTTTTTGTTATGTATTAACTATTCCGCAAAAGTAATGTAATATCTATGTACATCAAGCTTTGGGTCTCTATAGTTGGTATTAGAGGAAAGGATTAGTCAACCTTTGAAAACTAGGATGCGAAAACGTTAGTGAGATTCCTAGAGATATTTATAAGGTATGTCTAGGGATGCCCCTAAGGTTAAGTATACGTATAGGTTATAGTCCTAGAATTATGGAAACGATCTTAGAATTTAACCTAAGATGTTAGATATTGAGGGTGCTCCCCCTTTACTATGTTTTTTCCCTAGCATGATTTTTTCCTCTGACACTATTATTTTTGGGTTTTAGAAAATGGATGGAAATAGGAAGATTCATGATAATGGAGGATATGACGGACAATGGAATGATATTCTTCATGAGAAACCAAATGAAATGGGATTTGGAAGTCCAAACATCATTATTATGCTTAATCAGCAATCTCATAATATGATCAATAATCTCAACTTTTCTAAGTTTCCAGACTCAGATAATAAGAGAAAGATGGAGTTTCATGATGATCATAGAGGAAAGAAAGTTCAATTTCCCTCATGTAAATCATGTGGGAAGAGGCATCGAGGAGATTGTTTCAAGGGAACTGGAAGATGCTGTGGGTGTGGAAAAGAAGGACACAAAGCCAGTAAGTGGAAAGGAAAAGGTTCAGTTAACACCATGGATGAGGATAATGGTATTGCTACGACATCAAAAATGGTTAAATGTTTTAAATGTGGAATGTACGAGCATTATGCAAACCAATTCCCTAAGGGAAAGTCTCATGAAGATAATCAGTATGGTCATATGGGTAGTATTTATATTGATGATGATGAGGAGACTACAAATGATATGTGAGATGAAAGATTTGTCGATGCTCGGTCAGTGGTTTAAGAAGGTAGTGGAATGATTACATGTTTATCAAGTGTAATGTTGTGTAAGAAATCTCATGGTACTATGCAATAAAGAGACATCTAAGGATTGTTACACTATTTTCTTTCCTTATGTTTTGAAAGTGTATGATTAATGGTACCAGTAACCATGAAAGGTTATTCAGATATTTTTGTAAAGTAGATGATATGTGCATAATGAAGGGATAAGTAGAAAATTAAATGTTTTATAGTATTCATGAGCTCATGACTGATATAAGGAGAAGATTATATCATGGTTTGAGTATATAGAATTTTTGAATTTTGGTATGTGAAAAGAGTTAACTTTTGACAGCACTCATGTATTTACTATGGTTTAATGGGTATTCATTTTTCAAGAGGATACATGATTGTGGTATTCACATGATTGGAATTTGACCAATAAGATATATGGGGGAAAATGATGGTATTCACGTGCTTGGTTGATGACATTTCAAGTAATCGTTTTCTTTATACTATGAGATTAAACCGAAGTATTTTAGATAATCCTAAAGATTAGAATGGATTATGTTGGACATAAGTTATTATTGTTTAAGGATATAACTTTTTTTCGAAATTATTGATGGGATGTTATAGTAATTTAGTTTTAGAAAAAGAACAACCTGCAGGACGGGCGACGACCCATCGCGTCAGACAAGGCAGTGGGAATCGAACCCACAACCGAAGTGCGACTGGCCTTTATTGCCTACCACTGGCCTACAGGAAGTCCCTGTTTAGTAGAAACTCGTTTTATTATATTAACCAGTATGATATATGAATTATAAATCCTTTTTAGGAACCATATATGATAAATCTCACTATAGATGGACTTATGTATTTTTGATAACTTTTATAACCTTTTTTTGAGACAGATTGAATTACCCTTCATTGTATCACATGATCTGCTAACACTTCATGAATGACAAATTCAACTTCATTTCTTTAATAGATGAAGTGGAAATTGTCCAAAGAACGAACAACGGTGAGACTGTACCAAAATCATGAAATTATTTCTTCTATTTCCAATTTCATCAACTTTAGGGAAATGATCTTGAAAACAAAAAATTTTGTCCTAGTGCCCTTATATCCGATGAATCAGATGGTACCTTAGATCATCACAAATCTATGGACTTGTGATTGATGGCTTTTATATAGCAATGTTCTCTACCACTTTCCATCAGAACATGATGGTTAGATTTTTCTTCCATATCCATATTTTCAAATATGTTCTCCTACATGGAAACCCAGTGATGAGTTAATTTGGGTAACCGTTACATTTCATACTTTAGATTTTAAAGCCAAGTTTTGGTATTCCTTTTTACAATGTGGGTTTCTATTAAACAAACTTTCGAGTAGTAAACCATTTATAACCCCGACGAATTTCGAGGGCGAAATTTATTTTAAGGGGGGAAGAATGTAACACCCCGATATTTTATGAAAAATATTCTTTTAATATCATTGATGTCTTTTTTTGTATGCTACAACAACATTACCTTGCGCTACACGCAACACCGTATGAGCTTGCAGTATACACAACACTATTCTTGGATCATGTTACACACAATTTTGATAGTGTATATATATATATTCAATGTATAAATGAAATATGGTTGGATTCTATTATATGAAACAACGGAGGAGTCTTGCACAACACGCAACCCTGACATGGATTGCATTACACACAATCACGGCTTTCCTCGATAGCGTGTGTTGTACGCAATACCAGGTTTCACTAAACAACAATATATAGTTATAATATTATTATGAACTAGCCGTTATGAATAGTAATACCCACTTTTTGAAATTTTATAAATTTTATATTTCAAAATGGACTTCATTTTTGGATTCAGAATATCGAAATTAGCATAGGGTGAAATTTTGGTACTTTTCGGATAACTTTCATATTCTGATGAATAGTGAAAATTACTAAATTTTAATTAAAAACAACTTTTTTAATCAAAATAATTAATAGTGGTAAATTAATAATTTGAGTGGTTTTAAAGCATATTTAGAATATATTTTTTCAATTTAATACAATGTCAGTCATTGGATGTAATTCTACATTTAAACCAGACATAAACACGTGTCAATCTTTTGATAGTTATTATCTCTTAAAAACACGCTATTTGTTTTGACGATGGGAATTAATTTTTAAATTAGTTAATGTAAATTATATGGTTTGAATTTCGTAAAATATAAATCATTTTTGAGTTCATAATATCAAATATATCTTAGGCCTAATTTTTGATATTTTTCTGGAAACTTTCATTTTTTTGATGAATAGTGAAACCACTAAGTTGTAGTTAAAAAACTGATTTTTTTCATAAAACTTAATTTTACCACTTCTGTGGGAGGAATTTCGAAAATCCGAAAGGCACGGTTAATATCAAGGACTAAAATGTGGTTCAATGAGATGAAAATAATATTTGGTGAATAGTAACTTTTTACACTTTTTATCACGGGTAAAAGTAAATAAGGTAATTATGAGTAAAAATGTTTTTATTATTACCATAACACATGTCCTAATTCTATTGGATAAGTGTAATTCGACCAAAAAAACTTAGAAATAAAATATGACCATTTAGGTCCACTTGGATTAGATTATGACATTTATTATTAATTTATTTAAAGATGGGTTAAAATAGTTAAAATCAATGTTTTAAAAGTAAATCATTTTTAATATAGGGTTATACACAGGATAAATTAGACTATAAATATTCATTAGAAAGCTAAAAATATTTCCTACATAATGGTATTTTATTTATTATTTTTAGACATTAAATAACTTAATTTATTTATGACACAAAAATGATGCATTAATTATCTTATTAATGAAATATTGACATAATTGATGATATAAATACCAAATAAATGTAATTTTAGGCTTTTAATGAATTACACTAATTTTATAGGTTACTATTCCAAGTTAGTATTGATTTATTTAACTTTTTTAGAACTAATAATTCTGTTATGATTTTCACAAAAATCAATTACCAAATAGTGTCAAAATTGACATAAAATAGTTTTTAAAACAAATATTATATTATTAATTGTTATTTTATTCTTAAAAATCTAAGGTTCGGAAAAATGACTTAGATACGGTTATATATATTAATAATAAACAACTTGGGGTTCGTATGGCTTTTTATAGCATGTTTATTAACCTTATAATGCAAGAAAACAAGAAGACACGGTAAAAGTAAAATTATTTAACTTAAGGTTAAATCTAAATGGTAAGGTTAAAATAGAAACCTAAACTTGTATAAACTTCATTGGATGAGAGTATTTCGACCCATCCCCACATTAGATTCGAAATAAATCAATTTGGAGCTATTGAAAACCGAATATGACTTTATAATAAAATAATATTTTTAGTTTTTCGAAAGTTTCCCATCTCCTCCCTTATAAAAGGGAACCTCCTCCATCTATTCCTCACACCACTTTGATCCTTAAAGCTTGGCCAAACCCTGCCAAATTATCTTCTAAACTTCTATAGAAACATCCTAGAGGTTCTGGTCTTCTTCAAAGACCAATTTTAATTCCCTAAGAGGAGGTCTCAAAGAGGCGCTTCAAAGAAGAGGTAATGTCCGTTATCGATTCTTTCAACTCTATTTTTTCTTGCCCTTCTTCTTATTTAGTTGTTTCATTATGAAGTAATAACATATGTATAACTCATACACTGATATGTTATTATAATTATGAAAGAACCTATTTCACCATCTCTCCATCATACGGAAAACGAAATCACCACGCGTGCGTACGTACGGAATACCGTCTCCACGCCGTGGTGAAATCTGTTTTTCCACCAACACCTTACATGGATGGGTATAATGGTGTAAAGAATAACTATATATGGTTATTATAACATCATAATGATTCTGATATATTATACCATCCACTCCAATTCTATTCAATAATTATGGAAACGATATCATCGCTCGTGCGTACGTACGGACTACCGTCTCCACGACGCGATGAGATTCATTCTCCATGTTAACCATACATTAAATGGTCATAAAGTTTATATAATGAATAATAATGAAATATATGAAATAATAATGATACTGAATTTATGTTTATATATATGTATGTCATCTATTTAGTTTCATTCAATTCAATAAGGAAAGGAAAACAGTGTTCATGCGTACGTACGACCTACCGTCTCCATGAATGGTGTTTTTCATTCCTTTTATCGATCTATAATATATATATGTATATGATGAATATATATTATATAAAATCATGTTTTACATTATGGAATTATTTAAATTAGGATATAAGTAATACTATCAAGAATGACAAGTCGAAACACATACGATAAATGAAATGATTTTACCCAAAACGATGCTCTAACATCGAATTTTCAAAAGAACAAGTAATATAAAGTCATAAGTGAAACATATATGATATCATAAAAATGAATATGATTCTGTAATAAGTCAATGACATTATTTAAATCATTATACAGGAGGTTCAGATACATACGAAGCATATCAGACCTAAGGTAAGGGATAATTTTTCTAATCTCATTTTTATCCGAGATTGCTTATTCGCAAGTATTTACTGGGGTTATTGATATCATCTATGTCCATGTTTTATAATTGTGTATTCATGTATGATTAAATTCATTTTTACCCATTTTTACTTTTACCCCATGCTATGGAAGGAATATTTATTTTATTTACCCTATAAGGTACTTTTTGACTTTTCTGACAAAAGTACGAGAAGAATGTTTTTTAACGCATACGGCATGAAAGGATTTTTGAGGTTTTATAAAGCCGTATTTTCATGAAGCTTCCTCCAAAATATTTCATTACTATTTTCAATAAAATCCTTTTCTTTTAAAATTGCATGACATTTTGTGAAAAGAAAATGATTTTGAAGAAAAAAAAGGATATTTTCCCCAAGAATTCATTTCAAGTGTTTTATCAAAACCATTTTCATCTAAGTTGACATTATTTCACATGTGTATGTTCAAGTATCATGTCTCCATGATTTACATGGTTTCACTTTTCTAATTATGAAATGATATCCAATTTTTTTGTATGGATTACGTTATGATGGAATCATGTTTATGAAACCCATTTTATTCATGGGTTATGATGAATGATTTATGAATATATTGTGGCACACGAAAGAATGATTTCAATATGAGATGGGTTGGAACTATATCTCCCTCTAATGCATTGGGTAAAGATTTATATCTCATGAGATATACACGGCTAGAATGGAAAGTTAAACCGGTTCAGTAATACAGGACTGGAACGAGGAGTGAACTCGATTCAGAAAGGGACTTTGTCCACTAAGATGGTCTTGGCAGCAATGCCTTGGCTAATATGGAAATCATATCATGTACTTTATGGTTTTCCACAATTACATGTTTAATTCCCATGCTATTTTATCATGATTAATGTTTCTTTATGATCTATACCTTACGTAATTACATGATTTATGTCATTGCTCAATATTCTGATGTTTAAATATTATGTTCACGTTTTGATGTTCAAATATATATGATTTGTTTTATTTTATCCATTCTTACCCTTACTGAGAATTTGAGGTCACCCTTTATATGTTTTCTTTTCCCTAGGATTTGAAGAAAGGTTTTAGTTAAGAAAACAAAAAGGGGAAGATCATATGGGAGATGTTGAAGATCTTTCACCATGATTAGAATATTATATTCCGAGTTTCCAAAGACACTAAACTATTACGATCCTTGTGTGTATGTTTTTATTATGTATTAAGTATTCCGCTAAAGTAATGTAATATCTATGTACGTCAAGATTTGGGTCTCTACATGGGCCACCTACCTAGCGGGTTGCGCCACCATCCCAGTGGGTCACCACCAAATGGGGTAACCCCCCCCCACGCAGGCCGGGTCCCGCCCCAGCGTGGGTAAGGCCGCCCCTTTGCAGGTCGGGCCGCCCATTCGGGCTGCCCATTTTTGGGGGTCGGGACAGAATTCGGCCTAGCAGGCCGAGTACGCCACGGCCTAGCGGGCCAAGTCACCCACGCCCAGAGCAGACTGGGTCGGGCTCTATCAGTCCGACTAGGTCATACCGGACCCGGGCCCATAAACACTTAAAAGGCCTTACCTCAAGAATTGGACGTTTGTTTGACGAACCATCTGCGGAATTTGGATCCTCGTATAAGGACGGTAATTTTTAATTACTCCAATAGTGTTTTGGTGAAACTTGGAGTATGGCCGGGTTGGATCGAACCAGAATCCAACAAGGCCCTTGGAACTGAAATGACAATAACGCACAGACCGGGCGTCTGCATTATGTGACGTCTATTGTGTTGGAACCCTTATAACATGAGAGATCATCGAGTTACTTATTTGTGAGACTTCGTGCGGGTTGAAAAACAACTGATGACTTTGGGAGCAGTTCTCCCAATCACGCTACATACGGAACTCTGTGACTGGTTGAGACATGAAGATTGCTGACCTTTCGGCTCGGAGTGACTCGACGACCTAGTGAGGAGCGACTCTGTTTGATGAGGAAGACCCATAGTGTGGATCATCTATGTGTGACGCACAAGTCCCATAGTACTTGACAGGAGGAGTACCTCAGTAGGCCACGAGGGGGAGTGCCTCTATGTGACGCAGCAGACCCATGGTGGGGAGCGCCTTTGTGTGATGCGGCAGACCCACGATACTCGACAGGATATGTACCTCAACAGTCCAAGGTTACTGGGAATCACATCTGTTTGATGTAGAAGTCCCACGATAATCTTTAGAGGAGGAGTTCTCTAGCAGCCGAGGTGTTCGACATTTTGACTATGAATGTTACTTGTTCCGAGGCCTAGAGAATCCATTGTTGGCTATCAACATTCATAGAGATCCTGTGTGGGTCAGCATCATAATCATGTTTCTATGAGTTGTACACCTGGTTTGATCTGATACTCTAATTGAGCTGTGTCTATTTCTTTGTGCTTTGTGATTGAGATCATGATTTTTGGTTTTCTTTGAGGAATTGTGAGAGACAATTGGGGGTCTCAGGAACCCTACTGAGTATCGTTATACTCACCCGTGCACTGGCTATGCCCACACCTTGTTGTGTCTAGTGCAGATGATGAGTAGCTGGGCTGAGGTTTGAGGGATCTAGGACTAGGCTATACACATGGGAGGCAGGCGGACGTGGAGTACTGAGGAGGCGATCTATACCTACCCTTTAGGTAGGATCCTCAGAGGAAGATTTAGTAGCTGTTTTCCCTTTTTCAGTTTTATTACTCCTTTCAGTTGTATTTTCACTTTTCATTTGTACTCATAATTTCAGTTGGGCTTGTATTCTGGCCCCCTTTTACTTTCATCACTCATTTTCTACAACAGTTTACTTCATAGTTTCTTTTTTTTTGTGTTCTTGTACATGGTGTTTGGACAAGTTTAAAGGCAACGACTTCCCCTTTTAGTTAATACGCCTTTTGGTACTAGTTTCCATCCCCTGGCCTATGGAAGGCAGGCTTGGGGTAGTCACGACACGGGCCCCAGGGGAGGGGTCTGGACAAAGTGGTATCAGAGGAGTTCGATTTCTACTGAATAACTAGCACTATGATCATTTATGTGTGGCAACATTGTATAGTATTATGAGTGTGGTTTTCAGTTTGGGGAATCCAGTGTTGGTACAGCGGCCGACATATCCATACACCAGGACCCGAAATTCTGATTTCCGACTCAGCGTATGAAAATACTGATTGCATGAGTTTTGAAAAGTTTTATTTTTGGTCTCTTAAGTCATATCACCATGTATAACTTATTTACCGTGGCACACCTATTATCTTTCAGGATTCCTCCACATAGATATCCATTTGGGATTCCTGAGAGAGTTCGCGATGACGGCCCACCGAGCGATGAGGCCTCGGTTCAGGGCCCTCTTACAGAATTAGCACCATTGAGTTGTGTACCAGCAGCACCACTACCCGTTGGAAATTTGTTGCCACCAGCCTCAATAGCATAGGGTGCATTCCGATTGAGCATGTTTCACTGGTTCCAGTAGTAGAGGCCTCCGAGGTTCCAAGGAAATGTGGATCCGCAGGCGGGTGAGGGTGGCTGGAGGCTGTAGCCAGATTTTTTTTCTTAGTTGGGACACCAGCTGATTTATGGTGATCCTAGAAGCCAACATTTTTCAGGCAGCTGTAGGGAGATGGTGGAGCCTAATTCTCAAGATACATGATGAGGATACCCAAATCTGGGTGGAATTCGATGGCCTTTTCAAGGCATAGTTCGTCCCAGCGAACTTACACACTGTGCAAATACAGGAGATGTTGCACTTACAGTAGGGAAACATGACAGTGGCCTAGTAAGTGGCGAGGTTCATTCATCTCTCCCGATACTCCACCGAGATGGTACGATACCCTTTTTTCAGGGCCTAGACAATTGAGAAGGGTCTTCGATGTGAGATCATAGAATTGATGGTATCGATCAGAATAAAAACTCCGGATGGGGTGCTGGAGAGAGCACTATTGGTGGAGAGCTTCCTAGCTGAGCAGGCACCCAAAGCGAGAGCCACCACCGGACGTCAGGTAGCAGAGTCATCAGCAACATGCAGTAGGCAGATGACACAGAGGTCCAAGAAGACTAGACCATCTAGTGGGAGACCCTAGGACGCAGGGTCAGAGGTGCGAGGCTCACGAGGCATAAGAATTCAAGCGAGGGACACACAGTGTGACACCTGCATCGGGAAAGGTCACATGGCTCACGACTGCCCGACCTGCCGTACGGATGAACAAAAGATGGTCGACGGACGATAGAGGCAGAGGAAGAGGTTCGAGCGAGGATTTCCGTAGGGTGGCGGATGTGGCAGAGGATCCGGTCGTACAGCAGGCAGTTGGGGTGACTTGAGGTTCTACCACCACCACCACCAGGTGGTCCACCCCAACCACAGGGAGCAGGAGTACAAAGACGATCTTAGCTCTAGGAAGCTGAGGCCTAGGACCACGTTTCTCCAAAGATGATTAGAGGTACAATCTATGTCTATTCCACCCTAGATGTAGTACTTATAGACACAGGTTCCTGTCACTCTCTTATTTCACCGACCCTCATTCAGAGCTCGAAGATTTTGGTGGAGTCGTTGGCAGGATCCTTATAGCTAGAGACTTCAATGGAAACAGATTCGATGATTACACACTGGTCCTGATAGTGTTAGCTTACTCTAGGAGGCAAGAGAATCGGCTGGGATCTCCTATTATTAGCATCAAGGCCTTACGATATCATCTTGGGTATGGACTGGTTATCCACAGTCCATTCTCTGATTGACTATATTAGGCGCAATGTGTGGTGTGTCCACACAGATGGGACCATATTTTCCATCACCGGCGAGAAGGTACCCTTTGCATCACATGATGGACATACACATAAGAGTGTGAATCTGATTACTAATCAGTTGGATAGCCTTACCCTCAGAGCAGCTGATGTTGAGAGTCTGAGCTATCCTGTAGTGGTGGCCCAATATACCGATGTTTTCCATGATGATTTTCAGAGACTACCTCCCTCCATAGAGGTAGAATATTACATTTACCTATACCCCAAGACATCACTGATATCTACAATAACATATTGGATGGCTCATATGGAGCTTCATGATTTACAGGTATAGTTGGAGGACTTTTTTGGAAACGGGTTCATAATGTCTACTATTTCTCCATAGGAAGCCCCAATTTTGTTCTCCAAGAAGGTAGACAGGAGTTTGACACTCTGTGTGGACTATCGGCACCTAAACTAGGTGACCGTTAAGAACATGTATACACTTTCAAGGATTGAAGATCTTTTCGATCAGCATAAGGGATCTTGTTGTATTTTGAAGATAGACCTCAGATCAGGCTATGATCAGCTTAGGATACGAGATGAGTATGTGAAGAAGACGGCCTTTAGGTGTTAGTATGGATATTATGAGTTCTTGGTGATGCCTTTCGGCATGAAAAATGAACCAGCAGTGTTCATGGGACTCAGGAATAAGATCTTTCATCCATACCTCAATCGCTTCGTGGCGGTGTTCATCGATGACATCTTGATGTACTCGTCGACAGAGGAGGAGCATGCCTATCATCTGTAGAAAGTTCTGGATACTATCCAAGAGAACTATCATTATGGAAAACTCTCGATGTGAATGTTATTGATACGAGAGGCCCACTTTATGGGACACATTATCTCAGAGGCTGGATTTTTAGTGGTTCCATCAAAGATATAGGTTGTACTTTCTTGGGATCCACCCAGGAGCGTGATGGAGGTGTGAATTTTCCTGGGGTTGGCTGCTTTCTACCAGAGATTCGTGCATGAATTTTCTAGAGTTGTGGAACCCTTGTCAGCGTTGATGAAGAAAGGGAATTCCATCATATGGATAGAGAGATGTCAACATAGATTCCTGGAGATAAGGTAGAGACTGACGTGTTCCACAATCATGTGGGTACCAGAAGTGGGAGGTGGGTATTTAGTCTACTGCGATGCATCAGGGACCAGACATGGGTGTGTCCTAATGCAGGAGTGAGCAGTGATTTCTTATGGATCATTATAGCTGTGACAACAAGAGCATAACTACACTACCCATGACTTGGAGTTAGCAGCAATGGTATTCACCTTGAAGATGTGGAGACATTACTTGATGGGAAAATGTTTTACAGTCTTCTCTGAACACAATATTCCCCGGTATATCTTCTCTCAGAAGGAATAGATCTTGAGACAACGTCGATGGATAGAGTTCCAACAGGACTATGACTTTGAGATAGTCTATACTTCTGGGAAGGGGAATGTGGTAGCATATGCACTCAGCCAGAGGTATGGTATGTAGGTACTGAGTGAGGCAATAGAGCAGCTATCTGCGTTGTAGATATACTTCATGGATAGGGATGAAGAAGCATACCTCGTGTCTATGACTTTCACTCCCCCCCTACTTCAGCTAGTCAAGGAGGTGTAGCTTGGGGATTGTGACTGTGAGGCTCGACATGCTCAGATATCCTTAGGGAAGGCACTTAATGGATTTTCTGAAGGTGGGGAGAATGTCATCCTCCTTTGTGGATGTACCGTGGTACAAATGGCTCTACGGAAGTAGGTATTGAGGGAGTTCCATACGTCCCCTATAGTGGTACATCCTGGTGTGGAGAAGATGTACAAGGACCTTCGGTGTCAGCACTGGTGGCCAGGGATGAAGAGGGCAGTGGAAGAGTTTGTTTCGTGATGCCTCACTTGTCAACAAGTAAAGGTCGAGCATCAGGTTACAGCAGACGTAGCTCATCCACTAGAGGTTCCAGAGTGGAAGTGGGATGGTATCTCCATGGACTTTGGGATAGGGCTTCTACGTAGATCCATGGTAAATGATTCCATTTGGGTGATCGTTGACCGACTCACCATGTTTGCGCACTTCTTACCAATAGGAGAGAAGGGGTCAGTAGAGGGCTTGCGCCACCTCTATGTATAGGAGATTTTGCGACATCATGGGGTACCATCGACGATTGTCTCTGATCGTGACACATGTTTCACATACTGGTGCTGGAGGGATTATAGGAGGTGTTCGAGAGTCTACTACATTTGATCATCGCCCTTCATCCTTAGACGGATAGTCAGACAGAGAAGACCATTTAGATGCTGGAGGACACCCTTCGTGCAAGAATCCTAGATTATGGTCGTAGTTGGGAGGATCACTTGAACTTGGTGGAGTTTTCTTATAGTAACAGTTACCACTCGACCATCAGTATGGAACTATTCGAGGCCCAATACGGTTGACCCTGTAGATCACCTCTATGCTGGACAGACCTTGGGGAGTCAGCACTTATGGGTCCAGAGTTGGTACAGGGAACCACTAAGAGGGTGCAGATCATCCATGAGCGGATGAAGATTGTGCAATGTAGGAAGAAGTATTATGCAGAAAAAAGATTGGGACCTTTGGAGTTTCCAGAGGGGGACGATGTATTCTGGCGAGTTTCCCCTCAACATGAACTACAGAGAATTGGTTGAGGCAGAAAGTTATCACCGAAGTTAATTAGACCTTTTCTGATACTTTGGACGATATGCAAGGTGGAATACCGCATGGCTCTTCCACCACAGTTGGAGAGAGTTCAAAGTGTCTTGCACCTATCCCAGCTGAGGAGATACGTGCTTGACCCATCTCACATCATCGACCATGGAGAGCTGGTCTTAGACGATGGGGCAACATTTACGAAGGTCCAACGAAGATTGAGGATTAATAGGAGCTGGTTATTCGGGGATGATAGATGCCTATGGTGTGCATTCGATGGCATCACGGGAACCTCTAGGAGATCACATGGGAGCGGGGGACTTGGATTCGTGCTCAGTACCTCCATTTGTTTCCTTAGTCTATGATGTGGATTTCAGTGATGAAAATCCCTAAGGCAGAGAGTTTTTAAAGGACTATATTTTCTATGTAATGTTTTTAATTATATTGAATTATTATGAGTCAGTGAAAATTGACAGTGCGTGATTATGAGGCTGGGAGTGCCCCAAATGAATTTCTGAACTTTTTTTCGGGTGCGTTCAGTAAACGCATGAGTGGAATTTTCTAACAATTGAATCGTTTCTCAGATTAAAAATCCAAGGGCACCATTTAATCTATAGCGCCGAGATTCTCTTAATGCAGGATTTAATTTTTCCGTTGTAGGTCTAGAGAAAAATTAGTGTTTTTCTACTTTTTAAAAGAAATGAAATGAAAATTTTTTTTATTTTATTTCGTATTCTCCAATGGAAAAGGAAATGGGTGGGTCTAGTGATGTGTCAAGCCAATAAATGTCTTGACCATCCAACCTTAAGTCACGATGTCGTTGGGGAATTAGGAAACATCGTAATTAATGAGACCCATTAAATTCCAACATCACTACTTACCCTCACCATCTCTTATATATATGGAGCTTGAGGGAATGTAACAGCACAGATTCACCCAAAAAAGAAGTGTTGAAGGAGCACGGTGACGCCGGACCCTTAGAAGATAGAGCCAATCCTCGTGGGAGGTGACAGATGACACTGAACCAAAAACTGGCGGATGACGTACGAGCGGCGTCCTTGGGAACCTGCTGCGAGAATGAAGAACACCGACCCGCTTTCAAGCTATGTATTATTTCCAACGGGTTACAAGGTAGGGGTTTATTCATTTACACTTTTAAAGGATTTTCCTCTCCCCATTCTTGAATTATACGATGAATTCGGGTCAACCGACTAATGGATTGACCCGCGATTCATTCACCTTTGTGGGAGGTTGTTTTGGGGTATCATTGTGTGTTTATCGTTTTGTTTAATTCAATTGATTATTAAACCCCTAATCCACCCTCATGATTAAGTTCTAACATGGAGGGTGTGGGCCTAACGAACCCAGCCCGAACCCTCTGCTATAATTGCTACATATTTTCTCCTCCATGGAAGACTGACAACGCGACAACACTAACCAGATACATTGGGGATAGCACGTTGTCACACGCCAGAAGAGGAGGCCGCAACACAAAGCTGTGGAAGTCATCAGATAACCCGACACCGGATGACCACCGAGGAGGTGCGACGTGTCGTTGCGTGCCGCTGTTGTGCAAGGGGTTGTGGCTCGTTAGCCACGACAGTCAGAGAAGGCGGTCGGCTCATTGGATAGCAGCATAAGGGAAGGGAGGCGCGCCGTCACGCACCGCCGGTGAGCAGGAGGTCACGGCCGAATCGGTGGTGGAGGAGGCCAAACCCATGCCTCTGGTAGGTTTCTTGGTGACCAGGTGGCTCCCACGTGGTGTCGCCGCTTTAATGGATGAATTACCTTTGGGATTTCAGGATTCTGGGGGAGAGGCTCCCTCAAGCCACCCGGTGGAAGGCCTACGGGCCGTGCACTATGCGGCCAGGCCGCCCTCTAGTGGGCCGCCACTAGTGGGCTAGGCCCCCTGCCCAGCGGGCCGCCACCCAACGGGCCAGGCCGCCCCTTTGCTGGCCATGAGACCCCTTTTTTGGGCGAGGCCATCCTTGCGGGCTACCACGTTTTATGGGTCATTCTAGACCTCGGCCCAACTGGCCATGTTCGTTGTGGCCCAGCCTCGACTAGGTCAGGCTGGTTCAGTCCGACTAGGTCGGACCAAACCTAGTCCCAGAAACAGTTAAAGGGCCTTATCTCGATAATCAGATGTACGTTTGATGAACCCTCTGCAGAGTTGGGATCCTTGGAGACGGGCAATCCTTTTGACATATTCCATGAGAGTTTTGGGGAAACATGGGGTACAACTGGGTTGGATCACACGCGAATCCAACCGGGCCCTCGGCATAGAAATGAAAATAACGCACAGACTGTGCGACCGGTTGATGCGCCATCTGTTTTCTTGGAACCCTTATGACATGAAAGATCAAGGGGTTATTTCTTTTTGAGACTTCTTGAAGGTTCAAATACAACCGATTTCTTGGGGAGAGGTTCTCCCAGGAACGCTACAAATAGAACCCTATGACTAGATGAGAGTTTACGACTGCTAACTTTTTGAATCAGTGTGACTCAACGACCCAGTGGGGAGCGCATGTATGTGACGTGGAACACCCACGTTGGGTAGATCCCTAGTGTGACATGGAAGACCCATAGTACTTGATAGGAGGAGTACCTTAGCAAGCCACGAGGGGGAGAGCCTCTATGTGATGTGGCAGACCCACATTGTGGAGTGCCTTTGTGTGATGTGGTAGACCCGTTGAACTTGATAGGAGGAGTACCTCAGCAGTCCAAGGATAGTAGGAAGTGCCTCTGTGTGATGCGGAAGACCCACTATATTTGTTATAGGAGGAGTTATCTAGTAGTCGATGTGTTCGAAGTTGTGACTGAGAATGTTACTTGTTCTTAGGCTTAGAGAATCCATGACTGGCTATCATAATTCATAGCGATCAAGTATGGGTCATCATCATAATCCCATTTCTTTGAGTTGTATACCTAGTTTTATCTACGTCTCTATTTTAGATGTGTCTATTTATTTGTTCATTGTGATTGAGATCATGCTTTGTGGTTTTACTTGCGGAATTCTGAGAGACGTTCAGGGGTCTCGGGGTCCCTACTGAGTATCGTTATACTCACCCCAGCATGGTTTATGCCCGCACCTTGTTGTGTCTTGTGAATATGATGAGAAGCTGGGCTGAGGTTTGAGGGAGCCAAGACTAGGTGGTACGTGGATGAGAGAGGCGAACACAGAGTGCTGAGGAGGCTATATGTACCTACCCTTCAGGTAGGATCCTCGGAGGACGAATCAATAGATATTTTCCCTTTTTTAGTTGTATTGTTCCTTTCAGTTGTATTTTCACTTTTCAGTTGTACTAGTACTTTTAGTTGGGGTTGTATTTTGGCCCTCTTTTACTTTTAGAAACCTTTTTTCTACAGCAGTTTACTTCACAGTTACATATTGTTTTGTTCTTGGACCAGGTGTTTGTACATGTTTACTGGAAACATCTTCACATTTTAGGGAATATGACATTTGATTCTAGTCACCATCCCTTGGCCTATGGAAGGTGGGCTTGGGGTAAACATTTTCAGGGCCCCGGGGGACGGCTCGTGACACTTTCTTAGTGGAATGAGTAGAGAATTAATTAGGGAAAGCCTACTGAGTTTCATTACTCACCCCCTATATGGATCTTTGGGGATTTTGTAGATATTGTTTATTGATACAAAAAAAAGAAAAAGTATCATAGTTTTTTAGTGTTGAATCATGATACATGGGTTGTTTTGTGGAGTTGGATCATGTAGCATGTTGGAGCTTGGGAGTTATGTGGGTTGTCATTGATTTTTTGGGGTTTTTCTTTCGCTATGTATTGTTATGTTAGATTTCTTACACTGTGTTAATATTTTTTAGTTTTGTTTTGATAAAAATATTATTAATCTAATTTGTTTTTCATTTTCATCATTTACCATGTAACGATTTTTGGTTATGGAATTTTTGGTGGGTTGTTTTATTTTTTGAGGGTAAATTGTTCCCCATCTATTAATAAATACCTTTGCATTTATTTCCAACCATTGAATGATGTGGATGTATATTTTGGCCAAGTTGCAATTACTCCTTGATTCAAGCCAATTAAGAGGGTACAGATGTTACATGTTGTGTCATTATTGGTCCTTCAAAATATAATTGTAGTGAAATTTTTATCATCTTGTTCTATCATTGACAAACAAGTGGTCATCCGTTCTATCGATCTTGGAGTTATTATTAATTCTAGTCTATTCCTTGTGTAGGGTTGTTAGAAAGGAGTGGGATTGTTGGCAGATAAAATGTAGAGCTTAAAAAGACATAGATCACCTTTTTAATTTGAAATTCAAGTTACCAATGAGTTGTCTACATAAGTGTTCTGGTGAAAATTATAGGATTTGAAATCTTATTTTTATGGGTTAGGCAAATGAGATGATCATGACATTCATTATTGAAATGACTTCCCATTATTATTGCATATATAATTTTTAGTAATGATATATGATTTTGTACAAAAGTGTTTATTTTTTAAAATATTTAACTTCTTTTTCAAATGTGAGATTTTGAAAAGGCATGAAATGGTTATTTTGAAAATAGTTATATTTTCTAAAGCATGGTGGAATTATTAAAAATGGTTGAACATGGAAATGATGAATTTTATCAAGAGATGTTGTGATCATATGATATGGTAAATTTTAAAATTTTGAGCCTTCAGTTGCTAAAGAGTTGGACTTATGGTGTTTGTTGTCTGTATAGAAAATTGAACTAGGTAGACATCATAAGAAACAATGAGTGGAAGATGCTGAAAATGTGGTTTCAACTGATCCACATGTGAACCAATAGGTGGTTCAGAGTATATTATATAATTTTTATGTTGTGGAAATATGGAATAACATATATAAACCAAGGAAGGGGGAACATTCCTTCTAGTTGAATAAGTATAATCCACCCATCTTTTAGGGTGATTCAGAACCAGAGAAGCAAGAGCTGTAGACGAACTAGATTAATTGAATACTTATTTTCATTGGCACACAAGCTGGGATGAAAGTCAATCTATTGATGTATTTGCAGGAGGATCTTTCAACCTAGTTGTGGGATTTAGATGTTCATCCTAATTTAGGTCAATGCCTTGCATGATACGATAATGAATAATTTTTCAACAAACAATTATATCCTCACATGTTCATAATTCAAAGAATAGTTGACTACTTTAGAATGAATCATAAAAATATTTATGTCATGAGATACATCAATAGATTCATGAATTTTGTGTGTTTTTGACAAAGATTTACTATTAGTGTTTCCTTGAAGGAATGCATATATGAATTAGGGATGAGGTAGGTTATTCATTCAAATATGGTTTTTCTCTGTATAATAGATTAGAAAGAGATAGTTAATAGAGAGGTTGTGGTATAAATGGACATCGAAACAATGCTATTGTGTGGTGTGACAAAAAAATATTTCCTACATTAAAATGTAGTATTGTGGGTATCCTCAGATTTATCCAAATAGGAGAGAACACCAATAACATTGTTCAATTGAATTTAGAGAAAGAAATTAGACTGTGTTTGAGATTTTTTGATTTTAAAAATAAATAAAGAAATAAAAATGATTTTTGGGAAAATGTTGATGAAGATAGTGTTGAAGTTAGGGTAGGATAACCTTTTTGATGTCATCATGGTCATAAAAATTATTTTCACACTCTTCCTATTGAATTATACAAGAAAGACTCCTTGATCAAGGTTTTAATCACCCTTTGTTAAAGGAAGCAATGGAAACCACTCCTATATGCAATAAAATTCACAAAACATTCCCAAAAAACTAAGGCATGTTCTAATTAGTAATTTTTTCTACAAATTATATTAGAAAAAATTCAATTATTCTAAATAAATGACAAAAATCACTCTAAACTCACCACCTAACAAATCATACTTGATCAAGAGAAAAGGAACATGGTGGAGGGAGTTTAATTTTCTTCAACCAAAAATATAAACAATGAATGACACCAAAACAAAAAAAATTATTGCATTAATGGAATTCGGAACCAATAAAAATATAAATAATTTAATAGAAAAAGATATTTTTACATTAATGCACATGACTCTGACAAAAAAAAGAAAAACTCCAACTTCCCCAATCACTAAATTTTTTTACCACTCAAAGTGATGGGTAATAGAGTTGAAGTGGGAATAAGAGAACATTATAACACTTGGAAAATAAAAAATAGAAAATTCATTCCTCTTTACTGTTTCAATCCTCTAGAATAGTCCCTTTGTAACCTTATACAACACCCTTTAATGGATTTAAGAGAACATATATATGGGGTTGAGTGGTGTAAAACATTCCTTTGAGATTCTTTACACCGAACGTTTGAGTCTACTTTGCATAGTAAATGGCTGAATATCAGGAAGTATTCTTCACAAAAGTTGTTCACCTATCTCCATTACATGCATCCTCTAAATATAAGATTATTTGGAAATGTTTCCAATAGATTATTACCTAATTAATGAATATAACCTTTTCCTTCCTAGGGGACTCTGAAAATCCCTCCAATTTGGAACATACAATAGATTCATTATTGACTGAAATTATCCATGGAATTTATTTTGGACATTAGGTTCTGAGTCAGACTTCCTATCCAATAGTAATCACATCATTTAGATGTCTCTTGA
This sequence comes from Viscum album, assembly GCA_963277665.1. Classification (NCBI taxonomy): domain Eukaryota; kingdom Viridiplantae; phylum Streptophyta; class Magnoliopsida; order Santalales; family Viscaceae; genus Viscum; species Viscum album. The sequence continues at coordinate 1,030,669,331 of OY728121.1, read as the reverse complement.
CCAATATATGCCTCAATTAATGATGTGGGGTCTATTATATCTTCTAGTAAAATTTCTCCACTTTTTTAATTTTTCATGGCTAGTATGTTTCAAATAGGATATGGTTCCTAAAGAAAAATTCAATCCCATTAAAAAGAATCCTAAAAAAGAATCACATAAATTTGATAAAAATTGTAAAAGTTGGGCCAGAAAAACTGAAGCTCCGGTAAAATATTAAATTTCTGTAATTAACCAATTTTCACAATTAAGCACAAAATTCTGTAGAAATACTAAAAAGAAAAAAATCAGATCAAATTGTTTAATTTTCAGGTATTAAATCATTGAATCACACATGAATAATTATTAAAGTATTTTCTATCTCAATTACCCCACACATTGAACATAGATTATTCAACATGTCAACATCAAAATAAAATGAATGGAATTTCAAAACACACAACCATGAGAACCACCAATTCCACACAAAGAAAAAAAGTTAGCATGCCTCCTCAAAAATGATTATTTAAATTTCTATATATATATTTTTTAGTATATTTACACTTCATTTTCCCTCCAATTCACACAAAACACCTTCTTCACGTGAATTCTCTCTCTTCTAAAAAATGAAAACTTTCAACAAGTATTTTCATGTAACGTCCTGATCCCAGAAACCCGGAGCCGGTGCATTATTTTAATACATTGGAATGATTATAAAGATTCATGTCCCAAAGTACCGATCTATTTAGATGTATTGGAAAATGGATTACATACATGAACGTTACATTACACATTCAGACATAAAACAGGACATAAATAATCTATTGAGAACACCATTATTCGCATAACTTAACCCTGAATTTCAAACATAATACACTTCTCGGATTACTGGGAAAATGAAACATAAGAAAGGGGTGATCTCAAATGCTCAATATGAGTAATAAATACAGTAGAATATAATATAAACATTAGGCATGGTAAATTATTGAAAACACATGCCTTTACAAATAATAAACATGGATACTTTATGGAAGGAATATGATCTGAGTAAATAATGCCTTAATATTACATAATAATGTGTATTCTGCTAGCCAAATAACCACATGAACCATCAGTATTATTTTCATAATGAGGGAATTTATAATGGAGTACATTATGAAACATTTTTTATGGCCTCAGCCAAGACATCTATAAATGTTTAAGTCCTCGACCAAAACTATAAATCAAATTGGGAAAGGCCTCAACCAATTCCACGTCTAATTGTCTCATGAGACCTACTGATGCACTGAGGAGATACAACGTGCTCCACCCATCACTTTTTAATTTCAATACATTTTTCATATGAAAATATTGAAACATAACATAAACATTCATAATAAAACTTGCATACTAAATGTCAATAATTAACCCTAAACCATGAATGGTATAAAAACAACACATCTACAGTCAAACATATTGTAACTCATTAAATACAATATGAATGATTTTATTATAATAAATCAACCTCAATCAAGAATAATATCCGTAAAATTATTTTGACATAGTTGAAAATGATCAGTAAAATTCTTTGAGAGAAACATCCATTTTTTGTGAAATCATTTAAAAGTCACACATATATAAAGGATATAATTTAAAAGATATTTGTAAATAAAAGTTTCCCATACCACATTGAATCTTTTTAAAGTAATTATCTTTTTAAAATAATCATGTCCATATTAATAAATCCTTAAAACCATTTTTAAAACATGGGCATTCATGAGAAAGATTTAGAAGAATAAATATTTAAAACATTTAAATTGATGTTTTAGTTAAAGAGTACCTTAAAAGAATAATTTTGAAAAGTCTTTTCTGAAACAAGGACATGGATAATAAGTTTTTCCCAGAAAATACTTACACATTAACAATCTCAGATAATAATGAGATTGAGAAATTAACCCTTACCTTGTACTTTTCCTTAGTCGACGGTATTTTAACCTCCTCTTATTCTGGTGTTTCCTTTTGTGTTGATCAAAATATCTACATAGGTTGATTTATGAGAAAAGTAATGACTCTAGGTCAATGTGAGGGTATTTAGGAGGATATTTGAGTAGGGGTTGGCCAAGCCAAAGGGTATTGGAGGTTTGATTTTTAGAGAAGGGAAAGTACACTTTTATAAGAGAGGTGGGGGTTACGTTAGGAAAATGTTGAAATATTGTTTTGATATAAAATAATTTTATATTTAAAATGGCTAAAAATTGATTTATTTTGAGTATATGGTGGTTATGGGTCTAAATCCTCTCAACCAATAGGTTTTAGACAAGTTCAGGTCACCGAATTAACCTTATCATTTATATTTAACTCGAAGGTAAAAAGTTTAATTTTTAAAATGTCCTCTCGTATTATTATAATAAATGGTTAATAAACATGCTATAAAATTCCAAGAGAACCCTTAGTGTTTCATTAATGACATATTAATAATTATATAAGTCCTTTGTCCGATCCTTATATTTTTAGGAATATTCTAACATTTAATAATATAATATTTGTTTTAAAAACTAATTTATGTCAATTTTGACACTATTTAGTATTCGGTTTTTTGTGAAAGTCATAAAAACTTGATTACATAAAAAAATACATTTAATCAAACATAACTTGTTATATTCACCTTGAAAATTCGTGGATGGCATCAAAAAATTCAAATTCTATTTATTTTAGTATTTATAATATCAATTATTTTAATATTTCATTAGGAATGTAATTACTTCATCATCATTATGTCATAAATAAATTTAATTATTTAATGTATAAAATTTATAAATAAAATACCATTATGTAGTAAATCTTTTTAGATTTGTAATGAATATTTATAGTCTAATTTATCTTATGAATAACCCTATATTAAAAATGGTTTAGTTATTACACTTTGAATTTAACACTTTTAACATTTCTTTAAATAAAATAAGAATAAATTCCAAAATGTAATCCAAGTTGACCTAAAGGATCATATATTTTTTTTCTAAGTTTGACTTTGGTCAAAATAAACTTATCCAATTGAATTAGGACATGTTTTAGGATAATAACAATATCCTTTTTTCCTTTAATTACCGTATTACTTTTAATCGTGGTAAATAAAAGTCAAATGTTATTATTCACCAAAAAAAAATTCATTTTATTGAACCCAATTTTACATACTGATTTTAACTGTGTCTCTAATATTTTTGAAGATAAACTTAATGAAGTGATTTAATTTGGTTTATGAAAATTTTTAAACGTGCCTAGAAGGTGGGTAAAAGAAGGTAAAAAGTTCACTAAAATTGTATACATCTAATTTTATTATAAAATGAATCCAAGGAATTAACTTGAACTTATATAGGTATTATATATCTATTTTTACTGAAAATAAATTTATATAAAGTAAATAATTATTTAATGAAATAGTCGGTTTTAAATAATAACACAGTGGTTTTCACTATTCATAAAAATTGGAATGTTTTCAGAAAAATAAAAAAACATCACCCTAAGGAAATTTTGATTTTATGAATAAAAAAATGATATATATTTTACCAAATTAAAAACATATAAGTTGCATTAATTAATTTAAAATTAATTCCCATTTTCAAAACATATAAGGGGGTTTTTTTAAAAAAAAAACTATCAGAAGATTGACATGTGTTTATGTCGAATTTAAATTGGAAATTACTTATAATGAACTACATTGTATGAAAAGATAAAAATATAATCTAATTATAATTCAAAACCATTAAAATATATAATTTAACACTATAAATTATTTTTAATAAAAAAAGGTTTTTTCAATTAAAATTTAGTATCTTTCACTATTCATCAAAATATGAAAGTTTTCATAAAAACACAAAAAAATTATCCAAACTATATTTTTATGTCCCACTTTTAAATAAGAAGGTTTATTTTGTCAAATTTAATATAAAAGTGTTAAATATTTCATTTAAAAAAATGTTCACAATTAATAGGCGGTAAAATTTTATTTTTTTTGAGAAGTATTTCATATATATGAGAAATTGAATTTTTTCTTATATTATCTCTAAGAGACACATAATGTGGATTTTAAAATTACATATAGTATATAAGATTCAAAATTAAGTTAATACTATTCATAACCACTTTTTGAATGGCTAGTTTGGTAAGTTGTGGTGGGCTCGAACTCGGAGTTGCATGTAGTGCAAGGTATTCAATTAATTTAATGAGATAATGTACTATGATATATTGGGGTGTTTCATTTCACATTAAAACTCATAAAAGTTTCACCATTGGCATGATAGGTTCCAAAATCTACACCGAATGTGAGTCAAGGACATTTTATTATCATGAATAATTTAGAGGGTTGTTTGGTGGCTTCTATTTGGTAAGGATAGATCCCAAAACAATTATGAGGTCAAATGAGGAGGGCTTGAATATTTTTAAATAAAAATTGATAGATTCTAATTTTAACTCAAGTATGGTATCCTCCAGACTCCACATAGTAGAAAATAATATTCATCATCATGAAAACAGTATGAAATTTCACACAATTTATCCTTTCATCATAAAATTGTCAATCTTCTCAAACAGAATTTTTTTGAAAGCTCTAGATAAGCAAAACATTAATTATATATTGGAAGCTCAATAAAGGAACAAATTATTTTATCATGAATGATCTAGAATATATCATATTTCCATACAACAGTTTTTTAACAGTAAAAACTCCTCTTAACGTTTTTATTTTCCACCCAACATATCACCAGATGAGGTAGTACAACACAAGATAGCCTCCCCCAACCCACACTTATGTTCTACTTGATCATGAAATTTAACATTAAGAGAAGTTTCCAAAGGGAAAATTAGATTTTAATATGGATAAATTAACAATACTTTCATGGATTCTAAGGGATAAAAAGATTAAATGTACATGTAATTGAAAAATGAAAATGATTCTCTTGAAAATGGGGGTTTAAAACTGATGAAATTCCTCAATTATATAATATGAAACTACCTCAACAACTAATGTTTTTAATAGAATAATTGAAAATATGGTTAACACAATCATGGTCCAGTTTACTCAATAATTTTGGCGAATTAATATAATATGGAAATTATTTTTGAAGCCACATAGGAATGAGATTTAGAAGATAAAGATAGTGATATGTGTAATGGGGTTCAAAAATTAGAGTAATATTCATGAAATTTCCAGAGAATTGAACTTAAAACAATGTCATTTATAGCATTAATTTATGAATTATTATATGGAATAAATTATTTCATCCATTGATAAGGGTTCCAGAATTTTCAATGATAATCATTTCAACTGAAAACATTAAAAAACACATGAAATTCTAAAAATATACAATAAATAATTTTAATTTATTTTGAAAAATAGAAATAAAAATTGTAATTACTAAACTACAAATGTTCCATGCCCCAATCATAAATTATTCAGTTTCCTTAATTCATTCAAATGGATTAGAAATTTTTTAAATGAATCACAATAAGAAAGAAAGTTTAAAGGAGGGCAACGACCTAAGGGATTTTATTGATAGACAGGTTGGAGGAGTGTGACCCCCTCCACTAGATCTAATGGAATGGTCCCATGGAATTTATTTATCGTATTTCTATTACCATTGAATGGTTACTAGTCTACATCCTTCAAAATATTAATAGAACTAAAAGGATATACAAGAGTTACTATAAATGGACCTTCCCATCAAGAACAAAGTTGACCTGGAATAATCTAGAGTCTTGAGTTGAATAAAAACATTTTATCCCCAGGGTGGTAGTCATTCAGTTGCATCTTATATTCATGATACAGTATTATTATATTTTTTTAAATCTTATAATTGTTTAAATATAACATTTTAATTTCCTCTAGCTCATGTAACTTCAATCATCTCCCTTTGACAGTGCTTTCATGATCCATGTTCATCTTCATTACAGCCCAATATTCCTTATGCTCTAATTCCATTGTCATATGACAGCATTTCCAATTAATAAACCTATATGGAATCAATAAAATTGTGGTATTGTAGGATATCCAATAATCCCTTAATTTTTCATCCATCCTTTGGTTACAATAATTCATATTCAGATTAATGATCGTTTCAAAAACTTCTTTTATTTTTATATTGGAAACATCACAATTACCATTAGTTTATGGATGATAGACACAAGATTTTTTATGATTCACCCGATACTTATTTAGAAAACCCTCCATTATCCTATTGAAAATGTGACTCCCATAATCACTGATGATGGCTCTAGGAACTCCAAACTGACAGTATATGTCGGCCCTCCCAAAATCAAAAATAAAATAGCATCATCAGTCATAGTTCCTTTTTCTTCCACCCATTTTGAAACATAATATACTACTTTGAATATATAAGAGTTTTTAAATGACATTGGGAGAGGACCAATAAAATTTATCCCCAAGAAATGAAATATTAAACCAAAATTTTGTGTCTTTTACGAAATTTTTTGTCTCTTTAAAATGTTTCTAGAAAACTAAAATACTTTACACGGATTTCTATATTCACAAGCATCTTTAGAAAGGGTGGACCAATAAAGTCTAGATTTTAAAAACCATACTTGGAATTAAATGATTTAAAATGTCACCTATAAAAGTTAATTTTTTAAAAAACTCAATGATAGAACCAGTTTCACTCTCAAGAAATAAATATTATTATCACTTGGTCATTGAAAATATTCCAAAGAAATGGTCCATCCAAAATGTAATATCTATATTCAGATTTAAGTTATTGAATTTAGTGGTAATTTAAATTTTATGGTACCTGAGATGGTACTAGATAATTGAACATGTTAGTATACCAAGGAACTTATCTTTAAATCATGTACAACTGCTTTCTTAGAAGGTGATCATTCAATGGTTATTTTTCTGAAATTTTATCTTTAGTTTTGTTGGGTAGTCTACTAAAATGATCAGAAACATGGTTCTCATCCCCCTTCTAGTACCTGATTTCTATGTTTACTCTTGTAGTAGTAACATCCATATCATAAGCCATGGATTAGTTTCATCCTTCTTCATAAAGTACAGAATATCTGTATGATAATAAAACACGGTGACTTTAGTTCCAATAAGATATGAACTAAATCAATCTTATGAAAAAAACTACTAAAAAATATTTTTTGGTGGTTTTGTAATTGAATTGAGAAACGTCTAATATTATATAGGCATAGGAAATGACATGGGACCTTCCCTTAATTTTTGGATAAATGAATGATCTAACTACTTAATTGGAAGTATCAAAAAGTAGCTCAAGTGGTTCTTCCCAGTTTGGTGAATGTGCCACTAGGGGTGTAATAAATCTCCTCTTCATATCATAAAAGTATTAACTACATGCACCATCGAAATAAAAATTATTACGTTTTAAAACAAATCTTGAGATAGATGCATCAATATTACTAAAATCTTTGATAAACCTTCTGTAGAACCCCACATTTCCTAAACACGACCTATCATGTTTTAGATATGTTTGGTAAGAAAATGAATTTATCACTTCAATTTTTGATTTATCCACTTAAATGTCATTTTTTGAAATGAAAATACCAAGGAAAATTCATCACCCAACAATGAGATGAATTTTTTCAATATTTAAAAAATCATTATTTTCAATACTGGCTATCAAATCATTATCCATATTTTTTAAACAATGGTTAATGAATTTCCAAAACCTATGATATAATCCAATAAAACTGCCAATAAATCTCCAGTGTGATAAACAAATACTTATCATGAACCTATAAACTCACCTAGATCATTAAATAATCCAAATAGAATCCTTTTGTATGAAAAAGTATTGAATGTACCAGAAAATGTTGTTTTCTCATGATCATATAGACTAATAGGTAGCTGAAAAAAACTGAAAATCCATCCAAAAATAAATAATGATTTATACATTCCCAATTGTATAACATCAATTCAATAAAGGTGATGGGGAAATGATCTTTCTAAGTGACCTTATAACGCCCCGATCTTGCTCTTTCGGACTCGGTGCTTGAAAAATTCTGTTTTTTAAAAGAAACAATTACACAACACATTATAAAAACAAGGATCATTTACCATTCTAGGTTCTGGATGATTAGACAAAAACCTTAAATTTATCAGATTAAAAAAAAAATAAAACAACTCCCCACTATGCTTCTGTGTGCACTACATCAAAAGTGTATAATTCCAACTTATATTTTCTATGATTCATGTGAAAAACATTAAAAAAAGTGTGAGGATTCAGTTTCCTAGTAAGGTGTTTTGAAAACCTTAGATAAATATCGATAAAAATATCTATTTGATAATACATTTGAAAAGATTCAATTAGAAATACGTTTTCAAAATAACTTTTTCATAATACTATAATGCTTTGAAAATTAACTAGTTGAAAAAATTAGACGGAAAAATCAACAAGTTGACAAGAATTATTAAATCATTATACATACAGTCCAAAAAATCAAATTATGATATCTCCAACGTATCTGTTTTTTGACAATTTCGATCGAAATCAAAGAAAATCAATAGTGGATTCAATAAATAAATCTCAATGAAAACATGAAATAGTTATCTAGAAAATGACGTGAAACTAAATTAGACAACAAATGGATAACACACAAAATATAATAATCTCAATCAAATGAAATTGATGAAAAATCGATACAGAAATCTGTGTTATAAAACTGTTTTATGAAATTAAATATTCATGATAACTATAAAAACATGTCAATAGGAAGAAACAAAAAATAGAAAATTGGATTAACATAACATTCAGATAAAAAAAAATTAATTAAAGTAGACGTACATGCAATATCCATCAACACAAGGTATATTGGAAGTCGTTTTTTCCATAAAACAATTCGAAAACACCACATGACATAACTGAATCAAAAACATATAAGAAAACTCAATCCCATCATCTGAAAAAGATTCATGGTGCTCGAATGCTTTGCCTCCAGCTTTGACCATGAAATGAATTGACTTCGATATCCATCCAAGCTTCATTGGAGCATGTGATGTGACCTCCGATCAGTCTCATTGGAGAACCCTGCGTGATTGGACTCCCTTTGCACCTCTCTTCCGCAAAGATTACAAATCGAAGCCCTAATACCGTAAAACGCGATTCATCATTTTTAATATTTCATTTCATTTTCTTATTTTTTTCATTAAAAAATGATTATTGTTTTTTTGTTTTATTTGTTGAAATAAAAAAATTATTTTAATATATATATATCATATCTTTATATATATTTATATGTGTAATGGTCTATATTCTTTTTTTATTATCATAACTTCAAAAAATAATTTATAGTTATTATATTTAAAACATATTTATGATTTTATATGTTAACATAGAATTATAAATTATTTTTAATTTAAAAAATTATTTATTATTTCAATTGTTTTAAAAGTAATTTGATTATTTATATAAACATTAACATTACGAATCATAAATTGTAACATATACGTATATATAATAACTTCCAAATTAATTTGTCTTAAATACGATCAACTGTATATTTATAACATTATATTTACTAACGTATTTAAAAACATTGATTTCTCAAATACATCATTATAATTTAAATTCATTTATAAAAAATTGTTATATAACTTTATAAAAATAATTTATAATTATAAAATAATTAATAAATATATTCTATAATGAAAATAATATTATGTTTCTTTTTTGAAACAAAAAATGTTACGTTTAATATTAACTTTCATTATCTTAATATTTTTTAATACAATATATCATAAAATATCGTTTCAAGATACTAAATTTCATAAAATTATAATTAATTTATATTATTTAAATATGTATTTAAAAAGTGAAATGATGAAAAATAATATAAATAAAAGTAAACATATTACTTTTTAATAAATTGAAATCTCATAGTTTTATAGAAATATTTTATACCATAATTGGTTTAAAAATAAAATTCATTAATTAATTATTTAAAATATATTTGTTGTTACATTCTCCCCCATTAAATCAATTTCACCATAGCAATTCTTTCTTCGTACTTATGCAAATTCTAAATTTCTATCTTTAGAATTAAAGAAACACTATGGGGACATAACTAACTAGAGAAAACTCTATCACATAGATTTTGTTCTTCTCAAAATACAACATCTAATCTCCAAAGTTATCTAAACTGTTCCTCTGATACCAATTATAACTCCCCAAGCCCTCTCTTTCAGACTTGGTGCTTGAAAAATGATATTTAATTTTTTTAATAAAACAATTACACAAAAAATTATACAAATGAGGTTATTTTACAGGTCGAGGTTCTGGAGGATCAGACCAAAACCTTACATTTATCAGTGTTGAAGCAATAATAAAAACATTTCCACTATGCTCCACCACACGCTACACCAAAATCATCAATGTATGATTTAGATTTTCCATGATTCCTGTGAAAAACATTTAAAAAACAATGGTTGAGCATTCAATTGCTCAGTACGGTGTTTTGAAAACCTTTGATAAATATTGTTGAAATTATCGCTTTGATAAGACATTCTAAAAGATTCAATTAGATATACATTTTCAAAATAACTTTTTCCTAATACTATAATTCTTTCAAAAGTAATTATACTTCAAAAATTATTTTAAACTCATCCAGTGATTCGATTGAAAATATTAAGAAAGAGCTTAAAAACAAAATAACTCAGGACACTCAAAACATTGAAGGTTATCTTGGGCCTACCCACACGAGGTCTGGATTCACAATCGAATTATCTATCGTATTTGGAGAGTTCGAGTACCATTATTTATAAAACATTTTTGTATTATCTTTCCTTATTTACATATAATTTTCACTGGTGTTTTATTTGTGAAACTATATTTATAATCAAGATTGGAACAAATAAATACTAATCTTTATAGAAAATTATATATTCGACTTAGTATGATAAAATTTCATGATACATGACTTTGTAAAATCACATGGAAGTAAAATCAACATCCATGCACTTGAGAATTTCAAAGACATATTTATTAAATTTATTTTATGGATGAAGGTATAAAATAATGATAATAGTGAACATATAATTTTATCTTCTAAAAATTAATCATTTTCAATAGATAATTACGTGTCGCACACCAAAATCATTAAAGTATAAATTCATTACAAAATACAATAATACTTTCAGGGATGTATATTTATATTCACTTAAGTTTTATGGAACATGAATTTAATAAGTACACAAACACAAAGATATATATATATATATATATATATATTAATTTATAAATTTCATGATAACAAAATCATCAATGTATGGCCATAAACATGTTTTTTATACGACGTGTATATGACTTGAAATAATTTTTGATATTCATAACATAAATAATAATTTATTTAAAATAGTTATTAATATAAAAAATGTACCACTAAATAAATATGTGTCTCATAATAATAGAATAAATTCATGTTCGAATAAGACTTTGATAAATAGAATCACCTCTTAGAAGGACTAACATGAAATAAAATTAAAACATTGATACATATATAGATATATCCCTCTCATGAAATCAAAATGATAAAAAAATAATAATAATAATAATTTTTGAACACAAAACTAAATAATAATAATAAAAACAATCCTTTTCTAAAAAATAATGGAATTGAAATGAAATTAGAAATAAATTCCTTACACGCATCACCTGAAAAATAAAAAACATAAATTTAAACTATGTATCACTTATTAATTTTAGAACATATAAAGAATCGCTAAAATCAAATTAAAAAAATAGACCCCCTTAATTAAAAACATAAAACTAAAAATTTTAAATCATATATTTCCAAAAAAATTGTATGGCAGTATATCATGTATGAGAAACCGTTAAATAGAAATGATAAATTTGAAATAATAAATAAATATTCCCTTATAAGAATAAGATCTTAAAATTAGTAAATATTTGAAAGAAATATTTATCCCTTAAAAAAATAATATGGAACTGCATAAAAAGTATTTTGAAGATACATAACCCCTTACTAGTTTTATGCATAGACGAACTCTTTTTTTCTTCTTTGAATTGGCATCGTTCAACCTTCATACACTTAACATCAGAAAGTATACTAACTGGAAAAGAAGAAAGTAACTACTACTTGCCCTGCCAGCCTCACACAAAACTCACTCCCAGTATCCCTTAGTGTATAAGAGAACTACTTTATAAATAGCAGTTCTGAGGTTTTAATTTAATTCTAATTTATCAAAAATGAAATAAAATTTGAACACAATTTGAAAATGACATCAAACAGAATTCAATGAATGAAGATGAATATGAAGTATTATAACTAGTTGAAAATATTATCTGGAAATATTGATAAGTTGATAAGGATTATTAAATCATTATACACACAGTCCAAAAATTAAAATTATGATATCTCCAGTGTATCTATTTTTTGTCAAATTGAAGGGAAAAAAAGTAAATCAATAGTGGATTAAATAAATTAATCTCAATGAAAAAATCAAACATTTTTCTAGAAAATGATGAGAAACTTAATTATGCAACAAATTGATAACACACCAAATTTAATAATCTAAATCGAATGAAATTGAACAAAAATTGATACACAAATCATTGGTATACAACTGTTTCATGAAATTAAAAATACAGGATAACCATAAACCGATCTCGCTAGGATGAAATGAAAAAAAGAAAATTGGATTTACGGAAGATTCAGATAACAAAATTTAATTAAAGAAGACTTACTAGAAGTATCCGTCAACATAAGGTATATTGGAAGTCATTTTCACCATAAACCCATTCAGAAACACCCCCCTACAAATATGAATTGAAAAAATATCAAAAACAAACTCAATCCTGTCATCTGGAAATGATTCATGGTGTTAAAAATCATCACCATCAACTTTTACCACAACCCAAATCGACATCGATATCCATGCAAGCTTCATTAGAGCTTGCAGTATGACCTCTGATCGGCCTCACTAGAGAACCCCTCGTGATTGGACTCCCTCTACGCCTCTCTTCCGAAAAGACGACTAATCAAATCCCTAATACCCTAAAATGGCATTCATCATTTATAAATTCAAAACATAATGTACAGTTTTTATATTTTAGACATATATATGATTTTATATGTTAACATAACATTATTAATTATTTTCAATTTCAAAAACAATTTATTATATCTATTGTTTTTAAAGTAATATGTGTATTTATACAAATATTAACATTATGAATCATACATTGTAACATATATGTATATACAATAACATAAAAATTAATTGGTCTTAAATAAGTTTAGATGTTTATTTAAAACATTATAATTACTTATGTATTTAAAAACATTAATTTCAAAAATACATCATTCTAATTTAGTTTCTTTTATAAAAATTTGTTATATAACATTCTAAAAATAAATTATAATTATATAATAATTCATAAATATATTCTATAATTAAAATAATATTATGTATCTTTTTTTAACCGAAATATGTTACATTTAATATTACCATTGATTATATTTATTTTTAAAAAAATTAATATATCATAAAATATATTGTCAAGATACTAAATTTCATAAAAGAATAATTAATTTATATTATTTTAATATGTATTTAAAAAGTGAAATAATGAAAAATAACAAAATAAAAGTAAACAAATTACATTTTAATTAATTTAAATCTCATAGTTTTATAAACATATTTTATACCATCATTTATTTAATATTATAATTAATTAATTAATTAATTAAAATATTGTGGTTGTTACAGACCTAATTCAACTTCTTAGAAATAATTCGCACTCTCAATCTATTCTAAATTCTCACAGGTATTAATTCATTTTTTTCATTCCTCATTGCGGTTCGGCTAGTTTCTTTCGAACTACATGAATGAGGAAAACCCATCTTGATTCTCAAATGTGATATATAATCAAATATTCCAAGATATTTTTTATATCATGCTTTACAACCTCTGTCAAGGTGGCTTTAAAAATCCTTTGAGACTATCTCATAGGTTTGGAATCTTTCTAAAGGATAATTCTATGTGAGCATATTTTTGGGTTTATTCCTGTGATACACTTAATATCCAACAAGTTTCTTTGAAATTATCTCTGACAAGATCAATAAAATAATTTTTTATGGGTTTCATATATATTATTAGCAATTATAATTGGTAATTTCAATCCCCCCCCTTAGGTAAACTTATTCCAATCAATGGTGGGTGATTTTAATTCCATGTTAGGGGAAGATCAAAAGATGAAATTAAGATGTTGTTTCCAACTTATAAAGGTTGTACATCCTTTATACAAGAAACCATTTCATCTTCTCAATATTTTAAAACCCATTAAATAAATAAGATTTTACATCTTATTCCCACATGAAATCATAATCTCCAGTTTTTTGGGAATCCAAATGTTTTGTGATATTTCTAATGGAAAAATTACCTCATAAGGAAAAGAATTCATGGAACATACATTATTCTTTAATTGGTTTAGTAAAAAATTCATTGGTGAGTTAAAAGTGTTATTCATTATTAGATGGGTGAATCATGGATTCAAAAATATTGAAGTTGACTGTGTGATCATCAAGTACCATGGTGAATGTCCTTTAATGGAAATTGATGATGATTTTGGATCTCTCACGAAAGGTCAATAAAAAATGATGGCTGACTATGATGTTCTCGTATCTTTCTCCATATTCATCATATAGAAGTCATATAAGAATAAGATATCTTTGAATCTCAAAAGGACATCCTCAAAAACACCTGTTGAGAAGACTGTGGATCTGTTTGCTTCCTGGACCACCACTATTGTGGCCTTCAAGTCTCTCATATATAGAGACCTGCATTCTGAGTGAGAAAATAAATTATTTGAATCATCTAGATCACACAAAGATTTAGATAAATTTAAATAACTAATTTTTAGTGGAATGGAAAACATCTCTAGAACATGAAATTTGGTTACAACTAGGATGTGATAATGGATGAGATAGTTATTCCCATGTTTATACTCTCATTAAATTGAATTATATTCTTCTTGGTAAAAAGATCCTTCAAAAAAATTATCATAAATTGTAATTTTTTTGAGTTCTTCAAATATGGGGATATGAATTTCCACTTTCAATAAGGTGTCTACAATTTTGTTCTGAGGTTCTTCTTCCTAAAATCCCTTTTATTCAATCATCCTTGATATAAGTAGTGGGGTAAGTATTTCATTCCCCTTGTTGAAATTTAAATGGGGTTTGTTTTTTCTTTATCCTTGGCATGTCCTTATCCTTGTCCTATTTCCATTTTTCTTCTCAATGCATTTTCACAGAATTTTCAAAATTACCAATTTCATTCTCCCACATCAAAGGTTTTATATTTCATGTTCAAGGGATAACATTGGTTATATTTCTTTTCCACTTCTTATTGTTATCATGTTGATATCATCATTTAGTCTTGGTATTGTTTGGGAAGAGAGTTTCCCTACATTTTTTTTATAAAGTCTTTGAGACTATCAAACTTTTTGGACAAATATTTTATTGTGTCTTTTAGAACATTAATCTCATATATCTACTATTGGATTTGAATTGGATGGTTTGTACTGGTGTATGGATTCTCATAGGGTCTTTGGAAAGTGGATGGTTAGTGGTAATAAGTATTGGTATAGGATTTATTTTGTTGATATGGTTGTGGGTTTTGGAGTTGTTGTTTGAATGGAGGTTGGTTTTGGTACTAGTGTTGGTAAGGGGGTCCAACTTGATTCTGCTAATTTCCAAATCCATATTGAACATGGTTAGGCACTATCCATCCTTGTCATTGTTTGAATTTCCATAGCTGAAAGGCTACCACAAATGTTTCCATTACCTCATGAATTCCAATTATGTCATCACCTCTTGTACTAAACTATTTCAATTTCAAGGAAATATTCTCAATTAGTCCCTTGGATTATTTTGGTGGCATGTAAATCAATGCACCTTTAGATTATGCATCCAAAAGGTTTCTATCATTATCATGTAATACTTGGTAAAAAGAGATACAAAATTGATGCTCCTAAATTTATTGATGTGACCAGATAGAACAAATATTTTTAAACAATTTCTAGTACTCAAAAGGGTTTCTCGATATACCAATATAATGGAATATATTGCCATACATATAATTGTTCTTCTGGAGGTGGTGAAGAAGAATATAATGAAGAATCCCACTAAGTCATTATCATCAAACACATATCTTGGTTGTAGTCCATAAAACCATTCTTTGGTAGTTCCTTCCAATGAAAATGGTAATTCCTTCCAGTTTATATGATCCTAAACTACTCCCAAGGGGTTGAAATTACTACAAACATATGTGAACTCTTTAATATGTTTGTTTGGGTCTTCTCCTACCAATCCATGATATTTTTGTAGCTATTAAATCATGTTTGGTTTCATATAAAAATAATTTTGTAACACTATCATTGAAATTTCATTGTTTTTATTTATGAATTCTAGTGCACATATATCTCTATGGGTTGGGTTCTGATTTCTATCCATGATAATAGGATCAGAGTGAACACTTGAAGTTTCACTCCAGTCTGCAAGAGAAATTTCCTAAGAATAAAATTGAAAATTATGGTTCATAATTATATTAAATAATAATCATTAAATTTATAGATCTAAGGGGAAAGGTTCAGTGTATGAGATTCTATGCATGAAATTTTGAAGAGAAAAGAAATAAAGAAGAAGAAAAAGAAGAAAGATTGTTCACAGCAACATCCTGACAATAATTCCATGTTTTGACATGTTCCTATCATGGGGTGTGTCAAAAAACGTATTTACTAAGTTCAAATTAAATATATTGGCTACCCTAGGTTTTTATAGGGTGGAGATTACAAAAACAACGTTTGACACTTTAAATTAGAGAATTAAGGGATTTTGTTTTAAAATTGTTTGATATTAAAAATAAATAAAGAAATCAAAACAATGTTTGGACACAAGTTGATGAAGAGAGTGATTTGGTTAGGGTTAGATCACATTTTTCAATGTCATAATATTCATAAAAATCATTCCCCCTCTCTTCTGGTTGAATTATAAATGAAATACTAATCAATCAAGATATTAATCACCCTTGGTTGAAGGATATAATATAAATAACTCTTGTGTGCATAAAAATAAATAAACCATTACCGAAAAACAAAGTAGAGTCCCAATAAGGAATTTTTCTCCTTATTAATCTAGAAACAATTCACTTATTCAACACACATGAAAATGATCACTATACACTCACCACATAACACAATCGTCTCGATCAAGACAAAATGCACTAGCAAGAGGGAGTTTAATGATTTTAAACCAAATATACAATAAATGAATGAGATGAAACAAAAAACAAGATTTCATTAAGAGAATTGTAACCACTAAATATATAAATAATTCAATATATAAATATAATTTTATATTAAAGAAAAACAATTTTATATAACAAAAGGAACACTCCCACTTCCACGATCAGACAACATATTTACCCCTCCATTTGAATGGTAATAGAGTTGAATGGAGATGAAGAAAATATTATAAAACTAAGAAAATAGAAAAGAGAAAATTAATACCTCATTAATCATTTAATCATCTTGTATATACCATCTTTCACCATCTTCAAATCCCTTTAACGGATGTGTAAGCACATATTGATGGTGTAGAGAGGTGGAAAAAGTTTCCCATTAGATTCTTTCAACTAATCGTTTGAGTCTACACAGAATAGTAAATGGCCTTATATAGAGAATTTTTCTTGAAATTTTTTTTTCTTATCTCTACTTTTTATTCTCCCTCCATGTATTAGATTATATGAACATGTTTCTGAAATTTTATTTTTGAATTAACCAATAAGACATTTTCTACACTAGAAGACTCCTCTACTCCCTCCACATCATTCCATCCAATGGATGCTTTATCGAATTAAATTATCCATGAAATTTATTTATGAAATGTTTCTCAGAGTCCCATTTCAAATAGATATTATGTAACTTCATTTTAATGTTTCTAGGCTGAGATATTCCTCAATTAATGATGCGGGGTCCATTCTGTCCTCTAGAAAAATTTCTCCAATTGATTCATTTTTTAGGAAATTTTCTTTAGAATTGGACATGGCTCTAGAAGAAAATATCAAAGCCAAAAAATAGTATGTATGAAATAAATAATATAAATTGTATCAAAATTGTAAAAGATATTACAAAAAATATGATGCTCTAGAAAACAATTAAATTTCCATAATTAACTAATTTTTACAATTAAGGCCAAAATTCACCAAAAATACTAAAACGATGAGAATCAGATCAAATTGAATAATTTAATGTTTTTAAATCATTGAAAAATAGATGAATAATTAGCAAAATATTAGCTTCATCAGACAACTCACAATCTATGGTTTGAGGAAGCATGTTGATACCTACGGGAAACAATGAGAACTCTAATGCTGGGAAAAAGATAAAGAGGGACCCTTATTTCCAAGGTAGGATCATGACTCTAAATCAGATAGATGGATTGGAAAATATTTCTCTAATACCCAATAGGAGGATAGGATGTTTCAAATATGGTTCTCTTAGTCAAGGTAAGAGAGTGTGTATGGTACCACTAGAGCATGCCACAATTTCAATCAGATAGGGAATTTTCAGCATTATTATTCTAGTGATCCCAGGTTAGGTGTTCAGGACACATATCATGTGTCTTAGATGTCATGTGCTTTATCAAGATTAGTGTGACAAATCAATCATTGTCAGAAAAATAGATTTATCCATTATTATTTTTGGAATACCGTGACTCCTTGACAAGGTACATCTCAATATAGCAATAGGGATCAAAGTGTAGTTGGAACGAAATTATGTAGTGAAGTGCAGGTTATTGTGGATGATAAATATGAACCATTGATGGTGTGAGGTACAATTATGTGGAATTATATGATTTTGAAATATTTTATTGATACAGGTAAATCTCATTCAATTATTTCTTCTCATTCTATTGATTTGATGAGTTTCAATGTTGAGATGATACCTTTAGTGTTTAAACTGAAAAATCATCTTGTTCAAAGAGAAATCTGTGCCTTTATGTGTGGTTAATGATTAATAATTATTTATAGAGAAGATTATATGTGGTAGTTCTATGTGATTGAGATGAGTTTCTACAATATAATTTGGGGATTGGATTGGTTGGTGACGTTCAAGGATCACATCGACTGTTGTACTAGAAAGGGTAGTTTTATAACTGAATATGGCCTTGAGAATCTCTTTTATGGAGAATAGAATATAAAGGTAGATTCAAAAGAATTTTTGTAACTAATATTTGTAAATATGTCATACCATATTTCATAATTTACATTACCATCTATGGAATATTTTTATAATAGTAGTTTTCTCGCAGTGGATAATCAGTTAATGGATGCCCTTCCTGATAATTCCTCTGGTTTTCCACCCATAAGATATGTTGAGTATACCATTTATATCCTCTTATAGAACAATCCTATTTAGCATCCAACTTACTATATCACACAAAAAAAATTAATATAATTGTATGTGAAATTGGGGATATGGAATGCAAGGGGTTTATTTAGCCTAGCACGTCTCTATGGGCAGCATCAATCATGTTTTTTAAGAAGGTGGGTATAACTCTTTTGTTGTATGTGGATTTTAATAAGCTAAACCAAGTTATTATTATGATTCTGTATCCAATTCCACGCATTGATGATATGATCAGTCAATTGAGTGGATCTCATTGGTTCTCTAAGATATACATGCGATTAGGATATCCCTAATTGTGGGTATGGAAATACGATATTCCAAATATATCTTTCATGAGTAGATATGTCCATTGTGAGTATTTGGTAATTCCTTTAGGTCTTATTAATGGACCAAAAGACATTATGGAATTTTTGAATCATATATTTACTATATATCAAGACTATTGTTTATTGGAGTTTATGGATGACATATTGGTGTATTCAAGGGAATGTGCTGAGCATGAGAAACACATAGAGATAATGTTGGGAGTCTTGCAGAATCATCGGTTGTATGAGAAAATAGAAAAGTGATATTTTTTTATATAAGAGGTACATTTACACGGTCATGTAATCTCTAAAATAGTGTTTCTATAGATCCATAAATGATAGAGTATTTTCTCTCATAAAAACCACCAAAGAATGGATTTGAGATACACAATTTCCTTAGTCAAGCTGGTTATTACTGATACATGATTTATGGTTTATCATTAATTACCTCACCTATGAAATATTTTACAAGGAATAATGTTCCATTATAATGTATTGACGATGGGTATAAGTCTTTTAAAGGGAATTGTATCCACCTTACATCAAAACCTATCTTGATATTTCTAGAATAAGGAGAAGGGTACATGGTGTATTGTGATGCTTCCAGATTTGGGTTGGGATGAATTCTCATTTAGGGAGATCATATTTTTTCTTATGGATCAAGACATGTATTATTTCCTGAGAATAACTACCCAACACATGATTTTGAGATAGTAGTCTTAGTCCATCCATTGAATACATTATTTCATTACCTATTGGGTGAGAAATTTAAAGTGTTTATAGATCATAAGACCTGGAAACATATTTTTCACAAAGGTATTTGAACATGATATAGATAATATGGATGGAGTACCTCCAAATATTTCACTATGAAATGATGTATATACCATGTAAAGGTAATTCAGTGTCAGATTCATTAAGAAGTAAATCGTATTCGCAGTTGAAAAAACAAGTTAAAAATGAATCGAAATTGATTTCAGTGATATCATAAATGCACCTGGAATGTAAAGATCGAGGTAATGTCATGGTTTTCATTCTTTTTATGTTCATTCATGATTTTTTGGAGATTGTTAAAGAGGCATAAATATATGATTCATAATGTGTTTCTATGAGGTTGAAACTCAATGGTGGGAAGAACATTGAGGGATGGAGGCTAGATGGGAGTTCAGTGTTGTGGTTCAAAAATTAAATGGTCATATCTATGGATTTTTAGGAACAATTTATCCATGATGACAACCATTTGAGATGATTTATTCATCATAATATATATATGATGTATATGGTTTTGAAAGAATGGTTTCGATGGGTCTATATGAAAAGAAAGGTGAGTAAGTTTTTCCTGAGATGCTTAACTTGTCAGAATGTTAAATAATAGCATCAGTGAAAAACATGTATGTTACAGTCCTTACCTATCCCTATTTGGAAATGGGATAATAGAGCAATGGATTTTGTAATAGGTATCTCAAGAATGATATCTTAATCATGATACCATATGGGTTACAGTGGATACGATCCCAAAGTCGACAAATTTCAACCCTATTCATGAATCTCCTCTGGTGGATGAATTGCAAACAATCTATATCTGGGATTTAATAAAGGGGCATGGAGTACTAGTTTTGATAGTTTTAGACAGAGATCCAATGTTTACATCTTATTCCCAGAAATCCTTAATAAAAATATCTTATAACTCAGATGACTATGAGAATGGCATATCATCCAGAGATGGACAGACAATCCGAATGGATGATATAAACGTGGGAAGTCTTTTTGCGGGATTGTGTAATGGATTTTAGTGGCTCATGGGAAAATCACATACCAATAGTTTTGTTCTCATATAAAAATAGTTATTAGGACACATTACATATTTCTACTTTTGAAGCATTGTTTGGGAACCCTTTTCTTCCTCCACTTTGTTGGGTGGAAACAGGTGAGACTTCTCTTGTTGGGCTGAGCCGTATCCACAAAACAATGGAGAAGAATTAGTTGACCTAGAAATTGAGGGAGAATGAACAATGTTGTCATAAGTCATATGTGGATCTTCATCTATGGTCATTGTCATTCAGGTTGAGTAATCATGTTTTCTTGAGAATCTCTCTAATTCTTGGGCATCATCTTTTTAGTAAGAATGGAATTATCTCCTTGATACATATGCCCTTTTTAGATACTTGGGTGGGTTGGTTATGTGGCATATCGGTTTCCTTTTCCACCAAGGATCATTGGAGTTCATAGTGTCTTTCATGTATCTTAGTTGAAAAAGTATCAACCTGATCCTGACCATGTGATTTGATGGAATCATGTTGACCTAGAGCTAGTTGTCTCATAGGAACACATGCCAGTTTAGATTTTTGAGAGGAAAGATAATGTATTGGATGGAAAAATATTCGATCTAGTGTGCGTATTGTGGAAACATGGTCATATTTTTTTAGAAAATTTGGATTAGGAGAAGGAAACGGTCAATCAACAGTCCAAAATCTATTGAGATAAAAACTGTTTTATACTTTATTGGGATGGAAAGGTAAATGGTGGGGAGAATGTAACTCCCATGGTTTCAAGTATGTATCACTTTATTTCTATTGTTTAAGTATGTAAAGTTTATGGGTGAATTTTTGGAGTGTCTGGAGATAGTTGGATTTTTTTTGGGTTTTTTATGAAGGTGAATGATTGGTGCATGGTTTGTGAAAACTCTGAAAATATTAAAGGTAACTATGCATAGTAATATATGTTCGTATGGGGAAGGTTCATGGGAAGGCACATAGTTTTTCGAAACCATACAAGAATTATTGAGAAACTATGAAATGCGGGATAGTGAGATTTTTCATGGTTGGAACATAATTTGTCTAACTATGTGAGAAAACCGTGTGTGGAATCCCTTGAGGCATAAGCTACTGCATGATTAGTGCAACAGTTTTCCTAACCGTGTGACTAACCATGCATTGTTTAAAAACAAGTTCCAAAAAATTGGATATAGGTCGGGATTTGAGTTCAACTCCTCTTTTTTCTCAATTTTATCCCTAACTGTATAATACTTCCTCCCCAATTTAGTGGAACCCTTCCCCATTAATTTGGAAGCAATCTAGAGGCATTTCATGGTGTGTTGAAGATGGATTCTTGCGGTAAGTGTTCATTTATGGTATTTTTAGTGGTTTTTCATAGATCTACTTCTCCCCCTTCTCTCCCTCTCGGTTTCATAGATATACTCCATTGAAAATAGATATAAGGTAGTTTATGCCCATAATGGTTAGATTTGGGGTTTATGATGTTAGGGGGAGAGATCTGAGGATGGTTGTAGAGATTCACCCTAGTTTCATGGGTGTTTTCATGCCGTTATTCTTTTTCCCCATAATTTCCATTTTAGGTGGATTCACTCTCATCTAATCTTTCTAGAACTTTAAGGATTAATTTTAATTATTTTTTTGAAATTGATTATGTAATTGTTGTAAAATTTATTGGTGGAATCATTCCATAGCGATGTTTTAGTTTTGTGTACAAAATTTGGTGTTTTGAAAAATGTGAAATTGGGTAAAATGATTTTAAAAAGGTAATTTGGTTTGGGTTCATGGAAATTATTTTCCATAAAAGTTCAGTTTCATTAGAGGGTTTTTTTGGAAAAAATATTTTCAATAATAGGATGGTTTTATGAAATGAACAATTGTTATGGTTTTCAATAAAATTATGGCCTTATTGAAATGGTTTAATTGGTTTATAAAAAAATTCATTGGAATGTGGTTTCTATAAATGATTATGCATGAGTTGAATGTGATGGATATTGGTAGTGAAGTGCCACCATAAATAGGAATAATTATGTATGGGAAAGTTTCACATTCAATGGAATCACCATGCTTGTGTGTATGGGTGTTTGAGACTATGTGATATGGAATGGGTAATGAAAATTAAACTCATGTTATAGTTGGAATGAATTTTGTTGTTTCATTCCTTAGAACCTGGTGTCGTTTTGAGAAAAAGTTTTTACTGTTGAACTTTCTTTATATTTTAAAATACATTGTTTCTATTTTTTATCCAAATTGATTTATATATATATTTTCTAACATGTTCTTTCCTAGTGTCATGAGTAGTGATGTCATTTGGGGAAATCTTATTTAGTTTCATTACTCACTACTGATTTGGAACATTGGTGATTTTTTAGATATAGTTTATCAATACATAAGAAAATGTAATGTATAACACTTATTTTGTGGGGCATCGTGATAATTGAACATTTCGAGGAGTTAGACAATGGGGAAAGTTGGATCTTGGGAGTTCTGTGGGTTTTCATTGATATTTTTTGTTTTTTCCTTCCCCTGTATATTGGGATGTTAGTTATATTCTGTTGAGGTACTATTTTGTAGTTTGGTATTGATATAAATGGTATTTCTATAAGTTTTTTACATTGTCATCATGCATCATGTTGTGGTTTTGGTTGTGGAATGTTTGGATGGGTTGTTTTATATTCAAAGGGAAACTATCCCCCATCTATTAATGATTCCCTTAGAATTTATTTCTATACTTTTTCATCTTAGGAATGTCTCTTAATACCATGTAGAAATTTTGTCTCAACTCAAGTCAATGAGGAGGGGTTGGATGTTACACATATGGTGGAAGTAGAGTGTGAAATTAAAGGAGTTCTATATATGGTCAATTTATGGCACCAAGAGTTTTATAAATTAAGTATCCTATGTATTTGAAAATAATTATATATGCATTGTTTTCGGTTGTGAATAATCTATAAATAAAAGGACCCAAACCATATAACTAATTATTATAATTTATATTGATGAAATCACATTTTATATTAATGTGGATAAATAATGTGACTATTTTTGTACTCAACTGAAGAAGTTATTGAATCTTCCGTTCACGAGGAATTATTTTCTCGAGATTAAAAGTCACTGAAGTAGAAAATTATGTGATTTTTTTCAAGTAAAATTTACAAAAGTGGTGTTAAAATGGTTTCGTATGGTGGATGAAAAAGAGTATCGACTCTAATTCAAATTGGTACAGAACTCTACAAGGATGATGATGGAATGAAAGTGAATGAGAAATAGTATAGACAGCTAATAGAAATCCATCTATATTTGACTTCTTATAGAACTAACATAGTATTTTATATCACTATTTTAACCATAATTAAATAAAATCCAGAGGATTATAATCTACATGAAGCTAATTTGATCATGAGATATATATCAGATACATATAACATTTTTTTAGATTTATAAAAATGAATGTAAATTGAACCTAAAATGATTTATAGATGATTATTCAGAAGGACCTATTAATGATAATAAATACACATTTGGTGGAGTGATATTAATTGGTTACAAGTAAATATGTTGGATTTTAAAGACACAATATTTAGTATAAAATATCTTAAATATGGATTAATATGTTGTTACATCACCTGAATCTACCTAGATGAAGTTGATGAATGATATTCTTGATGATATGAGTGTTCAAACAAGATACTCATTGGACATTGGATATCATTACCAAAGTGTGATAAATATATCTAATAATATAATGCTTCCTTCTAGGTCATAACATATTGGTATAAAGTATCATAATTTTAATGAGAAGGTTTATGAAGTGGTCTTAAATCTATAATATGTTCTATATATGTATCCAACTTCCATAATTCTTACAAAAACCCTCACAATTATGTCTTTGGATGGTTATGAACGAAAATTAGAGTAGAGACCAAACCTCAAGATCAAGGTATAAAAATCCATAAGCTTACTCCCCTACTTTATCATTTATTATTATTTAAGAACTTTTTTCTTAAGGGGTAGAAATATGTTCTTCTATTTTTTTAAATATTAAAATATGTTTGTTGAATTATGTAGGAAAGACTATGAAAATATGTTATTATTTTTAATCTTTAATATCATCTTACTGTATTGAAATTTTGGAGATGGGTTTTGGGGACGAAATTTATGTTTTACTTGATCACTCTTGTTTTTGATATCGAGATAGTTCTTATAGACATAGATATGATTAATTCATGGAAATTTCATTTGAGAAATTTGTGTGGATCTTTCAAATTTGACCAATTTAGATTTATTATCAATAAGTAGGAGATGAATTAGAAGTATTAACAACAAATCATAATGAGTAAATTTTTTAACCTTTATAAAGCTGATGTCTTATTTGTTTAAAATAGATCTTATTTCTGAGGATTAGTGTGCTACTCTTCATGATAATTTCTTGTACTTATAAAGTGTAATTATCATCTAAAATGGTTATAAAATGTTCTTATATGATATAAGTTCCCATAATTTATTAATATATAACATTTACTCCACTGAAAAGAATATATTTTATTTCATTCCTGAAGATTGTTTAGGTTTATATTTTAGATTATTAGATCACTACCCTTACAAAAATAAATATTACATCACAAAGTGCAGAATTCCTCTTAGTATTCATTTTTCCCATAGTACAAAATTTTTAATATATAAAATATTTTATTTTCATATAGTATCATCAAAAGATTCATCTTGGACTCATATTTGTGAATAATAATCATTAAAACCATATGAAAAAAACATATGAAAACATGGGATGTGGAGAAAATATCATTATGGTGCATAAAAAAGAAAGAACAAAATTCATTAGTCTATAAATACTCAAAAAAAATTATAGTTCAAATTAAAAAAAATTATATCCAAAAAAATTATCATATCTACTAAAATTAAATCGTAAAAAATATCATAATAAATTTTAAAGTAAAAAATAAAACTCTTAATGATTTCTTTACTATCATTCTAAACACATTAATTTTTTTAAAAAATTTATTCATTTCAACATTATTAATTATCATAAACATCACTTTAAGCATAATATATTTAGAATATCTTGTTAAATCATACGATTCATGTAAAAACACATATAATTTATATGTAAATAATGTAGTTAACTTGGGACATTATTTTTATATCACTATTAAAATCACTTGTACAAATGTAATAACATACATGAAAAATTCATATAATATCTTAAGAGAATCCTGACCGATTAACTTTGTTCCTTTGCTCAATGCATTGGAGGGCCATATCGACCACACCCATCATAATTATCTATATCATGATCACCCATCATAATGAAAATATTTTAAATGAATCACAAAATAATATAATGGCTATTGTAGTGGAAAAAATCCCTTCATGTCGTTTATGTTAAAATAGAAGATTCCTTTGGCCCATTACTTTTAATATTTTATATAAAATATATAAAATATTCCTTGTGATAATTCTTGATTGAAAATAAAAAAAAATAACATAAAATATCGTTTTTATTCATTTAAATACATATAAATTCATAATAAAAATAATTTTAAGAATATGTACATGGAAGAAAAACATTTAGAAAATTAATCTTTAAAACATTAAAAAAATATTTTTTAAATAAGGTGTGTCATACCATTCCTATGAATTTTATTATATGTTATTTATATTCTATATAATAAATTTTTCCAATTATTTATATTATTAATAGACTTTTATAGGTATAATAACTTATCATTAAACAATTGATTTTAATTACACATTTTAAATACTTAATTTGTTAAGTCCGCATCAGGTGTTTTGAGGATGTGCAACTCATATATACAAAATGAATTTGGTTCCTTGACTATAGTCAACGTGGTCATTATTTGATTTCCTATAGTATAATAATAATGATATAATTAAAAATTTTATAAATAAATTATACCTTTAGAACCAACCATTAAATCTGGTTATCAGAAATGAATTATGTTACAATCATGTGGATGGTATGTTATATGTACGAATTAGTAATCTTTTCATCTTTCAAGGAGTATGAAATGAAGAAGATAAGTTATATTTTTAATTTAAAGAATTATGATTAAATTATTAATATAATATTATCTATTTAAATGAAATTATATATAACATCCATGTGATGCGGTGATGAAAAAAAATCACATCACTTTGTGGAGTGGTAAGTAGGGCGTACACGGAAACGATGTTATCTTTTTTCAATGGATATATGGAAATGAAAATATATGATATATTATCTTTATGTAATGAAAATTTATTCATGATCATAATATATATATAAATATATCAAGTCCATCATTATTACCATCTATGATAGAAGGTGATGGAAAATAAAGTAAATCGATTCGTGAAGTGGTAGTTCGTCGTACACATGAAATATAGTTTCATTTTCCATTTTATGGAATAGGAGATGGATATGGGTTGTGAAATTAATATAATAGAATCATAGTATATATAAGATAATTATTATATTATTTTACCATTATTGAATATTATTTAAATGAGGTATAACAAGATAAAAATAAAAAATTTTGCTCAACCTCCTTAGGTTTATACCTCAATCCTTTCTAGGATTGTTTTCTGGTCAAACCAGGCCCTCTAAGACATTTATTGGGATGTTAAGAAGCTATTTGGTTATGAATTGGATGAAATAAAAGTATATTTAATTGTGTAGAGTATAAAATATGTGGTTTTCTTTTATAAGTGGGGTACATGACACACATCAATTGTTTTTAAAAAGATTAAAATACATTAATGTATTAATCAAGGATAATCAATACAAAATTGAACATTTCTAAATATTATTTGATTTAGGACAAAAATATGTCAAGAAAATATGATTTAGATAATGTTTTTGGTTATATTAATCCTTGCAAATTTATTTTAATCCCTTGATAAACATGTTCTAAATTGAACCATGGTAACATATTTTTTCCAGTTTTTATTAATAATTATATCAAAAAATTATGTTGATCTTTTTTACTAATATTAATTATTATTATTTTGAAGTATTTAATCCTTTTTATAAAATTAATTTTATATAATTGGAATAATTAAATTTTAAATTAAAACCTCAATGCATGACCAAAAACCGGCTTTCTGAAAAATGTCTTTTTAAGAATAAAAATGTTTTGACAAAAAATTCAAATATAATGTTGATTAAAATGAAATTCATTATATTTTATTAAATAAAAAAAATAAATTAAAATTTGAAACTAATCCAAAATAGATCTTTAATGCTTAAGTAACTGAAAATTGATGATATTTTTAAATAAAAATAATTATTTTTTAGTATTCATTTAAAATTCAAACATCATAGAAAATTATCAATAATTTATCCCAAGATAATTTTGAAATTTTAATTATACAATAATGTAAATTTTTTAAAATTTAAAATTCTATAATATGTATATCATCTTTTAAATAAAATCATATAATGGATGAAAATCCAATTTTGATTGAAATAAGGATTTTTGCTTTTCATTGGAAAATAACCTAATATTAGTATGATGAATATAACTATATACAATATAATTACAAATTATTAATGAGGAATGAAATTGATTTAATATTAAAATTATATGGTTTGTAACTGTATTCCCCCCTTTTCAAATTATGTCCATGTAATTTTATTCATTACGTGAACAAGTTGGGATATTTTTTCTTCATAGTAGTTTACATTTTTATTCTTCAATCATATATATTTTATGAAAAACATAAACATGGAAAATCATTTTATTCTATAAAATCAATCTCTCTATGGTAACAAATAAATACGTTATGTTTCTCCTAAGATAGGTTTCTTGAAACTGAACTACTTCAGGGACCAAAACATGAGTTGAATGTGACACATAATCCCTTAACAATGAACATGAAATACATAATGTAAATGAGATAAACATTGAGTCAATGCCACTACGTATGAAAACAATCCAAAATTTTCTAGAATTTCATATGATCTAGTGAACCATGAACATGACCTTCATTTTTTTACAAAATCACATAACACTTTTCCAGGGATATTATTTAAGAAAAACATAATAGCCTTCCTAGAATGAATGATATTTCATCTAATTTTATGCATAATTTTTTCCTTTCTCTATTACATCCTCATGTGATGTGGAATCATCTTCACCTTATAAAATATTTATTCTACAATTTCTTCTCCCAACAATGATCATTCCCCTAATTCATCTCAACAAGTGGTAGTCTGACACACCTCTCCATAAAAATCCTCAAATGGATTAATTTGGATACTTGAATGAAAATTTTTAATATTTGAAAACCGAACCAAAGTAAAAATTTTATAGAAACATCCCACAAAATCAAATGAACAATCAAATTTAATATCTTTCAAAATTCTCATAGTTCAAACTGATTATCCATAACATTGAGGAATAAATTTTGAACTGAAATTTAAATTAATACCCAATGAATTATGATGTCCTTTCTAGAAACTTGAGATGAATCTAATGTCATTGTAATTGTAACATCCCTGATCCATATTCTACACAAAATTTCCCCATTCCCAGTTGGCCACATGGCCTCATGTTAATTTCCCCAAACACCAGAGGCTGCTGACTAGCAGCGAGGGACTAAGTGTGATATTGAGGAAACTATTACCTTATTGATATAGTGTAACACAGTGGGAATAATAACAATATAATAGCAGAAGAAGTAATATCATGAAACAAAAGTAAATAGAAAAAGACATATAACATAAAAAACCAGATGTCCTAGCATTCAAAGTATGTTGTTGCATGTCCCATGTTCTAGGAAAATAGCCTAAATTGGATGCACTGCATTAATAAATGATACAATTACCAAAAGAAAAAAAAACGGAAAAACAGAGACTCAGAAGCATCGCATGCCTCGGCTCGGTCCCATGCTGTCTTTATCCTAACAGAAAATCATGTACCTATATAATGGTTCTTACCCATATTGACACATGATGTAATACAATCTGGTTGAAAAAAAAACATGACCCAGACATGGTGGGTAAAAAAAATCCTATTATGCAACCACCCATGATCTGTGGAAGTCTATTAGTGAATATATATAATAGGAAGTGTACAATACTTAAAGAAAGCTAGGAATTACTCAAAAGTAAACAACCCTACAATCATTGGTATTCATTTATAATAATTTCATGATCATTAATTAATTCAATTTCATTGAATTATATAAGTCTTGGGTTCCATCTTAAGCCTGAAAGCCCCCATGTTAAAGAAATCACAACATATACCTCATAAAGATATTTAATAGAGTAAGTGTATACTGAATCCAAGCTTATGATTTGGCTTGGTAGATGTGTTATAAGTCATTTAATTTAAATATTCAATTATTAACCTAATCCCATTGTTTAAATTCATATGTTTTAATTCATGTATCGCTCCGGGAGTAATTCAATCTACAACATACAGGCCCATCCCGAAGTACCTCTCTAGGAACCCAATATCACTATAGGTTAAATCCTACCAACATCCTACAAGCCAGTCCCGACGAACCTCTCAAGAAACCTGGTATCACTCTTGGTGTGGTATAATTCCATTTCAACTATGATCATTACTGGTGGTCCTAAAAGGAATCCAAAAGTATCATTCATGACATGTAACAAAGCCAATAGAGTCTATCCATGGAATCCCTCAACGATTCATGTTTCCCTCGACAAAAGTAGTAAAGCCTCCATGAGCCCAACTACTACACCATGGCTCAATCAAGACATCAACATAATTGTCTGACCAACCTCATAAGGTTTGGAAATTCAATTACTCACATGGGTAAAACACACAATAATAAAAACATGTAATTTAAAATATTATTGGGCTTTAACAATAGTAAAATCATATGGGAAATTCTTATAATAATAAACACATATAAATTACACTATTACATGGTTTAAATAATAGTAACTTACATGGGAACATTTCGTATAAATATAATTTCATGAAATTTAAACTATAAAATGTGTACCAATCAAATATCTCACGTGGGAAAACATTTATATAAAGAACTACATTTCATACAACCCAAGGTATAGAAATCAATGGCATGACCCAATGATTATAAATGGTCATCCAAGGGAAAACACACCCATGGGGTGGCCCTAATTCAACTTAATCAACCCTAACTTCCTTCCAATAACAAAATTAATTACCTAAATAATGATAGGCAATAGAAATAGGAAAAATTCATTCATGGAAACACACAAAAATGGTCATACGGCACCCCGACACATATAATAAACATGAAAATTAGGGAAGGGCACAATACCGCCAACCTCATAGTTCTAAAAATCTACTCATCCAACGTGGGCCTCAAATTAGACCTAGAATGAAGTAGATCTACAAAACATGTATAAATTCTCAACCTTTTATAAATATTTTGAGATTTAAAATCATGATGAACTTATTAAGATGAATTGAGAGTATGTTGATTGGGTTCTAAAGCATCTGATGGTGATCGAATATGTGTTCAGATGATGAATCGTGAGCCAAAACAAGATTTGACACTACTGTTTGAGAGAAATGTAGAAACCCAAACTTGACGTACATGGACAATACATTACTTTTTCAGAAAATTTAATACATAAAAAAAACCAAAACTCAATTATTATAATAGTTTAGTGTCTTTGGAAACTCGGAACATAATCATCTAATCCTGGTGAAAGATCATCAACATCTCCCACAAAGATCTTCCCATGTTGTTTTCTTACCTAAAACCTTTATTTATATCCTGGGGAAAAGAAGACATATAAAGGGTGAGCTCAAATGCTCAGTAAGGTTAAGAATGGAGAAAATAAAACAAACCATATACATTTGAAATTAAAAACATGAACATAATGTTTAAACATCAAAATCTTGAGAAATAACATAAAACATGGCAGTACGTAAGGCATAGATCATAAAAAAACATTAACCATGATAAAATAGCATGGGAATAAAACACTTAATTATGGAAACAATTAAGCACATGTTATGATTTCCATATTAGCCAATGCATTGTTTGCAGGACCATCTTAGTGGACAAAGTCCCTTTCTGAATCGAGTTCACTCCTCATTCCAGTCCTCTATCACTGAACCAGATTAACTTTCCATTACAGCCATGACTATTTCATGAGATATAAATCTTTACCCAATTAATTGGATGGATATATAGGTCCCAACCATCTCATAATGAAATAATTATTACTTGTGCCACAAAATAAACATAAATCATTCATCATAACCCAAAGAATAAAATGGGTTTTATAAACATCATTCCATCATAACATAATCCATATAAAACAAATGGATATAATTTCATCATAAGAATAGTGAAACCATGTAAATCATAGAGAAATTATACTTCAAACATACACATATGAAATAATGTATTCTTAAATGGAAAATGGTTTTGATAAAACACTTGAAATGAATTCTTGAGGAAAATATATATTCTTTTTTCAAAATCATTTTCTTTTCACAAAATGCCATGAAATTTTAAAAGAAAATGATTTGATGAAAAGAGTCATCAAATCTTGTAGAGGAAGTTTTATTTAAATAAGGCATTATGAAACTGTAAAAATCTGTTCATTCCATATAAGTTAAAAAAACATTATTCTCGTACTTTTGCATGAAAAGTTAAAAAGTACCTCGCGTGGTAAACAAAAAAACATTCCTTAGAAACCATGTAGTAAAAGTAAAAAATGGGTGAAATGTACATTAAACATACATGAAACCGTTTCTAGAAAACAAGGACATGGATGATAAATACAACCCTAGTAAATACATATGAACAAATAATCTCTGATAAAAACGAGATTGGAAAAGTTATCCCTTACCTAAGGTCTGATATGCTTCTTACGTATCCGAGCCTCCTCTTCTTTGACGCACCTCTTTTAAGCTTCCTCTTAAGGCACTAGATTTGGTCTTTTGAGGAGACCAGAACTACTGTAATGTTTCTAGGGATGTTTAGAAGCGAAATGGGCAGGGGATGGCCGATCTTCAAGGCTCAAAATTGTGTAATGAGAATAGGGAGGAGGTGCCCTTTTATAAGGGAGGATAGGGGAACCGTAGGAAAAACTTAAAAAATTATTATATAATAAAGCCATATTCGGTTTATAATAGCTCCAAAATGATTTATTTCAAAGCTAAAGTGGGTATGGGTCTAAATCCTCTCAACCAATAGTTTTTAGACAAGTTTAGGTTACTATTTTAACCTCATCATTTAGATTTATCTCTAAGTTTAATAATTTAACTTTTACTGTGTCTTCTTGTTTTATTACAATATATGATTAATAAACACACTATAACAATCCAAACAAACCCCAATAGTATCATTATTAATATATATAACCTTATGTAAGTCATTTTACTGATTTATAGACTTTTATGAATAGAATAACAATTAATAATATAATATTTATTTTAAAAACTATTTTATGTCAATTTTGACACTATTTGGTAATTGATTTTTGTGAATATCATAACAAAATGATTAGTTCGAAAAAAGTTAATTAAATCAATAATAACATGTCCTATTAACCTAAATAATTATTGGAATTTATAAAAAGTCTCAAATTACATTTATTTGGGTATTTATAACATCATTTATGTTAATATTTCATTAGTAAGGTAACTACTACATCATCATTGTGTCATAAATAAATTAAATTAAATTTATGTCTAAAAATTATAAATAAACTACCATTATTTAGGACATCTTTTTATCTTTCTAATGAATATTTATAATCTAATTTATCTTTTTTATAACCCTATATTAAAAATGTTTTAATTATTAAACTTTGATTTTAACTCTTTTAACTATTCTTTAAATTAAATAATTTTGAGTGTAATAATATAATCCAAGTGGACCTAAAGGGTAATATTTTCTTCCTAAGGTTTTTTTTGGTTGAATTAAACTTATCCAATAGATTTAGGACATGTGTTAGGGTAATAATAATATCATTTTTACCCTTCATTACCCTATTTACTTTTAACCTTGGTAAATAAAAGTAAAAATTTACTATACACCAAAAATTATTTTTATCATATTAAACCACATTTTACTCTTTTATATTCACCATGTCTCTCAGATTTTCAAAATTTCACTCACAGAAGTGGTAAAATTATGTTTTATGTAAATTTTCAAATTCCCCTATGAGATGGGTAAAAGATGGTGAAAAGTTCTATAAAATTTTTATATATCTACTATTATTATAAAATGAATCCAATGAATTAAATTGAACTTATATAGGTATTATGTATCAATTTTGACATAAAATAAATTTAAATAAAACAAATAATTATTTAAAAAAAAGTCGGTTTTTATATAGTAACCCAATGTTTTCACTATTCATCAAAAATAAAAATGTTTTCAGAAAAATACCAAAAATTCACCCTAGGATAATATCGATATTCTGAATCCAAAAATGAATTCCATTTTGAAAGATAGAATTTATAAAATTTCAAAAAGTTAGTATTACTATTCATTACGGCTAGTTCATAATAATATTATAATAATATCCCATTTAGTCAAACTCGATATTGCGTACTACACACGCTATCGAAGAAAGTCTTGATTGCATGTAATGCAAGACAAGTATGGGCTACGTGTAGTGAAAGCTATTTTTGGTGTTGCGTATAACATAATCAAAACTTATTTCATTTATACATTAAATGAAATCTATACTTAATGTTGTGTAGAATAATTTCCACAAAACGAACTTGAAATTGTGTGAAACATGAGACATGAATAGTGTTACGTATACTGAAAGATAATACAGTGCAGTGTATAGTACATGATAAACTTGGTATATCATAAAACAGAAGATATGAATGAAATTAAAAAGAATAAAACTCATAAAATTGTGGGGTGTTACATTCTACCCCCCTTAAAATGATTTTCTCCCTCAAAATTCATCGGGGTTATAAATTGTTTACTACTTAAAAGTTTCTTTCATAGAAACCCACATCCTAAAAAGAAATACAAAAAATTAAATTTAAAAAATTAAAGTATGAAATGTAATGGTTACCCAGATTAACTCATCACTGGGTTTCCACATTGGACAACATAGGTAGAAATATGGATATGGAAGAAAAATCTAACCGTTATGTTATGATGGATAGTGGTATAGAACATGGCTATGAAAAAAAATCCAACAGTCACAATGCCTTAAATTTGTGATGATCTAAGGTACCATCTAATTCAACAGATATTAGAGCACTAGGACAACATTTTGGGTTTTCAAGATCATTTCTCAAATGTTGAATAATTTTAGAATTAAAAGAAATACATAATTGATTTTCGTATAACCTCACCATTGTTCGTGCCTTGAATAATTTCAAATTCATCTCTTAAAGAAATGAAGTTGAATTTGTCATTCGTGGAGTGTTAGCAGATCATGAGATAGAATGTTAGGTCATTCCATCTGTTTCTATCGCAAAAATTTTAGCACAATTTATTAAATATACATAAGTCCATCTATGTTGAGATTAATCATATATGGTGGCTAAAATTGACTTATATTTCTTCTATAATAGCACTTACTAAAATAAAACTAGTTTATACTAACCATGGACTTCTTGTAGGCCAGCGGTAGGTGATAAAGGTCTGTCCCACTTCGGTTGTGTGTTCGATTCCCGCAACCTTGTCTGACGTGACAGGTTGTCTCCCATCCTGCAGGTTGTCCCTTTTTCTAAAACTACATTATAATAATATTCCTGCAATAATATCGAAAAATGTTCTAGCCTTAAACAATACTATCTTATGTCTAACTTAATTCATTACAATTCTTAGGCTTATCCAAAATAATTATGTTCAAGCTCCTAGTATAAAGAAAACAACTACAAGAAATGTCCTCTTCCGAGCATGTGAATACCATCATTTATCCCCCATATATCATACGATATGTCTTGTTGGTCACATTCCAAACATGTGAATACATTGATATTGTATTTTATTGAACCATAGAGAAAACATGAATTTTGTCACAAGGTAACTCTTTCCATATACCAAATTCCCAAAAATTCTATATACTCAAACCATGACATCACTTTGTCCTTATATAAGTCATGAACTCATTAATACTATAAAACATTTCATTATCTCCTTAGCCCTTCTTTATGTGCATATTTAGTGATTTCTAAAAAAATATGAATTACCATTCATGGTTATAGGTACCATTCATCATATACTTTCAAAACCTCATGGAAAGACAACAATGTAACAATCCTTAGATTTTTCTTTATTCCATAGTAGCATGTACTATTCTTGATAAACATACAATCATTCCACTACCTTCTTAAACCACTGATTGTGCTTCATCATTTCTTTAATCTCATATATCATTTGTAGTCTCTTCATCATCATCAACATAAATAAAACCCATACGACCATGATAATTCTCTTCAAGAAATTTTCCCTTAGATAACTGGTTTGCATAATTCCCATACATTCCACATTTAAAACATGTAACCATTTTTGATGTCTAAGCAATACCATTTTCCTTGTCCATGGTGTTAACTGAACCTTTTCCTTTACAATTACTGGCTTTGTTTCCTTATTTTCCACACCGAAAGCATCTTCCAGTTCCTTTGAAACATTCTCCCTGATGCCTTTTAGCAAAAGATTAAATGATGGAAATTGAACTTTCTTTCCTCTATGACCATCATGAAACTCCATCTTTCTCTTATTAGATGAGTCAGGAAACTTACCAAAGTTGAGATTATTGATCATATTATGAGATTTCCGATTAGGCATAATAATGATATGTGGACCTCGATATCCAATTTCATTTGTTTTCTCATCAAGAATACCATTCCATTGTCCATCATATCCTCCATTATCGCGAATCTTCTTGTTTCCAACCATTTTCTAAAACCCAAAAAATTAGTGTGAGATGAAAAAATAATAATCAAGGGGGAGTAGTTTAAATATCTAACTTCATAGTTTTTATTATAACATCGTTACTGTAATTCTAGGACTATATCCTATACTTATAATAACCCTTAGAGACATCCCTAGAAATACCTTAGAAATATCTCAAGGGATCTCACTAAAGTTTTCGCATCCTAGTTTCCAAAGGATAACTAAACCTTTCCTCTGATTCCAACTGTAGAGACCCAAACGTGACGTACAAGGACAGTACATTACTTTTGGGGAATACATTATACATAAAAAAAATCCAAAACTCAAGGATCGTACTAGTTTAGTGTCTTTGGAAACTCGGAACACAATCTTCTAATCATGTTGAATGATCTTCAACATCTCTCATAAAGATCTCCCCCTTTTGTTTTCTTACCTAAAATCATTCTTTATATCAAGGGGAAAAGAAAACATATAAAGGGCGAGATCAAATTCTAATTAAGGGTAATAATGGAGAAAATAAAACAAACCATATACATTTGAACATAAAAACATGAACATAATGTTTAAACATCAAAATCTTGAGCAATAACATAAAACATGGTAGTACGTAAGGCATAGATCCTAAAGAAACCTTAACCATGATAAAATATCATGGGAATAAAACATGTAAGTGTTGCAACCATTAAGCACATTTCATGATTTTTATATTATCCAAGGCATTGTTTCCAAGACCATCTTAGTGGACAAAGTCCTTTTCTGAATCAAGTTCACTCCACTTTCCTGTCCTGTATCACTAAACCGGACTAACTTTCCGTTCCATACATGTCTATATCATGAGATATAAATCGTTACCCAATGCATTGAAGAGAGATATAGGTCCCAACCATCTCATAATA
Source organism: Viscum album (assembly GCA_963277665.1). Taxonomy (NCBI): domain Eukaryota; kingdom Viridiplantae; phylum Streptophyta; class Magnoliopsida; order Santalales; family Viscaceae; genus Viscum; species Viscum album. The sequence goes on along the minus strand of OY728121.1, from coordinate 1,030,631,073 downwards.
AAATCATTTTTTACCTCTGCCACAAAATAAACATAAACCATTCATCATAACCCAATGAATAAAATGGGTTTCATAAACATCATTCCATCATAACATAATCCATATAAAACAAATGGATATCATTTCATCATAAGAAATGTGAAACCATGTAAATCATAGAGACATTATACTTGAAACATACACATATGAAATAATGTATTCTTATATGTAAATTGGTTTTGATAGAACACTTGAAATGAATTCTTGAAGAAAATATACTTTCTTTTTCAAAATCGCTTTCTTTTCACAAAATGCCATGAAATTTTAAAAGAAAAGGATTTGTTGAAAATAGTCATTAAATCATGTAGATGAATGTTTAAGTAAATAAGGAATTATGAAACCGTAAAAATCTGTTCATGCCGTATAAGATAAAAAACATTCTTCTCGTACTTTTGCAGAAAAAGTCAAAAAGTACCTCGCATGGTAAACAAAGGAATGATTCCTTACAAACCATGTAGTAAAAGTAAAAAATGGGTGAAAAAAACTTTAAACATACATGAAACCATTTTTAGAAAACAGATACATGGATGATAAATATAACCCCAGTAAACACTTGCGAATAAATAATCTTGGATACAAATGATATTGGAAATGTTATAACTTACCTTAGGTCTAATATGCTTCTTACGAATCTAAACCTCCTCTTCTTCGACGCACCTCTTTTAATATTCCTCTTAAGGCACTAGAGTTGGTCTTTTTAGGAGACCAGAACTACTGTAATGATTCTAGGGAAGCTTAGAAGGGAAATGGGCAGGGGTTGGCCGAGCTTCAAGGCTCAAAATTGTGTAAAGAGAAGAGTGAGGTGGTGCCCTTTTATAAGGGAGGAGAGGGGAACCTTAGGAAAAACATAAAATATAATTTTATAATAAAGTCACATTCTGTTTATAATAGCTCAAAATTGATTTATTTCGAAGCTAAAGTGGGGATGGGTCGCAATCCATTCAACCAATAGGTTTTAGACAAGTTTAGGTTACTATTTTAACCTCATCATTTAGATTAAACTCTAAGTTAAATAATTTACCTTTTACTGTGTCTTCTTGTTTTATTACACTATATGGTTAATAAACATACTATAACAAGCCAAACGAACCCCAAGTGGTTAATTATTAATATATATAACCTTATATAATTCATATGGCTGAACCTTAGATTTTTAGGAATATAATAACAATTAATAATATAATATTTTTTTAAAAAACTATTTTTGGTCAAATATGACTCTATTTGGTAATTGATTATTGTGAAAATCATAACAGCATGATTAGTTCTAAAAAAGATAATTAAATCAACAATAACAAGTCATATTAACCTAAAAAATTATTGGAATTAAAAAAAAGTCTCAAATTACTTTTATTTGGGTACTTATAACATCAATTATGTTAATAATTCATTAATAAGGTAATTACTACATCATCATTGTATCATAAATAATTTAAAATAATTAATGTCCAGAAATTATAAATAAAATACCATTATGTAGGAAATCGTTTAATATTTCTAATGAATATTTATAGTCGAATTTATATTCTGTATAACCCTATATTACAAATGTTTTAGTTATTAATCTTTCATTTTAACTCTTTTAACTATTCTTTAAATAAAATAATAATAAGTGTACTAATCTAATCCAAGTAGACATAAAGGGTAATATTTTATTCCAAAGGTTGTTTTTGGTCAAATTACACTTATCCAATAGAATTACGACACATGTTAGGGTAATAATAATATCATTTTTACCCTTAATTACCCTATTTACTTTTAACCGTGGTAAATAAAAGTAAAAAGTTACCATTCACCAAAAATTATTTTTATCTTATTGAACCAAATTTTACTCCTTGATATTAACTGTGTCTCTCGGATTTTTCAAATTCCACTCACAGAAGCGGTAAAATTATGTTTTATGTAAATTTTCAAATTCTCTTAGGAGATGGGTAAAATTCGGTGAAATATTCAACAAAATTTTATATATCTAAAATCAAAATAAAATGACTCCAATGAATTACATTGAACTTATATAGGTATTATGTATCAATTTTGACCGAAAATAAATTTAAATAAAATAAATAATTATTTAAATAAAAATTCGGTTTTTAAATAGTAACCTAGTGTTTTCACTATTTATCAAAAATTGAATGTTTTCAGAAAAATACCAAAAATTCACCCTAGGATAATTTCGATATTCCGAATCCAAAAATTAAGTCTATTTTGAAAAATGAAGTTTATAATCTTTAAAAAAGTGGGTATTACTATTCATAACGGCTAGTTCATAATAATATTATAATAATATCTCATTTAGTGAAAATAATTATTGCGTACTACACACGCTATCGAAGAAAGTCTTGATTGCATGTAATGCACACCAAGTATGGGCTGCGTGTAGTGAAATCTCTGTTTGGTGTTTCATATAACATAATAAAAACTTATTTCATTTATACATTAAACAAAATCTATACTTAATGTTGCGTAGAATAATTTCAACAAAATGAACTTGAAATTGTGTGTAACACGAGCCAAGAATAGTGTTACGTATACTGCAAGCTAATATGGTGTTGCGTATAGTACATGATAATCTTTTCGTAGCATACAATAGAATATATGAAAGAAATTAAAAAGAATATATCTCATAAAATCTTGGGGTGTTACAAGAACCTAGGGGGCTGTCTATCTAGAAACAATGAAAAGAGGTTACTCTCCATTTTAACAAAATTTTCAATATACCTGGAAGGTTTTTTTAATATACATGTCATGTATATTCAATTTATTCCCTAATTTCTTTGAATTTATTGACACATCAATATGTATTTTTCTGACTTGTCATACACGGTGTGTAACCCCTAGTCATGTTGTGTAATAAGCCTACATTCGTCCCATAAATGATTTTTCTCCATTTTCTTAAATACAAACTGAAAAGAAAATATCTATACCTTAAAGGAAGAACTAGGTTCTAAAAACATCCCCCTTAAATCAATACATCCTCAAAATTCCCTTCAAATGGTGGTGAAGAAATATCTGCAAAAAACTCCAGCCATAGCGATTGTACATCAGCATCCCTCTCCCCAGTATCATCATGTACTCGGTCGTTCACCCATATCATCCATACTAAAGGAAGAGACCGAACATGGAGAACATTCGTGCTACGATCCAAAATTTGAATAACATGCTCCTCAAAGGATGAATCTTCCTATAACACAACCTATTCTGGTTTAAAATAATGGGATAGATATGAAAAGTAACACCGCAACTGAGATAAGTGGAAAATTTTGAGTACAAATCGGTGCCTCTGATGTAACTACAACTGATAAGAAACCATCCAGACCCTTTCTAGAATCTCAAATGGCGTGAAGTATCTTGACGAATAATTACCCAATCTCTAGATCCTATAGCGTCCCAACCTCAGTTCAACACATTAAAAAACTCAATCCCCAACCTAGAACATCAGAGGTTGTCTGTAGTGATTGACATATGATTTTTCTTGAGACTGCACAGTATCCATCCTCTTCCGAATCATCTGAACTTATTTAGTGGTCTTGTGGAAAAGACAAGGTCACAACATAGCTGCCTACTGCCTCTAGGAAACAAAGGTGTGATCAGAATGGTCTACCATAAAAATCATCATACGACACCATCAGAATACTAGCATTGAATCTATTGTTATAGGTTAACTCAACCAAGGGTATGTGTTTCTCCAAAGAACCCCCGAAATCTGGGACACATGGCCGCATCATGTCCTCCAGCACCAGAATTGTGTACTCTGACTGGCCATCTCTCTGAGGTTGGTATGTTATGCTCAGAAGCACTTGTGTACCATGTACCCTCTGTATTCCTTGAAAGAAATGAGAAGTAAATTGGGGATCTATATCTGAAAAAATATAATGAGGAACCCCATGTAGTCGTACAATCTCCAAGATGTACAACCTCCCATGCTCATCAACACTGATGGTTCCCTTGATCCGTAAGAAATGTGAAACCGTCATGATCCTGTCAACAACAACCCATACTACATCGTTACCACAAGGAAACCTTAGTAACATCATCACAAAATCCATCTCTACATCATTCCATTTCTAATCAAGAATGGGTAGCTGCTGTAAAAGCCTGGCTAGTCTTTGGGGTTCCACCATCCCAAGATGACAGATGGAACATCTCATGACAAAACCAGTTGTATCCCCTTTCATACCTATCCACCAATACTAGCGATGCAAATCCTGATACATCATAGTGAAAACAGGATCCACATTCCATACGGAGGCATGAATGTCCAACAATATCTCCTCGTGAATGTCAATTGAAACCCATACGCAGTATAAATATATACTTGAGAAATTTGTGGTCCATGTATACCACAAAATGTTCTCCCAATAATTAATGTATCAAACAACATAAAGTATGAACAACTATAGCCAACTCATGATTGCGTGTCATGTAATTCCTCTCATGTGGCCTTAACTACCGAGACCCGTACTCAATGACTCGTTCTCCTTGCATATGTACTACTCTTATCTTGATACCAGATGTGTCATATTGCACAGTGTAAATCCTTCCTAGCTCTATCAAAATCTGTATCGGTAGTGAAGTCAATCTCTCATTCATCTCTCAAAGGGTTGTATCACCAGAATATTCCCATATATACATTTCAACCTTATTAGTCATGCCCATAAAAGGAGCTGTTAAGCATGAGAAGTTCTATATGAAATTATTTTAGTAACCAGACAACCCTATGAAACTCCGCACCACAAAGACGTTCTTGGGATGCACCCAGGAAACCACAGTTCTCACATTCTCAAGGTCCATTGATACTCCTATCTCCAAGATGATATGAACTAGGAAATGAATCTGATCCATCCGAAAGTGGATCTTTGTGAGATTAGAATGTAACAAATGATATTTCATTTTACTCAAAATTATCTCAAGATGTTTGGCATGGTCATGCCGATTGTGAGAATATGGCAAGATGGAACACTCGGTTCTTCAGTTCCATGAAAATTACTGGCATGTTCGGGAGACTGAACGACAAAACTAGATTCTCGAACAGACCATACCTGCTACAAAAGGTTTTACAGGGTGTGTTTAATAGTCAAACACACAACTGATGAAAACTGGATTCTCAATTCAATCTTAGAAAATACCTGAGCTCCATAGTTTTGATCGAAGAGATCTTCATTTTTTGGCAGAGGATACCTATTCATAACCGTTAACTAGTTCAATTTACTGTAATCCATGCATTGATTGAGGGTACCATCGATCCTCAATGCGAAGTACTGGGTTGGATGAAAACCTTAGCTTCCAAATCCTTTAGCTGCTTCTTGAGCTATTGCAACTCCATCGTAGCCATCATATTAGGAGGAATGGATACCAATGCAACTCTTTGAACTAGCATGATAGATAACTCTACCTCTATCACCAGAGGAAGGCTTGAAAATTAATATGGGAAGACATCCCTAAAATGATCAACTACATGAGGGAAATACATCTGACATGTTCCCTGATCATCTAGATATAAACTCACAATTGTTGGATTTGGTGGTCTAGAACCAACTACTTTGTACTTTATTCATTAAATAAAAGCCTTATCACATCTTGATTGTTCTTCTGCGTGACATGTCATGTGATAATGTCCTAAGGATAGATGTTTCATTAAAGGGTCGTAGCGGATCCCTGCTATGATGAGAACCCGAAAGTGCCATAACACTGTTCTTGAATGTATGTTCTATGGCCGGATGATATTATTTGAGGGGCACAAATAATACAGGTCATTAGGGGTGAGGACTCATAAAACTTTGAGGTACCTTCTCATGGTGTGCGCCCTTGGTAATATCCAGGTGGATATTATGAGAACGAGACCCGCCAGTAGGAAATCCACATTTCATAGTGTCATTGGATGTTCCTATCTACAGACGTGTGTATTGATCCTTAGACTTTAATATTATTATTAATGGGTATTACAACTCACACACATAGATGTATTGACGAAAACTGTGAAGACACACTATTCGCAGCGAGGTAGGATACGTTGGGTGCGTCACGAGTAATACCGCATTAATAGATAATGCGAGAAAGGATTTGTCCCTTCCGTTCCATAACGGAAGTAGATATCTCAGGCCCATTGATGGAATTGATATAGACTAAATAAATCCATGGCCATGGTAAGGTATTGGAAAGTTCAATTCCAGGAAGTCAAAGAAAGAATAATCAAGAACATGGGTTTATGGCACTAGCATGCAACCCTCTTGATTGGAGATATCGAGACAAAGGGATTATATTACACGGTAAGTGTTCGTAGGAGGTGACACGTCATTGCGGCGTTAACGTTTTTCTCTATGGGTGCCTTGGCATGTTGCTAGATGCTAACCTTGGACTTTAGGCAGGCTCAGCCTAATCCCACTGAGAAAGAGGCCTAGAGGGTCACACGCTATGTGTGTCCATGTATCTCTGTTAAATATTAATTTAACAAGTTAAATAAATATTATTCCCGACTGTGGTTTAATAATTATTTAAGGATGTCTCATCGCATTTATTTTAACACTAGTTATTCGAGAGAATATACTGTGGATAAAATAATATATTTATTAGTGAGTAATGCAGTTAAATTTATTTAAGAAATAAATAGTCATTACTCAAGGTCTAATAAATGTGGTGGAGAAAAATGGAAAATAAAAGTACACGCCGTGTATATTAAATATACACGCTGTGTAGTTTTATGGAAAACAAGTACACGCAGTGTATTAATTATTACACGCTGGGTGGTTTTTCCAATTGGGATTTTGAGGATTTAATGTTGTTTTATTAAATGATATTTATTATAATCAGCGTGGGCGCATGTCAAGGAATTAATAATTCGACATGGGGGTTTTCAATAAGAGTTAATGAAATAAATAAAATGAGTAACGCGTTTATTTATTGTCATAACTCTATTAACCTCAAACCAGATTATAAATATCCTCGCAACCCCAACATTTTTGGGTGAGCCATTGTTGTGCACACCGGATTTGAAAATACTCTCATGCCAAGAGATAATTCCCTTTCCACCAAGAACGCCCTCAAGTTACGAGAGAAAGATCCTCCACCAGATTAAGGCGGTCGAAGGCGGACATCGCAAGCGAAGGTTCTTCCGCGCTAGAACCCGGAGATCTCTTCAGAAACGTCCGGAGATACGTGACACACGTGTGGATCACCGCTAGAGGAATCCTACACTTGGATTCTACGACGCAACGACGGATCACCGAATCGTGACCGGACACATCAAAGAAGAAAGAATTCCAACGAGGTAATTCTTATGCATTAATTAAATTAATTATAATCAACATATGATGATCCTCCTCAAGGGTTCCGAGACTCATCTTTTCTTTTCGTTCTTCGTTCTATTCCGAATATTCGGCGTTTTATATCGTGACAGATCTCGGATTGAACATTGTTTAACGAAAAATTATGTTGGGAAAACCCACCAACACGTTTCCACTGCGCTCGGAACCTACAAGTGGTATCAGAGTAGGGTCATATCATTGGTTATAATTATTTAGTTTTTTGTTGGTGATTTACGCATTTAATAATTTAGTTATTTCAATTCATGTTTAATCGTTCTGGAAATCTGAATATCGAAATCTTTTCCTCCTCTCTTGTTTCTCGTTCACCTCACAGAAACGGATTTTTCTTTTAATTTTGATTAAAATAAAATAGGGGAACTCATCCGGAGGAGCCAAATGTTTCTGGCCGTATAACACAAGAATACACGGCGTGTATTCATAAGTACACACCGTGTAGTCTAGGTTCAACGCATTGACTGATCCACCAAATCAGGCCGTGTATTGGATTCTTCAAAGAATTTAAGACACCATGTGTTGACCAGAAACAGGTGGCACACGGTTTCCGGAATACATGCCGCGTGGTCCAATGAACACGGCGTGTAGTCCCTTCAGGTTAGGGTTGGGTCGTGTACTCCGTACATAGCATGCCCGGATGGAAACCGTGTAACGCGGAAACTACACGGCGTGTGTCCCACTGTACATGCCGTGTACTCTGAAAATTTCTGAAGTACATTAACACGCCCTATCCCCGGGCATGTACTTCGGATGGACGGTGAAGAAAAAGTACACGCCGTGTAGTCGGATCTACACGCGGTGTACTCACCCAAATTACGCAGATTTATTAAAATTTATTATTATATTATACAAACCCTTGAGACATGTACCATGGTGCAGGCGTAAAGATGAGGCACAACACATGATAGGTGTTTTTTATATATGTGTTTAATATAACATCTGCGTAATAAATGGGAATTCTCCGGGTTGCCTCCAAGGTAGAAGTTGTGTACAAGGATAATTTTAAATGAATTTATTTGTTTAGAATTATGATGGATGAGAATCTCAATGAAATTCAGAAAAAGGGATTTAAGATAAAAGGATTGATTAATTAAATATAATTAATTGATTCGAGCGTGATTTATCTTAAACAAGAACGATTAAAGAATTTAATGCTAGTTTTATTTATGCATAAATATCGTTTCATGTATGGATGATCATGAGCTAGACCGAGACCTTTGTATGTGAATGGTTTCTTTTAATTTATTTATTTAAATTATATTTGTTGGCCTGCGAGCCATCTCCTCATTAATATGTAGGGCCTACGGGCCCAAGAATTCATTTATGTAAAAACCCCTTTTTTCCCCTCACCTGCGTGTGAGATAAATGCATATGTAATTGATGGAGCTCCCAAGATAGTGGAGGCAGCTCAATTCAGGAGCCAAGATGAAACCAATCCAAGGAGATACAAAGGTGGACATGTGGAAAGCTGTAAACACGAACCCAAAGGTTCAAGGTGTTTCTCCCCTAGGTCTTGGGTTAGTTTATCAACCGATAGATAAACTAACCAATAGAAAAGATCATGATCATACCATTTATTTTATTTCTGTCAGTTGCATGGTTTATTTATTATGGGTGTGTTGTCACGATCACACAATTAATGAATTAAACGAGCATGCAAGATGGAACTAAAATAAAATTGGCTTATACGTAAATATTATTTTAGACATGGTTAATCACTTAAGTATATCCCACTTAATATTAAGAAGCATGTAATCAAAGATAATAAAATGGAAATTTACGTATAAGGATAAAATCCCTCAAAATAAATATTAAGTCGGCATAGCCTTCCATAATCTTGGTTAGAATCAAACCATAGTTCAAAGTGCTTAACCAACCCTAGTTGGGGTGCTTTCAATTATCGGGGAATTCTAATTCAAGGTTTTGGGTTGACTTGACTTGGTTCGCATCAAGGGTTGACTGCCACAACAGGACTTGGTGTCACCAAGAGGCAAAGGTTGAGGAAATCCAAAAAAGATTTCAGGATTGGGGAGTCCACTCAGCAGATCAAGGAACTGCTAGTTAATGTAGTTGTAATTTATAATGCCTACCTAAAACCCTTCATGTTGCTTGACCAACCCTAGTTGGGGTAATGCGAAGGGAAATATGGATCCTTGCCAATAGAATATTCACGCAATAGAATATTCCGAAGTCAATGGTGAGGGCTATTGGATTTCGATAAAATAGTGGGAGACTAATAAGTATTAATTTATTTATTTGTCTCAATTTTTATAATAAACTACTAAACCTTTGCTCATCTTAAATTGTAGAAACGACAAGAAAATGACTTCAAACATATCATTGAGCACCATACTCGAAAAAGAAAACCTTCTCACCGGCACCAATTTCCAAGAGTTGCAGAGGCGTTTACGCGTCGTCCTTCGCCACGAAAGGAAATTATATGTGCTGGAAGATCCTATTCCAGTTGCGCCTGGGAAAGAGGCTAGTGATGAGGAATTATCTCTCTACATGAATCACATGGATGATGCCACAGATGTCCAGTGTTTCATGCTATCGGCCATGTATATTTAGCTCTTGAAGCAACATGAAAACATGGATGCATATAGCATGATGTCTCACCTTAAAGATATCTACCAAGAGAAGGTGAGATAGGAGAGGTATGAGATCTCCAATGCTTTGTTTACCATGAAGCTTGGAGAGTCTGCGCCAGCTGGGACTCATGTGGTCAAGCTTATTGGCTACATTGAACGCTTGGACATCTTAGGGATTAAATTCCCAGATGAGTTGCGTATAGATCTCATCCTATCATCATTTCCCAAGACCTTCTCTAACTTCATTGTCAACTATAACATGAGCGGCAATGAGAAGAGTCTATCAGAGCTTCTGACCTTGATTCGCCAGGTAGATAAGGACATGGGGCTTGACAAACCCGTGGTCCTTATGGTGAACAAGAAAAGGAAGGACAAGGCAAAGGGGCCAAAGACTTATAAATGGTCTGAAGCCCCCGAGCACCGTCCCTCCAGGAAGGGGAAGATCCAGAGGCAGGGCAAGGAACGGGAAGCAGTGTGTTTTGCATGTGGCAAGCAGGGCCACTGGAAGAGGAACTGCACCCAGAAGCGTGGGGACGCTAAAGGTGCATTCGTTATCGAGTGCCATCTTTCTATTTCTACACATTGGGTATTAGATAAAGCTTGTGGGGCTCACATCTGTATTCAAATGCAGGAACCAAGTAGATTTAGAAAGATCGCTAGAGGAGAGGTGGATCTTCGAGCTGCCAATGGCGCAAGGATGGCTGCATTGGCTATTGGCGACTATCACCTCTCATTGCCAACTGGCATGATTTTGGTGTTACAAAACTGTTATTTTGTGCCTAGTGTTACCAAGAACATAATTTATGTATCTTGTTTGGATATGGATTGATTTATTTTCAAGTTTGGAAATAAGGTTTGCCTCTTTTATAAGAACAACGTATGTTACGGTATGGAACATTTGGATAATGTTTTGTATGTATTAAATTACGAAAACCAAGTGTTGGAAATCGATAACGAAAAAAACTCACATGACTCATACATCACCCAGTTATGGCATCACCGCCTTGGTCATGTGAACGAGAAGCCCTTGAAAAAGCTCTGCCAAGATGGCTAGTTAGACTCTACTGAGCTAAAACCACTTGATAGATGTCATGCTTGTTTACAAGGAAAAATGACCAAGCCACCTTTTGGTGGACAAGGTGAATGGGCCACAGAGCTTCTAGGATTGGTACACACAGATGTGTGTGGACCAGTTCCAGTAGAAGCTAGTGGTGGATATTCTTACTTTATTACTTTTACTGATGATTTGAGTAGATATGGCTATGTCTACTTAATGAGGTATAAGTCAGAGTCCTTAGAGAAATTTAAGGAATTCAAGAATGAAGTAGAGAATCAACTTGCTAAGAAGATAAAGAAGCTTCGATCAGATCGAGGTGGAGAATATCTGAACCAAGAGTTCATCGATCTTCTACGGGAGTCTGGGATTCTATCTCAGCTCACTCCTCCTTATACACCACAGTAGAATGGTGTTAGTGAAAGGAGGAACCACACCTTGTTGGACGTCGTGAGGTCGATGATGAGTCATGCGGATCTTCCATTATCCTTTTTGGGGATATGCATTACAAACTGCAACATACACATTAAACCGAGTACCAACTAAGGCGGCAAATGGAATTCCATCCGAGTTATGGAATAAAAGGAAACCCACCTTGTCGCACACACGTGTATGCGGATGCGAGGCGTTTGATAAGGCCTTCTCAGGCAACAAACTAGCACCCCGGGGCACGAAGTGTATCTTTATAGGATATCCCAATGAAACAAAAGGATATTACCTATATAACCCCCAAGACAAGAAAGTGACTATCTCCAGACAAGCCGTCTTTCTTGAGAGGGAGCACATCCTCAAGAAGGATAGCGGGAGAAAGATTGACTTCAATGAAGTTTATGCTCAAGATACATAAAAGTTGGTACAGGAACATGTTCCTCAGGTCCCCGTGGAAGAGGTTCCAGAAACACAAATACTGCGTAGGAGCTCAAGAGAGGTAAGGGAACCAGAGAGATTTGGTTTCCTAGTCACCGAGGATGGTGAATCATTATTGTTGGACAATGATGAACCTCTCTCCTACAAGGAAGTAGTAGAAAGCTCAGAAGCTGGAAGATGGCTAGAAGATATGAATTCTGAGATGGATTCCATGTATCAGAACCATGATTGGGTTCTGGTCGATGAGCCAGTTGATGTAAATCCTGTTGGATGCAAATGGGTATTCAAAAGAAAGCTGGACATGGAAGGTCAAGTTAGAACCTATAATGCAAGTCTAGTGGCTAAAGGATTCAGACAGCGTCAAGGAATTGACTATGATGAAACCTTCTCTCCAGGTGCCATGTTTAAATCCATAAGAATCAAACTTTCCATAGCAGCTTACCCAGACTACGAGATTTGGCAGATGGATGTCAAAACAGCATTCCTTAACGGGAACCTTCATGAAGATGTCTATATGACACAACCAGAAGGGTTTGTGACACCAGGTGAACCCAAACTGGTTTGCAAGTTGCAGAAATCCATTTATCGATTAAAGCAAGAATCCAGGTCATGGAAAATTCGATTTGATGAAGCAATAAAAGAATTTGGTTTCATTAAGAACGAATGTCAGCCATGTGTTTATAAGGGGATTAATGGGAATGAGTTCGTCATCCTAGTGGTATATGTTGATGAAATATTGCTTATTGGAAATGACGTACCGGCCTTACAGTCAGTTAAGGACTGATTGAACAAGTGTGTCTCCATGAAGGACTTAGGAGAAGCAGCCTACATTCTAGGGATCAAGATCATTCGTGATAGATCCAAGAGGATGATTGGACTAAGTCAGGGTACATACATTGACCAGATACTAAAGAGATTTAGTATGAAAAAATCCAAGAGGGGATTGGTTCCAGTGTCACATGGCTTACATCGTTCTAAGAAAATGTGTCCCCAGACACAACAGGAGAAAGATAGGATGAGAAAGATCCCATACGCTTCGGCTATAGGATCCATCATGTATGCCATGTTATGTACTAGGCTTGATGTTGCCTATGCACTGAGCATGGTAGGCAGATATCAAGCAGCTCCAGGAGAACAGCATTGGACTGCTGTTAAGACTATCCTTAGGTATCTGAGAAGAACTAAGGATATGTTCCTGGTGTATGGAGGAGACGAGGAGCTTGCATCAGAGGGTATGCTGATGCTGGTTTTCAAACAGATCAGAATGATCTGAAGTCACAATCTGGATATGTTTTCTATCTCAATGGAGGAGCTGTGAGCTGGAAGAGTTCAAAGCATCCAGTATTCGCCGATTCTACAGCGGAGTACGAGTATATAGCAGCTTCTGATGCAGACAAAGAATCCGTTTGGATTCGGAACTTTTTCCAGGAGCTTGATGTGGTGCCTAGCAGTAAAGATCCCATTACATTGTATTGTGATAATACTACAGTGGTGGCTCTTGCAAAAGAACCAAGGTCACATCAACAGACAAAGCACATACTCCAGAAGTATCACCTCTTGAGGGATTTCTATCAAAGGGGTGAAGTTGCAGTGAGCAGAGTGTCCACTGAAGAGAACGTGGCAGACCCCATGAATAAAGGCCTATCTCAGCAGAAGCATGAATATCATGTGGGAGCTAGCGGGTTAAAGGTTGTTAGCAGTTGGCTCTAGTCCAAGTGGGAGTCTGTTGGAGTTGGTGGTCTAGAACAAACTACTTTGTACTTTATTAATTAAATAAAAGCCTTATCACTTCTTGATTTTTCTTCTGTGTGACATGTCATGTGATAATGTCCTAAGGACAGCTGTTGCATTAAAGGGTCGTAGCGGATCCCTGCTATGATGAGAACCCGAAAGTTCCATAACACTGTTCTTGAATGTATGTTCTATGGCCGAATGATATTATTTGAGGGACACAAATAATACAGGTCATTAGGGGTGAGGAATCATAAAACATTGAGGCACCTTCTCATGGTGTGCGCCCTTGGTAGTATCCAGGAGGATATTATGAGAACGAGACCCGCCAGTAGGAAATCCACATTTCATAGTGTCATTGGATGTTCTTATCTACGGACGTGTGTATTGGTCCTTAGACTTTAAGATTATTATTAATGGGTATTACAACTCGCGCACTTAGATGTATTGACGAAAACTGTGACGACACACTATTCGCAGCGAGGTAGGATACGTTGGGTTCGTCACGAGTAATACCGCATTAATAGATAATGCGAGAAAGGATTTGTCCCTTCCGTTCCATAACGGAAGTAGATATCTCAGGACCTTTGATGGAATTGATATAGCCTAAATAAATACATGGCCATGGTAAGGTATGGGAAAGTTCAATTTCGGGAAGTCAAAGAAAGAATAATCAAGCACATGGGTGGATGGCACTAGCATGCAACCCGCTTGATTGGAGATATCAATACAAATGGATAATATTACACGGTAAGCGTTCGTAGGAGGTGACACGTCATTGCGGCATTAAATTCTTTCTCTATGGGTGCCTTGGCGTGTTGCTAGACGCTAACCTTGGACTTTAGGCAGGCTCAGCCTAATGCCACTGAGTAAGAGGCCTAGAGGGTCACACACTAAGTGTGTACATGTATCTCAGTTAAATATTAATTTAACAAGTTAAATAAATATTATTCCCGACTGTGGTTTAATAATTATTTAAGGATGTCTGATCGCATTTATTTTGACACTAGTTATTCGAGAGAATATACTGTGGATAAAATAATATATTTATTAGTGAGTAATACAGTTACATTTATTTAAGAAATAAATAGTCATTACTCAAGGTCTAATAAATGTGGTGGAGAAAAATGGAAAATAAAAGTACACGCCGTGTATATTAAATATACACGCTGTGTAGTTTTATGGAAAACAAGTACACGCAGTGTATTAATTATTACACGCCGTGTGGTTTTTCCAATTGGGATTTTGAGGATTTAATATTGTTTTATTAATTGATATTTATTATAATCAGCATGGGTGCATGTCAAGGAATTAATAATTCGACATGGGGGTTTTCAATAAGAGATATTGAAATAAATAAAACGCGTAACGCGTTTATTTATTGTCATAACTCTATTAACCTCAAACCTGATTATAAATATCCTCGCAACCCCAATATTTTTTGTTGAGCCATTGTTGTGCACAACGGATTTGGAAATACTCTCAAGCCAAGAGAGAATTCCCTTTCCACCAAGAACGCCCTAATGTTACGAGAGCAAGATCCTCCACCAGATCAAGGCGGTCGAAGGCGGACATTGCAAGCGAAGGTTTTTCCGCGCTAGCACCCAGAGATCTCTTCGGTGACGTATGGAGATACGTGACACACGTGTGGATCACCGCTAGAGGAATCCTACACTTGTATTCTACGACACAACGACGGATCACCGAATCATGACCGGACACATCAACGAAGAAAGAATTCCAATGAGGTAATTATTATGCATTAATTAAATTAATTATAATAAACATATGATGGTCCTCCTCAAGGGTTTCGGGACTCATCTTTTCTTTTCGTTCTTCATTCTATTCCGAATATTTGGCGTTTTATATCGTGACGGATCTCGGATTGAACATTTTTTTATAAAAAATTAAGTTGGGGAAACCCACCAACGCGCTTCCGCTGCGCCCGTAACCTACAACAATATGGGTCGTCGTCCCACCCAACCCATGACTAATGGGTGCATAATGGTTCTCCTTGACATTCCATTCTTCCATGTGTAGAAACCATCTGCCCTCTTGTGATGTAAAACACCCCATTCAATGATAGAAATAGATAAATTATTGAAAGGATACCAACATGTACATTATAAGAATGAAATAAAAGTATGTAATTTCTAATATATGGAAGTCCCATAAGAACTGACACCCACCAAACACAAGGGGGAACTCTTTAAACTAATGAACACATTCCATTCTAACCCCTAACAGAGTTTCTAGAATAATAACATCATTATATGTAAAAACACAGAGCCCAAGTCTCTCCAAACTAGAAAAATATATGAAACTATATGAATTCCCTGTATCAAAAAATACAGAAGCTAAAACAGATGTGACTAGAATAGTACCTCTGATAGTAGAGGTTCTAGGATCATGCTCATGCTTTTTCTATTGCACTACATAATTATAACCTTTACCATGGACCTGTGGCACTGGATTCCCACCCTGAGCTAATCCACCATCCTGTCACTGAGATCCTGGGGTCTGGCTACAGTGGAAAGGACCTCCCCCTCAGCCTGAGGGCATGATGGATTCCATTTCCCGGACTGATGAGAAGCTGTTGAACCTTCTCATGAAACTAGATTTATGTAAGAACCACATTTTTTCTATAAAAGACTTCGGAATTTTCTTGATGTTATTCTAGAGAAACGACTTTATAGGGCATGTGATTCTGAGCCCCAGGATGGGCAGAATTAATTTTTTAGTGCGTTCACACTGGGAACACCAAATAAATAAAATAACTCATAAACGGTATCTCAGATCAGAAAACCGAGGGCACCGTTGAGTCCATTGTGTGTCGTTTACCCTAGGAGGGGTGTAACCATCATGGGCGCATGCCTCCTGTGAAAAATGTCACTTGGGGCGTTTTCGTAATTTAGCGGCCTCAGTCATTTATAACGTTCAAAAAGAGCCTCAGAATAAATTTTCGGGACCTCCGTTGTACTCAGGAGGTGGTTTTTACCCCAGGGGAGTTTTAATCTCGACACCGTCGGGTGTTTCAGACGTGGGTCTTTACGTGGTTGATTAAAGGATTAATTAAAAGTTTATTTAATTCTTTACGTAATCCTACCTCCCACTCCATCACTCCCATCTCCATTTCTCTGGCAGAGGAACTATTGAGAAACCAAGGAATCCATCCCTCTCCTCAATCCCTCCTCTCCAATGCGTTGCAGATCCGACTACAATAGATTGACAACGAAGCTTCGGGCCATGCCCCAAGAGGTAGGAGATCTGCGTTGCATATTATAATTTCGGATGTCTCCTTTGATATCTATTTGTAGAATCAAAATTCTCTCTAATTATCTATTTAATCCCTTAGTTGCGTAGAATATTTTCTGATCTTTCTAATGCATCTTTCAGATTTAAATACTAAGTTCTGATGTGATTGTAGTCGTCCGGCGAAGATCCGCGGGTTTTTGGTGTTTTCTGGAGAGGTTCCACCGGCGACGGGGCTCTCCAGCGGCAGAGGCATGGGCATCGGCAGTGGTGTAGGATTAGGCGGTGGAGCGGGCTCAAGAAGAAGCGGCGGCCTCCCAGACGGCGCTGGCACGGGGCTCGTCAAGCGGGTGACTCGGGAGGACCAGCCCGCTATGCCGGTCGGTTGATGTGGGAGAGCGGGGTCGTGCGACGCCGAGGCGAGGAGTGGACCCGAAAATTGTGGGTCCGTGTAGGAGGATCCAGAACATCCAAGCCGGTCTGTGTAGTTTGGGGAGGCCCCGGAGGTGAACCGCGGACCACCGGTTCAGGGTGTGGGTGGGTCGGTCGAACCGGCCCGACCCACCCCGTTTCGATTCATCGACATTAATATGCTACTAGATTTCAAACTAGGTGTCAGATTCACGTGACATCTATAGAGACACATTACTTGGATCGAGGAGAACCTTTTGATATGGTCTCGGGGATTTTTAATTCCCGATACAAGGGCCTCGGTGGTGTGACACACCCATTAAGTGGTTATGGCATTTTTCCTAGGTTTTGTATTGGGCGGCGCAGACGCATCTGATGTCCGATTTATGCGCCGTCAGTGGCATTGAAACCCTGGTGTCAAGGTGGAGATTTCCATTTTGGTTTCATACATTGAAACTGATGTTGAGACATGGGCCCCATGCCCCATCCTTTAAGCCGCATGTAGCATTTAACAGCTTTTTAATCAGATGGTCGTTCGGGGCATGTGAGCAGTCGATTCAGGGTGTTTTATCGAGGGCATTACAATGGAACAATACGCCATCTCTAATTAAGCATGGTGTTGAGGGCCCCACGAGGGTTGTATTGGGTGTTGACAATGAGTTTCTATCTTCTTCATCGGGCGTCCGTTACGGATAAATAAATAGTCAATCTTGTGTACTTTTTTGAGAGGATCGCAACAGTGTGTTCCGTTGTTGGCGTTTCAGAACCGTGATGAGGGTCCCATGTAGTACCGCTTGTGTGCGTTAGGGAAAGATGTATCTTTTCTCTGGATATTCGTTCCATGAATGTAGGTAGTCAATTTGACGTGTCTTTCTGAGGGGATCACAATTGTGCGATGCACCCGACTATTTTCAGTACCGAGGCTTGGGACGATGGGACGTCTTTGGGTGTAAAGTGATGTTGGACGCTTTTCCATTGGATATCCATTTTAGGTGAGTAAATAGCCTTTCTCACATTTTTTTCCACGAGGATTACAATGGTACGATCCGTTTGGATGTGCAGAGACTCATTCAAGATCTCATTAAGTGAAAATGCATGAAAGGTGCTCTGGTGGAAGTTCTTCTTGTGGTGTTTGCAGGGAACCCTTGGTGTGTGATCGCATTCACTCATGTGAGAGTGAATTAAATGTTTTAAGTGGTTTGGTTGGTCGTTCTAGGGCCATGGTAGAAGAAAGATGGGTACTTACATTTTCTACCATTTTGCGTTGACGTTGGACATCATGTGCACGATATCCTTTCGGATGGAAATGTGGTATACTCTGGGAGTATACGGGAACGCTTCGAGGTACTTGTTACAATTTATACCTGAGAACGTTTGTTCTTGGTTTGGAGATGGGTTAGGGCCACACGTCGTGTGGGCCCCATGTACGTTCTGTGTTCTACTTTACATATCTTTAACCTCGTGTGATGAAGAGAGTCACTCTGTTCTTGATGGTTTGATCGGCATAGTTTTTTTGGTTCCCCTATTCCTTCAGTTGTGAGGTATTTCAGTATCACTTCCCTTCGTGTTCCCTGGTAGGGTCTTTGTGGATTCGTTGTGAACAACTCGTTAAGTG